>OU744734.1:6127641-7622490 GCA_916613615.1 Steromphala cineraria | reverse complement strand
AGCTTTCGATTGAAGTGAATGCCTCCATAAAATAAATTGAATTGGTACTTTAAAAAATAAGACATTTCATGTTGATTTTAGAATGATTGCTTATGTTATTAGTTTCTCTACTCCAGGACACATAGAAATGGTTCAAGGTAACAAGGTACATGTTTTACAGATTCTTTACAACAGACATGACACTTCAGATATTAAACTGTCTCTGAGCTAATGTAAAACATGCACTTTGTAAAAAATATTGACTCTTCAGATATTAACTGTGTCTGAACGCATCAGCGGATTATTACTACATCCTAAAATTAACTAAATATAACACTTCTAAAGCGTCACTATTCTTTTTACCACTACAAGACGTCCATGAACACAGACAAACGCACTATAAACTTGTCTAAAGTCAACTGACTGTTCCATACACAGTGGCAAAATAGGTGGGTTTAAACTGAAATTTAATGGCTGTGTATAGCGCATCATATTCGTCTGGGCAAAATGTCAGGGACTTTGAGGTTTATTAACGAGTTTTATGTTGAATTTGCAATGGTTGTTGTTTAGCGTCCCGAAGGGTTCAAAAACTACATAAAAAATTATATGCATCAGGCGAAGGTTAATGTCCCAATCATATTTTATTATATTTATTCATGTAACACAACAGGGGCGGGATAGTGCAGTGGTTAGTGCGTTCTGCTTCGAATCAATAGGTCCGCAGGGGCTGGACAACCTTGTCTGCATTATAGTACTCTCAGTGAGGTTTGGGTACAATGCTACATTGAATTACAGAGCAGTATCACTAATTGTTAGCTCGTACTAACCTGTCTTCACACTAATAAAGCTTTTGCTGCAATTTCCCTTTTGAAATTTTGTGACAAGTCAATGACTAGTATGTTTTATCAATGACAAACTCCAGCTTAATCAATTCATCTCAATGCATATGGTCGGCAAACAGGATCTATAGATAATGCAGTGTCAGAGTCAGAGTTTGTTGTTCATAGACCTACATTGTAGTGTAATTCATAGACCTTGTGGACGGAATACGAAGTCTCAATGATGTACGATAAGCAATCAACCCTCGCCATTTCAAAGCTTTTGAATGGCAAGTTTATTTTTCTTTCTTAGTGGAATGTGTCCAATTGTTGTCAATTTATGACGATAATGGTGAAAAAAACTTGGTTTCGCCCGTTGGAATGCTTTTGCTTGCTATAGGTTTCTCTCATGTATAGCCCAAAACTGAGGCGATATCAATCATTTTATGTCAAGCAACCATGTAAAGATATCGATGTACAACACTGAAGAGTAAAAATAGTAACTCATCATTTGTGAATTACAGTACCTTAAAGTCACTTTTGGAACCGGAAAGATATTTCTAGTGATGCATTAAGTACAGACTTAATGAAATTGTTTATTAAATTTCGATGTCAAACACATACATGTAACTTGAATATACAAAAAAGACTTTTTTTCAAAGACAACAGTTCAATTTGATGTAAAAGTTTGTACAACAATCTGATTTGGGACTGTGTGAAGATGAATGTCATATTTTGCTTATTTGCCAATTCTATGAAGGATGCAAGATCAGAATTTATTCTGGCCTTTTATTTCAGTCCTACTTCTAATGTTATATCCAAAGCTCTCCTGAGGATACACTGTTTTAAAAAAGATATGTATTTTTCTAAATCTAACGCTGCATTGATATGATATCATTTCATATACTATATATTTCTCTACACACCATAGTATTTAAACATACATGATGTGCGTTGTACTCTTGGCCGGAATGCCTTCAATACTGAATAAAGTGATTTGATTTGATTTGTAAGTTATGTATTATTCTGAGTACTGACTTAGAGATTTATCAATCAAAATGATTAAGAATATATGTTATGGATAAGACATGGCCAACGAGCATTATCAATAATAAATGATGTTTGCCCGTGGGATTTGGTCATTGGCCGTAGGCCCACGGGCAAATCACGAAAGCAAACATCCTTTATTAATGATAATGCCCACCGGTCAGGTTTTATCTATTTTATAAACCGCCAACTAGTTATAATAAAATTGATATGACCGATAACGTGAAAAGATTGGAAATAACAGATGCGGCCGTAAAATATTAAAAACCCAAACTAAGAGGACCTAACAAAAAACAAAAAACGTCTGTCAGCGCTGTCATAATAGCTCAGTAGTCAGAGCGTTGGGTTTAGCGTTCGGGAGTGTAAACTCTGCTGGCTCGAGACAGTGTATCGCCATAAAATTTGCTGTGTCAAAAATAGATTTGTGACATTTTTCAAAAGTGATAGTTAGCTGACACTTTGAATTTAACCAAAATCATTAATTACATCGTTCCGAAATAATTATTTGAAGAAGGATATTGCATATTATTATCCTGACTTGCAGGGTGATTATGTTGATAATAACCTGCATCCGAGGGACATTACTCGAATAATTCCCTTTGCCGCAAGAGTCAGAAGGAAATTAAAATATATAAAGACTTCAAAGAACAATGGAGTGACGTCAGGGTTAATAACACTAGATATGGTTTGTCCATAACCATTACATTACTGTAGTCAGCCCTATGATACTATAAAAACATTTTCTATCTATCATGTGATGATTTGTATGCTATCAAAGGACACTTCTTATCATTTTTTATCACTTCTATTACTTAGTTTGGACTCATTTTTCCGCTTGAAAACTTACTTCATATATGACCTGAAACTCTTCTAGTATGGTTTTAATGTAAAAGCAATTTACTAAGCTGGTTCAATAATGGTTTCGATTTAGTACTACGTTCTTTGGGTAACTGTTATATATCTTTTTTGAACGAAATTTTGATTTTTTTCTCTAACGAACATTACACTCCATATGACTTTATGAAATGATTTACAATTATTCCACCCTAAATGAAGTTACATGGCTAAATCAGTTGGATGAGTTATGCCCTTTACTTATCTGGTAAACCTAAACATATATACAATGCAGCTAGATAAATCAACTTTGATAGGCTCAGTTCCTTATACAATGAAATACAAAAGAAAGCTTACACCTTATTTGGTTTTATCAAATGTATGACTTTCAAATAAAAATATATAAAGTTTCTGACGTCATCCTTAAAATATTTTTAATTTAAATGAGTACTTCTGAGTGGGTTTTGTATTTTGTACTGAAACATTATTCATTTAAATACAACACTGTTGTTTATAGACATATAAGAATGTATCATATTTTAAAACCAATAATGAACCTCATTCTAAACACGTTTACAATATTTAAAACATGGCGGGGGTTATTTCGGTGTAAATATAGATCTTTACCACCCTACAATAAACATTAACTTTATGAAAAAGCAGAAACAAAACACCACAAAATTCGTTAGCAGTTTTGTAAATATATGTGATTCTGATCATGCAACAATGAAATGCATATTCTTTTTATATAACGTTTAGATATTCAATAAATGGAAACAAAAAGGTGGTGTGAATTATATTTGTATCTCAGTATATAAGTAATATATTTTGAATATTGAATTTTCATAAGAATATCAAATGTTGTTTCAATTGAATAATATTATGCTTAAACTTTTTAACTCGTAAATGTAGTATGAAGTTACACTTTTTATGAGAATGTTTTTTTTGTATACACCAGCGTCTTAATGTCTCTAGTTTTATCAAAATGTTTTAACTTACATGAACTTTTTCCATTGTAATAACTCGGTACACTGTTCAATATGTTCGAATATGGGTTATTTGCCCTCGTTGCAATAACTAATTACCTGTCAGGCTACATGCTGTTTTACAGATAAATTGCTGCATATCATTCTGACAAATAATTTTGTAAACATGTGAAAACGTGTTTGGAGCTCGGTAGACTGTGATTAGAATGCAGCATCTTACTTTTCCTGTGTCCTATTACACATATGGAGATTACAAAAAGTCACATAAAGTAATTACACTGTATTCTATCGAGATAGTTTTGCATACATGAATGCAAAGTGTGGCGTTTGCATCCTATATCTGCCATTATTTTCACCTACGAGTAAAAGTTTAGAAATATGTTATTCTTCCTGAGATTAATCATGATAAAAAAGAATTGAAAAGTACATCATTATCCACATGTTCTAGACAGGGGAAGGAATGATGTCTCATCGGAAATAGAGGTATACCTCATATACTCGTCGAAAAAAGAAACACAATGTGAAATGTAATCACTTTTAATCAGAAAGAAAACATGGAAAAGGTATTTTTATTTCGACATCTGTTCTTACATTTTTAACTGAAATTGCCCGACTTAGATCAATATCTGAGACGTAACAACAAAGGGAAACTCAGAAAGGTAGTGTTCAGTCAGTGTGTTGTGTGTCCACCTTTTTAACTCAGACTTGTATGCAGTCGCGGAGGCTTATAAAAAGACACCGACGTTGCAGAAATGATGTGAGCTTGTCTTCAAACACAATGCTGTTGAGCTTTATCCCATTAATGTTGCATGGGATTTATGTCGGGTGAAAGTTCAATTCTGAGGGTTTTATGCATTCTAATCAATCTTGAAAGTAGAAGTTGAACATTGATTTATCAGTGTTAATAATCTGTCCCTGCTAGCTGCCCATTACTAGTCAATATGTTGTTACGCCCGATTAAATTGACACAGAAACAAGATGCTTCAAGTTTCAACAAAATAGAACCAAATTTAGCTAATTCTTTACACCTCGATATTTTGTATCAAATCTCTTTAATAAGACAAGAAAAATAAACATAACATGAACAGAACTACTTAGACAAAAATATAGTTACAAATCAACTCAGATTGATTGCTTATTATATTTTAATTTAAGTATTTATCAAATTTCGATTAAAATTCCGCAAGAGTGAAAACACCCAAATGCATTGTTTTGATTAAAACATGGCATGTATCTAAATCTTTGCAAACACGAACAAATCACAATAAAAGTTTATGATACTGCTAGTCTGGAAATATATACATGTCAAATGATTAATGATAACAACATATTTTTCAAGTTAATTTGATTAAAACATTGTAAAGTATGTCTCTTTATCTTTGCAAACACGAACGAACAACAATAAAATTTTATGACAATTCTAGTCTGGAAAGATATATGCTATGAGAAACAAGCAGATATATTCTTTGTATTTTGAAATGAACATGGTTATATATTTAAAGTAAACTAAGGCAAATCATATATCATTTCCCTAGCTAGTTTGATGAAGAAATAACGTTAACATCTTCTTTTGATCATGCCAACAATGCATATTTAGTCTGAAATTGATTTTGCATCTTTTGCAAATAAAAGGACACAGAGACATTTCTACCAAACAAAAATGTATAAAGTATGGATAAGTATCAAATGTTTTATATTTTTATAGTTTTTGAGTCAGATATGTTTTAGAACATTTAAAATAAAAAATCTGCAATTAGGAGAAATAAATTTTAAGAACAGTACATATGGCTTTGTGTTATCAAATGTCACTGATGACATACATATTCCCTCTCCTCGTTAACAGGATCGTGAAGAAAAGAGAAATATAAACAATAGCTATAGAAAAGTGCTTAAAGGGGCAGTAGCACGTTGTTTGAAAATTTTATATTTTCAATTTTTCACTGATTATTGTACGCTAATGCTAAATATATCATTTTGGTTATGTTAAAAATCTCCTTACACAAACCAATCAATCAAAGTCAGAGAAGAAATTATTAAGGTTCACATAAAGTGAATTGGCGGCCATTTTTATGTGAACACCTTTAATTCATCTTGTGTAAGAAAAAAGAATCGCATGGCTTAACTTTACATTATTTATTTGATTTATTACTGCTTCATTTAGTTTAAATACATTGTCTTTCAATTGGAACCATTTATATCCATTTTCCTGACATCACTTTATATTCCCCCCAAAACGTCCTACTGCCCCTTTAAGGAATAAAACAATACTTTTTTTCCTATGAGAGCTTTTGTAAAAGTGGTAACGTGTTCTCATTACACATCGCAGTGAGAACTTTACGTTCCTGTATGGTTGCAATAATATACTGATTGTGATGTGACTGGTCTATAACCCAATAGCTATTTTCATAAGGCATAAATCATGAACAAAATATACTTTTCGATGGAGCAATATGCCAGCAAAATTGGATGTACAGAGCAGTTTCAACAAGTATTTGTTTGTATGTGATTGACAAAGGTGAAACATAGTTATTGATTGATACATGCTTACAATAATATGCCAGAATATATTTTTATCGCAATTCATTTAACAGATTACACTTTAACTTAAAAGGAAGTTCACTTACATGATGGACATTATCTATGTTCTTTAGCAATTTCATACCAACTACTTGATGGTACAGTTGAAGTTTACAATCTATACCTATTACTGACAGGCGAATATCTCTGAAAACAACAAACATTGTGCTTGATGATTGGTCAGTTAGATGCTTAATGGCTTATAGGAAATTATGCAGTGACTGGAGAATTTTGTAAGTTGAACATTACATTGTACATTATGCTTGATAACTCATCTTTAGATAATTATAACAATCAAAAATATGATGCCATTCTCAATTTGATAGGATCACCAAGTTGGTACCTTACAAGGTACCCATAGACCATGGAATCTGGAGATGATCTTTTTACCTTCAATATATATATTTACAAAATTTAAAAAGAATACCATTTAAATAGACAGTGTTTTCGCAACCACCACAATAACAATGGTTTAATCAATAGGTATTTTTAGCAGACGATATTTTCCTAATAATAGCAAACATTGTCTTTGATGAATGGACAGTTAGACTTTTGGTCGACCAGTGTTTGAAACTCAAATACCATACACGCATAACGGATTTCTATACATCAGACAGCAAGGTGCTGGAATAACGGTATTAATGTAAAAAAGCATTAATAACTCGAGGTATAGTACTCACGGAAATAGAAATAAAATGCTTTTTGTCGATTATTTCTTTATTCGGAACTAACTGGATATTTTTATTCTAAATATTCATTCACAATGTTTTTTCCCAACTTTTGTTTCAGACAGTTTTTGTAAAATCCCCCGAAATATATGAATATACAGGAGAGAAACACGTGTCATTTTCAAGCCTCGAAATGTCCGTTTCTGATGCAAGGTATATTATGTAAATGATCTGTAATCTCAGTGCTATCCGTTAAAATACATTGTTTAATGTACAATAATTTTATATCTTATGTCCTCTACTATTCATAACTCATATGCTTTAATAAATCATAAAATAGTTTAAAAAGAACGTGGTTCCTTTGAGTTTACAGACATAAACACATGTTACAAACTACTATTTTACGAGTTCATTCATAACTTCTGTTGTCAATTGCAGAGTTGCTGTGGCAACGCACGTGCAACTGCACATTCAGGTGAAAAGAGCGTTGCAGGTTTATTGTCATTGAGAGTGACGTTAGCTATAGCAGGTTTCGAAATGTATTGAAAATATGCATATTTTGGGCAGTTTTACCTGAACAAAGGTAATTCAAAGTATATTTGTGCAATGATTTCATAACGCTTAGTTGGGAAAACTTAGTTATTTGAACATCTGGAAGAATTACTTACATTTGTCGAGTAATAAAAAAATAAACGCCAAAATCTTTTTTTTTTTTTTCGTGACTAGTTTATGACTCCCACATTTCTTAGACATGCTGGAAAGAAAAAATATCTCATTACTAAGATAGTTTACATCATGTTTGTATATATTAACAAATTGCCTCATTGAAGGATTAGACTGAACAATTTGTCTACTTTACCTCTTTACAGAAAATGGAGATAGCAGTAATCAGCCTGACGGTTTTACACTTAAAAGTTTCTCTGAGAGTCGGTAGTTTGTGATTTATGTGCATTATTAGCCAACCACTTCATGCATTCGTAAAGATGTCTCGATCACATTGATTATTTATCCACTGACGTGAACCATTTGGAAATACATCAGCAATTTGCAAAGTAGAAATATTGAATGTGCTTAAGTGCAAAATAGCTCTGACTATTAAAGAACTAGAACGTCTAATGGGGACCTTTCCCTGGGAAATACACGTAAATGAATCTAGGATTTCCACATTAACACTTTTAATGCTTCTCATTGATTGATGAAATAATGCTGACCAAATACTCTTATAAAAGAAACCATTAATCCAAAACTCTTTTTTTCAAAACCCTTTTTGTCGCTTGTAACGTGATAACTATGAATAAGAAATCATTAAAAAAATTTCAGGATGCACTGGTATTAATATACTCCTCCTATTTCAGAATGATACCACGGTGCGTAACTCAAGTCTAAAATTAGTCTGAGCAAACCACTCACTCGCTATTCAGGAATGCAAAGCTCCGGTAAATGCATAGATACATACAGACTGGTTTTGTTATGGCTCTGACAAGCTAAACACTGGGATTATATCATCAACTGCAAAGGGAGCTCCAATCAATGTCTGGAGAGGATGGTGCTGAGTGGATCCTTGTGGTTAGAGCGTCTGTCTGTGAAGTGTGATCAACAGAGGAACAGAAGGATTATTCACTAATTATAGTGCCGTCTCAAGTCTAACAAGATGTCGATACAGTAATAAAAATAAATATAGTCGCAAGCGACGACAAACGGATTCAGCGCTGTATGGTGTTAATGTAATTCACAAAGGTAATGATTTTAGTCAAAAGCTTTAGGGAAATAGTCTTTTGTTGATGATTACTTGACGCCCTTTGCAAACATACAGTTATCAAATGCATTCAAAACGCATGCAGGTTGACAATATTCAAAGGTCCGTAACTAAATGTAAATGAAGTAACTGAATTTATTGTTAATTTTTAAAAGATAGTGTAGTATTTTGGCTTTCTAATGATATATGGAACAATGATTTGTCTCCTGTCACTGATGAGTAACGATTTTTTAAACATACCTATATCGTTTGCATTCAAAACGAAAGCAGAATTGACAATATTCAAAGGGCCGTAATTCAATATACTGTCAAATTTTTAAAAAATCTATAGACTTTTGGCTTTCATATGATGTATAGAACTAGCCTTTAGCGTACGTCTATCATAGCTGCTTTGACCCCGGATGGATATTTATTCCAACACAAACCACGACCGTCGAGAGGAGGTGGAATTGCTTTCATATATAGGGATTACATCTCAGTGTCTCTATCATCAACTCACGTGGAAGCCATGAAGTCATTTGAATTCATGAACATCTTGATCAAGCATGGGAGTACTGCCACATGGATTGTTGCTGTTTATCGGCCACCCCCATCAAAGAAGAATAAACTTACAAACTCTATGTTCATTGAAGAGTTCACATCATTCATGACCTTTATTTCTCAACTGAAGGGTCGCATTATCATATTGGGTGATGTCAATGTTCACTTTGATGACATCGAAAACACTTACACAAAAGCATTATTGACTTTACTTGATATCCACGACTGTATCCAGTTAGTCACAGTTCCAACTCATAAAAGTGGACATATCATAGACTGGGTTATCACAAGAAGCGAAGAAAACTGTGTCACAAGTACTGATGTGAAGGACATACAATGTTCAGATCACCATGCTGTTATCGTGAGTCTGGACACGAAACGTCCTCCTCAACCTGTCAAAACCATCAAATGCAGGCAATTCCGAAATATGGACATAGATGCATTTCGTTCAGATCTTGTGAACTCTGACCTGGTCTGTCATATGCCATCTGACAGCAATAAACTTTGCAATTTGTATAACACTGTATTGTCGGAGCTACTTGAGAAACATGCGCCTCTAATAACAAAGAAGATCCCATATAGACCACAAAACACCTGGATATACACCCCGGAAATGACTGCAGTGAAACGCGAGAGAAGAAGGGCTGAACGAGCATGGAGAAAGTCAAAGCTTGAAGTTCATAGACAGATGTTTACATCTGCCAGGAACAACGTAACATCAGTAATGAAAAAGTGCAAGAGACAGCATATTAAAACTCAAATCGAAGATAATAGAGGAAATGGAAAGGCCTTACATAAGATTCTCTCATCACTGTTGGGCAAAACCAAAGACTCTTCACTTCCATCTTCAAATGATTCTCATCATATTGCAGAGTCTTTCTCGAACTTTTTCAAGGAGAAGATTGACCGTATTCGTCAGCAACTCAGCAGCACTTCATACATCAATCAGGAGGATCTCCAGATGCCCCCATGTGACCATCATTTAGCCGAGCTGGCACCATTCACGCAGGATCAAGTTCTAGCGGTCATGAAGTCTGCAAAGCGTACTAGTTGTACTTTGGATCCACTTCCAACAAGAATGGTATATGAGAACAGTGACATCCTTCTCCCAGTAATAACACAGATCATAAACTCATCTTTGGCCGCTGGATGTATGCCAGATAGCTGCAAAAATGCATTGGTGAGACCGCATCTAAAGAAAACAGGACTTGACGCTGAGAATCTCAGTAATTACCGCCCGGTTTCCAACTTGCCATACATCTCCAAGATCATCGAGAAGGCTGTATGCATCAGACTAACAGAGCACATGTGTGAACACAACCTGTGTGAGCCACTACAGTCTGCATATAGACCAAGACACAGCACCGAGACAGCGCTACTCAAAGTGGTTAATGATCTGCGGGAAGGAGTCGACATGGGAAATTGTGCTTTACTTGTTTTGTTAGACCTTAGTGCCGCTTTCGACACAATCGACCATGATGTTCTGCTGAACAGGCTGCAGCTTGATATTGTTGTAACAGGTACAGCTCTCAAATGGATGACCTCATACCTCACAAACAGGCATCAGTCAGTGACTGTCAATGATGTAACTGCAACTCCTGTGACACTCGCTTGCGGCGTTCCCCAAGGGTCTGTCCTGGGGCCAAAGTTCTTCACCTTATACACCAGACCAATTGGCACCATTACTTCTAATCATGATGTTCCATACCACTGTTTTGCTGATGACACTCAGCTGATGTCCTTCATGAAGCCGAATCCATCTTCTTCACAAGAAGCTAGCACAACTATATCTGCTTGCTGTTCAGGCATCAAGAACTGGATGGGTTCAAACATGCTGAAGCTGAACCCTGATAAAACTGAGGCTCTATTGGTTGGTCCATCAAAGAGGCTACAAAAGTGCTCCATTGATTCGGTTGTGGTTGACAGTGCGGTTATTCCACTATCTTCTTCAGTGCGCGATCTTGGTGTCTTCCTGGACTCAGAACTCAGTATGGAGAAGCATATCAGCTACCTCTGCAAGATATCATATCTCCAACTCAGATATATTGGCAAAATTCGACCTTGTCTCAACAAAAATACTGCAACACTCCTCTGTCTCTCCCTTGTCATCACAAAACTTGACTATTGCAATAGCATACTTATAAACTGTCCTAAAATCCATCTAGATAGATTGCAGCGCATTCAAAATACGGCAGCAAGGATTGTGACTCTGTCTAAAAAGTTTGACCATATAACACCAATACTCAGAAAGCTTCACTGGTTACCGATCAGATACAGGATCAATTTCAAAGTACTTTGTATAGTTCATCAGTGTCTCAGTAACTCTGCTCCTTCTTATCTGTGTGAGATGGTAAAGTGCTACAAGCCAGGCAGATCTCTCCGCTCGGAGCAACAGATGCTTCTCACAGTGCCCAGAGTAAAACTTGACAGATACGGAGGGAGATCATTTGCCTACTCTGCTGCAGTAGAGTGGAACAAACTTCCCATTAAACTACGCCAGTGCAAATGCTACCAGACCTTCAGAAAGATGTTAAAAACCCATTTGTTTCAAATTGCCTTTCCATAATAAACACACTTTGAGCGCTTTGAGCACGCTATATAGCATGGATTTGGCGCTATAAAAATTGACTATGACTATGACTATGACTACGTCGTTGAACCGTTACGATACGTTAAACATACCCACCAAAACACCACATTTCCAAAATGCAACGTTTGACCTCTGACCCTGACCGGAAATGACTGTTCGCGAGCGATTTTATTCTTTTATCTTAAAGACCTTGCCAATGTCTAACTCTCATGCAAAAATCATCAAATTCTATGGTCTGGTTTTTGAGTTATCTGCCCTTGAAATTTGCGATTTTTAGATTTTGGTCAACTTTGAAAATTCACAGCAAAAAAAGTATTAATTTTAGGACTTTGTAGAAGTCAAACTAAGGTCTACAATGCTTCAGCTACATTCAGTATAAATTTCAGATCTCTAGTGCAAGTATCTTCAGAGAAGAAGTTTCTCAAAGGTGGTCGGGGTCGGCAATGGTAAAAAATGCACTAAATCCATGATGGCGGCCAAACCACGTGACCTACGAATTTTCCATGATTTCGTTTTTTGGAGCATTTTTGATTGCGCACATTAAAAAAAAAAATTAGGTCTCTAAGTGCATTTTGAAAAAAAAATCAATGTTAAATTTTCGATTTTGGAATCGAACTGGACCTTTAATGTATTGGCCGAATTGTCCCAAAAGCTTATTGTCGCCATTCCTCAACAAGGTCTACCAGCATGTGAAATTTGGCTTTGATAGCATCAGCCGTTTGGGCTGAATCCTGCTCACAAAAAACACGCCAATAACAATAAGGATTCAGCCTTATGTCTGAATCCTTAATTATCAATGATTGTCTGCTCTGAAAAAACTACAAACGTTACATCCCTACTAGGCAACATCTTATTTATCAGAATTAATGTGTTTGTCCGTTAATGGTGATTATTTTAAGAAATGAGTCATATTCTTCATTCATTATTGCTTGCACTATGGGTTGTTCACAAGCAGGTGTTATGTACACATAACTAGGAATTTTATAAGAAATAACACAAAACAAACAATAAATATATAATAATGTTATAGATATTTGAACTTACCACATTTATCTTACTTTTTCTCACCACTTTATTCAATAAATATACATATTTGAAAACGTAAACTTCTTTGGACGGATTGTAGCCCTTAGCATTTTGATAGCAGTTCCCTGTAAGATTTTAAAACTAATAGTAACCATTCTTTACTGTCCAAAGCCCATGCAATGAATTAAATAATAATAGTAAGTTAGTCTGAATGATTAAAACCCTATCGTTGCAACATTTCTTGATTTGTATTGGAAGGCATGTAAATTGTTCATCATTTAATAATGTTACAATTGACTTATTAACTTATACTTTGTCATGAGGTCTATACCGTGGAGTGGAGTCATAAAAATTGTTATTTTCTCTTAAAAGAAATTAAATTTAAAAAAAAATGATATGTGGATTTTGTTCATGTTGGTTTCGCAGCACTTTTCAAGACAATGTCGCTATTCAATATGTCAAATCGGATACTAAGAGATGTTTTAATCAACGTGTGCTTGAATCGAAGCTGTTTTTACATGGAATAATTATACCGAATTGATTTCAGAAACGAAAAACAGCAATACGTTTAATAAAAAGAAACATGTAGCCTGACACTTAATTAGTTCTGGCCATGTGGTAATAATAACTGTCCAAGGAATGCATATTCAACAGTGAAAATAAAATTCCCAAACTTAATGAAAATCTAGTTTTGTATCTTCTATCAATTTCTATTGACTTAATTGTTACATTGAGATATAAAAGAGTTTGCATCTAGAGAATACCATAGGCTATTAAGTAGTTTTTCGGTTTTGAAAAAGTAAGAAGATTGCTATTTGAGGTTTATTTTTTAAATATAAATGATTTCGTAAATGACAAACTCCAAGCAGACTACATCCCATTGGTAAATGTACCTCTTTTTATAAATACATAGGTTTAATGAGTTAACATTCTTGAAATAAATGCAAAATCTATTCTTTTATGGATTGACAAAAACTAAAACATTCTTAATATTTTATTTTTGACAGGAGGTCATTTGTTGGCAGGAACCTATGTATTATACTCTATTGGAGCCAAACGTGTTGGGAACTGTTATAAGACTTAAATGTCTTTTATTCTAAAGTTAACCATGTTTTCTCATCAGTGGTTTCGTTTACTTCTTTTTGCGATTTTTTCTCGGCATTTTAACGGATTGGACTTCATCAAATTCATTTGTCAAGAAACTTATGACATAGGCACCGACAAGAATCTTTCATTTAATTTGACATAATCTTATACATGGATGAGATAACCCCACTGATCGATTATTGTACTCTAAAAACAACACCATTGACGTCAATACTACGCCTATTTTCATGAAGCACAGTTACATGGTGTTTTGCTGATTATATAGGAATCCAAACTTTGTTCAAATAAAGTGTTAAAACATTTTTTTTTTAACCGACATAAGAAACCATACTCATGTGTCAAATACGTAACGATAGATCATAGGTTGGAACCAAGCTCGAATGATACTGATAAACTTTTGTTAAAAAATAATCTTGTAAAAAAATATCTTCAAACCACAAACCATTTTCTGATACACTGTAATTATTGTAAGTGCAGGTGTACCCTATAATAAAAAGATGAAAAGATATCAAAGAAAAAGACTTTTCCTTTTTTTTTCAAAATTACAGCAACAAAATAATATAGCATGAAAAATGACTAGCCTGTGCTTTCAAATCAGCTTTCTCTATTTGTAACTGATCATGGATTTTTCATAGATGATTTGGCCTACACTTTGAAAAAGCATAATTTAAATTTAGGATTTTAGTGTCAAATAAACCTAAAAAATAAATATGTTCGCCATCAAACAAGTTAAATTTCATTTCAAGATTAAATTACAAGCTTAAGGTTCCGTAAGAAATGTTGTCATCAATGCGTTATGCTTATTCTACTTTATAACATGAATCATTTTTGCCAACTTGTAAACTTGTATAATGTTTTGGAAACCTAGCAAGTTTTACATTCCTGGTCATTTCTAATTTGCACAAATCTTTCCACTCTTAACATGTTTTGTGCTTACCACACTTTGATTATTTTGTGAAATGGAAGGTTTTTTTTCGCAGAACACACAAGAGAAAATGAAATGCATGATTGCTGTTTAGATTACTGCTTAGCATTTTTGCCTATTTTTTCATACAGATCATCTGATTAAAAAACAAAAAAAAGTCCTGGGCGGCATTCAAATCAGCGTTTTTCATAGCTCAACAGTCTTTTCACATTCACAGTTTGTTTGCAAGAACCGCTTTACAAGAATTTATTTCCTTAAAAAGATACAAGGGGCTCCATAGCTAATTAGTTATTGAGACATTGGAACATAAACTGTCTGGTCAAAGATTACAAGACAATGCCATTACAAACGTTGCAGATATGTAGTTTTTCCTGTTTCTTATCTTAACATTAATAATTCTTTGTTTCAAAGAAATAGAAGTGTTTGTCACTATCAAAGTTATCCGAAAGGAAGAAGTCGATTAAGGTTCGTTGACAGGAAACTGTCTTAGCCAAAAGTTTTGAATCGTACTTACATGTGTTACATTAATTTAGGCCATTTGATAAACATCCATGTTTGTCAAGCGCACAGCAATCTTAAGCAATATGTTAAATGTCGTTGCAATCCATTATGATTAGTTCCTTCTATCAATAACCCCCATTCATTATCAATACTCGTCATTCTTGCTGAAAATGATATGATCACATGAATCAGTTTTAATTTCTAACAACGTGTATTGGAGTGAAGTATATGATCATGATTTTTTACATTCTCTATAAAACATGTCACTATTAATCTTGATTACAACTAAATGTCTCCTTGACACTGCCATTTCTAAACTGAGCAGTTTTTGAATGCCACTCACATGTTTATCCACTATGAGTATTTAAAAATGATCGTATTGATAATAATAATGGTAATAAGTAACTATATCCATTATAAAAACCTTAAAGAAAGTTTCATCTTTGATAAACTAGACTGAAAATATATTTGATAATAAAATGTATTGTTAAGGATCCTTCGCAGTAAAGTTATGATAGAAACATGATTGAAAAAGCATTATGTTACATCATATTATTATTTCTGTTTCAAAAATATTTTATGCATATTTCATTTAATGTTTGCATTGATGTTGGATATTGGTTTCTAAGTGATCAAAATATTTGTATGTGAATGTTTTATGTTTAGCGATTAGACTTTAGACAAAGGGGTTTAATAACGGTTGATTGAAAAAACTCTCTTGAAGCTAGGAAAGCATACATCACTTTATTTGATATCTAAAATGATAATTTGAGCTCTGATAAAGATTGCTGTGAATTTCGTCAAATATGCTGAAATGTGTATCATATAATATGTATATGAGTAATATCCTTCCAAAATCATCACTGCACAAGAAATTCTTATATTCTGGGAAACATAATTACGTGTTTGATATGTGTGTCTGTCTGCCAAGGAGTTGCAGAATATGTTGATATCATATGACTTTTGACACTTTTCCTACAATTGATGGATACGCATGATCGTACAAATACCTATTTTAGCACTTTTACCTGATACAACCGTTAGCTGGGTGTTTGCTTGTACTTGTGGTCTATTCAGGGATCATGAATATACAACGCAGCTCAACTTCGACAAGTTGTCCCTATATTGCCTTCCAGCACGCAATTGTATATGGATGTAGAACCTAATTAGTCTCCTTCACACTCAATATAGAACTTCCTCGCCCACACCAGATATTAACAGATACTGAATGTCACCTGAAATCATCCTTATACTGTGTGAGTGGTCTCTTAACAATACTTCCTTGTCAAAATGTTGACAACATTCCAATTATTTTATGAAAACGATCATGAACCTCTGCTTAACACTTGAAAAAGAATGTCGTCGCTCACATAAGTAATACTGATCAACACCTTAAATAATCCTTACACGCTGACATTTGTGAAAAAGACCCTTTCCTTCTAATTTATACATTTACAAAGTGTAAATACCAGTACCCCTTTATGCTCCATTTAAAAAAAAAAACAAACAACATAATAATGACAATAACAATGAAATAAATCTACAAAATATATAAATATTTGACTAATTTATTGATATACAGCTTGCGTTGAATTTATTCATATTCATTTAGATTTAGATGATTTCGATGTTGCTCTAACTTTAACTCTATATCACAGCTGAACACCGTCTTATATTCGAATTATTAATCGCCATTTATTGTCCTGGCAAATGTATCAGGTTAATTGAAATAGTTAAGGTTAATTACCAATATTAAATCTGGGAATTTTTTATTTGTTGTTTTCACATCAAAACTGGTGTTGCCTTTGATCTACTTTTTATAACAAGAACCACTTTGATAACTTGTGTAATGAGATTCTTGTTCATGCATGTTTACTTAGCTCTGTCTTCAAAAAAGTGATGCTCTAATTCAAAGAGTGTCGGGGAGACTGTCAAATTTCAAAGTAGCACATTCCGATTATCAAAACCGCTTGTATTCTCATATTTGCCAACATGTTTTCTGATTATTCAGTGCCTGTCTCGTCACTTGAAGAAATGTGAAACATATCAAACGATAATCAAAGCACTTGATAAAATTATTGTGAAATCTTTAATCAGAATAGTTGCAATGTTTTATTGATTTTGCATGGATTTGACCTAAACTATTTCTCTATTCTCACTGATTGTGGACATGTGTAAATTGACAAGTATGGTTTCAAAATGATGTACGTATGGTAACACAGGTGGACATGAACAAAACTCATATCCCTACCCAACGTTGTTGTAGTGCACATAGTTAATTGAAAGTGTTTTAATGAAATGCAAATTATAATTCTAAGCAATGAAACGTGTTTGTAAATAGCTCAAATGAAGGAGAATAACAAAATGTGTAATTAAAAAAATGCTTAAATGAAATAGGTGCAAGAGAATGGTATGAATGTATCTATTGAAATTTTATGTTCTATTCAACATCAATTGAGATGAGCATAAATGTAATTCCAATACTCTTAAAGGAAATTTGTTATCAATCATTCCCTTCCTATATTCAAACCTGTTTATGGGTGTACTTGTAACACGTTAAGTCGCTTAAATGCAGCTGGGCCGAAAGTTTTGTGCATTCTGAAAGTGGGACATCAAAGATCGAAACCTGTCTAGACACCAACAACATTACTATCTGCATCATTGACGCGTTTCGATCGAAGCAAAGTAGAAAGGATGATATGACTTGAAAGTAGGAAATACCACAAAATGATTTTCTGCTGAAATGTTCTCAATGTAATCGAGATGTTCTTAAACGTACATACCTATTGCTAAACGAATCTTTAACAAGTTCAGTTGAAGCGTGTAAATTAACAAATCAAATGACTCATTGTAATGCTGGTAGTCAGTAATGGATCGAATTATGTTCTTGAAGTGTCCGACATTGATTGATAACCCATTTGTTTTAGATATTTTGCGCTGTTACGGAGATGTTGAACGCTTTTCAATCTTGATTCCTTGAATATAAACGGTAAAAAAAAATAATTAACTTTTATCTTCTTCAAAAAAGAGTTAAATTTTCTGACAATCACTTTCTCTGAAATAAACAATAAAGAAATAAATCGCGACTTTTTGTGAAACTGGGTCCTGTTAGCTAAATCATTTTGATGATAGTGGCATACAGGAGAGCAAACTGTCCTTAATATTCGACCAACATTGCATAAAAACATCGCAAAGGATCTCTTATAGAAAATTCAAATGTGCGCACATTTCTGTTCCAATATTGATTTGGTCACGGGTGGATAGCACAAGATGTTGGCGACAGATATAGCTTTTTGAAATTGCAACAGCAACAACGTAAAGACATTTATCATCCAAAACTGTGTTCCACAGTGACAAGTGACAAGTGACAGTAGATTTTGAACAATGCAATGTAATCAGAAAATACATGACATCACAATGGTTTTACATCATCAGTAATGACGTCACAATGCTATGACGTCATAAACACAACATCATCACAATGCTATGACGTCATTTACATGATGACGTCACAATGCTATTACATCACTGGTTTAAGAGTTTGAGGGCTATGCAGTGTTAAAAGATGTACATTTTTCATGTTAATGTGATAAAAAATGATTTGCATGATAAATAGAATCTCACCCTCGTGTCTTCTGATATCAAATATATTAACACTCGTTGATAAAAGTAAAATGGGTGAGATTCTCCATATATTAACAGGAATGGTTTTATGATTTTAGTTAGTCAAATAGTACTAGTTATGACACTGAATTTATCTTCTTTAACCTCATTATTCCCACGTGGAATTGTACCTCTGTTTAGATGTAATTGTCATGATTTCAAGATCAAGGCAAGATTCTCTAAACAACCAGATAGGAAATCAAAATCTGTAGCTATTGTAACCTCACCGAGGCTGAATATCATGTACCACTAGAGTGGCATAAATACTCATATTTAAGATATAAATATTTACCGCTATATTTCTGTAATTATCCACCCAAAGAATAGATTAATTCTTTTTAACAGCATACAATGTCCAGCTGTTGTACAAACTATCACCATTTCCATATCATAACAATCGTTACCGGTCAAATCGATAAGATTTGTATAATCCTATAGTGGTATTGAAATATCATTGACATTTGACGATTGTTACTACTGCGAAATATCTATTTACATTTTACTTTTGGTCTCAGGGCCATATATATGTAAATCTATATGTCTGTCTGTCTAATAGAAACTTTCCCAAAATAGATAGTCAAGTTTCGTTTAAATACATTGTCTTCAATTTGAACCATTTATATTCATTCCCTGTATCTTTATTTATATCGTTTAATTTTAGGCTTTTCTATTTCAATTCAGTCAATCTAAACTTGGAGAATTAATACCCAAACTGCATAAAGGCTGCTATATAGTACGGTCATGAAGCAGGACTTAACCGGTCGTCGCTCAATTAAAACAAGAGCTTATAGCCAAGCGTAACGACAGAGCTACGTTTGTAAAATGAAAATGTATTTTTCAGAGATCTGGTATCAAGGTATTGCTCACTATGTAAATGTCATTGTAGGGGGACCGCTTGGTGCTGTCTGCAGTGTACAACAATTGGTCATGTCTTTTAGTACCAGTGGCATGCTAACTACACAAGATTTATGTTAAGTTATTTAAATATCCATTTGCTGGTACAGTTTTGAGGTAGTTTGCATAGACACGTAACTTTCTGCTAGTTATTATGAAATCTGGATCAAAATTTGATACCAAATATGCAACACACTGAATACATTTAACATTGCCGTCAAAGAGGAATTGGAATCACAAGTGTTAAAGAATGTCATTCAACAAATCATTACCCCATTTGAAGTGTTCGTTGTAGATTGGTTTATATCTCTATCAACAATTAGTCAAAACTTTGTGTACTGTGTACAAGGGTACGAACTTTACTTCTTTTGCAAAAGAATATGTCCTGTTTAACACATCCTTCAACTCAAACACGTTTATCCCTTACATGAGAGAGAATGCTCTTTGGATTAATATAATATACAATACTTTTACTGCTATAAATCGATGCAAATTGTCAAGCTATTATGAAATAATTACTGCTCAATTGACAAAGTGTGTTTTAGGTATAGATATTTCAATACATTCGCTCCTCTTAAAGGTTCTATTTTAAAAAATATATTTGAAAATCACTTCAGGTTTGCTTTCGTCGATATAGAGCTCATGATAATTTCTATGGAACTATTTTCCTCTTTTCAGTGTTATCTTTAATCCGGTTTAAGAAGACATGATTATTAATGAAGGAATTAACATGAACAACAGCAAGTGTTCGCTGCAAAAATACATTGAAGATAACATGTTATGTTTGAAAAACGTATTCAATTGAGATAACGTTGACGTTGATGAGTAAATGAAGAAAAACGAAACAATGTTTCCTAAAGGGATTTATTTTTTGGAACTCATTTACATTCACCGAGTTATTCAAAAACAATACACTGTAAATATTCAGAGTACAGAGGATTGATTTACATTCAGTGTACATGGTTCTCTTACTTTTCGATTTTGTGGTGAACATTCCACTGCTTCGCTTCCATACAATATAGTTGATAGACTTCAATGACAAATGACATTAGAATTTTAACACTAGAAGTTAAAATTATTATATAACTGTGGGTAAACTAAGTGTACATTATTTAAATATAATAAAACTAGAAAATGTGTGTCCATAGGACACTGATGCCCCAGCTAATAAAAAAGCTCTTAATGTTTTCAACCATACAATTTAAAAAGAGATGCACATCTTAAGCTTAATTTAAGTTCCAACATCTATTAAAATGTAGAAAATTAAACATTCTGTAAAACATAATATAAGGTGCACACCTTAAGGATACCTATAAAGCATGTTTGGAAGAATAGTGCAGTCTATTCAGTACTTTTTTGAGAGAAGTGGATAAACAACATCCCTTTTCATACCAATATGAGCATTTCACTTGCTCCAAAATTCACCTAAGTTAAACATGTCAGAAATTTGAAAAAAATTGAAAAATTGAAAAACAAAATATGAGATGCACACCCTTAGGATGCCTATAAGCCATGTGTGCAAATTTAATTAAATCGATTGAACGGTTTTTGAGGAGATGTGGATAAACAATACCCTGTATAGAGTGGTTACGTACGTACGGACGTACAGACAACCGAGGGTAATCCAATATGCCCCTGCCATATATGGCTGGGGCATAATAATTCAGGTGACACGTGCGTAAGGTATGATTCTAATGATGAATGGATGCGTCTCCTTTTGACTTGTAAACAGGTCTTTTAACTTAACACTAGAAGTCAGAACTATCATACACTTTGGGGAAAAACCCTACGTTATTGCACAATATTTATTTATGATAAAGTACTAAAGACGAAACGTACTGTATGTATCATTCTAATGATGACCGGTTGTGTCACTTTTCACAAGTCGTTTCTACAGTGTGCAGGTTTTGACAAATATCAGATATATAGGTAAACATGCAAAACGTTGAAACAAAGTACCTAGACGTTGATTAGCTGGCGGGTGCCAAGTAGTTGGCTGAATAAGCTAACATCGCACTCTTTGTGAGTCATAAAAGTGACCTTCTCCTGTTTAGTCGATCGTTTGTTTCAATTGCAAAATTGATGTTTGTTGCATACCTGTAACTTCTAGGCGTATATTTATTTGTGTGTTTTCAAGACTTTCTTTTGGTTAAGAACTTTCATTTATTTCCAAAAAAATGCCAAGCAAGATTCTTTTCAAAGACAGCTACACATTAGACTGACTTCAACGCCATATTTTATATTACAGAACACGGAAACATAACTGGAACGAGTATTCTTGATTGCTGGACATTTTCACTTTGTTATCATTTAAATTATATGACAGTTTATTTTAAGATAAAGATTGAAAAATTACATATGTATTTCTCTTTTGGGAGAGAACATATATAGTATATTTCACTGACGTTTGTATATATAAATATGTGTATACGATTCAACCGCAAGACTGGGAATACATTGTGCATATTAAATAGTACGGCATCTCAAACTTGTCACTTTGAGGCATGTGACCCAAATAATTTACGACTTAGGTTTCAACATCATCTCTGTTGTTTTTAAGGAGTAGTACATTTCCCGCCAGCTTTTCCAGATAAGGCCTTTCCCATACCCTGTGGCACCGTACTTGCCGTTCAGATTTGATTTATGACATCCGTTATACCACCAGGCACCTCCCCAGTCTTGCGCACAGTTGTCCTCGTGTTTGTCATTATCACGGTCCTTGGTGCTAAATTTCATCCCATCTTGATACCACAAAGGATTCCCTACAAACGTAAGTTTATGTTTACAAATTCAACTGAATATGAACAGGAAGGCAATTTTATGAGCATGACAATAGACTGACCTTTACCAATATTGGTTATCCAAACTTATTTGAGTGCTTCACTATAGCAGTTGCTCTGATACATTCAAAGGTACTGCAATCATACATACATAAAGACAGCACTTACGCAAGAAAAGAGTTTCTGTTAAATAAATCATAGTGTCTACTCCAAAGAGTTTAGTTTGAAATTATATCGACTCAGCTAAGAAGACACTCTTACCAGCGGTTCCACTGTAGCCATTAACTGTGAGACGGTAATTGTTGGCTTCGTTTTGAACTTTGAAAGTTGAAAACTTAGCATATCTTGATTGTCCTTCATAGTCCCCTAAGTTGACCCTTAACTTGACAGATCGTGTTGTCGTCAAGCGATTGATGTAGTCATTACCTGTAACAATGTTATAATCAGGTTATCTGAACTACACCAAGAGTGTTCAGGGCGAGTTAGATCCTCCCATTCTGTATCAAGGTATTTCAACTTCGAATGTGACTAATGTGTGGTGGTGTTTCCGGTAATCTATTGTCATGCAACAAAAACATCTCATATGATGCAAAATTGAATATGCTAGCATGCTTTGATGGGGGTCGAATCAACACTTAAATAGAGAATACGAAACGACGTCCAGTTTAATAACATATTTATGAAACGAGTGGATGGTATTCGTATTTAACGAGCGAAAGCAAGGGTTACAAATATTTTCTGTATTGCTGTTAGTACTTAAAACATTAGCAACGAAGACGTCTGAGAAATGTGTATCTACTGAGGCAAAGAAATAAATTATGTTGCTGCTGAAACGTCGTCGCTAATACCCCTTAAGTGTAAATAACCGATGGACAAGTCTTCCTGTGTTGTTGTGATGCACGGATCTGAGGCGATGTACTGATAGTTAGTCTCGTTATTACTGGGGGTGCTGACAGTGATTACAGTCGAATGTATGTTAGCATTATATACCAAATATTGCACAAGTGCACAAAAACATTGCCTCTAAACCATGATTTCCCAATGTTTAAATTCTACAACACTATTTTCAGTGTCTTTGAAAACGGTCTTATCACACTTTGTTCTGGAAATTTCAGTTATTCTCTTCTTTTGTTTTTTTCCAAATGAGAAACACTTTTTTTGCAAGAGAAGCATCATCATATAAACAGCAAGATAGTTTAATCCATCTTTAATTGATACTCACACATAGTAAATTCCTTTCTTATAGAACCAACTATCGTAAAGTATAATTTTGTTACATTTTCAACATTACTTTGAAATGTTTCTGATAAGGTTGCTTTAGGAAATTGTCATTTTAAGACATCTTTAACAATACCAGATAGGAGATTGAAATAAGGCTTTTGGTGTTTTTCAGGACTACTATGATGTCTTAGAAAATCAATGTTCAACAGCGGCATAATTGCAATAATAAATCTTATTTAAACCTTATTCATATATCTTGAACATAAACTGTAAACATAAACATCACAAATTTTCGTAGGGGAACATCTTTAAAAAGGCAACATGTCAACACCTTTACAATATAAAAAGTCAATACCCAGACGAGTTTACTTGTCTATTCCTATAAACAAATCAGGTTTTTAATGACAATCACAATCAATATTATCTGATTGTTAATTTGTGCTCTGAAGAACATTTGGTGACGTTTGTTTTTGCCGTTGAATGTAGTTTAAAAACAAATGTAGTGCTTTTAAATTCCCTAAGAATATTAAAGTAGATTTTCTACCAATTATTTTAAGTTAGCTAATGGATATTATATTTGTGTTTGATTCAAACTTTCATTAATGATGATTCTCAAATTAATCTTATAAGAAATTGTTATGAGCTTACCAAGCCAGAACTCTCCTTCCAATGCTCCAAATCCAAACTTGTAATCGTTCCAATTCCTGAAGAAGTCCTCTGAACCATCTTGACGTCTTTGAAACACCTGAAAATACCCAAGTTAAAAAACACAAACGACAAAAGAGAGTATCCAATTAGTTTCACTGAATAAGTGCAGTAACAAGTGGAAACGTCTCCCTCTATTAGCTGGTATACATCGATGATTGATGAGTGTTCCCGTGATTGTTAAACAGCGACAACCTCAAACTAACCATTTTTATGATGAGGAAAAACGCCAAAATGATCTAAGCTACTTAAGCTACATGCCATAACGTTAGTCATAAAAATTAATCACCATTTTGATATTGGAGGAATGAAAATTAATATGTGACGACTCTGTGTCACACAAGAAAATCACTTGAACTCAAACTGTTTATGATTTAAAAATTCAAAACAAAACCCGAAAATGCTTCTTGTGCGGATGCACCCTACTGAGAATTTCAAGGTCTTGGTTAGTGTTTCAATTTAAGTCAATTTCCTGTTTGACATGGTCGTCTTCAAAAGTTTGTATTCATTCCCACAAAGTGTGTAAATATATCAGCCAGACATTGATGCAAGCAGATGGACACAGTTTGATTTTCATGAAACAAAGGGTTTGAATTTGCAACGACAATGTGTCGAAATGAAAACACTATAGTGCATCAAAATGTAACTTGCATGTTCGGTCATTCCTGTTGACATATGCTGGATAAAAGAGACCAAGAAGTGTGCAGAAATATGTAACGAAAGCATAAAGTCTGTACATCCGGGTCACTAACTAACAACATCGTCATATCCATTGAGACTATACAAAACATACCCGTTTGAGACAAATACTTTACTCGACCATTTGCTTAAAGTGTTATATCGACCAAGAGTCGAATTATGGCCACAGTTTTGAGGGACTTCCAACTATACAGTTGCCTTTAAATGCATTGTTGACTCCAGAATGAGAAACGTAGAAAGGTTTGGGAAGTCTGGTTCAACAATGAGTCATGAAATTGTGTGCAACAGTAAGTTGATAATAACTACAGTTTGTACTGTAAACGGCTGGGGATTAGGAACATTCACAGATAACTGGTTATGTTTGAACCTGCGTTATGATAAAGCTGCAACATCCAACAGAAATCATCTGCGTGGTTCAGAGGAGTTAAAGAATCAAATCAGTACATTAGCAAATGATGCACTGTTAGCATTAATGTTCTTAAAAATGTTCATTCGCGAAAAGGTCAACTATCTTGCCATTACTACTGTCAAAATCTTGCAAACACTTTCTCAAAAACATATTTGAATACAAAAGCTAATGCTTATGGTAGGAACTCCATTGGCGTTTACGTTTACATTAATGTAGAACGAGGACGAACACCATTAAGGAGTCTTCATCAATTTTTGCATTCATTTCCTTAAGGACAATGCATAAATAAATAATTACTTGAAATGTATTTTATAAAGACACATTCTTTCTTGCAGGAACCAAACGTTAGGCTTTCACAGGGATAATTAAAGTGATTTGTGATTACCGTCCATCCTCCTCCATCAGTGGTCATGTCACAGTAGACTCTGAAGTGTCCCTTGCCATCCAGAGGGTTAATGATGTACACTCCGTCTGGAGAATCAGGGTACAGCTCCAGGATCTCAGCACAGTCTCGCTTATCTGTGAGGAAAGGTTATATCATACAGAAGTAATGCAATATGGGAGGGCATATGTAACATTTATGAAGAAATATCAAATATTTGATATATAAATGAAAGAAAACTTAGCGTTTATATCACGCAGTATTTACTGTGCTTTGATAGAAATAAATGGTATGTTTTAACAGCTGATACAACGTTTTGTGAATATGGTTAAATCCTGTAAATTCGATGTAGTGATGTAATTCGATTCAATCATCACATCAACATCATATGAATTCACTCTCTTTTGACCCATCATCACAAGAGGAAGAATCTAGAATTGAAAAACATTGCCAGCTTAGAGCCCTAAATATCTTACGCATACATATATATTATCATGGGGATATCAAACATTTTTATTGACCAAAAGATTTTTCTTCCTAGATTGTATGATGCATTGTCTTCAAAGATTTATTTGGGCTGGACGAATTTTCACATTGAAGAAAACAATCAGAAGCTCTTCTTCCACTCACCGATAGGCCTTGTGAAGAACACGGACCCCTCATCTGGACTCCCAGGCTCTGTAGAGTAGAACTGGACTGCATGACCGGTACACTGACCACTCCTGGTGTTGTAGAAGAAGGAGACACATTCCTTCTCCCGAGAGCATTTAGCTGAACATTCTAGTGTAGATCTGTATCCAGGGTGTGAATAAACGGACAGAGCAGTAATTGTAGTATTCGGAAGTAATTCGTTTGCTTCAAATTTTTGTGACAAATATTTGCCCTCACACCTGTTGTGACAATAGAACCAGAATATGAAGACTTGTATCATATAAACTGGGGACATTCTTTCAAAATATTAGCTGTTTTCCTTTTTTCCGACAATGTTGTAAAACAGTCTGGTTATAAAAAGGAACCAGTTTTCCTTCTACTTGATGTTCGTGGCACCGACTGAAAATCAAACTGTGTGGATGCTGGACTTGACTCTTTAAATTTCTACAACCTCGCTAAAACCTCATTGACACAAGAGTTTTAAAACATCACATCTCTTGGAGAAAACACTGTGTGGCGTTTTCCGTCTTTGATTCTAAGATATGTATTTGTTTTTTAACACAAATGGTATTGATAGTTTGACATTACGAGGTTCATTTCAATTGACGTGAAAAAGTGTATGTAGAAGTAATAAAAATGAAAAGCACAAAAGCTATTTCGACATTGCCAAAGGACAATTTCTAAAGTTTCTTCATAGAAGAGCTTTGAAATGCGATAAAAGAACACATAGAAACTAATGACAAAAGCATTTGAAATGTGTTCTGAAGATTAATAATGCCCTGAAGGCTTATTCAAAATGTACCTCAAATTGTTTTTACACAAGATTTTTTCAATGAAAAAATGTGATTTGGTACACTTTCAAAGGAAAGAATGTTTTCAAATTTCTATAACAAAACAAACTTTTGCGAGAAAAACTGTACTTAAACTGCAACTCGTAATATTTTATCATTTGCAGAATAATCCCATGAGCAATGATTAAATAATAATATTTAGACAGTTTGCTTCACTTAATAGGATTACCTTTAAGGTATAGGCTTGTTTCAGCTTAAAGCTTTGTTATGCAAGTATTTTCTGTTGCAATGGAAAGCTTTTGTCACTTTGAACTTCTCATTCAGTTTGCTCTGGTTACAAATTAAAAACAAAGAAAAGAAAACTACACAAAGTTGAAGTAAGAAATGTTATTTGTGTACCTGTTAACTATTGACTTTGGGCAAACCAATAAACCAATCGACCATTAAAACAGGTATAATATGATATAATTCACTTCAGTGTTTAGTCATAGCTACCTAATAATACGAAGGTTTGTGGATTTCCTTGACAACGATATATGAAATTATGTTAAAACGTCGCTTTCACAGAATGGATTAGTTGTTCATACATGATGAATCATTTTAGTATTCATAAGATAAACCTTCCTAATGCCATTCAAATATGTAGTTTTTACAAACAATGAAAGCAAACAATTGGAATTCAATAATTATTCTTTTCAATTCTTACATGGAGGTATGGTTAAACTGCATTCAATCAAACGAGATAGGTATAGTCGCAAGCGACGACAAACGGATTCAGCTGTTTATGGTGATAATATGTATGACAAATGTATATAATATGTATAATGTCAATAGCATCGGTCAGTAGAATTTTTTGAAACAAGATGGAAGTGAAATCAAGCCCACTTAAACTCTTTCAATTGCAAACATTTATGGAGACAAAGTTAAAAAAAGAGAACAAAATTCATCAAAGCAAGCCAAATTAAATCTTACACTTGATGTCAGCTTCACAATACGACGCAAAGGCCTAGCAATGTGTGCTGGATGCCCATGCTTTGTGAGAAAAGCATGCATCCTGTCTTTCAAAGGTGTAAACAATCTAATCCATGAATGGACTCATTGACACACTTCTTTAGAGGAATCTTAGCATAGGATAAACTAACCATCAGTTCAGATGATATAAATGATATGCATGAAAAATAATGAGATTAGTTTTCTGAGATTTTATCGTTGGGTTATTGGTTTGAAGGAAATTAGAAAAGTGATACAATGAGCCTCTCAAATTGGTTTACTATGAAAGTAAACAAAGAATAAGTAATGTGTAAGTATAAGGGATTGACTAGTCTTTATTTACAACACATTCTAACGGGTTTGAGAAGCTAATAAGCAATCAGTATATTCTTATGTCCATGTCTTATGGAAATTGTAAATAGTAAGTGACATGAATCAGAAAATGTTTATTGCATGTGGAGATGCAACTAAAATAAATCTATTACAGAAGGCCATTCCACACATCCAGAATGTTAGATAAGACAATTATGTAACGTTAAACCAGTTTGTACAGAAAGTGTTAATCTATTTATGAAGTGTGGCTGGTGACAAAGGTTTTCTCTCTACTCAAAGACTGCAGAGTTAGGCAAAATGCAAATAAAGTTATGGTTAACATGTTTATCTGGTGATATCGTTCAATTGTTTTTCTCAACAAAATGTTTTCCATTCGGCGCAAACAGTCGAATTATCATGGGGATACCAGACGATTTCTACCTGTGTTATGGTGTCTCAAAGTAATGAGGATTTCCATATTCATTTCTGCTGGGAGACCTCTGGTCCAAAACAAGACATGTCATTTAATGGTCGCCATTACTGTCAGCCCCGCATTACTGAACAGTCTTTTAGTGTCTCGACCTATTACTCTTGATACGCATACTTGCAAGATTATTCCAATGAAAAGCTTCTTCTTGATAAGGTGAAACAAGACTGAGTCTTGAGTTGAGGGAAGGATGGAGGGCAAGGTGAGAGGGACAGAGAAGGGGAGATTGAGTTATGAATATAAACATGCAGTTGGGAATTCTGATGTCGGTAGAAATCTTTTTGTATGTTTTTTCATCGGCCCATTCAAACTGTACAGTCAAATAGTGGTAAGCATATTCTTCACTTTACAATTATAAGATGATTACGATTTAATCTTTTCATATGAGCAAGATTTCCTTTTAGATTTTATTTATTATAAATTCAATCAAAAATGTAATGTTACTCACTTTGATTTTATTGACAAATGAGAGCGTCTTAGTTGACGGCAAGAATAACCAATAAATACTAATGATACTAATATTCGACCATACAATGAAAATGAGAATGTTTGTTTAACTGTGATTCTGAATTTATTATCTTTGTCATTTTTTAACATTTTTCGTTTGTATGTGTAAGTGTCATATTTCAATGACAGTCTAAAAATATGTATTGTTTGCCGACTCTAGCAGTGAGCACCTTAATTAAATACATTGATTGACATTGGTCTAACTTCACAACGATTTTGTGTAACTTCTTTCCCCCTTTTAGGTGAACAAATTCTTGGAATGCTTGACTGAAATTTGTGGGAAAATTATTGACTCTAATTTATATGACTGAAAGTCGAGAAAGCGTGCCAGAGTGTCAAAGATACCAGATGGGACCTCGCCAGGCCAGTTTTAAAATACCTTTGACTGTTAGATGAAAGCGTTCGATTTAGCATAAAGAACTAAATATTGTAGGCAAACATAGAAAGGCCAAGATATATATTATAAACCATCCTTAATCCTACAGAAACTGATCATTGTCTCCTTTCGGTACACTTATGAGCTATAAATAAATCAAATGATAAACGAGGATCATTGGTATGTGTCACTGCATAACATGGTTCTACTCGAATGGACTGTTACCACATCGTATCAATGGGTTTTAGAGTTATTTGAGAAACACACCTGTCCCGTTGTAAGTGGTACACCTACATGTAAATTCCGGCATTGAGTTTCTTCAACTATTATTTTCTCAAGATGTGTTGTTTGATAGAATTGAAATATTTTTTGCCACACTAAAACAAGAAAATGACTGTCTGGCTAAAAGTCTCTGCTGAAATATATATTGTGCTCTTTTTGTAAGTGCAACTAAAATATTTCCCTAGAGTATGAAGTTTCCAGCAAATATCTCCCCTTTTAGATGTCTTAAGTCTTATGCATGCACACTGTTCCATCACATTTGACATAACGCTTCTAAACACTAAAACTGTTAGGTCGATGAAATCCAACATAAAAAGTTTGACCAAGCAATACAACCTGACCTAACCTGACAATAAACATCTATGATGATTAAAGAGAAGTCGTTTCTACTTTTAAAGCGGTTATAGAATTACATACATGTAACTCAGAAACATGTCTGCATGCCAAATCTTTTACTACGACGTACTACATTGGAATAATGATAATGATGATGATGGTGATGATGAAGGGCTTTAAAGGAACATTTGACCTTTATAATGGTTGTCCCTGGAATACGTCTGCAACAGTCTTTAAGCATTGATTTCCTGATAATTTCCAACAACAACTTTTTTACCCGATTTCATGTGCTTATAAAATTGGTGGAACATTTCTTAAATTAATCTTTTAAACTGTTTTGAGACATTTATTTGTTTCTCCTTGATATATAGCCAATGTCCCGATTGATACAATACTACACGAGTAATCCATCATCGATGACAGTTAATTACTTAGGTACTAATGCTATTTTGAATGATGCTTTATTCGGTAATAGGTCACATGTCCACTATACTATGTGAACATAATAAAGTATGAGAATACACGAAACGCACGTGACATTTTGATATAAAGTAGGCGGTTAATTAGTAACAGTTAATGTATATTCCCCAGACAGCAATTAATAGGAAACATTAGCAAGTACAAGAAAATGAAACGTCCTTGTAATACTTGGTATTTGTGGTTATCGTCAAGTCCATTCCACACGTGTAGGTGGCATGGCTATGAACAGGAAGAGACTCTTTAATCGTTAAGTACTCAGAAAATTTGGGAATGATGAGGATTTTTGTTTGAAGTGGCACAGGCATATGTAATACAACCATGTTGAACATACTCTCTTATCATTCATATATCAAATGATTATTTTTTATATTAGTTCATATTGACTGACCGAAAAGACTAGTTAGTTACAGAATAATTAAATTGTGGTCTCTAAACAACAAGAAAAGAGTGAAAAGACTTGTGAAGGGCAGAGATGACTGGAGATATAAGAACGTGAATGTTCTCCAAAAAAAATGGACAAGTTGTAATATGGCAATATAATTTTATTTAATTAAAGGAGATTGAAAGTATGAAAAATGATGCCAATCATTACAATGGGAATCTTTATAATTAAGTCTTAGAAAAAAGTTTAAACTTGTGTGTGAAGAACATATTTATTTTTGATGTTATCTATTGGACTGAAAGTTTCTGCTACATTGCATTTATGCCTTTTTGTCGAATTGTAAGCCTAATCCTCTATGAAACATACATGAGCAGTTATTAAAAGAGACAGCTGATTATCAAAGAAAAGAAGAACTGAGGTTCAGATTATTCTTCATGCCAATTCATTTTCTGCGCTGCAATTCTTATAAAAAGCTTAAAAAGGTGATTTGTCTTTGATATCGGATTGTAATAGGGCAAACCTGCACTTACAATAATTACACTGTCCAAATAGTTTTATTTATTGAAGATATTTTTCATAAGATCATTCGAGCTTGGGTTTATCCTGTTATCTATCATCACATACATGACACATGGCTTCTTATGTCGGTTAAAGAAAAATATATGTTTTCAAATTTGTCTTTGAACAAAGTTTCAATTCCTGAATTATCAAAGCAATGCCATGTTCCTTTGTTCCAGAGACTGTGTAGCCGTAAATATTTTGGTGTGCGACCAAAGAGGTTTTGTTATCCATAGATAAGAATGTCACATTAAACGAAAGATAATGGTCGGAGTCTGTGTCGTAAGTTTCTAGACTAATGCGTTAAATGAAGTCAAACCAAAGCAGGGTAATTTGTTTCAGGGAATCTGCACAATTTCAAATCTTGCAGGTTTACGAATTTGGGATGTTGCAGTAACTAAAGAGTTCGAGTTCAGATGATGATATTGACGACGTATCCTCGACGGAAAAAAACATATGATACTTTTCACGTTTCTTCATGATATCTCTTGAGGGAGTCTTCCATTGAATATGAAAACATATTTTTTATATCCCAGAAAGCTGCTGTGAATAAGAATGTATGCCTATAGATTTTACTAATAGCTAGGACGCAACTGCAATGTAACATAAAAAATTTGAACACAATGTGGATATGCCCATTTGATAAAATTGCCAACAAATTAATAAGCAAACCGTTCAGTGATTCGCCTTCTAAAATGCAAAAAAATGTGTTTTACTACATACATATCATATTTAACAGTTATACAAATGGCACCTGATTCAAAGAAAAAATAACAGTCCTAAGAAGTGAAACAAAAACTATTTAGTTGTAGAATGACGTTGCAGGTTAAAAAATGGAAAAACCTGTAGGAACAAGCAATTGCATTGTTTTACATTTATTTATTGACATTAAAGAGGTGTACGCTATAACATATATCAATCATAATGCGCTGTAGTGTTTTCCTATAAAAACTTGTTATGTGGTAAATATAACATAGTTTGTACTTCATGGCAACCTTTTGCTGTTTAACCTCAATATTTCAAAATTGCTTTTCATTTCATTTAGAATTGAAAACTTGAACTGTAGACATTCGAGACAGGAGAGGGGCATGTTATGGTATTATCTACCTGGTAGGGAGGTGTAATAAACCTAAATCACATTAAAAAGTCAATATCATTTGGGATTTGGGAAACATGAAATGTATTCCCATGGGCTGAAGTTTGTTTCGAGTTTTCCATATACGAAATGATTTTGAATAAATCTTTCCTATATCTCCTTCGGAATATAAAAATGTTACATCACAACATATTATATTATTAAGAGACAACCACTGTTTTATATCAATATAAGAATTAAGTCAAAAGAATTTGATAGAAGAAGGTACAAAACAAGTTTGTTATTTGACTGTGAGAAATGTTTCTGTTCACTGATTAATCGTGTACTGTTTTTATCACGTGACAAAAACTAATTAGTTGCTTTTTGTATGAAAGAGAATGTATTGTTCGTTTTGATATAATATAATTTTAGTTAGATTAGAAAAGAATTTTATAGCTGTTTCTGGTGGCTAATATAGAAATGTAATGTTTATTTAGGTATTTCAATAGTGTATCTCTCTTTAAGGGGCAGTAGCACGTTTTTTGATAAGTTTATATTTTGAATTTTCCCCTGATAATTGTACGTTAATGATAAATGTATTATAGTGATAGTGTCAAAAATCTCATAACACCAACCAATTATCCATAGTCAGAGGACAAAGTATGAAGATTCATCTAAAATACATGGGCGGCCATTTTGTGTGAACGCCTTTAATTAATTTTTTTTGTAAGAAAAGGGAATCGCATGGCTATATTTTACACTAAATATTTAAATTATTACTGCTCCATTTAGTTTAATTGCATTGTCGTTCAATCGGAACCATTAATTTTCATTTTCCTGATATCATCATATATTCCCCCTAAAAACTTGCTACTGCCCCTTTAAATTCTTTAGCAACAAGGTCTTACAGTCACACTGTCATTACAGTTACCAGCCTAATGACCAAGTAAGACTTTTTTAAATGTTTGCAATGATGTCCTGATTTGTAGGTTAAAATGTTTTTCAAGTGTTACCATGTTATTTGACTTTCAAATTTTTCTTAAGCTTATTTTAAGCAAATAAATCGAAAAGATCTAAAATGTGTTTAAGTGAAGTTTTGCATACAATTCAAATGTCATTTTCACAACAATATTTGAAGATAATTAATGACTTATCATTACATTTTTGTCCTGGGGTTTGCTTGATGATAAACACGAAAATCTTCAACTTATCAACCGGTTCAAAACGTTTATGTAGTAAATAATGACCCGGTACCGAGGGGTTATGGAAAATAACCTCGCGAGGGAGTAGCCCGAGCAGAGGTTATTTCCATAACCCGAGGCACACGGGTTATTATTTGTCTTACACTCCCGCGGAACACTCCTGCAATGGTTTGAACTTAATTTGTTTATATACAATTAATTTGTTAACGGTTTAGTGATAATATTCGCTGATTTCACATGTCTTGATAAGAATAAATATTTAGATTCAACAAAATACCACCAGATTATGGGTTAAGAACTAAACGCTTGATTAAAAACTATTTTATTACTATATTGGGTTACATACAAATAATTTATATACGATAAAGGGATAATTTTGCGGGTTTTATATGATTTGATAAGAATACATATTCAGACTACTTATGATAGTCCCTGATCAGGGTTTTAGAACTAAAAACTTAATTTCTTACATTCAAAACTATTTTATTGGAATATTGATATATATATTCATAGGAAAAATAAAAATTTAAACATGTCACAAAATGTTTTACATCAACTGGCATGGATCCTCGGTAGCTCAACATAGAGGTCCCTGGTTCGAATCCCACTTTCGTTGTTCATAAATCTTTACTTTCTTGTTTCATAAAAAATCAAAATTTTACAAGTCCAATTGTTTGCGTTTGTTTGCAAACTAATAACCGACCAAGGTGGTTATGAGATAACCAACCTACGCGGATTGAGCTTATGGCATAACATTCAACTAACATAAAGGCAATAACTTCCCAAGGGGTGTAAAGGGTAAACACCTATAGGAAGGTAGTTACGAGTTAAAACCTTACTAAAAAAAGAAGGGATATACCCGCCCAAGGGGTGTAAGATTTATTAACTATGAATTCGTTGAATACATCTACCTCAACAAAAAATTATTTGTTAGAACTTTAAACTTTCTTTTATACTTGAACAAAAACACGTAGTTGTTTTGAAAAAAAGGAATGGTACAAAACGTATATGCATGTTAAGTGTATACAAGACTTCTCTGCACTGTAATCTGTTTTTGTATGGAAAGTCCGTATTATAATGTCGTAAAAACTACACTCACGGGCAAAAGAAAGTATAGGTCCTTCATATTGATATAAATTTAAAACTATTGGTCATACCAAATGTTAGTTATACTTAACCTAATGGCATGCCTTAAAGTACATAATAAATATCGCAAAAACGCAACTTGTGTTGCTATATCTTTTAGAAACCGGAAAAGTCATGAATTCCGTTTAAAACCAATTGCATTAAAATTAAGTGCATAAAATATGTATCAATTGATTTCCTGGATACTGTCATATCATAGCAGCTGAAAAAACACAAAAGGAATGGCAAGGTTGACTCAGAAACAAAGAGAAGGAGCTATTGGAATGGCCGAAATGGGAGCAATACACGGCCACATTGCTCGAACGTTCCATTGCACGCCACTGACAGTGTCCAGGCTTATGCAACGTAACGGACAGACTGGTCGGACCCAGGACAGACCCCGAAGTGGAAGACCACGTGTTACAACGCATCAAGAAGGTCACTTCATCCGGACCATTCATCTGAGGAACATGTTTGTAACGGCAACGGAAACAGCGCCAACGGCTCTTGGTCATCGTGTTAGTAGACGTACATTGTCAAGGAGATTGCGTGGAGCAGGGATTCAGGCTTATCACCCCTTCCAGGGCGTAGCCTTGACCTCTCAACATAAGCGTCGTCAACTTCAATGGGCGCGATGAGTTTTAAGATTGCAAGCTCGGAACTGGAGACGAGTCTTATTCACAGAAGAAAATCGCTTCTGTCTGTGTCACAATGATGGAAGACAGAGGGTATACAGGCACCGAGGTGAGCGTTTCGCCCTTAGAAAAAAGTAGCAACGTATACCTGACGCCGTCATCCGACGTTTTACAACGTCGATGAGGAGACGTGTTCGTGCCTGTATTGACGTGGCGGGAGGTCACACATGTTATTGACAAAAACAGAGAATGTTTGTGGTCTCACTGTTGATAATTGAGACACTTGAAATCAATGAAATTTGACCCCCTGCTTATTTAAATGAAATTGCTGAAATATACTGGAGTGATCAAACGAAATCTGTTTGTGTGGATTTTTGTCATTTGATAGTGCTATAAAATCATCTTCACGGCATTGAAATATTATCTTTAGTTTTTATGTTGTGAGCATTGAAAGTTTATCTATACTTTCTTTTGCCCGTGAGTGTATTAAAATACATGAGTCACATGTATCTTTTTTAATTTTCACGGTTTATATGAAATATATGTAAAATTCTTTCTTTTGGTGATATTTTGGCAGTCATGGAGTAATGTCAGATAGAAACGCCCAGATAAGCTATACATACGTACTTGTGTTAATCATGATACGTCAGATCCATTCAACAACATTTGAACGCTTTGATCAGTAGTGCGGACTGATTGTGACTTATGGATGTGACTGATGTCGAGGCAGTTTTGTTGTTACCAGATGAAGACGGTGTAGTCTCGATAAAAAAGTAGAGAATGTAGGTTGTAAGCGCTGAGCATTAGCTGTATTCGTTTATTGTTCGATGTATTTTCTTCATACGAAATGAAAAATATAACATAAATCATTACTTTGTTGAGCATAAGATCTTATCATTAATAAAGCCTATGATAGGATCATAGAATTTTCATTTCTTTTCATTGTTTACATCTTTTATTGACCCAATAACTAGTTACAGATCAATATTTAAATAAACGATGTGTGGTGTAACCACACATGCATATTATCATTATAAGATTTTACAAGTTGTATGGTGGCATTATGTTTTCTTTATTACGTAATGAATCTAAATTATCTATGTAAAAACAAATTTATTGACCAATACTGTAAATGAAACTTTATATTAACCAGTGTTTGTTTTGAAAATAGGTTTACACTTTTCTTAAAATAACATATTACTTATTAATGTTTACTATATCAAAAGTTTTGTTTATGTCAGCAAGAGCTTCTTTGCTGATATATCTTATTTAAACTGAAAACCTGCATTGCAGATAAGTCTTGCTAGTCTTACCATCTATGGCACTAAAAAGATAAAAACTTTATGCCAAATGTCATGTTTATGTTTTCCAGGTCGTTCTTAATGACTGTTAGGAAAATAGTCCTTGCCTTGATATCCTTTCAGGTTTAAGGTAAACCTGCACTTAAGATAATTAGCGTTGTCAGGTATGTTTCATGTTTTCATTTCATGAAATAATGCTCTGAGTCTTGTGAGCTTGGCTTCATCCTATCATCGCACTTAATACACTTACGAATTATACACATGCATTAATTCACTTCCACTGAACATATCGCCATGATAAATGCGTACAATTTATTTCATTATTTCAGTACACAAGTATATCATCGTTTCTGACATTTTGCGTTAGAATAATTGAATATTGCAAATCCTTTCATTTCCTTTCGAAGATCTGATATATTTATTTTCGGAGAGAGGGATATTATAAGTTAACGTCGTTTTGTCTGTTGTAATTGGAATTTACATTACATAAGCTGTAGTTAGGTTTAAATTTGCCAATAAGATATAAATCTCTAAGCTGTATCCTTTATATCTCCTTCTAGACCTAAAAAGTTATTATCATATAACAACTTGTAGCATCAATGAAAATCTAAGTTTGAAATCTATTTAAAATTTACCTGAAAGATTTTGAAAGAAAATGAACATCAACAAATAGGACGTTGAGGTTTTTCATCAGGTCACACTATACAAGGCAGTTTGAAATAGTGAAATGAGTTTTTCGATTTAGTATCACATCTTTAGTATCACACCTGAGGGAATAATATGTAGCTGTATATTACACATGATTTTACAGTAACACAAAACCAGTATATAGTTTCTACTTACCCATCTGTCCAAATGTGAAAGCAAAGCACATCTTCAAACAAGACCTATTTTCTATTTTTAAAACACTCACTTCCATTCAAACACAATTTATGATGATAATATTAATGATGTTTACTTTACACCTTCGCGGACAGCCACCACTATTGCAATTATCCCGATAATCCGATAAAAGCTTTTCTTACAAATATATTTGATTGCTTAAAAACAAGGTATTACAAGGTGATTCCTTTCATCTTACTTTCATCATAGATCTGAATTATTATTCCCTTTAGCAAATACCTTTTTACGATGCGACGTTTATGCAATTGACTAAACATTCTTCATTCATTATTGATTACCTTAATGTACTACTGCGTTCTTTTTGTGAAGCTTGTATATATTGAATGCAAATTATCTCTTCAAATGCCATGTTGATTACAAAGAATCTCAAATTCCCTTCTAATTGATAATGTGTGCAAATGATTTTTTTATATTTTGGTTCCCATATGGTGTAAAATAGAATAAGATATTTCTGTGAATACAAGAATAAGCAATTGGTTTGTTATAGTTTTCTCCAGAAGCACACAAGTTTGTCGGTTCCCTTTAGATATTGTGAAGAGACAAGAACTTGCATGTTTAAATGTAAGAATAAAATTAGTATAAATTGACAGATGACACACTAATTGTCTTTCAATAGTCAACAATGTTATAGTACACTGTTTAATCTACATCCCATTGAACAGTTGATATTTCCAATTAGCAAAACCAATTTTACTGTCAGGTTACATCTGTCTCTTTTTTTAAAAATGGATGGCTGTATATCGTGTATGCAAAAAACCCATCTTGGATCTTAAGAACAGTTAATCAAACATCTATTCGTACCTTTCTTTGTCAATTTTCAATTCAATTCTTTATTTCTGAAGTGTAGGCCATCGGCCCATAACTACATATGTTAGATTGTACATGACAAACTGGTGTGTATACAATAAAAGGTTTTCAGCTTTAACATCTTTGGTACATTGCATGGTAAATAAAGCATGCTAAGTAATAATAAGTTTACAATCTGATGTCAACATGAGAAATTTGAATTTAGCTTCATACCTGCCTTTCCTTGTCATATTCCACAGGTATGTTTTGAAAAAAGTCCCAAAATGTCCGTATTAAAAAATAATTTCTCTTTTCGGGGTTTGAAAGGACATTGCAAAAATAAGAGTAGTGTTTGATACGACTTACTCTTAAGTTGTTGCTTGAACTTTCAAATCTTCTTTGTACAAACTATTTTTACAGAGTAGACTTCTTTTCACTTCAATTACCTCCAGACTCATGTTTGAAGAAAATTAAACTATTCGATAAAATGATCAATGGAAAGAATGTGAAAAAAAGTTCCTCAAATAATTACCTACGAGGGCAGTCATATCAGGGTTCATATTTGTCTTATGATGCTCTAGGGCAACATTTCCCTCTTTTATTGTGACGTCACGGTTAGCCTATGACGTTTCGTCCTATAAGGGCATATGGCGGCTTGTCCGCATATGCTGAGAAGAACAATTTATTTTCGTGACAATCGTTAAAAAACAGAATATCATATCATACAATTATAATATCACTATTGATAAAAAATTCATTGTTATCAAAAAATGTCAGGATAAAGGTATTATATATGTAAATAATTTTATTAAAGAAAATGGGAACATTTTAACTTATGAAGAATTCAGAACATTCTATGATATTGATATCAATTTGCTAATTTTTCTATCCATGCGAAATGCAATTAAAATGTTTTTGAAATCAAATTCCTGTGAAAAGGTTGCTAGGATGCATAGCCCGATTCAACCATTCAATATAAGTTTGTTGCACAGTAAAGAAAAAGCAAGTAAATATTTTTATCAAATTTTATTAAATGCAAGAAACATTCAAACACAAAGTTCAGTGAGATGGGAAAACATTCTCAAGGATAACTATGTTAGAGAAAAAAATCATTTATAACTTAATGGCATATAGATGCAAGGTTAATGTTAATTTGAAATGGCTTCAATTAAGAATATTACATGATATTCTGGCAACAAGGAGTTACTTGTACAAGATTAAATACTCTGAATCCCCTTTCTGCTTTTTTTTGTGAAATAGAAAAAGAGAATATTGTACATTTACTATGTGAGTGTAAATATGTAACTGAATTATGGAACTGGTTGGCAGAATGGCTTGGTACAGTTGCAGATGGCAGGATAAGTTTCACAAATGAAAATATTATGTTTGGCTTTAAAGGGGCAAACAATAATCCTTTAAATGCTGTTGCTCTGGTGAAAAAAACAATACATATACAATTCAAGTAAAGCAAACAAACAATTACATTTCAAAGCCCTTCAAAAGAAAATAACTGATTATTATCAGACAAGTAAGACAATAGCTTTTTCAAACTGCAACTATGCCAAATTCTATACTTTCTGGTCAGCATTTCACAACCTTTTTAACAAATGATATAGGATGTATTTGTTTTTGTTGAAAAATGTGTATGTGTACAAACATATGACATTACATGACTGGATGTAAACACATTGTATACAAATTGGGAAATAAAAATGGAAAAAAAAAGAAAAAAAAAGAATATCATATTCGTTTCAATGACATACAGTACTACGCTCTCGCTCGGGACATGTGTTTAAGCTTTTAAGATTATATACATTGGTGATTTACAATGAATGATTATGCACCATAATTGAGTAGAACTATACCGATCATCTATGTTATTGATCTAAAATATAGATAAAATACTTAGCGTTAAAATCAATTTGTTTTCGCCTTAGATATTTACCGTTATGTTGTATTATGTTCCATGAGTACGAATCTGAGATATTGTTTCAGGAAGCATTTCTTTCCAAAACTATTATTGCTAAATCTATTGATAAAATTATTAAAAACTGTTAAAATCTTCTTGCCATTCCTTATCTGAAACGTTTAACTCGATCTTTTAATCTTATACCGGTACCGGAGCCTCAGGCCTATACACAAGCGCATAATACATGTATATATTCATGCATTTCTTGAATGTTAGAAATAGAGTTTTTGAGTGTAAGATTTACGTTCATTTGGGTGGGCGTTGTATTTTGTCTTGATACATGTACAGCAGATATCATTATAAGTAGGATAAACAAGGAGAAGTTTATATTTATCTCCTATAACTATTCCCTTGCAGAGTTTACAAATTATGTGGTCTTAAGACAATATCATGTGATTAACAGCTGAAACGTGGTATGCTTACTCTGTGTTTCCTTTTCACATTCATACATGTATACAGAGGTACATCAATCTTCACTGTTAAGATATAATATATATATTATTATATTATATATGGATATAATTAGGTATTCATTCTCTTTTAAGATATGGTGTATTGCCTGCATTTGCTGTAAACTGAATAAACTACGAAAGCAATTGAAACCAATAATTCTCGTAGTGTTGTTTTAAAGTATATTACGAACATTGTTATTACTCTTGATTACAATCTTTATCAGTTGCAAGCCCATGGAGTTTTGAATAGCTAAACAAAGACTGTATTTCTGGAGTGACTGAAAAATAAATGAGACAACCTAATGTTAATACTTAAAAGAAGAGTATTGTTAAACGACGAGCTGCAAATAGTTTAATGGTAACATTCAGTTTATGTAACAAGTTCGCAGTACAAGACCCGCAATTTGTCTGCATGATAATGGGAAAATTGTACGTCTGCATACTAGTTTTCGTAATTCAGCAAACTTCACTGCATCAAACAAATTGTGGTGTGTTTATGGGATCTAAATGTCTCAAAAGTTTATCCAATGTTACAAACTGTTGTCAGGTCGGAAGAGAAAGCCCATTAATATATTGTTTATTGAAAGCATTATAATCTGATAAGGTGTGTTCAAACAGAAACCAATGGATGACATTTAAAAAAAATTATCAAATGATTGAGAGATTATATTTATGTGGTTGTCATCAGCCCATATTCCATCATTGTCTTTATTATCTCACTGAATTGCTTTCAACCACACAAGTCCTACATATTTAATTCGTTATCTTAACAGTGAAGATTGATGTACCTCTGTATACACATATTGATGTGATTGCTTGTTATATATGTTCACAACACATGTGATAAAATAATCGCCTAGTTGTAGATATTGAATATTTTCTATCCAATCTTTTTTAGAACAATCACTATACATTATATGTATTAAATAATCATTATAAACATTGATACGTACTAACACGGTGAACTGAAGTGGAATAAGTCCTGGACAAGTAATGTTATTGCTGTGTATACATCTTGTTAGACTTAAGGTAGCACTATGATAAGTGAAGCATCCTTCTGTTTGTCAGTGTATAACACTTCACAGACAGACGCACTAACCAAAGATCCATTCAGCACCATTCTCTCCAGACATTGATTAGACCTTTCTTATCAGTTGATGATACAAGCCCAGTGTTTAGCTTGTCTGGGGTACATACAAAACCAGTCTGTATGTATCTATGCATTTACTGAAGCTTTTCCTTCCTGTATAATGAGTGAATGGCTTGCTCAGACTAATTTTAGACTTGGGTTACACACCGTGGTATTATTCTGTGACATGAGGAGTATAACAGTACCAGTGAATCCTGTTGTATTGTAAAGGTGTAATCAACTTTCTTATTCATAACTATCACCTCTTTCGACACGACAAACAAGGCTTCCTCTTCTCGGCTAGCAGTCACCATTGAACACCATTGATGGAGTTACCCGACCAAACAGCATAAATGTGGAACTCTTGCATTTATTTATATCAATAGGTGACCCCTCTTTAAACAACACCGCTCTTTAGTTCTACAATAGCTTCATCTGTAGAGCATACTGCATAAATACACCAGCCTCTTAAGGCATTGATTTGACCTCTATATTAGTTGACAACACAATCCCAGTGTTGAGCTTGTCTTAAACACAAACAAAACGTTACTGTAACTATTTCAACATTCCCTGGATATTTGCTTGAATGAGAAATTTGTGAATGTCTTGTTCAGAGTGAGTTCATACTGTGTTAGTGTTAGTGTTAGTGTTAGGAAGTATGAAGTATAGGAGCACAAGCGGAACTTGTTATTTTGTAAAATAAACCTCTCTAATTCAACGCAATCACCTCTATTGGCACGAAAAACTAACTAAGAATAAGCAATTTGGAATAATGCATTTTACAAGAGAAGTATGTTAGCATTAAGTCCTAAATGAATCCTTTTCTTAGTTCTTTTCAGTTGTTCGTTCTATTAGAATCAGCAATTAAAACTATTTTACACAAACACTTAATCCGTTTTGTCTTTTATATTGAAATTTGAAGATGTGTTTGTATATGGTTCAACTCGGTTGATAAACATAAATTGTGAACCGAGACATTTTTACAAATGCATGAAGTTGTTGTCTAATTATGCACACAAACCTCAATCTACAATTCTCATTTGAGACCATTAGGTTGATTACAGTTATCCCCATAGTCTTTGAAGACGTAAATCAAACACAATTATCAATTAATCATTCAATGAGGCCATTCGTTCAAATTCAATTACCAAATTGATCATATTTTATTTTGAATAATAAATAGCTTTGTTTGATAATCTAAAGTACAATAATATATCTTATTACATAATATATGTATACAATAAAATACCCTCAAATACCCTCAATGTCGTAATTGTCCTTAAATGTGTGTAAATTCCGATAGAGCTTACTTTTGACTATATTTAAACAAAGAAATGATAGACGATTCTATAAAGTACAACTGTACATGAGATGGAAAATGTCCAAACTCAATTTATTATCATTGTTTGACAGTATGCGAGACTTTTGCTTCATTTGCCGCCCAAAGATGAAAACACACTGCAAGACATTTTGTTTGATTATCTATTTACTGGAATAGAGTCATAATGATGTAAACGTATCATCTATCTTAAGATCAGGCTTTTGTCCTTCCGTGTCGCCCTATATACTAAACTTCCATCTTACTGTTTTTGTTTCATGAAGCATTTTAACTGGAAAACGCTTAGGTACTTATCCTATTATTAAAATTTCAACAAACTGCCTTGCCTTGACTTTTCAAGGATAAGTCTGCAAAATAATTTTATATGAGGTTTAAACTTGAGAGCAGAGTGTTCAGAAATGCCTATGAGTCAAATAATCAATGAAACAACTAAAATGGCGTAAAGACAAACAGTACAACAAGAAACAGTGACCACAACAAATAAAAGAATATGATAAACGAACAAGTTTGTAGTGCAAACTCATCCATTTGACAGAAGAAGATAATGGTAAAATTGCACTGCCACAAACTGAAGATTGCAACTAGCAATTCTGCACTACATGGAACAAATGTTGGTGTATTTATGGGATCAAATTGTCTCATAATTGTATTCAATGTTACAAAGCATTTTCAAATTGGATAGGACAACTTACTTATCTTTGGTTTGTTAAAAACATTTTAAGCTGATAAGCTGTGTTCAAACTAACAGAAACCACATAATGTGATTTTAGGAAATTATAAAATGATTGAGTATCTAAGTTTGAACAAACGTTGTTAATGTGGAACCAAATGATTTATGTTTTCATCGAAATGACCCTTTTACGACTATCCAATTCTATGGGAGTTTCTCCTTTAATAGCAGATTATATTTGATTCAGCAGTAACTACTCTTTTGCACTGATTCCATACCTTATATCTCTGTAATTAATCGATTTATGTTGCTGAAATAAAGCTCAATTTTATAAAATTGATATGAACAATGTTTAACGATACGTGAAATCGCGATCAAATAGTATAAACTAATAAGAAAATCAACCGTCTCCGTTTGAGAAAAGAGCATTAAAGAATTAGAACATTAGGTAAATTACAGTAATCTCCATCCACTAATAAGTAGTAAAGTGAACATATTTGCCTCTTTCATCCTTACATTAGGCGATTAATTCAGAGTAAAACATATTCAATTATGAAATTCATTGATTATCAAATTAATAGAATCTTAACTTATTTCAAGTATTTATGGAGAAATGTTTATTTCAGAAAAGGGATGATGAATTAAGAACCCTACGTGAGCTTGACAAAATGTTGAAAAGGCTTCAAATAACGAGTGATAGTGTAGTACGATCAAAGAAAGGCAGCCTCGATAATCATATTGATCATATGTGATCTTGATGGTCAAAATCCAGTAATTTGAAGTTTGTTACAATTCTATAAGAAGAATACTACGCAAAGCGTGAGAGTAAGAAGACAACAAATTTAATCTACTGTTTAATCTTAAAGCACATACAAAATCAAAAGTAGCATTGAATATGCATGTTAGTGGAAACCAACTTAACTTCTATATTGGCGTGGTAATGAAACAAGAATACATCAATTGTAAAATTTGATAATAATGAAATAGATACAACTTACAAAACTGCCGATAGAGTTTATTCTTAGGAGCATACGTTTTTTACATTTATGTTTACTAGTTTGTATTTATTAAACCTGTAATTATATTAAGTTCAAAAGAATAAGCTTAACCTAAGCATATCGGCCCGTAGCTTTTACAACGTAGACATGCCTATGTTTAGTGTAAAATAGATGCGTTTATACCACAACGAGAAAATACTATATAGAAAGGATACCATGTGTTTAATCGACAAGTTCGCATCGCAAAACCCGTTACATATGTGAATAAGATAATGTTAAATTGCAAGATTGCAATTCATCAGGCTGCACTGCATCAACTTAATGATAGTAAATAAATATTTGATGGATCAATTTCAACTAGAAAATTTGTGTTCATGGGACACAGCTGCCCCAGCTAAAAAAGCTCTCAATGTTTTCAACCATAGAATTTAAAAAGAGATGCACATCTTTAGCTACTATGAGCTTTCACTTGCCGCCTAAGTTCAACATGTCAGATATTTGAAGAAAATTGAAAAACAAAATATGATATGCACACCCTATAAGCCTATAAGCCATGTGTGCAATTTAAATTAAATCCATTGAACGGTTTTTGAGGAGAAGTGGATAAATAACACCCCCTATCACACTACTATGAGCTTTCACTTGCCCCAAAAATCACCAAAGTTCAACATGTCAGAAATTTGAAAAAAAATCAAAAATTGAAAAACAAAATATGAGATGCACACCATTAGGATGCCTAAAAGCCATGTGTGCGATTTCAATGAAATCTGTTGAATGGTTTTTGAGAAGTGCATAAACAATACCCTGTATAGAGTGGTTACGTATGTACGGACAACCGAGGGTAATCCAATATGCCCCTGCCATATATGGCTTGGGCATTAAAATGATCATACGTTACAAAGCGTTGTCCAATTAGATTGGACAACCCACTTATATTTGGTTTGCTGATAACATTATACTATGATAAACCGTATTCGAACAGAGTAACTGGAAACCAATTTTAAGAATTTATTAAATCTATTTCTGAGTGTTGCAAATGTCTTAAAAATGTAATGTGTTCATATCATTTATCCATATTGCATCATGATCAAGATTTTCCAGAGAAGTGATATCAACTATTTCCTTTTTATTCCACAGGTTATGTATAAAATAAAAATACTTAAAGAGACAGTATTTCTAGCAAGATAATATAATCTTGTTTTCTCATGGGAAGGATTTGTGAGAGACGTCTCAAGTATACATTTTACACGATTCAAAACCTCATCATATGGATCTTAATAAAAAATCACTGTTTTAATCAATTTCCTAAAAATGTATTTCTTTAAAGTGAACATAAAGGTATTGATTGTAGAGGACCAACTCATTTGCACTTTAGGCATATCCATTTTGTACATTATTATCATTTCCTAAGATATTTGCTCAGATATTTCCATATGGCGCACTACAGTGGATAAACAATAATCAATTAGATTCGAGATATAGTTTACGATTGTAAGTGGTGGTCTATTAATGTACACCGGCTACAATTTACAGACTCTCGTTTGAGAAAAGAGCTTCTTAGAATTAGACCATTACGCTGATAACTCTTTTCCCATTGAAGACGTAAAATAAACATATTTCTCAGTCTAATCTGTCATTAAGAGACAGCATCTTCAATTAGAAAATTACAAATTTAACTGCATCTGGTTTTGAAATAAAGGAACAGAGAACTAAACCATTTGAGTAACCAGATAATAGTGTATCAGAGTTGTGAGCAGAATAAAAATGACTTCCTCAAAGCTACACTTTTACAAGAACGAAGTCTAAATCTAAATATAATAATGAGAGTATCTGACTGAAATATACAAAAGGCACATCTAGGGACCGTAGTGATTACATATATACAGTTGTATCAATTTGAACAAATAGTATCAGAGTTATGAGGCGAACAAATATGACTTCTCTTAAGAGTCACTTCTACAACAAAGAAGTCGAAAAACTACCAAATGACCAGGATTTATCACCGAAATATACGAAATGCACACCTAGAGACGGTAGTAATAACATGTATGAAGTTTCATGACATTTGAACAAATAGTATTCGAGTTATGAGCGGAACAAAATGACATCCTCGAACAGTCACTTCTACAACAAGGAAGTCGAAAATCTAATAATGAGGGCATCTGACCGAAATATACAAAAAGGCACATCTAGAGACCATAGTGATGACATATATAAAGTTTTTTTTACATTTGAACAAATAGTATTCGAGTTTGGAGCGGAACAAGGGTGCGACGGACGGACGGACAAACAAGACATTAAAGGGGCAGTAGCACGTTTTTTAATAATTTTATATTTTAAAATTTTCACTGATAATTGTAAGTTAATGTTAAATGTATTATGTTGACAGTGTAAAAAATCTCATCACACAAGTCAATCACCCATAGTCAGAGGACAAAGTATGAACATTTACACAAAATCCATTGGCGGCCATTTTTGTGTGAACACCTTTAATTCATTTTGTGTAAGAAAAAGGAATCGCATGGCTAAACTTTACATTTTATATTTGAATTATTACTGCTCCATTTAGTTTAAATACATTGTCTTTCATTTGGAACCATTAATTTTCATTTTCATGACATCGCCTTATATTCCCCCTAAAAATGTGCTACTGCCCCTTTAAAAGACATGATACACCATATAACATCATCTGGAGTATATATGCTGTTACTAAACAATGATTCTTGCTAACAGATTACAATCAAGCGCCTTACAAGTGTTGACTGTGTATCAGTATTTCATATACTTTGTGCATTTACAATTGTGCAACAGTTCAAAATTGAGGATTTGAGGCATGTACATGTAACTCATTTACTACATGGTCTTTTACGACTTAAATAGGTTTCAACATCATCTCTGTTTTCTGCAAGGAGTAGTACATTCCCTGCCATGCTCCCCAGATAAGTCCTCTTGCATATCCTGTGGCACCGTATTCACCGTTGAGATTTGATACATGACAATAGTTATACCACCAGGCACCGATCCATTTTACTGCACAGTTGTAGCTCTTTTTGTCATTATCACGGTCTTTGGTCGTGAATTCCATGCCATCATGCCACCACAAAGCGTTCCCTACAATGGTCAATAATGAAGGCGGTTTTATCGATCAACATGAAAAATGGTCTGAGCTGAAGAAATATTGCTCAGCCAAAATTATTTGAGTACCTCACTCGAGCATTCGTCAATAAAGAGACCACGTACGCAAACAAAAGGTTTCTGTTTAAAAACTAAATAGTTTCTACTCCACAGATTTTTAAAGAAAAGGCACTCTTACCAGCCGTTCCACTGTAACCAGAAGCATTGAGACGATAATTATTGGTCTCGTCTTTAACTTGGAAGTTTGAAAACATTGAATATTTTGTTTGTCCACTGTAGTCCCCTAAGTTGACCCTCAACTGGACTGATCGTGCTGTCGTCAAGCGATTGATGTGGTCATTACCTGCAACAATGTTACAATGTCACCATGTCATGAACAGATTCAGGTACAGGGAGTGTTTTAGTGCTTAAGATCGTTCATTCTGTATTACATCACACAGCTGAGAGAACTAAATGATGTGCATGATGTGCCTTGTCAAAAAATATAATCCAATATGAGAGAACAAGTCCATTGTTTGTTGACCGTGACTATGGCGTGAGGGTCAAGCATGCTTATCACTCCAAGATTGTTCTCACGCTTCGTTGATTGTGAATGTTATCAGACTATGCCAAATTTTTACACATACATGGTTGTTATCCCCCCCCCCCCCCCCCCCCCCCCCCCCCGCCCGGCATATAATGCTTGAACTAGAGAGCTGACATTTATACTCAATGTAGCTTTAGCATTGTAGTTTTTAATTTGCCTTCTAGAAAGTCCAAACCTTAATACTTTTCTTGATGTGACCTTTCAAAGTTGGCCAAAATATAAAAATCGCAAACTTCAAGGGCAGACAACTCAAAACCCAAAATTTGATGTTTGGTGAAGTCCAAAGATCCGTTTTAAATTTTGTCAAGAACACTGGCAAATATGACCTTATATAACATTTAATACTCAATTTTAACTTTTAAATGTTTTTAACTCTCAATAATCACTCCAAGTGCCGGGCGCATGTAGGTCATATTTGGCCCAAACTTCGCCCTTAATTTCACCTACCTACCTACCTACCTATAGAATTTTAGGATTTTTGCATGGAAATAAGACATTGGCAAGGTCTTTAACATAAAAGATTAAAATCGCTCGCGAACAATCATTTCCGGTTGATGGGACGTGTCAAATTATATAGATATGTCAAAAACTGAAACAAAATGGTCCTAGAGACATAAAAGTTATACCAAACGAAGCGCAATGAAATTTCAAGCAAAAACGTCTACTGTGACACACATGTAGGTAACATACTTTTCGAGTTATGAAGGATTTTTTGTTTTGCATTTCTCAAAATGTTTGGCTTGAAACAATTTGCAATTTTTTCGGGAGAGTAAGATAAAAATCCTTCGCAGGGGTAAGGCAACAGCATAAATGGCCAATGAAGTCTGTATATAAATACATATATCCTTCTTCATTTAGATTTCTTCTTGTTCTGCCCCTTCTCTCCATTTATCCCTGTAGTCTAACTACTTGTCTGTCAGTTCTGAGAATTTCAGGCAGATATCAATTCAAGTTTTCGAGTTATGTGCACTTGAAGTTCTAAGTATGGAAAAAGTCTGGTTACTTTTTGCAAGGTAATATTTTCATAACCCACGTACCATACAAAGTTGAAGTGATGAAATGACCAAAAACTGACCTAAACAAAAAAAATTCCCCCCTTTAAATCATGCCAAAGTCGCTACAAATGGCCTCAGGCACTCATATATTTGACTGAATCCTGTTATTGTCGCAACTATATTTGTTGAATAAACTGACGTTTCTATTGCAGTTGAATGTTATCACAGCAAACAGTTTACTTTGAAGAGAACTCTTTACCGATCACATGATGTTATATACAAGCAGAGTTTCTACCAACGATATTAAAGTAAGCTTTTATATCATTTCTATATCTATTTTGTATTAAAAACATATAGATTAATGAGTTTACCAAGCCAGAACTCTCCTTCCAATGCACCAAATCCAATCTTGTAATCGTTCCAATTCCTATAGAAGTCCTCTGAACCATCTTGACGTCTTTGAAACACCTGGAATACAAAAGTAAGATAACATTAATAACGAATGAAAGTGACAGATTAATTTTAATTGGTAAGTGCAATAGCTCGTGAAATAATAATTTCGGTTTAAAATAACCGATAACGTTTTATGACTTCTTTGAGAGGCGTTTAGAAGTTGTTGGATGAATGAAGAATAATTCCGTGGGTTTTTCAACTTCTTTTATTGCAAGAGTGCGACATTTCTGTGTAGGTACTGACGCCGTTTTCAAGCAAATGTTACTAGGCATGACGACGGGGAATTATATGGACGATAGATGTTGATTGATTCTAAGTACTTCCCAATCCTGTAGTCTGACTTGTTAATTTCCAGCTTCTTGATTTCGTTTCAAAGGACTTTATGGTTTTGATAAGCCTCAATATATTCAGAGATCACTGATTTGGAGTATCTCTTTTGTACTGATAATTGATGTTCCTTGATTCTGAAGTGCAATGGACGGAACGTTTCGCCGTTTCGCCGTTTCGACTCTCCACATTTGCAGTGAATGTGGTTAACTACGCCAGAGGGACTTTGTTGGTGGTTTTGGGGGGTTTGCCGGTTGCTCTTAGTTGGTTCTGGATAGATCTGCTTTTTTTTAAGACAACATCTATATTTGCCTGCTTCTTTAAGAGTCGCTGGATTTGGTAGCTGATAGTTAGAATGTATGGGATGGTTATGACAAAAGGGGTGGACTGCTGACGGGGTTGTTTTTCTCTAGGTCTCAGGGTGATCTTGTTGTTGTTGACTAGTTTTGCAGGATACTGGTTATAGTTGATAAAGACATGGCGTAGAAATCCATAGAACTATTCCTCATTGATAACGTTGTATACATTGATAAGTGTTCCCATAATTAGTTGACCTTGGCGTCACTAGCACTCCCAACTTAGCATTTATACGATTAGAAACAACGGTCAGTATGGCCTAATCTAGTATGGCGCAATTCCTCAAACGTTAAACCAGCTTTGATCTGTTGATACTAATTATGTGGGAATAAATACAAATTAAGATATTTGACTTCATTTGGAACATTATGAGAGAGCTCTTGAAATTCGCAAAAAGACACATCCGCACAAGAAGCACTACGCCTTTACCTCTGACATCCTCCTGCCGTGTATTTGTCATTTGAAAAGGGAAATAGGTCGTTCAGACGTACATAATAACAGCTTGATCAAAAGATGTTCTTGAATGAGTGATGAGAATAATTTATTATATGCTAAGGGCAGAGATACTGAGTTTTCTCAGTTCTAGAAAATGTTCTCGCCACTTGGTGTGTTATCACTCATTGAAGTCAGTGAAACTATCACAGCGATGGTGACGTCACTTCTACAATAAATGCGACATCATCATCGTTGCTAAGATACGATAGGACAATGATATATCATCACAAGAAAACTTTCGTGTAAATAACTTTTGGACGTAAATCAACTCATTTTCGACCATGGAGGCATATTATACACAGAATATTTTTTTTCAGTGTGATATCACCTATCTCTCATGTTGTGACGGGCAAAACATTTATATATGAGTGATACCTCAATGAAAACAAAAGGTTTACTCTATAAGGATAAACAACTGTACTTTTCCTTCTAGATTAATGTAAATATTTGTCTAAAAGAATTTAAGGAATACTCAAAAAACGTTCCGTCTGAATCAAAACTGAATAACCTTTTTTATAGTTTAGGTCAATTTCAAAATTTCATGAATTTAATGTTTTGATATTTCCATAGAAATATCATCATACATCAATATTTTTCGTTAAGGGTGTGATTTTAAAGTTTCAAATGTTGATTATCCACTATTCTTATCATCAAGTTGGAAAGTTGGTTGACATCCTGTTTGTTATTCAGGGCCCCAGATAAGATGCGTATCTACGTAACTTACGCACGGACAATTTAGATTTACGCATAAATTATGAATTCAATGAGTGAAAAATACGCATGACTTTCTGAGAATACGAGTCAGATTTTATTAACATTCATGCGTAAAAGTAATTGTCAAATATTGGTTAGATTCAACATATACGATTTGTTACATCTCGATTAGAATGAAAAGTTTTCACGAAGAGTTTTTCAAATTTTCCGAATGAGCCTGCTGTCATCATCCATGTTCGGGGAGCACTTTTGATTACAGCAAGCCCCGACTAAACGTTACTATCATCCTGTCATCAGCAGGTTTGGGGCACAAGTGCATTACGTGATGATCCTAAATCGGCAATAATTTTCAGCTCATTTTTGGAATTTTGATTTTAATTCTAATTTCAAGAGTGAAATACTCCTCACGTTTTTTCATGTACTATTTTACTCCTCAATCTAAAATTTCATGAGTGAAATACGCATGTGTCAAAATAATTATCTGGAGCCCTGTTATTGACTTACACGTATATCAATGCCGCATAACATTTGTCCTGGATGTTAGCAAGATTACCCTACCATTCTCATGATTACCCTTGCTATGTACCAGTTTAGGTAAATAACAGATATATACAATGTTATCTCTATTTTACCTAAACGTGTAGTACGACAGTGCTTGTTCATTAAGTTTATATTCTACCTTGCGTTCACATGTACATGTAGCATAACTTCTTAGGAAATTTACAAATATTTCTTAGACTGTATTAGTAGTAAGTAATGAATTCGATAGCTGAATAGGCTATTTGTAAAATATAGTTGGTTCTCAGTTAGTAACGGCCAGGTCTACATGAATGCATCGAGGTTACCTAGGATACTTTGACAAACTGCAAAGCTGTACATCTCTACTATTTTGTGACCCGAAAGCCTGCTCTATCTGTACAAACACTCATATATTGAAATGAAAAGTTCATTTTAGTTAGATCACAGTTGATTTAAAAGGAGCCATGTTATAAATAATATTCACGCCTTTCTGATTGCACTATATAACATTTCAATTGACAATGCAACGTTTATACATTTTCCTACTTCCATTAATACCTAAATAACTTTTCAGAATTCAACAAGGGTAAATGAAACAAACCATCATAAAGAATCTAATCCCAATGTGATGTCATATCCTTAATATAGCAGGCCATTATTGTGCATACTCTGTCAATGCAATATCGGAAGTGAATATTCCCCTGTAACGTTTCAGATGATTATTAAACAAGGATAACTAGTTTCACTCATTTGACAAAATATAATTTTCAAAATCATAAACAAATTTGCATTCTTCATTGGTATCTATATTTTCCAAACTAACCTTTAACTGCAAGAAAGGCAATCGTTATTAATTCATGAGAGTGATTGAGTTATTGTTATTACCGTCCATCCGCCTCCATCAGTGGTCATGTCACAGTAGACTCTAAAGTGTCCCTTGCCATCCAGAGGGTTAATGATGTACACTCCGTCTGGAGAATCAGGGTACAGCTCCAGGATCTCAGCACAGTCTCGCTTATCTATGAGGAATGGTTATATCTAATAGAAAAGATGCATTTAAGCACGTCACCTCTTACAATTTAGTAAAATATATATCGCATAACATAAACTCACTTTTAGTTAATTGCAAATTATCACACTTTTCTAAGGAGAGCATGAAGGAAAACATTTGTTACAAACTAGCAGGCAATCTTATTATTCAATAACTAAAGATTATTACCCCCGGGCGTGTTTCATATGACACTTACGAAACAAGTGAGACTTTTAGTATAACTCAAGCGAGATAAACACATTTACACACAATGGTGTTATGACGTCACAGGCGAAAACATACGGGAGCTTGCGCTACAACAATATCGTTGCTTGGCAAAAGGGATATGTCACGACTTATTTTTAAACATACATATAACTGTAATAAAATTTGTTAACAAACAGGCAGACTGTCAGAGAGGAACTTCATTCCTTGTACTCAAGACGAAACTGACTCTCGTGTCATTCTCTACGCCAAGTACGGACATGATCAAGGATACAAGTACATTCGTGTCAAGAGTCCTGGCACAGATGTATTCTTCACCCTGTTGAACTTTGCCGCTCAGCTAGATGGTGTGACAATCCTCTTTGACACAGGCAGAGGCAACAACAAACGACTGATTGACATCAGTGACTTAGCCAGAGGACTCGCACAACCTTTTTGTGCCGCTCTCTTATCGCTCCATGCTTTCACCGGTTGTGATTCAACCAGCACCTTCAAGGGCAAAGGAAAGGTGAAGGCAGTGAACGTTTTGCAGCCAAAGCCAGCATTTGTACAGACTTTTGCACAGCTTGGCGACTCTTGGGAGGTCAAGAAGGAGGTCATTGGTGAGTTGGAGTCATTTACATGCTTCATGTATGGACGGACACGTTTCAAAAAGGTTGATGACCTGCGACATCACATGCTGAAAGAGAAATGTGGAGAGAAGATCGTCAGTGCCAACCAGCATGTAGACTTGGGTACATTGCCACCCAGTAGGCGGAGTTTGGAACAACATGTTCGACGTTGCAACTATAAGGTTGCCATCTGGAAACGTGGCGACCAGGCTGTGCCAGATGTTCCTCCACCCACAGAAGAACATGGGTGGACTATGACTGATGGAGTTGTGGAGCCCTTGTGGACACCAGAGGAAGGGGAGCTGACTTTGCCCCAAGCTGTAATTGATGACCTCATCAATGATGTCCAAGATTCAGAGGAGGAAGATGCAAAATGGCATGGATGATTCTATGGACTCCAGCTCTGATGATTCCGATTAGGTTGATTTGATGCTGACACTGTACTTAAGGGTCATAACTAGACATGGTAGTTTATTAAACATCTCAAAACAATTGATTCTGAGGTTTTTTTATGTTCAGAAAAGTTAACATACTGTATTTGTCTCACTTATTTGTTATGATGTTAACATTTCCAAACAGTTCAAATGACTGTCATTTGATATTGAAAAGGCCTAGAAGACATGGTTTACACCAAACTGAAGCCAAGAGCATGCTCTTTTATTTGATATGTTACACAATGACACTTGACAAACACAGCAACGACACATTTTCCACTTAATGTGCGCGGTGGCTGCCATCTTGAAAATGTATACACTTTTTGCTGGGAACAATTGTTTTTCGTGCTCAGGACACTCTAGGGAACATTAAAGACCAGTCACAATAAGCCCTGGGGGGGTGGTTAAATATTATTAGTGTTTATTGTTGTATATTTAATAAGACAATTATATACTCTTAAAGAGGGCAATGAAAACCGATATCGACCTCTATACGAGTCTATAATTGTATTATATTATTAATCTAAAGATATTCCTTCCAAACTTGTATGAAACAGTGGCAACAATTTATGTCATGGGAGCAGTATTTGGGCTGGAATAATTTTCACATTGAAGTCAATGAAATATTATCGGAATCACAATTGTAAGCTTCTTCTACTCACCGATTGCCCTTGTATAGAACACGGACCCCTCATCTGGACTCCCAGGCTCTGTAGAGTAGAACTCGACTGCATGACCGGTACACTGACCACTCCTGGTGTTGTAGAAGAAGGAGACACATTCCTTCTCCCGAGAGCATTTAGCTGAACATTCTAGTGTAGATCTGTATCCAGGGTGTGAATAAACGGACAGAGCAGTAATTGTAGTATTCAGAAATAAATCATTCTTTTCAAACTCTTGTGAAAAATATTTGCCCTCACACCTGTTTTGACAAGTGTATAAGAATATGATGACTGGTATCATATGAATTGGAGACATTCCTTCACGATGTTAGCTGTTTTCCTCTTTTTTTTCTACAGGGTTTTAAAACAGTCCTGTTATTCCAATTCTTCTTGATGTTGGTCTTAGGACTGAAAATTAATCTTTGTGGATGTTGCAGGATCCGACTGTTTTAGTTGGAACAACCTCATTAAACCTCATTTAAAAGAGTTGGACTAAAAACTACAGTTCTTTGGAGAAACCCTGTGTTTCGTTTTCCGTCGTTGATTCTATGATATGTATATTTGTTACTTTAACACAGTATTAAGAATTTTCGATGTGGAGTTTCATATTCAATTGAAGCGAAAATACATGAAAGAGTAATGAAAATGAAAAGCACATAAGGTATGTTGACAAATGCGTCGCTTATGGACAGTAGATAAAGCTTCGTCATAGAATCACTTTTTATTATTCTTATTGAAATACGATAAGAGAATACATAGAACATAAATTCAAAGCAGTTGTAATGTGCTTTAAATATAAATAATGCCTTCAAAGCTGCATTCAAACTAACTGCAAATTGTTTTTTGTACACATGTTTACTTTTATCATATTTAAGTGACTAATGAACGAATGTTTTCAAATTTCTTTAACAAAACACTTTTGCGTAAACACTTAAACTGCATCTCGTAATATTTTTCATTCACAACATTATCCCATGAGCAATGATTAATTGATAGTATTTAGACAGATTACTTGCTTAATAGTATTACTATTCCATTATAAAAACTGTTTTCTTTAAGGTATAAATGTCTTTGAGCTTTTAGCTATGGTATGTAAGCAATTTTGCAATGGAAAAATAATACAATGCTCTTGTCACAATAAACTTTTGTTTTCATTCTCTAAGCATTGGTTACAAATAAAAGAAAAGAAAAGTAAACAAGAAATGTTATTTGTGTATCTTTACTGTTGACTTTGCGCCAACAAATAAACCAATCGACAATTAAAGGGAAAAAATACGCAATTCAAGCATATTTTTTCATAAAACAAAACAATTATAGACTTCAGATTCGGTTGATCCAATGATTTGCCGACTTTGGACACGTGAACCTCACTTGAAGACTTTAAAGGGGCAGTAGCACGTTTTTAGGGGGAATCTGAGGTGATGTCAGGAACATTAAAATTAATGGTTCCAATTGAAAGACAATGTATTTAAACTAAATGGATCAGTTATAATTCAAATATATAACATAAAGTTTAGCCATGCGATTCCTTTTTCATACACAAAATGAATTAAAGGTGTTCACAGAAAATGGCCGCCAATGGATTTTGTGTGAATCGTCATACTCTGTCCTCTGACTATGGATGATTGGCTTGCGTAATGATATTTTTGCCACTGTCAAAATAATACATTTAGTATTAACTTGCAATTATCAGTGAAAATTGTGAAATATAAAATTATCATAAAACGTGCTAATGTCCCGTTAATTGTTTGATATCACAAATGATATGTTAAACAAAGTTGTTCACATGTATTCAGCGTGTATATTTGCATTCTATCTTAAGACATGTACTGTATACATCAGCTGAATGCATATATATATATTCACTTCATACTTCAGAGTTTCGAAATTGTATTAACTCACGATTCTGCGGTAAAACCTACATGTACATTTAATAATATTAAGTGAACACATATCGGAACTATTAGTGAAAAACTATAATCACTACTCAAGACTCTCTTTCTCGTGTCATCGTATCGAGAGAAAATATCTTGCTTATCAAGAGTAAGAGGTCGAGACAGTAAAAGAGTGTTCGGACATGTGGGGCTGACAGTAATTGCGACCATTAGATAATATGTCTTGTTCTGATATGGGTGATGTTTTAAGAACCTTTTTTGCGATGATAAGATGATTTGTATGATGAAAATGGTTTATACAGTATTACCATGTAGTTTGACCTCTTAATACGTCTTTCATTATGGATTTCATTGATGAATACATCAAATATGTTTAAACGCTTACAATTTTAATTTTTTAATATTCCCCTCCCCGGTATTTGCCTTTTAAAAAAAATAAACAACAAAATCTTTTACTTATTGAAAGTGGAAAGTCGTGATGTAATTTCTCTTGATAAGATAAAACTTTGTTTGTGTCTTATATTTACATAGTAAAGTATACCACTGATTATCTTAAAATGTAGTATTCTTTATGGTGGTATCCTTCTTGTTTATCACAACTGAATTTGGCTTTGAAAAGATGTTTATTAACTGTTACGACCTGTTTTGTTGACTTTATGCTCTAATTATTCCATCTGATGGAACATTACTGAAAGTTGATAAAGTATTCCTTATACAACATTACATGTGGTAATCCTATTATCTACATGTGTGAAACCTGCCATACAGTATAATTATTTAATGGTTACAGCTGGTTCTAGTTACTATATCAAACTGTGTAATTGTTTTATTTTACAAGGCCTATTTTCTCTTCTTTTTTTAATTGACTAGCTGGTTTGTAACACCAAACTCACAAGGGAGTCGTTGCAGCAATATGCAACTGTTTTCTTTGTTTTTCTTTGTTTTTCTTCTCTTTTTTCTTCTTTTTTTATGGTTCAACCATTGCTAAAAACGTTCCCATCTCCTGTTATATAAAATCCACATGTCATATCTTTGTAAGCATTTTTTTCCCATATGCCTTTCTTTATATCTTGGTGCCTTTATATTCCCTTTCCCCTATATTTTAAATTATTAGATTCACTTTAGATGGCTGTAAATAATGTAAAAACGATAAAACTTGTTTCAGCAAATTGTAGAGGATAAGCAGACAGAAATAAGAGAAAAGAAGTCATGGATATCTACAGAAATTTTTTTTTTCAATTATTTGCCATCAAGATATACACTTGGCTAAAGATAATACTAATATAATGAGAAATGAATGGGGATTACAAAGTATAATAGCACCTTTCAGGTCAAATGCTAGGGGAGTGGCCATACTCTTTAATAAAGATATAGAGATTATTAACCGAGTGTGTTTCCGTATCATTAATATCATATAATAGGAATAAAATTTGTATTATGCGAGCCTTTGGCTTTATCATATAATGTCATTTTGAAATAAAAGGATTTAAACGAAAATATGATACCTTCTAAAAATATGTTTGACCTAGATTTCGCGGAGTAATTGCTTTCACAATAAACCAAGGTGAAGGTCATATTGTCGGCGATGTACAGTTGTGAACAGTCTAGAAATATTCCTTCATGAAATGATTTTTTTCACAGTGATAGAAACGTCGCCTTCAATCTATGAAAAATTTCAGTCTGATTTCCAATGCACGAATAAACATTGTATTTTTAAAAAAACAAAATGTGTAAGAACCAGTTGTCAACGTCGCTACAACAGGGGAAGTTACTCTAACTGCATTAAGAAAAGCTGCATTGTCATTGTTGTTACGCCAGTTCAGTTACGGTATCCTTAGACTAAACGTCGACTATTTGCGAAGGTGAGGTTGTTGCGTTTGTTACTCTGCTACTAGATAATCTGTACTATCACTAGAATATGATTTGTTTATGCTGATAAGTTGGTAATCGACACGACCAAAGCGATCTAGGCCTATGTTATGCACGAAAATTGAAGCACCTATTTTTTCGATAGCCGATATTGTTAGCTGCATATCGTTTTATTTTTAAAGGCACAATGAAAGCAACTTGAAATGCTTCGATAACCAAGCTATTTCTAAAATTCGAATGCGTGATAAGTTTTGACAGATTTTGTTTACGATATTGTATTCGATAAAAAACCAACAAAACCTGAAAACTCCCGACGACGTTATCAATGTTTAGAGACCGGTTTAGGACTCGCATAACATGCATGGAGTTTTTAGAAAATAGTTCGGGTTTTGACCTCATTTGCATTGTTATCAGGGATCTGGTAACATGATTACAAGATGGGTTTATTGCACAGATAACACTGCCCATTAAATGATAAATAGACCTTACTATACACAAAACCATAGAAGATGAAAATGGTAATTATATAATTGCTAACATCACTGTAGACGGTAACAGATTTACATTAACCAATATTTATGGCCCAAACAACGATGATCCTAATTTTTACATAAAGCTATTTGAAGACATATTTTCATTAGAAATGACTCCTTAGTCATAGTTGGTGACTGGAATCTAGTGTTAGACCCCACAGTTGACTTAGAAAATTACAAACATGTAAATAATCCAAAATCCAGAGAAACCATCTTAGAAAAAATAGAACAGTATGATCTTATTGATGTTTGGAGGGACTTAAATAAATCCTCTCGAAAATATACCTGGTGGAAAAAGAACCCAAGACAGCAAGCAAGATTAGTCTTTATTTTATTATCACCGGATATGTACCATATAAGCTTAGACACTGATATCCTACCTGGTTATAAGACTGATCACTCTGCAGTATCTCTAACTTTTTCTAATACTATTAATCAGGAAAGAGGAAATGGGTACTGGAAATTTAATACCTCTTTACTGCTCCACCCTGATTATGGAAATTGGTGAAATCTATTTCACGTGAAACAATAGAAGAATATTCTGATTCAAAAATAACAGATAACTATACTGATTCTGACTGTAGTGATATTAAACTGAAAATTGATGATACTTTATTTCTAGAGACATTCTTAATGAAGGTACGAGGAAAATCAATATCTTTCTCATCATTTCTTATAAAAAACAAAAACGACAAAACTGCTGAACTTGAAATTAAAATAAAAGATTGTGAAGATACAATTAGGAAAAATTTTCAAAACATTGAGGAAAATTTGCTTTCTGAACTTTCGAAACATCAAATGGAATTACAAAAATTAAAGGAAGAAGAAATAAGAGGAAAACTATTCAAAACTAGAATATTATGGTATGAAGAAGGTGAAAAACCTACTAAATATTTTTGCAATTTGGAAAATATAAATTTTGTAAGCAAATCAATTAATAAAATTATTTCAGATAATGATAAAGAAATTATTGATAGTTATTCTATTTTAAATGAAGTTAAATCTTTCTACAATAAATTATACTCTTCAAATAAGGACCTGGAGGAAGAGGTTGGTTTACAAAATGTTGTTACCCCTACTTTATATTAAATGATGATTTGAGAGACATACTAGAAAAAGATATCAGCATTGAAGAGATAACAGATGCAGTTAGAAATATGAAAAATAACAAAAGCCCAGGTATTGATGGCTTTCCTATTGATTTTTTCAAATTCTTTTGGAAAGACTTGACAATTTGGATTTTCAGATTTATAAAAAATGTATCAGCAAATAGAAAATTGTCTTTGACAGTAAAAAGGGGGGTAATAACCTGTATCCCTAAACCAAATAAAGATAGATCTTTCCTAAAAAATTGGAGGCCAATAACCCTTTTGAATGCCTTTTATAAGATAATTAGCACTTGTATAACTAACCGTTTGAAGAAAACACTAGATTCTCTTATCCATGGAAATCAAACAGGATTTATCCCAGGTAGAACAATCAGTGAAAATACAAGAATGCTCTATGATGTTATGTTTGAAGCAAAAATAAGAAATATTCCAGGTTTACTGATTTTAATTGATTTTGAAAAAGCCTTCGATACAGTTTCCAAAAAATTCATTGACTTGGTACTAAATTTGGATTTGGCCCTCACATAAGAAGCTGGATAGACTCTTAACTTTTGATACAACATCTTGTGTAATTCAAAATGGCCATTTATCAGATTTTTTTGTAAATGAAAGAGGATGTAGACAAGGAGACCCCCTTTCCCTTACCTATTTCTCTTTGTAGCTGAAATCCTAGGTTGTATGATACGAGCAAATAAAGACATAAAAGGAATTGTGATAGATGATAATGAATATAAGCTTGGACAATATGCTGATGATACATAATTACTGCTTGATGGATCTGAAGAGAGTCTATATGCTGCTATCTCTACAGATTTTACAAAATGTCAGGACTTAAGATTAATATAGACAAGACTAAAGCAATTTGGATAGGCTCAAAAGCAAATAGTCATGAAAAATTATGTAAGGATATAAAGATAGAATGGCATAGTGGGGAATTTGAAATATTTGATATCAAATTACTCCAACACTCTGTGACTTATGGGTAATTAATACTAGGAAAAGGCTAGAAGAAATTAATAGATTATTAGCCAATTGGAGAAAAAGGCATCTGACTTTAATAGGAAAGATTACAGTTATTAAGACTTTGGCAGTTTCAAAATTAGTCCATATATTTAGCGCATTACCTAATCCCTCAGATTCCTTCATCTCTTCACTTGAAAAAATATTTTTTAATTTTATTTGGAATGACAAAAATGATAAGATAAAAAGGGTTACTATGAAAAGATTGAAAAACGAAGGTGGTCTAAGGATGATTGATATAAAAACATTTATTGAAGCTTTAAAATTATCCACTTTGTGACTTTACTGTAAAAAAGAGTCTGTAATTAATCCTTGCAAAATACCCTTTAACGATATATTCAAAGTTGGGGCTTATGGTATAGAAGTTTCTAATATTAATAATCCATACTGGCTTGATGTTCTTAAGGCATGGAGTAGATACTGTAAGAAGAATGAAATAGATAATGATAATATTGATGATATTCTAGCTCAGCCCCTTTGGTTTAATCACAATTTTAAAAATACCCACCACTTTATAAAACATTGGGCTGACAGAGGAATATTATAAATTAAAGACTTATGTGACATATCAGGTTTTATGCCATTTGAAACACTTAAATCTATGTATGGCATCAGAGGAACAGTGTTAGATTACAATTATGTTATTAATTTATTGCCAAAGCCATGGATACAAACTATAAATAATAAAATTATGATACCCATTAATAACATGAATATTACTTCCTGTAACAAAAGCCTTATTTCACTTTCAAAAGGATCTAGAATATTTTATGATAAACTAATGTCTGATGACAGACAACGTAAGATATGTTTGAAATGGGGAAAACCTTTTTGACTGTGACATAGAATGTCATAAGATTTTTGACATTTATGGTTTTATGGATGTCAAACTTATTGATTTTCAATTTAAGTTTTTACATGGTATTATATATTCCAAAAGAGAGCTTTTAAAAATGAAACTGATGGATAATGACACTTGTAGCTTTTGTAATGACACACAGGAATCCATATGCCATGTTTATTGGGATTGTAATGAAACCAAGATATTTTTGAATGATGTTGAGAATTGGCTAAATACCTATCCCAAGCTAGAAATTAAAATAACAAAATATTTGGTTTGGTTTGGTAGTTTATAGTTTAAAAAAACACTAAACCAAATTATTTTCTCAGCAAAAAGGCATATTCATATATGCAATATCAAAAATATTATTCCAAAACTTGGCAACTTTTTGAAAACATTAAAATTGATTTACCAGGCTGAAAAATTTATTGCTAAAAGAAATAATAATGAAAAAAAATTTGAAAACAAATGGTTTCCTTTCATCCCATACCTTTGACTTAACATGCAATTTTATATATATAGAGATTATTAACCGAGTGGGTTTCCGTATCATTAATATCATATAAAAGGAATAAAATTTGTATTATGCGAGCCTTTGGCGAGCATAATACATATATTTTTATTCCTATTATATGATATTAATGATACGGAAACACACGAGGTTAATAATTTCTTTATCATATAATGTCATTTTGAAATAAAAGGATTTAAACGAAAATATGATACCTTCTAAAAATATGTTTGACCTAGGTTTCGCGGAGTAATTGCTTTCACAATAAACCAAGGTGAAGGTCATATTGTCGGCGATGTACAGTTGTGAACAGTCTAGAAATTTTCCTTCATGAAATGATTTTTCACAGTGATAGAAACGTCTCCTTCAATCTATGAACAATTTCAGTCTGATTTCCAATGCACGAGTAAACATTGTATTTTTTAATAACACAAAATGTGTAAGAACCAGTTGCCAACGTCGCTACAACAGGGGAAGTAACTCTAACTGCATTTAGAAAAGCTGCATTGTCATTGTTCATTTACGGTATCCTTAGACTAAACGTAGACTATTTGCGAAGGTGAGGTTGTTGCGTTTGTTACTCTGCTACTAGATAATCTGTACTATCACTAGAATATGATTTGTTTATGCTGATAAGTTGGTAACCGATACGACCAAAGCGATCTAGGCCTATGTTATGCACGAAAATTGAAGCACCTATTTTTTCGATAGCCGATATTGTTAGCTGCATATCGTTTTATTTTTAAACGCACAATGAAAACAACTTGAAATGCTTCGATAACCAAGCTATTTCTATTTCTGACAGATTTTGTTTACGATATTTTATTCGATAAAAACCCCACAAAACCTGAAAACTCCCGACGACGTTATCAATGTTAAGAGACCGGTTTAGGACTCGCATGGCATGCATGGAGTTTGAGAAAATAGTTCGGGTTTTGACCTCATTTGCATTGTTATCAGGGATCTGATTACATGATTACAAGATGGGTTTATTGCACAGATAACACTGCCCATTATATGATAAATATATATATAATTTTTTTGTTGACTTTTCATAGATATGTTTTTGTAATGTCATCATGCCTCCTTTGTCGTGTCGCTGTTATGACATGGTTTGTGTAAACATGTAACTGGGAACGAATAAAAAAATTAAAAAAATCTTTTAAAAAATTTTAAAAAAAAAACAAAACAGTAATAAATATGTTTTACCTTGAAGAAAAAAAAAAAAATAGAAAAAAACCAACTGTTACGATAAAAGGTTCAATCAAATATATTGGCAAGGAATTTTTTCCTAAAAAAATAAAAAATAATAGTAACTGGTACGATAAAATGTCGAATCAAATATATCAGAAAGAAAGTTTTTTTCCCAAACAGTACATTACTTCATGTCAGAAGATTTTGTATACCTTGTGCATAGAACACTGTGCCGCATTACACAATTAAGGATTTGAGGCATGATACTCAAATAATATACGGTCTTTTACAACTTAAATAGGTTTCAACATCAGCTCAGTAATCTTTAAGGAGTAGTACATTTCCCGAAACGTTTGCCAGATTAGTCCGTTTCCATACCCTGTAGCAGCGTATTCGCCGTTCAGATTTGTTTTATGACAAAATTTATACCACCAAGCGCCGACCCATTTTACTGCACAGTTGTAGTCCTGTTTGTCATTATCACGGTCCTTAGTGGTGAATTGCATTCCATCGTGATACGACAAAGAATCCCCTACAACAGTAGATTTTATGCTTACAATATCAATTATATATGTACAGGAATGATGAAGGCAATGTTAGGAATACACATCAGAATGGAATGACCTTAATAAATATTGATTACTCAAAATTATTTGGGTGGTTTACTAAAGCAGTTGCTCTGATACAATCTAAGGGATTCCAATTATACATACAAAAGATACCACTTACCTAAAAAAGGTATGTTTCAAACATGATACTACCTACTTAAAATAGATTTGATTTCAAATTCTATTGTTTTGTCAGATAATTCACCCTTACCAGCGGTTCCACTGCAGCCAGAAACCTTGATGCGGTAATTGTTGGCCTCGTTTTCAACTTGGAAAGTAGAAAACTTAGCATATCTTGATTGTCCGTCATAGTCCCCTAGGTTGACCCTCAACTGGACAGATCGTGTTGTCGATAGGCGATTGATGTAGTCGTTACCTGCAAAAATATTAAAATGAGGTTATCATGTCGAACACTGATGAACTCATAGTTGTATACCTTGCTGGAACTGTTAAATTAGTGAATATCTTATTCCTTGTCGTTATGATATTGAATGTTTTATAAATAAACAACCAACTGTATGTGATGTAATATATGAACATTTAGATTCCATACTGCATTCAACCGAAAACAGTTAAAATCACTTTATGGTAGAAACACTATATATTTTTTCTGTAACAGTACAGAATGAAAATGATAATAAATTGATGTTATAAGACGAAAGTCATATTACAACTAGCTTAATTTAAGAAATGAACAAAATTCGGTTTAGCAGTGTATTAATGAATGTCTGTTAAATATTATTCATTGTATTCTCACTGGCTAATTTGGCACGTTACATGTATGTGTGAATCGACGGAGTAAGAAAGATAGAAAAGTAAGGAATCATTTACTAGGGGAAAACAGACCAATATTAAATATGTGTATGCAAACAAAAGTCTTGGACCTTAGCAATGCATGGGCATACATATTGTCATTGACTACACTGAGTGCTACATCTTGCATGTACCATGAGCTTTCATACTTAAATTATGTTATATTATAGCTAAAATGGATGGAATCATCATGAAAACGCCCTCATGTTATCAGAAATGAGCGGGCCGCTGCAAATGATAATGGCCCGCTAAACCTTGACGACGGGCCAATATCACTTCGTAGCCAAGTGACGTCACATTAAAATTTAGTTTTGAAGTCTTGAACAAATATGGCGACCATATGAGCGTATCGACTCGAATATTTAGCCATTTGTATGTGAAATTATTTTTATATTCTTTTTATAAGTAAAATGAACCGCATGGCTGACCTTTGCATTATATATTTGATTTATTACTACTTATTATTACTGCTTCATTTAGTATACATTGTCTTTCAATTGGACCATTTAGTTGCATTTTCCTGACATCATCTTATATCCCCCCCCAAAAAAAAGGTGCTACTGCCCCTTTAATACCTAAACCACAGCAAATGACATGTTTGATTAAGGTTGACATGTATGACTCAAACAAATCCTATCATGTCGTTTAAAGCTTGGGACAACTATTTTCTCAAATGATTTTTGTATTCATTCTTGGGACTCTTACTTACTCATTGTAAGTTGACTCTCTCAGTTGGTGTTGAGTTTCATTGTGTTTTTTCATGCGATAAGTGCAATTAACATAATGATAAAAATGTAACAGCACAATGAGTAACTTAGTGTTGTTAGATGAGTTTTGTTATAGTTATGTAGTATTAACATTCGCCAAATTCTCTGCAGATTTACTATTTACCGTAACACACCAACTGCAAAACAAAATACGTGTTATGAACAATGCTAACTTTCAAATCCTAATCGTTTGAATTATTGTTTTAGTAATAGAGTTACTCATTAGAATGTTGCATTTAATCTTCACAACAATTTCCTTTAATAATGTGTCAAGAGCAACAGTATCTTTACTGTTACAATTTTGGACTTTCCTGTAACTGAAATTTCTTTACTGTAACAGCATTAATTTGTCATGTATCAAATGATTTGAAACAATATGTTCATATGAAAAATTTGTTACATGAAGTACAAACACTATGGTTAATACTCATATGACAAAACATGTTAAGTCTTTGTTTCATGAACATAATTATATATATAAGTACATGTATGTGTGTCACTTTTAATCAATTCCAAACATATCAAATAAGGACGAATATTTTATGGATAACAACTTCTTTATTCTGAGTACAAAACGTTTCTTCTACAGATTACAGTATCGTTTTCCAAACATATCATTTGTTTGGATATAATACCTCATCTATGTCTATGTCTACTGATCAGATACATTCATATTTTCTACCAATGATATCAAAGTTAGCAGTTTCATATAAACTTTATATCATTTTAACATTCATTTGCAATGATTGTGTAAATCTGTGATTTTTTAAAATGTCATGAGCTTACCAAGCCAGAACTCTCCTTCCAATGCTCCAAATCCAATCTTGTAATCATTCCAATTCCTGAAGAAGTCCTCTGAACCATCTTGACGTCTTTGAAACACCTGAAATACCAAAGTTCGATAATGTCTATGACAAAAGAAAGCGATCAATTACTTTAACTTTACAGGAACTTTAAAAGGACATTAAATGTGTTCTCTGTTCCAAATTAACAATTGTCTCGTATACATATACATTGATGAATGATGAGTATTCCCATAATAGTTCGACTATGACAACCTGTTGTCTAATAATTATAAGGATAAGTACACCTCTAACTAAGAAGCTATCTGATTAGAAATTGATATATTGGTATAACCTGCTTGCCTAATATGGCAATTCACATTATTCCTCAAACGTTAAAACTAATCCACTTTGTCATATTACTTGTGGGAATTATTACTTATTTGCCTAGTCAAGCAAAGATTTAAAGATATATTCTTTCAAACCTGGTCAGCTAGTCTCTCACTATCAAACAAATGTTTTTATTACAAAATGGTTAAAGATTCTATCTATGCAGAACATTACCTCTCGGCCTTATCTATAACAAAATACAAATCTACACTGGCAAGACTCCGTTGCTCTTCGCATGATTTAAACATTGAACCTGGGAGATACCAAGGAATCTTAAGAGAAAACAGAATCTGTCAAATGTGTGATCTAAATAAAGTCGAGGATGAATACCATTTTTTATGTGTTTTCCCAGCATACAATTCTTTGAGAATTATGTACATAAAGAACTATTTTCATAAGCATCCTAATTATTATACGTTTATTTCTCTTATGAAGAGCACAAGTAAATCTCATCTAGAAAATTTGTCCATTTATATACACAGAGCATTTATGTTTAGAAAGAATGTGTTACTTACCTGTAAAATAATAAAACTATGTACTATAGGCCTGTGGCCTTTCAGTATGGAAATAAACTATTGAATACGAACAATTTGACGACAACAGTGTTGCACATGAAATTGACTTGAATTGAGACACTAACCCAGATCTCTTGAAATTAACAGTAGAACGCAACTGCACAAGATTTATGAACAACTTTTTTTGTTAATTCTTTATTTTTGTTTTGCATGAAAGTTTAGATTGGCAACAAATCTTAAAATTTAAACCTTTTCGTATGACAGAATGTAACTACTGATAATGATACATACATGATAATTCGGGGTTCTTAATGTAAAGTAGAAAACTCATTGATAAAATGGTGTATGCTTTTCTATAGTTTTTGTGGAAAGTGTATACAAGTCAAACAACATTTAAGGAACACTCTAGATATATATAAAATTTGCGATATTTTAATGACCTGAGTTTTAGCAAACTATCTGAAGATTTGTTGATACCAATATGCATACAATGTAAGGAACTATCTATTTCTGAGCTAAACATTATGTTTAATTTGTTTATATGAACATTTCATCACATCTTAAGGAACATTACTTTAACAACTATTTACTACCAGGAATATCTGTTGCAAGCCAAAGGAATCAACCAAGACACAACTTTAAGATGAACTGTCTCACACAATGGGATTTTAATTTCATTTTCAAGGTACTACTGCCGCTTCAAAGTAAGCAAACATTCCATTTGGATGTAACAATACAGCTAGTTTTAACTAGATTCTGTTAACTGCTTCATCCATTTCTGTATCTTATCCCAATATTCAGTATGACAGTGTTTAAGTTTATGAATTTACAGCTTTTGATAAATACCTTAACACCCAACCGAAATAAAAATGACGACACGAAACAAATCAATATGATATTGTCACGGCATTGTTGAAATCACACTGTAAATATCATATTAAGAGAGAATATATCTCCTGCAAAGTTTTTGATAACAACACTGAGTTTCACTCGATTGACTAAGTATGATTTTTAAAACATGCATATAGAACTAATTTTGTAAAAAGACAGTTATAATACAGTTGATTTACTAACACGTTACTAGCATAGTAAATGTCAACAGTTTAGCCAACATGTGTCAGCTTATCTATGAAATAAATTAATAACATATCATTAAATTATGTTGGACTTATTTTCCTTACATAACAAAAGTTTTGTTGCGACATAAATTATATAATGTTTATATCTTGGTTTTGTTATTTTTAGTGCAAACTGAATCTACAGTGTTATAAGATGATTTTAATATTTTGATTCAAGCAAAACGTGTAAGTATTGTGATTGTTTTCCAGCTGGTTTTATTTGATTATGGATACTTTCAGTTCACGTCTATGTCTATGTTGTTGATTAATTGTTTTAAACCTTGTGTAGGAAAGGTTTACAAAAGTGTCCTTGCATCAGATGTCAGGACTCTTTTTGCCGAAGAGTTCCCGATACCGATAATGAACAGGACACTTTTATGAATGGTTGCAATGGACGACGAGGTGTAAGTAGGATGTAAGAATAATTTGTTTGATTGTGTATTATAAATGTATGAATTTTAAAGCAAGCAAACATTAGCAGCTACATGTTTTTAAAAATAGGTTTCCATTCTTGACACAGTGATAATAAACGTATGACTCTCGCACTTCAATATGTCTCCAAACCAATGTTGACGTGCAAGAATGACATACATAATCATGTATTCACGAGGATGAATAATTTATTGTATTTACCGTCCATCCTCCTCCATCAGTCGTCATGTCACAGTAGACTCTGAAGTGTCCCTTACCATCCAGAGGGTTAATGATGTACACTCCGTCTGGAGAATCAGGGTACAGCTCCAGGATCTCAGCACAGTCTCGCTTATCTGTGAGGAAAGGTCATATCATATAGGAGGGATGTCACATTCATAGTTGATAGAAAGTATGCATTTAGGGAGGTCACATATAACATTTTTTAAGAAGTATAACTAATTGAAATATAATGATACAGACTTTGAAGGTAATGATCTGAAACACGTGAATCATCTTAATACCAATTTGTATCCTGCATTGTTCATGCCATAATGTTATTGCACAAATGTAATTGTTCAAACTTATTTAGAGGTATTAAAATTGCCTTTTAGTAATGATTGTGGTATATAATACAATCCTAAAACTTTGTCTATTCCTTCTCGGGATATTTGATTATTTTAAGGTGGTTTTATATTTTAGAGTCAACTCACCGATGGGCATTGTATAGAACACGGACCCCTCATCTGGACTCCCAGGCTCTGTAGAGTAGAACTGGACTGCATGACCGGTACACTGACCACTCCTGGTGTTGTAGAAGAAGGAGAGACATTCATTCTCCCGAGAGCATTTAGCTGAACATTCTAGTGTAGATCTGCATCCAGGGTGTGAATAAACGGACAGAGCAGTAATTGTAGTGTTTTGAAGTATATTGTTCCTTTCATATTTTCTCCCTTCACACCTGCTGTGACAACTGAACCAGATTATGATGACGTGTATCACATAAATGCGAGACATTCTGTAAAGATTTGAGCTGTTTACATCTTTTCGACTTTGTTGTAAAATGCCCTGTTATTCCAATGCAAGCAGGAGTTCTTCTACTTGATGCAGGATGCAGATAAACTGAGTGGACGTTTGGAGGACCCGACTGAGTTGATTGAACAGCCTTGGTGACTGCCTAGAAGAACATTTGGAGCAAAAATTACTTCTGTTGGAACAACATTTCGTTGTATTTTACTTAGGTTATTCTAAGATAGGTACATTTGTTATTCAAACACAAACAGTATTCCAGTTTCACATGACGAGATTTCATTTCAATAGCTGCGGCAAAATGCATGTAAGATAAAGAAAAATGAAAACATACCAATAAATCGATAAACCAGTAGAAAAACAATAGCCTGTGAAAAAGAACCCATTTTTTTACACGAATTTGCACTAGAAAAAAATGACAGTTTGAGTTTACATAAGGCCAAGACCTATCGGACATGCCCTTAAAACTATCGATTTGTGAGTGAACAGAAATGAAATTAATATTTTTCTTTCGAAAAAGGAAAACTAAAATATACCAATAAATCAATTAACAATTAAAACAGGTACAATTATAAGTTCATTTTGTTCTTTAGTCGTTATTACCTAACAATAAGAATATATATGGATTTGTTTGACAATGACATTAGAATCTATGTCCAAACATCGCATCCACAGAATAAGGAAGTTGTTGATGATAAATCTCCTGATTGCTCATCATGTAAACTTCTTGAATGTCAATCAAAGATGAAGTATTTAGTACAATGAAAGTAAACGAAAGGAATTTACGAGTTATTTTCTTCAATTCTTATGTAGATTTATGTGAAGTTATTCAATCAAACTAGATTCAAACTAATTCAGTAAGATCAGGTAAGGATAAGGAGATAATGTCCTAGAAACTCGGAACCTAGGAATATTAAGAGTCATCTTTGGTTATCATACATGTATACATTTACAAAACGATAACAATATCTTTTAATTGGACTTAATGGAAAAAACTTTTTTGAAAAATATAATGTCTTAAGTCAACTGTGGGTTATGGACCAACTCGTGTTAGAAATCATATGTACATTCATCGACAATGAGTTTGTAATCACACAGATGGATAACACCCATCTGTATGACAAAGTACCCATAAAATGACAAAATAGCATTGTAAATAGTTTCATACAAAACCCTCTGAAATGTATATTTCCATATACGCGAAATAAACATTCTAGCATAAACGTGCAAATTACATCTGTGAGGGCATATAATTTGGGTACACATTGCTCTGGTTCTTAGTCTATGCACACGAATTCGTGTGTTACCTAGCAACAGTAGTTCTCAAATGTATCTGTTCTGCCAGTAATTTTAACTAAATCAGCCATTTACAATTTGCCATTATGACATATAAAATTAAATCTAAATGATCAATAAGAAGTAAAACTTGACACAATATCATAAAAACATAAATCAAAATATGGAATACACTTACCTCAAATTTATTCACATACCAATGCCCGATGCCACAATGTCACAAGAAGCAACAAATTATAAACGCTGACACCGTTTATACAATACTGTAACATCTACTTAAAAGAGTCTCATCTTGAGTGAATACGAAATAATATGATTAAAACTTAAACCGTTGTCGATAATTGCGTTTGACTTAAATTATTAATTAAATTTACAGCTACATTGATTCCGTTAAAGGCCGCTGATTTGAAAACAAAGTGTGTTATCTCCATATTACTCCTAATTAACTCTATGTTTAATAATGCCAAGGGCTGCAATTACGCATGTGTTGATGTTTGGTGCACAGATGCTTAACAATAGGTTGTAATACTGTCAATAATCTTTTTGTTTTACTCCTTAGAAATGATCCATAAAGCAATACCTCAGTTTTCAATTGTGTGAACATCAGTTTCGTTTCAAATATGTGATTAAATATGACCTTTTTATCTTCTTTAGATTTCATAAGGTTTGTCATCCGTCGAACTAAAGTAAATTTCTGCTGGGAGCCTCTGATCCAGACCAAGACATGTCATTCAATGATCGCCATTACATTACCGCATGTCTGAACAGTCTGTTAGTGTCTTGACCTCGTCCTCTTGATAAGCATTCTTACAAGATACTTACCATGTTAAGCTTTTTCTTAAACCGATGTCACGAGAGAGATAGTCTTGAGTTGTGGATATAGCTTTTCACTAATTGTTACGAAATTTGTTCACTTAATATCATGTTTATGTACATGGAGGTTTTGCCGCGGAATCGTACGTATACAACATCGCAAAACTATAGTATGAAGTGATAGTACCTTATTCCAAAGAAAAACATTCCAGTCAAGAAGATAAACTACATGACATTCAAATTTAATCTTTTAAACATCATATCGATGATACTGTATATATAAGATTCTGTATTAGTGTCTTTTCCTGATCATTTATAAACCATTGGGAGCTTGAACTTTACATCTTTCAATTAAGTCAAATCTGATCCATAAGACCTTTCATACTAGATTAAACTATCCGTAGAAATATGAACGTTCTAACTCATTCGATGAAATGACATGATATTGTAAAGTCAGATATACTACTTTTATTGCTAGAGATAGAGATAGCCATTATAATGACAATTGTTGAGCGTTTATTATTTAAAAGACACATGTGTGTCATTGAATCCTCAATTACACGATTAAAATGTAACTCAATTACGTCTACCAAGGGCAACACTTAAATGACTAGCCTTGTTAATGTTGAAAAAGGTGGTATTATAAAAAATACATTGTCAAAACTAATGAAACTAATGAGTTACTGTTCACTTGATAGTTCCTTTGGGAGAAGAAAAAACATAAACAGCAATACAAATTGATCAATAAAAGCTTTTTTGATCATTATCCAACAGTCTTTTTATGATATTCCAAACTTTAATCTGTACACAAATCAAACTTCTATCTGTAAAAACATTAACATGCCTTTTTTCAAAGGTTGATGCTTATTTGCTTTCAGGTTAGCTTTGGTATTATTTGTAAAGAGCCACGTTAGTAATCAAAGACAAAACACGAAAAACTAAAGTCATTTATACTTTCACTATCCCAGATAGATTTATTTCATTTTTCCTGGGTAATCCTCATTACCTCTACTTTTCTAAAATAGGCGCCAAAACAGACATATGTTATATATGTCACACCCAAAGAAACTTTAATAACATAATGTTTTCCCATCTATTCAGGCAATACCATTTTAAAACATGTTATATATATTGTATGTGCACGCATGCACGCCAGAGTGTTCTGCTGGATTTTATCTTATTTGTGAGAAACGCAATCAATGTATTCATTTTTCTATACACTTGATCCGGTGTTACGGGTTATGCTAAAATATGAATATTGATTAATTGATTAATGTTTCTTCCCACACTTAAACGTTGATATCATTAAAACACAGATAATTCATTTCAAAGGACCAGTAAGTTACTATTCAATACACGATGATTCTCAGTCGTTGAAATATTAAAGACCTCCCGTGGAAATGTCAAGGTAAGTTTGCACTACTAAAATATTGTTTATTCAAAACAGAAATAAAAAACAACTTTTTCACTCAGCATCATCTAACCTTAACATGGTCTTCATTTCGATTTAAAATCAATTGGGAACACTACATGCATTTGTAAAAAGACTATCACAAAGGGATATTTTCTAATCGTTTATAGATAGCTAAATAATTTGACCCTCTTGCGACGTTATGAGGTATAAATTACACATGTTAAGAATGACATTAAAATAATAAAATGTCCAAGTCAAACCAGCACAATGTAACAAACAATTGTGTATAATAATTACAATTTAATTCATTAAATGATAAACGATTTGTTTACGGTTACGATATCGAGCTAATACAAGTTATAATACAATATCACACAAATAAGCTACCTAAATATAGTCACCAATCCTTATGAATCGCCCAGCTGAATGAAGAAACAGTCAGTAGTCTTGAAAGTAGATAGATAAATGCAACTTGTTAAGGTGTCAGAATCAGTGGCATGGCAGGTGGTCCCAAAGTCAATTGTTTTACGTTTCTACCTCACGAAATGAGATAGAAGATGAATTTGTTAAGAATTGACAGATTTTTAATTTAGCATAGATGAAATACTTCTAATTACGGTCTAATTCTAATTCCAATTTGTTGATCGGCCGCTTGTAAATCCTTCGTGGCGGTAACAGTGTGATGTCATATGAGAATTCATTATGTCAGATCATTGTTAGAAGACACTGGAATGTTGATAGAGGTTATCGCCACCCAGTAGCGTAGCATTCTCTCCAAACAGAGGCAGCTCAGTCATACCTGAGTTCGCCTCTATTCTATAACGGCTAATGCATGAGATATATAGGTAGAAATCTGATTGGAGGCAATTGGAGTTGTGCAATCAGCGACGCCGTTTCAAAAGTGGTCATTCGCAAAACCTCGGCCATTCCCGTATACTTCGGCAAAGCTATCGTTGAAATTTAACATCCAGGGGAGATAACTCTTCATTTGACAAAACATCATAAGGGTGTTTTCATTGGCTGCAAAGAAGGGAGATATCTTAAGTTATGAATTTTTGCCGCTAGGGCAATCTGCCGGAACCCCGGAATCTTGGCGTAATAGAACAGAGGCTAACTCGGGTATGACCGACCTGCCTCTGCGGGGAGAGAATGGTAGTGTAGATGCTATACTGAAGCCTGATTGAGGGTTTATTTTATTGATAAAACAGATCATATCACCCTCAATAACATGCTTATTTTATGTGCAGGAACATGTGGGGTTTTTAATATGCCTAATCGAATAATGATACCCGTCAAAATGAGACATCGGTTGTTGTCGTAAACAAAATCCGGTATTCTTAGTTGGAGAACTTGTTCCTCATCCTTTTCATCATGAATAAAATATTTTTAAATCAAACAAAATCAATAGAGTTCGGATATCTGAAACACTGACGGCCGTTTTGTTTTTGTAAATTCTTTTTATACTTTAGTTTTAATTCGTATGCTTTTCCTTTTCAAGTACAGTTATAGCAGAGGTTTTCGATTGCATTATTTGTATTTCTGTAGGGGTTAGGAAGTACATATACTAGTACTAGATACTGTATGCTGTAACTTTGGTATCATGTGGATTAATGTTATGCAAGTGAAATGTTATTTTTTTCGAGTTCTGTTTGTATGATATGTATGTATCACGTTCTAAACTTTGAATTGTACTTCCATGAAATGTCGAAGAGGTATCATTAACTAAGTGCAAAATAGGAAATCCACTACCAGCTTTCGTAAAATCCTTGTTTCTATTTCTTGTTACATGTTAGGTATTTATGGACTTGTCTTGAATCTATAAATGCAATAATTCGATTGAAGCTTATTGATTTCAAATTTATGATTTTTGCCACAAGGACTCAACGTTATGATTACTTCAAAGGCCTGGATTTAGAGCCTTGTCGGTATGAGTTAAAATCTCACCATTTCTGAGATTTATTGTCGTTTCTCGTTAAGGCATGTGTATTGACAGATTTTGGGTGGAGTATTTGTTTTAACACCAATTTTGTTTCATTAGGTGTAAATAAAGCATGTTCTTCCTACAATAATAGTGCTCGCATCATACACATCTAGCACAAACATGTATTGGTAGTTTAAATCGCTGACGATCGAATCGTGAATAAATGTATCATCGTTCAATTGTGTGTAGTGTAGTGTAGTGGTTGGGCTTTAATCTTATATTATCAATTTCCAATAGTTCCGCGTCTGGTGATGTATATCACTCAATGCAATAAATAAGTCTGAGCACATTTTCAATTATCGTTCACATTCTTTAAAAATGTTAATGATGTATTGTTGATTGTGAATACGAGGTTAACACTTTTACGACATACATAATTTCCAAAAGTTGCTCTTAATGTGTTGCCATTCTCCTGTTAAATGAATTGAAACATCCAACTCCTGAATATTTGATATTTTATCAAATACAAGATACTAATAACATACAAATAGCTTTATTTAGGACAAGGCATTACGTATTCAAGTGAAATTTTCAAAAATTGAAATGCATTTAGTATTTTACATAGAGTGTGAGCTGGTGGATTTTACATTATAATATTTAAAGTTTTCATCATTTATTGAGGACTATTCAAATGATATTTAAAATCTTGAAATGCATTTAATAATTTTCAGAGAGTGTGCGCTGATTGATTTAACATTCAAAATGATTTGAAATGAGGCTTATTTAATAATTTGATTGATTTAAGAATGGTCACAGGATAAGCATTCTATTGTTAGTTAAGGGCGAACAGTAGTCTGATTAAAATCGACCGTGCTCCGAGGTATAAAATATCGATGATATTGTCTATCGGGGTTCCAACTAGCCAGGATATCCTCTCCGTCTAGGTCAGAATGCTCCCACCTCATCGCATGTTGCTATAACCAGTTTAGCGCAGACAAACCCATTCGTAAGCTATCCAATCACATCCTCGTTTTTAAATAGCGTTTAGCGGCGATTATGTATATGTATTATGTATAACAATTGGAACACTGGAGTTACCTGCCCCTAGCATGATATCGAATGCTTTTTCTACGCTCCTTGCGATTGGCTAGATGAGCTTGCGTCAGAACATGCGGGTAATGGGGGTGCCTTCAGACTGTGAATGAGAGGAAAGCCGGTTTTGGTGAAGTTCGAACCCCACTAGAGATAATATTTTTACACTTTTGTCCTCGAATCACAGTCGATGCGAATCAGACTGGAGCGACAGCATCCCAACATTAAAATATTTGTAAAAAATCAAAGAGTAATATACACATATATCTTCTTCTTAAGATGTTTCAAATGAAAGCGTCAAATGTAATTTAAGTGCAAATGCTCATTCTTGAGCCTTCTTTAAATAGCAGGTCATTAAATTATAACCATGCAATTAGGGCCGTGAAAATGTGTTGAGAACAAAAGCTTCACATGGACCTTTATCGTCGAAAATACATCATCTAAACCAATTGGGGTCTACTTTCAAGCACATTATGTGAAATGATTTACCTTAGAACCACATACGTAAGGAATATTCTGGAGAGAGATATATAGACTATTTTATATTTTTTGCCGAAAACCATTTCTATCTCATCGAGTAGTGTGAAAGTGATAGGATAAAAGTTAAAATTTCTAGTTCAGGGTATGTTATATATTTATGCATTTAGATATACAAGCAGACTTCCATTTCTGGTTGATACTTAAAGTAGGACAGTAGTTATATTTGAAAAATTGTTTGATGGGGGTTGATGTAGACCTATATCGACAGAGAATTGGGGTGTTTCAAGGTAAAGTTCATAGTTCTATAAAGGCCAAAATTGACCTTAATACATATTTCCTTGTATTATTCTTCACTTCTATGGGTGTCAGGGGTATACAAGTATTTCTTATTTTGTTGATATGCTGTGGTGACGTGCATCCAAACCCTGGACCCATTACTCCAAACAAACTTGATTTTAAGATTATCCATTTAAATGTGCGTAGCTTAAAGGATAAGATCGATATCATTAGTCATGAATTCAAGGATTATGAAGTTATTTGTATAACAGAAACATGGTTGCATTCTGATATTTTAGATGATGATATTAAGATACCGGGATTTCATTTACCTTTTAGACAGGATAGATTAACTCGAAGTGGAGGGGTAGCAGTTTATGTAAGAGAAAACATTTATGTAAAACGCATGGAAGATCTCTCGGTTATGGGATTAGAATCTCTTTGGGTTAACATTAGTTGCAAAAACAAACACTCCTTAATCGGTACGTTTTATCGTGCTGATAAAAGCAGCCACTATTGGGATCTCATTGATATGTCAATAGGAAATGCATCTGATCTAGATTTAGATATTATAATTGTAGGAGATTTTAACATTGATTACTTTAGTGTTCGTAAATAGCGCTTAAATGATCTTCAAACAAGATATGGCCTTAGACAAATTATAACTGAACCAACAAGGATAACAGAATACTCAAGTACTTTGATAGATTTGATATTTGTTTCTAATTATGCAAGTGTGAGCTCTTCGGGTGTTCTTGACCCTGTGTGTAGTGACCATTGTCCAGTCTATCTTAGTTTGAAGTATCATAAGCCTTGTAATGTTACATTTAAAAGGAAAATATATAACTATTCTCAAATAGATATCGAAGGCTTAATTTCGTACCTCCGTGAAGTAAATTGGGATACTGCTCTAAATGTTGACGATATTGATACTCAAATTGAGGAATTTACGGAAACCCTTTTAGAAGTTTGTGATAAATTCATTCCTAACAAGATAATTACTGTCAGAAACGAAGACAAGCCATGGATGAATTCTAAAATACGTAGCCTTATAAGAAAACGAAATCGTAAACATAAAGTTGCTAAGAAAAGAAATTTACCCAGTAATTGGGGAGTGTTTAGAAGTACAAGAAATAAGGTTATATCAGAAATTAAAAGGGCAAAAGCACAGTACTTCATTAAATTAGATAATGTGATTAATGAGCAATGTCAGAACAAGAAATGGTGGCAATTAATTAAACATTATCTTAAGAAAAAAGAAAATTCATTATCTTTTCCATCTATCTCTCATGAAAATGTAATTTATGATGAACCTACTTCAGTTGCTAACATTCTAAATGATTTTTTCGTAAATCAATCAACGGTTGAAGACCCATTACGCCCCCTCCCATCCCCGTGTATTAAAACTTCTCACTGTTTAGACAGCATTGAATTAACACAGAACGATGTCCAAGACGTATTACTTTCTTTAGACGCACGAAAAGCATCGGGCCCTGATGGTATTGGCAATAAATTCCTCAAGTTTGCAGCTAGACCTCTATCTTATCCTCTCGCTTCAGTTTTTAATAAATCTCTGAACTTAGCTGTATTTCCCAAAGTATGGAAGAGCGCTTCTGTTATACCCATCCATAAGAAAGATAGTGTTAATGAGTGAAGCAATTATAGACCAGTTTCTCTTACATGTTGTTTATCTAAAGTGTTTGAAAAATGTGTTCATAAATATGTTTTTAATTATTTTAGAGATAATAACCTCATTAGTACACTACAATCTGGGTTTATTCCTGGAGATTCAACTACCTACCAGTTAATAGATCTGTATAACTTTATTTCAAGTGCTATGGACAAAGGTAAAGAAGTAAGAGCAGTGTTTTGTGATATTAGTAAGGCGTTTGATAAAGTTTGGCATAAGGGACTTCTCCATAAGTTACAATCACTTGGAATTAGTGGAAAATTACTGGAATGGTTTAACAGTTATCTTAATGAGAGAGTTCAGAAAGTAGTTATAAATGGATATAATTCAAAATATAGATCAGTTTCAGCAGGCGTCCCACAAGGATCGGTGCTTGGACCATTACTGTTTCTTGTTTATATAAATGATCTTGTAGAAAATATAGACTGTAATATAAGACTTTTCGCAGATGATACTTCAATCTATGTTATAATTGATGACCCTGTTCAAGACGCTGCGCGCCTGAATAGCGATTTAGAATTGATTTCTAGTTGGGCCCAGAAATGGCAGGTAAAATTTAATCCTTCGAAGACTAAAACTGTACAGTTTAGTAGAAAACGCTCTTCAGGTCCTATTCCAAAATTATATATGCAAAACACTCCCATAAATGAAGTCTCTGAACATAAACATCTAGGCCTCTGGTTTCAAAAAGATGCTAACTGGAATGTACAACTAGATTCTTTATCCGATAAAGTTTCACCTATGATAAATTGTTTATGAAGTTTTAAATATCGATTATCAAGAAATACACTTACTACTATGTATACATCATTTATCATGCCATTATTTGATTATTGTAGTTGTATTTGGGATAATTGTACAGTAAATCAGGCGTCAATGCTTGAAAATTTACAACTTGATGCACTTAGAACAATATGTGGGGCTACTAGGGGAACAAGTCATGATAAATTATATACAGAAACTAATTTCCTACCACTTGTAGAAAGAAGACGAATACCGAAATTGATTTTATTTTATAAAATGGTAAATAAGAAAACACCAGATTATTTAAACAGTCTTGTGCCAGAATCTGTTTCTCAAGCAAACCCGTATAATTTAAGAAACTCATCAAATTTACAGAAAATACATGTAAGAACATTTTCTTACGCAAAATCATTCTTACCTAATTCTGTAGAACTTTGGAATTCTTTATCTAAAGATATAAGACAAATACAGTCGGTAAATGAATTCAAAAATAAAATTACACCTAATTTTAAAACTTCTTTTGGGTTTGATATAAATACTGGAAACAGGTTTTGTCAAATTCTGCATTGCAGACTTAGATTAAAATGCAGTGATTTAAATGCACATAAAGTGAAAAGATTCATATTGGATGATCCATCGTGCAGTTGTGGTGCTCCCTATGAAGACACCATTCATTATCTTTTTGTCTGTCCAAACTATACTACCATAAGAGGCACTTCATTTTATTTCAAATATGGTTATAACATAAAAGACGCTTTGTATGGAAATCTTGAACTACCAGCATCTCTAAATATTTGCATAATCAACTCTGTACATGATTTTATTACCGCATCAAAACGATTTACTCTAATTTGAGTTTAAGTATTATATTCTTGCCCTTTATTGAACTAACACATGTTGAAATAAGAATGATTATATACACGCATGTTGTGCTTTGTGCTTGTTATTAAGTATACTTTTGAAATCATAAGACTTTATGTACGTCGCATATATTATGTTGTTATGGAGAGGCATTAATATAAGCCATTGGCTTGTTTGCCAATCCATTTTCTGTATATTTATAGAAAATAAATATGTTTAAAACAAAGTAGGACAGGAAAACTAAACTTAACAGGAAGTGACGTTTAATATAAAACTTGGAATTTAAAACGAAATATGATTTAGAATATGTGGATAAACATTACTGGGTATGAGCTAGAACTGATTTAACCGATACTTTTGAATGATTCAACCAGCCGAGTACATCTGAACTTTTGGTCTATTGGGTCCTTTAAAAAAGTTATTCCAGCTTAGACTATTTGAATCAAAGAGAATTGCTTAGGTCTCATCTTCTTGAGTTATTTAGGGGGTCAATCGAATCCTTCATAGTGAGAATGATCGCAAGGTTGTGTCCACTTTGATTGTCTGATCGAATAACTAAGTGTTCCTACAAATGTCACTGTACATTTTGTCATTCAGTAGCATCAATGTCGGTTTCAGATGTGATAGCACCAGCACTTAAACCGTTAGCAATGATGCTTATGCTGAACTTTATCAATTGTCGCAAACAAAAATAACGATGTACCATCAGATATCTATACAGTATTGTGATGTCAGGCAAAGAAAGGCAGATAACAGTTGCAATAATTCCAAATATGTGAAGGCAGAATTAAAGAAGATAATCATTGAGTTATTAAGTAAACTGTTCATGCATGTAAATACTTGGTGTCCAATTTGACTGAGAAGTGTAGTCCATTCCAAGATTGTAAAGGGCTATATGCGATAATCTACCCTAAATTGATGGCATATAGGAACGATTCCCAGATTGTGAGGGCTATGAGCTGGTCTTGGTGTCCAACTGACGATATCGAAAATGTTTACACCAGTTCATTAATAAAAGCAACCGCTTTCGATGAATAACTTTTATTCACTTTCGTTTTTCTGTGCTTCATTTATGGTGCAACATACCATAGGCATCTCCAACAGCATTGACTATAAAGATGTTTTTATTAATTTCATTTTTCCTGATCATATTGTATATTGTTTCCATTTTTTCCACATACTTGTGTAAGCTAGTTGTTTTTAACAAGCACAGTTAAAATGTTTTCATACACATGTATTCATATATTTATTCTTTTAAGTGTATCTTACTGCAGTGTATAAAATAGATTGGAAACTTAGCCTGTCCTGAAAATGTATTGGTCAATTCCTAAGGGGAAAATGAAGAAAAACATGGAAAAGTTACCAGTCCTGACCAAAAAGTAACCAGTCCTTGCAAAAAATAGCCAGTCAGGGACTGGCAGACGGTCTATATTTTAAACACTGATCTTAGGAGAAGTATTTAATTAGGCTTCCTAAACCTGTTAGCTTATCCGTCCGAATTCTCTGAATTCATTTTGTACTTAATTTTATAATTTTTGAAATTTCTGTTTAAATCAACTAAACATTTATGTGAAACAAGCAAAATTATGTACTCTCATCAATTCTATTATTGTTAATTGACCTCGTTGTAATATTATTACCGGTACTGGCGGTTAGGGAAATTTAATAATTTTAATAATTTTTATTAATAATTTAATACTTTCTTTCTCCATTTTTCTATGTCACTGTAAGCCACCCCGTTTTAAAAATGTGACAAAGTGTAAATATGTACACTTGACCAACAACATGTTTTCCAATAATCTAGCAGTGCAGTTAAAAAAAGATATCCAATACTAAATAGATACATTTCGGAAGAATTCATCAATACAAGAAATATTAGAAACTTGAGCGGTGGGGTGAGGTGATTTGCGCTTTAACATCGATTTTGAGAGTACTTGCGGCTGCTAGTATTAATGCAGGGAGAAAGTCTGCAACACCACCGTGGCTACGCATTGGAGTGAACCTGCCAGCATCGACTGGTGGAATATTGTGAAGATTAAACTACTTAAGCAAATAATCAAAGCAATAATTGTAATCCAAACCTCTTATTTGACGTTTATCATTGGTGATTCCCTCAAAGGTGTGCTCTGAAGAATAACGTGGAATCTGAGGTTATCCTTCCATTATGGCTACTAGTAGATTAAGTTTATTTTTAAAAATGAAATTACGGACGAGATTAGTGAAATTGGGAACTACTGTAGGAAACGAAAGTAGTGGTTGAAACCCAATGCTTTACTGCAAATAATCAAGTAACTGGAAATGTACACGTCACGAGACAGTTAAGTTAAAATTGAGAACTACATGTCACATTACGACTCAAACTATTAAACATGTTGTATGTAAATGTAAAAAAAGGATAGAGTTCTCTCTTGGTGACAAGTAAGTTATTATAGTTTATTATGGTACACTAAAATACCTCTTAAGAGAAAAGTATCTTATCACCATTTAATGTAAAAGTTCTACTCTTGCTTATTCATTCATCTGATTATTGATAGAAGAGAGAAGTTATTTTGTCTATCTTTAATAAATGTTTAGTTCATTAGGAAGTATACAGGTAAGGCTATTTCGTCCTTGAACGGCTGCACAATGTCCATAGGCCGTGGTTACCCATAACCCTTGATCATTTTCGAATTACAGTTGACTACCAAGAGTTTGTCAAACTGTGAATGATGTCCTACGCAACAACATGTTTTTGGTAATTATTTGGTTACTTACAAGTATCCTTAAAAATATATAAAGCCAATACTTTTGGATCATTTCGTACACTGTTCATTGCATAATCAGAGAACAGATTCTGGCATTCTCAAAAAGGCCAGGGGGTCAAAACTAGAAAAAATCTGACTTCATCTTTCTGCGATATGGGTTTCATCCCAGAGCCTCAAAGGCAAAATCATTCTTGTTCCCACAAAAGACATAGTCTATCACATACCATAGAAATAAAGACCTTTAAGAAAAAACAATTGAAGATGATAAATGTAAAACTGCAACTAGTTTACTACTTTTAATCGAACTGCCACAATATCTTAACTACAGGCAATTCATACATTCTCATGTTATATTATATTATTTTCTTCCCGGTGCCTGATTACTGAATAAAGCATTATTCAAAATTTCCTTATTACCTGACTTATTCCTATCATCAATTATGAATTACTCATTCGCGACAACGTGTCAGTATTGTAATCACTTTGATTCAATTCTTTTGATACAATGTATACTTCCCACGTAACCACAGAAATGATGCATGAGTCACAATGTATACATGACAGCTCCTAAAACCTAGTTATATATGAAGTTATGAAATACCTTTAACAATATGTAACGTACATGTAGGTGGAAAGATACATGAACTGCTACTTATTCACATCGTCCTATCAGTCAAATTGACACAATGAGTAATCTACCTGTATTCTCATATCATGTTATCATCACGGCTACTTATTTACAACGTCCAATCAAATTGACACAATGGGTAATCTACTTGTGCTTCATATATTCTCATGACTCATGTACAATAATAAAAATAGCATGATTACCTCAGTACTGAACTATCATCGATGATGGATTACTCGTGTAGTGCATGCAACACCCGTGACAATGCCTTTATATTCCTGTTTTCAAATCATCTTCCTTCCAAGGCTTAAGCAGCTAACTGTTAACCGTTACCACACAATATGATGTATGACTCAATTGACATAGCTGGTTAATGGAGTTTTTATATCCAGAATAATGAACAGTGTACAGCGGTTCTTGATAATAATACCTCGAACACTGATTAGTCATTTATTGAGTTTTTCCTTTCACTGCAACAATTGAAACTTTTTCGTGAAACAACCGCTTGTGGTATTGCAGAATTATTTCTCTCCATTTTAGACACTACTTAATTTTTCTGCATCTTGATAACCTGGCTGTTTTTACTCTCGATCTCCTGATCAAGGCACCCCGAACTCTCCCAATAGCAAATCTTACGTTTTTATGTCTGGGTTTCATTGTTGTGGCATTGTTTGTGAATTGAATATTTGTAAAAAACCGGTAGCAAGTGATGTCAATTTAAAATTTCTTTCTTTAAATATTGTTTCTTGTGAAGGAAATATTCGACAGTCAAGCTTTTCCTGCCTATAATATTTCGTTTGCTCCTTGGCTGTTCAAAATAAAGAGATACTTAGCGAAAAATCTGTATTGCTTGTTTATAAAATAACACTTGATACGAACTAAAAACATGATTGCTTTCTGTGATAATCGTTTTTTCAATTTCTCCAGACAATGCCTGTGTGTGATTTATCAAGGGAGTATGATGAAGAAATGTTTTAATCAACATTTTCAGAGAAAACTTTTAGAATTGTTTCAGTGATGATACAAAACATTTCAATTATAAAAACTAAAAATGTAGCCTGGCTGGCTAGGTATCATTGTCGTTGTTTGTAAACAGAAATGATCTCACCAATTCAGATTGAAGAAAGGACCTGTATTAAATAAAACAATGGGCAAAATAATTTCTTGCAACTCAAAGAACCATTTTGTTTGTATCACGTGTACAGACATGAAGGTGCTGTAGTTAAGACAATAACCAAGAGGTACAGATTGACGTTAGGTAAATGTAAATGAGCATCATCGTTTCCATTGAAATACAAAATTAAAACAATATATGTTTACGTTTCGATGGTATATGATGGAATTATGTAAAGTATGTCTGCGATGAACGAATGTTTCAGACCCATTAGTAGGATACCATAAACTCTTCTTGACCTTTTATTATATCAACCTCGGTAACACATAACAACATTGTAAGGGTTAAATAGCTTTGTTTTGTGCATTACCAGGTGGAATTTGTTTTGAAACGAAAAATCAATAAGAAAACAGGTACAGTAGAACTCGGATATAACGAACTCCAAGGGACCAAAGAATTTAGTTCGCTATATCCGGTTTTCGCTATACGCATATAATTTTGATGATATTATATAGGGACGGGACTTGAAAATTTGCTCGCTATATCCGAGTGTTCGCTTTATCCGTGTTCTACTGTATTTAGATAACACAAATGAAAGCAGCTGATCAAACTTATTTAAACTCCTTACGCTACACGTGCTTCATTTGACAACTGTATCGAGTGTTAACGTTCTTTTAATGTTCTGTAACAGAGTTCTTACTATAGCAACACGGTGTATGAACTTTCTACTTGATGGGATGAGGAAGTCACACAACTCCTAACAAGTAGTTTTTTATTTGAGTTGCAAACATTTAAAGTTGTTGCAAATAAAAAATGTTCCTTGAATGTGTTTTCGTATCACACTTGTTAGAAAAAGGTGAAGGTGTCCAAACAAGCACATACTATGTAGCTGTTATACTGTCGTTACTCCACTTTTGCTTGTAAAGATGAGTCAGTTTTTAAAAATTGCCAATTACGAAATGATGTCACAATCAAATCAACAATGGTGCACAATCACACTTGCGTTATAAATTTATATGTGAGACTAAGTGTAAATCTTGATGACGTCAAAAGATAATAATTTTCATCTTGCATCGTTTTTCGAGGTCTGCTACTACGTGGACGGTTCTTCAGGGTTCCCGTTTGTGTTTGGAGTGATTGGAGACGTTAAATGGTACTGTGGTAGACATGGAATTTTGGGCAATCTGTTTTAAGCCAGCCTTCAGCATCCCAATTGCTTCATGTCTGACGTTCTCTGGCATTCCCCTGTGACGCTAAACGCCTTATTGTGCTCTAACCTTGTATACTCTATTTTTCATAGGACAATAAGCTGTTATCACATATTCAAGTGTTTACAGTGGGGCCCATATTCTGTAAAATCACATTCAGGCTAGCCCGCGTGGTGCACGTGGGTTTTGTGTATTGGTGCAAGTTTTGTACAGGCATTAGCGCTAAAGCCAGCGGTACTATTGCTTATGCCTAGGATATAGAAATAGAATGAAATCGATGTCATCATTGAATGTGAGGAATGCATGATTTGCATATCTATTGAAAAGGTGGTCTTTAGCAAGCAGGAAAATAGCTCAGAAGATAAAAGAGGATATCTTTAATATAGGCTTTATCCCGTCACGTCTCTGTTGTTAAAATTTGGTGATTTACATCTAAAATATCTGGACTCAAGAGTTTTCTTGCGACGTTGACGTTGACGGCGATGACGTTGACGTTGACGGCGATGACGTCGCGTTGATTGTAAAATTGATGTCAAACAATTGTACACATGACGTCGTCCCCTTTGTGATATTATCACTGACTTGAAAAAGTGACATCAGTGGCGAGAACACTTTTTCTAAAACCGAGAAAACTCAATCGCTCATCGGTAAGCATATTATTAACATTTAACCATCACATTAATTAGAGTGATTATGTTCACCACACATGTCATATCTGAGTTTCTTTCCTATCATGATTGGTGAGTTGTCGACAATGACGTTGGTAAATGTTTTGCAGATATAATTACAAAATGGTTTTGCTACCCTTTTTCGGCGATTCTGATTGGTCGAGAGCTCTCAAAAACATAAAACCATTTCTCGAAAAATGCAGAAAAATTTGCAACCATACCCCGTGAATTATTTCCTTATAACGTCACATTCATCTGACTCAATAGTCCGGTTTTGACAGTTAGTAGTTCTGTTAAGATTTAACATATCTTATCACTTCCCATACATTCCTCTACCTAATGCAATCCACACCTTCATCCACACCTTCATCGGAAAGGCTGCATTTCAATAACGAGTCGTTAAGCTTGTCCGCTCCGAGCGTCTTGCAAACGGCGGACATTTTGAACGCCGTGTGATATGCTAATTAGGGTTATTCCGAAAATACGGATTCCGGAATCGTATGGCTGAACATTATATATTTGATTTATTATTGCTTCATTTAGTTCAAATACATTATCTTTCAATTTGAACCATTTATTTTAATTTTCCTGACATCAACTAATATTTGCTGATGATGTGCAACTGCCCCTCTAATGAACATTCATGCAATATTATTTGAGTGCTTAACTATAGATGATAAGGTTCTGCAATCATACATCCATATAATTTAGATACCTCTTACTCCAAAAAGGTATCGGTTTACAAACATCATAGTTCCTACTGAAAATTAATTGATTCCAAATTCTATTGTTTTGCAATGCATATATTCTTACCAGAGGTTCCGCTGTAGCCAGAAATATTGAGGCGATAATTGTTGGCCTCGTTTTCAACTTGGAAAGTAGAAAACTTAGCATATCTTGATTGTCCTCATAGTCCCTTAGGTTGACCCTCAACTGGACAGATCGTGTTGTCGTCAAGCGATTGATGTAGTCGATACCTGCAAAAATGTTCAAATGAGGTTATCATGTCGAACACTGACTCACTCTCAGGATTCTTCAAGGTGTCTTTTACCATGATTGAGCTTCCAAATGATTTACCTCCTTCCATACTGTTTTGAAGTTAATAATAGAGCTGAGAGGACTATGTGAGATGTGGATTAAGTGTCTTGCAAAAGATTACCCACTATGAGAGACCAAACCATAGTTTGTCGGTGTCCTCAATGCCATATCAAGTGGCACCATGTCTAAAGAAGGAAGAAAGAAAACAGCTTCTGGAAGCCTATCACTCAGTCTTAGCAAAACTTAAAACGTGATTTGGATATCTATTGAGAACCTCAATGCCATCAAAACCGAGACTTTGGCGTGAAGGACAAGCTTACAGAAATGCAGAATAGCTCGAATGTGACCTTTGGTGGTGTTCTTGTCACTCTGTTATCATGCAACAAAAACTTTCATATGATGTTGCTAGATTATGATATCATGTTATGAAGAAATGCCTCGGATTGGGTCAAATAAACACAAGAGAGTTACTTATTTCATCTTACATAGGTTTTCCGAGTGATGACAAACAATTTTAACAACTAATGTTTACCAAGCCAGAACTCCCCATCCAATGCTCCGAATCCAATCTTGTAATCATTCCAATTCCTGAAGAAGTCCTCTGAACCATCTTGACGTCTCTGGAACACCTGGAATACCAAACATAGATAGTATGAACCAAAGAAGGATACCAATTATTTTTCTCTTTGTTGGAGTTTCAAAAGGGAAGTGTTATACGTTCCAAATTAACAATTATCTCGTACAGGTTTATGAATGATGAGTATTCTCATAATATTTCGACTATGACAATCTAATGCCAATCTGACTTTGTTCTCTAATAATGATAAAGATTAGACACACCTCTAACTAATAATTTATTTAATTACACACACGGGACCGAATGGTCTTACCTACTTAAAATATGGCATTCAATATAATTCCTCAAATGTTAAAACTTATCCACATTTTCATATTACTTGTGTGGGAATGAGTACGAAATATAAAATGACGACAGTGTCACACAAGAAATTATTTTTTAAAATCTGTTTTATTCCATTTCCAACATTACCATTAGTTGCATTTATGTTGTGGCAATAAACAATTTTGTAAGGGAACATGTATACATTTGGATTCATACAGTAGTCACAATGCAGTCTTTAAGGCTTAAGAGAATATTTGTCTGTAAAATGGACAATTTTTTAAAGGGATTTTATGGGTGCTTCGTAAACATATCATAGTGTCATGGCCAGTCCTTGCCATTTCCTGGAAAAGTGATAATATCTGTCATTTTTATTGCAATAAATATTTCTATATTGTGTACATCCTTAAGTATTGGAAAAAATGCAATGGCAATAAGTAAAATGTGATTTAGGATTTGTGTTTTTGAGAACACTCCAAACATAATAATGAATTTAGACAATTTCAGATTCATTTGAAGATAGTCATTCAAGAAAGCTTCAATGTTATGCCAAAAGTCTTGAACAAGATGACAGTCAAAATAAACATGTGATATATCTTCTGGAGCATTTTTACAGAAAGAGCATGTATCATCATCAACTAATTTCATGTTAAATAATTCTGTTAATAAATCTGTATTGGAAATCTAACAGCTTGCAATCTTTGTAGGATTTTCGGTAGTTACTAAATACATCTTTCCAATCAATCTCATGCAAAAATATCAAATTCCAATATTCTAATGACTTGGGTGTTGTATCATTTTTAATTAACTCATCATAATATTTCCTGGAGTTTTTAGCCATGGTTAACATTTGTTTGTATCTATTTATAACATGAGGTAGGTTGAATAATGGTGTTGTATTCCTTATTTGATATCTCCAGTTGGATGGAATATTGTATATTAGCCGTTGATAATCTAAGGAGGTTCCTTAATTTTGTATCTTTCTGTGAATTTTCCAAAACTTAGGAAGCCATTTTCATCACATATATCCATAATATTTTGGATTGCAAGATTAAACCAGTTTTTAATAATATAAGATGATTAGAAAAGATGATTAAACCAAAGTGGATGAGTGAGGATTTGGTCAATATCATTATCATTAAAGGTTATTTTTTCGTAGTAAATCCTCCATGCAGATAAAGCGTCTTTCCAGAAAGATTTTCAGATAAAGAATCAATCGCATTACAACCTAGTTTGAAAAGATTATCTAAGGGAAAACTGTTTGAAGATTTTGATTTTCTAAAATATTTTTTCAATGAAGATAGTTTAAGAGCATTAATAAAACATTCAACATCAATCATTCTTAGACCTCCGTCTTGATGATCTCTACTTATAGTTGATCTCTTGATTTTATCATTTTTGTTATTCCACAAAAATCTGTAAATTATCTTGTTTAATTCATTAATGAATGTTTAGGGTGGATTAGGTAAGGCAAAGAAGATATGTACTAAGGTTGATATAGCCAAAGTAATTTTTCCAATAAGTGTTAAGTTTCTTCTGCGCCAATTGGCAAATAATCTGTAAATATGTTCTAATCGTTTTCTTGTGTCACACAAGAAATTAACTTGAATTGAAACACGAACCCCGGACCTCTTGAAATTCAAAGTAGGACGCATCTGCACAAGAAGTATGAACACTTTTTTTTATTATTTGTACGAAATAAAGGTTATGTCGGAATGGAATGGAATGGAACTGTTGATCTGCATTCTTCAGTTGAGGCGAAGTAGTAGAAATTTGCCACGAAAGCATAAGATCTCTACATAAGGCGTAAGACCACAGTCATAGAGCCTATACAACTCATCCCTGTTTGAGACAAAACTCGAGCAAACTCTACAAAACCAACATCGAACTATCGACCCTGTTCTGAGACACTGCCAATTACACAAAGGCCTATAGTGACAATTTTGAATTCAACATCAGAAAACGTCAGAAAAATCGGGTTCAGCAATTCATCGCACATGCCTTTGCAGGAGCACGTTGACAAAACCGTTACGATGCTTTTACATTTAACTCATACAGTAGAACACGGATATAGTGAACTCGGATATAGCGAACACTCAGACATAGTGAAATTTTTTTTTCGTCCTTTCAAAAGCCCTATGTTTTGTTGTCAAGCGCGAGTAGCGAACACTGGATATAACGCACTAAATTCTCTGGTCCCTTGGAGATCGCTATATCCGTGTTCTACTGTAATTTCATTCAACACGTTCGGTTAATGATACAAGAGCATAGTCCGATACACAAGGGTCTGCTTAATTGATAGTACAAAAAAATGCCCACGACTGAGACATACATTGGACCGGAGTTAATTCATTTACAGAAATTGATGCAGTATCTTGACTTTTTTAAATTCAAAATGTTGCTAAACTGTGTTCAACACCAACTTTCGCTTATTGAAGTAACTCAATTAAGGTGTTCGTCAATATAACAATACACTTAAGACACTTCAAGCACTGGCCATCACATTGAAAGAAGAACGTTGAAGAACAGTGTAAACTTGTCTTCTTCAATGTGTGCATTCATTGCCATATGGAAGCCAAACAATAATCTCTAATTGGGAGTCTTTCAATGTACTGATTTCAACGTCAGTTTGTTCATTAGAAAGAAAATCTCATGACTAAATAGGTTTTGATATTTTGATAACATATTCGTCTAAAAACCACCTCTTTCGTAGAAATTACTGGATATCTTTGGTTCCTAATGAATATTCTATACTAAAAATCGTATGATTTCCCTTTTTTGTTTGGAAAGATATATCAGTCAAACAAACAACAATAAACAACACCCTGAAGGTAAAGCAGCTCAGTTTGAAGTGTAAACTGTTTGAATATTTGTTGATACCCCCATGTGCATACATTGTTAGGGACTATTTGTTTCTGAGCTAAACATTATTATTAATTTCGTTGATTTTCGAACATTTAACGACATTTAAAGGAACACTGATATACCAAATATTTACTACCAGGAATATATGACCAGGGGCTACAGAATCAATCAATGAACGACTGCGCCGTTTTAAAAATGAACTGTCTGACATGTACATAATGAGATAGTTTCACGTTTATATTGCCCCTTCAAAGTAAGCAGTCTGTCCGTCGTTCCGCCCGATTAAATATTTTCAGAACGCTAGGTTTAGAACAAACATTACATACTACTCTAGAGTTAAGAGTAATTTTGATATTTAATGATTTGTTATTTTAATGGAAATTATTATTTCTAATTTTGTTAAGGGTTGGAATGAGGGCAGGTTAATCTAACACACTTGACACCCATGTAAATGAAGATTTTTGATACATCTGATCATCTTGATCAAATTTAAAAGTAGGAACGTGGAAGTGACGGATGTGGAAGTGAAAATGTTTAGAATATGAGATTTGTGTTTCAGACCTCAGTATGTGATTAGATATAATTTGTTCATCTTCTTTAGATTTTATAGGGTTTGGCAGAAATGTAGTTTCATCCGTCGAACTAAAGGGAACGAATTATTAAATTATATTTGTATTTATATAAAGTTTCATTTTATGTAGATTCAGTATATAACGATAATCGTCATCATTATAATCATGAGCAATGATGTCACAAAACTTCGTGAGACCAATGTATCAAAACAATCAAGAGAAGTTTTATATGGAGATCAGTGTATCCAAAAGTGTTTTGCATATTGCAAAACTACCATCATAACATGTATATTTGCACTAATTTAAAGTTCCATATTATGTAACAAACTTTTTAGCAGCTGTAGAATTCAGCATTTTATGATTATTGAATCATAATTACGAATTATGAAGTCACCAAACTTCGTGAGATCCTTATTTGATAACTCGTCACATGTCTTTGGAATCAGTGTACCCAAAAACATACAAGTGTTTTGCATATTACCAAGCTATCATCATTACATATTCATAAGGCAGACACAAACTTTACCTTCTCTATTAAAATTGTCGAGGTTGACAGAATGAATCAATAGATAAGTACTTTGACCTAACGGGGTTGGCTTGTTAAGAATGACTATGCACTCAATATAAACGTACATATTTGAGTCGTCTTTGATTTAGAATAAACGTTGCTATTGGGTCTGAGAAGATCATAATCAATCAGTATTTTCTTACGTTCATGTCTAGTCATGAGAATCGTAAACAGTCAGTGATCAGTTAGTAAATTTATATATATTGTCAGTAGATTTACATGTATAGCTCACGTTTAAAAACACTAATTACACAAGGACATTGGACACATCTAGAATTCAAATTTAAACAGTGATATGAAGTCTAGCTAGATTTTACAGCCAGTGTTAATGTATTTAGTAAGTATGACATGTCGAAATATATTTTTGTCTACACAATCACTGCCTGGTTAAGCAATGTGCAAATGAGTTGCATATTTATCCTTGAAATGTCTTATCGCTAGCTGTTGTTAACATGACGACCACAACATATCACAAGCAGTCGAATTAACATGGGATAGAATAACAGACAGTGTCCACTTTTGTCAAGGCGTCTCAATGTTTTGATGATTTCCATATTCATTTCTGCTGGGAGACCTCTGGTTCAAAACAAGAGTTGTCATTTAATGGTCGTCATTACTGTCAGCCCCGCATGTCTGAACAGTCTTTTAGTGTCTCGACCTATTACTCTTGATAAGCATTCTTACAAGATTCTTAACATGTTATGCTTCTCCTGATACGATGTCACGAGAGAGAGAGAGAGAGAGAGAGAGAGAGAGAGAGAGAGAGGTCTAGAGAGAGAGAGAGAGAGAGAGAGAGAGAGAGAGAGAGAGAGAGAGAGAGAGAGAGAGAGAGAGAGAGAGAGAGAGAGAGAGAGAGAGAGAGAGAGAGAGAGAGAAGTCGAGAGAGAGAGAGAGGTTGAGAGAGAGAGAGAGAGAGAGAGAGAGAGAGAGAGAGAGAGAGAGAGAGAGAGAGAGAGAGTTGTGAATACAGCTTTTCACTAATAGTTTCGATATTTGTACACTTAACATTGTTTCTATGTATGTACATGTAGGTTTTGCTGCAGAAACGTTTATACCAAAGATATATATAATATTGATAACCAATAGTATGAAGTCATAGACGTTTATTTCAAAAATGACATTTATGTTTATTGCATCCTTGACAATCGCTACATTTACGTGTATATACATTTATAGTTTGTGCTGCTGAACTGTCAATCTAGAAGATAGACGGGATGACATTGAAATCCAATTATTAAAACATCATATCAATGTTACTGTAGGTAGAAGTTTATGTAATAGCGTTTTAACTTGATTATTTGTAAACCTTGATGTTATTGCGACTTTGAACATAACATATTTCAATGAAGTCAAATGCTTTTATTGTTATACATAGAGATAGGTACCTATTTTAAAATTGAACGTTGAGTGCTCATAGTTGCAGAAACACATGTGTGTCAATGAATAATCAATTACACGATTAAAATGGAACTCAATTACATCTCCCAAGGGCAACATTTAGAAGTCAAGCCTATTCTTGTTTAATGTTGTCAACGATGGTTATATCAAAAATACATTGTCACAATTAATGGAACTAATGAGATCCTGTTAATTTTAAAGCTTCTAACTATAAACATAAAAAGCAATACACATTTATCAATACGGGCTTGTTTGATCTTTATACACCGAGTTTCTTCCCATTACATTTCAAACAATATCTGTACCAAATGTACATGTCTTTTATCAACTGATGATTAGAATTTGCTTTCAGGTTAGCTATGGCATTATTTGTATAGAGCAACGTCAGTAATCAGTGACAAAACATGAAAAACAAAAGTCATTATACCTTCACTATCCTAGATAGATTTATTCCATTTCTCCTGGTTAACTTTTTTCAATCTCTAGATTTCTAAAACAGGCGCCAAAACTGACATAAGTTATATGTCTTACCAAAGAAAAAAATTATAAAATAATTATTACCCATTTATTTAGGCACGGCCCTTTTTGATACACGTAATATAAACGTATAAAAGAGTCTAATGCTTGAGATAATGCTGGATATTATCTGATCTGTGAAAAACCAAATATATGAATTCATTTTCCTATACATTGCACCCGGCGTTACGGATTATCCTAACAGATAAAGATTAAATAGGAAAATTGATTAATCGATGTGTCTTGCCGCACTTAAATATCATTAAAGCGCAGATAATTACATTCAAAGAAACAGTGAGTGAATATACAATAAATGATGATTCTCAGTAGTCTTGGGTCAAACAAAACGAAAGTTGAAATTAAAAAAAGATCTCCCGGGGAATATCAAAGTAAGGTTTCACAAAAAATGTTTATTCAAAGAAAAGGGAGGAGAAATATGCATTCACAACAGCATGACCTGATCTAAACGAGGTGTTCATTTCAATTCTAGTACAAAGACAACCTTACATCAATTAGAAATGCGTATAAGGACGATCACAAAGTGATATTTTCAAGTGGTTCGTTAACAAATCGATAACATGGGACGTCATGAGGTACGAAAGAGACTGTATACCACGATTTTTCCGATTTAAAAGTTATAAGATGCATTTGATTAACGCATGATCACAATAACATATTTTTGCAGTAGTTTGAACGAATTGTGTGGTGTGGTTTGTATTTTGGCCTTTGTGAATGTATGAAGGGGTAAAATAAATATCAACACCAACATGTCCGTGTTTAAGATGTTTGAAGCATGTCAAGAATAAGGCTCATTTATTGAGTTTAACGCATAAAATGTATTATGAGTCTTTAAACGATAGCATTTTATGAAAATAACTTTTTGAAGGATATTTCTATCATAAAAAACAGGTTTTGTGAAAACATTTGAAAGCACCTCGAATTATTAGGGATGAGTAATATCATTTACTTCTCAGTTTTTAAGTAGGGGGTCAGAATTTGTGTACATTTGTATTTTAAAATCATATATATGATAAATCTAAGTAAGGTGTTACGTTTCTTTTGTACCTGAGTGTATTTTACAATTATTGAGAAATTTTCTATACAAATTACATCTGATAAGGACTGTATGTTCTTGGAACAAGAATACGATCATATCGTGACAAATGCTTTGTTTTGATACAGATAGTTTGTTTTACACTTCTTGTATGCATACATCTATATTAATACATTGTAACTGCTCGTTGGAGTTTTTCGTGACTACGGCCTGAAAGCCGTAAAAGGCAGAGTGATTAAAACTAGTTTAGTTGGTGAAATATATTTTTAAGACGTCTTACTTATCTTATGACCTGAATTCCCGATTTGTAGGAACGTTTACGAAACGATTTTGTACTTGCTATGTTATGAGAAATAGAGAATACTAAACGAATGGTAATGTGATAACATTTTTAAGCAACGAGTGTATAGAATTCGTATCAGACGAACGAAAGTGAGTCTGATACCAAATTCTATTCACGAGTTGCTTAAAAATGTTATCACATTACCATGAGTTTATTATTTTATTTATTACTCAACCCTCTTCTTATCAATATTTATGTAAATAAATCGTCAAAATAAGAATCAGCTGATTTGGAACAATCGGGAAACCAGCGTATGAATTTCAATGAGTCCAAATAAAATAGTTCGCTATTTTGTTAATGTTACACATGTCATACGCCTAAACACATGATACAAAGTAAATTGGTGAAACAATATTTCATTAACTAAAGATGCATTGATAAAATAAACCCTGAGAAGCGACGAAAACTCTCAACACATCATGCACTCGCAACGTGACGTCATCAGATCGCCAAGTGACGTCATCGGAATGTGTCCTGTTTCTAGGTCACGTTATTTAGAATGCAAACTTGGCGAACAGTGTCAACGGCAGATGATTGTTTGGTTGATTTCATTGACATTAGTTACTGAATTGTTGATAGGAACCGGGAGATAGAACTTGGATAAAGGTAGTAACACTGTAACATGTTCGGATTGTGTGCTTTGAAGGGGTAGGCGGTGGTTAAGGTCGTAGAAGCAAGTAGGCCTAAACAGTCGAAGCGCCATGTTTATGTTACGGGAGGCAGAGGAGGCAACACCGCTTGCGACAGCACAGAAGGTGGACAAGTAAATAAGCGAATGGTGGATTTGTGCTGGTTAGCAAAAGGAAAATGCATTTTAAATTTAAAAAGCCGCTAAGATAATAGTCGTTCACATTAACATTTTGTTGAGAATGTAAAATTTTATCGTCGCCACTTATAAGTCACGTGATGGGACAATGTCATGTGACGTTCGAAAGTTGTTCCGTTTCTTTGCACTCATTTCCAAATCATTGTTATCTAATTAGTGATCTCACCGCGGTTGAGTAATAAGTATGGATATTGAAGGCAGTACCGTTGACATTAATGGTAGTATTATCCTTTTCTTAGAATGCGTGGATTTATGAGTATGTCTTTATTCACTTTGCAAAACGTTGGTGAGTAAGTGAGTTGTTGTTTTACTTCGCTAGGGCAATATATCAGCCATTAGCGGCGTGCTTTGCAAAAAGACAGTAGTAAGTAATTGTAATGAGCGTACGTACATGTACACCGAGATATGGTTAAACTTTGGTATCATGTGGGTTAATGGTATGCATAGGAAAGTGAAGTTTGAGTTGTGAGAGTTCTGCTTGTATCATATGTGTCAGGTTGTTCAAAGTATATCTGAGAAGATTTTGATTTTCTACAGTTTCATTGAAGAATTGGCATATCTGTTTTGGGAAATTAGTTATTAGATCTCATTTACGAGGTTTCAATGCTATGGTGGTCTAACAAAATATTGCCAAAATCAATCATTCATTGCATAAAACAATAACGAACAGGTCATAATGTCATACTAAAATAAACTTTTAACAAACGATAAAATATTGGCTAATCTCTTTCATATATTTTATAATGAATGTTATATAAGGTAATCATACAACGATCAAACATCCTTTCATTCAATTACTTCTGAAATGCTCTGGAAACTATTGAAAACTATACTAATAATTTTGTCTTAGTTTATTTGCCGAGTCCAAAAGGATTTCAGTGAAAGTGGTTGTCAGAAACAATTTAGTTATTCTTGATTTAAATGATTTCTTCGCCTGTATTCAACAGAAATCAGACTTGAAAGGGGTTCGATGTCAACACATTAAAGTGCCAAATATATCCCTACTAATAGAGTTGTCAATCAATGTCATAACGAATTTGAACAAAATTCGTTTAATTTGATTAACAAAAAATGGAATGAATTTGACTGCTGACCTATTATCATAACATGAAGCTAAATCGAAGGAATGGCTATTTATTAAACGAATGCAATTCGTTAAACGAGATTGTGATTATTGTTTGTTGTAATCATCAAATAATGATATATTAGAGGACAATATGCTATCAATTCAGGATATATTTCGTCCCATGAATTTAGTTACCAATGATTGATTTTGATTGACGCTGAACGATACAGAAAGGATAGACTCGTCGCTATTTTAATGATTTCAAATCAAGACATGTGAACTCCCCTCTCAATTAAAGCCAAGACATCATTACCTTTGAGAAGAAGAAATTAGAAGAAATTAGAGATCAAGGCTTTGATGTCATCTGCGCATGGAGCGCTTTGAGTCCATTACGTGGAGATTTTAAGCGCTATATAAATGCCATTCATTATTATTATTATTATTTATAATAGTTGAACTATTAACTATTAAAACTGGAGCGGCAATCTGTTATTGCATAACTAACTTCATTCGCAAATCCTGCGTCTAAAACGTAGTATGCAAAAAGCCTTCAGTTTAGATGCTACAACTTTTCTTCAGACGTTTAGGTGAGTTAGCATGTTCCAACTAGGTGTATTTACGTGTTAAAAGGAAGCTGAAATGTCATAGTAAGATATTTGGAAATATATGTACACAAGCATGTCAATTTATATTATCAACAACTAAAAATGTAGTTTCTAACGACTTGATATAACATGTTTGACCTAAAGAAAATACTTCTCAAAAAGTAGTTTTTGAACTGTAAAGCACAGCAATATATTTCTTCGAAGAAAAGCCAAATCAATTTGAGGCATGGACGGGAACCGCCGTAGACAGGGATACACATAAAACAAGAAATATGGTAACCAAGTGGTTCTTGTAAAAAATAATTTATCAAAAGCAATACTCGTTTTGATTGAAATTATCAATAAAACAATTTCTGATGTCATTTGTTGATGAACTTTAGACAAAAAACTTAATAAATAGCGTTTACGTAAACAATATTCATTCGAAAACTATGCGATTGATCACAAAAAGTATTTTTATCATTTTACTTAATCGTCTTATGATGAAAATAAATCCAAGTTTCACGTCACTATAATAGGTTATATCTTAGTGAATATTGTAAGTATGATTAAATTCATGGATAAATTCATATAATGGGGGAACATATCGTTGTATAGAAGTAGCACTTTCAACGTCTGGTAAATATATTTTGAAGAGTTCATCATTGTTAAGAGACCATTGAGTGAGTGCAAGGTGCAGTTCAGGTGACGTTCAGTATCCCTTAATTATTCGCGAGGGCGACCACATTCTATGTGGAGTGTCTACCAGACTTATATAGCTTCACAGTTGTGTACAAGTGCCTGCTTAGAGGCCCTATAGGGATAGTCTGTCTACATAATGGGTGATTTGTCTTAATAATTAGGTATATTCAAAACATCTGCCAACACACATTCAACACTGATCAAATCTATGCATGAAAGTAACTTCAAGACGCGTCTCAGATTCAACTGTTGTCATATACAAGAATAATTTTGCATTGACCTAAAGCACGTTTTCTCAATGTTTACAATGACATACAAAAGATGTGTACATGTCTTTTTTCAACAGGATATTCACAATTGAACACTACTATTGAACTTCGTTGAACAAATCTTAGGTTTGTATTTCTTCCCTTTCATTATCAATGATCTAAAGTAACTCCCCTTTAACTTAGTTTTAATTTTGCCCTTTATCATAGGATATTATGACTGAAAGCTTATAAATTCTTATATCGAAAAGTCAACAGTAAAGAAGTTGGTAACATACACTCAATGTCTTCATGATATTTGTCCTTTACATATTAATTCAGCGGGGAAAATATTTTTTAAATAATGGATTATGGGTATTCAAATTTGTTAGGAAGATTAACAGTAATGAGAATTTGTTCTTCAAGCTGCTGGCTTTATCACATTATGGGAAGTGACTTGAATGTTGTAATTTGTCAAATAAACTCATTCGCATTCATCTTGCTATTTTACTGTGTGTGATGTAGAACATGCTGAAAAAATGGCTGCGATCACGTTCTTCTGTTTCCTGACATATATCAAATATGCCACTCTTCCTTTTTTTTCAGTAGATGGTTGCAAAGTACATTTGCACTGGCTTTGTGGGATGATACAAGCTTGCAGGCTACATTCGTAAACATGGATTGTTTCCACATATCTTGTCACAATATGTAAGCTGTGCTGCGTGTTTATTTGAGCGAACAGAAGTAATGTAACATGTCAGACTGTATATCTCATTACCAAATTAAAGTCATTGTTAAAATAATAACCTTTGAATCCTCATGTTCAATAATTGTAAGCCTCTATTAGTGTCATGTTGCTACAATCTATTACTAACTGATTTATATATTTTCAAATCACTCCTCTTGTATCACTTGCAGACAACATGAGTACATGAACAATCACTTCTTCAAGGCAGAGGTTAGTGCTTTCTGCTTTAGATCAAGAGGTCCGGGTCCGAATGCCTCCTGGGGCAATTTTGTCTGCAGTAGAGAACTGTTCTACATGCAGTAATGTTTGGATGTAATGCTACACTGAATTTCAGCGCAGTAAAAACCCATGGTTCGCTTGATAAAGCTAGGTCATACTTGCTGGTTTCAACTGCATTGTGACAATAGTGTGGAGGGCTTTCTCACTGCAATAACACTAGCAGCCGAAATATAAATGAAAAATTCTTGGAAGCGGCATTAAACCTCAGAACACCTATCTCACCTCAACGCAATTGTGCTCAATGTTGCAACTATATGAACGTCCGATAAACGTCATATCCTGTGATTGCCACAGCGTGTTCAAGAGGTAAGAAGTTAGTTATTAGCCTTGTAACATCGTGCAATGACCAGGAACACTAACTCATTGGAATGCAACATGTATGATCCTTATTTACATAGAAGATGAACACATCAGCACAGATGTGATTTATGTTGCCTGGTGTCTCTGTTTTGTGATCGCTCATTTACAGAGGACCCGCATCTATTTGTCTGGAACCCGGACCTTTTGTCGGGAAGTGGACTGACTAAGTGACCCTACATAGTTCAACTATATTAATGTTGATCAACATTACCACTTATAATCTTACATCTGATACCTTTAAAGAGTAATTGAACAGCAAAAGTCCAATCAACTGTTTGGGAAAACTAAAGCAATATCCTGTCCATCTCAAATATGAAAACAATGAAAAAATCATTAATTTCTATATAAAGTAAATTTCTTCTTCTTACAAATTATGTGCTTTAACACCAATAAAGAGTCACCATGTAACATTAATAATTCATAACCCCTTTCATGTGCTTGATAACCACTCAACTTTTCAGTGAGGTTTTCCAAACATCAAACAACCTTATTTGCATACATTCAACTTTTGAAAATTTGATTTGCATATTCATGAGTCCTTCCAGGTCAACATCCATTTTCGTATTGAATTCTATCTAAATGTTTTTTCTAAAACCTCGAAGATTGATGCGAAGTAAGTGCAATAAATGTTTTCGCATAGCGAAGATAGGAAACACGATAGCAAAACAAAAAGAGAGAAATATTTGTTTGCATTTACAGAATTCAAGAATCTTTTCCTTTGTCATGTGTCAAGACTTCATTATTCATGTCACGAAAATCCAAATGTTTATGCTGGTTAACTATGTCATAATATGGTAGTTAAATACAAACTTTATGGATATACATGTAAAATTTGCATTGATGTGTTTTTGAAACACTTGTCAACAGCCATCATGTTTTGCTTTGAAACCCATAACATGTTGAAATGACCAATTTTCATACATGTTGCATTTGAATATAAGTAAAGATAATAATAACTTATACTTGATAAGAACATTATTTACACCTACCCATTTCACCTGTGACATTTATCTGTACTAACAAGGTAACAAGTGACTACAGATTACATTGCTAGAGAGAAAAGAATCAACTCCAAATGTCCGGGCTTTTATAAATCTATTACATCAACAAACCAGAGGCTCTTTTACAAGTTATTATAAAATTCGTTTATTTTTCAAAATAAAATGTAATTTCCAACGCCTCTTCACTCACTCAGTACTAAAAACAGTATACATACTTGAAAATGAAACCAAGTGATAAAAGAAACAGATTAACTACACAAATGATATAATAAAATGTTGGTCTGAGTGCATTCGATTCCTGGCTACTGTTCAGTCTTCAAGTTACTCATTGCTTTCCTTGCAGAAAAAAGTCTATTTTTTAGTCTACAATTGATGTTTTCCTAGGAAGTAAAAGATAACTAAACATACTGTGAAATATCATTCCAACGACTCTTTAAATGCATACTACTTTGCGATCTAGATTGAATCTAGGATTCTTTTGAACACTCATAAACTGATTTTGGAGTGTTATAATATCATCGCTTTTTTAATACAATTACAGCTATTGGAGGCGGGTGCGATCAATAGGTCCGTAGGTTCCAATTCCGCCATAGCTTGGCAACTTGTCTGTTCTACACTCAGTAATGGTTAGGGGCAATGCTACACTAAATATCAACTTATTATATAACAAATAACATCAGAAATAAAATAAGGCAGATGTTAAACAATTCTTTATTTATGATGCAAATAAACGATAATATGTTAACTATGTTCAATTCATAAGACGATGGTTAAATAAGCACTGCATATTTGGGCTTATCTAATCATAGTTAACATATCAGTGTGTTAATTGTGGCAGTTTGACATGTACGTTAATGATAATTTTCAGGCAATTAAGAATCATAAATGCATAGAAGCTGCACTGGCACAACATTTGGTAAATTCAAATGACAGGAGGGTTTACCATTGTTTAGAGACTATTGATTAGTGTAAGGTGTAGTTCAGGTGACTTTCAGTAGTCAAAGTGACGCAGACTAATGATGTTTCACAGCTGCATAAAAGGTCATGCTGGAAGTTCTTACATGCATATTGTGTCTGAATATACAGATAAAAAGGTTAAACGCTCCCAAATGCCTGTTAAGCAAATACACATTGTCTCAGTAATTCTTTGAAGTTTTATGACAAAAAATCATGTAATATTATCCTGAGATATGAAAGTGAATATTGGTATTACGTATTATTATTCCATTTTAGTCAAACTTTAGTATCCGCCTTTCAGTCAAATATCACTAGTTAACCACTATCAATCATCACAATTCTTGAAACAAAACCCTCAATAAAATGGCCTAATAATAAAATGTGGTGTAGTGAGTCTACCAAAACAAAAAGTTTGTACTTATCGATTTAAACTCAAAAGAATCTTATGATTATCTTATACCAAATACATAGATAATATCAATTCTTCAGTTTGTCGTGATATTAGAATAAATGAATTCTAAATAAGTTAGAAATGAAATAGGACACAATCAATGTACACATCAAACGACGATGTTCTAATGCAATTTTTGTTATTGCGCGTCTTTAATAAATAGTTTCAGGTCTGTAGGTGGGTTTTAAAGAAAAAATCAAATATTATTTCTTCTAACTTTGAGCCAAGCTGGGCCATTTTTCAATGGGCCAAATGAGCCCACAAGCTTAGCTTGCCGATTCCAGGGTAAGGGCTATCAGATTGTTGAGTTTGGTTGAATTTGAAGCTGTGCGGACGAATAATAATGAAAAGGATTAAGCATAATGGCTGAATTCTTAAATATGGTCAGAGAAAACGTTTGTTAACCATTATTGCAATTTGCTGTCTTCCTAATATAATCTTGTGGAGTGGGAAAATGTTTTAATTCTCAATATACAAATTACAAATACGTTTATTACTCTTTTTATCGGACCACATTTTGACAAATTGACTGCAATCATCTTCATTTATTTCCTCCCATATATATTTGTAAGCGTTTCCAATTTTCACCAGTAGATGGTGATTTAGCAGTTCAACGTTGGTTAAAGGTATTAATTATAAGACAGGGGTTAAAAGCACAAATTAGGTTTACATGTACTTAATTGAAATGTCATGCGACTGATTTTACATTACACAAAGATATACTTAACTTCAAAAAAGTTGTTACGCAAGTGTTCAATAGTAATAATAATAAATTCAATAATTCTGTTACAAACACATAAAGTTTTTCGATTTCACATTTCTTAGATTTTTTTTGTTAATTTTGAGTGTAGAGATAACTGTCGACAGTTTCAAATTGCATTGGTAGGTTTACTTTAGAATTCAATAATTTTCATCGTTTGAATAAAAGTCTTATTAAAGTTTAGAATGTAATGTACACTTTCGTAAAGTTGCTATAGGCTTCAATCGTCCAATTCATTTGTATTGTGTTGTGTTGTGAATTCTTTTTCTTTTATACTTGTGTAATTATAGATAAGTATCATTCCAATAAGTCTTATTGGTCTCATTTTCAGTATTATGTTGCAGGTTTCAGTAGTTCAAAACATTTCTTAAGAAGGAGAAAAAGACATGATATATCTGATTATGAAAAGGAATGTTCTAAATAGAATTCTCGTCAATGATGCACCTGTCAATCAACGACCTTTTCATGATCAATATTGAGAAGTTATGATATCCAAAAATGAACATCAACATTTCATCTTTAGACTTTAGATAGTTTCTACTTCTTCCATTAATAATTTGAACTGTCTTGTGTCTGACAGATTGTATCAGTATTTCAGTATCAGATAGTGCATTCCATCTCTTCTTGAGTTTGTTTCTTCAATTTTTGATTGAATCAATTTCAATCGTCCCATGTCCCTGATTGCGTATTTCATTCGTGATAGGTCCTTACGGGGAAGATATGATGGGGCACTGAACTTTCTATTCTATATGCCATTTCATATAGAATCCTCATATGCTCCTATATTTATCAATTCAATTATTCCTAATCTGGACCAAGTTTAAATTGCTATAATACTTTAGATACACAGATTTACAAATCTATTATATTCTATCAATATTTTGATACACATGTGAATGAAGAGCGGATGATATTCTTTCGTTTTGAGCATATCTTTACAGACATTAAACAGTTATACATAGAACGGTCATGCAACTAGATCTCAAGTCTTCATCAGAATTTGATGTTTTTCTCTCTTGGATACAATGAAATTTATATATGTTATTTTGTACACTGTCGGCCATACCAAATCGAAATAATTGCAGCTGATGTTGGTTATAATAGTGAATTATCAAATGTGCATGTTCAATAGAGTTGCTCTGGAAGACTAATACTCGAAATGACATGTCTACGCAACAATGCTGTCATTGCGGTAAATGGATAAAATCAATGACCGTTGTGTACAAGATATAGATTTGTTTTTTGCAAATTGACGTTTTATAACAATACAAAATGTGCATATATATACTCCCTGATGATAACATTGAAACATGTTTGAGTTTCATAAATATATATTTGACTTTTTACAAACTACCCCCTTTCGACCTTTATTATTAGCCACCAGAATCTGAGCTAATGCGTCTGATTAGTTAAAAGTCATCTTGTCAAAACTACTATGACTGACATAGGCTAACAAACTCATTTGCTCATGCAAAGATTCCGACAAGACATTCGCTTATCAGAAACACTTCATCCACTGACTTATCATCGGTTCATAATTTGCCAGTCCCTGAATTCTTCTTGTTGCTAGTCCTTGATTTCTTTCTGAAGTCAGGCCCTGATTTCGTAATGAATTCTTCTTGTTGCTAGTCCTTGATTTCTTTCTGATGTCAGGCCCTGATTTCGTAATGAATTCTTCTTGTTGCTAGTCCTTGATTTCTTTCTGATGTCAGGCCCTGATTCCGTAATGAATTCTTCTTGTTGCTAGTCCTTGATTTCTTTCTGATGTCAGGCCCTGATTTCGTAATGAATTCTTCTTGTTGCTAGTCCTTGATTTATTTCTAATGTCAGGCCCTGATTTCGTCATGAATTCCTCTTGTTGCTAGTCCTTGATTTGTTTCTGATATCAGACCCAGAAACAAATATGCACAGTACGGTCCTGTCACACGATCTCAGATGTTTCTCTCTCTTGGATGCTATGAAATTTATATATGTTATTTTGTACACTGTCGGCGATACCCAATCGAAATAATTGCAGCTGATGTTGCTTTTGAATGATTAAATTACTTATGATGGTAAATTCTCAAATGTGCATGTTCAATAGAGTCGCCTTATCTGGAAGACTAATACTGAAAATGACATGTCTACGCAACAATGCTGTCAGTGCGGTGATTTCTTAATGAATTCTTCTTTGTGCTATTCCTTGATTTCTTTTTGATGTCAGGCCCTGATTTCTTAATGAATTCCTCTTGGTGCTATTCCTTGATTTCTCTCTGATATCAGACCCTGAATTTTTCACTTCATGTAGCGGAACAGAACATATGTAATGTTTTGAATTATCATTTTCACCATTTATACTAGTATTTTGGAATATATCATCACGTAAAGAATAATTAAACTGTATCTTCTGCAGGTTTTTCATACTATATAGGAGTTAGGTCTTCTTTGGCCAGAAAAGCTCTGCTGTCAAATTTCTTCAATTGAAGAGTTCATAAAATATCTTCAATGTAACAGTATACTTTTTTCGAACACTCACTACTCAGTTACCTCCCTTGTATCTGGTGTTGTCATAGTGTTTGTATTTTCATGTTTCAAAACTTCTAAAAAAGTTGATAATATTTTGGAACTTATTCAAAATTTGTTGTACTTTCATGTACCTTTTGGAAACATAGATGTAGGCAATTTAGGAACATCTTTGTGAACTTTTGGACTTTGTTCTTATGATTGTATTTCTGTATATTTCAGTTTTACCCTATCGTCCTGTATGAAGACATCTAATAAACATATAGACTGGATTCCCGAATTCGTCGTTTGTTGGAAAGGGTAAATGCAAGGACAGCATATTGCTTGTTCCTGAATTCCTTCTTTGAAACAATATAGAGTAGATAGAAACCCTCCTTTTTCAGAATATGACATTCAATGAGTACTAAATCATCCTTATACATAATTTGTCTGAAGGATGTCAGCCCAAGTTATATTCGTGTTGCATGATTGTGAATGTTCAGACACTGACCTAATCCTTTTTCTTTCAGGTCACTTTCTGCTTTGTCAATATTGATATTAAAGAGACACAGAGTATGGTGATAAGATCACATATGTCAAATTTTGAAATCGATGTTATTACATCGGGAACCACTAACTATAACTGAAAATAACAAGTTAAAGGTCAATCAGTACATTAAAGCGCAAATACGGCCATTCAAAGTCGGGATTTTGATCGAAAACCGGACAATGTGGCTCGAGTGGCGCGCGAAAATTCGCCAAACGTAATTTTGAAACCTTGTCATAAGCTGACAGGAACATATATTCGATTCGAAAGTGTTTATTAGGTATTGTAACTACTAGGTAGATTAATTGGATGCATAATTTCGAATATTAAACGTATTTGAGATGTTTTCTTGATTTTTCCATAAAATCAAGCATTTTAGAGATTATATGCATAAATGGATATATTTGCAAGTCCAGTGATGAGATATGAACTTCAATCAGCACATTAGATATTTTGTAGCTTATCAAAACCAAATAAAATTTTAAGAAAGATACTATGTGTCACTTTAAGACAGGCATGATGTTTATATTGCTTATCAAATCAGATGAAGTTTTGAAATTACCAGTACCCTTTAAGTAATATGAGTGTGATGAAATTCAAAGGATATTCAATTGATTATCTACATAACAGACAGAAGTTGAACTGGTGGTCCTCAATGGTCGTCACGCTATGTTGCTTTAGAAACAATATACTTGATACTTTTAATCTTGATCATTAGAAATAACATAACTATACAGAACCATTGTGTATAAATAATTGTTATATAATTATTAAATGGGTTTTAATAAAAATATTTTTGTAATGTAAGAAATGTATTTGTCATGATCTTTTACAGAATAACCTTTATGTTCTCTTACAAACATCTGAAAGATTTCTTCTTCTTTTTTTCGACAATACTTAAGAAAGGATCTTCACTTTTATTATTTGTGAACAAGTTCCTGAGTTGACATTGTATGTCAAACACTTCTGCTTGCCTTGGAAAAGCTAACCGAACGTGTTCATGGGGCAATTATTTTTAATTTGATTTTTTTTTTAATTTGTGATAATAAAGAGGCCAGTAGTTTGATGGGCGACTTGCTACATTACTATAGTTAAATAATTTCAGTTAAAAGATTGAAAACAACACATTCCAGAAACAAACATTGCATTCACTTTTAATTATAAAGTATCTTTGGTTTTTAGACGCAAATATACCGAGTTAATGTAAAACGCAGTTATGAAGACACTAGGAAACGATATTAGGGTGATGTTTTGGGATGTCTTATATTTGTAATACCTATTCTGAAATTTATTATATGCTTGAGGGTGAAATACTCTGTTAAAACAGGGAAATAAACCCTCTATCTGGCTACAGTGGCGATAACCATTATCGTCGTTGATACAGATAATTGTTATTGATTTGATTTTTATTGATTTAGAAAACGAAACATGACATCATTAAAAGTCCTTACGCTATGAACATTATGTGATCCTGTTTTAAAATTTGGAAAGAATGGTGATCAATTTTCATGTTTGAATGATTGAAACCTTCAATGAAATGGATAGTTCTGATTTTACTGTCTTGGTTTCTCGATAATACAAAAATGATATTTTCAAAATAATGAAGAGATAATATTGTTTTGTGTAGAACGAAGACAGTTTGGTGAGTGTTAACTTGGACGAGTCGATCCCCTGAGGCATAATACAACAAATTGTCTTTTTTGTCAACCATCAATGTCTGAACTAGAAATTTTGTAATAATTGGAATTGCTCCTTTACGTTTTACATCAAATGTTAATATGCTTGATGTTCTCATCTGACTGATGTAAATCATGTCACCCTTGGCCGACACTGCCAATAGATTTTCAGTATGACATTCATAACCTAAAAAAGAGGATTTCAGAGAGGAATTAATTTTCAAAATTTGCCGTCGGTAGTTGCCATTTCTGCTTCCGCGCTTCGTTCCGAGCACATAAGCCACGTTATTTTCTCCTTCTGTTATATCAAGGACTTTGATAGAATAAACGACAACGGCATCTTTCTTAGTAGCTAAGTTATAAACTCTCAATAGACCATGATTTTGTACTGTCGAATACAACACTTGATTGTATGAAAGGTCTCCAAGTTTAGTAATCATTCTCTTTGTTGTGTATTTCGTAAATGTGTTTTCCTTTTGTGCAATTTGAAAAATCATAAAACACTTGCTTCTTCTCTTGCTTCCATAGAGAAGCCGTACCCTTGGATTGGGATACGTTAACTGTTTTGTTATTCCTGAGTTATTTGAGTTTGTGTCATTCACCGCTTCATTCATGAACATTTTTCTCTCATCAAGCTCCACTCCAGTTCGTTCATCATTCGTTCCATGCACTGAAATAAAAGATGCGAAAAGGTAAGATGAAGTAATAACAAATCCAAATAGCAGGTGTGATATGTTATTCAAATCCTCGTCAGCTGTTTGATTCAAAACAACATATTAAATGCACCGTAATGCAATAAAGAACACGAAATGATATAAACTACAATGTATGTAGACAATGCATTGTCAAAATCTCTAAGACACTTGTTGATCTCTTACTGTAATGAAGTCTACCGATAAGATGTTTGTCATAGTCAAATCTCTTTAGTTATTTAATTAGCATTCACTCCCCACAGAGGCAGATCAAGTCGTGCAATGTTGATACAGCCTCTGTTCTATCACGCCGAAATCAGTTCCCCTGGCGGAAGAAATTGCACCACAATCCATTTGAATTTATTTATCAAATAACAACGCTTCTCGGATGAAAAGGGTGATTGATGGCGCATTGCTTTTGCCATGATTCATCACCAAAATGATGATTTTATAAGAGCGTCGCTGATTGAACAACTAACTTATCTCCCATTCTATCCCACAAAGTCGGCATAATAGAACAGAGGCAGTATCAACATTCTGTGACTTGATATGCCGCTGTGGGGAACGAATGTTTAGTTAGGTGGTAATCAAAGTACGACGCTTATCTGATTGATTACCTGTTGTTTGACCAAATCGTCTAGTGTTCCTTCGTGTCTTAATGATTCTTGATTCTGTTGAATGGTTAAAGTTTATCTGAAAAGAATGTTTAATTTAAACAAATACCATTATAAATGAAATTAAAGGCCTACGAATTTGCTTTTTGAAGACAAGTTAATACTTTGTTAATTTGAAGGTAGTTCATCGAATGAAGTCTTTTGTAAAGTAGTTCCATGACAATTTGGTTTAAAACACGATTGTCTTAACACCTTCAGGTCATTTGTTGACTAACGATGACTTTGACATATCAAGAGACACTTATCAACTGAAGATTTGTTACTAATCTCTGAAATGCTTTTGAAAAGGTGAACACTTACCACTGAATTTTAAACCATATATAAATAGTGTTTTCTAGTCTCTCAATTGCTCTTTTCACAACCTGCCTAATAAGGGTATTGAATTGGGAAATTGTTGGAAGAACATATGGTAATTACCTCGTACACATATTTTAGGATTGGTGTCAAATGGCAGTCATCATCAAATGCAGTTGTCCAAAAAACTTCATACACGTATTACTGGCTAGTACTTTCAGCTCGACGTACGAGCCTCTTCATGCCGTATACATTATTTTTCAATATTTATTACCCTATAGCTGAACAACACGATTATGGATTGTATGTATTTGATCCGTCGATGGTTTAAACATTTTACTAACCTCGAGTTTACCACTTCTCGATTTTCGTTCAAAGATTTTTTAACAAAATAAAATCTAGACTTGATTTTTTTAAATTTGTCCAATAAACGCCTTTAATTAGCCTTTCATTAAGACAGAGTAATTAATGGCTGTGAAAAATTAATTACCATTGATGTGGATATCTTTTTTATTTTTACACACTTTTTTTAGCAGTGTTACATCGTCAAATGATTAATGTAACTAAGTGGAAAACATTTTCTGTACATCGTTAATTTTTTTTTCTGTGGTATTGTTACGATAGATGTATAGATGACGAGGCTGATTCTGTTTAAAACGTCACGAAAAGGGGGCGTGAGCAGTCATGCATTCACTGGTTTGTGCCCAGATAATTCTAAGTGGCCAAAAGCCGCTTTCAAGAACCGCCTTCATTACCAAACTAAAGATATTTGAGTAGCAACCTTTTACGCACTATACACTATTGTAATCAGACTTTCATATATTCCAAAGAAAATAGTGAAACATGTTTGTGGTTATGTGAACTTTAAGACATATTTCGTCAGGAGTTTCTAAAATAATACATTACCTTATCAACATCATAACAAATGTCCTCTGCATGTGAAACGTTTGTTAGACAGGGCTCATCACAGAAACGGCAGGAGAGGTAAACCAGGTGGAATTTGTAGGATTTCATGCCAACGACCTGCTGGGTCCCCTGTCTGCACATGTGAATCCCGTAAGGTTGCCTCATCAAATCCTCAAGCGCAAGATTTGAAGTCAGTAGTAGCAAAAGGTAAGGAGGAGAGATTTTCATGATGGTCGATCTAAAATTTTATTCCACAATCATGAATATTGATGAAGGCACTATTCTGGAAACAACTTTTTTTCAAGATTTCCAACGTTTCTACAGAGATATTAATGTCGCTCTTCAGCAAGTGACATACATAACTTTGTTAAAACGTTGCAAGACTTGAGTAAAGAGATTTTATATCCATAATTTTGCCTTCATCATTCATCACCAAAATTTCAGTAATTGGTTATCTCTTTGAAAAAATCTTGCTGAACAGAATTAAAAGTATCTTTGAAAACAATGACCATGACTTTCCAAATAGACTGCAGTGCGAGTTCTGGAAAGGACGTCGAGTTCAGGGCCGGTATTCATAAAGCTTCTAAGAAATGTCTTTCGCCTGAAGCATTCTTAAATCAACTAAGAATACTTAGTTTCCAAAGCAACGTTCTTAAGTTGAAAGAATTTTCTTAGAATGTCAGTTAGTTCTTAGGTTTGTTCTTAACTTTAAGAAACTTAAGAGGACACTTAAGACTACTTAAGAAAATTCTTAATTCAAACAAAATGGCCGCAAGAAGATACTCTGCCTTCTTCACTAAGAACGTGTCATTGCTTTGATAGGTTTATAAAATAATAAAATGCAATGTGAGTGTTGGTTTTGTCTCTTGTAGACTTGTAAAAGAAACTCTAGCATATTTGATTGCTTCAAAAGTATCTTGAACATGTTTTGGCAATAACAAGTCAACTGCTATCAAAAAAGCCTAAAATTTTAAACACCTCCTAATTTTGTCATAGTTTTTTGGGATACGATTACAATATTTGAAAGCGGTACATAGTTAACAAAATGCGTCTTTCTGTCATTTAGTATGACAATAAGTTAAAAATATACAACTTAAAGGGGCAGTAGCACGTTTTAGGGGGAATATAAGGTGATGTCAGGAAAATGAAAATAAATGGTTCCAATTGGATGCATTAAAACTAATTGAAACAGTAATAAACACATATATGATGTTAAGTTCAGCCATGCGATTCCTTTTTCTTACTTTTTCAAGGTGTTCACATAAAAATGACTTTATGTGAAATCTCTTAATTTGTTTTCTGTTTATGGATGATTGGTTTGTATAATGAGATTTTTGACACGGTAACATTAATACATTTAGTACTCACGTATGATTATCAGAGAAAATTTAATAATATACATTTTTCAAAAACCGTGCTGCTGCCCCTTTAATATAAGGAACTAATAACTCTCTCTCTCTGCCTCTCGATAAAAAGTGAACAATAACTCTTGTTTCTATGTCAAAAAAAGTTACTGTTGCTCCATATTTGATGGTTAGTACTGATATTGTTATTGGCATTTGGAATCAATATCAATGCAGACAAACTACTATTAGCAAACAAATAATGAATCACATAAAGAGCGAAATTTATTTCTGTTCTGTTAATCAAATATGACGAGACATTTCGCAAGAAGAAACAGTCGATCAGATAAACCATACATCTTACCTTAGATATTCTTGAACTCGAATGAACATGCTTCCAAACAACATGAATTCTATACTTGTTATCATTCCGTGTTCGTACTGATAGCTTCTTCAGAATATTACGAGATTATTTCAAGATACAGATTAATCAGAATTCATACAATATATCAATCGTGAAGTAAAGCTTATCTCTTCTATTCTTAAAAGCCATTGTTAAGATGATAAAAAAGCTATTATGATAGATTGAATAACTGAAGTGAAGTAGTGTTCTTAAAGAGGGTGTTCAGACAAGACAGTTTGGCCCTAATATGCGAGTCAGATAATACAAAATTCTCGAGAAGATGAATTTAGGTATTCTCCAGGCAATCGGTCCCCATAGAACGACTAGACATCTTGTACTCCCTTGAATGAGTGTCATCTTGATCATTTGCACCTTCAAACAATTATGATCCCTATCTTTTAAGATTTAAGACCAATCATTTGTTTGGTATTGATACTGATGGCTAATATAAAACGCCTAGATGTGACCCTATTGTGTAACAATGTAGTAAGTGTGATATTATTTTAGGCCGCTTGGGCAATATTTCAGCCATTAGCGGCGTGTAAACAATGTATTATTCTAAAATATAGTATTTAGTTGTTGTTTATACAATTCAAATTAGATGGAGCAAAGTCAACGCAGGCCAAGGCCATTTACTCCCTTGTTCCCATGATGATTTATATACAAAGATAAAAATATATAGAAGTAATCGATTCTGAATTACAAATGGTTTATCATCATAGAATACTATAGATAAGTATTTCATCATAGAATTATCTATTACAAATGGTGATCCTCTCAGCGTGCATTAATCATTCGTTATCATAGAATATAATAGATCAGGAGTTTATGATACAATGTTCTAGACATTCTGATTGACTGGAACCTTGCGTATCATGTTCTTATAAATGCCTTTATCCTACCTCGTGTAAGAATCTCGATCTCTGATTGGTCCACGTGACCCTAGATAAATACTGATATGACCCTCTTGAGCGGGGTGATAAATCATTTATACCCCGGCACATACAAAACATGAAAAAAGCGTACAGATTGAGCGTCTTCAAATGTACAATGTATGTTACCTCGAACACATGATCAAGCTGGTAACTTTTGATCAACCGATATGTCGCTTTGAACAAACTATAGTAAAAGGACTTACGCAGTTCACGTTTTTCTTACTCTTTATCTTCATATTATATGCGTTTTGTTTAAAAATTCGGTAAGATATATTCGTTATGCCATTCAGAGGCGGCTCGTCGCATAACACCAAGCTCGATGCGGATATCTCCCCATATACCCCGCCTCTGAATGGTATAACTTATATTGTTGTATAGATAAACATTACTAAACTATCAATTACATGGCTCTAATACAATTCATACGTCCCACACTATACGATTCGGCAACTGGGCAACACAGGTTAGGCCAATACAGGCAAAACTAGGCAAATACAAGACAAATTCGGAATATACGACCCTAAGCAAGTGCATACATACAAATGGCGAAAGACCGAAACTATCACACCAAAACTTTCAACATAAAGGACCGTTTTAGCAATCTCATTTATAATTTTGATTTAATGAAAATGAACTCTCCAATGGTATGCAAGTACATCACCAAATTTTTTTTACAGTAGACCTCTGACCTGTTATTGGGCCAATACGTAAAACGTGATTTATAACATTATATTATTAGCATTCTCATAGGAAAACAGATTATATTTCCTGCTGTATGGATTTCAAATTTTCAATATCTTCACATTCACGAAAACATTGTCCTTTACCTTATAACTCGTTCTAACTTCACTTCTAATTCATGTGTACTGCTAAGTTAAATTCCCGGCTACATGTACATATGTTGATTTCAGGTCGTTTGTGAAATGTCTCGTTAACGTATTATTACGTTCTGTAGTGTCGGATTATTAAATCAAGTTCTATGTATATTTTACTGAATAATGATTATCTTAAATTTCAACATTTACAAATCTCTTCTTTTGACTTTCCACTTTATGGAAAAATGGTAGGTTCCTTCAGTGTTCATGTATAAGTAATACTTTTCTTTGTGAAAGTACTTAATCTTACAGATCACCATTTATCTCCTATATTAGCAGTCAAATGCTAAAGATGTAGCTGCACGGGCGTTGTCAATTTCACCTTGTGATGCACGGATTTTTACACGAGCTGTACATAATCGAAAGCACACGCTTTGAGGGGGTGTGGAAAGTAAAGTTGAGTCTGGAGCTAATTTTTTATTGTAAAGGGGATTAAATTTATAGTATAAGGGATGTAAAATAGGAATTAATACTAAAACATCGATTCCACTTTGATAATTGTGTTTAATTGATATTTTCAATTATGAACCATGATCCACTAGGAAAGAAAATGTACAGTGGAATCCACTGGTGACGATTTACCACCATTTTAAACGTCGGGTCCGACAAATCGTATTTTCGCCCCACTCTCAAAGAAAATCCAAAACTTTCTCTAAAAAGCGAATGGCTGCTCAACGGAATATCAACATAATAAATTTCATGCCAACCTACCTAAGAGTTCATCAAATACAACCAAAACTGCAATATGTCCTTACTGTCATTCATAACCTGCATCCACCTTTGGCGTATGTCGGTATCAACCTGTAAATTTTAATATACTCCAATTGTAACATGTTCTTTTAAACAACAAGAAACCTCATTATTTTTCCCATGTTAATTGGTAAATATGTACAGAAAACATTGTCAACTTCAAAAAACACCAAAAAAACGTTTTCATCGGTCCTCTAATAACAAAGATATCGCCCTTCAAAGTGCGCAAATTTTAGGCTTCTCAATTTGACAGTCTGAAAAGGGATTCTACCGGATGAACGATATTGCCTTTACTGTGCATGCGAGAAAGGGCGATGTGATGTGGCAGGTTATGATTGGCTGAGAGAAGTTTTACAGACTGTGTATTATTACATCATATACAGAACGGAAATGGGCCTAATCAATGTAAATATAACAGACAATGGTGGTAAATAAAGAGAATAAACATGTTTTAGCACGATTTAGAAGCTTCATCTGTCCGGCAATAAAACAGAGTAGTAATTAAACAGTTATGGCACATCGTAACTGATTGTGTAATTTCAGGCCTAGGGAGTCGCGCTTGGGATATTTCACACTCTTTGACAATGCTGTTACAAGAATTAGGGGATGTTGTTTTAGAGATCAAGCATGTCTGCCCATCTATGACACGCCCAGTTGTCAAAGCACTAGTCATCCATTGGTCAACAACAAGACAGACTAGATCCAATCAAAAATTAAACATTTAGAATTTATCATATGCATTGCATCTGTCTTGAGATGAACACATTCAGTACAGACACATGAGATGGAGTATTTTGCGTTTACAGTGACTTCAATAAGGTAGGCTTTGGTCACATGATATGTAAACTAAACTTTGTGCATTCAAACTTATATTACTTCAATGGTGATAATTAACAAGCCCTACAGATAAGGACGAATATCAGAAGTTATCAGAAGGTAAGCCCTACAGAAACAATCTGTGACAACGTATCGGGTTGACGAACCAATCAGAGAGGAGGCATTGGAATTGGTAGGGTGAAACCACTATCAGACTAAGGGGTAGTCTGTCATCCAGACCCTAAAGCTTAAATATTTAATTGATGACCAACCAAGTCTAGAAAAGTACAGCAAGTCTAGATGTGAAGTTAAATAATCTTCGGGGCTCCATTTTGTTATAATACATGATTTGTTTAAAAATATTGTCAATATTGAAAAAAATACTTCAGAGACTAAATGTTAGTCTAACTAAGGGGACCATCATGACATTACAATTGGACCCTGCATGATCTTAGTATAGTAATGATAGAGGGGTTACAGACAAAGACTGCATTAAAATGATTACAAATCATAGAAACATACACGCATGTAAATATCAATTATCATGTCAATTATACAAAAAGCCAGGAAACGATCTTTTTAAAACTATCCAAACACTTGAACCATGACATAAACATGTCAAGTAAGTAAATTCGTGGGTATAATTAAAGGGTATCATGACAAGGGAAAATTGTATGGGATGTTATACTGACGTCAATCACAAGGGGAACTTGAGTCCTCTTTGTCATCTAGAATAATGATGTCTTTAAGTGATTCAATGAAGTATAGTTTACATTAATCCGGGTGTGTTTGCTTGAATACAGGCCCAATTGTAGTTCGTAACTAAAGCGTAACTTTATATTACATTATTATACATATAACATATAATATTATTGGTAATAGATAAAACATTAGATAACGATATATTGTATTTATTCGTCACCGTAAATGGTTGAAATACCATTAGGGATATCGAGCATGCATATCGAACGTCAAAAATTAAATAAATTAAGTGCAACAGAACCCAAATTTTGTATATAAAAAGATATGAAACAATAAGTATTTTTTAGTTTCTGACGAGAAGAATGACATTACCAAATAAGTATCAAACACGGATGAAATATTACTTTACCGAAGAGTATTATATCTAACCAAAAGGATCATTTTGAATTTTCATCATTACATTTTTTGGTGCTTGTGTAATCTCATTGAATTTTCGAACATGATAAGCATATGATTAAAGTGACAATCCTATCGGGGTATTTTTGTGGAAACGAAATTCGCTAGTATGCTCGTCTTTATTGTTGTAAAAAAAAATCAACAAAAAAGTTAACTAAGTAACACGTTTCAATTTGTTGTATAAGAATGTACTATTAGCTTGATACACCCTGTCCCCTTGAATTTCGTTTCCACAATAAAAACCTCGTCAGGAGTGTTCCTATTCTAACAATTAGACTCTGAAATGAATTTTTTCAATAAAACTGAAATTTGAAAAAATTTAATAAATATAATGAAAAGGAGACTGAGATTTCTTCATGAGCTCTCAAGCCTTATTATAGACTTGCTTAGGCTTTTATTTAATTTTAGGGTCTGGCTGACAGACTAGAGTGTTCCTTTAAGACCATTTTCGAAATTAAATTAAGGCTATAATGTCACCGTATATTGCCCTTCGCTGACAGCTGCCTATAAGTTTAGGCGTAAACTTTTGACGTAGTTGTATTATCAAGCCAGAACCAGTTTGGTAACATAATGTACATACATGTTCATGCGCACTTACATTTAAAAACTTTAAACATATTCAAATTAGTTTTTACACCAGTAAACTTCAATAGTCTATAAGCCATTCCAAGTAAATGTAATAGATAGATATGCCAAAGACTAGCCATGCAAAGATTTTTTAATTGCTAGATGTTCACGTTTTCTATTCACCAAGGCATAGCACTATAGAAGTTAGGTTGTAACCATGTGTAATAGAAGCTCAAAGTTATTTGATGTAGATACTTTTATTACTTCTCAGCTGCAGTTTGAACAGAGAGTGACGCACCTAACTTTTCGTACTTCGTTTTTTTTTAAAAACTGTCATGTTTCATACAACGAATATTAATGCTCAGTCGATCAGAAGTTGACATACGATCTCATTTGAGATTTTGGGACAAAATTACCATTTCTTGAATAGCATAACTCTTCTATATAAGCTGATTGAGTGGCATTCTAGAAGTTGATGGTATAAGCAAGAGTAATTCTATGGATTAACAACTTCTTTGTTTGACAGTACCGACGTTTCGGTATAGATTCCTATACCTTTTTTAAACAAATGGTGAAACAATGAGGAATACAGCAATTTATACATTTTGGTATGATATAGGCTACTTTAGCCTGCTTGCTGATCCTTTTTCCTTTAAATTTGTATATGTCACAATTCATTTTGTAAATAACGGTCTTGTTTTGGAAATAAAATACTGTTTAAATCATAATGAGAAAACAATAACAGTAAAAATAGAGTTATGTAACAATTACAGCAAAGGATATATTCTATATAAGTGATATCTTTGGGATTTACATACTTATTTCATGCACTTATAGTATTATGACATATGAATGTCTATAAATCAGACATGCTTGTCAACTCTGGTACTAGGTTCTACTGGATTGAAAATATGACTTTGCCTTTTAGGTTTTTTATGATAGTATATGATAAATTATGTATTTTTTGGTCATTCGCATCATCAACATTCATATCGTCGATTGAAACTACATGTATAAGTAGATCACTTGTTCAAGAGTTCAATGATATATAACAGCTTACTACCCCTTATAACATCCTCATAAAGGTTAACGATATACAGGTTTTACCTATGTTATGACCGTGTCACTACCGTAGCATTTCGTTATTGACGGGAGCTCACGGTAGGGCTTGACACCTTCAGTGATTTAGTGAGTGAGTTATTGTTTTACGTCGATTGGGAAATATTGCAGCCATTAGCGGCGTTTACCTAAGGTTACGTAAGTTGGATAACTTGTTCCTAATTCCTTTCTTCTTCTTCTTCTAAAATGTGTTTAAATCAAAATCATATTAAGCTGCGTTTCATTGATTTAAACAACTGCTGTAATTGGTAATTGTTCAAAGGTTAGGCATGATATTTACATTCGGTTTGGAGTAGATATTCAATGTGATAAACAGATCATCTTTAAGGTTTAAGATATCTGAAACGTTGCTAGAATGGGGATGAAACCAGTGGAGTCCTTTATTAATACATTGTTATATATGTAAATGTGTTTGTGGGAGGTATTTATTAATAATATTTAGTTTTATTTATTCATCGGGAAGTTGGGTGGCTATTTATATATATCTCTAGCATAATATCAGTACTTAGGTAAACGGGTCAACAAGGAGGTTTTATTACTAGAAATCTACTCGTTTAGGGGTACTTCGATGCTACTTTTACGCTTGTAGTTCTTATTTCGGCTGTTGCTTACTTTTAGTCCGTAACATCCTACGGGATTCCTTCTAAGTTTGGAATAATTACGTTCGGTATCTGTGCATCGGTTCGTTGTCCGCCATGTTGGTTGTTGTAGGCGGAAGCGGAAGATGTTCACTGCCGTTGTTTCGTATTATGTCATCCAATCTGTTCTTCCATCACGTGGAACTTCTTTCTCTCCGATCTTCTCTCTATTTGATGGCAACATCCACATGTAAAGTAGCTAAACAAATTGCTGATATTACCTAAATCGATCACCATTTATCTGCATATGCGATTTCTTTCCTATTTCTGACTCTGACTAAAGGCCTTTTTGATTGGCGACTGAAAGACGGCAGTGCAACTAAGGAGAGGTGAATTATGAATCGCATTAATCTCTGCTTGGTTCCGGACGTTAGCGGAGATGTTATGAAAACGTAAATTCAGAATTGTCAAGAATGTAAGAATACCTAAAAAGCCTTTATTCTGAAAGTTGTCAGTCGTTTATGTGCAAGATGACAAGAAAGTCCATTTTTGTTTTGGACCAGTCGACCAAAATGCGGTAAATCCCGATTTGAAAGAATAAGTATGTATGTAACGTGCAATCTAGGAATGATCACAATCTGCAGATTGTGAGCTCACAATCTGCAGATTGTTCGAACAATCTAGGAATATTTTTCATTCTTAGATTGTTTAAACAATCTGCAGATTGTGAGGCCTGCACAATCTGGGAATGATCACAATCTAGGAATGATTTGTGTCAAACTGACTGAGTAGCGTAGTCCATTCCCAGATTGTGAAGGGCTACAAGTGGTAATCTATCTTCATTTTCTGGAGTATAGAGATCGATTCCTAGATCGTGAGGTGCTCTTAGCTGGTCTTGGGTCCCTCTGACGGGGCAGTGTAGTCAATTCCTAGATTGTAAAGATCTTTGTACGCGACTTTGAATCTTAATGAACAACTTTAAGGGACGATTCCCAGATTGTGAAGGGCTTTTAACCCGACTTTGAGTCCCACTGGTAGACTTTGAGAGACGATTCTCAGATTGTGAGGGGCTATGTGTGGGTCTTTCGGTTCATATTTACAATTTTGAGAGACGATTCTCAGATTGTGAAGGGCTTTGTACGCGACTTTGTCACTTAATGAATAACTGTAAGGGACGATTCCCAGATTGTGAGGGGCTATGTGTGGGTCTTTGGATCTTTATTTACAATTTTGAGAGACGTTTCCTAGATTGTGAGGGGCTTTGTAGGCGACTTTGTGACTTAATGAATAACTGTAAGGGACGATTCCCAGATTGTGAGGGGCTTTTACGCTACTTGAGTCCTACTGGTGGATTATGAGAGACGATTCCCAGATTGTGAGGGACTTTGTACGCGACTTTGAGACCTAATGAATAACTGTAAGGGACGATTCCCAGATTGTGAGGGGCTTTTTACGCGAGTTTGAATCCCACTGATCGACTTTGAGAGACGATTCTCGGATTGTTAGGGGCTTTGTACGCGACTTTAAGTCCTACTGATCGACTTTGAGAGACGATTCCCAGTAAGTGAGGGACTTTGTACGCGACTTTGAGACCTAATGAATAATTGTAAGGGACGATTCCCAGATTGTGAGGACCTTTTACGCGATTTTGAGTCCTACTGATCGACTATGAGAGACGATTCCAAGATTGTGAAGGGCTTTTAACCCGACTTTGAGACCTTCTGGTCGACTATGAGAGACGATACCCAGATTGTGAGGGGCTTTGTACGCGACTTTGAGTCCTACTGATCGCATTTAATAGACGATTCCTAGATCGTGAGGGGCTTTGAACTCGACTTTGAGACTTGATGAATAACTATAAGAGACGATTCCAAGATTGTGAGGGGATATGTGTGCGTCTTTGAGTCTTTATTAACAATTTTAAGACACGATTTCTAGATTGTGAGGGGCTTTGTACGCGACTTTGAGTCCTACTGATCAACTTTGAGAGACGATTCTCAGATTGTGAGGGGCTATGTGTGGGTCTTTGGGTCCACATTTACAATATTGAGAGACGATTCTCAGATTGTGAGGGGCTTTGTACGCGACTTTGACACTTATTGAATAACTGTAAGGGACGATTCCCAGATTGTGAGGGGCTATGTGTGGGTCTTTGGGTCCATATTTACAATTTTGAGAGACGATTCTCAGATTGTGAGTGACTTTGTACGCGACTTTGAGACCTAATGAATAACTGTAAGGGACGATTCCCAGATTGTGAAGACCTTTTACGCGATTTTGAGTCCTACTGATCGACTATGAGAGACGATTCCAAGATTGTGAAGGGCTTTTAACCCGACTTTGAGTCCTTCTGGTCGACTATGAGAGACGATTCCCAGATTGTGAAGGTCTTTTTATGCGCTTTTGACACTTAATGAATAACTGTAAGGGACGATTCCCAGATTGTGAAGGGCTTTTAACCCGACTTTGAGACCTTCTGTTCGACTATGAGAGACGATTCCCAGATTGTGAGGGGCTATGTGTGCGTCTTTGAGTCTTTATTGACAATTTTGAGAGACGATTCCTAGATTGTGAGGTGCTTTGTACGCGACTTTGAGACTTGATGAATAACTATAAGGGACGATTCCCAGATTGTGAGGGGCTATGTGTGCGTCTTTGAGTCTTTATTAACAATTTTGAGAGACGATTTCTAGATTGTGAGGGGCTTTGTACGCGACTTTGAGACCTAATGAATAACTGTAAGGGACGATTCCCAGATTGTGAGGGGCTTTTTACGTGACTTTGAATCCCACTGATCGACTTTGAGAGACGATTCTCAGATTGTGAAGGGCTTTGTACGCGACTTTGAGTCCTACTGATCGACTTTAAGAGACGATTCCCAGATTGTGAGGGACTTTGTACGCGACTTTGAGACCTAATGAATTACTGTAAGGGACGATTCCCAGATTGTGAGGGGCTTTTTACGTGACTTTGAATCCCACTGATCGACTTTGAGAGACGATTCTCAGATTGTGAAGGGCTTTGTACGCGACTTTGAATCCCACTGATCGACTTAGAGAGACGATTCTCAGATTGTGAAGGGCTTTGTACGCAACTTTGAGACTTAATGAACAACTGTAAGGGACCATTCCCAGATTGTAAAGGGCTTTTAACGCGACTTTGAGTCCTACTGGTCGACTTTGAGAGACGATTCTCAGATTGTGAAGGCCTTTGTATACGACTTTGGGACTTAATGTATAACTGTAACGGACGAGTTCCAGATTGTGAGGGGCTATGCGTGGGTCTTTGAATCTTTACTAACAATATTGAGAGACGATTCCTAGATTGTGAGGGGCTTTGTACACGACTTTGATTTCTACTGATCGACTTTGAGAGTTTATAAATACATAGGATGAAGTACATATGGATTAAAGTACATGTAACGTTTCATTATAAACGTGCTAAAATATACATTTCAATAAAAAGAAATATGATACATTGAAAATGGGAAATTACAGGAAAATAAATTATAGAATAACTCACAGCAGAAAGGTCACAGTAAAAAGTCACAAACTATATCATATGCTGAACATAAACTGGGCAAAAAAAGAAACGCATCACTAAAATCAACTTTTCAAATTGCAATAATTTAGCAATTTATGTTTTAAATCGATTAAATTTGATTCATTATCATCAGTTCAAGTCATTACAACAAAGTGATGCGCTCGAACGCATCTTATGATGTTTTGTCGCCAAAATTATGCACCTTGAGAAAAAAAGCGCCGAAATTTGAATGCAAAAAAATCTGTAAGCATGTTGCACGTAAAACTCCGGATATTACACCCTGGTAATAGTGGGTATAAAAGCACATCAGTCCCATTGCGATTCAAACTCAGTTTTTTCCTTCATGCGACCTGCAAAATGTCACGACTTAACGAGGAAATCCGAAACCGAGCAATTGGTCGTTTGGAACGCAGAGAAAGCCATCGTTCAGTTTCAAGACACTTCAACGTGAGTCATAGCACGATTTCAAGTCTATGGCAGCGCTACAGACTGTACAACTCCGCCCGAGACCGACCAAGATCAGGACGATTAAGCGTGACCACTCCTGCGCAGGACCACTACATCAGGATCTTCCATCTGCGTTATAGAACTGTAAGTGCTACTCACACCGCCGACAACGTTCTTGGACTTTGCAGAGTCTCGGCGGAGAAGATTAGAAATCGCCTACGAGAACAGAGATGAAATCCTCATTTGCCACCGACGTTAAAAGGGAAATATTTCAGCAAGGCAGCGCGAGACCACACGCAGCACGTCTTAATATGGACTATTGCGCAAACACCAATGTGACTGTTCTCCCATTGCCATCAAAATGCCCAGATCTCAATCCAATTGAGCATATGTGGGATCTGTTGGACCGACGTCTACGACGGCGTCAGCAGCAACCACGTACACGACAGCAGATGATGTATGCATTGTAGTATGAGTGGCGAAGGATTCCTCAACATCAGATTCGCTGCCTCATTCAGTCTATGCCACGGAGATGCAGAGCAGTGCTCCATGCTCGAGGGGGTAACACTAGGTACTGACTTTGACTACTACTATCACGGACGACGGAGTTCTATGAGGCAGTCGATTACACCAGTGTCTTCAGAATTCACATGTTAAACACTGTGCCAAATTTTGTCCATTTACAGGCATTCGTTATTCGGTAATGTTATGTTAAAGAATGTATAAATAAAACTGATAATTTCTGTGATGCGTTTCTTTTTTTGCCCAGTGTAGATATTATACAATATCATACAAGATTAGTTGTGTTTGCTTTGTGCTGACAAAAATTAGATGGTGTTAAGTACTGTAGCTTAGTATGACCTATGATTGTAAGGTGGTTCTGTTAAATAGTAATTCCCACATCAATGCGTTTTTTTGTTTAGAAGAGTGAGAAGAATCCTCTCTATTTTCAGGTATTTATTTATTGTTGATATATTTTTTATAGATTTATCTTAAGTCATGTAGATTAAAGTATCAAAGTTTACTTATTTACGTTGCTTTCATTTCCTGAAAAATTCTTGTACGTATTTTATTTCATAATTCCATTCAACCATCAAATGCTGTTTATATCAATCGACCAGTAAAATGTAAAAACTCTCACCTAGGATCTACATCGTCGCCAAAAATGACCAATTGTAGTGTGTTAATCAGTCCTTTGTGCTATCAACTAGAAGTGTTAAATCAATACGAACCGTGACATATTGAAATGGACAAATATATATGTTTTGGTTTAGATGTGTGATCTAATGAAAACAAATGCTCTTGCTCTTATTGATGAGTTGTGACATTTTAACTGTTACTTACAAAATTGTTATACAACATGCATGTATATGTGACATTTTATTTTGATTTGTAATGCGAAAAGGTGATTTAGACAAGCAAGAATACATTCATGATAGAAATATCGTATGTGTATAATTTCCTTAAAAACGTGATATGGTGTTTTAAACATATTTATTTCTATAAATATACACTCAGAAACTGGATTGGCAAACAAGCCAATGGCTTATATTAATGCCTCTCCATAACATAATATATGCGACGTACATAAAGTCTTATGATTACAAAAGTATACAAAATAACAAGCACAAAATCACAACATGAGCATGTATATAATCATTCTTATTCCAACGTGTGTTAGTTCAATAAAGGGCATGAATATAATACTTAAAACTCAAAATAGAGTAAATCGTTTTGATGCGGTAATAAAATCATGTACAGAGTTGATTATGCAATGATTTACAGATTCTGGTAGTTTAAGGTTTCCATACATAGCGTCATTCATGTTATAGCCATATTTAAAATAAAATGAAGTGCCTCTTATGGTAGTATAGTTTGGACAGACAAAAAGATAATGAATGGTGTCTTCACATGGAGCACCACAACTGCATGATGGATCATCCGATATGAATCTTTTCACTTTATGTGCATTTAAATCACTGCATTCTAGTCTAAGTCTGCAATGCAGAATTTGACAAAACCTGTTTCAAGTATTTATATCAAACCGAAAAGAAGTTTTATAATTAGGTGTAATTTCATTTTTGAATTCATTTACCGACTGTATTTGTCTTATATCTTCAGATAAAGAATTCCAAAGTTCTACAGAATTTGGTAAGAATGATTTTGCGTAAGAAGATGTTCTTACATGTATTTTCTGTAAATTTGATGAGTTTCTTAAATTATACGGGTTTGCTTCAGAAACAGATTCTGGCACAAGACTGTTTAAATAATCTGGTGTTTTCTTATTTACCATTTTATAAAATAAAATAACGTGATATGGTGATACTGTTAAGATAGCTAATGTTATTATTATGATATTATCGATTGGCTTCGGCGACAATCCATAGAATCGCATTCTTCTATATGCTTAGTTGAAGCTAAACTTAAAGATATATTTTTAAAATATTTCCACTTTAAACTGATGAAATAGTTTTATCTATCAATAATAATTTATACCGTGTCATGTTATATAATTAGACCAGCCGTCTGACGGTTCTTCAGATGGTTATCACAACAACGTGTCACTGTGTCGCGTCCATGTCTGACTTGAGCTGCAATCTCGCACAATCACACCAACTTCCTCTTTCTAAATGAATGTATAATCATTTCAACTACATTTGTTTGCTGATTTGAGCAGCTGATTTAGCCTCATTGGGGATTGATTAAACGTTAAGAACGTAACAATGCTATGGGTAAGGATTAATCAAGCATTTGCCACAGAGATCACAAGATTACACATACATGTAATTGAAAGATTATGACATTTCACATAGAAATGATCAAAATTTTATTCAAAATTTCAAAATACGTTTCTCATAAATGATATAGTCAAATTTGAAGTCTTTGATCAAATACATGTATTGTTGGCACATGTCACTGCTCTATTGAACTGGTCTTTCTTCATTCCGCCGAATCAAGGTTCTTAAATTCAAATCCTAAAGAATATGAATTTGAGGCATATCTAAAATGATAACCAGTAAATGTCAAAGATGGTAAACAGTGTACAGTATTCCCAAGAAACTGCATTAAAAATTGTTTAGTACCAACAATTTATTTGTGCCTTAAAATTGGCTCTTAAAAGGTATTTACTAAGCACTGAAAAAGTAATACAGACGGGCGTTAATAATAATAATAATGTTTACTGCTAACTATCCTTTCTATCAGACAATATATTTTCGATCATTGATTTCAATATTCTAAAATCTGTCTTTCAAAAGACACACACATAGCCGTTCACAAGCCCAGGATTTTACCGTTATATTTAAATAGTTCTTGTTCCAAAAAATATGCACACATTCCTTCACAACCTGGGAATCACCCAATACACCATTTCGTGAACAAAGAAAATAGCTCACAGTCCTTCACAATATTGAAATGGACAACACCTCTCCGTCAGTTGGACATCAGGACAAGCTAAGAGCCCTTAACAATCTAAGAATCGTTCTCTATATTACATAAATTGAAGATAGAAAACCGCTCATAGCCCTTCACAATCTAGGAATTGACTACAATAACCCGTCAATTTAACCAGCTATGAACCCTTCACCATCTAATAATCGTTCTCTATATAACATAAATTGAAGATAGAAAACCACCAGTCCTATATCCCATCAACATCTGTGAATAGACCACACTGCCCCGCATTAAAGTCGCTCACAATCTAGGAATGTAACCCTAAACTCCATAGAATGAATTTCGAAGATAGAAAGTCGCTAAGAGTCCATCACAATCTGGGAATAGACCACTCTGCCCCGTCAGAGGGACCCCAAGACTAGGTAAGAGCCCCTCACAATCTAGGAATGTACCCTAATACTCCATAGAATGAAGATAGAAAGTCACCAAAAGTCCATCACAATCTGGGAATAGACCATACTGCCCCGTCAGAGGGACCTCAAGACTAGGTAAGAGCCCCTCACAATCTAGGAATTTACTCGTATACTCAATACATTAAAGATAGAAAGTCACTAAGATTCCATCACAATCTGAGAATAGACTACACTGCCCCGTCAGAGGGACCCAAAGTCCACGTTAGAGCCCTTCACAATCTAGGAATGCACCCCCATACTCAATAGATTAAAGATAGAAAGTCGCTAAGAGTCCATCACAATCTGGGAATAGACTACACTACCCAGTCAGAGGGACCCCAAGACCATGTAAGAGCCCCTCACAATCTGGGAATGTACCCCCATACTCAAAAGATTAAAGATAGAAAGTCACTAAGAGTCCATCACAATCTGGGAATAGACTACACTGCCCCGTCAGAGGGACCCCAAGACCATGTAAGAGCCCCTCACAATCTAGGAATATACCCCTATATAGATTGAAGATAGAAAGTCGCTAAGAGTCCATCACAATCTGGGAATAGACTACACTGCCCCGTCAGAGGGACCCAAGACCATGTAAGAGCCAATCACAATCTAGGAATGTACCCATATACACCATAGACTGAAGATAGAAAGTCGCTAAGAGTCCATCACAATCTGGGAATAGACTACACTGCCCCGTCAGAGGGACCCAAGACCATGTAAGAGCCAATCACAATCTAGGAATGTACCCCTATACACCATAGACTGAAGATAGAAAGTCGCTAAGAGTCCATCACAATCTGGGAATAGACTACACTGCCCCGTCAGAGGGACCCCAAGACCATGTAAGAGCCCCTCACAATCTAGGAATGTACACCTATACTCAGTAGATTAAAGATAGAAAGTCACTAAGAGTCCATCACAATCTGGGAATAGACCACTCTGCCCCGTCAGAGGGACCCCAAGACCATGTAAGAGCCCCACACTATCTAGGAATATACCCCTATACACCATAGACTGAAGATAGAAAGTCACTAAGAGTCCATCACAATCTGGGAATAGACTACACTGCCCCGTCAGAGGGACCCCAAGACCATGTAAGAGCCCCTCACAATCTAGGAATGTACACCCATACTCAATAGATTAAAGATAGAAAGTCGCTAAGAGTCCATCACAATCTGGGAATAGACTACACTACCCAGTCAGAGGGACCCCAAGACCATGTAAGAGCCCCTCACAATCTGGGAATGTACCCCCATACTCAAAAGATTAAAGATAGAAAGTCACTAAGAGTCCATCACAATCTGGGAATAGACTACACTGCCCCGTCAGAGGGAGCCAAAGACCACGTAAGAGCCCTTCACAATCTAGGAATGTACACCTATACTCAATAGATTAAAGATAGAAAGTCACTAAGAGTCCATCACAATCTGGGAATAGACTACACTGCCCCGTCAGAGGGACCCCAAGACCATGTAAGAGCCCCTCACAATCTAGGAATGTACACCCATACTCAATAGATTAAAGATAGAAAGTCGCTAAGAGTCCATCACAATCTGGGAATAGACTACACTGCCCCGTCAGAGGGACCCCAAGACCATGTAAGAGCCCCTCACAATCTGGGAATGTACCCCCATACTCAAAAGATTAAAGATAGAAAGTCACTAAGAGTCCATCACAATCTGGGAATAGACCACTCTGCCCCGTCAGAGGGACCTCAAGACTAGGTAAGAGCCCCTCACAATCTCGGAATTTACTCGTATACTCAATACATTAAAGATAGAAAGTCACTAAGATTCCATCACAATCTGAGAATAGACTACACTGCCCCGTCAGAGGGACCCAAAGTCCACGTTAGAGCCCTTCACAATCTAGGAATGCACCCCCATACTCAATAGATTAAAGATAGAAAGTCGCTAAGAGTCCATCACAATCTGGGAATAGACCACTCTGCCCCGTCAGAGGGACCCCAAGACTAGGTAAGAGCCCCTCACAATCTAGGAATGTACCCTAATACTCCATAGAATGAAGATAGAAAGTCACCAAAAGTCCATCACAATCTGGGAATAGACCATACTGCCCCGTCAGAGGGACCTCAAGACTAGGTAAGAGCCCCTCACAATCTAGGAATTTACTCGTATACTCAATACATTAAAGATAGAAAGTCACTAAGATTCCATCACAATCTGAGAATAGACTACACTGCCCCGTCAGAGGGACCCAAAGTCCACGTTAGAGCCCTTCACAATCTAGGAATGCACCCCCATACTCAATAGATTAAAGATAGAAAGTCGCTAAGAGTCCATCACAATCTGGGAATAGACTACACTACCCAGTCAGAGGGACCCCAAGACCATGTAAGAGCCCCTCACAATCTGGGAATGTACCCCCATACTCAAAAGATTAAAGATAGAAAGTCACTAAGAGTCCATCACAATCTGGGAATAGACTACACTGCCCCGTCAGAGGGACCCCAAGACCATGTAAGAGCCCCTCACAATCTAGGAATATACCCCTATATAGATTGAAGATAGAAAGTCGCTAAGAGTCCATCACAATCTGGGAATAGACTACACTGCCCCGTCAGAGGGACCCAAGACCATGTAAGAGCCAATCACAATCTAGGAATGTACCCATATACACCATAGACTGAAGATAGAAAGTCGCTAAGAGTCCATCACAATCTGGGAATAGACTACACTGCCCCGTCAGAGGGACCCAAGACCATGTAAGAGCCAATCACAATCTAGGAATGTACCCCTATACACCATAGACTGAAGATAGAAAGTCGCTAAGAGTCCATCACAATCTGGGAATAGACTACACTGCCCCGTCAGAGGGACCCCAAGACCATGTAAGAGCCCCTCACAATCTAGGAATGTACACCTATACTCAGTAGATTAAAGATAGAAAGTCACTAAGAGTCCATCACAATCTGGGAATAGACCACTCTGCCCCGTCAGAGGGACCCCAAGACCATGTAAGAGCCCCACACTATCTAGGAATATACCCCTATACACCATAGACTGAAGATAGAAAGTCACTAAGAGTCCATCACAATCTGGGAATAGACTACACTGCCCCGTCAGAGGGACCCCAAGACCATGTAAGAGCCCCTCACAATCTAGGAATGTACACCCATACTCAATAGATTAAAGATAGAAAGTCGCTAAGAGTCCATCACAATCTGGGAATAGACTACACTACCCAGTCAGAGGGACCCCAAGACCATGTAAGAGCCCCTCACAATCTGGGAATGTACCCCCATACTCAAAAGATTAAAGATAGAAAGTCACTAAGAGTCCATCACAATCTGGGAATAGACTACACTGCCCCGTCAGAGGGAGCCAAAGACCACGTAAGAGCCCTTCACAATCTAGGAATGTACACCTATACTCAATAGATTAAAGATAGAAAGTCACTAAGAGTCCATCACAATCTGGGAATAGACTACACTGCCCCGTCAGAGGGACCCCAAGACCATGTAAGAGCCCCTCACAATCTAGGAATGTACACCCATACTCAATAGATTAAAGATAGAAAGTCGCTAAGAGTCCATCACAATCTGGGAATAGACTACACTGCCCCGTCAGAGGGACCCCAAGACCATGTAAGAGCCCCTCACAATCTGGGAATGTACCCCCATACTCAAAAGATTAAAGATAGAAAGTCACTAAGAGTCCATCACAATCTGGGAATAGACCACTCTGCCCCGTCAGAGGGACCTCAAGACTAGGTAAGAGCCCCTCACAATCTCGGAATTTACTCGTATACTCAATACATTAAAGATAGAAAGTCACTAAGATTCCATCACAATCTGAGAATAGACTACACTGCCCCGTCAGAGGGACCCAAAGTCCACGTTAGAGCCCTTCACAATCTAGGAATGCACCCCCATACTCAATAGATTAAAGATAGAAAGTCGCTAAGAGTCCATCACAATCTGGGAATAACCTACACTACCCAGTCAGAGGGACCCCAAGACCATGTAAGAGCCCCTCACAATCTGGGAATGTACCCCCATACTCAAAAGATTAAAGATAGAAAGTCACTAAGAGTCCATCACAATCTGGGAATAGACTACACTGCCCCGTCAGAGGGACCCCAAGACCATGTAAGAGCCCCTCACAATCTAGGAATATACCCCTATATAGATTGAAGATAGAAAGTCGCTAAGAGTCCATCACAATCTGGGAATAGACTACACTGCCCCGTCAGAGGGACCCAAGACCATGTAAGAGCCAATCACAATCTAGGAATGTACCCATATACACCATAGACTGAAGATAGAAAGTCGCTAAGAGTCCATCACAATCTGGGAATAGACTACACTGCCCCGTCAGAGGGACCCAAGACCATGTAAGAGCCAATCACAATCTAGGAATGTACCCCTATACACCATAGACTGAAGATAGAAAGTCGCTAAGAGTCCATCACAATCTGGGAATAGACTACACTGCCCCGTCAGAGGGACCCCAAGACCATGTAAGAGCCCCTCACAATCTAGGAATGTACACCTATACTCAGTAGATTAAAGATAGAAAGTCACTAAGAGTCCATCACAATCTGGGAATAGACCACTCTGCCCCGTCAGAGGGACCCCAAGACCATGTAAGAGCCCCACACTATCTAGGAATATACCCCTATACACCATAGACTGAAGATAGAAAGTCACTAAGAGTCCATCACAATCTGGGAATAGACTACACTGCCCCGTCAGAGGGACCCCAAGACCATGTAAGAGCCCCTCACAATCTAGGAATGTACACCCATACTCAATAGATTAAAGATAGAAAGTCGCTAAGAGTCCATCACAATCTGGGAATAGACTACACTACCCAGTCAGAGGGACCCCAAGACCATGTAAGAGCCCCTCACAATCTGGGAATGTACCCCCATACTCAAAAGATTAAAGATAGAAAGTCACTAAGAGTCCATCACAATCTGGGAATAGACTACACTGCCCCGTCAGAGGGAGCCAAAGACCACGTAAGAGCCCTTCACAATCTAGGAATGTACACCTATACTCAATAGATTAAAGATAGAAAGTCACTAAGAGTCCATCACAATCTGGGAATAGACTACACTGCCCCGTCAGAGGGACCCCAAGACCATGTAAGAGCCCCTCACAATCTAGGAATGTACACCCATACTCAATAGATTAAAGATAGAAAGTCGCTAAGAGTCCATCACAATCTGGGAATAGACTACACTGCCCCGTCAGAGGGACCCCAAGACCATGTAAGAGCCCCTCACAATCTGGGAATGTACCCCCATACTCAAAAGATTAAAGATAGAAAGTCACTAAGAGTCCATCACAATCTGGGAATAGACCACTCTGCCCCGTCAGAGGGACCCCAAGACTAGGTAAGAGCCCCTCACAATCTAGGAATGTACCCTATACACCATAGACTGAAGATAGAAAGTCGCTAAGAGTCCATCACAATCTGGGAATAGACTACACTGCCCCGTCAGAGGGACCCCAAGACCATGTAAGAGCCCCTCACAATCTAGGAATGTACACCTATACTCAGTAGATTAAAGATAGAAAGTCACTAAGAGTCCATCACAATCTGGGAATAGACCACTCTGCCCCGTCAGAGGGACCCCAAGACCATGTAAGAGCCCCACACTATCTAGGAATATACCCCTATACACAATAGACTGAAGATAGAAAGTCACTAAGAGTCCATCACAATCTGGGAATAGACCACTCTGCCCCGTCAGAGGGACCCCAAGACCATGTAAGAGCCCCACACTATCTAGGAATATACCCCTATACACCATAGACTGAAGATAGAAAGTCACTAAGAGTCCATCACAATCTGGGAATAGACTACACTGCCCCGTCAGAGGGACCCCAAGACCATGTAAGAGCCCCTCACAATCTAGGAATGTACCCCCATACTCAAAAGATTAAAGATAGAAAGTCACTAAGAGTCCATCACAATCTGGGAATAGACTACACTGCCCCGTCAGAGGGAGCCAAAGACCACGTAAGAGCCCTTCACAATCTAGGAATGTACACCTATACTCAATAGATTAAAGATAGAAAGTCACTAAGAGTCCATCACAATCTGGGAATAGACTACACTGCCCCGTCAGAGGGACCCCAAGACCATGTAAGAGCCCCTCACAATCTAGGAATGTACACCCATACTCAATAGATTAAAGATAGAAAGTCGCTAAGAGTCCATCACAATCTGGGAATAGACTACACTGCCCCGTCAGAGGGACCCCAAGACCATGTAAGAGCCCCTCACAATCTAGGAATGTACACCTATACTCAATAGATTAAAGATAGAAAGTCACTAAGAGTCCATCACAATCTGGGAATAGACTACACTGCCCCGTCAGAGGGACCCCAAGACCATGTACGAGCCCCTCACAATCTAGGAATATACCCCTATATAGATTGAAGATAGAAAGTCGCTAAGAGTCCATCACAATCTGGGAATAGACTACACTGCCCCGTCAGAGGGACCCAAGACCATGTAAGAGCCAATCACAATCTAGGAATGTACCCATATACACCATAGACTGAAGATAGAAAGTCGCTAAGAGTCCATCACAATCTGGGAATAGACTACACTGCCCCGTCAGAGGGACCCAAGACCATGTAAGAGCCAATCACAATCTAGGAATGTACCCCTATACACCATAGACTGAAGATAGAAAGTCGCTAAGAGTCCATCACAATCTGGGAAAAGACTACACTGCCCCGTCAGAGGGACCCCAAGACCATGTAAGAGCCCCTCACAATCTAGGAATGTACACCTATACTCAATAGATTAAAGATAGAAAGTCACTAAGAGTCCATCACAATCTGGGAATAGACTACACTGCCCCGTCAGAGGGACCCCAAGACCATGTACGAGCCCCTCACAATCTAGGAATATACACCTATACACCATATACTGAAGATAGAAAGTCACAAAGAGTCCATCACAATCTGGGAAAAGACTACACTGCCCCGTCAGAGGGACCCCAAGACCATGTAAGAGCCCCTCACAATCTAGGAATGTACACCCATACTCAATAGATTAAAGATAGAAAGTCGCTAAGAGTCCATCACAATCTGGGAATAGACTACACTACCCAGTCAGAGGGACCCCAAGACCATGTAAGAGCCCCTCACAATCTGGGAATGTACCCCCATACTCAAAAGATTAAAGATAGAAAGTCACTAAGAGTCCATCACAATCTGGGAATAGACTACACTGCCCCGTCAGAGGGAGCCAAAGACCACGTTAGAGCCCTTCACAATCTAGGAATGTACACCTATACTCAATAGATTAAAGATAGAAAGTCACTAAGAGTCCATCACAATCTGGGAATAGACTACACTGCCCCGTCAGAGGGACCCCAAGACCATGTAAGAGCCCCTCACAATCTAGGAATGTACACCCATACTCAATAGATTAAAGATAGAAAGTCGCTAAGAGTCCATCACAATCTGGGAATAGACTACACTGCCCCGTCAGAGGGACCCCAAGACCATGTACGAGCCCCTCACAATCTAGGAATATACCCCTATATAGATTGAAGATAGAAAGTCGCTAAGAGTCCATCACAATCTGGGAATAGACTACACTGCCCCGTCAGAGGGACCCAAGACCATGTAAGAGCCAATCACAATCTAGGAATGTACCCATATACACCATAGACTGAAGATAGAAAGTCGCTAAGAGTCCATCACAATCTGGGAATAGACTACACTGCCGACCCAAGACCATGTAAGAGCCAATCACAATCTAGGAATGTACCCCTATACACCATAGACTGAAGATAGAAAGTCGCTAAGAGTCCATCACAATCTGGGAATAGACTACACTGCCCCGTCAGAGGGACCCCAAGACCATGTAAGAGCCCCTCACAATCTAGGAATGTACACCTATACTCAATAGATTAAAGATAGAAAGTCACTAAGAGTCCATCACAATCTGGGAATAGACTACACTGCCCCGTCAGAGGGACCCCAAGACCATGTACGAGCCCCTCACAATCTAGGAATATACACCTATACACCATATACTGAAGATAGAAAGTCACAAAGAGTCCATCACAATCTGGGAAAAGACTACACTGCCCCGTCAGATGGACCCCAAGACCATGTAAGAGCCCCTCACAATCTAGGAATGTACCCCTATACACCATAGACTGAAGATAGAAAGTCGCTAAGAGTCCATCACAATCTGGGAATAGACTACACTGCCCAGTCAGAGGGACCCCAAGACCATGTTAGAGCCCCTCACAATCTAGGAATGTACCCCCATACTCAATAGATTAAAGATAGAAAGTCACTGAGAGTCCATCACAATCTGGGAATAGTCTACACTGCCCCGTCAGAGGGACCCCAAGACCATGTAAGAGCCCTTCACAATCTAGGAATATACTCCTATATAGATTGAGGATAGAAAGTCGCTAAGGGTCCATCACAATCTGGGAATAGACTACACTGCCCCGTCAGAGGGACCCAAGACCATGTAAGAGCCAATCACAATCTAGGAATGTACCCATATACACCATAGACTGAAGATAGAAAGTCGCTAAGAGTCCAACACAATCTGGGAATAGACTACACTGCCCCGTCAGAGGGACCCAAGACCATGTAAGAGCCAATCACAATCTAGGAATGTACCCATATACACCATAGACTGAAGATAGAAAGTCGCTAAGAGTCCATCACAATCTGGGAATAGGCTACACTGCCCCGTCAGAGGGACCCAAGACCATGTAAGAGCCAATCACAATCTAGGAATGTACCCATATACACCATAGACTGAAGATAGAAAGTCGCTAAGAGTCCATCACAATCTGGGAATAGGCTACACTGCCCAGTCAGAGGGACCCCAAGACCATGTAAGAGCCCCTCACAATCTAGGAATGTACACCCATACTCAATAGATTAAAGATAGAAAGTCGCTAAGAGTCCATCACAATCTGGGAATAGACTACACTGCCCCGTCAGAGGGAGCCAAAGACCACGTAAGAGCCCTTCACAATCTAGGAATGTACACCTATACTCAATAGATTAAAGATAGAAAGTCACTAAGAGTCCATCACAATCTGGGAATAGACTAAACTGCCCCGTCAGAGGGACCCCAAGACCATGTAAGAGCCCCTCACAATCTAGGAATGTACACCCATACTCAATAGATTAAAGATAGAAAGTCGCTAAGAGTCCATCACAATCTGGGAATAGACTACACTGCCCCGTCAGAGGGACCCCAAGACCATGTAAGAGCCCCTCACAATCTAGGAATGTACACCTATACTCAATAGATTAAAGATAGAAAGTCACTAAGAGTCCATCACAATCTGGGAATAGACTACACTGCCCCGTCAGAGGGACCCCAAGACCATGTACGAGCCCCTCACAATCTAGGAATATACCCCTATATAGATTGAAGATAGAAAGTCGCTAAGAGTCCATCACAATCTGGGAATAGACTACACTGCCCCGTCAGAGGGACCCAAGACCATGTAAGAGCCAATCACAATCTAGGAATGTACCCATATACACCATAGACTGAAGATAGAAATTCACAATTTGAGAATTGACAACACTACTCCGTTAGTTGGACCAAAAATATTCCTAGATTGTGACCATTCCCAGATTGTTTAAACAATCTAGGAATGTTTACATATTCCTAGATTGTGAGCTCACAATCTGCAGATTGTTCGAACAATCTGCAGATTGTGATATACCCCAGATGGTTCGTAACATGTACACATATCATAACTAGCAAGTTTAGTAAACAAAGTTCGTTGCTATGATCGAAACAGATGAGTTTACTATCTATGAAGAGGAATAATCTCTGGCATGAACCATTATCATTATTAACAGGGGTGACCTGAACCTAATAAACGCACGATTAACAAATAGATAGATGAATATACTGTAAGATGCGACTCACCTTCTTCACTTCTTCAAGCAAAGACTTTGAAACACGGGCATAAATTTGTTCCAATCATGACACCACTTTATCTCTATAAACAGGGGTGTCCTGAACCTGTTTATCTACGAAAATGCTGATGTATTTTACAGAGGGTCTGCACGGTAAATATGGAGCATGCTATCCACAAGCAGGTTTCATGATAAAGCGTTTTGCAATATTTCGTTGTATTATTTTTGTAAAAAGACCACATATGTCGAATATTTAATTAAAAGGAACATTGCAGCATGTTTTAATACATGATTCGTTTTAGCAAAAAAACGATGTTAAGAATATAAAAAATATATGTTTAATTGCATTGGATTAAGAGCAGTTTTTTTTATAGTAAACAAAAACTTAAAAACCATGATTTAATATTCGGGCCAATTTAAACAAAAATTCAGCTTGTGTAAAGAAGAGTGATGTTAAAGGGGCAGTAGCACGTTTTTAGAGGGAATATAAGAGGAAAATGAAAATAAATGGTTCTAATCGAAAGACAATGTATTTAATCTAAAAGAAGTGTACAGTCATGAATTCCCTTTTTTTACACAAAATTAATTAAATGTGTTCACACAGAAATGTGAATCTTTATAATTTGTTCCTTGACTGTACAGACGAAAGAAGTTTACGTTGAAATATGCTTTCTTTCTGTCCGTTGATTTGATACAAGTACGTAAAAGATTGAAACAAACACTAAAAGTTCCAGTGAAAATTACAATCTTGAAATGATATGCAGAAATCCAATTAAAAATGTATATTACCTACTCAAATAGAAATACTACAAACTGTATAGAAATATGTGAAACATGGATGCTTATTTGAATATTTTACGAATACTTCAATTTGAGAAATTTGGACATGAAAGCTATGCAAAACATTAGCTAATGTTGAAGATTGCTAAGTAAACAATTACACTATTTCTATTACATACACGAATGTAAATACTATTAAAATACACTACTTAACTGCAAAACTGTTCTCTGAACATAACTCTGGGACTCGGTTAGTGAAACTTGTGAAATGTAAAAAGTGACGAAACGAAACATTACACTGACTATAGATGATTAATTTGTTTCACTATCAAAATAATACAATTAGTATTAACGTACAATTATCAATGAAAATTTTAAAATATAACATTTTCAAAAAACGTGCTAATGCCTATTGATATATCATTGGTGCTGAAACTGAAATATATGTTGTGATAATATCTGATACTGCAGGTCTTGTTATAGTGAAATGCAGCTTAGGAATTCTACACGTAACTATCAAATATGACAGGAATGTGCAGGCTTGTGCAAAGAATACAAATAAAAAGCAAACATCAATTGAAAAAACACAGAAATCACAATAGCATTAGTTTGTGTCTTATTGTATTATAAAAGTGTTCATGCAATTAACAAAACAAAATATTTAAAACATGTAGGTTTTACATATCTTATCAATTTCAGCTTTTGATGTCACTGTATTGATGATGAAAATCTCATTTCGTTAAATGACTGATGTTGTATGTCTTTCAAAAAAGGACACGAGAAAGAAACCATTGAAAAAACAATTTATGTTCACTGATGGGCGTAATTGGTACGAACTGACAAAATATATTTTATTTATATCAAACGTGATATTGTATATTGTGCTACTCAATGGCTTTATTCGATAATTTAAACAAGTTCCTTGCTCGTTAAACTTTGACGATTCATCACTTTTAAGCAAGATAGTAACAAGCAACTAACCATATAGTTTCACAAATATGTTGAGAATATCTATGTTTTGTAGGAATTTCAGCTCCTGGTCATCATTCATCAGCATTGATAGGTCTCGTGTTCGTTCCCCATCAAGTTTATCCAATCCCAGCCGCTTTATACAAGCTGAAAATACTTAGCCCTCCAGGCAGTTTTGAAAAAACGAGTAGTTGGCTATGCAGGTTTTACCAAATTCATGTAAGTTAATCTAGGATACAAGAAGAGTGACATTTATTTAATAGCAAATTAAAACAAACTTGTAAATAGTTTGCTGTAATTGAAATGAACAAATTATTGTTTATCTTACTTTGACAAAGCCAAAATAGGATCTGAAAATGTATACATGTGTTATAGGGCATGACCATATAACCCTATTGAATGTATCATGTCACACAACTTGTCAGACATTTGCCAAACTTTATTATTAATATATATACAGGGACAAGAATTCAGAGCTCAAGTTTCTATATATCCCGAGACGTAATACAAAATCTTTACTTCTGGAGCTTGACGGGCATGCCCCAAGCTAATCAGGCCTTGAAAATATATATAAATGTTATACCCGTAGTTTCCAATGACAGCCCTCCCGCCTTGAACTTATGTTCGATTCAAGACTTTCCCCAGCTGATACATAGTTCCTCGATCTCTGCATGAAGATGACTTTTATAACTGTTTGTAGATTAACTGTACAATGTGTTTAATGTCTATAAACCTGGTTTACAAGAACGTTCACAATGTATAGCAATAAAGAAACATTGACAATTCATCACAAGCAATCCGATTTACAAGCAATTCGACTTATGTTCTATCTGTACCTAACTACACCTTAGTTTGAAAGGTTGGTTGCATAAATAAAATGTTTTTATTATTTAACTTCTAACATGATAGCTATAATGATAAAACACAAAATATTCAAAGCTACTTGCAATTTCCTATTTTCAATAAGAAACAGATAACTGTCTAAAATGTTAAGCTTCATTTATAAATATTACAACAAATTATCCATGCATTAATAGTCTGCAATCTAGAATTGCAAGTTAATTGAAACCATTCACGAAATATCGACATTTATAAATGGAAAAAGCATTTGATCCAATAATAAATTGATTGTATAATATATATAAGCATGACTAAATACTGTTTCTTTCCTTTCTGAAATGACCACATCGTATGATGAATTTTGCACAAGTATTTTCTTGGTTGCTTTGATATCAATAAAACACAGTGCAGCAATAAATGCACAGAGCGTATTTCATTTTTATAACAAATCATCTTTTCTATCAAAGTATTCTCCAAGGAAATCAGAGTTACAAATTGAATTTTTCCAGCAACAATAAATAATATGTATTTTCTCGCAACACTAATATGAATGTTTCCATTAAAGGTGCAGTATTGCGCTAATTTTGACATTTTGCGCTTAGAATTGTTTTAAAAGATGAAATATATACTTAACAAAATGGTGCCAAGTCAAACAAAATCTAAAAATTAAATATTTTTTTATTTTTGAAAAAAGTTTTTTTTTTTTTTGTTTTGTGGTCCGCAAACTTTTACGACTTCCGCTTCTCGCGTGTTACTCTACACCATCAGGTCAGATTCCACGATGCCGACTCGTCATGTCGGTTACTCCAACTGGAAAGTTTGATGCGGTGAGTTGACTATTTGTTTTGTGTGAATGAAGAGTAGATAGTTATCAAATGATAAATACCTATGTACTAACATTTTCGGATGTCATATAATTGTATAGATTATTCATCTTGGCAAAAATACTCTTGATCCGATGATCGTGTTGAGATATATAGATAGGCCTAGCGTAGATCAGATTCAGACCGACACGTTCTGTCAAATTTAATCAAATAAGACCAGTATATCTTCCAACTAAACTGTCTCAATGAATAAGGGAGTTTTTCTGAATACTATGTGTTCATTCCGAAACAATCGTGTCCCAACTTCAGAGCATTATCAATTACAACATTTTTCAACAATAGCTAGGCTAACCCAGACGAATTATATCAGCTGTGCTGCTAACGTGGAAATGAGATTTTTAAAAAAAATCTATATTAAGTACAATTTAAGTACTAATAAATGCCTTTTCTGTATTCGAATTATGGACCTCACCTCCTGAATTGTATTTATTTATTTAATTATTTTAACTTTAAGACAATCATGATTTATTTTGTTGTCTTGTCAGAATGTCATGGTTTTTCTCCTTTTTTTGCCAGTAATATTTGGATGATGACAATAGTATTCTTTCCATAGTCTTCCAAGTTAATTTTATCAATAATTTTCATGCATGTATTTTTTTTGTCACATTTATCATATGTATAACCACTAAGCTATTAGCTAGACAAAATAGATAATTAAATGGAATACTGATATAAACAAATAAAAAATGAAATATTAAAAAAATATGTGGTTAAAACCTTCCAAACCATATTTAGTTTGGAAGTTAGGACATTATCCTAATGTATTGACCAACCAACATGTTGAACCCATCATATATAACAATTATGAACTGAAAACTTGCTTGCTTTTATCTGATCAAAAGTTCATTAAAAAAAGGTTTATGGTATGTGTCTCCTCCAATAGACAATATTTCTAAATTGTAATTTCAAAAGTTCTGCAAAGTTTTCGTGCTAATCAAGATATTTTTTTGCAAATTCAATTACATAACTAGTTCTGTCACTTTATCAATATAAATTCTTTATATGAATTCCAGAAAGAAGAAAGGATTTCAAGAGAAGAGAGAAGAAATTGTGGGTGGATACAGGCAGGAAATATGGGAGTGAGGACAGCAGGGGAAGATATCAAGCCACATGAAAAACCTAATCAGTATTTTGTATTTTGAGATGCATTTTCCTTTTGATTTATCATGAATAAAACAATATTGTCTAAAATTAGTTTGTTAATATGGTGTTGAAGATTGTGTTAAAGGTTAATACAGATTTAGATTTGTTAAATATCTACAAGCTGAGTTTAAAACATTAAAAGATATATTTTCAAACATTTGAAAACAATTATTGCTCGACATATCAGGTTATGCTAAATTAGACCTTGCAAATACCAAGTTCTGCAGTGGATATTAGGGATGTCACGATACACCGATGCATCGTCGCGGTACAGTTCACGATACAGTCAACTGTATCGTGATACAAATTTTAGTGAATATCGTTCATATTTTTGTGAATATCGTCCAAATTTTTGTGAAAATCAAGTCAAGAAATCCAGAGTTGATTAGATTCCTTGTTAAGATAGCATTAAATGACTTTTTCATGAAGAAGTTGTGTTTAAATGTTGGTTACTCAGATAAGTCTCTTTAGGAATATTAGATTTATATCCCTGAATTTTTTATCTTACCGTAATAATGTCGCATTTAGTGTATCGCGATATGTATCGTATCGTGACCTCAGTATCGTGATGTGTATCGTATTGAAATGGACCTGTATCTTAACATCCCTAGTGGATATACAATTTCAAGTTGCTTTCCTTAGAAACCAAAGACAGTAAACACCGTACAATTAGAAATACAAAAGGCACATCAGCAAATTGATGAATATCTTGACTTGTGCCTATTGCTTATGGCAATGTGCAAGGGGCACATTTTTAAGATTTCAAAGAAATGGAAAAAATATGGTAAAATTCATTTGAAAGTGGTAAATCCTAAAATGCAATAATGCATGTTCTTAAGACAGCAAATTATGTTGACACTGAGTCTGTACATACTGTTGGAATGTTCAGGACAGACCACTGAATGCAGATATATTCATGTACATGTAAACAACAAACTATAAAATTAAATCCACCAGCATTGAATTGGGATAAAAACACATTAAAACAAACCAAAGAAACAAGTAGAACTATATTTATTTCAAGTTTTGAACATATAAAGCATTTAGCTGATTAACTCTTTACTGTTTACAATATTGCCATGTCTCAGCCCTTTCCTGCTTACTTGACAACAACTGCACAACCCCATACTGCTTGTATATCACATGTATCATAAAACTTTCAATCCGTTGAATGATCCTTTTGTCACCTCTAAGGTGTTTTTTGGCAATTTTGTTATTCTAAATGCTCATTTTAGATAGTTTATTAATAAAGGTACAATATCTCGAAGAAATAAAACCCACATCAGCCAAAAAATAAAATATAAACTGCAGATTATATATTGATGATAATTTTATTTCATTTTTGTAAAGGAATTTTATCAATACAAACTCTAAAAGCATGAATTCCTGATAACAAAATGACACTTATTAAACTATGATTAAGGGGAGATAATCAACAAGTTCAATCAGAAGGTGATCTTCAGTTCTCTCAAAACCATAAAGTGAAAGATATCAAAGCTCTATCTCAAATCATAATGTGTTCTGGGGCCCTTGGCAATAAAATCTGTAGACCTCTTTTTTTATATAAAAGTAATGAAAGTGAACTAGAATTCATTTGTTAATATTAGTAATACAAATAGGGGCTGGTCAAACCTATTTTAACATAAAACATCTAAACAATACTATTTCACCATTATAAAAAAAAGTAATTCAAGTTTTTATCTCTTTGCCGCTGTTGATATTGTTCAATTTAGATTTAATCGTGTTCAAATTTGTTTACTGTCTGACTATAAAATTGGGATAAATTAACTAAAATGGACTATATTTAAACTTATCAATTTTAAGCTTGTGTTACTTTCACCACCCATACAATCAGGTTTAATTCATACCTATTTGATGATGCTAGGGACAGTATACTGTAGCAATCACTAAATTTCAAAACAATGAATAAACTCCTCAAATTATCATAACTAGTTTTTGTCAAATTATTTTCTGAATACAGCATAAAGAGTTTGAAGGCGCCATTGTATTGTTCACAATATCCCTGAATAAGAGATGTGATAGTTTCTTGAGGGTTTGTTCCTTAGTTGAGACTGCCCCACACTCCAGCACTGATCACTAACTCACTATCCTGGATTGGCTTCCACTCTGATTACATCCTGCAATAGAAAGTTTAAAACATTATATTGACTGCTGTCCACAAATATATGAAGATTATCAGATTTGATTGGTATGTGGAGATATTAGGCTAGCCACTTAATGATCCAATTAAATCCAATCTGTATCAAAATAAACATTGAATTTTAAAATTGATTTAAAGTATTTTCACAGGTCATAAAATGAACACATCTCATAACTTTAACACAAATTTATTATCATAACTTGATTTTGTTTGATGCATTCATAACAAAATGTCTACAGTCATTAACACCTACAGGAAACTTGTGCTTCCAATCATTATTATCAATGATACTGGTTGAAAAAGTTTCATGAAGTTTCTCTAATACATCTGTCAAGTTTCTGTTTTTCTCATCCAATCATTGCTTTCATTGCCCTCAATGCATCACACAGTATTCAAATAATAGAGTGAGTGCCTCTTGGAAATCATTTTGAAGATTTGAAAGGATTTTTATGTATTTATCATACTCTTATCCCTAGTTAGATTCAGCATATAAAATCACAATGACAGCAATATAAATACATTTATCTCTGTGTGAGTGTGAATGTTTACAGTCATATAAGAAACTTCAGATAGCAAAATTTCAAAAATATAAATGTTATGATAATCATACAAAGTGGTGGATCCAGGATTTTGATGGGTGGGGGAGGGTGGGGGGACCTTATTTGTATTGACTTGAATAATCAAAGTTATCAAAAATATAACTTGCTCAGAATATAACCCCTTTGAAAGATATGCACAAATTTCAATGACAAAGAGTTTCATGATTAAAAGAATATTTTATCAAAACACTCTTTCAGTTACAAAACATACAAATTTTGGCCTAAAACAATTCACAATTTCCCTTCATCTAGGATTTTTGGGTAATATTGATTCAGATTACTGTAGTTATTAGAAGAAATGAATACATTCATAATGTACAGGACCAGTTTTTAATTCTAAGAGTAACTATATCTGTGTTATGATTTTTCATATTCTGTTAATATCTTCAAATTGAACACATTTCTAAAATTATCTCCCTTGGCAGAATATATATATATATATATTGTCATACAAAGTTATTAAGTACTATGCAGACACACAAGTATGTATCATCGAAACCTCCTCTCAACCAAATCTTAAAATGGTCATTGTTTAGTGATATTTGTGGGGAACAATCACCATCACATTGTACACAGATTGGATAAATCCATTATGTTTTTTTTAGATGATACTTGTGTTTATTCAAGTTCAACAAAATGCAGATAGATCATCAAACACTGAACTGCCTGTGGGAAGCTGCTTGTCTCAAATTCAAATACTGGCTGCCAACAAAATATCCTTGTTTCAGATTTAACTCTGATGGGCCCCTAAATCTGCTTAAAATTACCAACTAAGATTAAAGGAAAACCCCAGTGAGGGGGAAAATATCCTTAAAACATTTGATACTCACATTAATCAAATGTTTATCAATGTCAATAAATCAATCATATTTGCCAATAGACAATTGATAATGAAACTAGAACTGTTCACATTTTCATAATTGCTGACCTGTCTCATCAGTACTTCAGATTTTCAGAAATTCTTGTGGATCACATTGGCCAGTCACTCAGATATTGGAGGGGCCAAAGGGAATTGACATAAATTTTCCTTGCTCCTTAAATGAACTTATAATTACTAATACATTTGCATAATCTAACAATAACCTTAATTTTCCAAAAGATATTTACACTTATATTTTTCTTTCAAAAAGGTTAGTAGCATATATCCTAAACTCCTGACATGGGGCCTGTAGGACCCCAGCAAAAATGATGGGCCATTTATGAAATCATTGTTTGGGGGGTGGGGGGAGATTAACCGGACCTACTGTCAATCCGAAGCTCAGTCTCATTCATTTATTCTTTGTGGGAGATTAACAATTAATAAGAATTTACATACCTGTGAATTGGGTCTTCCAATAAGTTCTTCTGTGAAGAGTAATCACTGTAAATGAAAAATGACATTTAACATTTCATCATAACACAAGTCACATTGCTGCTAAATGAGTAATGAGTAATGAATAATTACTTTTCAAATAATAATTGAGAATTCCTTTAAAATTAAAGTTATTAACTACTGATAATTCATAATTCAATTCCTGTAAATTGAACATTGATGAGAGTGATCATGAAAAGATGAGCAAACCAATATAATGATGATTTTTTGGTAAATGTCAAGTTAAATCGAATCTTTCAGAAATCACTTGCAACTGCTTTTGCAAATAAAATTCATCTATAGAAATTTCATACCTTGCACTTGAATCATCGCCCTTGACCAAAATTGGAGATAATGGTGTTGATGCATCTAAAATAAATATGGTTTATCAATCTTAATAATTAAATATAACAATGACATAGATTTCTGTTTTCTGTTTTGATAATTAGTAATCAATAGTCCATGTCGTATGTTTACAGAACTACGATTTACCCATAATAAAAAAATCTGTGTACATTGCAAACCGGATATCTAGCTGTAGACATGCCGGAACTGAGTGTGCGGGATATTTCCTATCTTAATATTAAAAGACGCATGATGTTCTAGTCCAAACAATGAGTTGAAACATATTACAAACAATTAGAAACCATTACAAAGCCTAAAATCTAACTGAAAACATTACAAACAAATTTCATATTATATATATATCATTTCTATTGACAACCTTATCATATGAACATTCAATCGAGACAAGAAGAAATGTCCTCGGTCCTCGCTTTTTTTATGAATAATAAATCGGAAACACGCAACAAATATCGTAAGTTGGCAAAGTTTGCTTATGCATAATAATAAAAAATTCATATTTGATGAACTTTTAATAAAAAAGCGTAAACAAACCATGTGACTTACTTCTGGTGACGGCTGCATCAAGTGTCATTTGTATGCATAAAGTAGACGGCCGGCCAAATCGCTGTGTGCGAGTAAGGGGCCGTGTTGTTCCTTCAAACTGGTCCAACGTTGATGGGTTTCCCCGAGAAAAATACTCGGCGATTCTTTGCACGTTGTACCTTCTTTGATCTGATCGTCGATGGGCTGAAAAGTCGTCCTCGTCCACGCTTTCCCATTGTTGCAAATCGTTTTTAACTAGCGGAAGTGAAGTGTATTAGACGCGAGTCATGCATTTCCGGTTGTCCGCCATATTTATGGAAACGTTTCCATAATTAAGAAGATTATTTTTACCGGTGATTCATTCGAAAACTACTCGACAGATTTGTTTTAATTTTCGTAAATATAACTCAATTAAATAATAGAATAAATTCATAACATGCATTTTGTCGAAAACCGTCTCGTTAAAAAGCTCATAATATGTGCTACTGCTCCTTTAAGGCGAAAAGTCTTGTATGAATAAAACAGCATAAGTGATGCTTAGAAAGAAGCTTATAGTTGATTATGTTTTAATGGACAGTTATATTCAAGTGTTATTCTCTACAACAAAATACCTAATATGGGGAGAAATGAACTCATTCATGTAGATTCACCTTTGAAGATTATAGTTGAATTAACACCCTAGTCGAGTAAAATCTGAAAAAAACTCTGTTATACCTCATGTTGGTCTGAATCATATGCGGGTTTTATATATTAAATCCTAAACATTGAGGTACAAAAGAAACTTTACACTTTAATTGGTTTTATCATACATGAATAATTTTCAAGTACAAATGTACAAAGTTTCTGACCTTAAACTTAAAAACTCTCAAAGTATAGGAGATTAATCAGTCAAAGAATACGTCTTAGTCGTTTTTTGAATTTTGGTACAAACATGATTTTTTAATGACAATTATTTTCAATAATTTAGTTGGATAAAACACAACTGTTTATAGACATATGAGACATATTCTTCGTTAATTCATGTTGGTGTTAGTTTTGATGTTTACCCCTTCCGACATAAAACAAAGATATGTTAAATTAAACAGTTACCAGACAACATAAAACTCGGTCAAACCACAGCAAATATGTTTTTTTTTTCATCGTGCCATCTTATCTGAATATATGTAGTTTGATTGGTATACTAAATACAATTAAAATGAAATTCTTTATTCGTTTCCTAACGTTTAGTGAGAGGACTAAGGGTTGAATCTATTTGAATCTGATGAACTCGATGCACTTCTAGATATAAACCTGAGGATTGATTGCAGGGGTCATGAAGAGGACTTCAACGACTCTCATTTTCCCATTCAAAGCCCCCAACAATTCTTTTTATTTGATTTTTAGTTTTGGTTAGGGTTGTTGACTATTGCTTCACAAAAAAACAGAATATCAGCATCACTTTCTGTTGTCTCTTTTATGAGTAGTGCATGAGATCATAACAATTTACATGATCAAGCAATCGGAAACGTATTCATATGTGTCAGAATGTTTGAATGCGGTTCAGGGCGTTTGTACTGTAGAACAAAATTTGATTAAGAAAGCTCTTCTTATTGATCAGTCCGGAACAAGACTATTGACTGATGCATTTCTTTGAAAATCGAAAATATCTTTTTAAAACTTGATTCAATGATTCTTTGGATTTAAAAGCTATGTATCCAGTCGACAATTCGTATATACATGTTATCAACTTGTACAGGAAAATAAGAAAAAACATCAAATAGATATAATTATTGTTTTATTCATGGTTCATGTACATATTCAGGAGAATGTTTTCTATTTGTTTTCCAAATAAAGAATAGTTAATGCCATCTTATCTAGCAAATATCAAGTTTCATATAAACGACTGCTGGCAATGATTAATACCTTTTATTCAATTGAGTTATTAAAATCAATTTTAAAAAGGTAAATTCACGTTTATTAAGAGTTGTATTGAAGGAAGCATATATTTTCGTTTTAGTACTATCATTTTTCTACCAAAAGCATATGTCACGAATCCTTTAATCTGCGTCATAATGTCTTTGTTTCCCTTATAAACAACAGTATTTTCTAAATGATTCGATACATTTCACAAATGTAAAAATATTTACATTTTGGGTATCAAACTTGATGTTTATTTATGTATATTTCATGTATATCGTGAGATGCATCTTAATAACCTCACAAATGTTTTCCTTATTTTCCACAGCCAAAGGATCGTTTAGGTAATATCTCAGCTAGATTTCTACTTCAGTATATATGCAAACGTGACCTTAGATTCATCTCCTTAACTTCCTATTTCCGGTACTGCACCAAATACTAGCAATAAAAAATATTTCACTATTATCAATACTTTATCACTATATAGCTCTCTACAAAATGAGTTTGCATCTTGTCTAAGCAATACCGTGTACTGTTTTCCTTCTTAAAATGACCTCGTTGATCTGTGAATATGGGATCTTTGCTACTATTATAACCATTAAGATCACAACAAGGCAGCTGTTATTACAGCTAGTATTTTTACGAGTTTTGTTTATATACACTAGGGAAATCATAGTTTTCATTTTTGTATGTTTAGCCCTCGAATACGCTCAAAACTCCTTCAGTCAGTGTATACATGTAAGATATAGACCATGTATTCTTTCTAATTTATTAGATTGATTAAAATCAAATAAAATGTGAAAATGTTCATGAACACAATCATTAAGTACTACTTGCATCAAGCACTGACATGACATACGTGTATGTTATATTCAATAAGGAGCATTTAAACTTGATTATCCGTGTGCAGCAAATGAATGTAAATAGTCAAACTACTTCTAATGCATCATCTTGACACGAGGATCGATGTGGGATGCTTAATTCACAGCTGAACATTAATCAAACAATTTTTGTTTAAGAACTAAAATCAACAGCTGAATTCAACTTAAAGCACTGTTCCAAAAAAAGAAAGAGAGAAGATTGGTAATGGCTTGCCATTCAGCAATGTGCAATCATACAGACATATTTTATATTATCCAAAAAATAAAGCAACGTATTATTCAATTTTCACAGCATTTTTCTTTGTCAGATTAATAAAAATAACATTTGTTTTAAATGGAAATAAAGTGAAAATACCAACATCTAAAGATAAAGAGTTAAGCAACACGAAAACGCCTGTTTAGTAATGTTTATCTGTTTCTCTACCCAGAATATGGAGTCAAAATCGGTATAATGTTGGTCTTCGATTTGAAACAATTAATGATTGTTTTCCCTATTGCACTTAGAGCAAATGTTTATTAAGTATCTTTTACACATTTCTTCCCCACTATCCTTGCAATGCGATGGCTAGTTGTTGAAGTGTCTTAAACGTATTTTGTTTTAATGAATATTAAAATCTAGCAATAGGACGGGTATTTGCACAATTTTAAGTGAAAATTGTCATGGTAATATACCATTTCGGGAGTAACTATAGAATTTGTTTGCCACCCAAATACTTACCCTAGACCTAACCCTAAGCAAGTTCCTTACTCTAACACGTAACCTAACACTAACCCTAAACCTAAAACAAAACCTAACCCTAACCTAAAGAACAGTTTAGAGAAAGGGTGGCGAAACACTTCTTAAGTTATACCGACTGATGCTCAAGGACAATAATGAACAACAGATCTGCTTGTAACGTTATTTGCAACCAACTGTTGCAGGAGCATTTGTGAATCATTGCTGAACCAGACTTAAGTTTCTATCGTTCTAATCCTGGATTTTACGATGTCCTTTTTAAATGATTGCGTAGTACGAAGTCAAACACGAGAGATAATTCGTCAAACGATCAACTTCCTGCAGGCGATTCTGGAAAGTTGTGTAGTCGTATGATGTCAACAGAGGGACGTGATTAAACAAAGACGTTTTAGAAAACATTCTAAATGCATTGTTCTTTGCTTTTTGTTAACAAATTACGCATTCGCCTGAATCAGCCATGCATTTCTGATTTTGGATAGTATAAATGTATTTATTTTGTTTATATCGATATCTGTTCAATTATAGTAAGTCAAACACGTTTGGAAGTTAACGATTGTTTTATATTCATAGAGATGAACCATACTACGTATATTCATAAAAATATAATTGATTTCACGCATTTTACATTTGTCTGTGATATTTTCTAAATGTCTTATGGTCTCTGTTCAGTGCGGATTACTTTGAAGATATTTAAACAAGAATAGCTAATTTCCCTAAAAGCTGTTAGTGTCACCTCAAGTTTCTCTTGAATCGGTCATCCTGTGACTCCTAACACCAGGAATTTAATCACGAAGGTAAATGATGTTATTAAGTATCACGTGATCGTCATTAATACATATAAATTGTTGATTATTTATTAATGAGATCTGAATTGTAGTCACAAATAAATTTCTTTTTAAGCAGAAATAAGTGTCTGATTAAAGCAGCACATATGATAGGTATTTCTTTGGTTATCTTTTTCTGTGGGGAACAAGACTACTAAATAATCCACAAATAGTAATTACTGGTATACATGATTATGGTAAAATGATTGATTCAAAGGGCTGTATCCCAAGGCTATTAATGGGGTTAATTAAGTCGAGATAACCCTACCAATCATAACAGGCCATATGTACTATAACCAAATAAACTTGAACATTGGATAATCAAGGGATCTATTCTTTTAAGACACAACACATACATCAATTCTCTAAGGTCTGGAGGAAAGCTTTGTTTATCTCTATATGATTGACATTTGTTTTGTTTGAAGCATCTCCGCAGGAAGTAAGAGGTCCGTGTGCAACAACAGAGGCACTCTGAGGAACTGGTTCCACTAAATGCGCAGATAAAGAAAACATTACATACTGAAGAGTTAATTCAACCTACTGAAGAGTGAATTCAAACATTTTAAAACTTTTTCTTCAATGATAAACTTGTCATAGATACAATGTAACATTTTCTTTTTCCGATATTGGGTAATTTCTGCATTTCTGAATTGTAGAGGTGTGACGATTCAGGTGTCAACCTATTCAATGATTTCATCTTCTTGATTCTTTTCAATTCGATTCGATTCATACACATTTTCTATTTTAATTCTTGTGTGAACAGTATGACAAAATCTAATCATTTATTGTATTATTATTACACGAAGATCAATGATGACCTCATGCATAATTCAAGACTTCTGAAAATCAAAAACATGTGACTTTTATTCATGGTTTGTCATTGTTTGAGTACATATCACTTGTTTTTGACTAGATTGAGTGTGAGAGTTAATTGTTTTGCGCCGTTTTTGGCAATATTGCAGCCATAAGCGGCGAGTGACTGGATTGACACAGTTTAGTCGAAATGATTACTGACAAATGACAAAGGACACTGTCTGAAAACAGTAAGACCTATCAACTTGAAAGTAAGAACTCTTGTTTATGATGGAACATACAGAACAATGAGAACATAATTTAAAATCCTCACACAATGCAAATACTGAACCTAATGTGTCACTAATCGAGTCTAGCTTGTTGCAGCTTACAATGAATTGTCAGCAGTATGTGCACTGAGCGTTTCCAAATATCTATTCCAAAGAGACAATATCTAATCCATTCACAGTCCTACAGTGTCAACTAATGTAAAACTTATTTTATTCAAAACAACAACTAAAATTGAAAATGTAAACTTTGTTACTCAGACTCAATCAGCCAGTCAAGTCAGTCAGGTTTACTTTATGACCCTCGCCGGATTATTATAAATTGAAAGATCAACTCAATAGTAAGTTTGAAGAACCTTATCTCAAAGATTATTGTGCACTTTTCATTAAACTGTGAACAATAAACATTAACAGTTCAAATAAATCATCAAATTCACTTAATTCTCAAACATTTACTAGGAATAATACTGCTTGATACAAATTATTGTCAATTAGTCATGCAAACTGATCAAAAGATTTTACTCAGATTTGAAAATTCCTTTTAAGGAAGATAATTCTATCAACATGTTTTCACTTTGTGCAGTTATCACATCACCTGCACTTGAAAACACTCTCTCAGACAAGAGGGATTTGGCAAACTTTGACAGTAGTGGATGAGTGGATACATGATACTTCCACCACTGCAGAGAATTGTCAGCAAGATTCAAAGCTGGTTCTCTGAGGTAACATTGAATTTCATCTTTGGCCTATGCAAGTGAAATGTTTTTGACATTTCTGAATGCGTCCATCTTCACCACCACCACATCTCTAAATAGTTAGGACAGCCTGCCGTGATGGCTACTATTACACGTAGAGTTGAAACTGTTTTCTTCTTTGACATCACTCACAAGGATTGTTTTACATGTTTTGTGCTATCTATCTAGCGTAGCGTAACGATTTTATACAAAATTTGTTGCTGTTATGCATCGAAAGTGGCACAAAACATGTGAAGCAATCCTTATAATTATTAATTACAAAATCAACCTTTTAACAAGGTTTTTCTTAATTATTTAAAAATAATCTTACATAAATGTTTTGAGATTGTGGTTTGTTACACGAAGTTTTAGGAAGACACCGGGCCAATTAGCTTTTGGTGACCTTCACATTGTGTTCATGGTCACAGTGGAGCCAACATGCAGTTGAAGCTTTTAAGGGTGATATGTTAAGAACTGGTTTCTAGATTTTATTCATATTTTGCACAAAGCTTCTTATTTGGAAGATGAAGGGACCAGTCGATTTGGATGGTCTAAATGACATCTTGTAGCATGACAAGTGTAGACAAGAGTTTCTATTTATACTTTATTCTTGTTGTTAACATCAATTTGCGGCGGGGGATCATGTCACCCCTGTAACAATAACTTGTTAATACCGTAATTGACAAAATTGAATCTATTTAGTTTTGTTAGATGCAGAATATAGATATTTAAACATATATAACTCAGAGAGATGCGTTTAAAGGTGTACATTTAAATGATTATGGCTATTGAAAGGAGCAGTTGCAAATAATACGATATACTATCAATAATTATTCTGGTACACAATAATATAACTACTATGTCATGGGTTTTTTGAATTTATACTGTTATCACAAAATCCAAAATGACAATTATTTACCATTCTAATAAAGTAAATATATATGCTGTCAAGGTTTGAACACCAAGCCAAGCTTGAAGTTATGTACCATTCTAATAAAGTTTTGATAAATGCTGTCATAAGTTGTGCATCAGCCAGAGCTTAAAGTTACGTACCATTCTAATTAAGGATAGATTCTAATAAAGTAAATATATTTGCTGTCAAGGTTTGAACACCAAGCCAAACTTGAAGTTATGTACCATTCTAATAAAGTTTGGGTAAATGCTGTCATAAGTTGTGCATCAGCCAGAGCTTAAAGTTACGTACCATTCTAATAAAGGATAGGTATATACTATCTTAGGTTATTAATAAACCAAGCTAGCTTTAAGTCATCTCACATTCTAATACAGAAAAGATAAAAAGGTTTGGTCTCAAACATCAACTGGTCATTGAATTATTTAAGAGACTCAAAATGAATTTAGGTTTCATTGATTTGGATCATACCGCAAAAAGAGAAACATTGCCCATGGATCAAACTGACACTTGTATCTTCGCATAGGATAAGCACTTCGTGTTTCCTGTTTCTATCAAATTAATTTCCGTACGTTCATACTGTGTAAAGTTCGTATCACAACTTCGCGCTATTGAATCTTCATACATGCTCGTGTAACAGTATTCAACATTTAATGTTTATGTTGTTAAAGATAAATGTTGCTTTATCAATGTCAAATTGTGCACTGTGCAGCATCTTTATTTACATGTTCCGTACATTTCTCTTGATAACTTTTGTTTATCTAATGGCAGAAGATTGATGAAGTGTCCAATATGTAGCTGATTTGATAAAAGCCACCTCTATATCAGATGTCTTCAGGAAGTTCGTTTCTGTGCTATAAAATAACAGATTAAAGAGTTTGCAATTCCGCCCTCGGTCTTGTCAATTTAACTAGTCTTTGATAGAACTCCGAACAAGTTTCTCAATATCAGTTTAAGTTAGACGTGACTGAATCATTTCAGCCTGAATTGTAACTGTATAACTACTATGTCATGGGTTTATACTGTTATCACAAAATCCAAAATGAAAATTATTTACCATTCTTATAAAGTAAAGATATATGCTGTCAAGGTTTGAACACCAAGCCAAGCTAGAACTCCGAACAAGTTTCCCCACATCAGTTTAAGTTAGACTTGACTGAATCATTTCAGCCTGAATTGTAACTGTTTCATATTGCTTTGTCATTTTAGAATATACTTTCCTTTCTTTAGTTTTCCATACCAGTTTGCTCAAGGCTATAATAAATTGGTTCTTGTTTTACGTTAATTGATTGTACAACTCTTTTGTCCCCTTCAAGATAACATTTCTTCTTTGACAATTGATTTGTTACAGATTGTGATACTCATGGTACAATTCGTCTGTGCTTCAAAAGTAATTTTAAACCATACTTCTAACTATGTACTGTTGTCTTGACATTTAAGCAGTTATTTAAATCGTCCCTCCCATGATTGTTTTTTTTGGATAAAAAACAGTTTCTTTACAAAGTGGTTAACAATGTAGAATCAGTGAGAACGAAATTTTGTTGAATAATGTTAAACTAAAAACGTCAAACATATTCTAAAATAACCTCATAGCAGAATTATTTATTCATTGCCAATATTTTAGTTATAGCATATATACTCAAAGCCTGCTCACTAGAGTAAATGAAATCACTTTTGACATAAGAATCGACCTATTTTGACAAACAAATTGCAACGAGGTGCTCAAATGCTTCTTTGAATCAATAATTGCAAGTTTATTGAGCGTATTGTTAATCGTCATCATTGTTGAAAAGAGCGCAGAACAGGTAAATATTCCATAGAAATAAGAATTAAAGTGGCGTTGCATTCCCAGGAGGACGTGCTACAATTTAGAAACCAGTTACTATTGAATTAAAATGCTATCGGATAATATTTGTCAATTGTTATCCCCCGGCATACATGTGTAATAAGTTAAGAGTATAGTCGTTGGCTCCGTCTTACAGTCTGTCTGTCCGTCAGTCCGTCTGTCTGTAATAACATTGTTTCCGGAGCAGAATTTAAAACTGTTACAGCGGGATTAATGAACCTTGGTATATTGACTAATCATCGCCTGCAGTTTCATCTTTTGGGGTATTCAACTTTATGAAGATTTCTATTTTTGCGGTTTCCACGGAAACGCAACTTGTATCTGGAACAGAACTCGAAAACAGTTTGTCTTAGCTTAACGAAACTTCGTATGTTGACTAATCATAACATATAGTTGTGCCTTTTATGATGATCAACTTTCTATATTTTTGTATTTTTTCGCGCCGGTATCCATATAAACGCAAATTACAATTTGAAAACCATTAGGGTTAGAGCAACGAAACTGTTTACAACTGTGCCTTTCGGTGTTTTTATATTGTAGGGAGTTTCAAATTCAATGACTAATTCAACTCAATTCTTCATTCCAACATTACCATAAATTTCTAAACTGTGTCTCACAAGGAATGAAGATGTTTTAGTCAAACAGGATGGTTGTTTTCCTCTCTCTTCACATGAGGAACTTGAAGATGGCATAACATAAACATTTACTTATACAAAAGAGACCTAGATGTAGTTATTATAGTCTCATGATGGTTATTAGAAGTCAAACAAAATAATATTTAGCTGCACGTATGCATACGAGATTATGTAAACAGAGTGAGTTATTGATATACATGTAACAAGAAAAGTTTCAGTGGTATTTAGTCATGTGACGTGTACATGTACATGTCTGTCAGATGATTTGATGATTACAACTGAATCTTTTATACGAATCTATGAAGGCGGACTTTAAGACAATAGCTGTGGATTGACAATTTACACGAAATGGACGTTTCCTTTTCGCTAAGATAGTGACTTCATGTGAACATAACAATTCTTCTTTGTAACATTTCAAATCCATTGTATTTTTTATTATTACAAACTTTAATGGATTTTGACAGCTGACTGAATGGAAATAATGATTTGTGTACAAAAACGAAACCCAATTTCTTGAAAAACAGACATTTCCTACACACAAATGTCGTTTGGCTATGAAAAATTAGTCATTATGGATAAAACATATAGCAGCAGAATGTTCCTGGTTGTCATGTTTGATACTTTACATGTGTGTCCTTCTGGTTATTCGTGCTTGATACAATTATCATAAAAATAAAACCTTGAACGTTTATGCAATTGGAGATCGTTATATAAGATGATATGATACCCTACCATTGACAAACATACGCGTTTTTATCTAGAGACAAATGTTTTTGCAGGAAGAAAACTTATCTTCTGTGTCCATACCTGTCCTTTGTACCTGTAACTTAACATGTAACTTAGACTCATCATTATAATACATGATTGGCTTATCAAATGTAATGTCAGCAGTTCCGTCAAATATTACCATGGTTGCTTTTTCACAAAGTTCAGACCAAACCACAAACATCAAAAGGCTTCGTGTATGCATGGTTGGACGACTTCAAAAGGGCACATGTCTGAACAAAATGCAAGGTTGTAGATTAGTTTTATTTTGCAGTAACAGCAGTGTAAATTAATTCGTATTTTTTTAAATTTTCGTTTGATTTCAAACTCAGTCTCATGACGAAATTATCCGATCACTTTGGCTTGTTGAATTTTTCCATTTGCAACATGGCGTTATCAAGTTTATGTAATGTCACAAATGTAATAATATCTGAACCTAGTCATCTTATGTCAGACCGTAGGTATTGGCTTTGTTTGTGAATGAAATGTTAGACGGATTGAGCTTTCAGGGCTTACAGTTTTGGATATACGTGTGTACCTGTATGTACAGAAAATACTTTCAAGTAATGAAAAGCATGCGTAAATAATATGGATGTTTGGTTACACACTAAAATAAGTTTGAAAAGTTTTACATTACAATGGAATTGTATACATGCAATTCCTTATTTGAGAATTTCACTCAGAAGAGTAAATACTTCCTAAACAATTATGTCTTTCAGCACACTACATTTAAAATATACTAAACGATATTGTTGAGTAGAGTCAGATATTTCTAAAACTGAAATCTTATAGTGCTTTCTTTACATTTTGTTTCCACTTAAAGTGTTTATGCGTGGAAACTAACATCAGTATTATAACCAATATATGCAAACCTTCAAACAGACAAATTAATGCCACGAAAAGCATCAAGATAATTTCAAAATACAAGGTCAAAACATTATTTATATTTCAATGTCATAACCAAGGATTAAACTATCTATACTGATCCCAAAATGGAAAGAATTAGGAAATGTCATAACATATATAATATGACACTTTGTCATGTTTGTTTAATAGCAATGAACTGTATGTAAATCATGCATATTTGTATATAAACTCATTTTCATAAAGACTAATATGTACAATTTCTATATATGCATGAGTTATGGAAAGAATGAAAAATGTTATGATGTTTTTCATTTTAAGTGCAGTAAATAATGTTATGCTCGGGTATACAACAATGATCATTGCATTGCTTAATGTGTGGCCAAAACGTCTGCGCAAAGCTTTACTGCTATTTGTGTTATTTACTGCTATGTTTGTTGAAATTAAAATAGTGCACTTAAATTTCAAATGAAAGTGAAAATCAATCACTATCCTATTTTTAATGTTTCCACTTCGATTTAATGAACCAAGAATTCTATCGATTTACTGTTTGTGATATCCTGTTCTGTGATTCTTTAAAGAATAACGAAAACAGATAACAGATCAAGGATAAATATTAAACATCCTTAGACAAAATATGTTTTCAAATAGAACTCGATGATTAACAATATGGCAGCTTCCTGTTCTTGTTGCAACGAAATCTTGTTAACAAAGCTCTATCTTTTGGAATAGATATAAACTTGAGCGAACCAGTTCTGTCATCTATTATTCAAATCGGCTTCATTTGGTGTTTGCAACTCACCTACATTGCGAGAAACAGAAAATTCAAACTACTCGAAAATATCTCCTAAGCTTATGTCATATCTTGCTATTTACTAAATGATTAATCATAGGTTTTGGCCACATAATTTTGTTTCTGGTGATTGGTTGACATTGCAGTTTCAATGGTGTCATCCATGTTAATTTTCTACTCATTGATGTAAATAACAATTTGATTGATGGCTCTTGTTTCAGCTGAATTTCAGCTTCTCGATAACGTGACTTTTTTAAAACATGTTCCAAACCGCTTTACTTCAAGCTTTTCATATGCATGGCCTCTAAAGCTCGATAACCCTTGCTTATCATGATCGATAGCCTAGTAGAAATTCAGTTGGAATAAAGTAGGTCTTACTGATAACAACAGCATTGTAGAGATTTTTAATAAATCTAAGGATACATTCTGCGTGAACTCTTCATCTATCACGGTGTCTAACCTGTCAAGATAAGGACAAATGTGTTCTCAAGACATTGAATTTGAATGATTTAGGCAATCCATCATGTCAAATATCGACATATTGTTAGAAGCGTTTCAGTATGAAAAACGATCTTAGTTTGATTTTGAAGTTGTGCCCTTTTTAAAGTGATAAGATATCAACATAAAAACTTTTGTGAAAGGAAGCTCACTGCTGAGATTTACAAGTTGGCTAGGAATCAAACTTTGTGTACTCAAATCGAATTGTGTAACGATGGAGAAGATGTGGGAAGGTATCAAAGAATTACTCTAGGAAATGAATTACATCTTAATCAAGTCCTTGTGTTATGCAGGTCGTTCTTGAATAACATAATTAACACCGCAAGAACATTTTTGACAGGATAAGTTCGTGAGCTTTCTATGATATAAAAACGTAAAGAGCTCAAGTATTTAGGTAGAGTTCTAAGATTACAATAACTGTTGAAGTTGGACTGAAAAAAGTCTTTGTTCATATTCCATGTATTACCCGATAGCTTTTTTATGATTACCACATATCCCGTAAATATTTTCTGGAGATTGATCTCCCATCAGTATTCAAGAACAGCAGTCAAATCTAAATACAAATATATATTAACACATTATTGTCCTCTCAAGCAATGTCATATTATTTGAAGCTTCATGAGGTTTATTTTGTTAAGTTCGTCTCTTAACAAATGATATAAATAACATTAAATATTCTCTTGAATGAACTTCTGGGAAGAAATAGTTATCTTAAAGCGTTTCGGGTGTAAATAGTAACTAAGAAACTAAGATAATTAATATGAGGATGAATTCAAGCCTTAGACGGTCACACATCAAAAGACTATTCCAAGTATCAAAAGATTGTTTATCTTTGAAAGACATCATCACACAGATCACTGCAGGCATCTTTGGACACACCGATGTTACAATCAGATTATTGCCTAGCTGAATCATTACTGGAAACGTCATAAGGATAACCATTGATTTGTTCTCTATAGTGTTTTGAACATAATTAAACAATTTAAATATTCTAAAATATCATTTATTGATCTTTTTGAGTATAAATTGAACAGCTACATATATAAAAAAAAGTTGGTTTGTCTGTACTTGATACAATGGACCAAATTCTGTTTAAATCAATATCAAAATAAATGTTTTAAATTTAATACTTTGTCGACTGTTTTTGTCACTTAATATCGTAAACGTATTAAGACACCATTTCTGACCTAGCCGCCATTCTCCATTTCAACAAGGATGAATGATAAAGGTCTTTAGGGGAGACCTCATGAAGACAGAAAGCCAAAGTTAAAGTTCAATATGTATGTACAGTCATTGAATCATAGGCTTTTCTCCAGAGTGAAATAAATATCTATTTGTTTGGAAGCATTCTCTCCCCACAGAGGCAGCTCAGTCATACCCGAGGAAGCCTCTGTTCTATTACGGCTAATATATGGGATAGAAAGGTAGAAATCTGATTGGAGGCAATCGAAGTTAGTTGTGCAATCAGCGATGCCGTTTCATATTATGCCTTACAACTTATTTATGCAAATTAGAATGATTCTTGTTTTGACAATGGTTAAGGCATAGGAACTCAATTTGTTCCCGCCTTGCAATTTGGATGAAACATGCAAATGACATCAATGTATTTGAAAGTATTCAATTTATTGATAAGTAAATTCGCCTGCAACATTGCATTCTCTCCCCACAGAGGCAGCTCAGTCATACCTGAGTTAACCTCTGTCCTTTTACGTCTAATACATGGGATTTAAAGGTACAAATCTGATGGGAGGTAATCGAAGTTAGTTGTGCAATCAGTGACGCCGTTTCAAAAGAAGTCATTTGCAAAACCTCGGCCATTTCCGTGTGATTCGGCAAAGCCATCTTTGCAATTTAAAATCCAGGGGAGATAACTCTTCCTTTTACAAAACATTGCTGTTTACCTTCTCATAAGTTTTTATTTAGAAAATTAGTAAAATAAAATCTATCTTAAAACAAATAATGAATTACACAATTTTAACCCTATCCATATCTGATTTCTAAATATTTTCCCTCGCACACTGTTAATGAAAAATAAACATAAATGCATGATATTTTCCATGTCACTTTACGCCCGTTATGAATTTCCCTAGTCATGGATATCCAAAACGTGTTTCATTGCCTGCAAATAAAGGAGATATCTTGAGTTACAACTTTTTGCCCCCAGGGCAATCTGCCGGAACCCCAGTATCTTGGCGTAATAGAACAGAGGCTTGCTCGCACTGAGCTGCCTCTGTCGGAAGAGAATGGTTTGGAAGAGGAACGTGTAGGGATACTGTTTGGGTTCATCTAGACCAGCGTTGTTATAGAGACGATTCGAACTTGCTTGGAGTTGTTGCATCCGATCATCATCAATCCGATAAACTACACCAATATAAACACCAACAGGGCCAAGAGGACGGTGAATATCTGGCAGTCAACGCTTACTGCTAGATAGGCACATACAAATCTCTCTCCTGGTAATAATTTTCAAGGAATGCAATCTTTCTTTATCAATGATATCAATGAGATGTTAACTTCAGGAAATATTTAATTTCAATTGTCCCAATGTCTACTACCAGAGTTAGTGTAAATATTTAACATACATGTACATGTATGTGTTGAAAGAATATTAACCAACTAAAATAATGAAAGACACATCATAATTATGTACAAACGTTTTGTTATTCGTCGACGAGATACTATAAATCATACCGACACTACACTACAAAAGCAGATGTTGTGGGGTGCTTGTACTGAAAGTTATCCCATTTAAAAGCTCGTAAATAATGGTTTCACAGACACACATTGAAATATAGTAGATTACATCGACGAATAAGAATTTGCTGATGTTCGGATAGTGTTGATCATCAAGTTTTTACAAAGTCCTTTTTCTATTTTCTGATTCTGATTTCATTACAATATTCCTCTTACCCGAAACCATCAGTATATATTCTAAATGTTTTAAGATTTTTACAATGTGTTTGGAATAAACATTGACATTCTACATTGAACTTGACAGCGTAGACATCTGGTAACATGACTGTTTATTACTCACTTCCAATAAGAGCACCTTATAACAACTAATTGTTAAGATCTTGTAACATGAATTCACTTGACATCTTGAAAGGCGACTCTCAGACTAGAACAGCATACTTTGCACAGTTTAATGAGATACAAATACGTTTCATTCGATAACATATCTCCTTATCTTCGCGTTTTTTAATATGTTGTAATTTGTTATTTTCAATAAGCATTCTTCACTAACTAAAACTCTTGTTTACACAAATATTAAGATGATTATATCTTGTTATAATGTATCAATAAATATCCTTTTGACACATTTATGTTTTTCAATCCTTTCTAAAGGAAAACAAATTTTCTTTTTTCATACTACAAAATTATACAAATGCATTTAGTCCAAGGCACGAAACCTACTTCTATAAAGGTTCATAGAAGGTGCATACTATGTCCAATTATCTGACCTGAAGAATAGATAAATAGAGGTCATCGAAGATTTGATCACTTAATAAGGGCAGCACTTCATTTCATAAACAACTCCCTAAGGTCAAAAGGTTTACAATAAAGCCAGTATATGTCATATATTAGCCAGTATATTAAACGTTGGCTTCCTTTAGTGGCATGTCAGTCAGAATATCACAGGTCCCTGTATAATGACTCATATTAAAACTATTGCTGGAAACTGACTGCTAAGAAAACTTAGATTAACTAAGATACAAATTAAAAATAAGTCTTAGAAATTAACAAAGAGTTTTTGAGCTAAATATATTTACTTCCAAAGTTTTGAAGTACATGATCATAGAATGTTATAAAGAGATTATATCCGAACCTCTGTATTATTCGACAAATTGGATGGCTTGACATACGTACGGAACCCAGTATTGCAGGATTGGACTCCAATGGAGTTTAAATGGATAGGACGTCAAGTTTTGAAAGAGTTTGTGTCATAAGACACTTTGGTACTCCAAGTTCAAGTCTGATATAATTTGATACGGTTGGTTATTTGTACAAATTGAAACTAAATAGATTCGTTTACTAGGTCTTGCTTAAAACAATGTGAGAGATATTTTGTAGTCTTTCATATTCTTAAAAGTTAAAGTGAATGAAATAATTTAGACACTACAATACTGTTTTATGATAAAGGTATTGTAAACTTTTATGTTGTTAATGTTTAAGAAACGCGAATGTGGAGCAGCCTTAGTCAATTATCATTAGTTGATATAGCATTAAGTCTATTGAAGATCGAAACGTATGTGAAGAAGTCTAAACAGCCAATTATCATTAGTTGAAGCAACATACTTGAAGACAACTAGGTAATTGATTACAAGTCTTTGACATACGCTAGGGCTCCCTTCAGATTAGTTTTATAGCCAATAATGGACACTGTCTTGAGAACCCTCCTTAGAAATACCACAGCAATATAATAGCCAAGCTAATAAAGTTTCTATGTGACCGTTACCAGAAATCAGACATCAGGGGAGATGAAATTCCCTCAATGCATCATACAGTGATAAAATCCACAGACAGCAATGGCTTTCACAATCGCCAAAAGGAGAGGGATTTTTAATCTTAAGGTGGATGAAATTGAGTTTGTCTGGAAGTCATCAAATATAGCTTAGGTCCCTAACCAATCATAAGTAACAGCGTGACAGATGCATCGCAATTAGTTGTGTGGTGTTTTCGTTCTTGGGATAGATATACATACTCTAGTAAGATATTTACACAATTTTTGTTTCGAAAGCCTTTAGGTTGATATTGACACTTTGATAAGTATCTCTATATGATGCAGATAATTTGCGAGTTGAAGATGGGAAAACAACCTTTACAACAACACATATGTAAGATTTTGTATGTACTTCGAGAGCACAAAGCAACAGACTCAAACACTTCAAATGTTCCTGTTCTGTTCCTTTGAGATGGGACATGCTTATTTCAAATTTGACAGGTTCAACATCAATCATTTCGTGAACACTTTGTAAAGTAACCTGATGGTGCAATCGAGTGGTGCAGTTGGGTTTTTAATAACAATAAGTCACAGTATCAAGCGTGTGAAAAATAACATTGAATTTAAAGCGCATATTTGGATACAATTGTATTAACATTTTGATTTAAATGAAGAATTGCTGTGGGCTTTTAAATATGACTGATATCAGATTTAATTGTATCTTTAAAAAATGTGTTGGTTTGCAATGGTGAAAGGAAATCATGTATTTAATCTAAGTTATGATATGAACCGTAGTTTCTTATATGCATTTTGTTCGAAGTATACAAGTTTAACACGAGTTTGAATTACTTGAAAAAAATAAAATGTCATGCCTACATTAATCACAATAACCCCAGGGCTGAATATTAATTATAAAGACGAACAAAGTAAAGACTTATGACTATTGCATGAAGACTATGTATTTTTCAATTTAAAAAATATTTCTAACAAAATGAATGACATATATAGATACATGTACATATAAAAACTTCAGATGAAAATTTGTTAATACCATAAATTGCCAATTGAAAAAGGTCGATATTATATATTTTGTGAAAGAAGAATATGTCCTCGTTGTAACATTAATCAGATTCAAAATAATCTTCACTAATTACGTTAGTGCCCTGTTTTACTGAATCAAGGCATTAAGCTTACTAATGAATATTATTCCCAATGTATAAGAACAAATATAATGTATTTTGTTTGTTCGAACTCATGTAGTGCCGTTTGCGGTCTCTTAAGAATATGTAGGAATAAAGATTGCACAAATCTTACTCTGAATCACAATAGAAGGTTCAGGTTTGAAGTAAGTTTCCGCCAGTCCTTCTTTCGTTTCAAGTTAAGTTATTTTTCAAGACCTTTGTCGTTGAGTTAGCATGTTATTTCAGAGCACTTGAAATCTTGTGAAGCTTTTTCCTCAAACAACATTTATCTGGTAGGAAAAAACCCGATTATTTGAAAAGTAAAACACAAATAATCCAAAATCAATATGCCTTTAGGATAAGAAGTCGTTTTCTTTGACAAGCACCAGGTGTCTGCAAATTTGCACAGCCCTGTGGTTAATTAAATCCAAACACCTCAGCATTGAGCACTTTGTATGAAGCCTTGGTTTGGTTATGCAATTATCTGCATGTGCACTTTCTCTTGTGATGAGATCCATATTCCAATTGATTCCATCTAAACTTGTATTTTCGTTGCAATATTTCCAACATGTTAGAAGCTGCTTATTTGAAAATGGGAAGTTTATCTTATCAACGACAAACAATAAACGTTTGTTTTATTGAATATAGATTATCGATTATGTTGATATGAAGTACATGTATATGAAAAACGTAATGACATCAAATGTAGCAGATTAAAACCTGTCTATACAAACAAACAAGCTACCAAATGCAATGACAAAGAGATGGTGGTGATTCGAACTTAAGTCTACTTTATCCAAAAAGATATAATTATGATGATATGATGTTAAAGACTGATAGAACAATTTGTTTAGCTCAAACTTCAGTGACGCCATCCAAAATGTTTTTCAAATCAAAGTGGACATACTTTTGTTAGCAAGGGATCGACTTCAAAATTCCATAATAATTTATCAATCTATAGAAAAGACTGGGTCTGACAAATGAATAGAGAGGATCTCATCAGTTCAGACCAAATAAGTAGTTTTCGCCCAGAATGCAATGACATAACAACTTTTAGTTGTTTTTTGATATATGCAAATAGGTTTATTGGAACTGGAGCCTTCACTTTGATACTTCTTCTTTACTTCCTCTTTAACAAGCATCATTTATCTGTCTAAAGCATGAGCAAACGTCACTGAAAGGGCCCTTCAAGGTTTCATATCACATACACTGGTTGTGATTATTTGTTGTCAACTCTTTCGTTTTAGTCAATTTATTATCCGTCAAGCTAATATCAAAACTATTGTTCATAGCTGTTCATTAAACAGACCAATTGTATCAAGTGTCTACATTTATAGCTTAAGTAATGACCTATAAGAAGCAAATGTGGATTTCTTGCATTCAATTACTTACTGAGGAGGAAATCATTCCAAATGGTTAGTTAAGATAACCTCACAGAAGGATATAATGCGCTCATGGCGACAAATGTATTGGATTTGCCAATGAGTCATTCATATTAGTCTTCTCTGTCCACCTTTTAACAAAGCTCAAAGAGAACCAACCATATAAAAAATGCAAGATTTTTAACAGCCTCATTTGATCCAAATGTTCATAGGATCATCTGTAAATGAAGTAACAACATGGGCACATGAGTATCACAAATAACTAAAGCTTTTTGCTTAAAAAACTTGTAGTGGCTCGTCTGGTGTGAAATTTGTAAATTTACTTTAGTAAAGGTCAGTTTGAAAATGTATAGGGAATTTTTGCTGATCTCAACATACCTGCGCTCTATCTAATTCCGTCATCAATTCCTACCCTCTGATGTGTATAAGCGCTTCAGTAAATAACCAATTGCTCAAACCTCATGATCATGCAAAAGGTTACAAAAAAATATCCACATGATTTGATTCATTTTATCCTTGTGATGACTGCTTATATATAAGCTATAGGTCATACTTCATGTGCTGGTAACCAGTACTTCCGGTTCAATTTCTCAAACCTTGTGATCACACAAACAAACGTTTGTATATCTCTCATCCGGAGAGAGAAAATGCCAAAACGAAAACATCCACATGATTCGATGGATTTTATCCTTGTGATGACTGCTCATATCTAAGCTGTAGGCCGTGCCCATCTTTAGGTTTCTTGTATTAACTCTGAACCAAGTCTGACCGTTTTTGGTAATGTAATTATTACTCAAAGAACATATCCAAATATCAATCATAGTGCATTGTTTCGTGTTCGTGCCGATGTAACAGCCTCACTCATTCTGCTTATAAAAATACTCTAGACCGATTTCGGTGAGGGAGTATTTGGGAACTTCCAATCCGACTAATGAAGTCAATTTTAGTACAATTATGTTCATTGATAGTCATTCATTCTCTACACAAGCTCTTCACACCTAATATATCAATTTACTAGGTTAATGATAAAACGAATATCTGCTATTGTATAAAAACATTGTTGAATAAACCTTTACACTCTCACTCTCAATTTTGTTGTATTTTGACACCATTCATATGCAAATAAAATCTACATACATGTGACTGATATTGATTACACTTTTGTTTAGAAATATACATGCTGATGAAAATATCATTTACCATAGATTGTCATATCGTTAGTTCTACGGTCGCCTTCTTCCATAAATGTGCCTTAGGTATTTGTAAGCATGGTAACCATTTAGGCATGCTGAATGATTGGTCAAAAAGTGGGTGTCACGATGTTCAGATCGAAAGGTAATGATAGCGGTAAAAGTGACCTTGTTGGCTTCAGTTAGAGAGATAGCGGACTCCACCATTTTCTTCATATTATTCCTAAGAGATCGTGGATAACACAGTGTCTCTTCCTCTTAAGATTTCAAAGAATGGGGACTTTCCTGTTTTCACAACACAGTATTTTGTCGTTATTGACAGTTATCATGATCTGAAGTAGAGGCAAGTGCAAATTGAAGGTTGATAAATGTTGGGAATAATGACAATGTCACAGTTCCTCTTTATAATGTGCATTTGATATGTGTAAGATCATAATTCCTCAACTAACCAGTTATATATGTCTTCATAAAATGTATCAAAGGAAATTTCTGGTTAGAAGGTGTTACTTTTTCTTTAATTTTTTTGATACATTTGCTTTAAGTTTTTGAGCTCATTCATTAGGTGATCGATATATTGTGTGTAACCTCATTTATACACTCAAATATGTATCGTCTGTGGCTTTGTTTCATATTGTAGCACCTTATTTTCAAATTTGATATTGGAAATATACCTGCAAAATGACTTCTCAACCATTCAAGGTAACATCTCACATGAAATCATAATCCAATTTAGAATCAACCAGAAAATATAGGTTAACAAGTTTACTTTTCATCTTACTGATTCATCTTTAGGAAATAATTGACAATTTCAATAAAGCTGGAGCCTTGGATAATAGATTATTAACAACAACAGAAAACTGGAACTAGTGTGTTGGTTACTAAAATGTCAAGGATCCTCCTTGAAAATGAAACAATTCAGAATTTTAATTGGAATCATGCTTGGGGAAAATCATCTACGCAAATTTTCAAAGAAATTGGGACCTACTGCCGCCATCCAACACTTCTTGGAGATGATAAAATCTGGTTTTTGATAATTGGATCAATTCTATTGTGAATTGTATACAGGAGAAAATCCTCTTCTTATTTGTATTTAACATATACAATGTGTAGACCAAATCATTTAGTAGGACTTTAAGATTAAAACAATTGATATCCAGGCATAAGGCTTCCATGAAAATAAATTAGCTTTCATATCATCAGATGGATAACCATGGCTTGTCCAGTGTTCAGTGCATACCTAACTAAGAGCAAGATAGCCTGTTGATTTTGGCATCTCTTTATGAATGTTTTTTTTTTTTAACTGTTCCTTTAAATGCTGTAAACTTAATCTCTCGAACATAGCTCTTCTTTAAATTCTGTCAATTTTCCTAGACTTTGATGGGGTTCCATTGATGAACAGGTTATCAAGGGCAGTGCTAGCGATATGAATGAAGGCAAACGCTGCTCATATTCAAGTACTAATACATGAAATATTAATTCTTTTTCACAACTGTAAGAGTAACATGACGCTAATATCATAGGACATTGAAGTTTTGGTGTTAATGATTTTGGACATTTATGAAATGTTTTGAATATTGTAGAGGGTGATCCTCTGAATGACAACAATGAAAACAGTCAATATAACTATTGCACGATTTTCACAATCACTCGTGCTTTCAAAGTTTTTAGCTTTCTAGGTGCGGTTATTGTTATTCTAAATTGCAATCAACAATGACAATTTCAAGACCCAACCTCTTACTGTGCATAAAAATGGATAGTGAAACGATTTAACTAGAAAGGGTAGCCAATATTTAAGATATCCTTTTATTACATGAATTAGGGTGAGATACTCTGTTCTATCAGTGAAATAAACCCTCTATCTGGCTACAGTGGTGATAACCTTTATCGTCACTCTACTGAGTGGTGATAAACTTTATCGCCACTCGAGTGACGTCAAGTTCAAGACTTTGACGTCATGTAACAATGGTCTTACGTCATGAATTCTCATATGACGTCACACTGTTACCGCGGTGACGGACTCTTCCAAGCGGCCGCTCAACATGAAATTGGCCTTTTTTGACGTTATCAGAAGGATTTCATCATATAATAAATAGAATATCTGTCAATTCTTGACAAATACCATGTTTATCTCATCTCGTGAGGTAGACAAGTTAAATATTTTCACTCGTGGCTGCGCCACTCGTGAAAATATAAACTTTCTACCTCACTCGATGAGATAAACATGGTATTAGTCAAGAAAAGACAGATATCCTCTATATTTCTAAACTGAGATCAATAGTTAATGTATTCTTTTTGAGGTATATACATACGTTCTCCTCATAATTATACACTCAGGGGCAAAACACCCGATACCATATAAAATACATGAAATATTAAGCAACTCACAGTCACGGCTGACAAAGGTGTATTTCATGCCTTCAAGAGACAAGTTTTTAATTCCAAAGATTTATCTGTTAATGCTTTTGAAAAATATGCCTTTCAAAAAACTCTCCTAAATATCCCTTTACCTGTTTCTAACCAACTTACAGACAAAATACATGAACAAATTAATTTATGTCAAGGTTTTTCATATTGTTAAAATATTTAATTTATCAAATTTATAAATTTCATAATTCTTTGATTCTAATTCCAAAGATTACAAACATAAAGAACAATGGAAAGGCGTTTTTTGGACACCTCGTGTATTTGAACAGTCATTAATTAAAAGTATCATGCTCTGAAATTTGAAAATGTGAGTAATTCTTCAGAATTGATATGCCTATCACAGTGATTCATAGTCACATTTCAATTACAACAGGATTGTTTTTTGTACTCTTTTGAAAAATTGATGTCGTTGTTTTGCCCGGTAGTGCTAGTAGCATAAGGATTGTGGCGATGGTTAGTCTATAATTTCAAACATGATATAGGCCTAATATTGTTGCTTTTCATTGGATCAACGTATATACTCGTCATCTTGATGTGGTTTACTATGGCTTCTCCTAACAGCCTTATACATATTCTAATGTCATGCTATTTACTTTATCGAAGGATAATGGACGTTGATTAATGTATTTGTCGAATACTTTGGTTATATAAAATCTACATATATTAATACCAAAGTTTGATTTCAGCCAGTTATATTTTCATGTTTTCCGATTATCTTAATTGTTGATGATGACTAAGGTCAAACTATCTCATTTTAGATATGAAGTTCAACTTTACAGAAATACGAACACAATCTAAATGTCAGACAGTTAATCACAGCCTTTGAGCAAATCAACATTGTAGACAATGTGCCCGATTAAAATTCTAAACTTATATAACGACTCATAATGAAACCTCATAACGAATTGTACATTGTTTTAATAAGAACAAAGGATATGTAATGGATTTGTTAAAAGAAAGTATATCCAGATGTTCTGTTTTTTTGTGAAACTTTTTTAAGCTGTCCAATTCACAATTTGATTTGTTAATGAATGATATGAACAGATTTTCTTATGCTTATTAAATATTTGAATGGTTACATGCACCTATAGTATTTCATGCATTTGATATACAAAAATCGTGCAATACATAAAATCTTCATGTTGGGCTTTTAGAAATTTGAAAAGATTGAAAACTGACATGTGATATTGAATTGTTGTTTATAGATCTGATAATTTGTAAATCATGTGTATTAGCCAGCATTTCTCATCAGCATCGATCTCAATGGTCATCAACATCCTCACTTAGAAGATTCGTAAGCACTGCCTAGTGGATCACATCACACATCTGTTAATGTTCCATTAAACAAAAGTGTCAAACGTTTACAATTAGTTTGAATACTAACTTAAGAATACCTAAAAGAATAAACATGTCCGCATCAGTTGTCACAGCCCTCCTTGTGAAGTCAAAGCAATAACGTTATCCAAACTACTCGAAAATATCTTCTAAGCTTATGTCATATCTTGCTATTTACTAAATGATTAATCATAGGTTTTGGCCACATAATTTTGATTCTGGTGATTTTGACATTGCAGTTTCAATGGTGTCATTCATGTTAATTTTCTACTCATTGATGTAGATAAAACTTTGATTGATGGCTCTTGTTTCATCTGAATTTCAGCTTCTCGATAACGTGACTTCTTTAAAATGGGTTCCCAACTGTTTTACTTCAAGCTTTTTATATGCATGGCCTCTAAAGCTCGAAAACTCTTGCTTATCATGATTGATAGCCTAGTAGAAATTCAGTTGGAATAAAGTAGGTCTTACTGATAACAACAGCATTGTAGAGATTTTCAATAAATCTAAGGATACATTCTGCGTGAACTTTTCATCTATCAAGGTGTCTAAACTGTCAAGATAAGGACAAACGTGTTCTCAAAACATTGAATTTGAATGATTTAAGCAATCCATCATTTTGAATATCGACATTTTGTAGAACCTTTTCAAGATCCGATTCACGATTCTTAGTTTTAATGTTAAAGTTGTGGCCTTCTTTAAATAAGTGATAAGATATCAACCTAAAAACGTTGTGTAACTAAGCTCACTGCAGAGATTTACAATTTGACCAGGAATCAAACCGTGTGAAATCATATCGAATTGTGTAACAATGAAGCACAACTGTAAAAGGGACAGTAGCACGGTTTTAGGGATAATATCCGGTGATGTCAGGAAAATAAAAATAATGGAAATTCCATTTTTACAGGAAAATGTCGTTCGTGACATGTATTTATGAGATAAATACTAAAAATGGTCAAATATTTAGATAGAGTTCTAGAATTTCAATACTTTTTTAACCCTTACGTGGCGGAATTGTTTTGTCCGGTGCCAGCCACCGTTGAAATAAAGACAATTCTCTTCTCTATACGATGATGTAAACATTATAAAATTACCTCTAATGGTTCGTGAGATATAAATGCCGCAAGGTGGGTACCCTCAATCATTTTGATGTAAAAAATAAAATTTGCGGCACTTGTCGCAACGCTTGCCGTTTCTGTGTTTTTGTGCGCGCATATACATATGATACATGGACATAATGACAATTCTTTCATCTACACGATGATGTAAAAATTATAGAATTATCTCTAATGGTGCGTGAGATATGAATGCCGCAAGGTGGGTACCCTCAATCATTTTTGAGAAAAGGTTTGATATTTTATATCCGGGAGCAGCCAAGACTGCTGGCAGTCAATTATAGCCTTATCCTGAAAGTTACGGATTTCGCCAAGAGGGCTTACGTGCCATTTTATATTTGGCCCGTAAATATCACGCGCCCCGCATCGTAAGGGTTAAAGTTGTACTTAGAGAGGTATTCATTCATAACCCATGTATTGCCTTGTAATCAGACAAGATAACCTTCATACGTATTATTGTATACCAATATTTTCTGGTAATTATATACATTATGTACAATTAGTATTCAAGCTGGCAGTCAATCTCAATTACCAATATATATTAATTATATTGTTTTTTCTCTAAAGCAACATCATATTATTTGGTGCTTCATGAGTCCTATTTTGTCGGTCTCAAGATGTTTTTTATAACATATAACATTTTATTTAATAATCTTCTCAAATATCGGAAGAAATAGTTATCTTAAAGCGTTTCGGGTGTAAATAGTAACTAAAAAACTAAGATCATTAATATGAGGATGAACTCAAGCCTTAGACGGTCAAACATCAAAGGACTATTCCAAGTATCAAAGGATTGTTTATCTTTGAAAGAGGTCATCACACAGATCACTGTAGGCATCTTTGGACACACCGTTGTGACAATATCAGAGGATTGCCTAGCTGAATCATTACTGGAAACGTCATAAGGAAATACCTGCAGAACGATAACTATTGATTGTTCTCTGTAGTGTTTTGAAAATAATTGTAAAATTTGAATTTTCTAAAATGTCATTTATTGATCTTTTTGAGTATAAATTGAACAGCTACATTAAAAAAGGTTGGTTTGTCTATACTCGATACAATGTACCAAATTCTGTTTAAATCAATGTTAAAATATATGTTTTAAATTTAATAATGTTTAAGTTGTTTTTTCACTTAATATCGTAAACGTATGAAGACACCATTTCTGAGCTAGCCGCCATTCTATTTCAACAAAATGGATATAAAAGTTGTGATTTAACTTATGAAAGTTTCGATAAAGATCAGGGGAAAACTCCTGAAGACAGAAAAGTTCAATATGTATGTACAGTCATTGAATCATAGTGCTTTTATCCAGAGTGAATAGATATGTATTTGTTTGGAAGCATTCTGTCTCCCCAGAGGCAGCTCAGTCATACCCGTGGAAGCCTCTGTTCTATTACGGCTTATACATGGGACAGAAAGGTAGAAATCTGATTGGATGCAATCGAAGTTAGTTGTGCAATCAGTGACTCCGTTTCAAAAGTAGTCATTCGCAAAACCTCGGCTATTTCCGTGTGGTTCGGCAAAGCCATCGTTGAAATTTAACATCCAGGGAGGATAACTCTTCCTTTTACCAAACATCGCTTTTTACCTTCTCATTAGTTTTTATTGAGTAAATAAGTAAAATAAAATCCATCATAAAACAAATAATGATTCTCACAATTTTAAAACAGTTTTTATTTAATGAAAAACTCTATCCATATCTAATTTTTAAATATTTTCCCTCGCACACTGTAAATGAAAAATAAACATAAAGGCATGATATTTTCCATGTCACTATACGCCCGTTATGAATTTCCCTAGTCATGGATATCCAAAACGTGTTTCATAGCCTGCAAATAAAAGAGATACCTTGAGTTACAATTTTTGCCCCCAGGGCAATCTGCCGGAACCCAAGTATCTTGGCGTAATAGAAAAAAGGCTTGCTCGCACAGCGGTGCCTCTGTGGGGAGAGAATGGTTTGGAAGAGGAACGGGTAGGGATACTGTTCACAATTGTTTGGGTTCATCTAGACCAGGGACGATTCGAACTTGCTTGGAGTTGTTGCATCCGATAAACTACACCAATATTACACCAACAGGGAAAAGAGGACGGTGAATATCTGGCAGTCAAGCCTACTGCTAGATAGGCACATAAAATGTCTCTCCTGGTAATTATTTTTTTACGAAATGCAATCTTTCTTTACCAATGATAACAATGAGATGTTAACTTCGGGAAATCTTTTGTTTCAATTGTACCAATGTCTACTGCCAGAGTTAGTGTAAATGTTTAGCATACATGTACATGTATGTGTTGAAAGAATATCAACCAACAAACATAATAAAAGACACATCATAATTATGAACAAACGTTTTGTTTTTCGTCGACAAGATACTATAAATCATACCGACACTACGCTACAAAAGCAGATGTTGTGCCGTGCTTGTACCGAAAGTTATCCCGTTTAAAAACTCGTAAATAATGGTTGCACAGACAAACATTGAAATAAAGTAGCTCACACTGACGAACTACATTTTGCTGATGTTCAGATAGTGTTGATTAAAAAGTTTTTACAAAGTCCTTTTTCTATTATCTGATTCTGATTTCATCTATAATATTCCTCTTACCCGAAACCATCAGTTCAGTTTTTCTGTAAAAGTACTCAAATAGATATGATGATAGATTTGGTCATGTTATCTATATAATGTCCTTGACGCTGTACCATTATTGTCTATAATTGTCAATATGTCTATATATATGCTAAATGTTTTAAGATTTTTACAATGTGTTTGGAATAAACATTGACATTCTACATTGAACTTGACAGCGTAGACATCTGGTAACATGACTGTTTATTACTCATTTTCAATGTGATCACCTTATAACACCTAATTGTTAAGATCTTGTAACATGAATTCACTTGAAATCTTGAAAGGCGACTCTCAGACTAGAACATCATACTTTGCACAGTTTAATGAGCGACAAATACGTTTCAATCGATAACATATCTCCTTATCTTCGCTTTTTTAAAATGTTGTAATTTGTTATTTTCAATAAGCATTCTTAACTAACTTAACACTTGTTTACACAAATATTAAGATGATTATATCTTGTTCAAATGTATCAATAAATATCATTTTGACACAGTTATGTTTTTCAATCCTTTCTAAAGGAAAACAAGTTTCTTTTTACATATTACAAAATTATATAAATGCATTTAGTCCAAGGCACGAAACTTACTTTTATAAAGGTTCATAGAAGGTGCATACTATGTCCAATCATCTGATCTAAAGAATAGATAAATAGAGGGTATCAAAGATTGGATCACTTAATTAGGGCAGCACTTCATTTCATAAAAAAACTCCCTAAGGTCAAAAGGTTTACAAGAAAGCCAGTATATGTCATATATTAGCCAGTATATTAAACGTTGGCTTCCTTTAGTGGCATGTCAGTCAGAATATCACATTATAATGACTACTTAGAGTACTTAGACAAACTTAGATAAAAGAGGAAAAATAAGTCTTAGAAATCAACAGAGGTTTTGAGCTAAATATATTAACTTCCAAACTTTTGAAGTAAAGAACATAGCATGTTATAAAGAGATTATTTCAGAATCTCTTTATTATTCGACAAAATGGATGGCTTGACATTCGTACTGAACCCAGTATTGCAGGTTTGGACTCCAATGGAGTTTAAAAGGATAGGGCGTTTTGAAAGAGTTCGTGTCGTAAGAAACTTTGGTACTCCCTGCTCAAGTCTGATATAAGTTGATACGGTTGTTTATTTGTACAAAGTGAATCTATAAAAAGAGATTCGTTTACTAGGTCTTGCTTAAAACAATGTGAAAGACAAAGTCATTTTTTAGTCTTTATCATTCATATTCTTAAATTTGATAGGAGGTAAAGTGAATGAAATGATTTAGACACTACAATACTGTTTTATGACAAGTGTTTGTCACTGAGGTGACATAATCCCCCGCCGCAAATTATCAATCAATTATTGGTTGTGACCTCTTATTTGTTGTCAGAGGGTCACGAAATGTATAAACTGTGTATAATTTGAAGGTCACCAAAATCGACTGGGCCCGGCGCCTTCCCAATAAGATGCATTGTGTAAGCGATGAAGAGAATCCAGTGAATGGTTCTTGAGATATCCTGCTAACAAGGGTAAAATGTCAAAGTCTCGTAATGACCTTGAAATGAAGGTCAAGGTCTTCTCCAGGGCAAGGTATATGTAAGATATGAAGAGAATCCAGTTGAAAGTTCTTGAGTGACGTGATTACAAGGGTAAACATGCAAGTTCACATGTCCAAAAATTCAAAGTTCCGCTGTGACCTTGACAATAATGTCAAGGTCACCAAAATGTAATCAGCCCAAGGTCTTCCCCAGGGGAAGGTATATGTGAGATATGAAGAGAATCCAGTTGAAAGTTCTTGAGATATCGCGCTAACAAGGGTAAACATGCAAGTTCACATGTCCAAAAATTCAAAGTTCTGCTGTGACCTTGAAAATAATGTCAAGGTCACCAAAATGTAATCAGCCCAAGGTCTTTCCCAGGGGAAGATATATGTAAGATATGAAGAGAATCCAGTTGAAAGTTCTTGAGATATCGCGCTAACAAGGGTAAACATGCAAGTTCACATGTCCAAAAATTCAAAGTTCTGCTGTGACCTTGACAATAATGTCAAGGTCACCAAAATCTAATCAGCCCAAGGTCTTCCCCAGGGGAAGCTATATGTAAGATATGAAGAGAATCCAGTAAACAGTTCTTGAGATATCGCGCTAACAAGGGTAAAATGGCAAAGTGTCCTTGTGACCTTGAAATGAAGGTCAAGGTCACGAAACCCATTTGGACAATTACTCTCACTTAGGTGAAACTATGTGCAAAATATGAGAAGGATGTACAGAATAGTTCTTATGTTATGCCATTTCGTACGTACGTACGTACGTACGGACGGACGCTGCCGAATACTATATCCCCCGCTTCGCGCTAATCGCGCGGCGGGGGATAATAAAGGTATTGTAAACTTTTATGTTGTTAATGTTTAAGAAACGCGTATGTGGAGCAGCCTTAGTCAATCGTCATTAGTTGAAGCAGCATTAAGTCTTTTGAAGGTCGAAACGTATGGGAAGAAGTCTAAACAGCCAATTATCATTAGTTGAAGCAGAGGTAACTCTTTAGAAGATGGTTTTGGAACATACTTGAAAACAACTAGGTAATTGATTACAAGTCTTTGACATAAGCTAGGGCTCAGATTCAGATTAGTTTTATGTTCAGTGGAAAATAATGGACACTGTCTTGAGAACCCTCCTTAGAAATACCACAGCAATATAATGGGCAAGCTAATAAAGTTTCTATGCGACCGTTACCAGAAATCAGACATCAGGGGAGATGAAATTCCCTCAATGCATCAAACAGTGATAAAATCCACAGACAGCAATGGCTTTCACAATCGCCAAGAGGAGAGGGGTTGTTAATCTTAAGGTGGATGAAATTGAGTTTGTCTGGAAGTCATCAAAGATAGTTTAGGTCCCTAACCAATCATTATTAAAACAGCGTGACAGATGCATCGCAATAAGTTGTGACAGACTCAAACACTTTAAAATGAAATTTACTGTTCCTTTGAGATGGGACATGCTTATTTCAAAGTTGACAGGTTCAACACAATCATTTCGTGAACACTTTGTAAAGTAACCTGATGGTGCAATCGAGTGGTGCAGTTGGGTTTTTATTAACAATTGGTCATAGTATCAAAAGTGTGAAAAATAACCTTGAAATTAAAGCGTATATTTCGATAGAATTGTTTAACATATTGATTTATATGAAGAGTTGCATTGGTATATAAAATTGAGAGGAACGTCTTTGGGCTTTTAAATATGACTGATATCAGATTTAATTGTCTCTTTAAAAAATGTGTTGGTTTGTAATGGTAAAAAGGAAATCTTGTGTTTAATCTAAGTTATGATATGAACCGTAGGTTCTTATATGCATTTGGTTCGAAGTATACAAGTTTAACACGAGTTTGAATTACTTGAATAAAATAAAATGTCATGCCTACATTAATCAAATAACCCATAGGCTGAATATTATTTCTAGAGACGAACAAAGTAAAGACTTATGACTATTACATGAAGACTATGTATTTCTCAATCAACTGTTTTAAACAATATTTCTAACAAAATGAATTACATATATAGATACATGTACATATAAAAACTTCAGATGAAAATTTAAGAATACCATTCTTTGCCAATTAAAAAAAAGGTTGATGTGGTATCCATCATTTGCACCAACTTTCAATGTCTGCAGCCTACAGTGAAATTATTTGTTTGAAGTTTTGTTCATACCCATATGCATACTTTCACTATTCTTTTGAAAATTAATTTTGGAATTTTGAAATTTTCTTAAAACAAGCTACATGTATTCACTACCATCTTTCAAAACAATTACGTCTTTAGACAAATCTGCATCGTTTTGACACAAAAATACACACCAAAGATCAGATCAGAACCTGATTTCCACATGTCAGTATGATATTGTCAATAGGAATTAGGGAATTACATGATTTTATTCATGTGATAATTTATAAAGTATTAGGGACTGAATGCAACTAGGATTCATTTTGAGTAATATATATCAAGACTTGCTATAAAAACTTTCTTATATGTTGCAATACCTTAAACTCTTGTAGGGTAATGTTAAAATGCTTCTGACCATATTTCGATGATTTATGAGCCAAGGTTGTTATTCTATGTTTATGAATAAGTAACAAAGCAAAAAGTGTTTTTTGTTTTCGGTTGTTTGAGAGGCATTTAAGAAGTTGGAAGTATCAAGAAGACCAGGAGTTTTATGGATATCAACTTATTCTACAATAAAGAAGTTGATATCCATAAAACTCCTTGTCTTCTTGTTGTTTGTTTTCATTGACCTGTCGGTGTGGCATTGCTGTTTCCTGACCCTAATGTTTCAACATGAAACCTTATTTATCATCATTCAAACTGTATTATCCCCTTGTGAATAATGTATCTATTCGTCAGGCTATCAATCAAGCATAATGACAAGTAGTTTCAATGAAGATTTCAAATGATATTTTCTTTTTTATAATATGAACACAAATCATTTTTCATATTGCTTCAAATAACATCTTTCTATTTGACATTTGTTTTAAATTAACAGCCTTGAAATCTTCTTCTCATTAACTTTCAGACAGTTTTTATATCATTATTGTTACCTCTATGACATTTACTTCTGATCTAATGTTGGATAAAATATTTTGCCATTCTGACTTTTATGTAATATTAAGATGCCAACCCCAGGATCTAAATGTTTGCATGACATTTCTACAGACGATCTTGGCGCTAAAAAAAACTTGGACTTGGACTGAATAAAAATATATTATCCCTATGCGCAAAGTTATACACCACTAAATATCTCTTCAGAGACACTGTACATACGTGATGTTATCACATTAACCTTAATTCTTTACAGTTATAAACAAGTCATCCTTGATATTAAAATATGTTTGGTAGAAAAATAGAAATGTGGAGGTTCCTTATATTAAGTTTGCTTATGATAAATTACCGTTAAACGTTCAGTCATCAACATCCAGTATTCTTGGTTACAATGGCCTAAACGGCTTGTATCAACATTTAAATAACCGAATTAGATCACAAACTCCTTCCGCAAAATTGGGAAATCATGGAGAGCAAAATGCACTTACAATTTGTGTTTGGATGAATAAAATCTTTACAAAAACATGATAAATCGAACCTACTACATGTTGCAGATGTATTGATACAAACAACAACAAACCAACAACCAGGATTTTTTTTATATGCCGAAATGACTTTACTTTTTATCATTGGGGTGCAACTCTTTTGTTGCTATGTATTTATATGTTTAACTCTGTAGTGTGTTTTCAGGTAATGTATGAGGTCAAATTCGGCCGTGCATCTGAGTTTGAATAGCTTTCAATAAGTCCTACTTTCATTTCAAGCTAGGTTATTTTTCAAGACCTTTGTCGTTGAGTTGGCATGTTATTTCAGAGCACTTGAAATCTTTCCTCAAACAACATTTATCTGGTTAGAAAAAACCCGATTATTTGAAAAGAGAAATACAAATAATCCAAAATCAATATGCCTTTAGGATAAGGAGTCGTTTTCTTTGACAAGCACCAGGTGTCTGCAAATTTGCAAAGCCCTAGAGTTAATTAAATCCAAACACCTCAGCATTGAGCACTTTGTATGAAGCCTTGGTTTGGTTATGCAATTATCTGCATGTGCACTTTCTCTTGTGATGAGATCCATATTCCAATTGATTCGATCTAAACTTGTATTTTCGTTGCAATATTTCCAACATGTTAGAAGCTGCTTATTTGAAAATGGGAAGTATATCTAATCAATGACAAACGTTTGTTTTATTGATTATAGATTATGTTGATGAGAAGTACATGTATATGAAAAGCGTAATGACATCAAATTACAAGGTTGCTGTAGCAGATTAAAACCTGTCTATACAAACAAACAAGCTACCAAATGCAATGACAAAGAGATGGTGGTGATTCGTACTTAAGTCTACTTTATCCAAAAAGATGTAAATATAATGTTAAAGACTGAAGGAACAATTTGTTGAGCTCAAACTTCAGTGACGCCATCCAAAATGTTGTTGTCAACTCTTTCGTTTTAGTCACTTTATTATCAGTCTAGCTTATATCAAAATTGTTGTTCAAAGCTGTTCATTAAACAAACCAATTGTATCAAGTGTCTACATTCATAGCTTTGGTAATGACCTATAAGAAACAAATGTGGATTCATTGCATTTAATTACTTACTGAAGAGGAAATCATTCCAAGAGTATCTCAAATAACTAAAGCTTTTTGTTAAAAAAACTTGTAGTTGCTCGTCTGGTGTGAAATTTGTACATTTACTTAAGTAAAGGTCAGTTTTGAAAATGTGTAGGGAATTTTTGCTGATCTCAACTTACCTGCGCTCTAGGTAATTCTGTTATCAATTCCTAGCCTCTGCTGTGTATAAGCGTGTCAGTAAATAAAAAAAGGCAAGTACAAGAAAACTTCGGCGCAAAATGCTCTAGCTGAATGTTGGCTCACATTTGATTTCAGCTCGGTAGAACTACTGGCCTTGGTTTCTTCAGACGATTGGATTAATGAATGAACAGAGGGCTTAATACATGAACGCTTTCTAACATTGAAAGGTAGATGAACCAATTTCAAGGATAGGAGGAACAAGAGATTTGATGTATCAGCAAAGTAATATTCATGAATCAAAGACATTAGTTTACAAAACTCAACATTGTGTATTGAGATAACAATTAAAATCGACCTCAAGGATGACATAAACATTAGTAAATCAACGAAGCAATTTCATTGAGCAGTTTGATTTGAGAACATCAGTCTGAATGGAAATAGGATTATTTTAATCTTGTGTTTTTCATTTTAAGTACAATGGAAAACAACACTGATACATCAGCACAGCGATACACATTACCTCATACAGTACACATCTTAGTTTAACAATAACCTGTACCTCTGTGTCCAATTGCTCAAACCCCGTGTTCATGCAAAAAGTTAAAACAAAAACAACCACATGATTCTATTCATTTTATCCTTTTGATGACTGCTTATATATAAGCTATAGGTCATACTTCATGTGCTGGTAACCAGTACTTCCGGTTCAATTTCTCAAACCTCATGATCATACAAACAAACTTAGCTTTTGTATATCTCTCATCCCGAGAGAGAAAATGAAAAAACTAAAACATCCACATGATTTGATAGATTTTCTCCTTGTGATGACTGCTCATATTTAAGCTGTAGGCCGTGTCCATCTTTAGTTTACTACTATTAACTCTGACCATTATTGGTAATGTAATTATTACTCAATGGATAAATCCCAACATCAATCAAAGTGCATAGACTAACATTGACTTGAGTGTTTCGTGTTCGTGCCGATGAAGCAGGCTCACTCATTCCACTTATAGAAATACTCTTGAGATTATTTTATCAAGGGAGTTTTTTGGGACTTCCAAACAGACAAATGTAGTCAGTTTATTACAATATTAAATTTGGAAAAACCAGTGTGTTAGATAGTTGTAAGAATTTAAACCAATTAGACATAGTGAATGATTGGTCCAAAAATATCCAATGTTCAGATTGAACAGTAATGTTGGAGTTTAATGTGAGCTTGAAGTTGGAGAGATAACGCCCTGCAGCAATATTGTCATATTATTCCTATGAGATTGTGGATAACACAGTGTCTCTTCCTCTTAGAATTTACAAGAATGGGCACTTTCCTGTTAAATGATATTTTGACCACATTATTTTGATTCTTCTTTGAAATCTGCATTTGATGTGTGTAAGATCATAATTCTTCAACAAACAATAGAATAAAACTCATGAATTATTTATGGCTTCTTTAAATGGGGTTGAAAATATCACGGTGACTTTTGCTTTAACTTGTTTAATACATTAGCTTTAAACTTTAGTTCATTTAAAAGGTGGGCGACATATTGTGTGTTACTTCATATATACACCATCAAATTACTCAACTATTTATCGTCTGTGGCTTTGTTTCATTTTGTATCAATATACCTGAAAATGACTATATTATTCAACGTTACCCCTCACATGAATCATAATTCGTAATCAACCAGAAAATGTAAAAAAAAAAATATTAAAAATAGACTTGCTTACCTATCATCAGATGGATAACCCTGGTTGGCCTGAATTCAGTGCATACCTTACTAAGAGCAAGACAGCCTGATGATTTTGAAATATATTCATGAATTTCCTTTTGGACTTTTCCTCTAAATGCTTTAACAATACTCTCGAGGATAGCTCTTCATTAAATTCTGGCCATTTTCCCAGACTTTGAGGGGGTTCCATTCATGAACAGGTTATCAAAGGCAACATTAGTGATATGAATGCAGGCATACTCTGCTCATATTAAAGTACTAATACATGAAATGTTAATTCTTTTTCACAACTGTAAGAGAAGCATGATGATCAGTGTGTAAACATAATTGTATTTTACAGGTAATAGTTGCAAATTTCATAGTACATTGAAGTTTTGGTGTTAATCATTTTGGACATTTATGGTATGTTTTGATTATTGTAGAGGTTGATCTTCTGAATTAAAACAATGAAAACAGTGAATATTACTATTGCATGATTTTCACAATCAATCGTGATTTCAAAGTTTTTAACTTTCTAGGTGCAGTTATTGTTATTCTAAATTGCAATTAACAATGACAAGTTCAAGATCCAACTTCTTGCTCTGCACATTACTGGATAATGAAACGACTTAACTAGAAAGGGTAGCCACTATTTAAGATATCCTTATCTCTCAACTATCAATAGTTAAAGGTCAATAGTTAAAGTTTTCTAATCAAGGAATATATATAATTTCTCCTCATAATTATACACTCAAGGGCAAACAAAACGATACCATATAAAATACATGAAAGATTAAGCAACTGACAGTCACAGCTGACACAGGGTAATTTCATGCCTTGAAAAGCCAAGATTTTAATTCCAAAGGTTTATCCAATAACGCTTTTGAAAATATGTCTTTCAAAACTCGCCGTTTAAAAATCTCCTAAATCTCGCTTTTCTGGTCTTTAACCAACTTACAGACAAAATTCATGAACAACTTATTTTCAGTAAAGGTTGTTCATATTGATAAAGTCTTTAATTTATCAAATTTATATATTTCATAATTCTTTTATTCCAATTCCAAAGATTACGACCAAGAAGAACAATGGAAGGCTGTTTAAGGACACCTCGTGTATTTGAACAGTCATTAATTAAAAGTACCATACCCTGAAATTTGACAATGTAAGTAAGTCTTCAGAATTTATGTATCACAGAGATTCATGATCACAATTCAAATACAACAGGTTTTATTTTGTACTTTGTCGGTTTTTTGCCCCGTAGTGCTATTAGTATAACGATTATGGTCATGGTTAGTCTGTAATTTCAAACATGGTATAGGCCTTATATTGTAACATTTCATTGAAAATGAAGGTTGAAACAATACTCAAACATTGAGCACTTACAAGTCGATCAACGTATATACTCGTCATCTTGATGTGCTTTACTATGGCTTCTCCTAACAGCCTTATACATATACTAATGTAAAGCTATTTACTTTATCGAAGGATAAATGGACGTTGATTTAATGTATCTGTTGAATACTTTGGTTATATAAAATGTACATATATTAATATCAAAGCTTGATTTCAGCAAGTTATATTTTCATGTTTACCGATTATCTTAATCGTTGATTATGATTAAGGTCAAACTATCTCATTTTAGATATGAAATTTAACTTTACAGAAATACGAACATTATCTAATTGTCAGACAGTTAATCACAACCTTTGAGCAAATCTACATTGTAGACAATGTGCCCAATTAAAATTCTAAACAGATATATCGACTCATAATGAAATCTCATTACGAATTGTACATTGTTTTTTATAAGAACAAAGGATATGTTATGGATTTGGTAAAAGGGTCTACTGAAGAAAGTGTATCAAGATGTTCTGTTATTTTATGGAACATTTTTAAACTGTCCAATTCACATTTGATTTGTTAATGAATGATATGAACAATTTTTCTTATGCTTGTTAAATATTTGAATGGTTACATGCACGTATAGCATTTCAAAAATCGTGCAATACATAAAAACTTCATGTTGGCTTTAAAAATGCCAAACGATTGTTCTTTATGGATCTGATAATTTGTACATCATGTGTACTAGCTAGCATCTCTCATAATTTTTCATTTAATGTCTCCTGTTGACAAATATAATGTTTATGTTATTGTTTACCCTACAAGTAGAACAAAATGTATACCTATGATATGAATATGACTGTGTTTTATCATATACGTTTAAATCCTAAACAATATTAATAATACGAATACGAATAATGTAATTTATTCGTAAAACAAACCTCAGATACATAACTATCAGATTATTTTGTGCAAAGAAAATTGTAAATGATCATGTATGAGAAGGAAAGGGTGAAATAAAGGTATTCCGTTAAGATGTATGTCTGGCAAGTAATGACTTAAGAAAAGGAAACAATGATCCATTTTATGATAATGAATCTACTGGATGTACAATGTACATGTAGCTCATATTTATCAACAACATTCGACAAATAAATTCATTGTTCATGACAAGTATTCATCAAGAGTCTAAATAAGTAGGCCTAATTATTCTCTCTTTCAATCACTTTGATTACAACTACATCGTACAGCTGTTCTACGTTATTGAATAAACATGTTTTGCATCAACTTCTAATATATGGACAAAGATTAATCAAGGTTTATGAAGTGATCACCAGAATTAGGAAGGCTAAGGGCCATATCAGGTCACAGATCATAGGACTACTTCGTGTATCAAAGGATTCCTTATCTTTAGCAGACATAACCACACAGAATCGCTGCAGGCCTTTATGGAAGCACAGGTATATATGGGAGATATGAGAGCTTGCTCAGCCAGATCATTACTGACTTTTCTTAATGCTTTGAAAAATGATTGACAAATTTGAAGGATTTAGCAAAAACACCTATAATATTTCAATACAATAATCAGCATGTATAAAGTGTCTGGAATGTGTTTTAACACATTAAGAATGCTGATTGAAATTGACACATTGAAATATATTAAAAAAGCGATGACAAGGAGATGATTTATCAATTGAAATGTATTTGTCTCTAATTAAAGTGTGCAAAGTAGGCCGATCCAGTCTGCATGTCAAGTCTGCATGTCGCCTTTCAAGATTTCAATACAAATTATGCATAACGAGCATATAAACTGGGTCGTTATGATATAAAGTTTCCATTGTGTTACTGAGAAATACTAACATGTGATTGGAGGCTCGAAAATGAATGTAGGATGTAAAATGTAACAGATTGTTTCAAACACATAATTAAACCCATAAATAAAAATGTGCAACAGAGTATTGACATTTCGGATATGGCATGTGAGAAGAATCATAATAGAAACTTTTTACAGCCAAGCGTAATTCTACTTTCAAGTCCTATTCATTCCTGTAAATTTGAAAGTGTGTGACGGATAATTTCAAATAAGAAACTTAGGGGTATGAAACCAATTACCAACTTTCAAGCCAAACCACTATTCGTTACATACAGATATGACATCATCTGCACTAAGTCTTGACTCAACCATGAAGGTTGCGTGCTTTGTTAAAAGTTGAATGATGTCGATCCCTAGTCGTCCTTAGGTAATCTTACTCAATGTATTAAACTAATCACATCATGGTGCTTAAAAGACCGGTAGCATTGATCATATTGACTAAAAACTAATTCATGAATAAAATTTAATTTGTTTTGAGGTTAAGAACAATGTAATGTTTAATAAATTATGTCACATTATTGCTGTAAATATTAAATGCAGAGAACTAAAATTGCGTTTGAATGAATGACATGGATTCCTCAGCTTTCAAGTTTGTTTTTTCCTCATGTTCAACTCTGAATAGAATACAAACAACAAACGAATGATAAGCACGACAGAAAAGCTTTTAAAAATGAGGCATTGATAAGGTTATCCAATAATTAATGTTGAGAACGTTATTTATCAAACATATTTTTTATTCATAATTCATAATATTCAATTAAAAGGGTGTATTGTTTTTAATTCATGGACAAATAGAAAATGCAAAAGTAGTTTTTTTCTGAAATTACAAATGCATTCTAGATGACGATTTTAAGTTGAAATACATCAATATACGATATGATTTTGACACAATCATTTGTTCAGCTTCATTTTATTTGAAATATTTCGATGGTTTCTTCAGAAAATAATATTTTGTTTGAAAGTATTTGACCTTCCCTTGTTATTGCATTTAAAAAAAGTTATTAATGACGACGCATGTAACACATCTGTAACGAGTAATGAACACTTTTATATTGATAATTGACCAAATTAAGCTGTATCTTGTTAGTTCTTCTCTTTTAAAATGGTTACTAGCGGCATGATGTCTGAAATGGTGTTCTTTGCACACGTCTAAAGTTAGAAAATCATTTCCTTTGATGATTTTTTCCCCAAGTCATGTCAAGAAAATTTGTTTAAATTTGCCAATTGTCAATTATCATCCTTGACATTGTTCTAAATAAAAACATAAACATCTAGCTGCTTAGTTTCTAATTTTACACATCAATACTATTCTTTTAGCACCTTTGAATCGTCAATCAATATTCAAAACTCTTCTAATGATGCATCAAATAGTGAGCTTTTTCTGTGGAATGATGTCGTCCAAAGATAAGCAACTCGACATGACATTTTAAGTCCTGACGTCTCCCTTGTTATGATGCCTCTACTAATAACTTATAAAACTCTATACTTATTTGTTAGCATCTCTCTACACTACATTGGCTCGAGGTGAGCTGAGGTGGCTTTAAGTTCACTTTTAAGAGTATTTCACTTACATGCAGGTTGAAAACCCTCAACACAAATGTGGCTATGCATTATGGTGATACCTGTGAGCATCGACTCAAACTAGCGAACCATGACTGATACTGTGCTGAAGTTCAGTGTAGCAATGCACCCAGACCTTACTGTGTATAACAGTTCTCCACTGGAAACAAAGTGGCCTAGCCCCTGGCGATCAAGATATGAGTAGTTGGCAATATAATTTTAGTTGGAAAGATATACAATTAAACCAATGACTTACATATGAATTACTTGTCATTTGATTCATTCAAATATATCAATGAGGACACAATTTTATTTTTTAAAGACAATCAATTAAAAATGAGGTGTAGCTAATTAATATGCAAAGTATCAATTGCGTAGCATACTGGTTCTCATTATGTTTTTAGTGGATTTTCTAAAAAAGGACACGGTTTTAATGTAATATCACTTAAATCATGCCAACAGAGCCAGTTCCAAGCTCTTTACATGTTATGCTTTATTGATATATACAGATGGGAAGGTCCTTTCAGAATTCCATAATTTGAACTTCACAAAGCTTTTATTCGACTTAAGCAAATCTGCATTCTGCACCTTCACCCTATGTTATGACACATAAGAAAGGCATCAATACTTTGTTTAGCTGTTCAAGTTTGCATTTACGTCATGAAGTATCACCATTTTGATAGATGTTGAGACATTGTTTCCGTTGTCTCCTTCCAAGACCGAAATGCTAGGGAATGGCCTTCTTAAAGATTTGTTTATTAATTAAAACTTTTTTCTTTATGAATCAAATCTGTAAAATCTTCAATTTCTCTCGCACTAACGGTTGTGAAAGCATTGTCTAAGGTTAGATACAATACCTTGTTGGGTTAAATGTTAAATCTCGACGATGGAGTTTGTTGAAATTGGCTCAAAAGGTTTATGTCTTATCAAAATTCTAATTTCCATAATCAAACTGAGAATTATTTTTTCTTGGCCAGATATTTACAATCTGTCTATTTTGAAATGATGGATTGCTAAAACCAATCAGATGTTTTGTGAACACATTTGCTCTTGTCTTGACAGTTGAGACAATCTGATCGATTAAGGTACAAAATGTAAAGAATGTTAGATGTACATAAAATCTCTACAAGTCTGCTGGTAATCAGTAAGCTTTCACTTCATTCCATCTGACTTACAACTGGGCTATCCATCTTGATAAGCAAGAAGTATTGTTAATGTTTGGATTCGCCAAGCTAAAGATCATCAAACTATTGAAAGCAATAGTTATTTTTTCAGAACCAAATTGAACTTTGTTTTAGAAGTCACGTTAACATGACATTACTTTAGCTGGTCATTAATCAAATAGAGGTGTCTTAATTAGCGAGGAGAATGTTGTCAAGATATCCTTTATTCAAAATGCAATATTAGATTAGATAAAAAGATAAATTTCATAAGTGCATATTTTTTACAATAATATGTTACAAAAACCCTTTTACCGTATGCCATACAATGTAAACTAATTGTGTTCTAAGGGGGATGATGTTTCACTTTCCATTAGAACAGCAAAGAGACAAATTCAATATGAGTTTTTTTATTGGCACAAAGTGAATCTCTAAAAAGATACTACTGTGAGAGATTTTTCATATTCTTTATGATTCATAGTTTCAATGGTAATAAGAGCTAACGTGATTGAAATAATTTAAAAAACTACAATACTGTACTATGGTATGGTATTGTAAACCTTTATGTTATAAATGTGTAACAAAATGTGTTTGTTGAGCAGCCTTATCAGCCAATCGTCATTAGTTGAAGCAACATTAAGTCTATTGAAGATCGAAAGATAAGTGAACCAGCTAAACAGCCAATTATCATTAGTTGAAGGAGAAGTAATTCTTTAGAAGATTGTTAACAAGTGGTTTTGCGACATACTTGAAAACAACTAGGTAATTGATTACAAGTCTTTGACATAAGCTAGATCTCCCTTCAGATTAGTTTTATATCCAATAATGGACACAGTCTTGAGAAAACTACTAAGAAGTACAACAGCAAGCTAATAGGCAAGCCAATAAAGTTTCTATTTGACGGTTACCAGAAATCAGACATCAGGGAAGATGAAATTCCCTCAATGCATCAAACAGTGATAAAATCCACAGACAGCAATGGTTTTCACAATCGCCAAGAGGAGAGGGATTGTTAATCTTAAGGTGGATGAAATTGACTTTGTCTGGAAGTCATCAAAGATAACTCAGGTAGCCAATCATTATTAAAACAGCGTGACAGATGCATCGCAATTATGTGTGTGGTGTTTTCGTTCATGGGATAGACTCTAGTAAGATACTTACACAATTTTTGTTTCAAAAGCCTTTAGGTTGATATTGACACTTTGATAAGTATCTCTATATGATGCAGATAATTTGCGAGTTGAAGATGGGAAAGCAACCTTTACAACAACACATATGTACGTTTTTTAGATAAATGTATTACTTCGAGAGCACAAAGCAACAGACTCAAACACTTCAAAATGAAATTTACTGTTCCTTTGAGATGGGACATGCTTATTTCAAATTTGACAGGTTCAACATCAATCATTTCGTGAACATTTTGTAAAGTAACCTGATCAATAGTCACAGTATCAATGGTGTGAAAAATAATATTCAAAGTAAAGCGTATATTTTGATAGAATTGTGTTAACATATTGATTTAAATGAAGAGTTGCATTTGTAAATAAAATTGAGAGGAACGTTTTGGGGCTTTTAATTATGACTGATATCAGATTTAAATGTCTCTTTAAAAAATGTGTTGGTTTGCAATTGTGAAAGGAAATCATGTATTTAATCTAAGTTATGATATGAACCGTATTTTCTTATATGCATTTTGTTCGAAGTTTGCAAGTTTAACACGAGTTTGAATTACTTGATTAAAATAAAATGTCATGCCTACATTAATCAAAATAACCCCAGGGCTGAATATTAATTCTAAAGACGAGCAAAGTAAAGACTTATGACTATTGCATGAAGACTATGTATTTCTCAATCAACTGTTTTAAAAAATATTTCTAACAAAATGAATGACATATATAGATACATGTACATATAAAAACTTCAGATGAAAATTTGTTTAAACCATAATTTGCCAATTGAAAAAGGTCGATATTATATACTTTGAGAAGAAAGAATATGTCCTCGTTGTAACATTAATCAGATTCAAAATAATCTTCACTAATTATGTTAGTGCCCTGTTTTACTGAATCAAGACATTAAGCTTATCAATGAATATTATTCCCAATGTATAAGAACAAACATAATGTATTTTGTTTGTTCGAACTCATGTAAGAATAAGTAGGAATAAAGATTGCACGAATCCTTACTCTGAATCACAATAAAAGCTACAGGTTTGAAGTAAGTTTCCGCCAGTCCTTCTTTCGTTTCAAGCTAAGTTATTTTTCAAGACCTTTGTCGTTGAGTTGGCATGTTATTTCAGAGCACTTGAAATCTTGTGAAGCTTTTTCCTCAAACAACATTTATCTGGTAGGAAAAAACCCGATTATTTGAAAAGTGAAACACAAATAATCCAAAATCAAATTGCCTTTAGGATAAGGAGTCGTTTTCTTTGACAAGCACCAGGTGTCTGCAAATTTGCACAGCCCTGTGGTTAATTAAATCCAAACACCTCAACATTGAGCACTTTGTATGAAGCCTTGCTTTGGTTATGCAATTATCTGCATGTGCGCTTTCTCTTGTGATGAGATCAATATTTCAATTGATTCCATCTAAACTTGTATTTTCGTTGCAATATTTCCAACATGTTAGAAGCGGCTTATTTGAAAATGGGAAGTATAATTATCTAATCAAGACAAGCAATATTGTTTGTTTTATTGATTATAAATTATCGATTATGATGATATGAAGTACATGTAAATGAAAAACGTAATGACATCAAATAACAAGGCTGCTGTAGCAGATTAAAACCTGTCTATACAAACAAACAAGCTACCAAATGCAATGACAAAGAGATGGTGGTGATGCGTTCTTAAGTCTACTTTATCCAAAAAGATATAAATATAATGTAAAAGACTAATCGAACAATTTGTTTAACTCAAAATTAAGTGAAGCCATTCAAAATGTTTTTCAAATAAAAATGGACATACTTTTGTTAGCAAGGTATCAGCTTCGAAATTCCATAGTTATTAATCAATCTACAGAAAAGACTGGGTCTGACAAATGAATAGAGACGATCTCATCAGTTCAGACCACATAAATAGTATTCGCCCAGTAATGTAATAACTTAGCAACTTTTATTTGTTTTTTTGATATATGCAAATAGTTTTATTGGAACTGGAGCCATCACTTTGTTACATCTTCTTTACTTCCTCTTTAACAAGCATAATTTATCTATCTAAACTTTGAGCAAACGTAACTGAAAGGGAACATCAAGGTTTCATATAATATACACTGGTTTTGATTATTTGTTGCCAACTCTTTCGTTTAAGTCACTTTATTATCAGTCTAGCTTATATCAAAATTGTTGTTCAAAGCTGTTCATTAAACAAACCAATTGTATCAAGTGTCTACATTTATAGCTAAAGTAATGACCTACAAATGTGGATTCCTTGCATTCAATTACTTACTGAAGAGGAAATCATTTCAAATGGTTAGTTAAGATAACCTCACAGAAGGACATAATGAGCTCATGGCGACAAATGTATTAGATTTGCCAATAGCAGTCTCTTAATATTTATGCATAGCGGTGACCTAGATATCAAAACGAGGCTAAGCCCGCAAGCTTCTAGAATGGATGACGGTGTCCGTTGCAGTATTTAGTGACTAGCGTGAATGTAACATCATGAGAATATGTATACATTTGCAAATATGTCATGTGCCGTTTTTACAAAGTTTTTGGGTTAAACTTGTAAACGATTATTAAAGTTTTCATTCATCACACTCCTCGCTCAAAAGCAACAACATCCCGGAACGTGGATTTGCTGAGAGGGGTATTCATCGAAAATTTATTCGACAAATAAATTCATTGTTCATGACAAGTATTCATCAAGAGTCTCAATAAGTATGCCTAAATATTCTCTCGTTCAATCACTTTGATTACAACTACGTCGTACAGCTGGTCTATGTTATTGAATAAACATGTTTTGCATCAAATTCTAATATATGGATAAAGATTAATCAAGGTTCATGAAGTGATCGCCACAATTAGGAAGGCTAAGGGCCATATCAGGTTACAGATCATACGACTACTTCGTGTATCAAAGGATTCCTTATCTTTAGCAGACATAATCACACAGAATCGCTGCAGGCCTTTATGGAAGCACAGGTATATAAGGTAGATATGAGAGCTTGCTCAGCCAGATCATTACTGACTTTTCTTAATGCTTTGAAAAATGATTGACAAATTTGAAGGAATTAGAAAAAACATCTATGATATTTCAATACAATAATCAGCATGTATAAAGAAGTGTCTATAATGTGTTCACTTAACGCATTAAGAATGCTTATTGAAATTGACACATTGAAATATATTAAGAAAGCGATGACAAGGAGATGATTTATCATTTGAAAAATATTTGTCTCTAATTAAAGTGTGCAAAGTAGGCTGATCCAGTCTGCATGTCCCCATTCAAGATTTCAATACAAATGATGCACAAAGAGCGTATAAACTGGGTCGTTATGATATAAAGTTTGCATGTGTTACTGAGAAATAATAACACGTGATTGGAGGCTCAAAAATGAATGTAGGATGTAAAATGTCAAAGATTGTTTCAAAACCTAATTAAACCCATAAATTGAAATGTGCATCAGAGTATTGACATTTCGGATATGGCATGGGAGAAGAATCTTAATAGAAACCTTTTACAGCCAAGCGTATTTCTACTTTCAAGACATAGTTATTCCTGTAATTTGAAAGTGTGTGACTCCGATGGATAATTTCGAATAAAAAACGTCGCTGATTAGGGGTATGAAACCAGTTACCAAATTTCAAGCCAAACCACTATTTGTTACATACAGATATGACTTCATCTGCACTAAGTCTGAACCGCAACCATGAAGGTTGCATGCTTTGTTAAAAGTTGAGTGATGTCGATCCCTAGTCATTCTTAGTTAATCTTACTCAACGTATTGAACTTATCACATCACTGCGCTTAAAAGACCATTAGCAGTGATAATATTGACTAAAAACTAATGCATGAATAAAATTTAATTTGTTTTGAGGTTAAGATCATTGTAATTTTAATTAATTCTATCACATTATTGCTATCAATATCAAATGCAGAGTGCGTTTGAATGAATAACATGGATTTCTCAGCTTTCAAGTTTGAACTTTCCTCATGCTCAACTCTGAATAGAGTACAAGCACAAAAGTTTTCAACAAACAAATGATAAACACGACAGAAAAGCGTTTAAAAAATGAGGCATTAATAAGGTTATCCAATAATTAATGTTGAGAACGTCATTTATCAATCATTTTTTATAAATTCATAATTAAAATTTCAATCTTCTTGAAATTAATTTCCTTTTTGTCAAAATTTTTTCAATTAAAAGGGTGTATTGATTTTAATTAATGGAAAAATAGAAAATGCAAAAGTAGTTATTTCTGAAAATACACATGCATTCAAGATGACGATTTTAAAGTTAATTAAAGCTAAGTTGAAATCAATATAAGATAGGATTTTGAAACAATCATTTTTTCAGCTTCATTTTATTTGAAATATTTCAATGGTTTCTTTCAGAAAATAATATTTTGTTTGAAAGTGTTTGACCTACCCTTGTTAATGCATTTAAAAAAGAGTTATTAATGACGACGCATGTAACACATCTGTAACGAGTAATGAACACATTTATATTGATAATTGACCTAACTAAGCTGTATCTTGTTAGTGCTTCTCTTTTGAAATGTTTACTGGCGGCATGATGTCTGAAATGTTGTACTTTGCACACGGTAATAACTCAGAAACTCATTTCCTTTGATGATTTCTTTCCAAGTCATGTCATGAAAATTTATTCAAATTTGCCAATTGTCAATTATCATCCTTGACATTGTTCTAAATAAAAAACATATACATCTAGCTGCTTAGTTTCTAATTTTACACATCAATACTATTCTTTTTGCACCTTTGAATCGTCAATCAATATTCAAAACTCTTCTAATGATGCATCAAATAGTGAGCTTTCACTAATGATACAGCTCAGTAACTAATATTTGTATAGATCTCAGAGGCTTGAATTGATTCTGTGGAATGATGTCTTCTCAACTCCTTAATCTATGACCTGACGTCTCTCTTGTTATGATGCCTCTACTAAAACTTATAAACCTCTCTACTTATTTGTCAGCATCTCTTAACACTACAGTGGTTCGAGGTGAGCTGAGCTGAGGAGGTTTTGGCTTTAAGTTCACCTTTAAGAGTATTTCACTTACATGCATGTTTAAAACCCTCAAAACAAATGTGCATATGCATTATGGTGATACCTGTGAGCATCGACTCAAACTAGCGAACCATGAATGATAACGTTCTGAAATTCAGTGTAGCAATGCACCCAAACCTTACTGTGTGTATAACAGTTCTCCACTGGAAACAAAGTTGCCTAGCTCCTGGCAATCCAGATATGAGTAGTTGACAATATAAGTTTAGTTGGAAAGATATACAATTAAACCAATGACTTACATAGGAATTACTAGTCATTTGATTCATTCAAATATACCAATGAGGACACAATTTTATTTTTTAAAGACAATCAATTAAAACTGAGGTGTAGCTAATTAATATGCAAAGTATCAATTGCGCAGCATGCTTGTTCTCATTATGTTTAGAAGATTTTCTTAAAATTACACAGTTTTAATGTAATATCACTTAAATCATGCCCACAGAGCGAGTTCCAAAGCTCTTTACATGTTATGCTTTTTTATATATACAGATGGGAAGATCCTTTCAGAATTCCATAATTTGAACTTCACAAAGCTTTTATTCGACTTAAGCATATCTGCATTCTGCACCGTCACCCTATGTTATGACACATAAGAAAGGCATCAATACTTTGTTTAGCTGTTCAAGTTTGCATTTACGTCATGAAGTATCTCCATTTTGATAGATGTTGAGACATTGTTAACGTTTTATCCTTCCAAGACTGAACTGCTAGAGAATGGCCTTCTTAAGGAGTTGTTTATCAATTAAAGCTTTTTTATTTATGAATCAAATCTGTAAAATCTTCAATTTCCCTCGCACTATCGGTTGTGAAAGCATTGTCTGAGGTTAGATACAATACCTTGTTGGGTTAATTTGTTAAATCTCGACGATGGAGTTTGTTGAAATAGGCTCAAAAGGTTCATGTCTTATCAAAATTCTAATTTCCATAATCAAACTGAGAATAATTTTTTCTTGGCAAGATATTTACAATCTGTCTATTTTAAAATGATGGATTCCTAAAACCAATCAGATTTCAATGTTTTGTGAACACAATTGCTCTTATCTTGACAGTTGAGACAATCTGATCGATTAAGGTACAAAATGTAAAGAATGTTAGATGTATATAAAATCTCTACAAGTCTGCTGGTTATCAGTAAGCTTTCACTTCATTCCATCTGACTTACAACTGGGCTATCCATCTTGATATACAGAGTATTGTTAATGTTTGGATTCGCCAAGCTAAAGATCATCAAATTATTATTATTTTTTTCAGAACCACACTGAACTTGTTTTAGAAGTCACGTTAACATGACATTACTTAATAGCTTGTCATTAATCAAATAGAGGTGTCTTAATTAGCGAGGAGAGAGTTATCAAGATATCCTTCATTCAGATGCAATAATAGATTAGATAAAAAGTAAAATGTCATAAGTGCATATTTTTTACAATAATATATTACAAGAAACCTTTTACAGTATGCCATTCAATGTAAACTAATTGTGTTCTAAAGGAGATGATGTTTCACGTTCCATTAGAACAGCAAAGAGACAAATTCAATATGAGTTTTGTTATTGGCGCAAAGTGAATCTATATAAAGATACTACTGTGAGAGATCTTTCATATTCTTTATGATTCATAGTTTCAATGGTAATAAGAGCTAACGTGATTGAAATAATTTAAAAAGCTACAATACTGTACTATGGTATGGTATTGTAAACCTTTAAGTTATAAATGTGTAACAAAATGTGTTTGTTGATCAGCCTTATCAGCCAATCGTCATTAGCTGCAGCAACATTAAGTCTATTGAAGATCGAAAGATAAGTGAAGCAGCTAAACAGCCAATTAGTTGAAGGAGAAGTAACTCTTTAGAAGATTGTTAACACATGGTTTATCGACATACTTGAAAACAACTAGGTAATTGATTACAAGTCTTTGACATAATCTAGGTCTCCCTTCAGATTAGTTTTATATCCAATAATGGACACAGTCTTGAGAACACTACTAAGAAGTACCACAGCAAGCTAATAGGCAAGCCAATAAAGTTTCTATTTGACGGTTACCAGAAATCAGACATCAGGGAAGATGAAATTCCCTCAATGCATCAAACAGTGATAAAATCCACAGATAGCAATGGCTTTCACAATCGACAAGAGTAGAGGGATTGTTAATCTTAAGGTGGATGAAATTGAGTTTGTCTAGAAGTCATCAAATATAGCTCATGTCCCAACCAATCATTATTAAACAGCGTGACAGATGCATCGCAATTAGTTGTGTGGAGTTTTCGTTCCTGGGATAGACTCTAGTAAGATACTTTCACAATTTTTGTTTCAAAAGCCTTTAGGTTGAAAAAGCCACTTTGATAAGTATCTCTATACGATGCAGATAATTTGTAAGTTGAAGATGGGAAAGCAACCTATACAACAACACATATGTAAGATTTGAGAGAAATGTATTATTTCGAGAACACAATGCAACAGACTCAAACAGGTCAAAATGAAGTTTTCTGTTTGTTTGAGATGGGACATGCTTATTTCAAATTTGACAGGTTCAACGTCAATCATTTCGTGAACAATGTGTAAAGTAACCAGATGGTGCAATCGAGTGGTGCAGTTGGGTTTTTATTAACAATTGGTCACAGTATCAATAGTGTAGAAATAACATTAAATTTAAGGCGTATAATTCCATAGAATTGTTAACATATTGATTTAAATGAACAATTGCATTGGTAAATAAAATTGAGAGGAACGTTTTGGGGCTTTTAAATATGACTGAGATCAGATTTAATTGTCTCTTTAAAAATATGTTGGTTTGCAATGGTGAAAGGAAATCATGTGTTTAATCTAAGTTATGATATGAACCTTAGGTTCTTATATGCATTTGGTTCGAAGTATACAAATTTAACACGAATTACTTGAATAAAATAAAATGTCATGCCTACATTGATCAAAATAACCCCAGGCCTGAATATTAATTCTAAAATCGAACAAAGTAAAGACTTATGACTATTGCATGAAGACTATGTATTTCTCAATCAACTGTTTTAAAAAATATTTCTAACAAAATGAATGACATATATAGATACATGTACATATAAATACTTCAGATGAAAATTTGTTAATACCATAATTTGCCAATTGAAAAAGGTCGATATTATATACTTTGTGAAGAAAGAATATGTCCTCGTTGTAACATTAATCAGATTCGAAATAATCTTCACTAATTATGTTAGTGCCCTGTTTTACTGAATCAAGGCAATAAGCTTATTAATGAATATTATTCCCAATGTATAAGAACAAATATAATGTATTTTGTTTGTTCGAACTCATGTAGTGCCGTTTGCGGTCTCTTAAGAATAAGTAGGAATAAAGATTGCTGGCATCTTACTCTGAATCACAATAAAAGGTTCAGGTTTGAAGTAAGTTTCCGCCAGTCCTTCTTTCGTTTCAAGCTAAGTTATTTTTCAAGACCTTTGTCGTTGAGTTGGCATGTTATTTCAGAGCACTTGAAATCTTGTGAAGCTTTTTCCTCAAACAACATTTATCTGGTAGGAAAAAACCCGATTATTTGAAAAGTAAAACACAAATAATCCAAAATCAATATGCCTTTAGGATTGGAAGTCGTTTTCTTTGACAAGCACCAGGTGTCTGCAAATTTGCACAGCCCTGTGGTTAATTAAATCCAAACACCTCAGCATTGAGCACTTTGTATGAAGCCTTGGTTTGGTTATGCAATTATCTGCATGTGCACTTTCTCTTGTGATGAGATCCATATTTCAATTGATTCGATCTAAACTTGTATTTTCGTTGCAATATTTCCAACATGTTAGAAGCTGCTTATTTGAAAATGGGAAGTTTATCTTATCAACGACAAACAATGAACGTTTGTTTTATTGAATATAGATTATCGATTATGTTGATATGAAGTACATGTATATGAAAAACGTAATGACATCAAATGTAGCAGATTAAAACCTGTCTATACAAACAAACAAGCTACCAAATGCAATGACAAAGAGATGGTGGTGATTCGAACTTAAGTCTACTTTATCCAAAAAGATATAATTATGATGATATGATGTTATAGACTGATAGAACAATTTGTTTAGCTCAAACTTCAGTGACGCCATCCAAAATGTTTTTCAAATCAAAGTGGACATACTTTTGTTAGCAAGGGATCGACTTCAAAATTCCATAATAATTGATCAATTTATAGAAAAAGACTGGGTCTGAATAGAGAGGATCTCATCAGTTCAGATCACATAAATAGTTTTCGCCCAGAATGCAATGACATAACAACTTTTATTTGTTTTTTGATATATGCAAATAGGTTTATTGGAACTGGAGCCTTCACTTTGATACTTCTTCTTTACTTCCTCTTTAACAAGCATCATTTATCTGTCTAAAGCATGAGCAAACGTCACTGAAAGGGCCCTTCAAGGTTTCATATCACATACACTGGTTGTGATTATTTGTTGTCAACTCTTTCGTTTTAGTCAATTTATTATCCGTCAAGCTTATATCAAAACTATTGTTCAAAGCTGTTCATTAAACAGACCAATTGTATCAAGTGTCTACATTTATAGCTTAAGTAATGACCTATAAGAAGCAAATGTGGATTTCTTGCATTCAATTACTTACTGAGGAGGAAATCATTCCAAATGGTTAGTTAAGATAACCTCACAGAAGGATATAATGAGCTCATGGCGACAAATGTATTGGATTTGCCAATGAGTCATTCATATAAGTCTTCTCTGTCCACCTTTTAACAAAGCTCAAAGAGAACCAACCATATAAAAAATGCAAGATTTTTAACAGCCTCATTTGATCCAAATGTTCATAGGATCATCTGTAAATGAAGTAACAACATGGGCACATGAGTATCTCAAATAACTAAAGCTTTTTGCTTAAAAAACTTGTAGTGGCTCGTCTGGTGTGAAATTTGTAAATTTACTTTAGTAAAGGTCAGTTTGAAAATGTATAGGGAATTTTTGCTGATCTCAACTTACCTGCGCTCTATCTAATTCCGTCATCAATTCCTAGCCTCTGCTGTGTATAAGCGCTTCAGTAAATAACCAATTGCTCAAACCTCATGATCATGCAAAAGGTTAAAACGAAAACATCCACATGATTCGATGGATTTTATCCTTGTGATGACTGCTCATATCTAAGCTGTAGGCAGTGCCCATCTTTAAGTTTCTTGTATTAACTCTGAACCAAGTCTGACCATTTTAGGTAATGTAATTATTACTCAATATATATCCAAACATCAATCATAGTACATGGACTCACAATGAATAGAAAGTTTCCTGTTCGTGCCGATGTAACAGCCTCACTCATTCTGCTTATGGAAATACTCTAGACCGTTTTCGGCGAGGGAGTATTTGGGAACTTCCAAACCGACTAATATAGTCAATTTTAGTACAATTATGTTCATTGATAGAAAACAGTCATACATTCTCTACACAAGATCATCACACCTAATATATATTCTTAGATATATCAATTTACTAGTTTAATGATAAAATGAATATTCGCTATTCTGAAAAAACATTGTTGAATAAACCTTTACACTCTCACTCTCAATTTCGTTGTATATTGACACCATTCATATGCACATAAAATCTATATACATGTGACTGATATTGATTATACTTTTGTTTAGAAATATACATGATGATGAAAATATTTATCATATACTTGCTTATAAATACAGAGATTTTGAATGCACGATACACCCTTCGTCAAGCACCCTGTATCAGCCCGCAGGGCAGATAACCTGTATCAGCCCGTCGTCAAGGGCAAAAACCTGTATCAGCCCGTCGTCAAGGGACTTGAACGTGGAACCCTAAGCAACGAACGAAAAAAAAAGATCGAAGTCACGAGGAATTTAGAGTTGTCTCCCTTTGTACAGCTTACGTTAAAACGTGTCCGACATCGCAAAAACGCTGCAGTCACTTGCGGATAGGATTTGTCAGTTTGATTATTAATACAACCTTTCTTTCTAGTTTGGAATTCAACCAGAGATTAAATGAACTCAAAAGTCGCAAGAGGCGAAGGCTCGGGGGCTGAATGTTTATTGGTATTGAGTTAGTTATCCAAACGGATAAAATCAGCCACATGTTAATGTTAGGAATTAAAGTTTAAAAATGTTAAATTATTTTTGCAGTTTGTATGGTAAGTATATATGTTAAAAATAGTATGATATGGGTATTTTCATATCTCATTCGGTATCAGCCCTCGACCAATACCGATATTGGGGTCTCGGGCTGATACCGAATGTGATATGAAAATACCCATATAATACTATCTATATCTTATATGAAAATATCATTTTACCATAGATTGCCATATCGTTAGTTCTATGGTCACCTTCTCTCATAAATGTGCCTAAGGTACGTATTTGTTAGCATGGTAACCATTTAGGCATGCTGAATGATTGGTCAAAAAGTGGGTGTCACGATGTTCAGATCGAAAGGTAATGATAGTGTTAAAAGTAACCTTGTTGGCTTGAGTTAGAGAGATAGCGGACTCCACCATTATCTCCATATTATTCCTAAGAGATCGTGGATAACACAGTGTCTCTTCCTCTTAAGATTTCAAAGAATGGGGACTTTCCTGTTTCACAACACAGTATTTTGTCGTTATTGACAGTTATCATGATCAAAGTAGAGGCAAGTGCAAATCGAAAATTGATAAATGTTGGGAATAATGACAATTTCAAATTTCCTCTTTATAATGTGCATTTGATATGTGTAAGATCATAATTCCTCAACTAACCATTGAATAAAAGCTAATATGTCTTCATAAAATTATCAAAGGACATTTCTGGTTAGAAGGTGTTACTTTTTCTTTAATTGTTTTGATAGATTTGCTTTAAGTTTTTGAGCTCATTCATTAGGTGGTCGATATACATATGTATTGTGCATAACCTCGTTTATACACTCAAATATGTATCGTCTGTGGCTTTGTTTCATATTGTAGCACCTTATTTTCAAATTTGATATTAGAAATAAACCTGCAAAATGACTTCTATACCATTCAAGGTTACATCTCACATGAAATCATAATCCAATTTAGAATCAACCAGAAAATATAGGTTAACAAGTTTACTTTTCATCTTACTGATTCATCTTTAGTAAATAATTGACAATTTCAATAAAGCTGGAGCCTTGGATAGTAGATCTATTAACAACAGAAAACTGGAACTAGTGTGTTGGTTACTAAAATGTAAAGGATCCTCCTTGAAAATGAAACAATTCAGAATTTTAATTGGGATCATGCTTGGGGAAAATCGTCTACGCAAATGTTCAAATGTTGCAAAGAAATTGGTACCTACTGCCGCCATCCAACACTTCTTGGTGATGATAAAATCTGGTTTTTGATAATTGGATAAATTCTATTGTGAATTGTATACAGGAGAAAATCGTCTCCTTATTTGTATTTAACATATACAAGTTGCAGACCAAATCATTTAGTAGGACTTTAAGATTAAAACAATTGATATCCAGGCATAAGGCTTCCATGAAAATAAACTAGCTTTCATATCATCAGATGGATAACCATGGCTTGTCCAGTGTTCAGTGCATACCTACAATGTAACTAAGAGCAAGATAGCCTGTTGATTTTGGCATATCTTCATGAATGTTTTTTTTGAACTTTTCCTTTAAATGCTTTAAACTTAATCTCTCGAACATAGCTCTTCATTAAATTCTGTCAATTTTCTTAGAGTTTGAGGGGGTTCCGTTGATGAACAGGTTATCAAAGGCAGTGCTAGCGATATGAATGAAGGCAAACGCTGCTCATATTCAAGTATTAATACATGAAATGTTAATTCTTTTTCACAACTGTAAGAGAAACATGATGCTCAGTGTGTAAACATAATTGAATTCCAAAGGCAATGGCTGCAAAAATTATAGGACATTGAAGTTTAGGTGTTAAAGATTTTGGAATTTATTATATGTTTTGATTATTGTAGAGGGTGATCTTCTGAATTATAACAATGACAACAGTCAATATTACTATTGCACGATTTTCACAATCACAATCAATCGTGTTTTCATAGTATTTAGCTTTCTAGGTGCAGTTAATGTTATTCTAAATTGCAATCAACAATGACAGTTTCAAGATCCAACCTCTTGCTGTGCACAAAACTGGATAGGGAAACGACTTAACTAGAACGGGTAGCCCCTATTTTAGATATCCTTATCTCAAAACTAAGGACAATAGTTAAAGTATTCTTATTAAGGTATATACATACTTTCTCCTCATAATTATATATTCAGGGGCAAACAAAACGATACCATATAAAATAAGCATATAAGCATCTGGCAGTCACGGCTGGCACAGGATTTTTCTTGCCTTCAAGAGCCAATATTTTTAATTCCAAAGGTTTGTCTGTTTTTGAAAAATATGCCTTTCAAAACTCGTAAATTAAAAATCTCCTTAATCTCCCTGTATGTGTCTCTAACCAAATAACAGACAAAATGCATGAACAAATACATTTCTGTCCAGGTTTTTCATATGGATAAAAGTTTTGATTTATCAAATTTATAAATTTCATAATTCTTTTATTCCAATTCCAAGGATAACGACCAAAAAGAACAATGGAAAGGCTGTTTTAGGACACCTCGTGTATTTGAACAGTCATTAATAAAAGGACCATACCCTGAAATTACCCTGTTCCTATCACAGAGTTTCATAGTCACAATTCAGTAACAAGATTATAATTTGTACCCTTTGAAAAATTGATGTCGTTGTTTTGCCCCATAGTGCTAGTAGTATAAGGATTGTGCTGATGGTTAGTCTATAATTTCAAACATAATATAGGACTAATATGTTGTTTTCATTGAAAATGAATGTTGAAACTATATTCAAACATTGAACTCTTTCATGTCGATCAAAGTATATACTCGTCATATCGATGTGCTTTACTATGGCTTCTCCTAACAGCCTTATACATGTTCTAATGTAATGCTATTTACCTTATCGAAGGATAAATGGACGTTGATTTAATGTATCTGTTGAATACTTTGGTTATATACAAGGTACATATATTAATACCAAAGCTTGATTTCAGCAAGTTATATTTTCATGTTTCCCGATTATCTTAATCGTTGATTATGACTAAGGTCAAACTATCTCATTTTAGATATGAAGTTTAACTTTACAGAAATACGAACACAATGTAAATGTCAGACAGTTAATCACAACTTCTGAGCAAAACAACATTGTAGACAATGCGTCCGATTAAAATTCTAAACTGATATATCGATTCATAACGAGACCTCATTGCAAATTGTACATGGTTTTAATAAGAACAAAAGATATGATATGGATAAAACATTAAACTAGTGAAGAAAGTGTATCAAGATGTTCTGTTATTTTGTACAACATTTTTCAGCTGTCCAAATCACAATTTGATTTGATAATGAATGATATGAAAAAATTTTCTTATGTTTATTAAATACTTGAATGGTTACATCCATACATTTGATATACAAAACTCGTGCAATACATAAAATCTTTATGTTGGGCTTTTTTAGAAATTTGAAACGATTGAAAACTGACATGTGATTTTGAATTGTTTATGGATCTGATAATTTGTACATCATGTGTACTAGCAAGCATTTCTCATCAGCATCGATCTCATTAATCTCAATGATTATCAACATCCTCACTTAAAAATTGTAAGCACTGCCTAGTGTATCACATGACAAATCTTATAATGTTTCTGAAACAAAAGTGTGAAACATTTTACAATTAGTTTGAATACCGATTATAGACTACTTAAACTAATAAAAAAAACTCTTAATTTGTCATAGTCTACATTGTGAAGTAAAAACAATAACATTTCAAAATAACATTAACAAAATACTCTTAATATTTTTGATAAATGAAGACATATTTCAGTCAATATGCTTGGGATGACCTGAAGATAAATGAAACATGACAAATATTATCCATTCATCATCAATGTAATAATGAAAGCAATATCGGTAGACAGTAAAAATCAAAACATTGAAAACTATTGAACTATTGAGTAATGGCTACCTACTAAACTATAAAACTATAAAAAGGGTTCTCGTATTAAATCTGAACAATTTCAGACTCTGTTGGATTAGAGTAAATTGGATCAATACATTTAAGGAATTAGGTAAGTCGTCCATCAATCATTTTGCATAAATCTACTTTGATGTAGATCATAATGTAACCGGTTAAAAGGAAATAATATTCTGTTCTCTAGAATCCTTACCTTCTGGTATTACCAAGATATAATTGCATTTCAAAAGTGTTCACTTCCAAGTTTGTATTTCACTTAAGCATGTAAGACAACTTTCTCATTTGATTAATATTGTTTATTGATTTTCATAGCAGTGTATCTTACTTGAAAATATAAATATGTTTATTCATTTGAAAATTAAATGTTTTCTAAGTCAGTAAATTATTCCTACCATTTTTTTTAAGAAACCAAGTATCAACATCATATACTTCTTCACTCATTTATGCGTTGCCTTGTGTATCCCTCTGAGGTAATATGATATTTGATAATTTACTTTTCCAAGGAAAGCAGTTTATCAGTTTAATGTCTCCTGTTGACAAATATAATGTTCATCTTATTGTTTACCCTACAAGAAGAAAAAAATATTGTATACCTATGATATGAATATGATTATGTTTTACCATGTACGTTGAAATCTTGAATACTATTAATAATACGAATACGAATAATGTAATTTATTTGTAAACAAACATCAGATACATAAAGATCAGATTATTTTGTGCAATGAAAATTGTAAATGATCATGTATGAGAAGCAAAGGGTGAAATATAGGTATTGTGTTAAGATGTATGTCTGTCAAGTAATGAATTAAGAAAAAGTAACAATGATCCATTTAATGATAATGCATCTACTGGATGTACATTGTACATCATAAGTTTTTAACAAAATTCGACAAATAAATTCATTGTTCATGACAAGTATTCATCAAGCGTCTCAATAAGTAGGCCTAAATATAATATTCTTTCTTTCAATTACTTTTATTACATCTACATTTTTGTACATCGTACAGTTGTTCTACGTTATTAAATAAACATGTTTTGCATCAACTTCTAATATATGGATAAAGATTAATCAAGGTTCATGAAGTGATCACCAGAATTAGGAAGGCTAAGGGCCATATCAGGTCACAGATCAATTGACTACTTCGTGTATCAAAGGATTTCTTATCTGTAGAAGACATAATCACACAGAATCGCTGCAGGCTTCTATGGAAGCACAGGTATATAAGGGACATATGAGAGCTTGCTCAGCCAGATCATTACTGACTTTTCTTAATGCTTTGAGAAATGATTTACAATTTTGAAGGAATAAGAAAAAACATCTTTGATATTTCAATACAATAATCAGCATGTATAAAGAAGTGTCTGAAATGTGTTCACTTAACGCACTAAGAATGCTTTTTGAAATGGACACATTGAAATATATTAAAAAAGCAATGACAAGGAGATGATATATCAATTTAAATGTATTTTTCTCTAATTAAAGTGTGTAAAGTAGGCTGATCCAGTCTGCATGTCGCCATTCAAGATTTCAATACAAATGATGCACAAAGAGAATATAAACTGGGTCGTTATGATATAAAGTTTGCATTGTGTTACTGATAATAAAACTCGTGATTAGAGGCTCGTAAATGAATGTAGGATGTAAAATGTGTTTGACCTACCCTTGTTATTGCATTTAGAAAAAGAGTTATTAATGATGACGCATGTAACACATCTGTAACGAGTAATGAACACATTTATATTGATAATTGACCTAACTAATCTGTATCTTGTTAGTTCTTCTCTTTTGAAATGTTTACTGGCGGCATGATGTCTGAAATGGTGTACTTTGCACACGTTAATAAGTTAGAAACTCATTTCCTTTGTTGATTTTTTCCAAGTCATGTCAAGAAAATTTGTTCAAATTTGCCACTGTCAATTATCATCCTTGACATTGTTCTAAATAAAAACATATACATCTAGCTGCTTAGTTTCTAATTTTACACATCAATACTATTCTTTTAGCACCTTTGAATCGTCAATCAATATTCAAAACTCTGATAAAAAGAACATGATTATCCTGGTATAAACCAGCCTGCTTATGATGCATCCAATAGTGAGCTTTCACTACTGCAACTTCTAATAGTGTCGCGTAGATCTTACGAGGCTTGACCTGATTCTGTGGAATGATGTCTTTAAAAGATAAGCAACCCTTTGGTCCTGATGATGATCTTCTGATCTGTGACCTTCTGGGCCTAGATGTCTCCTTTGCTATGTTTGATCTACTTATAACTTAAACCTCTTTACTTATTGGTTAGCAACTCTCTACTCTACCCATCTTCCGCACGCATCGGGCGAGATATGCATTTACAAGAAATTCATATTCACCCTTGCGACAACTCGAAGGGAAAGCTGTGACAGAAAGTAGCCTGATTATTGAGCTATGGTGTAGGCCAATCAAAAGCGAGGATATGTTTGAATTGAGCACACAAAACTGTAATGAAACGAAGCGATTTCTAAATAGAAACTGAGAGATACAGCCTTATTCTATGCAGTATTTTGGTTACCTTTGTTCACGCATCGTTTTTATGACTGTTGTCACAACGTAACTAAGGGATTAATTAGAAATTAAATTTCGCTTCGAGTTCGAGATGGACTGACGCAAGGGACGTTACTCTGTTTGTCCTACATGGGGCGCTGATAGATTCACAACTTTCCCGTCGAGTTGTCGCAAGGGTGAATATGAATTTCTTGTAAATGCATATCTCGCCCGATGTGTTCGGAAGATGTACGCAACCGAGGTTCGAGGTTTTGTCCGGTGAGGTGAGGTGAGGGGTGGGGATTTCGGCTTTAAAGTCGCTTTTAAGAGTATTTTACTTAGAAACACGCTGCTAGTATTGTTGAAGGTTGAAAACCCTCAACACAAATGTGGCTATCCTATGTGGTAAAAAACTGTGAGCATCGACCGAACCTAGCGATTCAATGAGGACACAATATCTTAATCATAGATAATCAATTAAAACGAGGTGTAGAAAATCATTATATATTATTCAGTGTGAAGCATGCTTGTTCTCATTCTGTTAAGAAATTATTCATTTTTACTTTTGTCAATGAGTGAGTTAGAGTTAAATTCTGCTTAATAATCTAAAATCAATTTTTGTGTGGCTTTACCGTTGAGAAAATATTTTTATAGACGATATTACAACAATGTAACTCGCGGACTTTTTAGTTTACTGACAGAGAATCGATGTTTGTTTACATAACTTGATTTCAATGTAGTATCATTAACCAATTCCATAGCTCTTTTACATGTCAGGCTTTGTTGATGTACACGGAAGGGAAGAACTTTCCGGGACAGAATTCCATTACTTGAACTTTACAAAGGTTTTACTCGACTTTAGGAAATATGCATTATGCACCATTTGATCTATTTGACATCACATACAAAAGGCATTGATACTTTGTTAAACTGTTTAAGTTTGGATTCACTTCATGAAGTATATTATATGCTTGTAGACAATGAGACATTGTTACCGTTTTCTCCTTCCAAGACTGACTGTTACATAACAGCCTTGTCAAAGATTTGTTGATAAATCAAAACAAAAATGGTTTTCCTTTATGAAACAAATTTCTAAAGTCTTCAGTTTCTCTAGAACTATTTGATTGAGAAAGAATTGTGTATAGCTAGATACAATGCCTTTTGGGGTAAATATTAGATATCAATTGTGAAATTTGTTGATATAGGCTATCAAGGTCTATGTCGGAAATAAGATGCATAACCACGATCACGATACAAAATACAATTGTTACCATTGTATCAATAACTATTGTGTGAAGTTATTTTGTTTTTTCAAATGTGGTTATGCATGTTTATTTATTCTGTCCCCCACTGCCTTATTTTATTGTAGAACACACATAGATGACGGTTGACATAGCACAGTATAGACAGTTTGCAGTCAAAGTGCACGTAAAATCATTGATGAAACTTAATATGACGGTATTTAAGTGGAGATTTCTTTGCTTGTACAATCCATCAGTGAGTATCATTATCTCAATACTTCTATTGTGCTGTGGAGATGTACATCCACATCCGGGACCTCTTTTTCATAGTGATTTAAAGATACCTCATGTAAACGTAAGAAGTTTGAAAGAAAAGGTAGACACATTAGAAGCTGAATTGAGTGGCTATGATGTTATCTGTATCACTGAAACATGGTTACATCACAGAATTGATAACACAGAAATCATGATTCCTGGTTTTCAAGAACCATTTCGTAAAGATCGAGAGAGTCGAGGCGGCGGGGTTGCAGTGTATGTTAAAGATCATTTGTGTGCGATGCAAATGGACAATTTGGATCTTACTGGGCTTGAGGCTATATGGATAAAATTAAAACGCAAAAGACAAACATATATAATTGGTACATTCTATAGAGCAGATAAAAGGGAAGCATATTGGGACTTCATTGACAATAGCATTGCAAAAGCCATAGATTTAAATATGAATACCATAGTCGTAGGGGATTTAAATCGAGATCTTTTAACCGATAAAAAATCTAAAATCAACTATCTAGAAGCCGCATACGGACTCAAGCAACTAATAACGGAACCAACGCGGATAACCTCTCATTCTCGTACATTAATTGACTTGATATTTGTTACATGTATGAACAAAGTACGAAACTCTGGAGTGCTGGATCCGATATGTAGTGACCACTGTCCGGTGTATGTGAATATAGAATCAGATATAAAAAGAGAAAGTAATTACAAGCGTAAAATTTATGACTATTCCCGAGCGAATACAGAAAACATGAACCGAGATATTAATGCTATCCAAATATCCGAAAACGAAGATCTAAACCTGATTACATCTAAACTAACACACGATTTAACCAGTATTTGCGACGCGAATATACCAAACAAAACCGTATTAATCAGACCAAGAGACCCGTTGTGGATGAATAATGGAATACGTTCACATATCAGAAAACGGAATTGGCAACATAAAATCGCTAAGAGAACTAATTGTCCACATGAATGGCAAAAATTCAAAATACTTAGAAATAAAGTAATATCATCTGTTCGTAAATGTAAAAAGCAGCATACAAATAAGATTGACACCGCAATTAGTGAATCAACTGGTACAAAAACTTGGTGGAAGCTAGTTAATAAGCATTTGCAAAGTAAGTCGGCAAAACATGCCTGTCAATCAATAATTACCGATGATATCCTATACGATGATCTTAACGATGTCACAGAACTCATGAATAACTACTTCACTAATCAATCTAAGGTGACAGATCCTGATGACGACCCTTCTCCTCTTAATGAACGCTGTGATAGTACCTTGACTGATATAGTATTGGAGATCGGGGAAGTAAAGGATATACTGCTATCTGTAGATACTACAAAAGCAACAGGACCAGATAAAATAGGTAATAAATACTAAAAACGTGTGCTAATTCATTAGCTCCGATTCTAACTAAACTATTTAATCTTTCGCTAAAACTGTCTAAATTCCCAAATTCTTGGAAAGAAGCATATGTAATCCCTATCCATAAAGCAGGCAATATATATGATTGTTCCAATTACAGACCAGTAGCATTAAGAAGTTGCGTTGCTAAAATATTTGAAAAATGCATCTTTAAATATGTTAATAATTTCTTAAGAGATAAGAATCTCCTGTCAAATCTCCAGTCAGGTTTTGCCCCCGGCGATTCAACAACCAATCAACTAACGTACTTATATGATTTCATAGCTAAAGCATTAGATGCTGGTAAAGAAGTAAGAGCGGTGTTTTGCGATGTTAGTAAAGCTTTTGATAAAGTCTGGCACAAAGGAATTCTGAATAAATTAAAATCATATGGTATTGACGGAAACTTATTAAAATGGTTCGAAAGTTATCTTAATAATAGAACCCAAAGAGTGGTAATCAATGGACGCATATCAAATCCTCAAACAGGAGTTCCCCAAGGCTCTGTCTTGGGACCCCTATTGTTCATCATATATATAAATGATATTGTTGATGGTATTGATAGTATTATAAGACTATTTGCAGATGACACGTCCTTATACGTCATAATAGACGACCCAAAGGCAGCTGCTGAATGCTTAAACAATGATTTATCCAGAATTTCAAATTGGGCAAAAGAATGGAAGGTGTCCTTTAATCCCAAAAAGTCAAAATCGATACAGTTTAGTAGAAAAGTAACAAACATTTAGGACTGACTTTCCAAGACAATTGCTACTGGGATGTTCACATAAATTCTATGATCAAGAAAATTAGTCCCATGATAAACTGTCTTAGAAGCTTGAAATATCGCTTGTCGCTGAAAAGTTTGGAAATCATATATAAATCTTTCATCTTAACAGTTTTTGATTATTGCGGGCACATTTGGGATAATTGTACCAAGGAACAATGCACGTTATTAGAAAAGTTGAATCTTGACGCGTTGAGGTCGATATGTGGCGCAGTCCGCGGAACAAATCATAGAACGTTATATGAAGAAACCAAACAAAAATCTTTGGCGGAACGTAGATATGTTTCCAAACTGACAACCTTATTTAAAATGAAGAAAAATCTCGCGCCTCAGTATCTTTGTAATCTGATACCCACTGCACCAAATATTAATAACTTCAACCTCAGAGAAAACTCAAATGTGCGCCCAATTAAATGCAGAACAGCTACATATGCCAGATCTTTCCTACCCGATACAATAAAATTATGGAATGCACTTAGTCCTGAAATTCAACGCATTGATACTTTATCCGAATTTAAAAAGATGTTAGCCGCGAATGAAGCTAGGACAGTATTCTTTGATCTAAATTATGGATGTAGAAAATGTCAGATTATCCACTCTCGCCTACGAATCTGTTGTAGTGATCTAAATGCTGACCTATTTAACAGACATATCATTGATAGCCCATCGTGTTCATGTGGTCACCCAATAGAAAATGCTTCACACTGTTTCTTCACATGCAACAAATACACGGAACTAAGGCAAAACTTATATTTTTACTCAAAGGAAATTACTATCAACACAGTATTACGAGGATGTTCATCGCTTACAAGCAATGATTTACAAGCATTACTGCAATCTATCCACTATTACATTATGAAATCTGATCGATTTGACCTTTCATAAGTCTATATAGTGACTGCAGACAAAAGAATTAATATCTATGCATTACCACTGTTGATGATATTGGATATTGGACTCTTATATGAATATGTTACCATCTGTATTTCTTAATACGTTACTGTTTATGTTTAAGGGAGCAGCCTTAAAATAAGCTCCCAGGAGCTTGTTGGCTAATCCTTTCATGAATGTACTGTTTTCTTTCATGAATAAAATATGTTTAAATCAAGATGCATAACCGTGGTTTATTAATACGAACGTTGACAGGGGTTCATACCAAGAAGTCATATAAATTATCAATCATCTAACTCGAAGAAGAAACCTTACTAGAATACAAACACATTTATCCCTTGTATGTTGTTCCCTGTCGAAAATGACTCCAATCATGAATATCAATTATAAAGATGAACAAAGTACAGAATATGACTATGACATAAGGACTAAGCATATCTCAATCAACTATTTAAAAAAAGAATCAGTAATCATGACAGTCACGATAAATGGAATGCAGTGTTACAGTATTTTTGTGGACCCTTAATATCATATATTTATAGACAATGAGACATTGTTACCGTTTTCTCCTTCCAAGACTGAACTGATAGAGAAAGGTCTTGTTAAAATTTGTTGATTGATAAAATCATTACTTGTTTTCCTCAGTAACCAAATCTCTAAAATCTTCAGTTTCTCCAGAACTATTTGATTTGGGGTAAATCTTTTATATCAACGGTGAAATGTGTTGAAATAGGCTCTCAAGGTGTATGTCTTTTCACAATTCTAAGGACTGAAACAAAATTCCACAATCTTTTTTCTTGGCCAGAACCTTACAATATGTCAATATTAGAAATGATGGATTGTTTAATCAATATAAATGTTAATGTTTTGATAACACATTAGCTCTTATCTTGACAGTTGAGACAATCTGATCGATTAAAGGTCAAAATGAAAATACCGTTAGATGTATATAAAATCTCTACAAGACTGCTGGTGATCAGGAAGCTTTCACTTCATTCCATCTGACTTACAACTGGGCTATCCATCTTGATAAGCATAGAGTATTGCTAATGTTTTGTTTTTGTCATACCAGAGACCATCGAACTATTGAAAGTGAAAGGTTATTTTAGAACAACATTAAGCATTTGTTAAGAAGCCACGTTAACATGACGATACTTTAGCTTGTCGTTCATCACATTAGTGAGTAAAATGTTTTCAAAAGAGGTTTCAATGATTAGTAGGGACTATATCATAAGAGTATATATTATACATCAGTATATTAAAAGAATCTCTTTAAAATCATATCATTCAGTAAGTGATACAATGTAAACTAAAACATTCAAATGGCAGCATACTTGCATTGTTTTGGTTTTAACTACATAATATTTAAGTCCTTTATCAGTATATCTAAACAAAAGAGTTCAGTGTGAAATACAAATCTTATAGATTTGTTTCATTTAAATTGAATTTATAAATATCATTAAAAACATATACCTACCTAGAATTTGTGGCCATAACAAATATGGCAGTTAATGCTGAAAATGCTGTCTTAAATCATTTACATTTTTAAGAATATTTGCAAGCACCCATTTATCATAACGATGACTAGTTTCGCCGTCTGCTAGATTAATTTGAGATTTATCTATATTTAATTTCGCATAATTATTAAAACAGGGATTGTGATAACTTTTTTATTTTGTACAGTTCGAATTAATTTCCAGTCATGACTTTAAATTGTTTCCTCATATAAACAACAGAAAGCAAACTTAACCTGTATACTCATTCTGACAATGAGGAGACAGAAACATATAGATAACCTCTTTGTACAGACATTAGGAACATTAATTTCAAATTAATCTTTTACACATGTTAATTAGGCAAGATGGTTTGATTTATCCGAATGCAAATAATTTGTGAAAGGATAATTGTTTTAGCTGTATCGTTGTCATTTCTGTGAATGATTGGTTTTCAGAATTAAACAAATTATCCTTAATTCAAGCAAAAAGTTGTCATATTAGTTTTGCCTGCATGCAATAAATGACAAAATCAATCCTTCAAATATTCAATATAATCTAAAAAAACAACAATGAATTAACTATATTGTGCTTTCATCAGCTAGATTTCCAACCTCATGTATGGGCATACATGTATCTACACTCTACTTCAGTATGTACATTAAGAACTTATGGCTTAAAACGTGTGTTACAATTTACCAGGCACCAGGCACTAGGAATAACGATCCGTTTCATCGATTATCCGTATCCTACTCAGACACTGATTTTGTGAACAAATTCTGTTCGCCTTTATGAAAGTTTTCAAAAATTGTATTTTACGAATTTTATATTTTCTTTTGCCACGTAGTTTATTTACGTACATTTTGATAATGATTAGATTACGGTTATTTTGTGAAGTTTGGTATTCTGATTGAAAACAAATAACCTGTTAACAGTGATAATAGTGTGTTATCTTTCATGATTGTTCGTGTTGAAAGAATTATAAGGTTGTGATAATAGGATAATCAAACTTAGCATTATTACTTGCAGTGATGTTCAATACTGACAATAAGGCCTATGAAATAAGCATTATCATAGCGTGTTAATAGTAAGAATAGGTGATTTAAAGTAACGTAATTCGGCAAATCAGTGGGACATTATTATCAAACATATTTTATGTTTCTTTAGAATGTGTCTGGAGTAAATATGTCACACATTACAATGTCCTTAGTTTCACAAGGAGAGTCTTCTTGTCAGAAATACTTATACACAATTGCTCATGTGTTATTTTAATATCAGTGATGTTGTTGCAAAAACCTCATAACCAATTATTTTGTTTTGCAATTTTTAAGTAATTATAACCATAATATGCTGAAAGTAATAATCCTATATAAGTGTACTTTATAGTGCCATTTTATACTTATGTGATCGTTCATTGCTTTTGTATTTTATAGATTTGGCCATATTTATATGTTATTTACATTCGACAAGATGAATACGAACACGAATCACTGTAAAGTGTCATTTCATCCTAAGGTTATTGATAATATTTCATTTTGATAAAACTAATAACAATTTATTGTCCTGAGTACATACAAACATATTGGAAATTTGCCGAAGCACCCGGCAGCCAGAATGCATCGTCAGTTATTGCTTTTTCAATGCTGAGTGTCAAGCAAGACACCAACAACTCCCACCTTTCAACGTCTTTTGGTATGACGCGACCGGGAATAGAACCCCAGTCTTCCGGGTGACGAGCAGACACTCTACTTCTGAGCTAGATGTTGCCATGTCATTTCAACATCTTATTAACATTCAACAAGATGAACACAACGAAGAAACAACAAAATGAATGACGATTCATGCATCATCGATTTTTCATTTTCATTGAGCAATTATGGTGGTTTACACATGGTTTGTCAGCATTTCGTGGTCACTTATGGTCATTTTAAAGATCCTTCTAGAAGTCATTTATACAACCAGGAAAAGCAATTATTTAAATTGATGTACTTCTATGCATCATTATTAATGTAAAACTTGTTTGTTGAGTAATAATTACATCAATCTAAACGGGTCAGACACAGTTCAAATTTCATACAACCACCATGCAGATGCAGTCACGTTTCAAAGCTTACTTACAATCAGCCATCAATAGGATAAAGAGTGTTGGATGTTTTGCATGTTTGGGCTTGTGATTTCTAACGTTTAAGTACCAAAACTTTATGTTTTCATACCTTCACTTTAGAATAGTAAGCATTTCTTATCGTCGACTTCAGTGAAAATACAAACAACAAACGTTTTTTTTCCAACTTATTATCTTAACGTACTACTTGAGTGAAGAATATACCTTACTTCTTGTCATTTTGTTCACTTAATTTACATGTATTCTATTCTTGCATAGGATAACGATTTGATACTCTTGAATCACCTTGAGCTATAGTACAAAACAAAATTGTCACAGAATAAAGTCTGAAAATGAAAGCAGTTTCCCTTTTTTATTTTAATCAGAAACATTGCCTACGGTATGTCATTTGATGACCTTGGAGAAGGATCATGATTATCTGTCTGACATTACGTGAAAATATCATTTTCGCGTGTGTGATAACTTCAAAGGATCACAAAACAACCTAGAAAGTTTGATGTTGAGATTCATCTTGTGTCCGAGCTCATTATCAGGTTAATTAACGTTTTAACCAAAATAATCTTCATAACATCTTTTAAATGGCACAATATCTGTAGGAAGGCGGATAAAGGGAAATATTTCAATTTTTTTTTTTAAAACATCGTCGTTTTTTTCATTGGCTCCAGGTATGTGTTACAAATAGAACCATTGGCTCTGTAGCTCATCAGGCTTCATCATCAATTATGCGTGTGACCAATGTGATTCCCCCTTTGTTGAGGCCACAGGGGCACCAATCATAAAATTAAGTATATAGGCGACAAGTTTCAGTTTTCTAGGCCTTATACTTCAGGAGAAGAAGATGAAAATAGATTTGAAGGACGTTCTTGTTGCCTTTATTAGGGGCAACAGGGTCACCAAAGCTACAATTCATAATCCTCACTAGTCAAGGAGTCTGTACACAAAGTTTCAGCTTTTTAGGCCTTATGCTTCTGGAAAAGACGATCAAAATAGGTTTTTAGTGCGTGGCCCCTGTGGCCCTTATTAGGGGTCACAGTGCCACCAAAGCTACAATTTATAATCTTCACCAGTCAAGGAGTCTGCAAACAAAGTTTCAGCTTTCTAGGCCTCATGGTTCTGGAGAAGAAGATGAAAATAGGGTTTTAGGGCGTGGCCCCTGTGGCCCTTATTAGGCATCACAGGGCTACCAAAGCTACAATTTATAATCCTCACTAGCCAAGTAGTCTGTACACATAGTTTAAGCTTTCTAGGCCTCATGGTTCTGGAGAAGAAGATGAAAATAGGGTTTTAGGGCGTGGCCCCTGTGGCCCTTAGTAGGGGTCAAAGGGCTACCAAATCTACAATTTATAATCCTCACTAGCCAAGGAGTCTGTACACAATGTTTCAGCTTTCTAGGTCTTATGCTTCTGGAAAAGACGATCACAATAGGTTTTTAGGGCGTGGCCCCTGTGGCCCTTACATGTATTAGGGGTCACAGGGCCACCAAAGCTACAAGTTATAATCTTCACCAGTCAAGGAGTCTGCAAACAAACTTTCAGCTTTCTAGGCCTCATGGTTCTGGAGAAAAGGATGAAAATAGGGTTTTAGGGCGTGGCCCCTGTGGTCCTTATTAGGGATCACAGGGCTACCAAAGCTACAATTTATAATCCTCACTAGCCAAGGAGTCTGTACACAAAGTTTCAGCTTTCTAGGCCTTATGGTTCTGGAGAAGAAGATGAAAATAGGTTTTTCGGGCGTGGCCCCTGTGGCCCTTATTTGGGGTCACAGGGCTACCAAAGCTACAATTCATAATCCTCACTAGTCAAGGAGTCTGTACACAAAGTTTCAGATTTCTAGGCCTCATAGTTCTGGAAAAGACGATCAAAATAGGTTTTTAGGGCGTGGTCCTTGTGGTCCTTATTAGGGGTTACAGGGCCACCAAAGCTACAATTTATAATCTTCACCAGTCAAGGAGTCTGCAAACAAACTTTCCGCTTTCTAGGCCTCATGGTTCTGGAGAAAAGGATGAAAATAGGTTTTTAGAGCGTGGCCCTTGTGGCCCTTATTAGGTGCCACCGGGCCACAAAAGCTACAATTTATAATCCTCACTAGCCAAGGAGTCTGTACACAAAGTTTCAGCTTTCTAGGCCTCATGGTTCTGGAGAAGACGATCAAAATAGGTTTTTAGTGCGTGGCCCCTGTGGCCCTTATTAGGGGTCACAGGGCCACCAAAGCTACAATTTATAATCTTCACCAGTCAAGGAGTCTGCAAACAAAGTTTCAGCTTTCTAGGCCTCATAGTTCTGGAGAAGAAGATGAAAATAGGGTTTTAGGGCGTGGCCCCTGTGGCCCTTATTAGGCATCACAGGGCTACCAAAGCTACAATTTATAATCCTCACTAGCCAAGGAGTCTGTACACATAGTTTCAGCTTTCTATGCCTCATGGTTCTGGAGAAGAAGATGAAAATAGGGTTTTAGGGCGTGGCCCCTGTGGCCCTTATTAGGGGTCACAGGGCTACCAAAGCTACAATTTATAATCCTCACTAGCCAAGGAGTCTGTACACAAAGTTTCAGCTTTCTAGGTCTTATGCTTCTGGAAAAGACGATCAAAATAGGTTTTTAGGGCGTGGCCCCTGTGGCCCTTATTTGGGGTCACAGGGCTACCAAAGCTACAATTCATAATCCTCACTAGTCAAGGAGTCTGTACACAAAGTTTGAGCTTTCTAGGCCTCATAGTTTTGGAGAAGAAGTCGAAATTCCACAAAGTTTACGGACGGATGGACGGACGGACGCCGGACACCATGCGTTGCCTTAAGCCCATCTGGCCTTACAGGCCAGATGAGCTTAAAATGACAACACGTAGAAGCTATGTATCTGGATTGTGAAAAAGTTATTCCACCACAAGTCTTGACATATTATAAGGTATCAACAGTGACATTAACATTTTTTTTATTTCGAACAAGTCCTAATTTTGACTTTTATTTTCGCAATTATAGAATCTGTTTAACATTTCAAATTACTTGATATTACACTGCTGTATGTGGTTTGAGTCGTATCTTTTTAGCGAGAATTTTAATAATTTTGAAAGTTCTGAATATCAAGACGTGAATATCGTAAACATATTTCAGTATTGAAAGATACTAAATTGTGATGAGTATCCATTTATTTACATAGTTTACACAGCAGTTTATCAACATAAGTTGAATGAATTAATAGTTCTATGTTCCAAAGTATTGAATATCGACATCTTGTCTTTATTTCGGTCAGACTTTAGCAAATCAGATCCAAATGGCTGATCATGTTGATCCTTTCATCAGTTTCTTATTCAACTTATATAACGATCCGTCATCATATAAAAGATCAAGGTTTGTCCCACATAAAGCACCAAATGACACAAGAACAAAGCTTATCTAACATGATGGCCTTGAATATAAAAAGCATACAACATTGTTTGTAGGCCATTGTAGTTTTTTCGAGCTCGAAAATGTTACGTTTTTGTACACAAATCATTATTTCTTCAGTCAGCTGTCATCATATTCCATTTGAATTTCCTTTTCAAAAAGAAAATGTTGAAAAGTTTAGATTGAAGTTTATGTTTACATAAGATAACTGGCTAAGCAAAATAGATACTTATGTCAATTTATTAAATCTAATGATTTAAATACATTGTTATATAATTATAAATGTTCTCCTCAATGTATTTCTCAACATTCAAAATCTGTTCTGCTTTCAATGTTTTATCTCATATGAAATCAGACCGTATTATCCTCGGGAGAAACATGAAACCAATACATTTACATGCAGTTGAAAGACGCAAGTGTTTGAAATATGGGCTAAAAAAGAAAAAAAGCAAAAGCATATCAATGAAATAACATATACCGAAAATTATTGAGGACTAAGAGACATCAGAGGATATAAAAATACAATGGTTTAGTGTACAAAGCCTTCAAACCATATGCTTAAGTATCATTTAGTTTCATTTGGTTATATTTTACTGCAGGGCTTGACAAATATTTAAGTACAGGAGCAAAGAAAACAACACTTTATATCAGCGGCATATTAATTGGGAATTCCCATTGTAAACAAATATTTTATCAAACAAAGGCAATTTGGATTATTATTTGCCAAATATTTGAGATTTACAGTTAAAATTGAACAATTGGTTTATAGAGAGAGAGAGAGAGAGAGAGAGAGAGAGAGAGAGAGAGAGAGAGAGAGAGAGAGAGAGAGAGAGAGAGAGAGAGAGAGAGAGATTCTTTATTTCCTCCAGATTTTAACCGAAGATCAAAAACATACATTTATATTTGATACAAATACAAGAATCAAGACACAATGATAAATATATATACATGTATATACATTGAGTTTATATTATATCTGGAAATAATGGACAATGTTCAAGTAATATTTGCTTTGCACGCATAAAATTCATTATTCATTGTGATATTGTAGTAGGTGGCGTTTCAAACTTGATACATATAATGAAAATTGTAAAATAATGTTTTCCCATGTGGTATGATCATTATATTTATTGAAATCAGTTTCACCTCCAAACAGGAAGGCTAGCATGTCAAGCTCATCCAGCATTTCGAAAGCAACATAATCATCTACTTCGAGAAGATCAATCACAAATACAAAAAATGCATTTCTGTCAGGATTTAGGTGCTCACAATGTAGCATTATATGAAAATCATAGTCGTAAGTGTGTTTATTACATAAGCTGCATTAATTAGGAATTCCCATTGTAAACAAACATTTTATCAAACAAAGGCAATTTGGATTCTTATTTGCCAAATATTTGAGATTTACAGTTAAAATTGAGCAATTGTTTTATATAACTGTTAAGGTCTCGTTTTATGAAGTCTAAATGTTAATTTGGCAATATCAAACCTCATTTCACATATTTGACACATTTAATACATTTATTTTCAGGCTCTTGCCTACCTATGTTAAGGAGGTTCTTTTTTTCAAAATATCGAGGCATTAAGAATTAGCAGAAATGGGTCTTATTTTGTTGACAAATGTGACTTGAATTTGATAATGTCATCGAAATGACAAGTCACCACAGTATTTGTTTTGAAAAGAGGCCTACCGTTAGGGACCGGATAATATTAAACCCATTGTGAAAGACTCTTTTTAATGTTAACCTTTGATTATTGTTTTATGTTATATGTCAAGCCATTGCAGTATTGAAATCGACTTTTGAAGAGAAAAGGAGCTTGATAATAATATGAAGAAAATAAATTAGCTTTTATAAAAATGACAAATTTGTGTAAAAAAATTTTTTAAAATGTATTTCATAAGTTACTGTATTACGATTGTTTTTAACATTACTTGATGAATTAGATGTATGTCGCCAGAGAATAACAGAGTTCCAAAGAAAAACCAGCAGTAAAACATAGTTAAAATTTGCATCAAAGGGAAAGATTGATTTTATTATATACTTTTTCCTTCGTTATTAAGATTAATAAGTTAAAGAATTTTATAATAAAACAAAAAACAAGTAAGAGTTCAAAATTACTCCAAGTCATTATTTTTCATTTAAGACAGTTGATATTTGAATTTTCAATCTTTTGCTCTGAGAACAAAAAACTAACTTTTACGATGGTAAGGATGTTTACAATCAGAGGTATCCTAATATTAAATCATCTCACCTAATATTACAATAACGGATCAAGAAAAGAAAGTCAAAAGGATACTTTAAAACGTCATTAAATATAAAGCATGAATCACATATGTCTGAACTTATAAATACATTTCAATCCGATTTATTTTCTGATGCATGTTTCATGAGCTTTAAAACTTATTTTATGAACGAAATATTGTTTAGTACTTTTCATAAGAAATGATGAAGGAAATTGTGACTTGTATTTTCAATCTAGCTAGTCAGTCTCAATCGAGTGGAGACAGATATAACTCAACTTCAATGATCAAAGGCTAATGGCGACAAACGTATTCAATTTGTCAATTCATGAGTGATTTGAGTCATTTCCTAGGCTTTTTAGAAAGCACTAAGTTCACGAAATAAGATGAATTTGGTCCTTTGATCTTTAATCGGTCTCAGATAATTTGCATCATAAATATAGGCATCAACCTATATGTCTCTAATTCGAGTTCATTTAGGGTAAGTATTGCTGTTTTTGAAAATTTCCCTTTTGTCAACCCAACAACAAATTGCCAAGAATATACAGAAGAGCCTTTTGGAAACAAGATGTTTTTTAAAATTTCTCTTGCTTTAGTGAACTACATGTCCCTACTTATGGAAACATCACTAAAAGCAACATGAAAAGCAAAGCAGTACAACAGAGTGACCATTATTTTTTAACAGGACCAAACTGAAAAGTTTTTATGCTGGATGGTATATTTCAATGAAACGAAATACATTTTGCAATTGGAAAAATTAAACCTTAAAACAAGAAAACAAAATTAGGCATCCTAAAACATTCAAATACAAGCAAGCAGGCCGGCCTCGGAATTTTATAGTATCTGCTGAAAATGCCCAGTGACATGGAAACAAAATAAAAAAAGGAGTAAAATATTATTGATCTGTCAGCAGTACTCGGGAAGCACACAAGCCTGAGGGTACGTTAAGATTTGATTTTGATTAACCACAGAACAATGAACATTTGGCCAAGTCACATACTCTTGAATATAAAAGATTTTATTCAGTTTTAAGTTTCAGTCTTCATAGAATGAGAAGTACCTTGCCTAAGAGTTTTAAGAAGATTTCTTTCAATATTTGTCTTTACTCTTTTAATTCCATGCATCTAATGGAATCAGAAGCAAATCATTCTTTTCTAGAATAAAAGTTCAAACTAAGCCAGATTTACACTGTCTCACTGTTTAAATTGAGAAGATTCGTTGTGACATGTACTATCATTGATGATATCCAGATAAACTTAATCTCTTCCACACTAAGATAACCAATCTTCTCCTGCCGATTGTGATACCCTATGCTATCAACATATTGTATATGTCTTGCGGAATTCTTATTTCATGTTTTAGTCACAAAGCAACTTTATAGGTTTGCCTGTCTGCCTGCATTTATGTGTTACCATTTGAATTCCCTAGGCTGTTAGTTCTATAATTATGACAATACAAGTTCCTAGGTCACTTGTGAGTTCTGACAACATTGTATCATAATTTTATAGCTATGCCCATCCAGATGTATCTTAGTGTTTGGACATCTCAACTTAAATGTGAAGATAAGAATGCAAAGACTTCTCTACTTTTAGTTCGAAACATTTGTTTTTATACACGTGCACTTTTAGGGTTATTTTCAATAAAGCCCATACAGACGAATAAGTCAATCACAACAAGCAGAAAGGTATGTTCTATTATTTTCAATAACAAAAATATTATGAATGCAATTTTTCAGTGAGATAAATGCATAGACATTTAACCAAATTGAACATCATTAATTAATGACGAAATACAATGTACTGTACATACATGTATCATGTGACCATTAACTTATCATTGCCCTTTTTGAAAAATAAACAATGATATCTTGTAAAAAAAGAACAAAAAAAGAATTCCAAATTAGTAGTCATTTTCAGACGCATTAAAAAGAAGCCTTCGCACTTCAAAATACCACCAAAGCAAAGATTATGATTCTTGTTACTACTTTGTCATTGAAAGTGAGATACAAACTTGTTCCATTCTACTCTTGGGTTTGATGTGGTTTCTCAGACTGGTATTTATGTTATCTATGTGTTTAGTGGAACCAGTTTCTTGTAAGACGTATAACCTATGCTATTCTTGCAGAAATGGTTCAAAGAAAACCAATTCCAATCACAGTGAGATAAACATTGCCTTCCGTTCGACTTAATACCTAAGAGAAATGATTATCAAATTCAGAGTTGTCCTATTATTGAGTGATGTCTTGAGGGAGTAAACTCTTTGTTTATCTATTATTGAAGTTAGCTTATTTGGTTGTAGTACACATGGCTTCCGATAATTGCCAAGGTCATTTCGACATTATTCACGATCTCAAATCTCTTTAGGTTCAGACCTTAAAGTCAATCATATCATTTCTATTAGCAAGGCAAATGACATGTCGTCTTATATTTGTTACTTATTTAACATTGTCTCCGACTACAGTTATCAAATCACTGAAAATAAGAAATTTAAAAACTGAAACAGTCTTGAAGGGCAATGAAATATAAATTTTCTTAAAACAAACTCATAATATTTTTACAAAAAATACAAGTATCGTTTGCATTCTGACAATTGTTGTACCATTTCTTATTATGATGAAATGGTTTATTTTTTTTGTGTAACATAAAGTTACTTAAAAGGATTTGGGGTGGTTGTTAACACAGACGTGTGCATTTTCACCTTTTACCATTTAAATCAAAGATATTTTTGCTCTAAATGAGATGCCAAGAAATGCTCTGAAAACTGAACTACTAGTATGTGTTTACGTTTTGGATTGTATATATTTTGATTTTGATTATCTGATTTTGGCTCAATACTGAGCATGAATTGAGAAGTATCATATCATTCCTTCTTTTACAGGAACAGTGCTTCGTGTTAATGACTATAATGAATTCCGCAGTTGATTGTACTTATTTAAACGAATAACTTGATTAATGATCAGCCTTGAATTTAGCAAGCATCAATCCAACCGTCAAGATGAGAAAATTGAAAACTCTTTTGTATACATCAAACTGTATACTGATATGATTTGTTGTGATTTCTTTATCACTTCAACCTATACTTTATTTCTCTGCGTAGTTGATTTGGATATCAACTGCACACTTTCATGTTTGATTTGAAGGTGGTAATCTGAATTGACATTAAGCTCTAATGAAATGTGTGTTTTGCATTTCAAGTCCCCGAGCATGCTAACATGTATAGCAAAAAAATCCAAATAATTCAGTTCACTTTTTCAATGTGATGACTGCTCACAAACAAGCTTTAAAACGTGACTGTCTTTACATTTCTGACGCTTTACACTATGGTTATATCAGTATAACAGTTTTTGTATAGGTTAGTCTACCATTTAGTGGGTACTATTAACATAGTATGATCATTTAACATTTCCGTAGAAGTGAATGTTACCTTGAAAATCAAACACCGATTAACTAGTTTATCAAAGTATTCCAGTAATTCTAGCAAAATATTCAGTCAACCCACCACAAATTGCAACAGAAATGATTTCAACTGATTTACGCTCTATGACTATCCCTTTATAACATATAGAAAATCTAGGAAAATCTAAGTGCTGGATCAAGGTCAAATGTGACTTTCAAGGTCATAGGGGTCACGGGAACAGCTTTCGAATCAGATTTATTTATATATCTCTCTTGTATGTATCATGTTGCATATCATATGAAAGCTAATTGTTTTTCCTTTTCACATATGTCACTTATGATAGTCTACTACACAATATATTGTTATCAAAATCCAAATATTTGATTTAGAATCATGTTTTGACATTTCACCATTGAATCCTACTGACCACAGGTCCGTATGACATCTTAACAACCGCAACTTTTGTCAATACAATTTTTTTTGGACCAAGTATTGTTCAAAACCATCTAAATGTCACTTCATAGGAATATATCACCAAAATACTTCTTCAGGTTGATGCCACATGTTTTCCAATGTGAAATATTCAGGGAATAATTAGCTGAGGTTATAGGTCTTTACTTGGAAGCATCATATCCCCTTCTCTTTCCAATTCTGAGTATCTATAGTTAGATTATTATGTTTGAAAGAGTTTAATGTGACAGCAGCATAAAGAAATTAATTTTTTTAAGAAGGCACGTTGTCTTTGTGTCCTTAGTCACAAGGATTTAATGTTGCCCTCATAACTTTTATAAGTATTCTTAGAGCATGAGGTGCCCCCGATTCAGTGCAAGTATCTTTAAATTGTTATTTGTATAAAAAATCATATATACTACAGGTTCTTGTTTGTATACTCAAAGATATCCAGAGACATTTACATTCACCAATAAGTAAATCATGGGGCAGCTAACCAAAGTTTTTTTCTAATGTTTTGATATTCATATTTATCCAAAGTGATGTATCAATATATTAAATCTTTTGAGAGACACATCGTCCATTCCACAGTTGAAATCATTTCTGTTGCAATTTGTGGTGGGTACTCTGATAAAATTACTGGACTATATACACTCATTATCTAGATGAGCTTTCCTTACAGTGTTATATTCTCATGTACTGTTGATGGACATAATTAAAGTCAAAATTGACGTTGCCTAGTGTTAATCTTCAAAACCAAATGAGTTCTATAAAATGTACTTATAGAATACCACAGCTTGAGACAACAATTTATATTCTCCTGTTTCCTGATTATCTTGACCATTGATTGTAATGGATCTCCCGGGGACATATTTTGATATTTGGAGGTTAACATCACAGAAATGCGAACATGATCTATTCTTGTAAATGTCAGACAGTTATATCAATTAGGAGCTTTAAGCCATGTCACCTCATTCTAGAATGAAGACAATGTGCCTGATTAAGGTTCTGAAGTCAAAATTGTTTCATTTGAGACTTCATTGTTGATAAATTAGGAAAAAAAGGATGTATATATTTATTAACTCAAACAAAATCTACTGACAAAGATGTATCAACACTTGCTATCTTGTGGAAATTTTACAGCTGTTGCAATCGCGACTTGATATGTCAGTATGTTCTGCAATTGGTAATAAAGGATATCAACAAATTGTCTGCTTGTAAATGTCATGTGATAGTGTAACGTTTACATCTTAGTAAAGCAATACATGCATTTAAATGATGAAATTCTCTGATATATGTATGCAATTATCAAAATCTAATGTCTCAAGAATTGAATACTGTTATTGGTTATGTTTATCTGATAATTTGTAAAGTACATCCTGTCTTTTTCTGACATATTCGATCTCATATATCTGAATAATCACGAATCCTTAGATAGAATGTTTGTTAACACTGCCGATTTGATCATAGGAAACATGTAAGTATTTGATTAAAATTCTAAAACAGTATGAAACGATTTACAATTTGTTCAGATGGAAACGAATTAATGATTATTTCAAAGAATAGATCACTCCTTTAACTTTTCTTAACCTCTCATTTGAAGGGAAACAAATATTATTTCTAAATGCTTTAAACAACTTGGGTAGTAAAGCGTAGTATTTTCGGAAATGATGTTTCAAACATGGCAAAAAATATCAATTTGTATTCTGTTATATGAAAACAGTTATTGGTATAAAGACTAGAACATGAACACTTTAAAACTGATTATCCAATGTTTGCTTCTAGCTAACAAGAGAACGTGTCCATCTGCAAGGGTCTGGTATAAAATCTGTACCATGTCTGACCCTTGCGGATAGGTGTAAGCGATTAAATAAATGATTTGTTGAAGTTATTTATCAATCATATTGTTCAAATCCTTGTTTATGAAGGTCGATATTTGAACCATTTAACGGAAATGTTATTTTATTCTTTACAATGTTTTTCTGGTATTAAGTAGAACCAATGACACTTTGTTGACTTTCATTTTTTGCAATAAAGCATATCGTATCATGTTGACTATATCAATAAGGTAAATATGTTGAAAAAAAACATCCTATCACTTACATATATTGTACAATTGGACCTTTTCTTCTTTTTTGCAGTTTTTTCTATCCCCTTTTGAAGTCAAAACACAAAGTGTTTTGCATGAAAACTTAAGGCTATTATACTTCTCTTTGCATAAAATAATTATGATATGAAATTGAAAACACCTTCTGTCTCATACTCAGAGGTTGCTTACCCTGTGTGTATTATTTATGCGTGTCTGTATGTTGAAAACGAATTCCATCCACTCAGCATTTAATTACTGTTATTTGCTCATCTTTAAAAGTATTCGAAAGCAAATGAATAATTTACTATAGATATTTCAATTGATGGTATCTATTCAAAAGGAGAGTTTAAAGGGGCAGTAGCACATTTTTAGGGGGGACATAAGGTGATGTCAGGAAAATGAAAATTAATGGTTCCAATTGAAAGACAATGTATTTAAACTAAATGGAGCAATAATAATTCAAATATATAACGCAAAGTTTAGCAATGCGATTGCTTTTTTTAACATTAAATGAATTAAAGGTGTTCACACAAAATGGCCGCCAGTGGATTTTATGTGAATCTTCATACTTTGTCCTCAGACTGTGGATGTTTGGTTTGTGTAATGAGATTCTTGTCACTGTCGTAATAATACATTTAGCATTAACATACAATTATCAGCGAAATATTTGAAATATAAAATTATCGAAAAACGTGCCACTGTCCCTTTAAGGACATTTTGATTTCTAACTTTATCCCATTAAAAGTCTGTAATAATTTTTAAACAAGATCTTGTTTGGCAGTACTGATAGCCTTGTAGAAAGTCTGATGTCACGAAGTGAAGGCCTGGTGATAAGGCACAGGCTTGTAGAGCATCATGCAAATTGACACAAAACCGATCAACTGTCAGGATAAAAACCAATGTATGGCAATAGATTGAAATTTGATTGTTTTATTCAATCAATCATGTTTATATCGACATATTCAAAGCAGTTTGTCATAGGAAAAGAGATTCGTAGCTTTATTGCAAAGTTTAATTTCAAACTTAATGATAAAAGCTTTTCGAAAGAGCGATTTAACATTTGCAAGCTTAAAGCTTTATAATTTACTCAGAAGAAGAACAGCAGTTTTACAGTTTACTGTCTCCTTTTGATGAGTACAACCCTTATCTGTCTTTCCTACCTTACTTAAAGAACAAATTGTATACCTATGAAAAGAATTGGATTGTGTTGTACAATGTTACTTAAATATCAGAATTAGTTTTGCAAGGAAAATGGTTAATGTGTTAAAGCTGTACATGTGTAAACAGGCAAAGTTGAAATAAAGTTATCCTACTCCGTCAAGTAATGCAATAAGATATATTTTACAACTAAGAATTTAGAATCAATGAAATATTTTCGAAAATATGTTCTTTTTCAATGACAAAGTATTCATCGACAGTCACAAATAAAACAGAAGACAATATTATCTATGTTTATCACTCTTGTTTTATTACAACTACATTGTCCAAATGTTCTACTTTATTAAAGAAAATGTTTGCATCAACTTCTAATCTCGATAGAGATTAAACAGGGTTCATGAAGTGATTACCAGTATTAGGCAGACTAACAGCTATATCAGGTCACAGATCAACCATCTTCTCCATGTATCAAAGGATTGATTATCTTTGAAAGACATCATCACAAGGAACCGCTTCAGGCTAATCTGGAACCACAAAGGGGACATGTTAGAGGTTGCTTCGACAGATCATTGTCATCGGTTGTTTGATGTTAGTAAGACGTTAACCAGAAACATCCCTTAACTTGATAGCCTTTAAAACCGATTGACAAATTAAAATGAGTTAGAAAAATATCTTTAATATTTCAATGCAATAATCAGCATATATAAAGAAGTGTCTGTGATTTGCTCAATTAACACATTAAGAATGCTTATTGAAATTGACACATTGAAATATATTCAAAAAACGATGACAAGGAGATGAGTTATACAATTGAAGCACAAAGGGCATATAAACTGGGTCGTTATGATATTAAAGTTTTGATTTTGTTATTGAGAAAGGGATGAACCCATGAATTGCAATTTGTAACTCAGAAATACTATTTCGTTATCTGGCAATGACGTTGGAGACAAAACATCTATAGAAACTTTCTACAGCCCGGGGTATTTCCACTATTAAATCATAGACATCCCTTTAATTTTGAAAGTGTGTGACTTAGTACGAAACCAATTAGCCAAATTTCAAGCCAAATCTTAAGGATAAGTCTGAACGCAGCGATGAGGGCCGCATGATTTGTTACAAGTTGAGTGATGTTGCTATTAAGTCGTACTTAGCTAATCTTACTAAATATATTTTACTAATCACATCATGGCGCTTAAAAGGATATAAGCGATGATGATGTTGATTTTTGTCAAAGGCATTTTGTTCTCCAAATTATGTCGTTAAGAAAATGTAGTCGACATTTGTCAATGTCGACTGCCATCCTTGACATTGTTCTTAGTTAAAGCATATTCTTTTAGCTGCTTAGATTCCAATCTCACGTGCCAATAATATTCTTTCAGCACATTTGAATTGTCAATCAATGTCCGAAACTGATAACAAAAAGGTATTGATTATCGTCGTATAAACCTGCCTGCTAATGATGAGTCAAATAGTGATCTTTCACTAACTTTTTTATAACTGCAACTTTTAATATTTCCCTGTAGATCTAAAGAGGCTTGAAGTGATTCTATGGAATATGTCTGTCAAAGATAACGACTCGCTGATCTATGACCTTATAAACCCCCCTTGTTATGATGCCTCTACTTATAACTTATAAACCTCTATACTTTTTGGTTAGCATCTCTCAACTCTACCGAGTTTCGAGGTGTGGTGGTACCAATAAATGAAAACATTTAAATTGATTATAGACCTAACTTAGCTGTATATTGTAAGTTCCTCTCTTTAAAATGTTGACTGGCGACGTGATGTCTGAAATGGTGTACTTACCATGCGTCGAAAACTTTTTGTTTCCAAATCATGTTCTTAAGAAAATAAGTCAAACATTTGCCAGTGTCAATTACCATCCATGACATTGTTCCGAGTAAAAACATATACATTTAGCTGCTTAGTTTCTAATTTACACGTTAATACTTTTATTTTAGCACATTCGATTTGTCAGTTAATATTCAAACTGATAACAAGAAGATCTTGATTATCGTGGTATAAATTTGCCTCCTAATGATGCGTCCAATAGTGAGCTTTCACTATAATTTCAACAGCATCTTCTTATATATTCTGTTGATCTAAAGCGGCTTGACCTGATTCTGTGGAATAAAGATTAGCAACCCTTTGATCCTTGATGATGATCTTCTGATCTGTGACCTTTGAGCCTAGTTATCTCCCTTGCTATGTTTGATCTACTTATAACTTAAATCTCTGTACTCAACGGAGGTTCGAGGTGTGGTGAGGTGAGGTGAGGTGAGGTGAGGGTATTTTGGCTTTAAATTCAATTTAAGAGTATTTCACTTATATCACACTCTTCATATTGTTGCAGTTAGAGAACCCTCTACACAAATGTGGCTATTCCCTTGTGGTGAAACCTGTGAGCATCGGCCGGACCTAGCAAACCATCTGTGGTACTGCGCTGAATTTCAGTGTAGCATTGCACCCAAACCTTACTGCATGTAGAACATATCTCTACTGCAAACAAAGTTGTCTAGGCCATGGCATCGAGGTGTGAGTAGTTGATGCAAAGAATATAATATGAGTTGGACATATAGACAATTCAAATGAAATTAAATCAATTACTTACATAGAAATCATAAGTAATGTGATTTGATTTATTCAAATATTTCAATGAGGACACATAATCTCATTCATAGACAATCAATTAAAATCAGATTGTAGATAATTTTCATATATTATTCAGTGTGCAGCATGCTTGCTCCAATTCTGTCAAGAACATTTTCTTTTTAATTTTTGTCAATCCGTTTTTCGTGGCTATAACGTTGACAAAATATAATAAGATATTATATAAATTCTATCACAACAATGTAATTCTCAGACCAATTTGTATACTGAAAGAGAATCGTTGCTTGTTTACATGTCTCGACTTTAATGTACTATCATATAATTCATGCTTACAGAATCAGGTCGAAAGCTCTTTACATGTCATGCTTTATTGATTTACACAGAAGAGATGATCTTTCGGGGACAGAATTTCATTACTCGAACTTTACAAAGGTCTTACTCGATTTTCGAAAATCGGCATTCTGCACCATTTGATCTTTTTTACATCACATAAAAGAGCATTGGTAATTTGTTAAACTGTTTAAGTTTGAATTCACTTCATGAAGAATATTATATTTTTGTAGACAATGAGACATTGTTACAGTTTTCTCTTTCCAAGATTGAACTATTAGAGAATAGCCTCTGCTACTTTGAATCTAATCTCTAAAATCTTCAGTTTCTCTAGCACGTTGATTGTTACTACATTGTGTATGGATAGATACATGTAACATACCTTTTTGAAGGTAAATTTTAAATCTCAATGGTGAAGTTTGTTGAAATAGGCTCTCAAGGTCTATGTCTTATCACAGTTCTCAAAAACAATCAACCTATTGATCCTTTTTCTTGGCCAGAATCTTACAATATGTCAATATTAGAAATGATGGATTGCTTAACCAAAATCAAATTTCAATGTTTTGATAACACATTTGCTCTTATCGTGACAGTTGAGACAATCTGATCGATAAAGGTCGAAATGAAAAGAATGTTAGATGTATATAAAATCTCTACAAGTCTGCTGGTTATCAGTAAGCTTTCACTTCATTCCATCTGACTTACAACTGGGCTATCCATCTTGATAAGCAAGGACTATTGCTAATGTTTTGTTTTTGTCATGCTAGAGACCATCAAACTTTTGAAAGCGAAAGTTGTTTTGTAAAGAACAACCTGGTACATTTGTTAAGAAGTCACTTTACCAAGATGATACTTTAGCTAGTTATTTATCAAATAAGGGAGTGAAATGTTGTCAAGAGAGGTTCCATCAAAACCGCAATATTTCAATGATTAGTAGGGACTATATCATACATGTAAGAGTACGTATCATATATCAATATATCAAAAGGATTTCTTTAAAAGCATTTCATTCAGTAAGTGATACAAAATAAATCAAAACATTCAAATTGCAAAATACTATTATTGTTATAGCTATATAATATTTAATTCTGTAGGCAAATAACTAAACAAAAGAGTTCAGTGTGAAATACAAATCTGAGAGGTTGAATTGAAATGAATTGAGATATAAATCATTAAAAGCAAATGCATACCGTCCTACAATTTGTGGCCTTAACAAATATGGCAGTAAATGCTGAAAATGCTGTATTTAATCATTTCAATTTTATTGGAATATTTACAAGCACATAGTTATCATAACTATGACTAGTTTAACGTATATTGTTTAAACAGAGAATTGTGATGACTTTTTATTTAGTATCGTTCGGATTGAATTCCAGTCATGTCTTTAAATTGTTTCCTCATATAAACAACAGCAAGTGTTAATAAAAAAAAACATTTTCAAGTCTTTAGCAAAATATGACCTGTATACTTATTCTGACATGTAATATGACATGACAAAACCATTATGATAACGTTTTTAGGCATATTAGGAACATTTTGAATTAATCTTTTACGCATGTTAATTAGATATCAATATGGCAGGGATATTTTTCTTATCCGCATTCAAATAATGTGTTAAAGGATTTATCATTTTAGCTGGATCGTTGTCATGTCTGTGAAAGATTGGTATTCAGGTTTAAACAAAAACAATATTAATATAAATAAGAAGTTGTAATATGAGTTTTGTCTGCATGTAGTAAATGACAATATGAATTCTAATATCATCTTAAAAACAACAATATTTAACTTTATCATGCTTTCATCATCTATGTTTCCAAGCTCATGTATGGGCATACATGTATCTATATTCTAATTATGTACGTTCATTAAGATCTAATGACTTTAAACGTGTTTTACCATTTACATGAGTCATGACACCAAAAATACCAATTCGTTCTATCGATGTGATTACTCCCATAGCCTTCACAGTGATTTTGTGAACAAACTTAAATGTATTTTACCAACCTATACATTTTTCTGCGTAGTTTATGTTTTTTTGTATGCATTTTAAAAGGATGATTAGATTACAGTTATTTTGTGAATGTTTGGTATTCTAAATAACCTCTTAACAGTGGTAAGATTGTGTAACCTATCATGATTGCTCGTGTTGAAAGAATTATAAGGTAGTGATAAGCTGATCATCAAACTTAGCATTAGCACTGGCGATATTTTCAATTCTGACACAACGTCCTATCAAATAAGCATTACCATAGCATTTTTGTAGTAAGAATAACTGATTAAAAGAAGCATGATTCGGTAAATCATTTTGACAGCGGAAGGTTATTTTTTTAAACATACTTTTTGTTTCTTTTGAATGTCTTTGGGGTAAATATGTCATTCATTAAAATGCCCTCAGTTTCCCAAAGAGAATCAATCTTCTTGTCAGAAACATTTATACATAATGGCTTTTTTTTGACATATCAGTGTGATTGTTGCAAAAACGACATTTCTCACTTTTATGTTTTGCAATGATAAAGTAAAAATAACAATAATATGCTGAAAGTAATAAGCCTATATTAGTTTACCGCATAGTGCCATTTCATCCTATTGTAATTGTTCATTAACTTCATATTTTATTGATTTGGCCATTTTCATAGAAAGTTTATTGTCATTAAACTATCTTAGTTGCATTCGATAAGATGAACATTAACAGGAATCACTGTATAGTGTCATTTTATTCTTAGCTTATTGGTATATTTTCTTGTTTAAAGATTTTACCATGTCACTTAAACTTCTTATTAACATTAAACAAGATGAACACGAACAGGAAACAACAAAATGAATGATGATTCATGCATCATTGATTTTTCATTTTCATTGAGCAATTATGTTGCTTTATACATATTGTCAGCATTTCATGTTCGCTAATGGTCAGTTTAAGATCATTCTAGAATTATTCGTCTATACGACCAGGAAAAGCAATTACTTACATCAATGTATTTCTATGCCTCATGATTAATGTAAAACATGTTTGTTGAGTAATAATTACATCAATCTAAAAGGGTCAGACACAGTTCAAATTTGATACGGCAACCATGCAGATAGTCAAGTTTCAAAGCTTAGTTACAGTCAGCCATCAATATGATATAGAGCACTGGATGTTTTCCATGTTTGAGCTTTTGATTTCTAATGTTTAGATACTTATTTGGAAGAAAACACAAGTTTGTTGTCTGTATTTTCACTGAAGTCGACGATAGGAAATGCTTAATATTCTAACGTGAAGGTATGAAAACATATAGTTATGATACTTAAATGACAATAGCACATTTTAGAGGCATTATAAGATGATGTCAGGATAATGAAAAGTAATAGGTCCAATTGGAAAACAATGTATATAAAGGGGTAGTAGCACGTATTAGGCGGAATATAAGGTGATGTCAGGAAACCGAAAATAAACGGTTCAAATTCAAAGACAATGTATTTAAACTAAATGGAGCAGCGATATTTCAAATATATCGTAAAGTTTAGCCATTATTCCTTTTTCTTACATAGAACGAATTTAAGGTGTTCACACAAAATGGCCGCTAATTGATTTTATGTGAATCTTCATAGTTTGTCCTCTGGGTGGTTGTCTTGTGCAATGAGATTTTTGATACTGTCAAAATAAGACATTTAGCATTTAGTTACAATCATCAGTGAAACATTATATCACAAAACGTGCTACTGCCCCTTTAAAATAAATGAAACATTAATAAATCAAATATATAATGTAAAGTTTAGTCATGCGATATTCTTGAACAAAATGATGTGACGGTGTTCACACAAACATGCGACCACCAATGGACTTTATGTGAATCTTTATAATTTGTTTTCTGATTATGGATGATTGGTTTGTGTACTGTGTTTTAAAAATAATTTGTTCAACAAAAGAAGACCAATTTTAGCTTATTCTAGCTACTGCCTCTTTAAGACCTTGTATTTAATAGTAATTAAAGATTATTACAGCTGATTAAAAAAAGGAAGTTACTCTGTTAATCTATTTTTGTTTAATACAATCATTGTAGGAAAGTTTGAATCTGTAGTCATTCCTTAATGGAAACTAGGTCATCAATCTTTTAAAATAAATATTTATGTTGATCATGTTTACTTTACATAAATAAAGGACATATATATTGCATATCAGTAACAGTCCAGTCAAACCAGGCGTGCCGTCAAAATTCGAAAATACCATTTTAAAAAGTGATGAAAATGTTCAAATTGTAAATATCCTGAATTTTCTAAAAGTTGTTTGACGCTTAGCAATAGGTTGCCTTGTGAGTTATGCAAAGTGTTTCCTGTTGACTTGCACAGAATAAAAGTTGAAACTATTCATTGAGAAATGGCACCAGGTTTTTGAGCACTCTCGTCCAACCAGAATCGCGGAAATTAGTGTAACAAAATCATTTTGTAATTATTAAAAGTTAATGAATACTACTTGAGTGAGGAATATACTTTAATTCTCCTCTTCATTTTGTTCACTAAATTAACGTATATTCTACACTTGCATAGGATAACAAATTGATACTCTTGAATCACCTCGATCTAGAGTACAAAACAAACTTGAATTGACACAAAATAAGTCTGAAAACTTCAAAAGTTCAAGATACAACCCAGAAAATTGGATATGGAAATTCATCATTTATCCGAGCTCATTATCAAGGGAAAGGAGCTTTTTGACCAAGAAAAAATGCATAAAAAAATGTAAATGGCACAATTTCTCTACGAAGAAGGATAAAGGGAAATAAATCAAAATACAGAGTACATTGTTTAACACAGTGTCATTATTTTCATGGGCTCAAGCTATATGTTCTTAATATTAAGATGTGAATATCGTAAACGTATTTCAGTATTGAACTAGATTAGCGTTTGCGGGATACCGCAAAAGCAGAGCAGCCCCTGAACTTGGGGTTTCGCCTTACCCTGTTCCGCCTTTTACAGGCCTCACCAAATTGGGAATTTTCTCGTGACCTTGACCTTTGACACTCAAGGTCACACAATCAATGAACACATTTCATTGAGTATAACATTATTGTAATGAAATAAAGTGTTAAAATTTAAATTAATTCATTTTCTCCATATATGTTGACCTTGCTGTGACCTTGACCTTCGACAGTTCGTACCCAAAACTTTTTGAAAATGTTGTACTTCTCAAGAGATAATATATACAAAATCTAAACTTCATAGCACAAAAACTTTTCAATTTATTGTGTTTACAAGGAATTGCAATAACTCATATCTCATGACCTTGACCTTTGACCCTCAAGGTCACACAACAATTGAACACTTTTTATTGAGTATAACAATCATGTATTGATTAAAAGTGATCATAGTTAAAATTAAGCATTTTCGCTAAACCATGGCTAAGTCATGACCTTGCTGTGACCTTGACCTTTGACTGATTGTAGCCGAAACCTTTTCAAAATGTTTTACTTTTCCAAGGATGATATATACCAAGTAAGAGCTTCATAGCACAAAAACTTTTCAAGTTACCGTGTTTACAAAGAATTTTGCGGTGATTTTATAACTCGTGACCTTGACCTTTGAACTTGAAAGTGAACATGTCATAATGATTCCCTGGAAGTATTAACATTTAGACATGTTCATGAGTTCTGAAAAGCTAAATGGGATAAAGTTATACCCAAATTTAGTGCATTTTGTAATAACTCATATCTCATGACCTTGACCTTTGACCTTCAAGGTCACACAATCATTGAACACTTTTTATTGTGTATAACAATCATGTATTGATTAAAAGTGTTCATAGTTAAAATAAAGCATTTTCGCTAAAACATGCTTACGTCATGACCTTGCTCCGACCTTGACCTTTGACGGATTGTAGCCAAAACCTTTTCAAAACTTTTAATTTTCCAAGGATGATATATACCAAGTTAGAGCTTCATAGCACAAAAACTTTTCAAGTTATCGCGTTTACAAGGAATTCTTAGAGTGAATACATATCTCGTTACCTTGACCTTTGACCTTGAAAGTGAACGTGTCAAAATCGTTCCCCCGAGGTATGAGTAGTAAGGTATGAATAAGAGTTCTGGAAAGCTTAGTGGAAAAAAGTTATAGCTATTAGTACGAGTGCGGCGGCGGCGGCGGCGGCGATGGAAACTTCACAAAAACTGATAGCAGCCCCGTCCTTAGACGGGGCTGCTAAATATACCATATTGTGATGAGTATTCATTTATTTACGCAGTTTACACAACATTTTATCAACATAAGTTGAATAAAAAAAGATTGATAATTCTTGGTTCCAAAGTTTTGAATATTGTAATCTTCTCTTCATTTCGGTCAGACTGTATTTAGCAAATCAGATCCCAATGACTGAACAGGTTGATCGTTTCATCAATTCCTTATTTAACTTATATAACGATCCTTCATTACATAAATGTTCAAGGTTTGACCCACATAAAGCACTAAATGACACAAGAACAAAGCTTATCTAACGATAACAGCGTAGACTATTAAAAAGATACAAGATTGTATGTAGGCCATGTTGTTTTTTCAAGCTCGGAACTGTTACGTCAACGTCTTTGTACACAAATCATTATTTCTTCAGTCATCTGTCAACATATATCATTTGACTTTCCAATTCAAAAGGCAAAAATAGATGTGAAATTGCAAAAAAGTTGAGATTTGAGGTGTCAATTGATTAAATCTAATGATTTTGATATTAATATCGATTCTAGTATTGTTCCCGTAAAAATCAAAGGCGCCGCCCATCCTTTATTCCGCAATAAAGGATAGTTTTTGAGTGACGTCACGAAAAAATGGCCCATGACGTCAATAACAATTGGCTATGATGTCACTAGTTATGGCCCTGATCGAGGATTTTCAATTTGCGACCAAACTTGATTTACAAAACATTTTTATATTTGGAGTAGAAATAACTTAAACGAGTAAAAATCGACATACTAGAAAAGTAATAGAGTAGCCCTAACCATCATGTGTTTTGCAATAAAGTATAGTTTTGCCCTGAACTATTATAACCCCAAATCATTCGGCCTCATGCTTTAACTATAATAGTTCAGGGCAAAACTATACTTTATTGCAAAACACATGATGGTTAGGGCTACTTTATTTCTTAAATAACATATATACTGTACTTTACTTCTAGTTTCCATTATCCAAAATCTGTTTTTCTTTCCATGTTTTTGTCTCATGTAAAATCAGATCGTATTATCCTCGAGAGAAGCATGAAACCTATACATTTACATGCGGTTGAAAGGAGCCATTGTTTGGAATATGTGCTAAAGAGAAATGAATAAAAGAAAAGCATATCAAGGATATAAGATATACTGGAGATTATTAAGGACTAAGAGAAATTGGAAGTTGACATTAAATTACATCGGCGTACTGTACAAAGCCTACATCGGGATACTCTGCAAAGTCTTCAAACCATATGTTTTAGTATCATTTAGTATCATATAATATCGAGGTATTAAGAATAAGCTACAATGGGTCTTATTTTGTTGACAAATGTGAACTTGAATCTAATAATGTCATCGGAATAACAAATCATTAGGGACTGTAAACAGAAAAACACTAAGTCAACGCATTGATAAAACTCTTTTTAAAGTTAAACTTTGTTAAAAACTATGTTACGCTATTGCAGTATTGAGATCTACTTCTGAAGAGAAAGGGAGCTTGATAATGATATGAAGAAAATAAATAAGCTTTTATAAAAATGACAATTTGTGTGTATTGTTATCTTTTATGTATTTATAATCTATTGTATTAAGATTTTTTTAACATTACTTGATACACAGTTAAATTAGATTAAAATGTTTGTCGCCAGAGAACAATAGAGATATTCGAGGTAAAACTAGCAGTTAAACATAGTTCAATTTTTTATCAAAGGAAAACATTGATTTAATTCATTTCTTAAGGTTAATTAGTTCTTAGAATTTTATCATAAAACAAAAAGGAAATATAAACAAAAACAAAAAAAACCTTTACGATGGTAAGAATGCTCACAATCAGAGGTATCCGAATATCAAATAAACTCACCAAATATTACAATAACGTATCCAGAAATGATAGTCAAAGGGATACTTTAAAACGTCATAAAAAATAAAGCATGAATCACATATATCTGAATTTATAAATACATTTCAATCCGATTTATGTTCTGATACATGCTTCATGAGCTTTAAAATGCGGAACTTACATACAAAATATTTTTATGTCTCTTTTTTTTTTAGAAATGATGAAGGAAATTGTGACTTGTATTTTCAATCTAGCTACTCAGTCTCAATCGAGTGGAGACAGATATAACTCAGCTTCAATGATCAAAGGCTCATGGCGACAAACGTATGCAATTTGTCAATTCATGAGTGATTTGAGTCTTTTCCTAGGCGTTTTAGGAAGCGCTAGGCGCTTAATATCACGAAATAAGATGAATTTGGTCCCTCGATCTAAATTGATCTCAGATAATTTGCATCATAATTATAGGCATCAACTTATATGTCTCTAGATGGAGTTTATCTAGGGTAAGTATTGCTGTTTCCGAAATTTTCCATTTAGTCAATCAAACAATAAATTGCCAAGAATATATACCCTTTTGGAAGCAAAATCATTATATAAGTTTCTTTTGCTTTTGCGAACTTCATGTATCCCTGCTTCTGGAAACATCAATAAAAGCAAAATGAATAGCAAAGCAGTACAAAACTTAGCAAGAGAGTGACCTTTATGATTTTACAGGCTAAAATTTAAACATATTCATGCTATTGCGATTATTTCAATTAAGTGGGATACATTTGACAAATCAAAACAAAAAAAAGGCATTGTAAAGCATTCAAATACAAACAAGCTTGTCTTGGAATTGTGTAATATCTGTATTTAAGAAAAGCTGAAAATTACAGGTCACAAAGAAACAAGATCAACAAAAGGAGAAAACACAATATCAGCATTAATGAATCATTTATTATTTTGAGCGATGTTTAAGTATCTATGGTGTGGCTGCAAACTTTTGTATTTACTAAATTTGCCATTAAGATTACTCAGTATGACTATTAATTGTGCATTGGGATGACTAGGTCATTTTGTCTCGTGTGAATATTTTGTAAGTACATGTGTCTGAACTAACGTAACATTGGACAACAACATTTAAACTTTTAGAATGTTCATAAAGTACGCTTTGGATACACTTTATCACACTGAGAAACCAAAATGTCAAAGCAGTGAAGTGTTTGATTTTAATTAACTACAGAAGATTAAAAATTTGCCAAAGTCAAATAATCTTGAATATTGAAGGATTTTCTCCAGTATCATAGATAGTGTACTCCACCTTAGTGTTTCAAGCAGATTTTGTTTTCAATATTTGTACTTACTGTTTTAATTCCATGCATTTAATGGAATCAGAAACAATTAAATCTTGTCCTATATTCCAAGTTCAACCTAAACCAAACATAGTTAACTGTAGCTTATAAACTTTGATTAGATGTACGGTCTCATTGTTTCAATTAGAATAGATTCGTTGGGACCTGTTCTATCGTTGATGATATGCAGACAAACTCAATTTCTCCAAATTAAGAGATTCTTAGCTTCTCCTGCCGAATATGACAGTTCATTCTATACTCATATTGTTATGTCCTGAGAGAGTCATATTTCTTGTTTTAGTCACATTGCGATTTGATAAGTTTGTCTGTCTGCTTGAAATTACCTGTTACCATTTGAATTCCCCAGGCTATTCAACATATATTGATGACAATACAAGTTCCTAGATCCCTTGTGGGTATTGGCAGCACCATCACATTTTCATCTTTAAGCCTTGGGAACTCATCCAGATGTATCATAGTGTTTGGACGTTTCAACTCTTTCCAAAATGAAGACAAGAACGCAAAGGCTAATCTTTCTAACATCACATTATTTTGACACTAGGTAATAGCTACTTTTAGTTGGAAACGCCTGTTTTCATAAACGTCCATTTTGAATCAACACTTTTTAGGTAACTTTCTCTAAATCCCCAAAAACGAATAAGTACGAAAGCAAGTAAGATAGAAGAAGTAGATATTTCCAGTAACAAAACAAATTATGCATGCAATTTTTAAGAGAGAAAAAAATGATGTCATTGATGCCGTTGATACACAGGTTGAAAGGTCCTTTTCCTTTTCCGAAGGTGTTACAGATATATTCCTGACAGCTTAAGTGCCTTCGGAAGAATATTATCATGCTATGTCATTTGTCCCAAATCAGAAAAGCAAACACTTTCAATACAAAGCAAAGCAAAGTTTATCATTCTTGTGACAACTTCGTCATTGAAGGTGAGATTCAAAATTGTTTCATTCTGCTCTTGGGTTTGACGTATTTTCTCAGACAGAATTAATTTTATCCATGAATCTAGTGGAACGAGTATCTTGTAATACGTTCCTTATATGGACCGATGCTATTCTTGCAGAAATGGTTCAAAGAAAACCAATTTCAATCACATTGCTTGCCTTTCGACTTCATACCTGAGAGAATTGATTATCAAATTCAGAGTTGTCCTATAATGGAGTGATGTCTTTAGGGAGTAAACTCTTTGTTTGTCTATTATTGAAGTTAGCTTATTTGGTCATAGTACACAAGGCGTCCGGTAATTGCCAAGGTCATTTCGACATTATTCACCAAATCTCTTAAGGTTCAGTCCTTTAAAGGGGCAGTAGAACGTTTTTAGGGGGAATACAAGGTGATGCCAGGAAAATGAAAATTAATGGTTCCAATTGAAAGATAATTTATTCAAACTAAATGAAGCAATAATAATTCAGATATATAACTTAAAATTTAGCCTTGCGATTCTTTTTTCTTACAGAAAATGAATTAAAGGTGTTCACACAAAATGGCCGCCAATGGATTTAATGTGAATCCTCATACTTTGACTATGGCTGATATGGCTTGTGTAATGAAAGTTTTGACACTGTCGAAATAATACATTTAGCATTACCTTACAATTATCAGTATAATATTTTAAATATAAAATTATCAAAAAACGTGCTACTGCCCCTTTAAGTCAATCATATCATTCCTATTACCATGGCAAATGACACGTCGCCTTATATTGGTTACTTATGTAACATTGTCTCCGACTAAAATTATGAAACCACTAAAAATAAGAAATGTAAAACTGAATCAGTCTTGAAAGGCAATGAAACATATATTTTCTTAAAACAAACTGATAATATTTTTACAGAAAATACAAGTATCGTTTGCATTCTAATTATGATGTAATGGTTTCTTTCTTTTATAACATATCCGTTTCTTAAAAGGACTTGGGGTGGTGGTACATTTTCACCTCTTACCATTTATATCAAATGATTTTTTGCTCTTAATGCGACGCAAAAAATGCTCTGAAAATTGATTTATGTGTTTGGATTGTATTTATTATGTTATCTGATTGTGTTTGGCTCAATAGCAAGCATTAACTGAGAATTATCATATATGTCCTCCTTTTTCAGGAACAGTGCTTCGTGTTAATGCCTATAATGCATACTGCACTTGATTGTAACAAATGATTAATGTTCAGCCTTGAATTTAGGATTCATTAATCAAACTGTCAAGATGAGAAGATTTAATTCGTTTGCACATTTATATGTATTTGCTGCACATTGATTATCACGTTGAAATTCTCACTATTTGAAAAAACAAATCTCTTGTCAGAGCTTGATGGAAGATATACATAATGATTTTATTCATGCACATTTGTGTGATTTTAATCAATTTCAATCAAAATCAATCAAATTTATATATACTCATAAGTGTATAAAATCTATTTTCACTGACTGAACGATTTTATGGTGTACTTCTAGTGCAAAACATCAACTTTTAATGATGTTGTTGCATTCAACAATTTTTTATGATTCCCTGTGTCAGAAAACGATAGTTTCACTTCCTTAGTGTATACTTTTAACACAAGATTTGCAAAACTGATAAAGATGGTTTTTATATCAAAAGCTCCCTCGTTGTGATCTTAATGGTTCTCATGATGGCAAATTCACCGAACAATGTGATCGTATTCGAGAGGTGAGAACAGTACAATAAAACATTCATTTAATAGAGTACATTGGGTTAAAATATAGTATTGATAATGGTGAAATTTTACGTTGCCAGTGAAGTTAGCGCTAGATGGTCAGTATTAGATATACGAAGTTAAAGAAACATCAAAACACAAGTTTAATCTGAACTACCTTACTGATCCTTGTATGGGTGAGAAATAAGGATAAATCATTGATATATTTGTAAGAATATTAGAGTAAAATATTACCTTTCTGAATAACCTAATGTATCTTTCAGTATGTCATTTAGAATTTTGACTTTGAAATGTCGAAAGGTTTGTATAGACTATGCACAAAGAAAGATATAATTTGAAAAACTCATATACATAGATACACATTTTGTTTTCGATGAGGAATGTTTGATTTTGAAAGGAAAGAAAAAGATCATGACGCAATTTTGAGGGTGGTTAGCACTGTATTTTAGGTAATAAAAAATATCTGACGAATTCGAAGGTTTACAACTTTACATGTATGTTATAAATTGCAAGACTATTTCAAATCAAAATATGCAAATTTTAAACAAACCTAGTATTTTTACTTTCGCTAATATACATGTAGGCAAATAAATTTCTCCTAAAATGAATAGAGCAGTGATTTTGTTTGATAATATATAAAAGACCAACGCCCAAGCGTTCGAATCCTGCCAGAGACTCGACAACTTTGTTTGCAGTAGAGACCTGTTCTACACGCAGTACGTTTTGGGTGCAATGCTACACTGAGTTTCAGCGCAGTACCACCCATAGTTCGCTAGGTCCAACCGATGCTCGATGCTCGATGGTTTTCACCGCAATGCATAACAAAGGTGTTGCGGGTTTCTCCCTGCAATAATACTATCAGCCGCGATATAATCACCTCACTTCACCAACACATAACAGGAGATAGTTTTTTTATATTCTTTACAAAATGTGTGTATGTGAAGCAAAATTATTATTTCAAAGACAAGGACGCCGCTAATGGCTGAATATTGCCCAAACGGCGTAAAACAACAACTCACTCACTCACTCACACTCACTCAAAGACAAGATTTCATTATTTTCTCGTACAAGCTTGTTCTCGAACATCATCACTTTGTCCTTCACTAAATCGAATTATTTCGGCACAAAATATCATTTTATAATAAAAGGCAATAAATTGTGACTTCTTATACAAAAAAAAACCAACAGCAGAAATCTATATATCTACATGAAACTAACTCCTAGCGTTTAATTAACCCTGTCACACAGTCATTCAAAATCGAATCGTGTTAATTTCTGATGCAAAACAAATCTGTTGAGGAAAACATATTTGAGATATCTTTTTCATCACATCTGTTTTTGATTTGAAACATTTAGATTTACACTGCAGTAAAACTTTTGTATATTTTACAAAATTGTTGTAAGTTCATTTGTTTCTATTTTGTGCCGAGTTATATTCAAACATTTGTATTCTTAGTGTGTCACAAATATGATGTATATCACTTTTAAGGATATTACTGACCTCGGCAACAATAAAAGTAACTCCAGTCAACAGGTGAGAATGTTTCAATATGTAATATGTTGACGGATTAAATGAGCTGCCAATACAAAATTGGAAGGTTATCCCTTTAATATAAGGGTTCTTTGAAAATCATTATACTTAAGCTAATCTTCTCATCTCGTTTTTCACATTTAAGTCATAATTTTCATTACACAGTTCTTTTACAAATTTCTACCATGAAGTACATTGTACCTGTCACACAAAATATGTCTTACACACTATTGGTTCTTTAGAAAACCGAAAGTGTTGAGGCATCGATTTCAGCTTGAAAAAGAATTGTCTGCCTGAAATTAAATATCCAGTTAAGAATATGAGGAATAGGAAAGCTTCTCTCATGAAAGTACATCTCTGATGTGATTATGGACAAATGCAGCACTTTAAGTTGGCTAATGACAACAACAATATCAAATTCAAAGTTCATGTACACTGATTCAATCAACCTCGACTTTAAGACTGTTGATGTTCGCCAAACTGAGCTCTGGCTCGCATTATTTGCTAGAGAGAACCATCATATTGATTAACATATTGTATATCTGCGTTTAGTCAGAAAACAGTGTTCTTTTACTTATCAAGGTGTCCTCAGAATTAACTTCATTTCTGTCTCAAAAATAGAATCGAATAATATTATTCTGTAAATGTACAAGGTGCATCCTTAAAAGTTTATGTAAAGTCACTAATCTCAACCCCTCTCATCAAGTGATCCGAGTTCGAGACAAGTAGATTTGTGTCTTCTATAATTGAGAAAACACAGAACATAGACACCAGACAAAATATATTCCCAATCCATGTATGTGTTTAGCTACTTCCTAAATAAGGAACATTCATTATGCATAGCAGTGAGTTTTTGTTCTTTGGAACATCAGACTTCCTAGTTACAAATTTATTAGCCCTAATCAAGATGCTGCGTGTGGCTGAAATATTATCTAAGCAGCATTAGACTCACTCCTTAATTTCTCATGAAGTGATATTTTACATAACATGGCACGATTATGGAGACAAATGTTATCAGCCTCATCGATCTGGAGACATATCACAGTCTGTAGCGATTTCAAATGTGGACATTCAAGCTACCAAAACCTGTGGTGTAACGTTCGATTTATTATACAATCTAACATATCGATTCTGAAATTGCTGAAAACTACGATCCTTTACCCCACCACTGTTTGAAAACGCCCATGCTTGTCACAAAGTGCTTAAACTGTATACGGATTCCAGTAGTTCCAGTTGCGTAGAACTTATGATCATACAAATAAACTTTTGTTAATCATTCCTCGAACATGCTAAAATTAAAAGCGAAAAATTCCAAATAATTCAGTTCACTTTATCAATGTGATGACAGCTCATAACTAGCTTTAGAACGTGACCATCTTTACATTTCTTGTATTAAGCATGAACCATTTCTGACCCTTAACTCAATGTTATTTTTAGTCAATTGACATGTCCTTACATCAGTCACAATGCACGAACTTATATTGATTTAAGTGATTGGTGTTCGTGCCGATATAACAGGCTCACAGTAACCTCCTCACCTCTGAAAACACAAAGGTGTGCTTCTGGGCGAGGGATTTATGTGGGATCTGAAGATGTTTGAAAATACTAATGTTGATTATACGTTTCCACTGTCAATGTGTAAAAATCCTTTGTAAGATCTTCACAAATAAGAAAAAAGATAAAACTATACATACACATGTAAAAAACATGTGACTGAAACTGCTTTCACTTATATATAGAAGTACACCTGCATCTTATCAAAAACTGACATATCGTAAAATTAAGAGTAATATTAACATAGTATGATCATTTCACATTTCCGTAAAAGTGAATGTTAACATGAAAATCAAGCACAGATTTACTAGTTTATCAAATTATACACTCATCATCTCGACGTGCTTGACATTGAATTTTCCAACAACGTTATATTCTCATGTACTGGATACAGACATTATTAAAGTCAACATTGACGTTGCCTAATGTTAATCTTCAAAACCAAATGAGTTCTATAAAATATACTTATAGAATACCACAGCTTGAGACAACAATGTATATTCTCTTGTTTCCTGATTATCTTGACCATTGATTATAATGAATCTCCCGAGGAGGTAACATCACAGAAATGCGAACATGGTCTATTCGTGTAAATGTCAGACAGTTATATCAATCAGGAGCTTTAAGCCATGTCACCTCATTCTAGAATGAAGACAATGTGCCTTATTAAAGTTCTGAAGTCAAAATTGATTTCATTTGAGACCTCATTGTTGATAAATTATGAAAAAAGGATGTATCTATTTATAAACTCAAATAAAAACTACTGAAAAAAATGTATCAACACTTGCTGTCTTGTGGAAATTTTACAGCTGTTGCAATCAGGACTTGATGTCAGTATGTTCTGCAATTGGTAATAAATGATATTGTAAAATTGTCTCCTTGTAAATGCCACGTGATATATAATGTTTACATCTTAGTAAAGCAATACATGCATTTAAATGTTGAAATTCTCTAATATATGTATGCAATTTTCAAAATCTAATGTCTCAAGAATTGAATACTGTTATTGGTTTTGTTCATCTGATAATTTGTAAAGTACATCCTGTCTATTTCTGACATATATCTGAATAATCACGAATCCTTGGGTAGAATGTTTGTTACCACTGCCGATTTGATCATATAAAACATATAAATATTTGATTAAGATTCTAAAACAGTACGATACGATTTACAATTTGTTCTGATGGAAACGAATTAATGATTATTTCAAAGAATAAATCACTCCTCTAACTTTTCTTTTGATGGGACACCAATAATTTTTCAAAATGCTTTTAACAACTTGGGTAATAAAGATATAATATTTGTCTGAAATGATGTTTCAAACATGGCCAAAATTGGTCAAAATTTTTATTCTGTTATATGAAAACAGTAATCGGTATAAAGACTAAAACACGAAAACTATTGAACTTATTATCCAATGTTGGTTTCTAGTTAACAAGAGAACGTGTCCGTCTGCAAGGTCCTAGTATTAATTTGTACCATGTCTGACCCTTTCGGATATGTGTAAGCAATTAATTAAAGGATTTGTTGAAGTTATGAATAAAGTGTATTGTTTGAGCCCTTGTTTATGAAGGTCCCTATTTGAACCATTTGGCGGAAATGTCATTATAATCCTTACAATGTATTTCTGGTATTAAGTAGAACCAATAACACATTAACATTGTTCTCTTTCATTTTTTGCAATATCGTATAATGATGACCATACGCAAAGGGAAATGTGTTGAAAAATATTGTAAAATTGGACCTTTTCTTCCTTTTCCAGTCTTTGAAGTCAAAACACAAAGTAATAATGAATGAAAGCTTCAGGCTATTATACTTCCCTTTGCACAAGATATGATATGAAATTGAGAACATCCTGCTAATATCCTTGGTTTTAACTAACTTTGCAGGTGTCCAATGAATCCAAGAAATTTTACAAACGCAACTATCTATCTTCTGAATGGATTAAGGTTATTCTGTAAAAAGACTAAGTATTGAAGGTAAGGTGAAATTTGTAAAATTATTAAATACATATTAAGTAATTTGTAAATATAAGAGCCATATTCCGCTGCTTTTATGTACATTATTTAAATAAGGATACAAATAAATCACATAACTTTTAAAAAATAAAATATCTTTAAACATTCACTTAGAATAACCTAGGAAACTAAAAGATGTATTGTTAAAATTCCTATGGCAGCGTTTGCAACTTGTTCCGCTTGCAAGAATGTTGCGCTTCTCACTTTTCACATTTCATGTTGACAACAAAACAAATTTATGTTATTAATAAAGTAATCGCAATTTGGTAAAACCATAGTTGATTGTGGGCATAATCTCGTAAAGCTCTTTATCTGTGTTAAGCTCAATTCCAAAGCAGAGTTTAAGGACATATTGATTTCCCATCAAAAGTCTGTTACACTTGTATATCAATTTTCAATCTTGCTTGGCAGAACTGATAGCCCTGTAGAAGGTCTGATTGCACGAAGTGAAGGCTTTGTGATAGGCAACAGACTTGTAGATCATTCCATTTTGACTCAAAATCGATCAACTAAATTATCAGGATAAGAACCAATGTATTTCAATAAATTTGAAATTTGATTGTTTTATTCAATCAAACATGTTTCATATCGTCACACTCAAGGAAGCTTGTCCTTAAAAATATTCTTACCTTTAGTGTGAAATTTAAATTCAAAATGAATGATTAAAGGTTTTCGAAAGCTTTAGCAAGACACCATGGCGATTTAACATTTTCTAAAGCTCTATCATTTACTCAAAAAGGACACCAGTTTAAAAGTTTAATCCTATTTCCGACAAATACTACACACAAGTTTCAAAGATGTACATGTATGAGCAGGAAAGGGTAAAATAAAGATATTCTATAAAAATAAAGTATATGTAATACAATGAAAGGCAAGAAAGGTATAATCATGTTTTCAATCATTTACCAGATGTAGCTTTATAATCATTGAATTATATTTTAAACTACATTTGTATGTTCTTTGTCAATGACAATGTATACATAAATAAACCATAAGTCAGTATTATCTCTGCTAATCACTCAGTGTAATCTTAGGATAGTAATACAAGGGTGCAATACGGAATACGTCTTCAAATTCCGTATTGCACGGTAAATTTCGTATTGCACGATTGCCGGTTCTACTTTTTTCAAGCTTCGGCAATTCTCGCAACTATCCGTACGTAACAATCATTTTCCTTATTAGAACATCGGATTTGACGTATCTCAATGCATTGGTAACAAACTTACTTTTTAATATGATATTGAAGAATAATATAGTGAGAAACTAGTGTTATCGTTAGTAAATAAACTGCAAAACAAAACTCCGAGAACATCGCCAGCCACACTTCGCCCTTATGACGTCATAGCCTTCAACGATTATGACGTCATTTCCATGGTGACGTCGTTTGAAAGGATCCCGTCGCTCGGAATCCTGAACTTACGTTTATCATATTCAGAACTTTATAAATAATTACTAAGGATAAACTTTTATCACTGTATTTTGTTTTCACACTTGAGAAAATTGCCTCTTACGTTTAACTACGCAAAATAAAGAGAAAATAAAAAGATAGTTGAGTTATCAAATCATCAGTCGAGCGTGTTATGGGTGTCGCCTTGTTCGCATTATGTATCAATGCGCAGTGCGATGTCTCGGATTATTTAAACAATTCATAATTACTTTTAAAAAGGTTTAAAAGATAGTATATAATAAATACAGAATGTCATACGTGTGCATTTGGGTCGTTGTTCCTCCGCGTCCATGACATCTACTCGTTCAATACAAACGACCCAAATGCACACGTATGACGTTCTGTATATTTATTGCAACTGCATCGTACAGCTGTTCTATGTTATTAAAGAAAATGTTTGCATCGACTTTAATATCTCGACGGAGATTAATCAAGGTTCTTGAAGTGATCTCTAGTATTAGAAAGACCAAAGGCGATATCAGGTCACAGATCATAAGACTTCTTCAAGTATCAAAGGATTGCTTATCTTTGAAAGACATCATTACCCAGAACCGCTGCAGGCCTCATTGGAACCACATAGTCACAATATTAGAGGTTGCTCAGCTTGATCCTTACTGAAACACAGGTTGTTGATACCGGAAGGACGAGATACATAAATTTGCTTTTACTGGATAGCTTTAGAAATTATCGTTAAATTGAAATGGAGTAAAGGAAAATATATTATATTTCAAAATCATTTAATAAGCTCAAAACAAGTGCCTGGATGATTTATTAAGTTTATGTGTCATCAATAATGAAAATGACAAATTAAAACATGTCTCAAAAGCAAGGTCAAGGAGGAAATTTATTAACTGAAAAGTATTTCTCTTTCATTAAAGTGTGCAAATTACGCTGCTCCAGTCTGTATGTCGCCATTCAAGATTTCAATACAAATGAAACACAAGGGAATATAAACTGGGTCGTTATGATATTAAAGTCAGGATTGTATTACTGAGTAAGAGATTATGGGCTCGAAATTGAAAGTAAGATGTATAATAAAATGAGTGTTCCTTGAGAGATATCGGATTGTCCAGACAATATGATAAACTACATTTCCGCACGTGGTCCTGTGCAATGCTCAGTCGACCGCTATCAGTATAGTTCAGCAACAACGAGAGGGCACGCTGGATGAGTGGGTTACCCGCGGGTTACCCGCTCATTGCTGAATAAACTGAGAGTTTGAAGGGTTAACTCCCTGCCCCACACTGAGACACAAGTCGAGAGACTTGTGGTGTCAGCTTGGAAGAGAGACTTTGTTTAAAATATGCCTCTTTTCACCCAGCAGGAAATGGGTACCTGGAAAAGAGTTGTGTACATGTAGGTGGTGACCTTCTAGCGACAAATATCTCAGCTTGGGTTAGACCAGGGTAATAATGTCGGTAGCGCCTTGAGCATGCACTAGTGGATGGAAATGTGCGCCTACTAAATACCAATTATTAGGTCTTCAAGACAAAGTCGTGAAGACCTATTGTTTTTATCCGATTTCTTCAAGTTCTTATTATTAAGGATTCAGCCATAAGGCTGAATCCTTATTGTTATTGGCGTGTTTTTTTTTTTTTTTATTATTATTCCACGAATTTTGTGAACAACTTTCAGCCCAAACGACTGATGCTATCGAAGCCAAATTTTGCAGGCTGGTAGACCTTGTTGAGGAATGGCGACAATAAGCTTTTGGGACAATTCGGCCCATACATTAAAGGTCCAGTTCGATTCCAAAATCGAAAATTTAACATTGACTGTTTTTTCAAAATGCACTTAGAGACCTAATTGTTTTTTTAAAAGATGCGCAATCAAAAATGCTGCAAAAAACGAAATCATGGCAAATTCGTAGGTCACGTCGTTTGGCCGCCATCTTGAATTTTCTGCATTTTTTTCAAAAGTCCGACCCCAGGCACCTTTCAGGAATCACCACTCGGCAACTGCTGATACTAGAAAGCTGAAACTTACACATAATGTAGCTGAGACATTGGCCTATAACAAGTTTTTTTCAAAATTCAAAAATTCGAAATAGTTTTTTTTATAAAAATCTTCAAATCTTGCACATTTTGCAATATTCAAGGGCAGATAACTGAAAAACCTCCCAGACGAATTTGATGATTTTTGCATGAGAGTTAGACATTAGCAAGGTCTTCAAGATAAAAGAATAAAATCGCTCGCGAACAGTCATTTCCGGTCACGCGGAAGGGTCAAAGTTTGCATTTTGGAAAACGGGTGTTTTGGTGGGTACGTTTGAATACTCATTGCTAATCAACGACGTACGATAACACATTGCTCTATATATCATATGAAAGCCAAAAGAACATGCAATCTTAGATAAATCTCATTAAAATTAGATTAAACATTTACATTGAAATTCGGAGTATTTAAATGTGGTCAATCCTACTTTCGTTTTGAATTATTATGATATATGAATGATTGAAAAATGTAGTTCATTAGCAATATAACACTAGGCAATGTTTTATCTATCATCAGTCAGCAACAAGACCGTTTAACCTGAAATGATTCATGTTTACAGCCATGATGAATTTTTCTGTAAAGACTTAACGTTGAATATCAAGTGCAATGTGGTCATTTTCATAATGCATTAGTTACTGTTTACCTCTTGAGGTTTACGGTAATTTGATTGAAAACATGATATTTGTAACATATGTCGCATCGCTAACCGTTTCTTTACTTTTTCATGCTCATTAACAAATAATACATCAAAATAAAACCATTTCTCTCCTCTACACGATGGTGAAAACAATTTTGAAGTGTCGCTAATGGTTCGGATGATAGGAATGCCGCACGGTGAGTGTCGTCAGTTAATTTGAGGGGAAAATATATAACTTTACACTGATAGATTTGGTTCATTGTAATAACACCAAAGATGATGCCTCGTTGCTACAGCTATGTTGAATAGCAGTGTATGCATAAATGAGGTCTTGCCATTAAGTACCGGACTGACAACCCTTGTCATTATTGTAAGCATTCTCGCTCAAGCCTTTTGACTTAGATAATTACCTCTGTTAATGAAAATTAACACCATACAGTGCTGAATCCGTTTGTCGTCGCTTGCGACTATATTTATTATTATTATTATTATTATTATTTGTACTTTTTTTGTGAACGAGCTACAGCTCAAACGGCTGCTCCAAATTTGACCAAACTTGGCATGAAGATACCCCTTACCCTGGAATCGACATGCTAAGCTTTTGAGCACAAACGAAACGTACGTAAAAGGTCCAGTTCGAATCCAAACTCGAAATTTTAACATTGATTTTTTTTTCAAAATGCACTTACAGACTTGAAATTTTTTTTAAAAGATGCGCAATGAAAAATAATGAAAAAAACGAAATCATAACGAATTCCTAGGTCACGTGGTTTGGCCGCCATCTTGATTTAAAGCACTTTTCAAGGACTTTTTAACACCGGTCTAAACCCCATGCGCTTTTGAGGAAACACCACTCGGCAACTACTGATACCAGAAAGTTGAAACTTGCACATAATGTAGCTGATACATTAGCCTATAACAAGTTTGGCTTGGCTTGAAATTTAAAAATTCGAAATACTTTTTTTTTTTTAAATTCTAAAACTTTGCTCAAAATTGCAAACTTCAAGGGCAGATAACTCAAAAACCAGACCATAGAATTGAATGATTTTTGCATGAGGGCTAGACATTAGCAAGGTCTTCAAGAAAAAAGAATAAAATCGCTCGCGAACAATGACTTCCGGTCACGAGGAAGGGTAAAACTTTGCATTTTAAAAAGTGGTGTTTTGCTGGGTATGTTTTAACCCTCTTTAACAAACATGCATGTGAAGGTCAAACGTGCATGTAAAGGTCAAACAGTATGTGAAGGTCAAACACGAATCTTGAAGACCTAAGTACTGCCGCGGCAGTCCTAGTTAGGTCTTCAAGACAAAGTCTGGAAGACCTATTGTTTTTATCCGATTTCTTCAAGTTCTTCTTATTATTATTATTTGTACTTTTTTTGTGAACGAGCTACAGCTCAAACGGCTGCTCCAAATTCGACCAAACTTGGCATGAAGATACCCCTTACCCTGGAATCGACATGCTAAGCTTTTGGGCAAAATCGACTCGTACATTAAAGGTCCAGTTCGAATCCAAAATCGAAAATTTAACATTGATTTTTTTTTCAAAATGCACTTAGAGACTCGAAATTTTTTTTTAAAAATGCGCAATGAAAAATAATGAAAAAAAGTAAATCATGACAAATTTGTAGGTCACATGGTTTGGCCGCAATCTTGATTTAAACCACTTTTCAAGGACTTTTTAACAACTGTCTGACCCCATGCGCATTTGAGGAATCACCACTCGGCAACTACTCATACCAGAAAGCTGAAACTTACACATGATGTAGCTACGACATTGCCCTATAACAAGTTTGGGTTGAAATTTAAAAAATCGAAATAGTTTTTTTTATAAAAATCTTCAAAGTTTGCACATTTTGCAATATTCAAGGGCAGATAACTCAAAAACCTCCCAGACGAATTTGATGATTTTTGCGTGAGAGTTAGACATTAGCAAGGTCTTCAAGATACAAGAATAAAATCGCTCGCGAACAGTGACTTCCGGTCACGAGGAATGAAAAATAATGAAAAAAAGTAAATCATGACAAATTTGTAGGTCACATGGTTTGGCCGCAATCTTGATTTAAACCACTTTTCAAGGACTTTTTAACAACTGTCTGACCCCATGCGCATTTGAGGAATCACCACTCGGCAACTACTCATACCAGAAAGCTGAAACTTACACATGATGTAGCTACGACATTGCCCTATAACAAGTTTGGGTTGAAATTTAAAAAATCGAAATAGTTTTTTTTATAAAAATCTTCAAAGTTTGCACATTTTGCAATATTCAAGGGCAGATAACTCAAAAACCTCCCAGACGAATTTGATGATTTTTGCGTGAGAGTTAGACATTAGCAAGGTCTTCAAGATACAAGAATAAAATCGCTCGCGAACAGTGACTTCCGGTCACGAGGAAGGGTCAAAGTTTGCATTTTGGAAAACGGGTCGTTTGGTGGGTATGTTTGAATACTCATTGCTAAGCAACGACAACTGATAATTGATTGTTCTATATGTCACTAGAAAGCCAAAAGAACATACAATGTTGGATAAATCTCATTAAAATTAGATTAAACATTAACATTGAAATTCGGAGCATTTAAATGTGGTCAATCATACTTTCGTTTTGAATGATTATGAGACATTTATGATTGAAAAACTGTAGTTCATTGGCAATAAAACACTAGGCATGGTTTTATCTATCATCAGGCAGCAACAACACTTGAGATGATTCATGTTTGCAGCCATGTTGAATTTTCTGTAAAGGCTTAAACGTTGAATATCAAGTGAAATATGCTAATTTGATAATGTACTAGTTACTGTTTACCTCTTAGACAAAAAGCCATGTGAAGGTCAAACGGTGTATGAAGGTCAAACAGGAATCTTGAAGACCTAAGTACTGCCGCGGCAGTCCTAGTTATTATTATTATTATTTGTACAATTTTTGTGAACGAGCCACAGCTCAAACGGCTTCGCCAAATTTGACCAAACTTGTCATGCTGAGAGCCCTTACCCTGGAATCGATATGCTAAGCTTTTGGGCAAAATCGACTCCTACATTAAAGGTCCAGTTCGAATCCAAAGTCGAAAATTTAACATTGATTTTTTTTTCAAAATGCACTTAGAGACTTGAAATTTTTTTTAAAAGATGCGCAATGAAAAATAATGAAAAAAACGAAATCATGACGAATTCCTAGGTCACGTGGTTTGGCCGCCATCTTGATTTAAAGCACTTTTCAAGGACTTTTTAACACCGGTCTGACCCCATGCGCTTTTGAGGAAACACCACTCGGCAACTACTGATACCAGAAAGTTGAAACTTGCACATAATGTAGCTGATACATTAGCCTATAACAAGTTTGGCTTGAAATTTAAAAATTCGAAATACTTTTTTTTTTTTTAATTTTAAACTTTGCTCAAAATCGCAAACTTCAAGGGCAGATAACTCAAAAACCAGACCATAGAATTTAATGATTTTTGCATGAGGGCTAGACATTAGCAAGGTCTTCAAGATAAAAGAATAAAATCGCTCGCGAACAATGACTTCCGGTCACGAGGAAGGGTCAAACTTTGCATTTTAAAAAGTGGTGTTTTGCTGGGTATGTTTTAACCCTCTTTAACAAACATGCATGTGAAGGTCAAACGTGCATGTAAAGGTCAAACAGTATGTGAAGGTCAAACACGAATCTTGAAGACCTAAGTACTGCCGCGGCAGTCCTAGTTATTGTTGTTATTATTTATTATTATTTACATTAAACTATTAAACTATCAAATGAAGCACACAACATTTCTATAAATACATTTGGTCAAATAAGACTGTTTTTCTCAAGCAAAATATCAATCTGCTTTTATATAATGAAATATTAGTTTTACAGTTAGAATATCCAATCCAAGCCTGAGATCAGAGATTACCTTTGGTTTTCTTTGACCATGTGCCTGCAAATTGGCCAAGCCCTGTGGTAAATCAAAATGATTTTTTTTTCTAGATTAAGGATATGGTTTGAATACTTGGTAGAGTATGATGATGAAATAAATTTTCTTAGACCTATATAATCTCATGAATATTCAGTGTTTGTCATATCCTTGGCACAGTATTTTTCATTCATTGCCTTTACCAAATATTTCATACAATAACAATAATGTATTTCTGTATTATGGTTCTCCCGAAGGAAACAAGGTCTGATGTAACATTAACAAAAACAAGTTGTAATTGTTGAGAAGTAACTGATTACTTAACGAAAATATTATAAACATTTAATTATTGATATACTTTTTGGTTCACCAATTTATTTTATATAAACAGCTAAACTTTTAAAACTTTAAATTGTTGGTTACTTTTTGAATTGCAAATTCTAATGGAATATGTTGACAGCTGACTGAACTAAATTATGATTTGTGTACAAAAACTCCAAAAATGTCCAATCTTGAAAAAATGCCATTGCCTACCTACAGTTTTTATCTTGTTATTCTCTTGGCCGTTATGTTAGATAAGCTATGTTCTGTTTCATTTGGTGCTTATTATTGGCCAAAACCTTGAACCTTTATATAATGACATATTGTTACATAAGTGAAGTAAGGACTTGATGACAGGATCTCTTATTGCTTGGTGCCCTAAAACTAAACTAAAACTTTTCTGAATTCTCTCTATATTACTCTTGATATGTTCAAAGGGAAGCCGCGCCAATCACATGTGTTGTATCCAAATCAAAAGACCAATGAACAGAGCTGTAGCAAAAAGTGCATAACGTCACCATGTGGGTAATACAAAATAATTGGCACATTAACTGTGGAATATGATTTCGCTTTAAATGTCATGTTAAATGAGAAACAATATTTTCTATTAAAGACACTGATAAATGTTAACAGACTCAATCAAAAACATCTTCATTTGATGAAGAGTCTGCATTTGTTCCAGATAAGAGCATTATTTCACATTCAGTAATCGCAAAATCCACTTTTTTATAAACCACGCGATTTAATTTCACGCTGGGCTCGTTTGTGTAAGAACGATGGTGACATCGAAAAAAGACTTATGTTTACTAACAGGTCGATCACTTACGATCACGTGACAAGTCATACTTAACGATGTCACTAAATGTTTACGTTGAAAACATGTATTTATTATCAGAGCTACTGAAATTGACTCGTGCTATATTTAGAATATGACCTACATCGCTGGTTCCATACGGTTACTATAAGGCCGCGGCTTAGCTCAGCGGAGCTGGGTTGAAATCCTGTCAGATCATCGGAAGTATTTGTTTTTTATCTGTAATACTACAGTTAATAATTAACCAGCATGACAAGGAGATATGGTTTTGGCAGTACGTTTTGCACAATTTCCTGTCATTGTCAACGCTACATGGCTACCCATGCAGTGCTTTTACTTCAAGTAACAACATCACAATGCCATAACATCATAAACTGTCACTGTCTGTCACATCACTGTCTTGAAAATCTAGTGTTTTTGGGTTCAGAGATTTACATTTTTTCTCTGAGATCTCAAAAAGAGTGAATTTGAATGATAAATAGAATATCACCCTCGTGTGTTTTGATTTGAAATATACCATCAATCGTTGATGAATGTAAAAAATATTCATAACTTTCAGCAATTCGTGTTGATAGACATTAATTTTGTGAAATTAACTTTGAGTTATACTCGTGTTAATAATACTGCTGTTATCCAGTGCTGTTCGACAAATCACGATCTCCTTCATCTGCCTATGTGGCACCAAGCATGCCTTTTTAAAGGCTTTTCTTGTTTGGATATGGATTGGTAAAACAACTCTGATGGAATTGAAAAGCTTAAGACCTTGTGATATCTCTGTATGTTTAAAGAATTCATTGTAAACTAGTTTAGTTATAACCCACCTTTCCCTTGATATTGAGCTCTTACACACGATAAAACTCTTTGTCAAATTTTCTTTTTTAAATCTTTTGAAGTCGTCAAAAATACGAAAATAATCTCTTTAGGTAAAAGCCAGACAGATAATCATGATATTTGTGAAAGGTCATGTAATGACAGACCGTAGGCGATACTTTTGATTTGGATTTAAGATGGGTATAGCTTTCATTTTCAGACATTTTCCTTTTGTACATTAGCTCAAGGTTAATCAAAGATATCAATCTTGACCATGAAGAAAACTCGTTCACTGAACGAAATGCCATGAAGAAAGAATGTCTTTACATTACTTAAAAAAATGGTAATTACCCTTGGAAACAAATTTGATTGTTATCAGCCAAAAAACAAACCGTTTATTAAAAGTGTTGTTGATACACATTTGCATAGGGAAATCGAATGCTAAGTTTTAAAGAACTTTTGATCAGTTTTGACATTTAAAATGTTTACGGACAATTTTATAGGACAATGTCATAATCAAGCTTTTCGATATCAGCATTTCACTTCCAAGGTAGTAACATTACCAAAGACAAGACTGCACCATATGAACGTGAACCATCTGACATCATGTGGTTTTCGTGTTTGTCAACTGCTTTGTTTACAACCTACAAATTGTTATATAATTCGTTTGGGTAGTATATATTGGATTATTAGTATACATTTCGTTTTCCAATCCTTCGAACCGACATTGTCATATCAAACATATCAAACAGACATCAGAAACATTCTTTTAAAGCGAAGGTCCTTTGAAATATATGAAAGTTTCCCATTAATGATACAATGTTTGACTAAAGTTGTCCTTGTTATGCTTATGTTATATGAACATACATGTATACTGTAGTTTTTTTGCTGCCCTATTTTTTTTCAAAATGTTGTAAGGTGTATCTATTTAAAAACTTATCGTCAGGATTATCTATAAACCCAAAAAGATAATATCCATTTTATAGTCCTGACATGAATATAAATGAAAATTATATATATCATATATTATGTTTTGTTAGCACCAACACTTGTTAAGTTGATTAACGTTAGTTTGATTAACCTTTATATTAGGATATGTCCCGTGTAAAATTTAGGAAAATGTCCACAGGCACACGAGCAAAATATAACAAAATATAATGTATCTGAAACAGTGGCATGACAGATGCTCTAGAGTTAAAAAAGCTAGAATGTTCTTCGAAGTTTCAGGATAAAATAGAATCAGAAGAGGTACGTCTCAGATGTTCAAGAAATAGACATAACATGTTTGACCTTGCTGGTTTACATAATCAGAACAACTTTAAGTGTGACCCGCTTATCAATACAACAGTGTAAAACAATTTTATAATAAAATTGTATAACTTTCTCATTAAACATATTCCTAATATTAAATTATCTCATTTATCACGTATATAGATTAAAAAACAAAACCTCAATGTCAGCTACAATGGAAATAATTTAAAGGATGATAAATAACTTGAGATTTGGTGTTGTATGTGATTTAAATTTCTTCTTTAATTTGGTCTTATTCTACAATTATAAGACTTTTATCAACACAGTTGATGCGGTTTTATTGATGAACTGAACGAAGTATGCATGGATTTATAAAAATCCATGGTCAACAAAGTTAATTTGCATGTCATATTTCTTGATTATCGGATAAAATTGTCATTTAGAAAAACATTTTTTGAAGTTAAAATATTGAATTGAACAATATTGATCATTTTGACCCAACATGTGTTCAATCAAAAACAATATTGCAATAAGGAGAAAATCGAAATTATCGAATTTTGAATGATTTCTTTCTGCTATGCAACATGTCCTTCATATATGAAAAGTAAATATGACCGATGTGCAAACTATTTCAGAATGTCTGATTATATTGTAATTGGTAATGGATAGTTGACAAATTCAACCTTCTCTAATTATAATCATTATTCAAAGATTATTTCATAGGAATTGATAGACAGTATTCAGTAGCTGTGCGTAATATATCAGTTTAGCTACAAAGCTCTATGGTTTTCGTAACTTTACTTCATAATAATATTCATTTCATGTCGTTGAGTTGTGGTCACTGAAAATATCAGACAAATATTTTTCTATTTGTTGGTCACTTTTCATCGAAAAGTTATTGGTAGAACGTTAAAGCAAAAACATCTTAAACATTCAGCGCTCTATATCCAATTGATTAATGATTGTAACTAAGTATTGAAACGTGTTTGTCTGCATGGTTCCTGTATAAAATAAGAGCTCTGTCTGACCCGTTTAGATTGATGAAATTATTACTATAACGAAAATGTTTGACACCAATCGTGATGCACAGAAGCACATTGATTTTAGTATTTACTGTTACATTTCATCTAGATAAATTCAAGAAGTATCGTAGAACTACCACAAACAACTATAAATGCTTTCAGTATGTATAAGCCACCATAATTGCTAATGGAAAATGTTTCACTTAAATCTCGTTATGATGCATGAATCTTTTTTTTATGTTTCCTGTTCAATGTGTTCATATTCATCTTGTTGAATATAATGTGGTATTTTAATGGCATCGCAAATATTTCAACGATTGCTTGAAATAACACTATACAGCGTATTTATGGTTGGTGAAGCAAAACATTTCGAATACTTATAACGTAAGTCACTTTTACCATGTCAAATAGGAATCGGGATATCAAAGTTTACATCAATGATCGATTCCGACAGGACAGCATATAGCGTATTTTTACAATAGTGCTTAACAACTTAAAAAAATGACTACAATGTCAATAATAAAGGTCACTACAGTAAGTATCTAAAATTAAAATAAATGTTCATTTCAAGGTTGATCAATATTACTTTTTTTGTCAAATTCCAAATATTTTTTAATTTGACAAATTATTACTTGTTTTGTTTTATCATTAGTTAAAATTTCAGGCAAAAATGAGGTGTTTATAATAGTCACTCTGATTTTCAATAACACTTTCTCTTTGAACTGAAATAATGAAACAAAATAAATGAAACTTTCCAACAACAAGATCCCCTTTGGGCAAGTGAAGATATTAGTGACAAACCTACCACAGACACTCAATTAGAACAATTTAATATGGTGTAGACTATTTTCACCAACTATCAAAGAGTTCCATATAATATCGTTTCAGAAAAACATTACATTGCACTACTCATTCCTACTATAAAAATAAGCATGGAAAATCACTATTTATGCTATTGCTAAGTTTGCTGATCCTGGATATTACAACCTCTTAATTCTATTGTCCTTTCAATGAAAGATTCCTTTTAAGTGGTATGTGAGAGATTCATAAATGTCTGTTTAAACCATTGTCTTTATTGTTCATCAACCCTAGGTTATAGATTTGATGTTGTAAATCCGATATTTATTTAACCTAAATTGATATTTGTTGACTTAACATTGTCATAAAATGTAGAAATGGATTAATAGTAACTTATGAGCATTTCTTGTCGTCTGTTGCATTTACTATTGTGTTGTGGTTATTCAGGTGTAATTACTGCGAGCGTTCTCCGAAAATGATATCCTTCTTTTATAAGATGTATTAACGAGTCCTAGTCAAAAATGAAAATGCTCTGTACACACCGAAGGGCTCACATAATAAATACATTCCATGGTCTGAAATGAGTAGTATAGATAACAGATGGGTTATAAAACAATCCTGAGGGATATATCTTTACGTGGCATGAGTAATTTTAACATTCGGTACACAAATGTTTCAATGCTAGTTTATCAAAGATTCACTTAAATTGAAAAGAATAAGCTGTTGGAGAGGTAATCTGCTATTATTCAATTATCACAATTGAACTATTTTTAAAGGTTTTTTGATGAAATAACATGAAAGTATTAATCATTTTCCAAAAAGTGCTTGAAGAAGTTTTTCTAGAGTTAATCCCAAGCTCTTAAACTCAATATGATCATCATCTTGTTACAAACATCCATTAATAAAAACAATGTGGGGTTTTCTGAATATCCATTTTCAAATATTCTAACTATGTTACACTAAACTCTTTTAGTAAACCAAAACCGGAGTTCTTATGCTGTTTTTTATTTTTTAGGTGTAATATATCAACAAGATGAATACATTGTACCCCCAAAACATTCCTTGGTTTTGATTTTTACATTGACTTGAATTCAATCCAAACTGTGTTTTGAATGCAGAAAACAATGACAAGAATTCACTTTTTAAAATACAAAAACATCTAATAGACAGTGTAGCTAGTCTTAATTCTAAATACTCTGAAGCATGACATTTTAAAAAAAATAAGTATAATTTATTTTAACAAAAGCACAGATTCTTGGAAGTTTAACATTGGAAGAAATATAATTGGAACAGTTCTCTAGTTTGTGTATTTGGACTCTTCCCTTTTTCTTCGTTTTTCTACAGCATGGATATGTTTTTTTGTTAAAATACTATTGCTTAAACAAAAATTGCTGTTTTTATGTTTTGTTCATATAATACCACTAACTGAATGATATAACTTCTAAATCATATTCTAAAAAATCGTATTCTAAATCATGCAGGTTTGTGGCCACATTAATATATTCCCTGCTAGTGAAATATTGCAGTTTGATTGAGGCTTTCTTAATAATACTCTCCTTAGTCCTTATCTAAGATATAAAGTTGAATAATGTTAACATGGTGTCTTTACAAAACTGCAATGTGGTTCTAAAAGATGGTTATTCACAGTTTGATTTTGTATCTCAACATATTGTCTCTTACATGGAAAAACCTTTGCAAATCAACTAGCTTATCATGATGGATAGCCCAATTGTTATTCAGACGGAATGAAGTGAAAGCTTACTGATAACCAGCGGATTTTCAATAAACCTAACATTCCTTTCATTTTGACTCCTAATCAATCACAGTGTCTCAACTGTCAAGATAAGGACAAATGTGTTTTCAAACCATTGAAATTTGATTGGTTTCAGCAATCCATCATGTCTTATATTGACATATTGTAAGAATCTGGCCAAAAAAAAACGGTTCCTAGTTTGATTGTGAAACTATTTTCTTTAGAATTGTGATGAAATGAAAACCTTTAGAAATGTATTACAACAAGCTTCACCTTTGAGATTAAACATTTACACATCAATAGGCATTTTATCTAAATAATAAAAGTTTTTGCACAATGAGATAGTACTAGCTATAAAGAAATTGAAAATATTATTTGATTCTTTAAGAGAGCACAGTTATGTTTTGATTGCTAAAAAAATCTTTAATGAAGCCCGGTTTATTATATTATAAATCTAGGCGAAAAAGGTTACTAGTCTCAGCAACTACAAAAATGGTGATCCTTGTTGATGAAAATTTAAATTGTTCAAATAGTGTCGACCCTTTGGCTTTTTTTGTGTTCTACAAAATAGGGCAAATTTTGCAGAATGCTGACATGCTAAAATGGAATAGAGCATTTGGTATCATGCACAAAGCTTCTCTACGTTGGTCAATAAACTTATAAAACATTTCTCAAGTTAAAGTTTTGAAATTTGTCCCAGAAAGATTTTCTGTATAAACAAATAAAGCATGACTTGTAAACGTGCTAAGTGATTGGTTCTATGAGCATTAATTAAGTGACATTACAGTCAAATCAAATTATGTAAACAAGATCAATTCCAAAAGAGTATAAACAACCGTCCTAGATTTACATGACGTTATAAATGTTAATATCTGAAAGATATCTTTCATCATGAAAATGGCTATAATTTTGCACAAGCACTAACTCACAAACGCAAACAAGTTTTTTAACAGATTGAGAACATGCATGTTTCACAATAATTACTCGTTAAATACTTGTTATATATTCCTTATTCAAACCTCAGGGGCCAAGCGCTTTGCAACTATGAAGTGGAGAACTGTTCCTATTACAGTAAGGTTTGGGTACAATGCTACACTGGATTTCAGCACAGTACAACCCATGGTTCGGTAGATCTAGCTGGTGCTCGCAGGTTCACTGCAATACATAGCAACGATAATGTTGCTGGTTTTCCCACAAGGTCTGATAGCAACCCCGTCGGTCACATAAATATACATATACTCAACTGACCAACAAGTTGTCTCGCAAAAATCTTCGGTATCTGTAGCTGGGAGAAAGGAACTTTACATATTGTTTTCAGATTTGGTCAACATGATAACTGCTAGCAGTCTTTCAAGGACAAAGATGGTTCTTTGTCTTGGTATCAACTGAACTAAACTCTTAACAAACCATGCGACCTATGGGGTTACATTCAGATCTAGTGGGTGGATCTCACATGTCTTTGTAATGAATTTTTAAAACATCATTCCTCAGAATAAGGTCGATTTTAATCAGACGGATTGTAACTCATTAAGAAGGAGATAGTTACACTAAGGTGAGCTAATTTGTTTTATAATCCTGATGAGAATTGATCAATTTAATGTTGTATTAACCATAATGTTATCCTTCTGAGTAACACAGTTTAAGGGATGACTATGGTTTAATAGTAGAAATACCCTTGGCCACAATAAGTGTTTATTGACGAAATCACAATACTTTGTTTCTGATTTTAATTATGGGTCTGATAATGTGTTTGGAACACTCATTTCATTATACATCTTACTTTCAATTTCGAGCCCATAATCTCTTACTCAGTAATACAATCCTGACTTTAATATCATAACGACCCAGTTTATATTCCCTTGTGTTTCATTTGTATTGAAATCTTGAATGGCGACATGCAGACTGGAGCAGCGTAATTTGCACACTTAAATGAGAGAGAAATACTTTTCAGTTGATAAATTTGCTCGTTTACCTTGCTTTTGAAATATGTTTTTAATTTGTCATTTTCATTAAGCATTCTTAATGAAACATGAATTGAATAAATCATCCAGGCACTTGTTCATACGTACTTTTGAGCTTGTTAAATGTTTTTGAAATATTATAAATATTCCTTTACTCCATTTAAATTTAACGATAATTTCTAAAGCTGTCCAGTAAAAGCAATTCATGTATCTCGTCCTTCCGGTATCAACAACCTGTGTTTCAGTAGTGATCAAGCTGAGCAACCTCTAAGATTGTCACTATGTGGTTCCATTCAGCCCTGCAGCGGTTCTGGGTAATGATGTCTTTCAAAGATAAGCAATCCTTTGATACTTGAAGAAGTCTTATGATCTGTGACCTGATATCGCTTTTGGTCTTTCTACTACTAGCGATCATTTCAAGAACCTTGATTAATCTCTGTCGAGGTATAAGCAGTTGATGCAAACATTTTCTTTAATAACGTAGAACAGCTGTACGATGTAGTTTCAATAAAAACACTGAGTGATAAACAGAGAACATATTGACTTCTATTTTATTTATGACTCTCGATAAATACATTGTCATTGACACAGAACATAGTTTTAAAGATAATTGAGTGATTATAAAGCTACATCTGGTAAATGATTGACATAAACTAATTTTTCGGTTCTTGCCTTTCATTTTATTACACATACTTTATTTTTATAGGATATCTTTATTTCACCCTTTCCTGCTCATACGCGTTCAGCTTTAAAAGTATTACACCTTTTCTTGCTCATAAAAATCTGATCGTTATATATTTTGGGTTTGTCCATTGCATCGACTATTACAATTTTGGAAATCAAATTCTTATCATAGGTATGCAATTTATTCTACTTGTAAGGTAGAAAATACAGATAAGTGTTGTATTTGTCCGAAAGAGAATAAAACTTCTAAACTGGTGTCCTCTTTTGAGTAAATGATTAAGCTTAAGCAAATGTTAAATCGCCAGGTTGTCTTGCTGAAGCTTTCAAAAACCTTTTATCATTCATTTTGAATTTAAATTTCACAATAAAGGTAAGAATCTTTTTAATGACAAGCTTCTTTGAATATGATGATATAAAACATCTTTGATTGAATAAAACAAAGTTCAAATTTATTGACATACATTGGTTCTTATCCAGATAGTTGATCGATTTTGAGTCAAAATGGAATGATTCTCTGCAAGCCTGTTGCTTATCACAAGGCCTCCACCTCGTGCCATCAGACCTTCTACAAGGCTATCAGTTCTGCCAAGATGTTGTTTGAAAATTGATATACAAAGTGTTCATCGTGTTACAGACTTTTAATGGGAAATCAATATGTCCTTCAACTCTCCTTTGGAATTGAGCTTATCAAAGATAAAGAACTTTACAGGATTATATCCACAATCAACTATGGTTTTACCAAATTGCAATTACTTTATTAATAACATAAATTTGTTTTGATGTGAACATGAAATGTGAAAAGTGAGAAGCGCAACTTGTACAGCAATAATTAATTGAAAACAAGTACCTTTTTGCAAGGGAACAAGTTGCAAAATTCATTTAATTCATTTTGTGTAAGAAAAAGGAATCACATGGCTAGAATTTACTTTATATATTTGAATTGTTACTGCTACATTTAGTTTAAATACATTGTCTATTAATTAAAACCATTTATTTTCATTTTCCTGACATCACCTTATATTACCTTATATAAACGTGCTACAGCCAATCATCATTATACGATATGCATTATTGCAAAAAATGAAAGAGAACAATTTTGAAGTGTCATTGGTTCAGCTTAATACTAGAAAAACATTGTAAAAAATATATTAACATTTCTGTTAAATGGTTCAAATAGCAACCTTCATAAACAAGGATTCAATCAATACGATTGATTATACAAATCATTTATTTAATAGCTAACACCTATCAGCAAGGGTCAGACATGGTACAGATTTTATACTAGAACCTTGCAGATGGACACGTTCTCTTGTTAGCTAGAAGCAAACATTGGATAATCAGTTAAATAGTATTCATGTTCTAGTCTTTATACCAATTACTGTTTTCATATAACAGAATACAAATTGATACTTTTTGCCATGTTTGAAACATCATTTTAGAAAGTACTATGTCTTTATTACCCAAGTTTTTAAAATCATTTTGAAAACATATTTGTTTCCCTTCAAAGGAGAGGTTAAGAGAAGTTAGAGGAGTGATCTATTCTTTGAAATAATCATTAATTCGTTTCCATCAGAATAAATTGTAAATCGTATCGTACTGTTTTAGAATTTTAATCAAATATTTACATGTTTCCTATGATCAAATCAACAGTGCTAACAAACATTCTATGTAAGGATGTTCTTGATTATTCAGATATAATATGAGATCGAATTTATCAGAAATAGACAGGATGTACTTTACAAATTATCAGATGAACAAAACCAATAACAGTATTCAATTCTTGAGACTTAGATTCTGATAATTGCATACATATATCAGAGAATTTAACATTTAAAATTTATGTATTGCTTTACTAAGATATAAACATTTCTCCAACCCCCATTCCAACCCCCCGTTTAAACGTTTCGTTAAACGGCCTGATGAAGCAGGTACAGGATGTACCTGCTGTAAACGTTTGCCAAACTTAATTCAACTTTATCTTCTTCTTTTTAATATGTACTGCCATAGAGTTTGAACATACTTTGTTATAGTTCTATATATTTATATATATATATATATATATATATTCGCTATGTTTATTTCTATCTTTTTTCTAATATGTGAAGATCTTATAAAGGAATTTTACACATTGAGAGTGGAAACGTATAATCAACATTCATATTTTAAAACATCTTCAAATCCCAAATAAATCCCTTGCTGAGAAGCGCACCTCTGTGTTTTTGGAGAGGAGAAGGTTAATGTTGAGCCTGTTATATCGACACGAACGCCAACCACTCAAATTAATGTAAGTTCATGCATTGTGATTGATGTACACATTTCCATGGAGTAGTAATAATATTATGTAACGGGTCACATTTGGCTCACGCTTAATACTAGAAGCCTAAAAATGGTCACGTCTTAAAGCTTAGATATGAGCAGTCATCTCATGGATACAGTGAATGGAATCATTTGATTGTTTTTTTCAATTGAAATATTTTTCTCTCATATTGAGAGGAACGATTAACAAACGTTTATTTGTATGATCATGAGTTTTCAGCAACTGGAACTAGTAGTAACGGCTAGGTTGGTGTTTAATTAATAATGTTGAGGTCATTTGTGTTCTTGTGTTCTTGTGCTGATGCAAAACACAGACTGAAACTGCGTTGTTGATTTACAAATAAACTACGCAGCAAAAGGCAAGTATTCGTCGGGCTTGAAGAATAATAAGAAATCAAAACAAATCACATCAGTCTAAAGTTTGGTTTATACAAAATGATGATTTCAGGTCATCTTTGAGGCAATTTATGATAAGCATTCACATGATTAGTGGGCGCTCATTGAAAAGTGGTTGTGTGAAAGATCGTACTTTTCAGCAATATCAGAACTGATATGTTCGATTGTAAAATTACTCAAACGTTACACCACAGGTTTTAGTAGCTTGTATGTCCACATTTGAAACAGGCGAAGGCAGTGATATGTCTCCTCATCGTTTATGCCATGCGTCTGATAACGTTAGTCTGTTAAATTGATGTAAAATATCACTTCGTGAGAGAGTGGGTGAATGAGCTCGCACTAACACTGCTCGCACAATATTTCAGCAATATGCAGCATCTTCATTAGGGGAGAATTTAGTCATTAATTACAGCGAATGAATGTGTAGTTAGGAAGTCTGATATCCCAACGACCATCACCTTACTGCAATGCATAATGAAAGTTGATAATTCATAAAGAAAGTGAACCAACCAATGGAATTGGAATATGCTTTGGCTGGTGTCTCTGTTTTGTGCTGTCTTAATTATGGAAGACCCCAGTATCGAGCTCTTATCTCTTGATAGATTGGGGAGAGTTTGAGTGACTTTACACGTTTCAACTACATCAATGTTGATCAAGATCAACACGTACGATCTTAAATGAGGTAAATTTAAACAGAATTAATGAATGTCTTAAGTTCATATTAAATTATCAAAGACAAGGTAAAAAGCAAGAATTCCTGTTTTATTTTTTACACCAAGAAGATGTGAACATCGAACATTTAAAATGCAATAGTCATTTCGTGTAATTGATGACCATATAAAGTTTCAGTGAGCTTTTTCAAATATCCAACAACCTTATATGCAAACATTCACTTTGTGAAAATTGGGTTAACTTGTTAACGAATCCATGCTAGTTCAACATCCGTATTTGTATTTGATGCAAAGCAAGCCTAAGAAGAGTTTTCAAACACATAGTTAACATAGGAAGCATGATAGCAAAGCTTTAGGAGATGAATTGAAAGCAATAACAGAATACCAAATGTTTTTATTTTATTCTGATGTCTCAACCTTTCATTATTCATGCCAAGAAATATCCATAATGTTTAGGCTGCTTACATGTTATGTAGACATTCCCTTACCAATGTGGTAGTTATCTATATATAACACCTGCATGTATTAGTACCCCTTTGAAAACACCTATCAACAGCTATTATATTTAGTTATTAAATCTACGGTGATAACAATTTGTTAATCAAACTGTCTCATGCTGATATATATTTCCTTGTGATATTAATTTAGTATTAAGAGTACATAAGCTCTCAGAGATTATTGTGCATTGTCAGCTTCATGGACTTGAGCTGAGAGGGAAGGTGGAAAGATAGCCTCCTTTATAAACGAATAACAAAGTTTCAAATGAAAATCAAAATGTTATCTGTGACGTTTTCTCTTATATATTTCCTCCATAATACACTGAGGAAGGGAAAACAATTTGTGCTTTAGATTTTTTGTTTAATATAGCTATACTATATGTGAATCAATACGATGGTTCTTTCTAGCAAATAACGCGAACCAGAGGTCAGTTTGGCGGAGAAAATCAACAGTCTTAAAGTCGAGTCGGTTAGTTGATGATAAATGGAGTACATGAACTTTGAATTTGATATTTGTTGTTATTAGCCAACTAACAGTGCTGCATTTGTCCATAATTCCATCAGATGTATTATTATGAGAGAAATCTTTCCTATTCCTCATATTCTGATCCGGGTATTTAATTGAAGGCAGACAATTCTTTTTCAAGCTGAAATCTATGCCTCAACACTTTTGGTTTTCTAAAGAACCAATAGTGTGTAACCAATAGACATATTTTGTATGACAGGTTCTTCATGGTAGAAATTTTAAACAGAAATGTGTAATAAAAATTATGACTTTAATGTGCAAATCTAGATGAACATGCCTTGCAGATAAATTTTATATGAATACTTGCTTTTGCTGCGTAGTTTATTTGTAAATCAACAACGCAGTTTCAGTCTGTGTTTTGCATCAGCACAAGAACACAAGAACACAAATGACCTCAACATTATTAATTAAACACCAACCTAGCCGTTACTACTAGTTCCAGTTGCTGAAAACTCATGATCATACAAATAAACGTTTGTTAATCGTTCCTCTCAATATGAGAGAAACATATTTCAATTGAAAAAAACAATCAAATGATTCCATTCACTGTATCCATGAGATGACTGCTCATATCTAAGCTTTAAGACGTGACCATTTTTAGGCTTCTAGTATTAAGCGTGAGCCAAATGTGACCCGTTACATAATATTATTACTACTCCATGGAAATGTGTACATCAATCACAATGCATGAACTTACATTAATTTGAGTGGTTGGCGTTCGTGTCGATATAACAGGCTCAACATTAACCTTCTCCTCTCCAAAAACACAGAGGTGCGCTTCTCAGCAAGGGATTTATTTGGGATTTGAAGATGTTTGAAAATATGAATGTTGATTATACGTTTCCACTCTCAATGTGTAAAAATCCTTTATAAGATCTTCACATATTAGAAAAAAGATAGAAATAAACATAGCGAATATATATATATATATATATATATATATAAATATATAGAACTATAACAAAGTATGTTCAAACTCTATGGCAGTACATATTAAAAAGAAGAAGATAAAGTTGAATTAAGTTTGGCAAACGTTTACAGCAGGTACATCCTGTACCTGCTTCATCAGGCCGTTTAACGAAACGTTTAAACGGGGGGTTGGAATGGGGGTTGGAGAAATGTTTATATCTTAGTAAAGCAATACATGCATTTTAAATGTTAAATTCTCTGATATATGTATGCAATTATCAGAATCTAAGTCTCAAGAATTGAATACTGTTATTGGTTTTGTTCATCTGATAATTTGTAAAGTACATCCTGTCTATTTCTGACAAATTCGATCTCATATATCTGAATAATCAAGAACATCCTTACATAGAATGTTTGTTAGCACTGTTGATTTGATCAAAGGAAACATGTAAATATTTGATTAAAATTCTAAAACAGTACGATACGATTTACAATTTGTTCTGATGGAAACGAATTAATGATTATTTCAAAGAATAGATCACTCCTCTAACTTCTCTTAACCTCTCCTTTGAAGGGAAACAAATATGTTTTCAAAATGATTTTAAAAACTTGGGTAATAAAGACATAGTACTTTCTAAAATGATGTTTCAAACATGGCAAAAAGTATCAATTTGTATTCTGTTATATGAAAACAGTAATTGGTATAAAGACTAGAACATGAATACTATTTAACTGATTATCCAATGTTTGCTTCTAGCTAACAAGAGAACGTGTCCATCTGCAAGGTTCTAGTATAAAATCTGTACCATGTCTGACCCTTGCTGATAGGTGTTAGCTATTAAATAAATGATTTGTATAATCAATCGTATTGATTGAATCCTTGTTTATGAAGGTTGCTATTTGAACCATTTAACGGAAATGTTAATATATTCTTTACAATGTTTTTCTAGTATTAAGCTGAACCAATGACACTTCAAAATTGTTCTCTTTCATTTTTTTGCAATAATGCATATCGTATAATGATGATTGGCTGTAGCACGTTTATATAAGGTAATATAAGGTGATGTCAGGAAAATGAAAATAAATGGTTTTAATTAAAAGACAATGTATTTAAACTAAATGTAGCAGTAACAATTCAAATATATAAAGTAAATTTTAGCCATGTGATTCCTTTTTCTTACACAAAATGAATTAAATGAATTTTGCAACTTGTTCCCTTGCAAAAAGGTACTTGTTTTCAATTAAGTAATCCTGTACAAGTTGCGCTTCTCACTTTTCACATTTCATGTTCACATCAAAACAAATTTATGTTATTAATAAAGTAATTGCAATTTGGTAAAACCATAGTTGATTGTGGATATAATCCTGTAAAGTTCTTTATCTTTGATAAGCTCAATTCCAAAGGAGAGTTGAAGGACATATTGATTTCCCATTAAAAGTCTGTAACACGATGAACACTTTGTATATCAATTTTCAAACAACATCTTGGCAGAACTGATAGCCTTGTAGAAGGTCTGATGGCACGAGGTGGAGGCCTTGTGATAAGCAACAGGCTTGCAGAGAATCATTCCATTTTGACTCAAAATCGATCAACTATCTGGATAAGAACCGATGTATGTCAATAAATTTGAACTTTGTTTTATTCAATCAAAGATGTTTTATATCATCATATTCAAAGAAGCTTGTCAAAATGAATGATAAAAGGTTTTTGAAAGCTTCAGCAAGACAACCTGGCGATTTAACATTTGCTTAAGCTTAATCATTTACTCAAAAGAGGACAACAGTTTAGAAGTTTTATTCTCTTTCGGACAAATACAACACTTATCTGTATTTTCCACCTTACAAGTAGAATAAATTGCATACCTATGATAAGAATTTGATTTCCAAAATTGTAATAGTCGATGCAATGGACAAACCCAAAATATATAACGATCAGATTTTTATGAGCAAGAAAAGGTGTAATACTTTTAAAGCTGAACGCGTATGAGCAGGAAAGGGTGAAATAAAGATATCCTATAAAAATAAAGTATGTGTAATAAAATGAAAGGCAAGAACCGAAAAATTAGTTTATGTCAATCATTTACCAGATGTAGCTTTATAATCACTCAATTATCTTTAAAACTATGTTCTTTGTCAATGACAATGTATTTATCGAGAGTCATAAATAAAATAGAAGTCAATATGTTCTCTGTTTATCACTCAGTGTTTTTATTGAAACTACATCGTACAGCTGTTCTACGTTATTAAAGAAAATGTTTGCATCAACTGCTAATACCTCGACAGAGATTAATCAAGGTTCTTGAAATGATCGCTAGTAGTAGAAAGACCAAAAGCGATATCAGGTCACAGATCATAAGACTTCTTCAAGTATCAAAGGATTGCTTATCTTTGAAAGACATCATTACCCAGAACCGCTGCAGGGCTGAATGGAACCACATAGTGACAATCTTAGAGGTTGCTCAGCTTGATCACTACTGAAACACAGGTTGTTGATACCGGAAGGACGAGATACATGAATTGCTTTTACTGGACAGCTTTAGAAATTATCGTTAAATTTAAATGGAGTAAAGGAATATTTATAATATTTCAAAAACATTTAACAAGCTCAAAAGTACGTATGAACAAGTGCCTGGATGATTTATTCAATTCATGTTTCATTAAGAATGCTTAATGAAAATGACAAATTAAAAACATATTTCAAAAGCAAGGTAAACGAGCAAATTTATCAACTGAAAAGTATTTCTCTCTCATTTAAGTGTGCAAATTACGCTGCTCCAGTCTGCATGTCGCCATTCAAGATTTCAATACAAATGAAACACAAGGGAATATAAACTGGGTCGTTATGATATTAAAGTCAGGATTGTATTACTGAGTAAGAGATTATGGGCTCGAAATTGAAAGTAAGATGTATAATGAAATGAGTGTTCCAAACACATTATCAGACCCATAATAAAAATCAGAAACAAAGTATTGTGATTTCGTCAATAAACACTTATTGTGGCCAAGGGTATTTCTACTACTAAACAATAGTCATCCCTTAAACTGTGTTACTCAGAAGGATAACATAATGGTTAATACAACATTAAATTGATCAATTCTGATCAGGATTATAAAACCAATTAGCTCACCTTAGTGTAATTATCGCCTTCTTAATAAGTTACAATCCGTCTGATTGAAATCGACTTTATTCTGAGGAATGATGTTTTAAAAATTTATTACAAAGACATGTGAGATCCACCCACTAGATCTGAACGTTACCCCATAGGTCGCATGGTTTGTTAAGAGTTTAGTTCAGTTGATACCAAGACCAAGAACCGTCTTTGTCCTTGAAAGACTGCTAGCAGTTATCATGTTGACCAAATCTGAAAACAATATGTAAAGTTCCTTTCTCCCAGCTACAGATACCGAAGATTTTTGCGAGACAACTTGTTGGTCAGTTGATTATATGTCTATTTATTATATACTCATGTAATCTTAGGATAGTAATACAAGGGTGCAATACGGAATACGTCTTCAAATTCCGTATTGCACTCCAGAATCCGTATTGCACGCCTGCCGGTTCTACTTTTTTCAAGCTTCGGCAATTCTCGCAACTTTCCGTTCGTAACAATCTTCGAACTCGTTGTTCCTCCGCGTCCATGACATCTACTCGTTCAATACAAACGACCCAAATGCACACGATTGACGTTCTGTATATGTATGTTACCGACGGGGTTGCTATCAAACCTTGTGGGAAAACCAGCAACATTATCGTTGCTATGTATTGTGGTGAACCTGCGTGCATCAGCTAGATCTACCGAACCATGGGTTGTACTGTGCTGAAATCCAGTGTAGCATTGTACCCAAACCTTACTGTATTAAGAACAGTTCTCCACTTCATAGTTGCAAAGCGCCTGGCCCCTGAGGCTTGAATAAGGAATATATAACTAGTATGAAGAGTAATTATTGTGAAACATGCATGTTCTCAATCTGTTAAGTGCTTAAGTGCGAGTTAGTGCTGATGAAAGTGCTTAAGTGCGAGTTTGATGATGAAAGATATCTCCTAGATATTAACATTTATAAAGTAATGTAAATCTAGGACGGTTGTTTATAGTTATTTGGAATTGATGCTTGTTTACATTACTTGATTTGACTGTAATGTAGTTAATGCTCATAGAACCAATCACTAAGTACGTTTACAGGTCATGCTTTATCCGTTTATACAGAAAATCTTTCTGGGACAAATTTCAAAACTTTAACTTGAGAAATGTTTGATAAGTTTATTGACCAACGTAGAGAAGCTTTGTGCATGATACCAAATGCTCTATTCCATTTTAGCATGTCAGCATTCTGCAACATTTTCCCTATTTTGTAGAACACAAAAAAAGCCAAAGGGTCGACACTATTTTAACTGTTTAAGTTTTCATCAACAAGGATCACCATTTTTGTAGTTTGTGAGACTAGTAACCCTTTTCTCCTTGAATAATAATATAATAAACCAGGCTTCATTAATAATTTTGTTATCAATCAAAACATAACTGTGAAGAATCAAATTATATTTTCAATTTCTTTATAGCTAGTACTATTTGATTGTAAAAACCTTTAATTAGTTAGATATAATGCCTATTGATGTGTCAACGTTAAATCTGAAAGGTGAAAGTTGTTCTTCTAAAGGATTTCATTTCATCACAATTCTAAAAAAACAGTTCCAAAATCAAGCTGGAAATCGCTTTTTCTTGGCCAGATTCTTACAATATGTCAATATAAGACATGATGGATTGCTCAAACCAATCAAATTTCAATGTTTTGAAAACACATTTGTCCTTATCTTGACAGTTGAGACATTGTGATCGATTAAGAGTCAAAATGAAAGAAATGTTAGGTTTATTGAAAATCTCTACAAGTCTGCTGGTTATCAGTAAGCTTTCACTTCATTCCATCTGACTTACAACTGGGCTATCCATCTTGATAAGCTACGTAGGTGCATTGCAAAGGTTTTACGATGTAAGAGACAATATGTTGAGATACAAAGTCAAATTGTGAATAACCATTTTTTAGAACCACATTGCATTTTTGTAAAGTTTCCATGTTATAGTAACATTATTCAGCTTTATATATTAGATAAGGACTAAGGAGAGTATTATTAAGAAAGCCTCAATAAAACCGCAATATTTCACTAGCAGGGAATATATTAATGTGGCCACAAACCTGCATGATGTAGAATACGATTTTTTAGAATATGATTTAGAAGTTATATCATTCAGTTAGTGGTATTATATGAACAAAACATTAAAACGGCAAAATATTTGTTTAAGCAATAGTATTTTAACAAAAAATACATATCCATGCTGTAGAAAAACGAAGAAAAAGGGAAGAGTCCAAATACACAACCTAGAGAACTGTTCCAATTTAATTTCTTCCAATGTTAAACTTCCAAGAATCTGTGCTTTTGTTAAAATAAATTATGCTTATTTTTTTTTTAAATGTCATGCTTCAGAGTATTTAGAATTAAGACTAGCTACAGTGTCTATTAGATGTTTTTGTATTTTAAAAAGTGAATTCTTGTGATTGTTTTCTGCATTCAAACACAGTTGGAATTGAATTCAAGTCAATGTAAAAATCAAAACCAAGGAATTTGTTTTGGGTATTCATCTTGTTGATATATTACACCTAAAACACAACAGCATTAGAACGCTGGCTTTGATTTACTAAAATAATTTAGTGTAACATAGTAAGAATATTAGAAAATGAATATTCAGAAAACCCCACATTGTTTTTATTAATGGATGTGTGAAACAAGATGATGATCATATTGAGTATAATAGCTAAGGATTAACTCTAGAAAAACTTCTTCAAGCACGTTTTTGGAAAAATGATTAATACTTTCATGTTATTTCATCAACGATACTTAAAAAATAGTTAAATTGTGAGAATTGAATAATAGCGATTACCTCTCCAACAGCTAATCTTTCCAATTTAAGTGAATCTTTGATAAACTAACCGTGAAACATTTTTGTACCGAATATTAAACTTACTAATGCCATGTAAAGATATATCCCTCAGGATAGTTTTATAACTCATCTGTTATCTATACTACTTATTTCATGCTTTAGACCATGGAATGTTTTTATTATGTGTGGCCTTCAGTGTGTTTTTTTCATTTTTGATTAGGACTCGTTAATACATCTTATGAACGATGCCTGCATTTTCGGAGAACGCTCGCAGTTATTACTCCTGAATAACCTCAACACAATAGTAAATGCACCAGACGACAAGAAATGCTCAAACGTTACTATTAATTTGTTAAAAGCATGTCAATAACAAGTACATGTATGTTGGACTCGTCTTCTGAAGCTGTCATCGACATTTAAAGCAGGCATCCAGGATAGCATCCCTATAAGCATTAGTCATAGTGTTATTCTATAGAACATGCACTTCTCTCTTTTAATCGCTGCTGATTCTAGCCAATTTCATAAGCATGCAAATAATTAATTAAAGAGTTTACATGTACTAAATAGGCTTGATCTTTGTCATAACTGTGAATGATTGATATTTAATATCTGAACAAATTGAGCTGGAAACAGAGAAAAAGTTATCATGTCATTGATAAAATTCATGAGACACTGTATCATGTTGATTTCATTTCATCCATTTTGTAAATTTTATGACAATGTTATGTCAACAAATATCATTTTAGGTTAAATAATTGTCGGATTTACAACATCAAATCTACAATCTAAGGTTGATGAACAATAGCGACAATGGTTTAAATAGACATTTATGAATCTCTCACATACCACTTAAAAGCTCTCTTTCACTGCCAGGACAATAGAATTAAAAGGTTTGGAATATCAAGGATCAGCGAACTTAGCAATATCATAAATAGCGATTTTCCATGCTTATATATGACTATTATAAAAACCTCATTTTTGCATGTAATTTTTAAGAAATGATAAAAGAAAACAAGTAATAATTGTTGATCAATCTTGAAATAAACATTTTTTATTTTCAGATACTTACTGTAGTGACCTTTATTATTGACAATGTAGTCACTTGTTTTAGTTGTTTAGCCCTGTTGTAAAAATACTCTATATGCTGTCCTGTCGGAATCGATCATTGAACTTTGATATCCCGATTCCTATTTGACATAGTGACTTACGTTATATGTATTCGAAATGTTTTGCTCCACCAAAACATAAAACTGGTTGATGAATCAGAAACGCTGTATAGTGTTATTTCAACCAATCGTTGAAACATTTGCGATGCCATTGAAATACCACATTAATATTCAACAATATGAATATGAACAGGAAACATAAAAAAAGATTCATGCATCATAACGAGATTTAAGTGAAACATTTTCCATTAGCAGTGATGGTGGTTTATACATATTGTAAACATTTATAGTTGCTTATGGCCATTCTTCGATCCTTCTTGAATTTATCTAGACGAAATGGATCAGTAAATACTAAAATCAATGTACTTCTATGCATCATGATTGGTGTAAAACATTTTCGTATAGTAATAATTTCATCAATCTAAACGGGTCAGACAGAGCTCAAATTTGATACAGGAACCATGCATATAAACACGTTTCAACACTTAGTTACAATCATTAATTAATTGGATATAGAGCGCTGAATGTTTAAGAGGTTTTGGCTTTTACCTTCTAGCTACATGTATAACTTTTCGATGATAAGTGACCAGAAAATATAAAAATATTTATCTGATAGTTTCACTGATCACAACTCAACGACATGAAATGAATATTATTATGAAGTAAAGTTACGAAAACCATAGAGCTTTGTAGCTAAACTGATATATTACGCACAGCTACTGAATACTGTCTATCAATTCCTATGAAATAATCTTTGAATAATGATTATAATTACAGAAGGTTGAATTTTTCAACTATCCATTACCAAATACAATATAATCAGACATTCTGAAATAATTTGCATATCGGTCATATTTACTTTACATATATGAAGGACATGTTGCATAGCAGAAGGTAATCAGTCAAAATTCGATAAAAAAAAATCGATTTTCTTGTTTGTGCAATATTGTTCTTGATTAAACACATGTTTGGTCAAAATAAACAATATTGTTCAATTCAATATTTTTACTTCAAATTTTGTTTTTCTAAATGACAAGTTTATCCGATAATCAAGAAATATGCCATGTTAACTTTGTTGACCATGGATTTTCATAAATCCATGCATAATGTGTTCAGTTCATCAATAAAACAGCATCAACTGTGTTGAAAAAAGTCGTATTATTGAAGAATAAGACCAAGTTAAAGAAGAAATTAAGGCGGAGGAATAAACTGTAATTATTAATCAAGTCAACCAACATTCTTACCATTAGACATATTATTTTTTCATTGCCCACGACATCAATTTATCATCAATTTATCAAACTGGATTTTTTACCCAAGTATGTTGATAATGGTTTAAGAAAATGTACATCTTTGCAATGCTAATTATTTCTATCAAAATACCATTTAAACCACATACAACACCAAATCTCAAATTATTTATCATACTTTAAATTATTTCCATTGTAGTTGACATTGATGTTTTGTTTTTTTAATCTATATACGTGTACATGTTAAATGAGATAATGTAATATTAGGAATATGTTTAATGAGAAAGTAATAAAATTGTATTATAAAATTGTTTAACACTGTTGTATTGATATGTGGGTCACACTTAAACTTGTTCTGATTATGTAAAATGTTCCGTCTATTTGTTGAACATTTGAGATGTACCTCTCCTGATTCTAGTTTATGCTGGAACTTCGAAGAACATTCTAGAAAGTATTCAAACTAAAACAAGGTTGGCTTATTAACTTTAGAGCAATTGACGTTGTGGTCATCTGTCATGCCACTGTTTCAGATACCATAACATTAGGATTCCTCATTATATATAATTGTTTTGTTACATTTTGCTCGTGTGTCTGTGGACATTGTCCTAAATTTCACACGGGACATATGCTAATATGAAATGTTAATCAAACTAACTTAATCAAATTTACCAAGGGCTAACAAAAACATAATAAATGATATATGCAATCTGCATAAATATTCATGTCAGGACTATAATGGATATGATCTTTTTGGGTTTATCCATCATCCTATCAACTAAAAATAAGTTTTTAAATATATACACATTATAACACTTTGAAGAAATAAATGTGGCAACAAAAAAACTATATGTTCATTACGTTAGCATAACATGGACAACTTTACTTTGTAGCATTAATGGGAAACTTTAATATATTTCAAAGGACCTTCGCTTTAAAAGAAGTTTCTGATGTCTGTTTGATATGTTTGATATGACAATGTCGGTTCGAAGGATTGAAAAACGTATGACCTTTAACAAATATCATGATTATCTGTCTGGCTTTTACCTGAAGAGATTATTTTCGTATTTTTGATAACTTCAAAATATAAGAATTTTTTTTTTACATAGAGATAATGTGTTAGAACTCGTTTTTAAGGGAAAAGTGGGTCATAACCAAACTAGTTTACAATGAATTCGCTAAACATAAAGAGATGTCACAAGGTCTAGATCTTTTAAATAACATCAGAGTTGTTTAACAATTCATATCCAAATAAGAAATCCTGTCGTCAACTCCTTACTTCACTTATATAACAATATTTCATTACATAAAAAGCACCAAATGACACAGAACATAGCTTATCTAACATAACGGCCAAGAGAATAACAAGATAAAACACTGTATGTAGGCAATGACATTTTTTCCAGATTGGAAATATTTTGAGCTTTTGTACACAAATCATAATTGTGTTCAGTCAGCTGTCAACATATTCCATTAATATTTGCAATTCAAAAAGTAACTAATAATTTAAAGTTTGAAAAGTTTAGCTGTTTACATAAAATATATTGTTGAACCAAAACATATATCCATCTGTTTAATTTAATGTTTATAATATTTTCGTTAAGTAATCATTTAATTGTTTTTCATTTAAGTTTTCGTTAATGTTACATAATACCGTATTTCCTTCGGGAGAACCAAAATAGAGAAATACATTACTGTTAGTGTATGAAATATTTGGTAAAGGCACTGAATAATAAATACTGTGTCAAGGATATGACAAACACTGAATTTTCATGAGATTATATAGGTCTAAAAAAATGTATTTCATCATCAGAGACATCACTGTACAAAGCATTCAAACCATATCCTTCATCTAGAAAATATATTGTGTTGATTTACCACAGGGCTCGGTAAATTTGAAAGTACATGTTTAACGAAAACCATGTTTTATTGTATCTCAGATCTCAGGCAGATTGAATATTCTAACTGTAAAACAGATATTTCATTATATAAAAGCAGATTGATATTTTGTTTGAGAAAAACAGTCTTATTCGAGCAAATGTATTTATAGAAATGCTGTGTGCTTTATTTAATAGTTTTATGAAGTATAATGTAAATGATAATAAATAATAACAATAATAATGATGGGTATTTATTAGGCGCACATTTCCATCCACTAGTGCATGCTCAAGGCGCTACTAACATTAATACCCTGGTCTAACCCAAGCTGACATATTTGTCGCTAGAAGGTCACCACCTACACAACTCTTTTCCAGGTACCCATTTCCTGCTGGGTGAACAGAGGCACATTTTGAATAAAGTTTCTTGTCCAAGGTGACACCACAAGTCTCTCGACTTGTGTCTCAGTGTGGGGCAGGGAATTAACCCTTCAAACTCTCAGTTTATTCAGCAATGAGCGGGTAACCCACTCATCCAGCGTGCCCTCTCGTTGTTGCTGAACTATACTGATAGCGGTCGACTGAGCATTGCACAGGACCACGTGCGGAAATGTAGTTTATCATCTTGTCTTGAGAATCGATATCTCCCAAAGCTCTTTGTAGATCCCATACATACGTATGGCTTTAGGCTCTTGTCTTCTCTAGTTAGAAATTGTTTTCCGTTGTATATTTCATGAGCTAAATATGCTGATTTTTGTAACGGACAGTCATTGTTCTAAGAAAGACGAAGGCAATGTTACTTTATCATAACGTTCGAGCCTTCAATTTTCATATCAACTAACCAGTCTGAGTCGAGTCGAGACAGACATATTTCAACATCAATGATCAAAAGACAATGGCGACAAACTTTTTTTACTTTTCAATTGATAAGAGATTTCAGTCAATTCCACGGCGTTTACGAAACTCTATTTGCTTAGATTAACCAAATAAGATGAATTGGATCCTTTGATCTTAAACTGTATCATCTGAGTAGGATTTTACCTATATGTCTCTTATCAAGTAATGGGTATAGATTGCTGAAATCTGCAGAATATTCTCGAAACGTGTTCTTTACGGCTTTTATTTAATTGAAATGGGTATATTTGACGGCTCAAAAGAAACAAATACAACAACAAAACAACATTATTAAATTGACCTCCACAGAAATTCAATGACAAGAAGGCGGGACTCGGAGAAGAATCTACATTCAATGAAAGCTGACAATCCAAGATAAAAAGCAAAACAAACAAAATACATATGGATTGAATTCACTGAGAAGCACACTAGCCGTGTTAGAACTCTTCAGTTTCTTCTCTTCAATGCGTGTATTTACCACGTCTATTTGCGTATATAGATTCCATCACAGTCGACAGATAGCAATATTAAACACAAATTTACCAAGCACAAACACCACATGATCATCAAATCTAAAAGTAGGTTAAGAAATTGTTTTCAAATGATTAACAAAACATCTTGGATATTTATCTAATCGCTACTCTAGATTTTGTCTTTTTAGCTCTCCTCAAATGTGTAAGGATCGTAAACACATTTATTCAATATTAAGTGTTTGCATCGTTGTGGCTGTTGAACAACTCCTTAGCAGAATTCAACTCCTTCGATGCATCACGACTTATCCATTGAACGCCATATGTATCTTAATACAGTGTATTATTTGACGAAACCATGTATACAGATTTAAAAATATAAAAGGGAGTAATGAATTATAGATCCCTTTTTGGTGCTGTTTGAATATCTATAAACTGACTGCATGCTTTTGTAAGGAATAAACAATATCTGTATTATTTCTCAACAACACAAAGAAAGAAAGCGCAGACTCTTTCAGTGAATACGATGTTATAAAGCACTGTTTGAAAGATTCTGTCTAACGTCAGAGGATTTTTATCAATAACAGCACTATCAGTGGTGAACAGAGAATGTAAACAATGAAACGACTGCTGGCAGTTAAAAACCTGTAAGATACATTATAAATCACATGAATCATAAAAGGGATCTGCTCTTCAAAAAACAACTAAAATGTCAATGCTAGTGTGTTTATATATATACAGAACGTCATACGTGTGCATTTGGGTCGTTTGTATTGAACGAGTAGATGTCATGGACGCGGAGGAACAACAAGTTCGAAGAACGAGTTGTTTCTCCGCGTCCATGACATCTTCGAGTTCAATACAAACGACCCAAATGCACACGTATGACGTTCTGTATTTATTATATACTCTCTTTTTAACCCTTTTAAAAGTAATTTTGAATTGCTTAAATAATCTTAGACGTCGCACTGCGCATTGATACATAATGCAAAGAAGGCGATTACCTATGACACGCTCGACTGATGATTTGATACCTCAATTATCTGTTTATTTTCTCATTACTTTGCGTAGTTAAACGTAAGAGGCAATTTTCTCAAGTGTGAAAACTAAATACAGTGATAAAAGTTTATCCTTAGTTATTATTTATAAAGTTCTGAATATGATAAACGTAAGTTCAAGATTCCGAGCGACGGGATCCTTTCAAACGACGTCACCATGGAAATGACGTCATAATCGTTGTAGGCTATGACGTCATAAGGGCCAAGTGTCGCTGGCGATGTTCTCGGAGTTTTGTATAGGATTTCCTTTTTTATAGTGTTTTGCAGTTTCTTTACTTACGATAACACTAGTTTCTCACTATATCATTCTTCAAAATCATATTAAAAAGTAGGTTTGTTACCAATGCATTGAAATACGTCAAATCCGGTGTTCTAATTAGGAAAATGATTGTTACGTACGGAAAATTCCGAGAATTTCCGAAGCTTAAAAAAAGTAGAACCGGCAGGCGTGCAATACGGATTCTGGAGTGCAATACGGAATTTGAAGACGTATTCCGTATTGCACCCTTGTATTACTATCATAAGATTACATGAGTATATAATAAAATTGCCTACGCATATATGACAATGGAAGAACCAAAAAAGGAATGCACTTTAACAAAACAACGAACGTCAAAAGATAAAGGAAAGGTGGAAGCAGACCATTAACTACAACACAAACAACCACAACAAAATAGAGCCATTGGCTCTGTAACTCATCAGGCTTCATATTCAATTCTGCTTTAGGCCTTGTTCAATGTGCATGTGTAAGTTACCAACTCTACATTTAGTAGGAAGGAGTCCGTACACAAAGTTTAAGCTTTCTTTAATCTAGGTGTTTTGCTTATGGAGAAGATAATACAAGGTTTTAAATGTGTGGCCCATGTGGTCCTATTAGGGGCCGCAGAACGACCAAAACTATCAATTATAATCCCCCTAGTCAACTAGTCTATACACAAGATTTCAGAAAATAAGTTTATAGGGCGTGGTCCCTGTTGCCCTTATTAGGGGTCACAGAGTCACCAAGGCTACTATTTATAATTCTCACCAGTCAAGGAGTCTACATGCTAGATTTCAGCTTTACACACCTTTTGGTCCTGGAAAAGAAGTTTTTAGGGCGTGGCCCCTGTGGCCCTTATTAGGTGTCACAGGATCACCAAAATTATTATTTATACTCTTCACTAGTCAGAGTCTTTACACAAACTTTCAGCGTTATAAGCCTTTTGGTTTTGGATAAGAAGAAGACAATATTTTTTTAGGGGGTGATCCTTATGAGGGGTTACAGGGTCACCAAAATTGAAATTTATAATCCTCATTAGTCAAGGAGTCTGTAAACATGATTTCAGCTTTCGACACTTTTTGGTTCTGGAGGTGAAGTCGAAAATTCACAAAGTTTATGGGCGGACGCCGGACACCATGCCATGCCATTCGCCCGTCGGGCCTTTCAGGCCAGATGAGCTAAACATTAAAAACAATGATCAATGCAAAAGGAATGACTTTGTTTACATTGTAGTCAATTTCATTTATAATAAGCAAAAAAGTGAGCGTGGCTCACTAATACCCCCGACCGTGCATCCCTGACTAACTGAATTACTTTTTACTTTCAATATACTCATTTCTTGCACAGCATTTGACCCCCAAAGAGGAATTGAGAAAAATGACTAATCCAAAAAATGGAACTTCGTAAAATAAAAACACACACAATAAACCCTTATCAATTTTAGTTTTCATTTGGCACCTGCACCGCTCCTAGTAGGGAAGAAGACACATGCAAAATGTGAAGAGAATCAGATGAAAAGTTTTTCCCGTAATAGGTTGGACAAATGTGATATTGGAAAATGACTACCGGTATGTTGAAAATATGGAAATTTGTAAAAAAATTGAAATATCAATGAAATTTGTTGCAATTTCGCACCGCTCCCCTCCTAGTAGGGTAGAAGACGTGCAAAATTTGAAATAAATCGGATGAATAGTTTTCTCGTAATAGGTCGGACAAATCTGATATTGGAAAATGACTAAGTTCAAAACATGGAAATTTGTAAAAATTTCAAATATTAAAGAAATTTGTTGTAACTTCGCAGTGCACCCCTCCTAGTAGGGTAGAAGACATGTGCAAAATTCGAAATAAATTGGATGAATAGTTTTCCCGTAATAGGTCGGACAAATCTGATATTGGAAAATGACTAAGTTCAAAACATGGAAATTTGTAAAAATTTCAAATATTAAAGAAATTTGTTGTAACTTCGCAGTGCACCCCTCCTAGTAGGGTAGAAGACATGTGCAAAATTTGAAATTAATCGGATAAATAGTTTTCCCGAAATAGCTCGGACAAAAAATGTCCTCGGACGGACGGACACACACACACACACACACACACGGACGGAATCGTTGGTATTACTAGATACCCCGGACCGTTGGTCGGGGGTATAATTACATGTATGGTAACTGAAAGCACAACGAATAAGGAAGGTTGAACGATGGACACTTACCATGATATATGTTCGTTTTAGCTACGATTTATACCTAGTCATTGATAGACCGTTTACAATAATATACTTCCCCCTTCCCCCACTTGTATTATCGAGATACATCGCCTCTGTGGCGAAATATTGATGTATCAAGGACCATATCTTCATAAATATCCTGATACATTGTCGTAATGTGTTTTGTATTAATGCACTCCTATTACATATTGAACGTTACGAACATCAATGAATAAAATGATAAACCACAATTTACTACCCTATCTTTTGAATTAAAATTTTGATTAATTTGAACATAGAGAAAACGAAGTATACAGATTATGTTGAGAAATCCCTACCATATTGCCCTATCTGGCTTCATAGAGTCCTGAAGCAATTCCATGTGGTGATGTCTTTCAAAGATTAGCACTCTTTTGATACTGGATGATAGTCTTCTGATCTCTGACCTTATATTGCCTTAGGTCTCCAATTTATGGGTGATCATTCGGTGCTTCCATTAATAACTTTGGTTTTGATTAAGAAACCAATCTCCACGAAGATTTGAGGAGTTGACGTTAACAAATTTCTGAAATTGAGGAAAACAGCAGAAAAAATGCTTTCTTATTTCGTGTCATGACACTTTGGATGACAAACATTGTCAGTTACAGAATATAATGTTTGGAAATTATTTAAATGATTCTAAACCGCCAGGCAAGAGATAGTACACACCACAGTTCTATCTGAGAGATATGTGGTGTATTAGGTTATAGTAGTTCTATAAAATAATTTGTGTCTGGTTAATGTTCTTTTACAACATATCTGTTTTATGACAGGGGTAAGAAATTAATTTTACACTTTCATGGGGTAAGAAATTAATTTTACACTTTCATGACCACTACATTGTTTAAATTGATGTTAATTTGTGAAAACGATGGCACAATAATATATTCTCACATGAAATATAACTAACATAAAGCAAAATTATATTTGGAACAATATGTTAGCATTAATTTTAAGTTTTTGAAAGAACAATCATAATCACTTTAAACTACTCTTTGAACAACTTGTTTTACATACATAAATACTTTAAATTATTTATACATTGTATAGCGCTAAAACCAGAAAAGTGCCCTGAACCGCTGTAATGAACTTATTGAAATGTCAGTTTGAGAAAAGCCGAAATATGTGTAATAAAAATCCTACATATGATAAACTCAACTGGAGTGAGTACTTTCTTTTGACTGTCAATTTATAAATCACATTGGAATCTAGAAAGAAAATTTGTGTACAATGGATTTTGGTTGCTTGTCTTTCATGACAATATATGGCTTGATCTAAATTGAATATATGTTGCTGCTTTCACGCTCATAAAGTCGATCATAATTCTAAAGATTAATTAAACATCACACATCATGTTGAATATCTAGTGACTGCACTCTTTAATGAAAAGCTTTACAACTTGTATGATTTTTTTTACCAAAAATAACACACGGTCTCGATAACGTTATTAAGTGATATCTAATCTGTCTCTACTATGTGACAGACACTAAAATATTTCATTATCTTAAATGGCCATTAGCACGTTTTTAGGTGGAATGTCAGGTGTGGTTCGAAAAATGAAAATAAATGGTTCCTAATGAAATCAAAGGCATTTAAAACAAGTATTTGTCACAAAGGTGACATGATCCCCCGCCGCAAATTGATGTTAACAACAAGAAGCTGGACGGACGTACGAATGAATGGGTTCATGAGATATTGCGCTAACAACATTTTTAAAACTGGTCAAAGTCTCGCCGTGACCTTGAAAATGAGGTCAAGGTCACCGAAAACTTTTCAGGTCTGCGTATTCCCCAGATGAAGACTGGTACCAAGTTTGAAGATTCTAGGTTGAGCGGTTCATTAGATATCGCGCTAACAACATTTTCAAAACTGGTCAAAGTCTCGCTGTGACCTTGAAAATGAGGTCAAGATCACCGAAAACTTTTCAGGTCTGCGTATTCCCCAGATGAAGACTGGTACCAAGTTTGAAGATTCTAGGTTGAGCGGTTCATTAGATATCGCGCTAACAACATTTTCAAAACTGGTCAAAGTCTCGCTGTGACCTTGAAAATGAGGTCAAGGTCACCGAAAACGTTTCAGGTCTGCGTATTCCCCAGATGAAGACTGGTACCAAGTTTGAAGATTCTAGGTTGAGCGGTTCATTAGATATCACGCTAACAACATTTTCAAAACTGGTCACGGTCTCGCTGTGACCTTGAAAATGAGGTCAAGGTCACCGAAAACTTTTCAGGTCTGCGTATTCCCCAGATACCAAGTTTGAAGATTCTAGGTTGAGCGGTTCATTAGATATCGCGCTAACAAGAAGCGGGACGGACGTACGTACGGACGGACGGACGGACGGACGGACGGACGGACGTACGGAGCTGAATACTATATCCCCCGCTTCGCGCTAAACGCGCGGCGGGGGATAATAAATGAAGCAGTAATTTATCAAATATATAATGAAAAGTTCAGTTATGGGATTCCTTTTCTAACACAAAATGAATTGCATGTGTTCACAAAACAAATTAATTAATTTGTTCTCTGACTATATGATTGATTTGTGTAATGAGATTTTTACACTATCAAAATAATACATTTAGCATTTACCTACAATTATAAGTGAAAGTTTTTAAATATAAAATGTACATAAAACGTGCTACTGCCCCTTTATAATCCTCATTTCGTATAAGAGGCACTACAGTTAAAATGAACTTGAGTGAACACAACTGCTCGACTACTGGAAGTAGCTTCTCCAAATGCTGATACACTGCTGTACACAAATGGGGGTCAATTTCAAAATAAACACAGTCATAGTCATATATTAGATATAAGATTTGTTTTTCCTTGACAAATATCAAGTTTACCTTTTCTTGTTGGGTCAACGATATTTCTTCCTTTGTGCCACGGTCTATAAGATAAACATTGCATTCGTCAATGAGAGATATTAATTGTTTTTCCTGATTATGTTTAATCTGTGCAGCCTCTATTCCATCGTAACACTAAGTCTTATTGGTGTGTTTTCGTTTTAGAGAATAAACATAATGAGACAAATATAGTCATGTAAAATTGGTATATATTGCACCAGACTGTCTTCAATTGTACACAATGCGGATGAATGGATGAATTGGTAATATCATTGCCTTTTTATGGTTTTGAGAATATATACATGTGAACATATAGTGTGTAATAAATAGGAAGTCAATGGTCAAATTTTGAAGTTTCTGCAAATTGTTTACTTAAATAAGTATCTCATGTTCTCGTCCGACCACATGTTTAATATTAAGTGTGATGTTTGTCCCAATAGGTACAAATGTTATCTTTTATCACAAATGTTCCGCAATGATGCCAAGAATCCTTTTTAGTGACCAGTGATACGATAAGTGGATATAAGACATGATTGATTGCATAATTCAATGAAGTTGAATGTATCAGTTTTCAATTGTTCTTATTTGGACAGTTAATCGATTTTTAGTAAAAAAAGTGCAGGTTTCAGACAGCATCTACAAGTCTGTGGCTAATCAGTAAGCCTTCATTCATTCCAGCTGAATTACCACTATCAAACTATCAGTCATGACAAGTAAAAGGCTATTAAAAGTTGCTGTACAAGTTGTCACCGTGTTACAGCATTTAAACGGGTCGTGACGTGACTATAAAATGGCATTGTTGAACTGACCTTTTAATCATTCCCACTCAATACGTTCATACATAGAATATTTGAACTTACATGGGAACGTTTATCCAACGCATGTGTTTCAAAAATAGTTCTACAACAATTTAGTACTGTAGATCATATTTGAATAGCATTGACCTATAAACATGAATCTAAGATCGAATTCATTGTGTGAAATGTTTCATTCACATGTACAGTATGCAAATTAATATCGTTTTAGGAAACTTGAAATATTTCTCAGGAGCAAGAGTAAAAACATTGCTGCATTAGATGTTCATTTAATATCTAGTACAGAGGCCATATATGTATGTAGGGGGATCAGTTTATCACAGAGTTTGTGCAGGTAAGTCATTTAGCCTTTATTGTATATACATAACTTCATCAAAAGATTATTTTAGTATAACAATTTCTGTGTTGTTAGAGTACCATTTAGTGGGTAGAAGTGAAGATTGACATGAAAATCAAAACAAGATTTGCAAGATGATCAAAGTATACACTCACCACCTTGATGTGCTGTCCATTGATTTCTCCTAACAGCGTCATATTTTCTGTATATGTACTGTATATGAACTTTATTGAAGTCACATGGACGTTGCCTAATTTTACTCTTCAAAAACACATTGGCTCTATAAAATGTACTTATAGAAAACCACAGCTTGAGACAACGAGTTATATTCTCTTGCTTCCTGATTATCTTGACCATTGATTGTAATGGATCTCCTGAGGACATATTTTGATATGTGGAGGTAGCTTCACAGAAATGCGAACATGATCTATTCTTGTAAATGTCAGACAGTTACATCAATCAGGAGCTTTGAGCCATGTCACCTCATTCTAGAATGCAGACAATGTGCCTGATTAAAGTTCTAAAGTTATACATTTACTTCATTTTGAGACTTCAGTGTTGATAAATGATAAAAAAATGACATTTCTTCTTTTAAATCATAAAATAGACAGGATCTACTGAAAACGGTGTATCATCATATATTTTGTTGCAGTAGTTTTACAGCTGTTGCAATCACGACTTTATGTGTCAGTTAATTGCAATTATTAATAAATGATATCAACAACTTGTCCCCTTGCAAATGCCACGTGATAGTGTAATGTTTATATCTTAGAAAAAGCAATACATGCATTTAAATGTTAATTCTCTGATATATGTATTCAATTATCAGAATCTAATGTCTCAAGAATTGAATACTGTTATTGGTTTTGTTCATCTGATAATTTGTAAAGTACATCCTGTCTATTTCTGACAAATTCGATCTCATATATCTGAATAATCAAGAACACCCTTACATAGAATGTTTGTTAGCACTGTTGATTTGATCATAGAGAGCATGTAAATATTTGATTAAAATTCTAAAACAGTACGATACGATTTACAATTTGTTCTGATGGAAACGAATTAATGACTATTTCAAAGAATAGATCACTCCTTCAACTTTTCTTAACCTCTCCTTTGAAGGGAAACCAATATTATTTGAAAATGCTTTTAAAAACTTGGGAAATAAGGACAGAGTACTTTCTAAAATGACGTTTCAAACATGGCAAAAAATATCAATTTGTATTGTGTTATATTAGAACAGTAATCAGTACATGTATAAAGACTAGAACATGAACACTATTGAACTGATTATCCAATGTTTGCTTCTAGCTAACAAGAAAACGTGTCCATCTGCAAGGTTCTTGTATTAAATTTGTACCATGTCTGACGTCTGCGGAAAGGTGTTAGCCATTAAATAAATGATTTGCTGAAGTAATGAATCAATCGTATTGCTTGAATCCTTGTTTATGAAGGTCGCTATTGGAACCATTTGACGGATATGTAATTATATTCTTTACAATGTTTTTTTCTGGTATTAAGTAGAACCAATGACACTTCAAAATTGTTCTCTTTTATTTTTTGCAATAAAGCATATCGTATAAAGATGACTTTAGCCATAAGGTAAATGTGTTGAAAAATATGAAATTGGACCTTTTCTTCTTTTTGCAGTTTTTTAAAGTAATAATGAATGAAAGCTTAAGGCTATAATACTTCTCTTTGCACAAGATATGGATTATTGGCTTGTATAATGAACTTTTTGACAAAATAATACATTTAGCATTAACGTACAATTATCAGGAAAATATTTAAAATATAAAATTGTCAAAAACGTGCTACTGCCCCTTAAAAGCTGATGGTTATTATACTTATCTTTGCAAAAGATGTGATATGAAATTGAAAACACACTGCTAACGCCGTCGGTTTTAAACTAAATTTGCGGGTGTTGAATAACGAAGAAGCATAATATAACTTGTTTACACACGCAACTATCAATCTTCTAAATGGATTGAAGGTATTCTCACAGCATGAATCCAGGGTGAATCCAAATATTGGATTCATGCCGGATACTGCCGGATACTTACCCATTTTAAATCCGCCTATCCGGCACCAGATACACCACCGGATATGCTATCCGGCCGGATACTGTCATATACTCCACCGGATACTCATTTTTTCTGTTTCCGCCTATCCGGCACCGGATACCCTGACGGATATGCGTTCCGGCCAGATACTGCCAGATACTCCACCGGATTTGCTATCCGGCCGGATACTGCCAGACACTCCACCGGATTTGCTATCCGGCCAGATACTGCCAGATACCCCAACGGATATGCTATCCGGCCAGATACTGCCAGATACTCAACCGGATATGTTTCTCTTAGAATCTAGTTATTAACTTATTCAATAACATTTAATATTTTCTTTCCTTTCCTTCATAAAAAAAATATAATGTTATCGGAACATTTATATACAAATTGCTTGAATAACTAAGTAATAATTTAATGTTAGGAATGTAGACTAGCAGATGTTAAATACCAATCTGTAGATTGATAATGATGTGAAACATTTGTTACACCTGAAAAGATGAATTGCTTTTCAATTGTTTGCCATTTTTAATGACATGAACTGTCGTCAGAAGTCTTGTTTATAAAATAGAAAGTGTCAGAAATTATATTTGTATATTGCTGTTGTGAACAGTCATATAACCCAAAATGTTGATTATGAAATGAAACATATGTATGATATACAAATACAAAAAAGGTTTTAAAATTTCAAACCCCAACATGACCACCTATGATGTTGATCTTTCATTATGCCACACGAGAGAGTGTTGCAAACATAGGGGCAGCAATTCTCTTAGTAAACACCAATTTCTAGCCACTAATAAAAACAAAAACAAAACCCATACAAAAATATCACTGTATGGTATACAGTATGTTTAAAAGCATTCACAAATAAACCAGGCCAATATTTTTCAATGAGGTAATAATGCACTGATATGCGATACCTTCAATAGTCTGCCTGTCACGCTTGAATACACATTAAACACCTGATGCATCAAACTCGTTAACAGGCCTCATTAACCACTTCATTAATTGCAATTAGGCGATAAGTGTATATTGCAGTAGCACAGGGGGTTGGGTAGTGTCAGAATGCTCAAAGAAGTATAGTTGAGTTTATCTTATGCAGTTGTTTTTTGTAAATTATACTTTTATTTCGCCTTAGATTGTAAAATGCATTAGTTGTAAAGCAACATCTGTTATGCTTAAACAAGATGTCATGACATCAATTAATTATATCACCTCAATTGATAGATAAAGAAAAAAAGGAGGTCAATACCCCATTTGATACAGTCTTACAGAACTAAACATAAACAGAGAGTGAACAAACAAATTGAGGTGACAAAGACATTTAATGAAGATTCGTTTTTGGATAATATGAAAATATGTCAATCATTAGATTATTTAAATAACAAAAATATATTTACATACTTTGTAAATAGATCATTTCAAATAATAAATAGTATATCAACAATATATTTGGCATTGACTATTGCCAAAATTCATAAACATTTTAGATATATGACAATCCTCAAAGTTTCTCATTCAAGGCTTAAAGGGGCAGTAGAATTTTTTTAAATTTTATATTTTCAATTGTTCACTGATAATTGTACGTTAATGCTTAATGTATTATTTTTAAAGTATCAAAAATCTCATATCTCAATGCAATCTTCAAAAGTCAGAGAACAAATTGTAAAGATTCACATGAAGTCTTTTGGTGACCATTTTTGTGTTAACACCTTTCATTCATTTTTTATGTTACAAAAAGGATGTTTGGTTGTACTTTACATTATATATTTGATTATAACTGCTTCATTTAGTTTAAATACATTGTCTTTCAATTGTAATGAGATGAAACTTCATTTTCACATTCCCGACATCACCTTATGTTTTTTCAAAATAATGTGCTACTGCCCCTTTAATGATTGATTTCATTATGTTATAATTATGGAAGACTTATAATGATTAGCTCCTTTAAATTAACATTTAAGTACTTCATTGGCAAGATTCTAGTTCTGTCTGTATATTGACTTCAGTTTTAAACCGTACTGAATTTTAGATACAGTCACCTTGATTTATGAATGTCTGTGATCCTGTGACCCCAAATCAGGACTCAATGCTCCCTGGCCTAATTAATTCATTAATAATAATATAGTTTAATAAAGTGTCATGTGTTACATTGCTTAAAAGAACATTTAGAGTACAGTTTAATACAAACACCAGGCCTTTGGATGCATACATATCACCTTGATTAGTACATAAAAATATATGCAGTAAAAGTATCTAAGAGACAAAGTTTATGTTACATACATGTATACATGTATACATTTTCTTTCATAAATTCACTCATAGCGAATCATAGACCTCAGAACAGAAAGACACAAATATACACATATACATAATACATAATAGATACATACAAACCTACCCATACCTACACACACATACAAACATATACCGGTACATACACATACACATACACACATAGAGATATTCATACACAGAAACATACATGTACATACATACATCACTATCGATATCAAATATGTCAACACGAGTAGATAAAAGTTACAAATAGTTTGACTTTTATCAAAGAGTGTGATATATTTGATATCTATCCATGATCTAAAATCTAAAGTTTCCATGACAATTAACATCTCTCAACACTTCTCCGGTCTGAAAACTCAAATGTGGTGATGTCATAGCACTGTGACACCATTGCGTTTATAAAACAGGGTATTGTGATAATAATTATCCAAGGAATTATCGCTTGAACTTCTTGACAAATTCTTATCTATAGTTAGATGAAGCTCTGCTCTGTCTTCTCACAAGGGTGCCTGATATAACATTTCATAGCCTAAAACATCCAAATTTCTTACTTATGGTAAGTCAATCTGAGGAAATGTAAACTAGCAAATATTCAATGCCAATCTGTAGAATGATAACGATGAGAAACATTTATGTACACCACAAAACGTGAAATGCTTTTTTAATTAATTGCCAATTGGATTACATGAACTATCATCACGAGTCTTGTTGATAATGTTATAGAATGTGACAAACATAATATTTGCAAATCGCTGTTTTAACAGCCGTACGAGCCAAGTGGCCAACTTGTTAATTATGAAGTGATATTGATGTAAGATTTACAAAAAGTTTTACAATTCTCACGACCCAACGTGATCTACTATTACGTTGATCTACTAAACTTTACATTTTCTGTAATCTAGTTTCAGTATGCCATCCGCTGCCAACATAGGGGAAACAACTCTCTTTCTACATACCAAGTTCCAATAGCTAATAAAATAAATAAAATTTAAATAAACATCACTGTTTTGTAATGTTTAACAGCATTCCCAAGTTAACAAGTGCATATTTTGCAACGGTCGAAAATATTCTGCCCGTCGCGCTTGAATACACATTTAACACCTGAAGGCTCGATCTCATAAACAGGCCTCATTAACCACATCACTAATTGCAATTAAGACCTTGTGTTTATTGCAGTCCAACCGGGGGATTGGGGTTCGGTTGGGGTAGGGGCCGAATGCTCAAAGAGTTGACAAAGTGTTAGTGAGCTTCTCTTATGCTTGTTGCAGGTTTTTTTTTATATTATACTTATATTTCATTAGATTGTATATTGCATAAGTTTTGTGTAAAGCAACCCTTTTTGGCTTAAAACAGATGTAAGAAATATGAATATAACAAACTAATGAAGTGCATACTAACTAGAAAATAAAACATCTTATTACTCAAAATTGAATGGCATTAAAGAATTGCCGGCTCTCCTAATAAATCCTTAAAATCCTAATGCCTGGTGCTTGATAGTTACGACCTGAAGCAGAATGTTTGAATTTATTATGGGTCAAATGGTTTGACTCCGAACAAAATGCACATGCAAGTTTGTTCTTCAATGTCTTTATTCTTTTTATCTAATTTCTTCAGGTATAGTATCGTTACATATCATTAATGTGTAAAAAAATGTGTTATACCTCTAACCTTTGTTTCTAGTTAAGTATATCTTGAAAAGAAGAAGCCGTTATTAACCTTTTAGATGCCTGTTAAAGGAACTTTCATTCAAATTTAAAAGATGTCCATAGCAATGTTATACACAAGTCCTTGTTCATAACTACAACAGAAAGTATAACACTCAATATTGCTTAACAAACACATACCAATAACATTTTATTATGATCCATAAGATGGCTCATTACTGTGTGCATTTATGCCAGAAGTGCCCATGCGAGATATTGATGAACTCTTCTTTTGTTATTGTGTCTGTAACGAGTGAAAAAGCGGCTTGCAATTTGAATTAGAGTCAACTTTGAATATTCGAAATCTAATTTAGCCCCTAATTAGCCCCGGCGAACAGAATATGTGGTCACTGAAGCGTGTCCCGAGCGTGTTTACCTACTATGACGTAGCGGGAGGGGAGTAGTTTCACCTTATGATCATGTTTCAACTGGAAGGTGATGGTTTGAAAGAAAAAGAAAAATGTGAACGGTTATATGTTATTTATAATGATATCTTTTCTCTTATGAAAAGATAGACGCCACATTGGATTATCTATGGTTCGTTATGATCAATCTCCCTATTTTTACAACACATATCAATAATAAAATAACTAAACATTATTTACCAGTGGTTGATCTATTCAAGATATATAATGTTTCGATTCGTATCGAAAATGAAACAATGTTATATTTAGGATCACACTGTTTTGCATATCACATTCTGCATATTGGTACAGTCACATCCATCAAAGCGATTCAAACAGACAACGAAAGTAGTACAGAGTATGGTCATTGCATTCTCATAAATAATGGTACTGGAGATATTAATCTATCATTCTTAAAAAAATTCATTGCATAACCTCTTTCACAACTTTTGAAAAGATATTGACGTAATACATGTTGTGATTGTTTACAACTTAATCTAATGCAAAGCGTTTATGAATAAAATCTGTTAAAAGGACTTTTTATGTCATATAACTGAAAATATAATCATGTTATACCCCTCCTACATGTTATTGTCAGTGTTTATGTTGTTGGTCCCGAACGCTGCCGACAGCTCAACTATTCCCTTAACCCCCTTTACAAAAAGTCACTCACTCGTGGACACGAATATGACTACATGTCTTTGGGTATTTATTCTTAAACCATTTGGGAGGTTTTTTACCTTTGTTTTAGTAGAAGGCTATATGTTCCTGCCGTTATCATTTCTGCATCGGTTGGTTATCTCATAACCACCTTGTTGGGTTATGAAATAGTTAACACACGCAAAATATTAACTTGATGAATTTGGAATTTTTATCAAACAAGAAAATACAAATTTATGAATAATTAAAGTATGATTCGAATCCGGGACCTTATGTGTTAAGCAGCGCCGTTACAACCGAGGACCGGCAACTCGATGTAAATTGTGTTGAACCCTTTCTGTATTATTACTTTTCTCTATAAATATTATCTATTTTGAAATGAGTTAGTTTTGATGCAAGAAACCTAGTTTTTGTCAAACAGGAGTGTGTTGTAAGTATTCTATATGTTTAGGTACGTCAGAACATATTAAACCCACAAAGTGTATCAATAAAACGGACCGGGTTATTATTTACTACATAATCATAGTTTTATTTAATATTTTATCCAGCGCAAACACATATTCAATCCAAAAACTTTAGGTCCTTATTTACATTGAGCGCATGTTTTATGTATAGGTGAATCAAAAATAAAGTGACAAGCAACGGACATGTTTCTGAGCATCACTGAGCATTTTAATGGTGTATATTTGGCGCTTTATAAATTCATGATTATTATTAGCATAGCCATGTTCGTAGTAAACATTTATTTAGTAATTAATTTGACATCACAATTGGGTTCTTGTCAGCATACTTACGAGTCATTTGCGACTGTGATATGCTCTGATTTCTTGTTGTTCCAAAGTGTTTTAAATATATATCTGATTGTTGTATGCAGATATGTCAGATTTGCCGCGTATGTTAGTTTGTGGCGTTAGGTACTATACAGACAAAGGTTTGCTAAGGTATATGATTTATGGAATATTCAATTTGTCACTGAATTTTTTTTATTTAGGTGTAAAAGATGTACAGACGATTTGAAAAGTGTTTCCCTGCGCATGCTAGTTATATGTCTTCATCACTAAATAACTAATGAGAATACAGGATTAATACAGCACATTTGTTCCTGATAAAAAAAAACTTTTACTGTGTAATGTTTTCTATGAAAATAGTATCTTAGAAAGTGTGATATCGTCACTTTTACTGAATAAAATACAACATTGTCAAAATCTTTAACCAATATGTAAAGAGATAAGTTTACCCTATAAGACAGAGGCGTCAGATATGAGGTTGTCACATAATAAAAGGTAATTAACACTAAATGATTTACAACATAACAAACACTTAAAAATACATTTGTACAGACAAAACATTGAACACATGCCATCAATTTATTACATATTTTACTTAATCGTGATTTTAAAAACAGTATTGCAGAGAGATATGTGTTTTTAATGTCAAGCATTATGTATGTACAGAGACGTATATTGTTATATACGTCTCTGGTATGTAACACGAATTCACTTCCCAATCGTGCAAGCTCCTCCAACCTGTTTTATGACCCACAATAGCCATTGAAATCCCCAGTCAAGTTATTGAAGGGACTTGTGTATCTGCGGTTGTTTATCAGCGAACTTTGATGTAAGAATTCTTCTCTTTAACCGATATACGTATGCATAGACTTAACAGACGGTCGGCTCATGAAATCTTGATCACTGAAGCCGAACGCTGTGGTCAAGTTAACTGTTGCGGATGTGCACTAAGCCGTGACTGACTAGGCTCAACTATCTATCAAAGTCAAGTAAAAGAATATACAAATGTATTTAGCTGACTACGGTTCAATCAGTGTTAATCTATCTAAACATCAAATGGGTGTTCAAAAGGTATAGATACACATTTATAACATATATACATCTAAAAAAGGGCAATTCAAAAATTGGGAGACTATATTCAAAGTAAATTTATGTCAAGTACACAACAACTATATAAACCATTGTTGTCCTAAATGATATAGGGATAGTTAAACAGATTCAAATAATCAAATAAACTCTGTCTCTCATACACACTTTGTACAAAGTCCTGCTCAATTAGTACAATACAATACAATACAATACAATGTAGTTTATTTATGTCTCACCATTTGTACAACATTGGTTAAAATACAGAAGTTTAAAGGTTATTAAAAGCACAAATGCCACCCAATAGGGTTATGAGAGACTCAAAAACCATTTTTAAAAAAAACAAAAAAACATTAATTGATTTATGTAATAGAGATAGAATAAAGTAATATGTACATAAATTGCATAAATTACATGTTAAATAGCATAAAATTATTTTTGTTTAAAAAAACAAAAAAACATTATAAATTGTAAATATAAATAAATACTTAGAATTATGCATAAAATAATTTCCTACGCATAAAAATTTTGAAGCACATGCTTCCTAAAAGTGATACATTACATTCATCATTTAAAATAGTTATATCAACAGATGAATTATAAGACAATCTATTAAAATAGGTAGTACGAATATCGTTATAAAAAGGGCAGTTTAAAAGGAAGTGGGTCGCATCTTCAACTTGGTCTGTACAATATTTACAAAATCTTTGTGTAGCAGGGATAGGAGGGGAGGAGTATCGGCCCGTTTCAATCTCAAGTTTTAGGGATCCACATCTCAAAGAGGCTAAAACTGATCGTTGGTATCTTGGTAGTTTGGTGTAGCTTTCAGTGCATAATTCAGTTTTAAAAAGTTTAAAAGTTCTTAGTTTTGGTGTTTTCAGGACGCTGTTTTTCCACTGTTGTTTGTCAATAGTATGAAACTTGCTTAGAATATTATTTAAAACCCATGCTGAAGATTTGTCTGTGGTGTTGAGAATATCAGCAAGGTCAAGATCCCCATAAACGCGTTGTAACTTCTTCTCCCAGGACTTTCCTCTTGTAAGTGACCACTGGTGAATTCTGTAGGTCAGTCTGGTCCGGGGCATTCGCTGTAACCTGCACCATAGTCTAGCAGCTTCCATATAGAGTTTATATTGGCAGTCCAACCATCCCATATCTCCTCGTACAGCTGAGTTACATGTGTTTCTTGGTACTCCGAGGAAGACACGACAAGCTCTGTTCTGTATAGTGTAGACCTCTTTGTACTTATTAACACCCCATAGTCCAGAACAATAGGTAAAAACTGGTTGAACAATACTCTCATATAGTCTAGTGAAAACGTCATAGTGCATATCTCCACACGTATAATATTTATGACAGAGAAATCCTAAGGCACGTGAAGCAGATTTTACTAGTTCTTTAACCGCATAGCGTAAGTCACAGTGCACGTGTAACCAAAGTCCCAGATACCGGTAGCTGTCTGCATAATCGAGTGTCATATGACCACAGTGGAAAGTCCCGTTACGTTGAGGCACGTTTTTCATTCGGAAGTGTAGTACGTTCGTCTTGCTTGCGTTTATGCTGATTCGCCACTTCTTTGTCCACAGATACAATATATTCAATAACACTTGAAGATTTTCAGGATCAGGGCTGAGTAAAACAATATCGTCTGCGTATAATAAGACTGTTACATTGGAATCGTCGATCTCTATACCACAGTTACTCTCTTTCAGTTCATTTGCAAGGTCGTTTATATACAGAGCAAACAACGTAGGGGATAAAACACATCCTTGTTTCACACCAGATTCAACAGGAAAGACGCCCGTTTCATAGCTATTAACTTGTACAGTACACAACGTTTTGTCATACAGTGATCTAATTGCTTGAAGAATATTGCCTGATATACCATATTCCATGAGTTTATACCACAGCGGGTCTCTATTTACAGAATCAAAAGCCTTTTTAAAATCGATAAAACATGTATACGTAGATTTTTTGCTGTTTTTTCTGTTATTCACAATACTGTAAAGACTATATGTACATGACCAAACAGGATCGTCCTCTTCTAAAGCCGTTCTGCTCGTCGACCAGTATGTCCTGAGACTCGAGGTATTTACACAAACGTTGGTTGATGACGTCGGCGTAGATCTTGGAGGGTACAGATAAGATAGTCAGTGGTCTGTAGCTCAGAGGGTCACGTGGATCGCCGTCTTTACCTTGCTTTGGTATGGGTTTTATTTTACCTCTGTTCCATATGCTCGGCACAAGACCTGTACTGAAACTGTGAGAGATTATCTTATATATAAGTTCCGCACAGATGTCATTTTTAAGCACAATACTAGGTATGTTGTCCACCTTTCCCACCTTAGCTCGATTGATAGCGTTCACGACTTCTTCTCTAGAAATAGGATCATTTAAAAGAGGAACTGCATTATTAGTGTCAGCTTGTCTCTCATTCAGTTTCTGTCGCACATTACTAAGATGCTCGTCATCAAAATCTGCAGAATCACTTGTAGGGTTGTATAAGGATCTATACTCATCTTCCCATCTCTGTAAAACTGTAAGTGTGTCCGAGCTTACTGATCCGTCTTCGTTCACAACTTCCAGTGGGATAAAGCTTTTCCTGTCAGTCCCAGTTCCTATTTTACCCAAATCCTTCCAGAAACATCTATTTCTCTCATTCAGCATCTCAGACAATTCGTCCCTATTCTTCTGCTGATAGGCACGTTTGGTTCTCTTTAAGGTTTTATCAAAATATCGTCTAGCTTGACAGAATCCTTCTTCCTTTTCGCTTTAGATTGTGTATTTCCTTTATATTTTAACCATAGTTTCTCCTTAATGCAAACGTCTTGGTAAAGTTCCTGTAAAATCATTCCAGAATGGTTTCCTCCTACTACGTCCAGTTTTACGAGAATAGGGACCAATATAGACAACTTTATGTGGGAGTTTATCACACATCTCAGAGTTCACCAAATTTGTAAAAATATTATAAGCAAGATTTACATCATCTTCTTTCAAGGCCTGTTCCATCTCCTCGAATGATATCTGTGTATTACTGAAGGCATTCTCATCATTAAAAAAGTTATTAGGGATATTAGAAGTATCAAAACGAGTCTCTTTCTTTACATCTTCGCTGTCTTCATTAGGAGATAAATTCACATGCATATATATTGTCCATTCTAAAACACTATGGTCTGGGGTTTTATCACAGGCTTGGATATCCAACTCCTTAATAAGCTCAGATACACGGATAACTTTGAAGTCTTCACACTGATTAAACTGTTCATATGGGACCACAACATAGTCCACTACCGACCTCCCTCTGTAAGATACGTGTGTAAAATCTTGGCTCCCAAGTCTACCATTTAGCATACACATATTATTGTTTGTAAGAAAGTCTATAAACAAATCACCATGTCCGGTCTTTAGATTCATCTATCACAGTGCGAGGCACTACGTGATCTACACCTGCAATGAAATCAGGATTATTACCACATCGGGCATTAAAATCACCACATAGGTACAATCGACCCACATTTTGAAATTGACATACTTGCATGTGTAACACGCGAAAGAATTCCTCCGCATCACAAGGTCGAGTTGACCCAGCAGGGGGCAAGTAACACACACATACACAAAATACAAATGAAGAGGTTTTAGAGTTAATTTTCAAACAGAGAATATCATCAACAGAGTCATCTAAAACAGTCACATGAAACAAATTTAAAAAGTCATTGTTTATAAACATGCCGACTCCACCCGATCCACGACGGGCAGACTGGTGACGATCAGAACGGTTTCTTCCAAACCATGTATGGTTGTCAGAGTTCAAAACATTATCATCAGTTAAAAAAGTTTCACATATAGCTAAAATATCATAATCAAGTTCATTTAAAACATTATTTCTAAAATCCGAATTATCACACTGATTGCGGGACCAACCACCAACGTTCCAAAAGCCGAGTCGGGCACGCCCCTAGTGTTTACGTTGTGTGTTGGTTTTAGTGTTCTTCACAAGTCTACCGCCTTTAACTGAAAAGACGTTCTCTTTACCGATTTCGCGCAAAAGAGTTCTCATGTTGGCGTCGTTCCTCCTCGTTTCAAAGGGCTGGTCGTTCTCGATGTAGATGTTGTCGTAGTTTAGCCTTGGACTTCAGAACTTGACTCTTCTGTTCCACTGTTTTTATCGTTGCTATGACGACACCCGGGTACTTGGATTTCGTCTGCTTCCGTGTTGCCGATGTAACCATCACATCCTTCAGTTGGAGCCCATCGCGGATCACACCAATCACTTTACACTTAGTGATCGAAGCGTCCTCCTTCTCCTTGGGGTCTTCTGACAGGTTCTTAATCACGATGTTACACTTACGTGTAACAACATCCGGGTTACTGCAAGATTGTTTAACATGGCTGATCTGATCGTTTAACTTCTGTATTTCAGATTGAAATTCACTCCGCACTTTACCCAGTTCATGTTCTAGTGTAAGCTTTAAGCCTTCATCAATAACTTCTTCCATAGTTTTCTTCAGCTTAACTTCTAAACTTGATTCAAGATCGACAATCTTCTGATTCACATCACTGAACATTACACGCATATCATTCGAGAATTTGTTGAAAAGAGTCAGTACTAGGCAAGACCGGTATTCACTGCCATCATGTCGCTTGATAATCACTAATTATCACCTGTGCTATCATTACGCAAGAGTATGTTGATAAATTTACGCCTCAACGGTTAATGTTAATAGCTTTTCAATTTTTAGTTTATCCTTCCTTGAATCAACATTTCATTTTACAGACAGACAGACAGACAGATTTTTTATTAGAGTCTCCCCTCGCAAATATATATACAAAAAAGGTTACAAATATAGAATTCACATATAAATACAGCGAGCCACCAAAAATAGGTTACGAGAGACTAAAGCTAAATAACCAAATATATACATTAAAATACAATAGAAAAATAATTCAGGTCCATATGACATGTAAAGATTAGGTTAAGAGATATAATGTACATGTATATGATAGAAAACATTTCGAAACAACAAAGTTTTTTAAGTGAATGTGTTATGTAATCAAAGACATGGGATTCTGATGTATATACATATACGTAAATCTTAAATAACTGTGAGCATATAGTAAGGCCCATTTAGCAAAAACTTCATTGACATTACACATTACATTTGAAGTGTATGATTGTATGTATGAAGACTTAAAGCGTTAAACTTCTTGTCACGATTTCTTTCCTTGACCATAACATGATAGCTTCTGATCAAACAGATATTGTTCAAATTGTTATAATCTTGCAAGGTTTCCCTAGGGGCGACGAATCCTTATCCTTAAATACCCACCTATATTTCCACAAATGTATCTTGGATCTCAATCGTTTAATGTTTGTTTCAGATGGCACTTGTCGCCTGTTTACTTATCCGTTTTCGTTTTGTATATGATCTGAGTTTTGTGTATTAAATGTTTTCTCGAAATAAATACCATTTTAATCAAAACTTCCTACTAACTTTATCATGATGGGGTACGGTAAAGCTCAGTCGGCATGAGCGCCGGTCTCACGGTGCTCGGGTCCGGAGTTCGAATCCCATGCAGGCCAAGGTGAAACAAACTAGAGTTCACCTCTGTTAGAACTCTATATGTGTCACCCTGGAGCGCTAGTGTGTAGTGCAACAAAAACTGCGCACTTAAAATCCCACGAACTCATGTTAGTTGCTGAATGGTGGATGCATGAACACGTGCATACGCCGAGCTGTCGGTTATCAGCGTTCAGCAGTGTTGGACAAACTGCCCTGATAATGTGTCTCAGTTCACCCAGCTGTGAATGGGTACCCTGTGAGGCATAGAATGGTCCCTTACCTGAGCGCAACATATTGGGATGCCGGTTCAATATTCCTCGGGGAGTTGAATTGGAAAAATATGATCAGACGGTGAAAGAATGCCACTGACCAGGAGAAACAATGTAAGCGCCTTGAGCAACCACGAGTATATGGATATGCGCGCTATATAAATATTCATATAATAATAAGGTGTTCCACAATAAAACGAAAACAGATCATGTAATTAAAGAAGAACGACTAAATCATCATGTATGGTCTTTTAAAGGGACAGTAGCACGTTTTTTGAAAATTTTATATTTCAAATCTTTCACTGATAATTGTACGTTAATTCTAAAATTCAGTGTAGAATTGTACCCAAACCTTACTGTGTGTAGTATGGTTCTCTGATGCAAACAAAGTTTGTCAAGCCCGTAGCGGGATTCGAAACTTCGAACACGCTAACCACTGTGCAAACACGCCACCCATTCATTTAGGTACTTGGTCAACATTGTATGACAGCATATAAGGTATATTTGAAGCTATGGAACATATATCTATGGATTCTATGACAACAACTTCTGTGGTTTATGGATTGTTTAAAAATATGGACTTTGAAAGCAGTCGGCCCCTAACTAAGAAACAATGAGTATATTGGATGGATTTCGTCTATCGTTAAAGAATTGTCATGTATTTCTAGACATAGTGGTTACTTTTATGATAATGATGAATGTTATTTTCTTTGATTTTAAACTGAGTTTAAGACGCACCTGAAAACGTGCATGGAGCTTGCTGATTTATTATGTTTATGGCAAATCCACCCACGCTATCAACGTGTCCCGAACTTATTACACTATTTTGTTTCTTTTGTAAAGATGACGTTGAAGGTATAAGCTTTGCTTTAGGAGAGAGCTATCGGGTTTAACTATTTACAACAGTTATTAAACACAATGATTTTGCCACCCAAAAGAGAGTAGTGATGTTAGAGATAAAGTTGAACGTATGAGGGAAAAGACATAAGGAAAGGCATAGTGAGACATAGAAAGCAAGTATTAGAAATGTCTATGTGAGTGGTCTAATTTATTGACAATATGTACAGCAAAATGTAACAGTTTTAATGATTTACATGGTGGCCAAAGGTATAGTAAAGAATATATTTTTTCGAATATAATAATGTTTATTTTAAGCAAACATGTTACTCCTTTTTTTTCAACATTCATAACGTTAGTCTCTCATAATTCCTTACAGGGGTGGGTCATTTTTTTATTCTTTTGCCTAATGTATTGTGTGTATTTTAAAGTTGAGGTGAAACTTTAATTAACAATCTGTCTGTCGGTAAAGTAAAATTATACCTTTTATGGGATAATTAGACCCTTTGAGACCAGTTACCGCCGCAAGGTCAAGGGGGCAATAAATCACTCAAGCAGGACGGGGGGAGATATGCAGTCAGGCAGACAGACAGGTCAACCCGTTTTTGTGTTCGTCAAAGCAGAGACCTTATATAACCTGTGTATAGGGTCTCTGGTCAAAGCAAGCTTTACAATAGTGATGTATATTGCACCATGTGACAAATTCATTGAAAGCTTTCAGCATGTTATTTCAATAGAGATTTTAAAAAATTCATCATTTTAGCAAAGTTAAATTCACTTCATGAAATTTGGATTGTTGATGAAAAATATTTTTGAGGAAGAATTGACCTTGTTTGGAAATACAACTTGATTGATGAAATAATTTTATGAAAATTATCTTTTATTAAAACAATTAGTTTTGTGGACGTTTAATAAAATATTGACTTTGATGAAAATGTTTATAAATTAAATTTTGTTGATAAATTATTAACTTTGATTAAAGAACGCCTTCTTCAAAACGATACACTAAAATGACACTGGAAACAGGCTACTTCATCAATATTGAGCGGAACAATTAGTAATGAAGCAGAGTTATAACTGGCTGCAACGTGGAGGTTAAATCTATTGCAGAGAAAGACATAATAAAATGTTTTGCTTGGAGACCAATTGTTATGATTCTGAGGGAAAGGTATAAATGTGTAAATCTTTTTGATTGTTTATAAATTTGCGACTTTATTAAGACATTAAGTTTAATTTAAACATTTCTAATATGTTTTGTTTGAGTTAAACTTCTCCTTACAATATTTGTAAATTTGCTGACCAAGAAAGGGGCAGAGATTTGAATATAACAATGTTATATGTGGAATGTGACAAATGAATTTCTGTACATATTTAACGCTATTATTCCAATTTCCTAAAAAATTGTCCTATGTACAGTGTTTTAAGATGAATATTACTTTTTTCAAAAGACTATATAAAACTGTTCCTGTTTGGCACAGGGTTTGAGAAAGTTAAGTGAATTGTCTTACAACTAAAATTATTTTTATGCGTTTTGTCAATAATCAATGCCCCAATTATTGTTTATACACTTTTAATAAATGGCTGCAGTATTGACAATTTATATAAATTTGCTTATGTTTATCTTAATAACTTCATGATTCACTTCTTAGTTTAATTTATATCTGAAAATAAAAGTTGCTCTGATTTTTTGTTTCCTAAATATATTTGTTAACTCTCTGTTTGAGTTCAGCTTTGTAGGTCTGTAACAAAGATGGAAGTTAACGTGATATCATGCTTGACATTAAACTTATGCAATATACAATCTAAGGAAATATAAGTATAATATAAAAATAACAACTGCGACAAGCATCAGAGACATTCACCTATACTTAGACAACTCTTTGAGCATTCCGACCCTACCCCAACCTAACCCCAATACCCCGGTGCTTCTGCAATATACAATTATCGCCTAATTGCAATCAGTGAAGTGGTTAATGAGGTCTGTTAAGGAGATCTAGACATCAGGTGTTTAATGTGTATTCAAGCCTGACAGGCAGAATATTGGCGGTCTCTTCATATTAGTGCATTATAACCTCATTGAAAAACATTGGCCCTGTGTACTGAATGCTTTAAAACATTGAAAGTGTATATTGAACAGTGATATTTTTTGTTTTGTTTGTATGGGTTTTGTTTTGGTCACATTGTTGTCTTGAGAATTGTAAAACTCTGTTCTTTTTTATATTGTATATCATACACACCGTCCTCTTCATAATTAACATGTTGGTCATTTGAGGTTTTGGTGACATGACCGGTATCAACAGCCATTTGCAAATATCATGTCTGACAATTTCTATTTCATAAATAATTGGCAAACAATAAGAAAGCAATTCATATTTTGTGGTATTTATAAATGTTTCTCATTGAAAAACATTTGCCTTGCTTACTTGTGAATACTTTAAACCATTGATATTGTATACCATACAGTGTTATTATATTTTGTATTTGTTTTGTTCTTGTTTTTATTAGTGGCTAGAACATGGTGTGTATTGAGAGAATTGCTGCCCCTTAGTTTGCACCACTCTCGTGTAGCATAATGAAAGTAAAGTAAAAATAAAGTCGTAAGAAAATCAACGTCATAGATGGTCACATTCGGGTCTTGAGAATTGCTAAACTTTGTTCTTTTTGTTTATCATATATACATTTCACGTCATAATTAACATTTTGGCCATTTGAGTTTTAAACAATTGGCAAACAAGTAGAAAGCAATTCATGTTTTGTGGTCTATACAAATGTTTCTCAATATAATGGACTGTTTTCGGATATGTCAACGAACATGAAGGATTACCAGTACAGCTCATGAGGAAATTTAGTATGTTTTCGAATTTCCATTTGGATGCAGTAAATGTATTGTTTAAAGACAAATATCTCAAACTTTCAGAACTAACTTTAAAGAAATATGTGACATTATCAACAATTGATATGTTCAGTGCTTCCACCTCAGAGATAACTGGAATTGCGCCCTCTGTTTGGAGTAGCTTTTCGTCAATACAACTTCCAGAAAGCAGTGAGTCATTTGTGAACCTCAATGATTATGATTTGAAGTGCCTCCAGACAGTTTACAGCCATCTGTACCAGGAGAACATTCGTCTTGAGACACTCTCACGTGTTGCTCAACAAGTCTCCTCATTCAAGTGGAATAATTCATTCTTAGTTGGAGATAGACATGCTTTAAATGCAAATGGAATTGTTTGTGCAATGTGGGCAGATGACCACAAAAGGATCTCTACAACCACTGTGATACGACCTGCCAAGATCAAGCACTTCATCATCCGTAACCTCCAGCTGTAAGCATCGTCTGTAACGCATGTCTTTGCACGTGTTGACTGGTTTCAAATCTCAGTCAACCAGTTTGGATACCTCAATCCCATATTAGTATGGTCTTCTAAATTTCAAAACGAAGGCTCAGCATCACTGGTACCAGTTCAAAGAGTTCACTTCATAATCAACACTCTAGCCATATGAGTTCTGGGTGATATGACTGTTTACAACAGCAATTTGCAAATATAATGTTTGACACTTTCTATTACATAAAACAAGAATTCTGTCAACAGTTCATGTCATTTTGATTGGCAAACAATTAGAAAGCAATTCGTGTTTTGTGGTCTTTATAAATGTTTCCCACCCTACAGATTGGTATTTAACATCTGCTAGTCTACATTCCTAACATTAAATTATTACTTAGTTATTCAAGCAATTTGTATATAAATGTTCCGATAACATTATATTTTTTTTATGAAGGAAAGGAAAGAAAATAGTAAATGTTATTGAATAAGTTTGAATCATTTTGACCATTATTTATGAGTAAGTAACTAGATTCTAAGAGAAACATATCCGGTTGAATATCTGGCAGTATCTGGCCGGATAGCATATCCGTTGGGGTATCTGGCAGTATCTGGCCGGATAGCAAATCCAGTGGAGTGTCTGGCAGTATCCGGCCGGATAGCAAATCCGGTGGAGTGTCTGGCAGTATCTGGCCGGAAAGCATATCCGTTGGGGTATCCGGTGCCGGATAGGCGGAAACAGAAAAAATTAGTATCCGGTGGAGTATATGGCAGTATCCGGCCGGATAGCATATCCGGTGGCGTATCTGGTGCCGGATAGGCGGATTTAAAATGGGTAAGTATCCGGCAGTATCCGGCATGAATCCCATATTTGGATTCACCCTTGTTTCATGCTGTGTCTGTAAAAAGACTAAATATTGGAAAGGCGAAATAAGTATATAACATTATTAAATAAATATTAAGTAATTTGTTAATATAAATACCATATTCCGCTGCTTTTTATGTATATTATACAAATAAATCACATATATTGTTTAGTAAAGTTTCTATAAAGATTCAATTAGAATAAACTAGGAAACTTAAATATGTACAGTAAATTATGGCAGTGTTTGCAACTCGTTCCCCTTACAATAATATACTTGTTTTCAATTAATTAATGTTCTAAGTTGCGCTTCTCACTTTTCACATTTCATTTTCACATTACAATAAATTTATGGTATTATAAGGTAATCACAATTGAGTAAAACCATAGCTGATTGTGGACATATTCTTGTAAAGCTCTTTATCTTTGATAACATCAATTCCAAAGGAAAGTTTAAGGACATATTAATTTCTAACTATATCTTATCAACAGTCTGTAACACGATGAACAATTGTATATCAATTTTCAAACACCAAATTGCTTGGCAGAACAGATAGCCTTGTAGAAGGTCTGATGGCACGAAGTGAAGGCCTTGTGATAAGCAAACAGGCTTGTAGAGAATCTTCCATTGTGACTCAAAAATGATCAACTGTCAGGATAAGAACCAATGTATGTCAATAAATTTGAACTTTGATTGTTTTATTTAATCAAACATGTTTCATATCGTCTTATTCAAATAAGCTTGTAATTAAAAAGATTCTTACCTTTATTGTGATATTCAAATTCAAAATGAATAATAAAAGGTTTTCGAAAACTTTAGCAATTTATCATTTGCTTAAGCTTAATCATTTACTCAAAAGAGGACACCAGTTTAAAAGTTTTGTTCTTTTTTGGACAAATACAACACTTATCTGTATTTTCTACCTTACAAGTAGAACAAATTGTATACCTATGATAAGAATTTGATTTGTTTTACAACGTAAGTTGAAATCTACAAATTTATCCAAAATTGTAATAGTCGATGCAATGGATTCATAAACAAACCTCAATGATATAACGATCAGATTGTGATGAGCAAGGAAAGGTGTAATTGTTTTAAAGCTGAACATGTCTGAGCAGGAAAGGGTGAAATAAAGATATTCTATAAAAATAAAGTAAGTGTAATACAATGTGGCCAGAAATGAAAAATCATTGTATGTCATTTACCAGTTGTAGCTTAATAATCATTTAATTATCTTTAAAACTATGTTCTTTGTCAATGACAATGTATTTATCGAGAGTCATAAATAAAATATAAGTCAATATTTTCTCTGTTTATCATTCGGTGTATTTATTGAATCTACATCGTACGGCTGTTCTACGTTATTAAAGAAAATGTTTGCATCAACTTCTAATATCTCGACAGAGATTAATCAAGGTTCTTGAAGTGATCTCTAGTATTAGGAAGACCCAATGCGATATCAGGTCACAGATCATAAGACTTCTTCAAGTATCAAAGGATTGCTTATCTTTGAAAGACATCATTACCCAGAACCGCTGCAGGGCTCAATGGAACCACATAGTGACAATCTTAGAGGTTGCTCAGCTTGATCCTTACTGAAACACAGGTTGTTGATACCGGAAGGGCGAGATACATGAATTTGCTTTAAGTGGATAGCTTTAGAAATGATCCTTAAATTTAAATTGAGTAAAGGAATACTTTTTTTATTTCAAAAACGTTTAATAAGCTAAAGAGGACGCATATCAAGTGTCTGGGTGATTTATTCAATTCATGTGTCAACAAGAATGTTTAATGACAAATGACAAATTAAAACATGTTTCAAAAGCAAGGTCAAGGAGGAAATATGTCAATTGAAAAGTATTTCTCTCTCATTAAAGTGTGTAAATTACGCTGCTCCAGTCTGCATGTCGCCATTCAAGATTTCAATAAAAAGCACAAAGGGAATATAAACTGGGTCGTTGTGATATTAAAGTTAGGATTGTGTTACTAAGTAGGGAATTATGCGCTCGAAATTTAAAGTAGGATGTAAAATTCAAACACATTATCAAACCCATATTGAAAATCAGAAACAAAGTATTGTGATTTCGTCATCTAGTCGTGGTCAATAAAACCTTTTACGACCAAGGGTATTTCTTCTATTAAACTATAGTCATCCCTTAAACTGTGTTACTCAGAAGGATAACAAAATGGTTAATACAACATTTAATTGAAACATTCTTATCAGGATTATAAATCCAATTAGCTCACCTTAGTGTAATTATCACCTTCTTAATAAGTTACAACCCATCTGAATAAAATCGACCTTATTCTGAGAAATGATATTTAAAAATTCATTACAAAAACATGGGAGATCCACCCACTAGGTCTGAACGTAACCCCGTAGGTCGCATGATTTGTTATGAGTTTAGTTCAGTTGATACAAAGACCAAGAACCAATCACATCTTTGTCCTTGAAAGACTGCTAGCAGTGATCATGTTGACCAAATTTGAAAAAAAAAGTAAAGTTCCTTTCTCCCAGCTATAGATACCGAAGATTTTTGCGAGACATCTTGTTGATCAGTTGATTATATGTCTCTGTATGTTACCGACGGGGTTGCTATCAGACCTTGTGGGAAAACCAGCAACGTTCTCGCTGCTATGTATTGCGGTGAACCTGCGTGCATCAGCTAGATCTACCGAACCATGGGTTGTACTGTGCTGAAATCCAGTATAGCATTGTACCCAAACCTTACTGTAATAGGAACAGTTCTCCACTTCATAGTTGCAGAGCGCCTGGCGCCTGAGATGTGAATAAGGAATATATAACTAGTATGCAGAGTAATTATTGTGAAACATGCATGTTCTCAATCTGTTAAAAAAACTTGTTTGCGTTTGTGAGTTAGTCCTTGTGCAATATTATAGCCATTTTGATGATGAAAGATATCTCCTAGATATTAACATTTATAATGTAATGTAAATCTAGGACGGTTGTTTATACTTATTTGGAATTGATGCTTGTTTACATTACTTGATTTGACTGTAATGTAGTTAATGCTCATAGAACCAATCACTAAGCACGTTTACAGGTCATGCTTTATCCGTTTATACAGAAAATCTTTCTGGGACAAATTTCAAAACTTTAACTTAAGAAATGTTTGATAAGTTTATTGACCAACGCAGAGAAGCTTTGTGCATGATACCAAATGCTCTATTCCATTTTTAGCATGTCAGCATTCTGCAACATTTGCCCTATTTGGTAGAACACAAAACAAGCCAAAGGGTCGACTCTATTTTAACTGTTTAAGTTTTCATCAACAAGGATCACCATTTTTGTAGTTTGTGAGACTAGTAACCTTTTTCTCCTTGAATAATAATATAATAAACCAGGCTTCATTAAGTATTTTTTTATCAATCAAAACATAACTGTGAAGAATCAAATTATATTTTCAATTTCTTTATAGCTAGTACTATTTGATTGTAAAAACCTTTCATTAGTTAGATATAATGCCTATTGATGTGTCAACGTTAAATCTCAAAGGTGAAAGTTGTTCTTCTAAAGGATTTCATTTCATCACAATTCTAAAAAAACAGTTCCAAAATCAAGCTGGGAATCGCTTTTTCTTGGCCAAATTCTTACAATATGTCAATATAAGACATGATGGATTGCTCAAACCAATCAAATTTCAATGTTTTGAAAACACATTTGTCCTTATCTTGACAGTTGAGACATTGTGATCGATTAAGAGTCAAAATGAAAGAAATGTTAGGTTTATTGAAAGTCTCTACAAGTCTGCTGGTTATCAGTAGGCTTTCACTTCATTCCATCTGACTTACAACTGGGCTATCCATCTTGATAAAGTAGGTGCATTGCAAAGGTTTTACGATGTAAGAGACAATATGTTGAGATACAAAGTCAAATTGTGAATAACCATTTTTTAAAACCACATTGCATTTTTGTAAAGACGCCATGTTGTAATAACATTATTCAGCTTTATATATTAGATAAGGACTAAGGAGAGTATTATTAAGGAAGCCTCAATCAAACCGCAATATTTCACTAGCAGGAAATATATTAATGTGGCCACAAACCTGCACGATTTAGAATAAGATTTTTTAGAATATGATTTAGAAGTTATATCATTCAGTAAGTGGTATTTTATGAACATAACATTAAAACGGCAAAATATTTGTTAAAGCAATAGTATTTTAACAAAAAAAAACATGTTCATGCTGTAGAAAAACGAAGAAAAATTGAAGAATCCATCTTTTTGATATATTACACCTAAAAAAACAACAGCATTAGAACTCTGGTTTTAGTTTACTAAAAGAGTTTAGTGTAACATAGTAAGAATATTTGAAAATGGATATTCAGAAAACCCAACATTGTTTTTATTAAGGGATGTTTGTAACAAGCTGATGATCATAGCTTAGTTTAATAGCTTAGGATTACTCTAGAAAAACTTCTTCAAACACGAAATGATTAATACTTTCATGTTATTTCATCAAAGACACTTTAAAAATAGTTCAATTGTGATAATTGAATAATAACAGATTACCCCTCCAACAGCTAATCTGTCCAATTTATGTGATTCTTTGATAAACTAACATTGAAACATTTTTGTACCGAATGTTAAAAATACTAATGCCATGTAAAGATATATCCCTCAGGATAGTTTTATAACTCATCTGTTATCTATACGACAGAGCATTTTCATTTTTGACTAGGACTCGTTAATACATCCTATAAAAGATGGGTACCATTTTCGGAGAAGGCTTGCTGTCAATACACCTGAATAACTACAACACAATAGCAATTGCACCAGACGACAAGAAATGCTCCAAAGTTACTATTAACTAGATAAAAGCATGTCAATAACATGTACATATATGTTGGAGTCATCTTCTGAAGCTGTCATCGAGATTTAAAACGGGCATCCAGGATATCATCCCTGTAAGCATTAGTCATAGTGTTATTCTAGAGAACATGCACTTCTCTCTTTCAGTCGCTGCTGATTCTAGCCATTTTCATAAGCATGCAATAAATTCATTAAAGGGTTTACCTGTACTTAATAGCCTGGATCGTTCTCATAACTGTGAATGATTGATATTTAATATCTGAACAAATTGAGCTACATGTAGGAACAGAGAAAAAGTTATCATGTTATTGATCTGATGTTATATACTGTATCATGTTGATTCCATTTCATCCATTTTGTACATTTTATGACAATGTTAAGTCAAAAAATATCATTTTAGGTTAAATAATTGTCGGATTTACAATACCAAATCTACAATCTAACTTTGATGAACAATAGCGACAATGGTTTTATAGACATTTATGAATCTCTCACATACCACTTAAAAGCTCTCTTTCACTGCCAGGACAATAGAATTAAAAAGGTTGGAATATCAAGGCTCAGCGAACTTAGCAATAGCATAAATAGTGATTTTCCATACTTATATATGACTATTATAAAAACGTAATTTTTGCATGTCATTTTTAAGTAATGATAAAACAAAACAAGTAATAATTTGTTATCAGATATGTACTGTAGTGACCTTTGTTATTGACTTTGTAGTCACTTGTTTTAGTTGTTAAGTCCTATTGTAACAAGAGTCATCAAAAGATGACATATCCAACCGGTTCCACATGATCGTAAGATGTAAACCTTTGAAAGATAATTGTAAATTTTTGAAGCAAGGTTCATAATAGTATAAGCTAATATATATGAAACGAACCTTTTCACGAACAGAGTCCAAATAAGAGCCGTTTCCAAGGAAATAATAAAAAATAAAATTTTCAGAAAGGTGAAAATATCAAAAGGCACCACTTCAGTAGGTGGGCAATACACATGTAAAGTTTAAGAAAGATATGTGGACCGGTTTTATATATATGAAACGAAACCTTTCATGAACAGAGTCCAAATAAGAGCCGTTTCCATGGAAAAAATAAAAAATATAATTTTCAGAAATGTGAAAATATCAAAAGGCACCAATTCAGTAGGTGGGCAATACACATGTAAAGTTTCAGAAAGTTATGTGGACCGGTTTTCTGCTCCGGAAACGAAATGATTACGGACGGACGGATATACAGACGGACAGGGTGATGACTATATCCCACGGTATTACATACCGGTGGAATATAAATACTCTATATGCTGTCCTGTCGGAATCGATTATTGATGTAAACTTTGATATCCCGATTCCTATTTGACATGGTTACAGTGACTTACGTTATATGTATTCGAAATGTTTTGCTCCACCAAAACATAAAACTGGTTGATGAATCAGAAACGCTGAATAGTGTTATTTCAACCAATCATTGAAACATTTGCGATGTCATTGAAATACTACATTAATATTCAACAAGATGAATATGAACAGGAAACAAAAAAAAAGATTCATGCATCATAACGAGATTTAAGTGAAACATTTTCCATTATCAGTTATGGTGGTTTATACATATTGTAAGCAGTTTTAGTTGCTTATGGTCATTTATGGTTGTTTACGATCCTTCTTGAATTTATCTAGACGAAATGTAACAGTAAATACTAACATCAATGTACTTCTATGCATCATGATTGGTTTAGAAAATTTTCGTATAGTAACAATTTCATCTTTCTAAACGGGTCAGACAGAGTTCAAATTTGATACAGGAACCATGCAGATAAACACGTTTCAACACTTAGTTACAATCATTAATTAATTGGATATAGAGCGCTGAATGTTTAAGAGGTTTTGGCTTTAACCTTCTAGCTACATGTATAACTTTTCGATGATAAGTGACCAGAAAATATAAAAATATTTATCTGATATTTTCACTGATCACAACTGAACGACATGAAATGAATATTATTATGAAGTAAAGTTACGAAAACCATAGAGCTTTGTAGCTTAACTCTGATATATTACGCACAGCTACTGAATACTGTCTATCAATTCCTATGAAATAATCTTTGAATAATGATTATAATTACAGAAGGTTGAATTTGTCAACTATCCATTACCAAATACAATATAATCAGACATTCTGAAATAATTTGCATATCGGTCATATTTACTTTACATATATGAAGGACATGTTGCATAGCAGAAGGTAATCAGTCAAAATTCGATAAAAAAAAAATCGATTTTCTTGTTTGTGCAATATTGTTCTTGATTAAACACATGTTTGGTCAAAATAAACAATATTGTTCAATTCAATATTTTTACTTCAAATTTTGTTTTTCTAAATGACAAGTTTATCCGATAATCAAGAAATATGCCATGTTAACTTTGTTGACCATGGATTTTCATAAATCCATGCATAATGTGTTCAGTTCATCAATAAAACAGCATCAACTGTGTTGAAAAAAGTCGTATTATTGAAGAATAAGACCAAGTTAAAGAAGAAATTAAGGCGGAGGAATAAACTGTAATTATTAATCAAGTCGACCAACATTCTTACCATTAGACATATTATTTTTTCATTGCCCACGACATCAATTTATCATCAATTTATCAAACTGGATTTTTTACCCAAGTATGTTGATAATGGTTTAAGAAAATGTACATCTTTGCAATGCTAATTATTTCTATCAAAATACCATTTAAACCACATACAACACCAAATCTCAAATTATTTATCATACTTTAAATTATTTCCATTGTAGTTGACATTGAGGTTTTGTTTTTTTAATCTATATACGTGTACATGTTAAATGAGATAATGTAATATTAGGAATATGTTTAATGAGAAAGTAATAAAATTGTATTATAAAATTGTTTAACACTGTTGTATTGATATGTGGGTCACACTGAAACTTGTTCTGATTATGTAAAATGTTCCGTCTATTTGTTGAACATTTGAGATGTACCTCTCCTGATTCTAGTTTATGCTGGAACTTCGAAGAACATTCTAGAAAGTATTCAAACTAAAACAAGGTTGGCTTATTAACTTTAGAGCAATTGACGTTGTGGTCATCTGTCATGCCACTGTTTCAGATACCATAACATAAGGATTCCTCATTATATATAATTGTTTTGTTAAATTTTGCTCGTGTGTCTGTGGACATTGTCCTAAATTTCACACGGGACATATGCTAATATGAAATGTTAATCAAACTAACTTAAATCAACTTAACAAGGGCTAACAAAAACATAATAATTGATATATGCAATCTGCATAAATATTCATGTCAGGACTATAATGGATATGATCTTTTTGGGTTTATCCATCATCCTATCAACTAAAAATAAGTTTTTAAATAGATACACATTATAACACTTTGAAGAAATAAATGTGGCAACAAAAAAACTATATGTTCATTACGTTAGCATAACATGGACAACTTTACTTTGTAGCATTAATGGGAAACTTTAATATATTTCAAAGGACCTTCGCTTTAAAAGAAGTTTCTGATGTCTGTTTGATATGTTTGATATGACAATGTCGGTTCGAAGGATTGAAAAACGTATGACCTTTAACAAATATCATGATTATCTGTCTGGCTTTTACCTGAAGAGATTATTTTCGTATTTTTGATAACTTCAAAAGATAAGAATTTTTTGTTTACATAGAGATATATCATGTGTTAGAACTCGTTTTTAAGGGAAAAGTGGGTCATAACCAAACTAGTTTACAATGAATTCGCTAAACATAAAGAGATGTCACAAGGTCTAGATCTTTTAAATAACATCAGAGTTGTTTAACAATTCATATCCAAATAAGAAATCCTGTCATCAACTCCTTACTTCACTTATATAACAATATTTCATTACATAAAAAGCACCAAATGACACAGAACATAGCTTATCTAACATAACGGCCAAGAGAATAACAAGATAAAACACTGTATGTAGGCAATGACATTTTTTTCAGATTTGAAATATTTTGAGCTTTTGTACACAAATCATAATTTTGTTCAGTCACCTGTCAACATATTCCATTAGAATTTGCAATTCAAAAAGTAACCAATAATTTAAATTTTGAAAAGTTTAGCTGTTTACATAAAATAAATTGCTGAACCAAAAAATATATCTGTCTGTTTAATTTAATGTTTATAATATTTTCGTTAAGTAATCATTTACTTCTCAACAATTAAAACTTGTTTTTGTTGATGTTACATCAGACCGTGTTTCCTTCGGGAGAACCATAATACAGAAATACATTATTGTTATTGTATGAAATATTTGGTAAAGGCAATGAAAGCAAAATACTGTGTCAAGGATATGACAAACACTGAATATTCATGAGATTATATAGGTCTAAGAAAATGTATTTCATCATCATACTCTACCAAGCATTCAAACCATATCCTTCATCTAGAAAAACATATTATTTTGATTTACCACAGGGCTTGGCAAATTTGCAGGCACATGGTCAAAGAAAACCAAAGGTAATCTCAGATCTCAGGCTTGAATTGGATATTCTAACTGTAAAACTAATATTTCATTATATAAAAGCAGATTGATATTTTGCTTGAGAAAAACAGTCTTTTTTGAGCAAATGTATTTATAGAAATGCTGTGTGCTTCATTTGATAGTTTTATGAAGTAAAATGTACATAATAATAAATAATAACAATAATAATAATGGGTATTTATTAGGTGCCCATTTCCATCCACTAGTGCATGCTCAAGGCGCTACCAACATTATTACCCTGATCTAACCCAAGCTGACATATTTGTCGCTAGAAGGTCACCACCTACACAACTCTTTTCCAGGTACTTATTTCCTGCTGGGTGAACAGAGGCACATTTTGAATAAAGTCTCTTGTCCAAGGTGCCACCACAAGTCTCTCGACTTGTGTCTCAGTGTGGGGCAGGGAATTAACCCCTCAAACACTCAGGTTATTCAGCAATGAGCGGGTAACCCACTCATCCAGCGTGCCCTCTCGTTGTTGCTGAACTATTCTGATAGCGGTCGACTGAGCATTGCACAAGACCACGTGCGGAAATGTAGTTTATCATCTTGTCTTGACAATCCGATATATCTCAAAGCTCTTTGTAGATCCCGTACATACATATGGCTTTACTCTCCTGTCTTCTTTAGTTAGAAATTGTTTTTCGTTGTATATTTCATGAGCCATAAATGGTGATTTTAGTAACGGACAGTCATTGTTCTAAGAAAGACGAAGGCAATGTTACTTTATCATAACGTTTGTGCCTTCAATTTTCATATCAACTTACCAGTCTGAGTCGAGTCGAGACAGACATATTTCAACATCAATGATCAAAAGACAATGCCGACAAACCTTTTCGACTTTTCAATTGATAAGAGATTTCAGTCAATATCACGGCGTTTACGAAACTGTAACTGCTTAGATTAATCAAATAAGATGAATTGGATCCTTTGATCTTAAACTGTATCATCTGAATAGGATTTTACCTATATGTCTCTTATCAAGTAATGGGTATAGATTGCTGAAATCTGCAGAATATTCTCGAAACGTGTTCTTTACGGCTTTTATTTATTTGAAATTGGATATATTTGACGGCTCAAAAGAAACAAATACAACAACAAAACAACACTATTAAATTGACCTCCATAGAAATTCAATGACAAGAAGGCGGGGCTCGGAGAAGAATCTGCATTCAATGAAAGCTGACATTCCAAGATTAAAAGCAAAACAAACAAAATACATATGGATTGAATTCACTGAGAAGCACACTAGCCGTGTTAGAACTCTTCAGTTTCTTCTCTTCAATGCGTGTATTTACCACGTCTATTTGCGTATATAGATTCCATCACAGTCGACAGATAGCAATATTAAACACAAATTTACCAAGCACATACACCACATGATCATCAAATCTAAAAGTAGGTTAAGAAATTGTTTTCAAATTATTACCAAAACATCTTGGATATTTATCTAATCGCTACTCTAGATTTTGTCTTTTTAGCTCTCCTCAAATGTGTACGGATCGTAAACACATTTATTCAATATCAAGCGTTTGCATCATTGTGGCTGTTGAACAACTCCTTAGCAGAATTCAACTCCTTCGATGCATCACGACTTATCCATTGAACGCCATATGTATCTTAATACAGTGTATTATTTGACGAAACCATGTATACAGATTTAAAAATATAAAAGGGAGTAATGAATTATAGATCCCTTTTTGGTGCTGTTTGAATATCTATAAACTGACTGCATGCTTTTGTAAGGAATAAACAATATCTGTATTATTTCTCAACAACACAAAGAAAGAAAGCTCAGACTCTTTCAGTGAATACGATTGTTATAAGGCACTATTTGAAAGATTCTGTCTAAAGTCAGAGGATTTTTATCAATAACAGCACTATCAGTGGTAAACAGAGAATGTAAACAATGAAACGACTGCTGGCAGTTAAAAACCTGTAAGATACAACATAAATCACATGAATCATAAACGGGATCTGCTCTTCACAAAACAACTAAAAAGTCAATGCTAGTGTGTTTATATAATTGCCGACGCATATATGACAACAGAAGAACCAAAAAAGGAAATGCACTTTAACAAAACAATGAACGTCAAAAGATAAAGGAAAGGTGGAAGCAGACCATTAACTACAACACACACAACCACAACAAAATAGAGCCATTGGCTCTGTAACTCATCAGGCTTCATATTCAATTGTGCTTTAGGCCTTGTTCAATGTGCATGTGTAAGTTACCAACTCTACATTTAGTAGGAAGGTGCCAAACCAACATTTTGATCCTCACTACTAAAGGAGTCTGTACACAAAGTTTAAGCTTTCTTTAATCTAGGTCTTTTGCTTATGGAGAAGATAATACAAGGTTTTAAATGTGTGGCCCATGTGGTCCTATAAGGGGCCGCAGAACGACCAAAGCTATCAATTATAACCCCCCCTAGTCAAATAGTCTATACACAAGATTTCAGAAAATAAGTTTATAGGGCGTGATCCCTGTTGCCCTTATTAGGGGTCACAGGATCACCAAAGTTATTATTTATACTCTTCACTAGTCAAAGAGTCTTTACACAAACTTTCAGCGTTCTAAGCCTTTTGGTTTTGGATAAGAAGAAGAAAATATTGTTTAGGTCACCAAAGTTGAAATTTATAATCCTCATTAGTCAAGGAGTCTGTAAGCATGATTTCAGCTTTCGACAGTTTTTGGTTCTGGAGGAGAAGTCGAAAATACACAAAGTTTATGGGCGGACGCCGGACACCATGCCATGCCATTCGCCCGTCAGGCCTTACAGGCCAGATGAGCTAAACATTAAAAACAATGATCAATAGATCAAAAGGAATGACTTTGTTTACATTGTAGTCAATTTCATTTATAATTAAATGTATTGTAACTGAAAGCACAACGAGTAAGGAAGGTTGCACGATGGACACTTACCATGATATACATGTATGTTCGTTTTAGCTACGATTTATACCTAGTCATTGATAAACCGTTTACAATAATATACTTCCCCCTTCCCCCACTTGTATTATCGAGATACATCGCCTCTGTGGCGAAATATTGATGTATCAAGGACCATATCTTCATAAATATCCTGATACATTGTCGTAATGTGTTTTGTATTGATGCACTCCTATTACATATTAGACGTTACGAACATCATTGAATAAAATGATAAACCACAATGTACTACCCTATCTTTTGAATTACAGTTTTGATTAATTTGAACATAGAGAAAACGTAGTATACAGATTCTGTTGAGAACTCCCTACCATATTGCCCTATCTGGCTTCATAGAGTCCTGAAGCAATTCCACGTGGTGATGTCTTTCAAAGATTAGCACTCTTTGATACTGGATGATAGTCTTCTGATCTCTGACCTTATATGGCCTTGGGTATCCATCCTATCGGTGATCATTCGGTGCTTCCATTAATAACCTTGGTTTTGATTAAGAAACCAATCTCCACGAAGATTTGAGGAGTTGACGTAAACAAATTTCTGAAATTGAGGAAAACAGCAGAAAAAATGCTTTCTTATTTCGGGTCATGAAACTTTGGATGACAAACATTGTCATTTACAGAACATAATTTTTGGAAATTATATAAATGATTCTAAACCGCCAGGCAAGAGATAGTACACACCACAGTTCTATCTGAGAGATCTGTGGTGTGTTAGGTTATAGTACTTCTATAAAATAATTTGTGTCTGGTTAACGTCTTTTACAACTTATCTGTTTTATGACAGGGGTAAGAAATTAATTTTACACTTTCATAGGGTAAGAAATTAATTTTACACTTTCATGACCACTACATTGTTTAAATTGATGTTAATTTGTGAAAAAGTAGGCATATTTATATATTCTCACATGAAATATAACTAACATAAAGCAAAATTATATTTGGAACAATATGTTAGCATTAAATTTAAGTTTTTGAAAGAAAAATCATAATCACTTTAAACTACTCTTTGAACAACTTTTTTTACATACATAAATACTTTAAATTATCTATACATTGTATAGCGCTAAAACCAGAAAACTGCCCTGAAGCACTGAAATGAACACATTGAAATGTCAGTTTGAGAAAAGTCGAAATATTTGTAATAAAAGTCTTACATATGATAAAGTCAACTGGAGTGAGTACTTTCATTTGACTGTCCGTGTACATTGGAATCTAGAAACTAAATCTGTGTACAATGGATTTTGTTTGCTTGTCTTTTATGACAATATATGGCTTGATCTAAATTGAATATATGTTGCTGCTTTCATGCTCATGAAGTCGATCATTATTCTAAAGATTAATAAAACATCACACATCATGTTGAATATCTAGTGACTGCACTCTTTTAGGAAAAGCTTTACAACTTGTATGAACTTTTTGACCAAAAATAACACACAGTCTCGATAAAGTTATAAGGTGATATCTAATCTATCTCTACTATGTGACAGACACTACAATATTCCATTATTTTAAAGGGCCATTAGCACGTTTTTATGTGAATGTCAGGTGATGTTCGGAAAATGAAAATAAATGGTTCCTAATGAAATAAAATGCATTTAAAATAACTGAAGCAGTAATTATTCAAATATAAAATGAAAAGTTCAGTCTTGGGATTCCTTTTCTAACACAAAATGAATTGAAGGTGTTCACAAATGGAGGTCAATATCAAAATAAACACAGTCATAGTCATATATTAGATATAAGATTTGTTTTTCCTTGACAAATAACAAGTTTACCTTTCCTTGTTGGGTGAACGCTATTTCTTCCTTTGTGCCACGGTCTATAAGTTAAACATTGCATTCGTCAATGAGAGATATTAATTGTTTTTCCTGATTATATCTAATCTTTGTAGCCTCAATTCCATCGTAAAACCTATTGGTGTGTTTTCGTTAATATATATAATGAGACTTTACAAATATAGTTACAACTGTAAAATTGGTACATGTATATATTGCACCAGACTGTCTTCAATTGTACACATGCGGATGAATGGATGAATTGGTAATATCATTACCTTTGTTATGGTTTTGAGAATATATACATGTACATGTGTACATATATTGTTTAAAAATGGAAGTCAAATTTTGAAGTTTCTGCAAATTGTTTACTTATTTAAGTATCTCATGTTTTCGTCCGACCAAATGTTTAATATTAAGTGTGATGTTTGTCCCAGTAGGTACAAATGTTATCCTTTACCACCCATGATCCGCAATGACGCCAAGAATCCTTTTTAGTGACCAGTGATACGATAAGTGGATATAAGACCTGATTGATTGCATAATTCAATGAAGTTGAATGTATCAGTTTTCAATTGTTCTTATTTGGACGGTTAATCGATTTTTAGTCAAAAGTGTGCAGTTTTCAGACTGCATCTACAAGTCTGTGGGTAATCAGTAAGCCTTCGTTCATCCAGCTGAATTACCACTATCAAACTATCAGTCATGACAAGCAAAAGACTATTAGAAGCTGCTGTACAAGTTGTCATCGTGTTACAGCATTTCAACGGGTCGTGACATGACTATAAAATAGCATTGTTGAACTGACCTTTTAATCAATCCCACTCAATACGTTCATACATAGAATATTTGAACTTACATGGGAACGTTTATCCAACGCATGTGTTTCAAAAATAGCTTCTGCAACAATTTAGTACTATTGATCATATCACACTGACCTATAAACGTGAATCTAAGACCGAATTCATTGTGTGAACTGTTTCATTCACATGTACAGTATGCAAATTAATATCGTTTTGAGAAACTTGAAATATTTCTCAGGAGAAAGAGATAAAAACATTGCTGCATTAGATGTTCATTTATATCTAGAACAGATGCCATACATGTATATGGGGGACCAATATATCACAGTGTTTGTGCAGGTAAGTCATTTAGCCTTTAGCATTCATGGATATTATGTTGTGCTTAAACTTCAAAGAGAATATTGATCATGGCAAGGAGAATTTTTTTCTGTACCAACTTCAAAGATTATCTTCATGTTAATGGTTTTGTTCAACGAATTAACACCTGTAAAAAATACCCTTTCAAAAACTGTTTAATACAAAATTTAAGATTTACTTACTCGTTTATAGTGAGAAAAAAAAGCAATTGTAAGTGCTTGAAAATATTGGCAAAACAAGTCGCGATTGAGACAGCTTTCAAATATTAATCAAATAAAACTCCATTTATACATCTTTCAGTATATCTTGTTACATATTTTTTACAACAGACATAGTAGATAGCGTTTGTCGTTAAAGATGAAGAACACTAATTCCAAAAATTGAGGCTAAATATGCAAGTATACATTAGTTATTAATTTTAATCAGACACTTAGTCTAGAGGCTGGAATGAGATGACCTTGCTCAACATCATGATTGACATCTGACATTTTCTAGAATAGCTAGTAATCCCATTTCTGTAGGGATGACCATTAGAGATCAACATAGGTCCTCGGGAGATAAATTGGCATAATCAATATCAACAGTTAAGAAGCTAAGTGAGGAAACACTAGAATATACACTGAAATCAGGCTGTGGTATTTATATGAATAAATCTTATAGAACAAACGTTTTATAAGAAATTAGATTAATCAACCTCAATATACATGTCGAGAGATTCCATTATATGAGAATGTTAGGGTGTTAGGGGAAGTCATAGGAAGATACATCTAGGTGGAGAGTGTATACTTCGATCCACTTGTTAGTATTCTATGGTTATTGCAACAGCCATTAAATTTATGTCTGCATTAAGAAAGGAAATATCCATTAACAATTTTGACAAGAGGAAAGTAAATGGCAAGCTGACCAATGGGGTGTGAATAGATAGGCTTCAGGACAATGTACTCAAGGTTGCAGTAAATACTCTACATAGGATAAGGACGTACTTGTTTCTTCCTCGCTATCAACTTAAAAAAATAACACTGGACAAAATGCATTGAGGTCAGGAGTGACCATGTCAAAAATTGGGTCTGTAAGAAGAATTTGTTTTCAGCTTTCATGGTAAAGCTGGGACGTTTTTAACATGTTTTCTGTTAACCTGTATGTTTTACACATTTTATCTGAATACATTTAATATTTTCATAGTTTGAACATGTCGGTTGTTTCATGTTATGAAGGATATTGATATATTTGATTGATTGAGGCTTTCAACCACAGATTATAAAATAGAGCCATTGGCTCTGTAGCTCATCAGGCATCATATCAAGTTTGTTTTATACAGGCCAGATGAGCTAAAAATGAAACTGATGTTACCTATTGCAAGAAAACCTATAAAGAAATTACAAAACAAATGTAACGATTTCGGAAAAAAATTTCTTACCCAAATGATTTATTATTATTCAACACTTTCTAGATCGCCAATATCAGACAGTGAAAGAATTCTACACTAAAATATCCAAGGAGAAATAAATTTGCCATAGACTGTCATCTAATGAAGAAAAATAGGTTTTTAAGAATGTGACCCCTGTGACCATATTTGGAGTCATGGGGTCACGAAACCTACAGTTTAGAATCCCAATTGGCCAAGAAGTCTACATGCAGTCTTTCAGCTCAATAGACCTTTCGGAGCTAAAGATGATGATGAAAATAAGTTTTTAAGGTTGTGACCCCTGTGACCCTATTTGGGGTCACAGGGTCACCAAATTTACAAATTAGAATCCCCATTGTCCAAGGAGTCTGCACATATCATTTTTAACTATCTACTCCTTTTGGAACTGGAGAAGAAGATGAGAATTCGTTTTTAAGGTTGTGACCCCTGTGACCCTATTTGGGGTCACAGGGTCACCAAAGTTACAAATTCTAATCCTCACTAGTCAAGGAGTCTGTACACCAAGTTTAAGCTTTCTAGGCCTTATGGTTCTGGAGAAGAAGATGAACATAGGTTTTAAGGGCTTGGCCCCTGTGGCCCTTATTAGGGGTCACTGGGCCACCGAAGCTACAATTTATAATCCTCACTAGTCAAGGAGTCTGTACACAAAGTTTCAGCTTTCTAGGCCTTATTGTTCTGGAGAAGAAGATGAAAAAAGCTTTTTAGGGCGTGGCCCCTGTGGCCCTTATAAGGGGCCACAGGGCCACCAAAGCTACAATTTTTAATCCTCACTAGTCAAGGAGTCTGTTCACAAAGTTTCAGTTTTCTAGGCCTTATGGTTCTGGAGTCGAAGATGAAAATAGCTTTTTAGGGCATGGCCCCTGTGGCCCTTATTAGGGGCCACAGGGCCACCAAAGCTACAATTTCTAATCCTCACTAGTCAAGGAGTCTGTACACCAAGTTTAAGCTTTCTAGGCCTTATGGTTCTGGAGAAGAAGATGAAAATAGCTTTTTAGGGCGTGGCCCCTGTGGCCCTTATTAGGGGCCACAGGGCCACCTAAGCTACAAATTCTAATCCTCACTAGTCAAGGAGTCTGTACACAAAGTTTCAGCTTTCTAGGCCTTATTGTTCTGGAGAAGAAGATGAAAATAGCTTTTTAGGGCGTGGCCCATGTGGCCCTTATTAGGGGCCACAGGGCCACCAAACCTACAATTTTAAATCCTCACTAGTCAAGGAGTCTGTACACAAAGTTTCAGTTTTCTAGGCCTTATGGTTCTGGAGAAGAAGATGAAAATAGCTTTTTAGGGCGTGGCCCCTGTGGCCCCTATTAGGGGCCACAGGGCCACCAAAGCTACAATTTTTAATCCTCACTAGTCAAGGAGTCTGTACACAAAGTTTCAGTTTTCTAGGCCTTATGGTTCTGGAGAAGAAGTCGAAATTCCACAAAGTTTACGGACGGATGGCGGACGGACGGACGGACGCCGGACACCATGCCATGCCATAAGCCCATCGGGCCTTACAGGCCAGATGAGCTAAAAATGTGTCCTTCTCCCGATGGTTGTTTTTTTCTGGTAATTTTCATGTTTACTTCGTTTACGGTAGACAGATGGCAGTATATTCTTTGGAGGCTTTTTACGAATAACTGGTTCATGCAAAAGGACCTATTGTCTTAGATGCTATTCCCCGATGTTATAAATTCCTTCATATAAACACACTTAGGTCACAGTGGTGATTATGATTCGGAGGGTGAGTTCGAGCCTAGTGATAACGATGTGCTTATGATGTTTAAAGAAATAAAGAAAGACATGGTGAATTTGAATAAGAAATTTGACAAGGTTGCTACTGAAATGACACGAGAACATGAGCTGCTAAAACAGGAAAATATTGAACTGAAGGTCAAACTAAACGATTTAGAAATCAGGATCGACAATGCAGAGGCACAGAGCCGGCGGTCGAACCTAATTATTCATGGTCTTGCTGGTAAAGTTGGGGAAACATGGGACCAATCTGAGAGACTCGTGCGGGACTTTTTGAGGGATGAACTGAACCTGGACAATACTGAGACTATTTCAATTGAAAGGGCTCACCGTCTCTACTCGAAGGCAAAGGTGAGGCCACTAATTGTGAAGTTCTCCCTATACAAAGACAAGCGACGTGTACAGGAGACTGCCAGGTCACGACTGAAGGGCAACACAGAGCTCCGAGTAAGTGACGACTATACAGAGAGGGTGAGGAAGATCAGGTCGACTCTCATCCCGAGGATGGTCCAGGAACGTGCAGCTGGAAGAGAAGCCTACCTCTCCTATGACAAGCTGGTGGTTGACGGCAAGGTGTACGTCTTGGACGACATCAACGATGGTTCCAATATCAGGCAAGTAGCGACCAGACGTAATAATTTTAGAAGTGGTGCTTTGACTGGCCCTGGCTCCGGGGGTAACTCGGGGGCCAGGGTCAATCAGAGCTCTACCTCGCAGTTATCTTCCACAGGTCGCCAAGCAGCTGCAGATGGTCAGTCTACAGTACAGACTTCTCCCCCCGCATCAGGTGAATCTGGATAGGACACCGGCCGTGGCCCCAACAGTGAAGACGAGAACAGCTCACAGTGTGAGATAGGTGATTTTTGTGTATGGAATATACACGGACTTCTATCCAAGGTGGATGATGGAGATTTTGTATCGTTTATGGAACAATTTAAACTCTTCTGTTTGGTTGAAACAATGGTATGCGATACAGACAAACTGAAAAATTTGTTTTCAAATTATGTATGTTTTGCAGTGTCTGCTATAAGGTTTAGTCGATATGGACGCTTTTCTGGAGGGGTAGCAGTGTATGTGCATAAGAGTCTACAGCATATCTGTACTCGATTGTACCCAGAATTCCATAACGTTGTTGTGCTTAAATTAACGTTAGCTTTCAGTCAGTTATTACTCTTTGGCGTTTACATCCCACCGGAAAAAAGTCCGATATATGATAAGCAAGATGAGGATGGCATTGATTGTCTAGAAAGCAATTTATCAGTGGTTGCAGCAGATCATGACTTGGAAAAGCATGATGTCATGTTAATGGGAGACCTTAACGCCCGAACCGGGCATCTTGACGATTTTATACTGGAAGATGATGATGATATCAGTTATCTTAATCTTGGTTCTTTGTATCATGTTGATCCATTTTGTCAACCTAGAAGGTCGATGGACGAAAAAGTCAATAATTTTGGAAAATCTTTACTTTCACTGTGTAAAGTTTGGGGTTTTCATATAGTAAATGGTAGAAAGCCGGCAGATAACAGGGGTACATTTACTTTTGTTGGAAATAATGGTACTAGTTTGGTAGATTATTTTCTAGCATCAACTAATTTGTTCCCGTTAATAACAGATATGAGAGTACATTCCTCCACGATATCAGATCATTTACCGATTTCATGTAGTTTGAACCTTGGACCAATCCTTCCTGGTAGTATGAAGCCAGACACTATTCCATTGGTCAGTATACCTACGTTTCAATGGAATGAGGAAGGGAAACATCTATTCATTTCTAGTTTTGAAAGTTTTAGAGCTAAAGAATTAATATCGGAATTCACATCCCTGCTCGAGAAAACTGATGTAAACGGTGCTGTAGAAAAATTAGGTCAACTTTTTTCCTTTGCCGGGGAGCACTTAAAATCAAACCCTGTAATTTCTAAGAAATTTACGAAGAAACAACCAAATTGGTTTGATGAGGAATGTCTTTCTCTAAAACGTAATAAATATAATGCATTAGAAAAACTAAGAATAAGCAGAACCCATTCCAATATTAACATGTACTTGGATGCCAAACGTAAATTCCGTAACCTTTGTAAGGATAAAAAGGCAAACTACATTTCAGAAACCTTGGAAAATCTGTCACATGCAGCAGAAAATAAAGACTGTAAACAGTTCTGGAAGCAATTGAAATGTCTTATTTCTAGCAAAAATGATGAAAGTGACATTACACCTACTGAGTGGTTTACATATTTTAAGGATCTGTTGAACCCATCTGTTTCCGAAACTGAATTTAATCAAGAAGTTAGTCAATTTCTTAAAGACCATGATACCTTTACATGTGGAAAATGCATGAACATCGATATATTATCAGATACTATTAGTCACGAGGAAATTACACATGCTATTTCTGATATCAAATCTGGTAAAGCACCTGGAATAGATGGTATTCCTCCAGAATTCATAAAGAATGCTCCTTTCCTTGTTAATCTCCTATACTCATTGTTTAATGTCATATTAGATTCAGGAATTTTCCCCTCAGAGTGGAATGTCGGTTTATTGGTACCTATTTTTAAACAGGGAAGTAAGTCTGATCCGAATAACTACCGAGGAATATCTATGTTAAGTGCTACTGGCAAAATATTTACCTGTGTCATTGAAAGGAGACTGCGGAATTGGGCCGAATTCAATGACTTACTATGTGAGGGTCAAGCTGGCTTCAGAAATAATTATTCCACTGTAGATAATATGTTTTCACTATATGCATTAGCCCACAAGTACTTACGTAAAGCAAAACATCGTTTTTATGTAGCTTTTATCGATTTCCGCAAGGCCTTCGACCTTGTTGATAGGAAGAAACTGTTATATATTTTATTGGAAAAGGGTGTACATGGTAAGATGTATAATATCATAAGAAATATGTACTCAAATGTATGTGCTTCTGTAAGATTTGGTAAATCCAGAACAGATTTCTTTACAACTAGTAACGGTGTTCGACAGGGTTGTATGTTGAGCCCACTGCTCTTTATCATATTTATTAATAAACTTGCAGAAGATCTTCAGCATAGCAATACCCATGGCATATTTGTAAATGAATACATTGAAATTATAAAAATATTATTGTTTGCGGATGATGTTGCACTTTTAGCAGATAGCATTGTTGATTTGCAAAGGAAATTAGATATACTTGATGAGTTTTGTAACAGATGGGGGTTTGAAGTGAATCTTGATAAGTCAAGGGTGGTTGTATTTAGAAATGGTGGATGTGTTAAGAAGTGTGAAAAGTGGTTTTATAGAAAAATACCTGTAAAAGTAACACCTTACTATAAATATTTAGGAATTGTATTTTCATCTCGCTTAATATGGTCTAAAGCCTGTGAAACTCTGTCTTTACAAGCTAAAAGGGCATGCTTTCCAGTGTTTCAACTTTTCGCAAGATACCAGGATTTATCTTTGTCTATTGCTCAAAGTATATTTGTCAGTAAAATACTGCCAATTGTAACGTACGGTAGCGAAATTTGGGGCTACACTTTTAGAACATGTATTGAAAAGGTTCAGAGTGAATATTTTAAAAGGTTCCTATGTATTAGTAAAAAAACAGCATCATGTGCTGTACTTGGAGAAATTGGCAGATGTAATTTGTGTGTGCATTATTATTCAAAGTGTATTAAATATTGGTGTCGAATTGTCCGCATGGACCGAAATAGATACCCAAATGCAAGCTATAAGATGTTAAAAATTTATGATGAAAATGGTGGAAATAACTGGGTTTCGCACGTTAGAATGCTTTTGTTTACTACAGGTTTTTCTTATGTATGGATAGCCCAAGACTGTGGCGATATAAATCATTTTATGTTAGCTTTCAAACAACGTTGTATAGATATCGATATACAACACTGGAATAGTAAAATCAGTAATTCATCATTTCTTGTAAATTATAGTACCTTCAAGTCACTTGTAGAGCCGGAAAAATATATTTATAGTGGTACCTTAAGTAAAGACTTAATGCGAATGTTAGTTAAATTTCGATGTCAATCACATAACTTGAATATACAAAAACAGCGTTTTTCAAAAGCAATTGTTCCTTATAATGAACTGGTTTGTCAAAAATGTGCTTTGGGACTGTGTGATGATGAATATCATCTTTTACTTATATGTCCATTCTATAAACAATACAGATCTAAATATATTCCAGCCTTTTATTACAGCCCACCTTCTGCTGTTAAATTCCAAGCTCTTATGAGGGTACAAAATACAACTGTTCTTAAGAAGATGTGTATATTTCTAAAGCTGAGCCTACGTTAACATAATTACTATTTCATATACTCTACACACCATATCATTTATGTATATAACATCTGTTGTATTCTTGGCCATATGGCCTTCAATTCTGAATAAAGTGATTTGATTTGAACTTAGGTCACATGTATTGTTTCGGGTTGCTTAAAAGATTGATACTGTTATACTGCATTTGATTTATTGTTTTCCTTTTATGAGGATAACATGAAGACGAGATTCACACGATGCACTTTTACACTACAAAAGTGAACCGCATTATCACATTTTGTGTCTCGTCATCTCATTTAAAACAGGATTAGGCGCCACAAGGCTTCAATGGCTAAACTTTGCACAGATTCATTTGAGAAGATTACCATTAATACAGAATATATTTTTCTTTTATGTCATTGTCATATTGAACTAACTCGTAAGATCAAGCTACCAGTTCTAACGAATGACTTTGTCAATGATTTCCCAAAAGACCTAAAATGCCCAGTTCACGTGTCACTGTTTAGTTTGTGACATAGAGATGAGTGTTGAATATCGAAAATATTTCAACGCGATATTTTCAATGTTTTGATTTATTCTCGAGCGAAAGCGAGTGAAAAAATAAAAACTTTGAAAATATTTAATTGAAATATTATCAGGTACAAATGGCTTTCGGAAATGATATGAATATACTTGCATATATATCTGACAGCGGTCTTCATTTTAATAAATATATAACTATATGACCTTATATGTTTATGAAACCACATACAATGAATAATACAAATAAGCCATGAAATGGTAGTAAAGAGTTATTTGTTTTTTCAAAAATGGCATGCAGATGAATTGTTCTCGGTTACATCCATTTTGTCGTTACAATGTTTCAATCTTTCCCGACCGAAAGAAACAGTCACGGTCGATTTAAAGCTTTGCTTGAAATTGTTTGATAAATCCGACTCTTCAACATTGACAAATGAAAAACGTAGTGCAATGTATGATAAAACCAATGTATGATTAAACAACTTTTATTGTGATTAGCATATGCATTATGGTTTTTTTTGTCGTATTAGAGATGCAAATACAGTAATTGTTCAATTGAGAAATATGCTTTTTGTAAGGGTCGTTAACAATTTGATATTTGAAGGGAAAGGACTGAGTCCTTAAAGCAATAGATCTTGGATAGGAAGCTATATATCCTCTCCCAAAAGATCTGTTGTTAATCATTACTTAGGAACCCTCTTCTTTCAATCAAGAATGCTCGTGAAGAATAGTGAAAAGTGGTTGCAGCAATTCCGTAACAATAAAAACAAGCCAAAACTCTGAAATTACGTCGAGATAACCGCACAACCACAATATCAAATTTATATTCAAATGGAAAATTTATGTTTTCGCAGTAATACTACATAAAATGAACATATAAATCCTTATAGTATCCGTAGATTAGACTAGAGTTCTGTTATCATTAATCAGTAATTTAACAGTAACTTAACGTTGATAGAAAATATGCAGTTTTCTTTTCACAGTAATGTCAAACATATTTCGTATTTCTGTACTCTAAGGTAAATGTTGAAATATGTCAGAAGCATTTATGAACATAGTCATGGTAAAACATGTTTTTCTATAGAAGTAATACAAAGTACATTGACATATGAAATCAGCATTTGCAATAGTTTCACCAAAACCATGTTAATACTTATAATTTTATATATTTTATCATAATATTCTAAATGTCACTGAAAGGAATGTTTTGCTTTTTCGCCCATTCAAAATGTCAATACCGCATTTTCATAGAGTAGGTTAAGATATTGTGTCTGGAATTATGGAATGAATGGGAAGGGGATTTTTCCAAAGGACTAAACCAGCACGAACAGCAAACAGTAAAATCAATACAAATTCATACATAATGATTGATGCAGCGACATTTATAATGAGAAATAGTAATGTTTACCGAAAGAGGGAGACCAGGTTCAGGTTTAATGCAAGAAACCTACCAATTTGCACGAGCATTAGTCAGTCATCAATGGAATGAACTCTTCTGAATCAATTTAATGTTTCCTCTAGCATAAATAAGATGAAGATTCAACAATTTTAAAAAGTTGATTTGTTTGATCATTATATTGAACACTAGGGCATGCAAGTAATTAGTATTGAAAGATAGAGATTGTTTATGCTCAGGCAAATATATTATTTGTTCTTTAGTTAAACTTATAAACGTTTTGGTAAATGCTAACTAGACCTTTAATGGATTATTTTTATTCTTGTATAATGCATTCTTTAATAGATGCTTGTTTGCGCTGTATCTACATTTGCATCATATAGAACAATAGGAAAATATACCGATTTACTAAATTGAATATAATAACAAAAATATAGATAGAAATTATTAAATTTGTTACAACTTTTGTTTTAAATTGCCAAGTTAAAGTAAACAAGCCCGACCCACTTGCCTGTTGAGCGTCATTATGAATTATTCTATAGCTTTCCAGTTGTTGATTAAAAACTGTAGCTTTTGTGGTAATGGCTTGCACGTAGGAGCTTTTTGTGAGTGAGTGAGATGGTGTTTAACGTGTTTTGAACAATGTTTCAGTTATTAAACACGTGGATGTTGCCATCTAAAAGAGAGTAGACAGATCAGGGAGAAAGGGATCGAAAGGATGAGGGAAAAGACGGACAGAAAGGCATAGTAAGAGATAGAAAGCAGGTTTTAGAAGGACTCAAATTTGGTCTGGCTTCTACCCGTCGACCTGTCCAGCTTGGGTGACCCTACCAGGAGCATGTAAGCTCCAGCTGGCATAGCTCTCGGGGTCGTCGAAGCACACAAACCAACACACCACGATAAGGTAATGAGTCCAGTGGTGGGAGCTTTTTGTAAAATGAAATACAGCCGTACAAGGTTTTAACGGATTTTAAGTCTTTTAGATAACTGTAATTATTAAGAATATGTACATTTGATCAAACTATACAAAAGTTAATTTTATTTTCTTCCATATCCTATCTTGGTGACTAATGGGGATTGTAACCTGAAGATTTATTATACGCCAGTAAATGCAATTGCTTATTTAAGAACAATTTTACTGAAATAATGATAATATAAACGAATGGATCTGTTTTGTATGTCAATATATATACGCTTAGCAATAAAATACTATCTTGAGGGTCTACAAAGCTCGTATAAAAAATGTTTGTCCCGTGAATTATGTTAGAATATCTCATTACCTGTACAGATACATTCATTATTTACGTATGTAATATGTAGTTATGAAAGCGATAAAGCCATTTGTAATCATTAATGGAACCTGCATCCAAGAGATATAACTATATTTAACATTTTTTGGCTAAAGATTGTCAGTTTGTGTCAAGTCTGACCGTTTTCAGTTTGCCTTTATGAAACTGAGTCGAATATGCAGATGAAATGAACACAAACGAAAGTTGATGTTCGATATGGCCAGCTAGTTTATTCACCAATACACTATAAACAATAAAACCCCTGAAACGATAATAACAATAATTAGGGTTTGATTAAGTTATAGTAACATTGACTTTGACATATAAATATTTTGAAACGATTTATTCTATGAGATATTATGAATTATGTATTCAATCCATGATTATAGATTGAATTACATGCAACATAACTGCACACATTACGTCATACATCATTTACTTGCATGACATAGCTCATACTAACGCATACATTGCTTTACAGTTCACATGGGATTGAGTGAGTGCAAAATGTCCATGCAAAAGCTGAAGAGTGAATATTAGATTAAGCTAAGCAAGACCTATAAGGCTAAAAGATATCCTTGATTCTATATTGTATTCAATAACAATAAACTTAAAAATACAATAAAATATATATTTACAACATTTGTTGCTGTTACATTTATATTCCCAGCATGAATATCTAAAAATAATGATATTAATATTACAAACCTTAAGCTTATCCAGCTGAGGCACATCACATGAGAATGAAAATTAAATGAAGCAGACATTTCTTTTTACCTTGCCAACTATTAAATGAAGCAGAAATTTCTTTTTACCGTGCCAGCTATCTAAGTTTTCTTAAAGTAGCAATTTTCTGAAGACAGAACAGCTGTGTACTTTCAGTTTGTTCACCTACCTGCGTATTCTAGTGCTAATAGGGAATGTCTTCTAGGCATCCTAACATTGCAAAAACGAAATGAATCGTGTTCGAATTTCAGAACTCAGTACAATTGAAACTTAAATTTACAAACACAATAATCGTTTTGGGAATGAAAGGAAAAAACAATAGTCCTGTAAATGCAATCATTTTACTCGTCAAACAATATATTTATATATGCAGCATGAAGGGTTTTATACCCAAGTTAGAATACATAAAAAAGTGAAATTAGACGTTACTATGATATGTCAAGATATGTATTTTTGTCAACAGAATCTGAAGAAACGTTTTTTAAATATTGTTCAACATTTCTCAAGCAATTTTTGGGGAGGATTATTTGAAGCATACAGCGTCATTGATGCTAGAAGTGGGCAAACGAGATACTGAGCTCATTTCAGTTTATCGCAGAGCCTTACGTTTCAGTTGATGGAATTTGAAAATGACTTCAAAGTGAAACTTTTGTCGGGAAACGTACAAAAGTAGACGATTACAAACAAACCTTACATTCCCAACTCACTACTGCATCTAGTCTACATAACTGTATATAATCAGCTTCATCCTACACATGACAGTGGAGAGAAAACGTTTGATATGATAGTGGGATTGGTTTAAAAAGTATTAAAACAATAAGACCGGTACCTAGTTTAAGTTGACTTTCAAGTACGCGTTGCAGAGATTCATACAGAATACATAATTAAACTAATCTAGTATTCATTTCAAGAATGTGTGTGTACCAAGGCAAGGTTGAGATAATGTTTACTGTCAAATTCATTCTTTGATGTCTTTAAATACCTCTAAGCAATTTCTGCGTCGCTGAAGCCTATTATCAAGAGTGGCAATTCAACTTCTTTCATCCTTTAAGGTCGGGTGTTAATTGGATTTGTTACAAAGGTTGTAAGAGATGATCCTAATGAATTATTTATCAATAAAAACAAGAAGTTTGTCGCCATGAGATCATTGTGCGTTAAGTGCAGACCTAAGTTACATTAATGTTTACTTTATTTAGAATAACCGAAGATGAACTCCCCTGACTTTGGCATTAGCTACATTGTAAGTACTGCTATCAATTCAAATTTGTCGTTCGTGCTCTGCTTCTTATGACTTAATATTTAACTAGATTAGCGTTTGCAAAAGCAGAGCAGCCCCGGAACTTTGGGTTTCGCCTTACCCTTTTACAGGCCTCACCAAATTGGGAATTTTCTCGTGACCTTGACCTTTGACACTCAAGGTCACACAATCAATGAACACATTTCATTGAGTATAACATTATTGTAATGAAATAAAGTGTTAAAAATAGAGCCATTGGCTCTGTAGCTCATCAGGCTTCATCATCAATTATGCTGTAGAGTGTGGCCAATGATACCCCCTTTGTAGAGGCCACAGGGGCACCAATCATAACATTAAGTATATATAGGCGACAAGTTTCAGTTTTCTAGGCCTTATACTTCAGGAGAAGAAGATGAAAATAGATTTGAAGGACGTTCCTGTTGCCTTTATTAGGGATCACAGGGCTACCAAAGCTACAATTTATAATCCTCACTAGCCAAGGAGTCTGTACACAAGGTTTCAGCTTTCTAGGCCTTATGGTTCTGGAGAAGAAGATGAAAATAGTTTTTTAGGGCGTGGCCCCTGTGGCCCTTATTAGGGGTCAAAGGGCTACCAAAGCTACAATTTATAATCCTCACTAGCCAAGGAGTCTATACACAAGGTTTCAGCTTTCTAGGCCTTATGGTTCTGGAGAAGAAGATGAAAATAGGTTTTTAGGGTGTGGCCCCTGTGGCCCTTATTAGGGTACACAGGGCCACCAAAGCTACAATTTATAATCTTCACTAGCCAAGGAGTCTGTACAAAAAGTTTCAGCTTTCTAGGCCTCATGGTTCTGGAGAAGAAGATGAAAATAGGTTTTTAGGGCGTGGCCCCTGTGGCCCTTATTAGGGGTCACAGGGCCACCAAAGCTACAATTTATAATCCTCACTAGCCAAGGAGTCTGTACACAAGGTTTCAGCTTTCTAGGCCTTATGGTTCTGGAGAAGAAGATGAAAATAGGTTTTTAGGGTGTGGACCCTGTGGCCCTTATTAGGGGTCACAGGGCCACCAAAGCTACAATTTATAATCCTCACTAGCTAAGGAGTCTTTACACAAAGTTTCAGCTTTCTAGGCCTTATGGTTCTGGAGAAGAAGTCGAAATTCCACAAAGTTTACGGACGGACGGATGGACGGACGGACGCCGGACACCATGCCATGCCATAAGCCCATCGGGCCTTACAGGCCAGATGAGCTAAAAATTAAATGAATCCATTTTCTCCATATATGTTGACCTTGCTGTGACCTTGACCTTCGACAGTTAGTACCCAAAACTTTTTGAAAATGTTGTACTTCTCAAGAGATAATATATACAAAATCTAAACTTCATAGCACAAAAACTTTTCAAGTTATTGTGTTTACAAGGAATTGCAATAACGTTAACTCATATCTCATGACCTTGACCTTTAACCATCAAGGTCACACAATAATTGAACACTTTTTATTGAGTATAACAATCATGTATTGATTAAAAGTGATCATAGTTAAAATTAAGCATTTTCGCTAAACCATGCTTAAGTCATGACCTTGCTGTGACCTTGACCTTTGACGGATTGTAGCCGAAACCTTTTAAAATTTTTTTACTTTTCCAAGGATGATATATACCAAGTTAGAGCTTCATAGCACAAAAACTTTTCAAGTTACCGTGTTTACAAAGAATTTTGCGGTGATTTTATAACTCGTGACCTTGACCTTTCAACTTGAAAGTGAACATGTCATAATGATTCCCTGGAAGTATTAACATTAGACATGTTCATGAGTTCTGAGAAAGCTAAATGGGATAATGTTATGGCCAAATTTAGTGCATTTTGTAGTAACTCATATCTCATGACCTTGACCTTTGACCTTCAAGTGTTCATAGTTAAAATAAAGCATTTTCGCTAAAACATGCTTACGTCATGACATTGCTGTGACCTTGACCTTTGACGATAAGTAAATAGTAGGGGCATATATATAAGTAAATACATTGTACTATTTACTTATGTATATGCCACTACCTCATTACTCTTCCTCTGCTTGAGAACGACACAAGAATCTGTGTCGAAACGTCGCATACAATGAACAAAGAAGTTGTCATCCATATATTCCTCAGCATTATTGTCTTTTAACCTTATCAGCCCTTCACATTTCGAAACTTTGGTAGTCCTGTATATAAAGTTTCCGGAATGCATGTTGTAAAATTCTTAGCTATAAGAATATAACCATTTAAAAACAGTCATTGACTCTGTAGCTCATTAGGCTTTAAATTTGATTTTGCTTTAGGGTGTGGAAAATGTGGTTCCCCCAATAGTAAGGTCACACAAAATCAACAATTTATAATCGTGTCTAGTCAAGGAGTCTGCACACAAAGTTTCAGCTTTCAAGGCCTTATGGTTCTGGAGAAGCATATGAAAATATGTCTTAAGGGCGCGACCCCTGTGGTCCTAATGAGGGGTCACAGGCCACAAAACTACGAGGGTTTCTAGGCCTTATGCTTCTAGAGAAGAAGATAAAATCGAGTTAAAGGGCGTGGCCCCTGATGCCCTTATTAGGGGCCACAGGGCCACACAATCTACAATTCACTGCGAAACTCATACCATACACATGTTTCAATCTATTTCATTTTCTCAATTCATAATCAAGTATGTACATGTACATTTGAAGAAAAAAGTAATTTGTAGATATTTTAACACATCAGTATTGTCAGATCAGGTTTACGATTGTCTCATTAGTGATATTAGCCAGCTGACTTCATGTTAACTATGACTTTGCCGAGGTCAGAAAGGAACCAGAGACGTGTCTATCTTGGGTGGCGACACTAAACAAAACATTTTTTGTTTTAATTGGTGCCAGTCATGGTAGTAGCCAATGTCATATGGACGTTCGTCTTCCAGAAATTTAAAAGACAGTTAGACACCTTATTTCCTTGATGACATAAACCTAGCGCAGCCTTAACTGTCGGATATGCTGTGCTATTTAGCATTTTTGAACTGTACAAAATTACTGTCAGTCAAACTACCGGAAAACATCCCCTTTAAGGTTATTTCTCAACACCTTCAAATATGACGTACGTAATTCAATTATTATTTTACAATACTTAAACCTTTAAAGTACAATTTCAATAATAGTTACTCTAAATATGTGACACTTTCATAAAGTTATGTTAAAAACTTGTGGAAAATTAGAATGTTGCCTTTACGAAGAACTGATTTGTTGGCGTTAAAATCATATTCAAACCATTGTCAAATGACCAGGCATATCCCGTGCCTTCCACGCCGTCAACATCCACGACACTAGGTGAAAACAGCAACGGACCATCAACATCACCAGAATAACTGAGCAACAGACCATAAACATCAGAAGAAGAACTGAGCAACTGGCCATCAACATCTCGAGAGTGAGTGAGTTGGTGTTTAACGTGTTTTGAACAATATTTCAGTTATTAAACACGTGGATGTTGCCATCCAAAAGAGAGTAGATAGAAAAGGGAGAAAGGGATCGAAAGGATGAGGAAAAAGACGGAAAGAAAGGCATAGTGAGAGATAGAAAGCAGGTTTTAGAAGGAAGAACAGAGCATTAGGCCATCAACATCACAAGAACAACCGAGCAACAGGCAATCAACATCACAAGGAGAACCGAGCAACAAGCCATCAACATCACAAGGACTAGCTGCCTTACAGTTTTCTGTTGGATGTAGAACACAGGTATCATATTACTTTTTGCCAAAGCTGGGACGTTATGGCTATTTTTGCAATTCTTCAACTAAATTGACACGATTTCTCAAGTCAAACCTTCTCAATACAAACATTACTGTTCAGGGACCACGACATCAGTATTAAAGATATTTTGGAGATGCAACATTGTCTAGCAACACAACGAATATCGCAAATGTTGCCAAAAATTGTATGAAGGTGGAGGTTGGTATCAAACGGAATCCAGCCTGTCAGTCGAGTTTGCTGGTCAAGACGGAATTGATGAAGACAGACCACCAAAGTGAATTCTTAAGGCAGTTGATGCAGGAGATCTCTTGTAAACTTATTTTCTGCGGCCCCGATACTGTCAACGTTCTGGCACTACATTATCAAGGTTAAATTGTCATAGTTTCTGCCAAGTTAATTTCTTAAAAGAATATCTTGATTGTTGTTATTGGCATTTTAAATACTTGTTTGCATGTATAATGTCATTTCATGATAGGGGTTCATCTAACACTTCAATGACAATTTAAATGTCTCCATTGTACAGTTTTGTATATAGGTATCATGGTCATTAAGGGAGGGTGAATTCAGCCATTGGTCTTCATATACATCCCACTTATTTGCGATTTAATTTATTTAAAGAATCGTTTTCGATTGTTTAAATGCCGGGATCATACTGGGATGGTCCGCAGAAATCAATAATAAATCGGTTATCAAAATGAGCATTAGTAATAACTTTATGTGAAGTTTGTTATATTCAACCACATGTTCAAATTATATAGATTTATATATTATTATATTATATATATTATATAAGATATCCCTCCTTACTTAAGAAATTGGTTATCAAATGTTAGGTGTGGTAGATTTAAACTTGCCTAAGAGACTGGTAGATATCACCATGTCCCATATGATTTAAGTCTTTGCCCTATTTGTAAGAACTCTAATATTAATTTAATCGAAGATGAAATACATGTTCTACATTACTGTAAAGCTTATACAGATATAAGGGATACATTGTCTCCAAAAAGTCATGTCTGTTTTTAAATCAAGTAAGGAAAATAAGAATAATCATGAAAATAATAATTTTTTGTATGTATTATTGACCAATGGCCTTTTCCTGAATGAAATGTCTGTCGGTCATATGTGAAGTTTGAACTGATTTTGATATCACTTTGAAGGGTTTAGGACAATTGCCACCCGGACAATTCCTAATCTAATAAAAAAATATGCAAAGGATATTTCGAGATATTACACTTAGAAATTAATCAAGACTTGGCTTGGCTGACAATTTGAACCACAACACTCATTAAATAGCTCAATATGATGGCGGTGTAGACAATCCAAACCACAATTTGATCTTCTCGACTAGAAACCTGGTACCGGATTTTCGAAGCTCTCTTAGTGCTAAGATAGTCGTTGGCCAATGTTAATGTATGGTACTTACGACAATCTTAGCACAAAGAGAGCTTTGAAAGTCTAAGCCCTGGATCTGCTCTGCCGATCTTCCCACTGGATTCCTGATGGTACTTTTAAGACTGTGCCAAGTCTGCATAAAGAACTTTTCACAATCCACTGCCGGGTAGGTGAAATGTTATACCATTTGTCTATGCCCTCTTGTCTAATTAACAGGAGGTGACATACAGAGAGGTGTTCTCCAAAGTGAAGGAATTGCGTGAAGGATGTGATCCTTTCTCGATCACGATGGATTATGAGAGAGCTATATGAAATGCTGCTCGGGTCTCCTGACAGAGTACAGTGCCTCCACCGAGATGCATTCACAGACGAGAATGATTGCAGCCCTTGCCGTCATCCCGGAGGACGAAGTGACAACAGCCTTTGAGACCCTGTCCGAGAACCTGTACGAAGGACTCCAGTGTAATATAAATAGTGTAAATGTTGAGGGGATGATCGACGTGGCATGATGTTTTTCTCTCTCTACGACATTATCTTGCCAGATCAAGTCCTGAAATGGTGATACAGCTTCGGTTCTATTACGCCGACTTTGTGGGATAGATTGAGAGATGCCGGAATGGAGGCAATCAGAGCTAGTTGAGCAATCAGTGACGCTGTTCTAAAATCATCAGTTTCGCCACTTATATATGGCAAAAGCTCTCAACCACTCTTTCCATGCGAGAAGCGTTGTCATTTGATGAAGAAATTGAAATGGATTGTTGTGCAATGTTTTCCTACAGGCCGGAATCCACGGATTTCCACGTATTAGAACAGAGGCTTTATCAACATTTCTCGACTTGATCTGCCTCTGTAGGGAGAGAAGGATTGTGCATGTCAATGAAAACGACTCTTTTTCCTCAAAGACATATTGATTTGGAAGCATTTGAGTTTCACTCTCCCAATATACGTAGTCCTCACTGCAATCCGTTAGTATTCCAGATGAATTAGGTTAATAAAACTTAGATATAATAAGAAATGACTCTTATACTGAAACTACATTACTTTTCAGCGTAAGTGTCTCAAATATTAATCATAAATGGTTTGTCAGCAACGCTTACCGGTGTTTGATGGTACACAACTCATCATGGTCACTTTGTTATATTAGAAGAAGCGGAACTAAAGACCTAGGTATAGAAGGGTGTAAAATTGATAACTAAATTTTAAAGAATTCCTACTGTTTCAAGGATTTTGATATTGTGGGCCTTTTCTCAATGTTTTGAACAAAGGAATGAAGTCAGAATTCAGAAGTGGTAAATTCATTGAAGTTTATATATTATTTCAAGGGCATCTTCGCTTACAGTCTTGCTTTCTTTGTGTATAATTTGAGCAGGTAAAGTGACTAAGTTGTTAAGAAATACCTTTAGCATATTCAATCAAATCAAAACCTTATAGAAAGACTTATGTAGATCTTGAGACCACTTATTGATGTCTTGATTCTTGGTAAGGCAGCTCAACAAAGTATACATATCCATATTCATTGTAGAACAGCCAACTAGTTCATCCTTTTTGCATGTATTGGTTAAAACAGGAACAAATGCCTTGGATCCCTATTTTAGAATATTAAAGATGCTATATCATACTTGCAATATTTTTTTAAGTATTTTGTATTTTTAGAAAACTTTTGCGACCAACCTTGAGAAAATCGGACCAAAATTCATCAAATAGGAGATAATTTACCAAAAAATACCAAAACGGCAGTCGACATAAGGGCGAATCAAGTGTGGCCATTTCACAACTTCCGGTTTCTAAATGTACGCTTGAAAACCGTCTTTGTCGCGCTCAATTAGATTTTATATTCTTTTTCTCCGAATTAGGTATTCATTGCTGTCAAAGTTGATACCCATCGAACGCAATTACGGCAGTTGAGACACTGTGTAAATCCTACAAGCATAATGATTACGTCACCGAAAGCGGGTTCGTTAAATGACATGCCCTTTCTACGAGGGTTACTGTGCTTGAAGCGTCGAAAAAAGTATGTTATTGTTGATTAAACAATCTAAATATGATATCAAAATTTCGACGAAAGATTGTTCTACAAAGTGATGTATTTCATTTCTCAATAGCTAAGTTTCATCCTGAACCGCTTGCAAGTATGATACAGCATCTAAGTTTATGAAGCCACTCACTCGAACCAAAGAAACATTTGAAGTTATTTTTTATAATCCAATTGTTATGATGTACTGTATACGAATGTATGTAAGTTTAAAACAAATATCTAACTATACATTGTAGAAACACTTATTTCAAATTTGTCAACAAGGAAAGACATTGTAAGATCTTTAAAATATTATTTTCAAATATCTATATGTAATTGCAGGCCATTGCATTGATGCTGGTTGAAAACTGCAATGTTTCATGCACAATTTCGTTGCAGTAACCTTGTGTATAATTTGTTAGTTCACTTAATCAATAGGCAGAGTTCGGATAGAAGGAAGTGATTTGAGTGTAAATGCTCACATATCCTCTTAAATTTAAAACCAGACATTTTTGTTGTTAAAAGTGTAATTCTGATTGATTGTATGTTTTGTTTGCAAATGTTCATCACAATTTCCTGTAATTAAATCCGCAATTTAGAAATGAAGTGTTGGAATAGGGATCAGTTGTTTGCTAAATGAGGATTTATACATATTTTGTAAAAACTGTGTTATAGCGAGAGACTTAGAGAGAACATATTTCAATCAATAGCCCAAGGGGAGATATACCTTATAACTTCATCTCAGTATTTGGGATATCATGTATGATATTACATGTTATTGTATTGGGTAAACTGTGGTGATAAACGACTAAGCAAATTCGTAATTGATATTAATTACTTGTGTTCTACTGTTATATAATGAATATGTGGATCCTGGATATCAGCTTTTGTTTTATTTGTAATTACAAAACAACTAAGACATCTTTCCACAGACATTTTAATTACAAGACATAAAAAGACTTAATTGTGATGCCACGTCAGGCTGTTTTAATTTGCTCTAGACCGTTAAGGGACCTTTGCTACCTTTGATGTATTCCAGACAAACCCAATTTCCTCAAATTATAGGTAATCCCTCTCCTGTAGACGATTATGAAGGCCTTTACTATCTACGGATTCAAACACTCCTTGATATCTTCAGGGAGTATGATTTCAGTTTACAGCCGCATAGAAACGTTATCAGTTTGCCTGTCGGCCTGCGTCATATCAACGATTATACTTGGTAAGATTTCTAGGTATTATATTAACTAATTTCAAAATGGTGTCAGTCGATTCCTCTAGGCTGGTAGACAGCGACTTAGAATAAAAATTCGGATCTGACTTATCACATGTATATCTTAACATACCTTAGGCATATAAAGGTTCCCATTCTTGTCTCTAAATTTTTTTTAACTTTTTGAAATTAAAGATATGAATACTCAGGATTATGAAGTATATCTACTCTCGCTAGAAGCAGGATTTTATGTGGCATTTAGAAGCGGCGACGTCTAGCTCATAAGTGTCCTCACACCATTGCTCTTCTAACTGAAGTCTCCTCGTCTTGACGATTACAAAAGCCTTTCCTTCCCGTTCCATTATCGTTGGATACGAGGGAATCCTAGATGTCATATTAACGTTCCAGTCACTGCACTAGTTTGCCTTCATATCCGAGATTATGCTTGGGTACACTTTCTTAGTAGAGTGTAAACTATTTTTTTGGATTCTAAAACCATTAGGGGGTCTAATTTCATACAAAAGTCACAGTAACATACTAGTTATCTCCAGGTTTAGTTTTGTGATAACAATCTCTTTACAGAATCAATTTTACTTAAGTACTGAAAAATAATTATTGAAGATGTTCTATATGAGACCATCTTCACCTTGGTTCAGTCGTTGAACTCTGTGGTTTACAAAAGCATATTAAAGTGAAGTGATGTGCTGTGTTTAGATTAATTTTATCATTTATTTCCAATCACATTTGAAAACATTAATTTTTTCATCACCAAACTCCACATAGTACATAAAAGGTCAGCTTCAATCAGCAGCTGATTAAATAAGCATTGTCTAAATGTTTTACAAATGAAAAAGGATACTCTTAATTAAATAGAAATAGGTTTGTGCAATACATTGTGTACTGATTTATCAACATAGAATTCAACTTAACATATCACAGTTACACTGAGCAGGGCATTTATTTACAGGAAGGAATAAAAGAATGAGCAAATCACATGTTATCTTTAATTTCGAAACACTATTCAAGTTCTAACAGTTTATGAACGTTGAATTTGTGATCGGCTTAGATCCACTTATTCAGTTTTAGGACTTCTTCCAATATGTCATTCTCTCCACACAGAGGCAGATCAAGTAGTGTTGGTTTAGCCTCTGTTATATTACGTCGAGTTTGTGGGATAGAATGGGAGATGCCTGATTGGAGGCAAAGTTAGTTGTGCAATCAGCGACGCTGTTCTTAAATAATCAGTTTGGCTACTTTCCCGCATAATATAACAAGAGGCTAAATCAACATAACTTGATTTGCCTCTGTGGGGAGAGAATTGCAATATGTTTATATCTAGCAGTTCTTCTGTTAGTCTAACGGGACCTATACACATGTACGCCATTTGGCTGCAATGCGTTGCAGAAACCAAATTTTCATTACAGAAAGATACGCGCAAGCTTTCCCTAAGAACTGAATACCTTGGAGAATTGATTATCAAACATGATGTTTTTCTATTATTGAGTGGACAATCTGTGATGTCTCTAGGGAAAATTATGGTATACATGTACGTAACTCTTTATTTAAAAAATTGACGTTTCAAAGATGAGATTAAAAACGGATTTTATATATACCGAAGATGTTTATATGATTAGTGAATATGAATATTAACTAAAACTGAAATTTGACTGTAATTCTGATAACCTGTCAACAGATCGTACGATATAATTTATAACATGAATATACGGTTCAATAGTGAGACAAATGCAATGTCGTCAGGTGAGTGTACAAGAAAACATTGTAAAGTTACTTGTAACAGAAAACTTTTGCATGAAACCGAACATCCATTCTCTCCCCACAGAGGCATATCAAAGTCATGTTGATTTAGTCTCTGTTCTATTACGCCGAAATCCGTGGGTTCCGGCAGTTTCCCCTAGTGGAAAAAAACCCGCATCACAATCCATTTTAATTTCCTTATCAAATGACAACGCTTCTCGCATGGAAAGGGTTGTTCATACCACAATGCTTTTGCCTTGATTCAGTAGCCAAAACGATGATTTAAGAACAGCGTCGCTGATTGCACAACTAACTTTGATTGCCTCCAATCACGCCTCTCTCCTTCTATCCCACAAAGTCGGCGTAATATAACAGAGGCTTAATCAACACGACTTGATCTGCCTCCGTGGGGAGAGAATGCCGAACACCATGAAATGTACTTTTTTTGTTTATGGAAATAAAAGGTAATGCTGACTGCAATAATGATGCAAACAAGTTACGCTTTGAGTGTAAAGGTATAATGCAGGGCACATATTTAATGCAGGAAATATATCCTTATATTTAAATCATAATGAATGTCTGTCAATCTTTATTTTAATGGATAACTTATTAAGTGGCATTTAGAAGTTTGACGTCAAACAAGAACGAATATTATTGATAACTTCTTCATCCTACGAGCACGGCGTTTTGAAACAGCTTGTTGTACCGGTTTCAAGCTTGATTGCCGTATCGCTATGTAGACGACGGATAATTTCTTTCAGTGGCATTTATAAGTTGGAAGTCAAGTAAAAACGTTGTGCACTCAGAACAAAGAAGTTTTAATCTCAAAAATATTCGTTCTTACTATTTCAATCTATGTTATGACGTAAGGTAATGAGATTACAATCCACCAATGTACATATTCATATTCATCTTTAGAACCTTGATTAAAAAGTTTAAACAGATGAAAAGAAAACTATATACCTGCTTTGTTGACTTTCGCAAGGCGTTTGACTCTGTATGGAGAGACGGTCTACTATTCAAAATGTATAATTATGGCATAACAGGTAAAATATTTAATCTTATGCATGATATGTACTCTGAGGTGACATATGCCGTAAAAACTGAAAGCGGAGTGGCTGAACCAATTTCATCATCAATTGGTGTTAAGCAAGGATGTGTCTGCAGCCCTACCCTCTTCAACATATATGTGAATAATATGAAGGACTACCTTGAATCCGGCAGTGAACATGCCCCTAACTTGGATGATCAAAGTCTCACACATCTACTTTTTGCGGACGACCTCGTCCTTTTCTCAAAATCCAAAATAGTATTAATAATCTAAAAACATTTACAGAAGATTGGAAACTCAAGATAAATCTCTCTAAAACTAAAGTGATTATTTTTGGTGGTACAAGGGTCGATACAAATCATTCATTTCACTATGATAATTCGGCCATCGACGTTTGTGACTCATATACCTATCTAGGAGTAACTTTGCACAAGAATGGAACTTTTAAAATCGCCATTGAAAGTCTTAAAGGGAAGGCGATGCGCGCCTGGTTCAAGATCAGATACAGCTTATCTTCATCAACTCAATTCCGCCCTGATGTTCTTCTCCGTCTCTATCGTTGTCTTGTTGTTCCAATCGCCACCTATGGTGCAGAAGTGTGGGGCAGCGATATGTTTAAATCTTCATTGGATCTCTTCCAAAATTGGAGTAAGTTGACTTGTAATATCATAACCATAAAGATTGCCAAGTCAATCCTAGAAGTACCAAAGCGCACCTGTAATATTGGATGTCTTAGCGAGCTTGGACTTTACCCTATATCAATAACCATACTCTCAAGCATGTTTAACTACTACAGAAGATTGATAAGGATGGACCATAACCGACTCGAATATGCTGCTTTACAAGAAGATAGACTTCTATCAAAATCATCTTGGGTCTCAACTATTGAGCAAATTCTTCAAAACGCTTTCCCTACTTCAAATATTGTCAACATATCCTCACTCCAATTTACAGAATTTATAAAGTCTCAATTTGTTAACTTGTATCTACAGGAAATAAATCAGCTTCCGTCTGATAAAGGAAAAAAACTTCGCCTGCTTGGGCACATTGGAGATTCATTTCAATATAAGGACTATCTATCGTCAATTAAGAACAAGGAGCATCGTAAAGTTTTAAGTAAATTACGACTTAGTGCTCATCAACTAGAGATAGAGAGGGGTCGATACAACAACATCCCAGCTGATAGTCGTATTTGCAAGCAATGCAACCTAACGGAAGTTGAAACAGAGGAACATTTTATATTGTCATGTCCTAAATTCCATAATAAACGTTCAGACCTCATCTGTTCAACAGGTCTGACGAATGCGGGGTTGCCAAAGAAAGATCTCCTAACTGCCATATTAAACCCTAAGAGTCACCATGCCTCCAAAACCACCAAATTGTTGTATGAATTATATCAATACAGATTAGGTTAAATGGCATGCAGTTTCATTGTGTATAATAGCATATCTCTGTTATTTGTTATGTATATATTATGTATGTCATGAAATTTGTTTATTCTCGTTTTGTACACTGCCCAAGAAGGGTGTTCTCTGTGCAAATAAATTATCTTATCTTATCTTATCATCACTGGGTTGACATCATGCAGGGATGGTATGTGCACCGTTCGGAAGTGCTTGTAGTGCATATGTACCAAGTATATTGAACAAGTTCTACACGTTTACATAATAGCTCTACATTACCAGGGTTCATACAACAAATGTATATATCAGGTTAATTTAGCTTTATCTCATTTGTTGTAGAGAGTTGGTGACACTTAGTAAATCACCTCATATCGATTTTCTACATGATACTCGGCAAGCACAAGATAAGGATACAAATTATATCTGCCTTTCGTGAAATACTATTGGTGTCTTTTAACACACTGTTTATTAAATTTTCTCATGACTGTTATCTTCTTACAGCATAATGTACTTCATTTACACTTCTTTGTAGGATTTGTTTCAAAAGGTTATATAAAAAAAATAGTTTTTGAAACCATGAAAGATTGACCTATTTTTATAATGGCATGTAACGATGTTACATTTGTGAAACTTAAACCAACATTGTCCTGAAAATAGTGTTACACAATCATATGCCATTGCATTAAAGAAGGTACATATTGAGCGTTATGTTTTAAAGTTCACAAATTGCCATAGTGACTGCAATCAAACGTACTCGGCAGAAAAATACATTACTGTTTTAACGGAAGTTATGAATAATATATCATATGGAGTTTTTACATTCATGTTTATGCAAAAAACTTCTCCAGAAACTGTCACTGATGCGTAAGTGCATTTGAAATCTACTTGGGCGATTAATGTGAGATTAGGTTCACACGTATTTTCCAATGAGTTACTGTGATGCGCATGGTTACATGTAGGTCCAACGATATTACATTTCTCTAGTATATGCACTCAGCATGTTCTTTCTATTACTTAACCCTTGAGTTGTGTTCACCCAACTTTCTAAAAGACACCTTGGCTATCCACCACTGTAATAACAACTTTCAAATGTATTTTTTTTTGTCAGTCAACATTTTATATTTCTCTTGAATCGGTCGAATTCCTCCCTTGACTTAACTAATAAACTGCATCATCATTACACAACATTACCGTCTAACAAGAGACATCAAACGCAGAATTGTACTACTACACATTGGATGTACTTTAGTTAAAGTTCCTATTACATCATCATTAATCATTGAAAATTATTTATGATCACAGTGCTTTAAGTTAACTTAACATCAATGTCTTGATAGTCAGTTTAACACATTTGATATGAGTCTTCTTGTGTTTATCTTGACTGAAATAACATATTGTAGAAAGTTACACAACACATACATTTATTTTTTATCTTTAACACAATAATTACATTGTTCTTGAAAGTTGTGAAAATACAGCATTTTGTATCAATTCAAAGAATGTTTACTAGACAAAATCGCTTGCCTGTCCATACAAAAAAGACATTCAGGGCACTTTGAAGATTGTTTGTTTGTGAAATTCGCAACATTATCTAATAAGCCAACCACCATTATTGCGTGAAGAACACTATTGACAATCCACAGTGACTTGAAAGGAAAAGATTAGGTCAAGGGTCTGAACATGTACAATCATATGACAGGGACAAATCCGGACTGACATCCTACAGACAAATTATACATGAGGAAAAGCTTACTGAAGGAAACTTCATGGTTGTAGGTTAAGGGGGACACTGAATGATGGATACAATTAACTATGCAGTTATGTTACGATGGCATAATAACAGATAAGCACAAATTACATCACGTTATAATGGCATAGGAATCAACATTAGCCTGACATCGAATTATTGTGAACTTAGGAAGAACAAATATTTACGAGTTACACAGAAATATCTGTCAGATAAGATAACATTTAAACAAGGTGACTATTCAAAGAAACATTTACAATTTGTGAAAAGATTTAGAGATCGTGTTAATCTGAGAAAAAGTGATAATCTTATTTCTAAAGTGTACCATAAATAGCCTACATGCCATTACAAGTAATTGGGTAAAAGTTTTGAAAAACGACTTAGCGATGTTAGTATTGATATTAGATATTACTATTTCTGTTAATATATCAATATGTCTCACAATAACTTTCAGACTGTTTCTTGAAGCAACTTCATGTTTTACTTGATTATGTTAATATCATGAATATGTTGACCCTGGATTTCAGATTTTGTCTTATTCGTAGTTACAAAACAACTACAACAGCTTTCGATATCCTCGCTACATAGACATAAAGACTTAATTGGGCTCCACATAAGGCTGTTTCAGTTTGTTATAGACGGTTATGGGACCTTTGCTATCTTTGATGACTCCCAGATAAACCCAATTTCCTCCAAATAAATGTAAACCCTTTCCTCTGGACGAATAAAGGCCTTTGCTGTCTACACTCCTTGATATCTTGAAGGAGTTTGATTTCAGGTAATAGTCGCATAGAAACTTTATCAGTTTGCCTGTAGCCCTGCTTTATATCAGCTTTTATACGTGGGAAAATCCCTTTAGTTTGTTTCATATCAGCGATTATACTTAGTAAGCTTAGTAAGTATTGTATTAATTATTTTCAAAATGGTGCCAGTTGGTCCCAGGCTGGTAGACATATGCATTGCCTTCGAATCAAAATTCGGATTAGACTTATCACACGTATATTATATCATACCTTATGGACATTAAGGTTTGCATTCTAGTCTCTTGGAATTTTCCAACTTTTTGAAATTCACTATATCAATACTGAGAATTTTAACATTTATCTACTCAAGCTAAATTAAGCAAACATAAGTCTCCTCATCTTGGCGATTATAAAAGACTTTGCTTCCTGTTCTATTATCCTCAGATCTCTCAGGGAATTCTTAAAATCCTGGATGTCATGTCACAGTTACAGTCACAAGGAAACTGTCTTAGTTTGTTATTCATATCAGAGACTATACTTCGGTAAACTTTCTCAGTAGAGTGTAAAATATTTTCTTTGATTTCTAAACCCCGTCATTTGGGGGTCTAATTTCATATTAAAGTCACAATAAAATACTAGTTGCCTCCATGTCAGTTTTGTGAAATCAATAGCTTTGCAGACTCAATCCAATATGTGTTCATCAGCAGCTTTGTTCAGTCGTTGAACTCTGTGGTTTACAAAAGCAAATTAAAGTAATATTACTTTCTTTCATTTATCTACAATATCATTTGAAAACAATCTATTTTGCAACATCAAACCCCACACATGTACAAACAAAGTCAGCTTCAATCAGGAGCTGATTAAGTAAGCAATGGAAAAATGTCCAAATCGTAACAAATAGGAAGGAAACTCTCAATTGAATACAAATAGGAAAGTTTTTGATCGTTGACATTTGGATAAGATTGCCATAAAAGCTAGGTTTAAATGAACATTAAGGACAAAATGAGTCCACATATTCAATCTTCGGACTTCTTGACATATGTTTAGTTCCAGCAGTGCTACTGTTGTTCAACAGCGACCTACGCTTTTGTGGGTGAAATGCGTTAGAGAAACCAAATTTTCATTACAGAAAGATACGCACAACTTTTCCTTAAGAACTGAATACCTTAGAGAATTGATTATTAAATATGATGTTTTCCTATTATTGAGTGGACAATCTGTGATGTCTCTAGGGTCGGCCTCCTCTCTATATCTAATGTTTAGGTTATTTTATTGGCTAAAGTACGTCTGCGCTAGGTTATTGACAAAGTTATTTCGCCCTGGGTTTCTCATAGGCTTCGAGTTTCTTTCCTTTGAGTCCGTACATCTATATTGCTATATAACATTAAATAAGCATGTCCTGCTGACGTACATTCACTCCTGTTTACACACATATTGTCACAGTTGATTACTGTATTATAAATTAGTTTCTTATTCATATATCATAACTATAAGCATACATTTGCCATTGCTTGGCAAGTGATTCACAACCTCTCCTGTTGATGGCTGTCGTCTAAGATATTTCTATGTCGACCGCCAGTTGACTGCTTTATATCTAGAACTGTTATGTTGCTTATGCGCCCATAGAGTTCATATATAATTTGATATAACTTAATTCACTGATTTTCACATATTCGAAAAAAAGTGTAAGATATGAAATAAAAATATTCAAAATAATAAAAAAGTGTGATCAAACAGAACAACTTAGAACACATGACGTTGATATTGATCGTCGTGTTTGTTGAAACAGCAATATAAGATTCATCCACAACTTTCCATCGTAGACAGAACTAAACCTACCTCTATTGCATACTTTCTTATGGATAACGACATATAGGTTTATGCATGTAACCGCTCCAGAAACTGTCACTGATGCGTCAGTTCATTTTAAAACTGCTGGGGCGATTTATTTGAGATTAAGTTCATAGTGATGCATTAGTTTGAAAGGAACTACAAATCAATCTATTTTCAAATACGCGTCTGTGATGTGCATGTCTAGGACCAATGATATTACATTTCTCCATAATTTGCACCCAGCTTGTCTTTTAAGTGGATATATTATTTATTTATCAGCACAATACATTTCTGTTAAATCAGTTGGGCTACTCTTTTGTAGGACATGATATGATTTAACTTATAAACATCATCATCATTACATAATATAAACTGCCAACCAGAGAAATCATACGCTGAAATGTACTACTACACATTGGGTATACTTTAGCCAAAGAAAATTTTCCACTACATCACTATTAGTCTCTTAACATGATTTATGCCCACAGTGCACTTTAATGATTTGACAATCAGTTCAAAACGTTCTAAAACTTGACTGAAATAATTGAGTTGTAGAAAGAAAATTAACACTGATCTTGCATTTATATGATAGATATTTTTGAATTTATCAATTAAGATAATGTTTTCCAAAACGAAATCGCTTGCCTGTCCATACAGATAAACCAAACAGTGTTCGTTAAATGTGGTTTGGGAACTTTGCAACATTATCTAATAATCCACCCAACATTATCTCGTGAAGGATATCACTTTTGACAATCCAAACGTGAAAGGATAGGATAAGGTCAAGGGCCTGAACATTCACAATCATATTACCGGCAAAAACAGACTGACATCCTACAGACAAATTGTATGTGAGGATGAGGAGCTTAGTTATGCTACGCTTATTGGTCGGGAAGTTATGGGGGTCACAGAACTCTAGCCAGGAAAGGTATTCTGAATCTCGAATTCAAAATGCAAATCGTGAATTGAGTGATTATTAAAATGGATAGACACTAAAATGTTAGCCTTCTTTGTGAAACGTCAATTTCTGCATTTGTAAACAATATAGGACAAGTTCATACTCAAATTTATAAATTAATTTGTCAGAAAGGTATTGGTCATTTATTAACAATTTTTTGAAGCGTATGAATGTTTTAAACGTTACAAGGTACAGTTACATAAGTGAGGACACCATGGTCAACCAATAACTTATAGAAATCATGTTGTCAAAAACATAACTTCTGCATAAGCACCATCAAGCAACTAAATAACTATATCTAAAATCAATCATGTACTCTACTGAACTGCTGGGCGAAATACTCTTAGTCATTCTCATCTTGGTGATTAATAAGAAATGTTATCTCATTTGAAGGGAAATGTCAAAGGTAAAATAAACCACGTTCTCCTTCAATATTGGTAATGTGTGAAAACTATTTCTACCTTGATGCTCTCGATAAATTATTTTATTTATTTATGTCATTCAGAAGCAATTGTCAAACGTTCAGAAGAAACTGCATCAAATTGTTTACACCTAACTTTCCTAGTTTGACTATGTACTAACCCAAATCTACTGAATCAAACTGTCATGAAAATCATGAATATTTTGAAAATATAAATTATGTATTTCTTGATAAAGTTATCCTGGTATAGAAGATTAGTAATGTAATTTCCCTATTTTTCTATCTAAAAACAAATCGTGAACATATTGTATATTCAATGTAAAATTCAGAATTTCTTCATGATTCTGGTATAAGCTGTTATGAATGTTATCAATTTCTATGTATTTGAACTTTCTTATCTAATATAAAAAAAAACCTTATAATTATTACTTGAAATAAAATAACTTTCCTCGTCTGACGTATTTTATGGCATTGATTGATATCTAGATGCAATCAGATATAGCTCTTGTGCTAGGATATGTAAACAGTTTATAAAGGAAAAGTTAGTATTATCGTGTCTTATAAAACATATAAATGAGATGCCAAATGACAGAATAATACTATTCTAAAAAGCCTATATTGAATAAAAAATGTGTGTGTATATGATATATCATCAGCCAATATTTTAAGAAATAAAATGATCGTCTTAATATGATTTACAGACAATAATGATATAAAAAAATGTATGTCATATTGATAAGATAACCTAAACTGGTTGCAATACTGAAGATTGTATGGCACAAGCGTAAGAAATTTAAAAAAATAAAATTAAGCTTTTTAATTTTAAACGCCAGTGCATTAATGAATGTTAGGGTGGCAGAAGCACGTTTTAGGGGGGAAATAAGGTGATGTCAGGAAAACTAAACGGCTCCAATTGAAAGACAATGCAATAAACTAAATGAAGCAGTAATAATTTCAAATATATTAAGTAAAGTTCAGCCATGCGATTCCTTCTCTTCCACAAAATGATTAAAAGTTGTTCTCAAAACAATGGCTGCAAATGGACTGAATCTTTATATAACTTGTGCTCTGAATATGGATGTTTGGTCTGATTAAGAAAATTGTTGCAACTATCCGAATAATACATTTAACATCAAAATACAATTATTAGTGAAACAATCAAAATCTAAAATTTTCAAAAACCGTGCTACTGCCCCTTTAAAAGGATTAACTTTGGGCGGAAACGTAAGTAACCTTTACAAAACATCTTACATAAATGCATATTTAAACCTATTCAACATTATATCAAAAGTGTGCACAAGAATGGTGCAGGCATTGAAGTGGAAGACAACAATGAGTCGACGTTTGCAAATGGTACATCTAATTTCATGTTTGAATGAAAATCACTGATGGCTTCCTGTGTTTCTCGATTGTCATCCAACGTGTCAATCAATCTCATCACATCTTCTAATGCTTATGAATACAACACATCAACCTACTTTATATTTAGATGCAGAATTATTAAACAGATCCTCAAATTAAGTCAGGACATTGAAAAGGTATTGTCGCATTAATCATCTTCTTTATCTTCATTCATGACGTTTTTTAAAAACCTGCTCAAGATAAAAAATGAATGAACAAAGGTAGCAAAGGTTTGCTAGTATGGAACTTATCAAAGAGTAACAACAATAACAGGTCTGATGAATTACTTATTGTTACATGAGTAATGACGTTTTAGGTTAAAATACATTATACGTTTAATTTGATGGTACAAATATTTAGAAATTTATTGAAATGAATAAATCATATGATATGGGGGCAATTTGAGGGCAATACAGAAATTGAACATATTGTACTAATGTTCCACTTTTCCATCAAGATTGTAGGAAGAGATGCAGTCTAGCCATTGATGCATCATGTGGTTATTCCTTACAGGGTTGAACGTCAACAGGTAGGTGACAACTTGCATTGCGAGGAAAAAGGAACAAATATGCTATTTGTATATTAACATGTCAAACGTACTGTTGAACCAAAGGAATTTCATTTTACTTAAATGGAGAGGACGATTCGAAATACGTCTAATGTTTAGAAAAAGTTGTAATGAACTACAACTTTTTATACGCGCAAAATCATGTTTTGACCACCAACATGAAAATAGCAAATTTGATCTCGTAACGTCAATTGATTTGTACAAGATCTTTAATGAGATATTTTTTCTGACGAAAAAGTTAATTCATTCACTGTGAAAAAAACCTGTGACCAAAATAGTATTTCTTCAACTCACAAACATTTCCTCTGTAAATTTAAACTTTATTGATAAGAACTATCGTTTGTTCATCCTAGATTGTGCGTCATAGATATTGTGTCATGTAGATAACTGCTGCGACATTTTGAGCAACATAATAGCAACGACAACATAATCAAAACAAAGCTATCCCTTTAATAATTCAAAGCTACGACCTCATTTTCAAGCAAGTTGACACAAAAATTACATTAATTTGTACTATTGCAGATGGTGTGAGTCCAATCATAACAGTCTTACTAAACAAACAATATGTTGCAGAAAACAAATCCTTCGTCCTGTGCTAACATCTGTTTTAACACGAACTTTTCCGACACAAAATCTAATCATACTAAGGAGATGTAACTGTACATATAATTGTATGAATGGACAACGAAACGAATTGTTAATGAAATGATGAAATAACATGTCTATCAGTTATTATTGACAACGAAATAGATATAATCTTGTGTAAAGTTCATTTGTATACATAGAGGACATCAATGCATTTCAGAAAATGCAAAACAGTGACTGAGAGTACATATTACCTTGTTAAGTTTGACAGTGACATGACGAAATTACAAAATCCATATAAAATATCAATAGCAAAAGATGTTCTATATCATTCTGAAATATGTTTGTTTTAGTTAAGAATAAACACGTCTGCAAATACATGTCTTATTGACTCCATCATATTAAACATACAAAACATACAAATCAACAGACGTCCAGGTGAATCCTTTTGAATATTTGGAATTTTCGTTCAACCTGTCCATGAATGCTTCCAGAACTTGACGTCAACAGTTCTCATTTCGAAACACGAATTTCTTAACATTTCAAATAAATCATAAATTCACAAGTGTATAACTCAAATTTGTCTATTTATTGATCGTTATTTTTGAATTCGTATAAACTCAGTCAATAGCAAAATAAAGAAAATGTAAAATGTAAATATTTCAATAGGTATTGAAAAATAAACACATTCAATCATTAACCAACGGTCCAACCATATTACATTTCTCTATTATATGCACTCAGCATGTTCTTTCTATTACTATCAAACGCTAAATTGTACTACTACACATTGGATGTACTTTAGTAAAAGATTGAAACGTTTTCATTACATCATTTAGTCTTTGAAAATGATTTATGCTCATAGTGCTTCAAGTAACCTTAACATCAATGTCTTGACATTTGAAAAGGGATTTTGTGTAATTTTAGCTCATCTGGTCTGTAAGGCCCGATGGGCTTATGGCATGGCATGGTGTCCGGCGTCAGTCCGTCCGTAAACTTTGTGGAATTTCGACTTCTTCTCCAGAAACATAAGGCCTAGAAACAGACTCCTTTGCTAGTGAGGATTATAAATTGTAGCTTTGGGCGCCCTGTGACCCCTAATAAGGGCCACAGGGGCCACGCCCTAAAAACCTATTTTCATCTTCTTCTCCAGAACCATGAGGCCTAGAAAGCTGAAACTTTGTGTACAGACTCCTTGGCTAGTGAGGATTATCAATTGTAGCTTTGGTGGTCCTGTGACCCCTAATAAGGGCCTCATATGCCAGGCCTTAAAAACTTATTTTTATCTTCTTCTCCAGAACCATGAGGCCTAGAAATCTGAAACTTTGTGTACAGACTCCTTGACTACATTCTTTCGCCACAGAGACAGATCAAGTCATATTGATTTAGCCTCTGTTCTATTACGCTGAAATCCGTGGGTTCCGGCAGTTTCCCCTAGCGGAAAAAACCCGCATCACAATCCATTTGAATTTCTTTATCAAATCACAACGCTTCTCGCATGGAAAGGGTGGTTCATACCAAAATGCTTTTGCCTTGATTCAGTAGCCAAAACGATGATATAAGAACAGCGTCGCTGATTGCACAACTAACTTTGATTGCCTCATCAGGCATCTCCCATTCTATCCCACAAAGTCGGCGTAATAGAACAGAGGCTAAATCAACATGACTTGATCTGCCTCTGTGGGGAGAGAATGCCTTGACTAGTGAAGATTATAAATTGTAGCTTTAGTGGCCCTGTGACCCCTAAAAAGAGCCGCATATGCCACGCCCTAAAAAACTTTTTCATCTTCTTCTCCAGAACCATGAGGCCTAGAAAGCTGAAACTTTGTGTACAAACTCCTTGGCTAGTGTGGATTATAAATTGTAGCTTTTGGCGCCCTGTGACCCCTTATAAGGGTCACAGGGGTCGCGCCCTAAAAACCTTTTTTTCATCTTCATCTCCAGAACCATGAGGCCCAGAAAGCTGAAACTTTGTGTACAGACTCCTTGACTAGTGAAGATTATAAATTGTAGCTTTATAATAATAATAAAGGCAACAGGAACGTCCTTCAAATCTATTTTCATCTTCTCGGGAAGTATAAGGCCTAGAAAACTCAAACTTGTCGCCTATGGTATATACTTAATTTTATGATTGGTGACCCTGTGGCCTCTACAAAGGGGGAATCACATTGGTAACACTCTACATCATAGTTGATGACGAAGCCTGATGAGCTACAGAGCCAATGGCTCTATTTTTCTTGACTGAAGTAACGTATTGTAGAAAGCTATACAACACATACATTTTTTTTAATTTTTAACACAATAATTAAATTGTTCTTGAAGGTTGTGATTATACAGCATTTTCTATCAGATCAAATATTGTTTACTAAAACAAAATCGCTGGGCCGTTCATACAAATAAGATAATCAAGTTATTGGTTGTTTGTTAAATTGTTACATTAACTTATAAGCCAATCATCATTATTTCGTGAAGAATATCATCATTGACAATCCACAGAGTGACTTGAAAGGAAAGGATTAGGTCAAGGGTCTGAACATGTACAATCATATGACAGGGACAAATCCACACTGACATCCTACAGACAAATTATACATGAGGAAAAGCTTAGTGGAGGAAACCTCATGGTCGTAGGTTACATGAGACATTGCACTCTTGCCAAGAACATAATCTCGAATATTCTTGAATTCAATATGCAAATTGTTCTTCATTCAATAACTGCTGCTTTGAGTGATACTGAAATGAATAGACACTTAAAGTTACGCTTGGGGTTTTTCAGGGGAGGGTCATAAAAATTATACAGCCATCAGACTCATTAAGATATAATAAGTTTGGCCGGGAAGGTTTAATAAGATGGTTGAGTTAAACATAATTTAGCTATCTTATAATAGGATTGCTTTTGAAAATGTTTAATTAATTATACCAATATTAAATTGACTTTCAAGTATTTGTTGACAAAGTCTGATACAGATACCTAACGGGACAAACCAAGGATCTATTTCTAGAGTGTGAGTGTCCAAAGTCCAAATTGAGATAATGTTTACTGTCAAATTTATTCTTTGATACTATTTAGATACCTTTAATTAAATTTAAGAGTCGCTAATGCCTCAGAGCATGAGTGACAATTCAACTTCTTTCAGCTTTTATGGTCAGATGTTAATAAGATTTGTTACAAAGGTGGTTCGAGATGACCTTAAAGGGGCAGTAGCACGTTTTTTGAAAATGTCATATTTCAAATTTATCACTGTTAATTGTACGTTTATGCTTAATGAATTATTTTGAAAGTGTCAAAAATCTTATTATACAAAACAATCATCCATACTCAGAAAAAAATGATAAAGGTTCACATAAAGTCAAATGGACGTGATTTTAGTGTGGCAACCTTTAATTCATTTGTGTGAAAAAAAGAAACTACATAGCTGAACTTACTATTATATACTTTATATTTTACTGCTTCATTTTAATCATAATATTGTCTTTCAATTGAACCATTTATTTTCATTTTCCTGACATCCCTAAAATGAACATTTATACATATTTTGTTAAACTTTGTTTCATCAAGCGATTTAGAGAGAACATATTTCAATTCTTAGCCCAAGGGGAAATATACTTAATAGCTTCATCTCAGTATTTGGGATATTATATATGATATTACAGTCTTACCTTACAGTAAAATACTCGATTTTGATTGGCTGACGATCGATTCGTACCCCAGGACACTCATCTCTCACGGTGTACAAATGTCATGTACCCCGCTGCCATAGCAACAACTCCTCTCCGTGAAGTGGCGTTGAATAGCACAATATGACATTACCAAATGACGCATGCGGTGTGCAGAGTTTATATAAGTTCGATAAACTGTGTTCATGATGATTAATTATAGATTTGTTTTGTATGTTTTATTTAGAAACAAATTCCGCATTGCATAACTTGCACATGTTATAGAATTAAATTCAAATAGTTTTTAGGCATGTTCTGGCTAGTAGTATTACGTAACACGATTTATAATATTTCAGTCGGGTTGGATGACGTCATTTTGTTTACATTAGGGGTCAAGGTCGTTCAAATGGTGATTGCTCATCAAAAAGAAATGAATATATTTTCTTCTTACATGACAGTAAGGTAAATTCGTTGTATGCTTCTCCCTCGGGTAATGCGGTCTGATCTACCATCTTTGTAGAAATGTCAACCCTCGCCTTGCCGCTTAGTCAACATTTATACAAAGACGGTACATCGACCGTATTACCCTCGTGAGAAGAAAACAACTTCTATTCTTTTCATTGGGTAAAATGTGGTGATCAACGAAATGCAATATCATGAATGATATTAAACATTATTTTTTCTACTGATATATAATGAATATTTGGATTCTGGGTGTCAGTGTTTGTCTTATTCGTAATTTAAAAACAACTACAACAGCTTTCTATATCCTCGCTACCTAGACATAAAGACTTAATTGGGCTCCACATAAGGCTGTTTCAATTTGTTCTAGACTGTTATGGGACCTTTGTTTTCTTTGATGACTTCCAGATAAACCCAATTTCCTCCAAATATAGGTAAACCCTTTCCTCTGGACGATTATAAAGGCCTTTGCTATCTACGGATTCAAACACTCCTTGATGTCTTGAGGGAGTTTGATTTCAGGTTACAATCGCATAGAAACTTTATCAGTTTGCCTGTAGCCCTGCTTTATATCAGCTTTTATACTTGGGAAAATTCCTTAAGTTTGTTTCATATCAGCGATTATACTTAGTAAGCTTCTTAAGTATTATATTAACTATTTTCAAAATGGTGCCAGTCGGTTCCCTAGGCTGGTAGACATTGACTTCGAATCAAATTCGGATTAGACTTATCACACGTATATCATATCATACCTCTGGCATATTAAGGTTCGCATTGATTCTCTTGGAATTTTCCAACTTTTTGAAATACAATATACGAATACTGAGGATTATGACATATATCTTCTCTAGCTTTTTAAAAGCAGCATTTAATGTCAGTTAGAAGCAGCGGCTTCTAGTTTACAAGTGTCTTCACACCCTTGTTGTTTCAAACAGAAGTCTCCTCATCTTGGCGATTATAAAAGACTTTGCTTCCTGTTCTATTATCCTAAGATCCCTTAGGGAATTCTTAAAATCCTGTCATATTACCGTTACAGTCACAAGGAAACTGTATTAGTTTGCTATTCATATCAGAGATTATTCTTGGGTAAACTTTCTCAGTAGAGTGTAACATATTTTCTTTGATTTCATATTAAAGTCACAGTAAAATACTAGTTGCCTCCAGGTCAGTTTTGTGAAATCAATAGCTTTGCAGACTCTATCCAATATGTGTTCATCAGCAACTTTGTTCGGTCGTTGAACTCTGTGGTTTACAAAAGCAAATTAAAGTAAAATTATATTAAAAAATTTAGATACTGTCTTTCAATATTCACCAATCACATTTGAAAACATTGTAGTTTGCAACATCAAACTCCCATATGTACATAAAAAGTGAGCTTCAATCAGCAGCTGATTAAATAAGCAATGTGTAAATGTCTAAATCGTTGCAAATTGGAAAGCAAACTCGTAATTAAATAAAATAGGGCAGCTCAAGGTAACAGTTTTTGATCATGGACATTTGGATAAGATTGCCATAAAAGGTAGGTTTAAACGAAGATTAAGGACACATATTCACTCTTGGGACTTCTTGTGGCTGAAATGCGTTACATAAACCAATATTACATAACAGAAACATACAGCAAAGAAGTTGTAATCCCCAAAATATTCGTTCTTACTATCTCAAAATATGTTATGACGTAAGGTAATAAGATAACAATCCATCAGTGTATATATTCAATACATAGTTTACATACACATCACTGAGTTGACATCATGCAGTGATGGTATGTGCACCGTACAGAAGTGCTTGTAGTGCAAGTGTACCAAGTATATTGAACAAGATTCACACGTTTACATAATAGCTCTACATTACCAGCGTTCATACAACATAGGTATATATCAGCTTAATCTATCTATATCTCATTTTCTGCAAAGAAACAGGTGACACTTCATAAATCGCCTCATATCGATCTTCTACGTGATACTCAGCCAGCACAAGATAAGCATACAACATATATCTGCCTTTCGTGAAATACTCTTGGTGTCTTTAAACACACTGTTGATTAAATTCACTCCTGACAACATCTACTTACAGCATAATGTACTTCATTTACACTTATTTCATTCTTCGTGGGGTTTGTTTTAAAAGGTTATATCATACATATATGTCAATTCTGGATCATTATCAAACTTCCTTGCTAAACCAGTATATTTGAAATTGTCTGGATGTAATTTTACACTGCGATATGCACTCTTGCCATGTAAAAGCCTTTCTTCACAAACTTTAGAGCTTGACGAAGGTCCATATAGGAACACTCAGTCATCATACTATTCATGCTATTTCCATTTGGTAGACTGCCATCATGAATAAATCTAACACTGTTATCACTTTAAAGGGGCAGTAGCACGTTTTTTGAAAATTTTATATTTCACATTTTTCACTGATAATTGTGAGTGAATGCTAAATGTATTATTTTGACAATGTCAAAAATCTCATTACACAAGCCAATCATCCATAGTCAGAGGACAAAGTATGAAGATTCCCATAAAATCCATTTGCGGCCATTTTGTGTGAACACCTTTAATTCATTTTGTGTAAGGGAAAGGAACCTCATGGCTAAACTTTACGTTATTTATTTGAATTATTACTGCTCCATTTAGTTTAAATATCTTGTCTTTCAAATGAAACCATTAATTTTCATTTTCCTGACATCACCTCATACTCCCCCTAAAACGTTCTACTGCCCCTTTAAGGAATAACACGCTCGCAATATGAGGTACATTGTCTGTAATAACATAGTTTCCCTTAGCTATTTCTTCTTTAATCTGACTGTCAGTTTCTCTTTTATTCATAACAGCTGATCTATGATTTTTTGTTCTTACATTAATATCACTATCCATAATAACACTATCATGTTCTATAAGTCTAAAACCATCCCGTACACCTGACAGTATGTAGTTCCTATCTGCATCATCCTCAGGCTAAAGTTCAGCCCAGGCATCATAGATTAATGATCTAGAAAGTTTTTTGCTTCCGTTTTTGCTTGGTCCCCTGTCGAACTCTGTCGTGGTTGTTGGGTTCCATGCGGTGAATGGGAAACGCTGCTATGGCCTTTTTGAAAACAGGTCCCACATACATGGCCCATCTTGCAAATGTCCTCTCGCAAAACACACGTTCCGACGTTGAAGCGTCGGCATATCTCAGTCTCATCCGGTGTGAAGGGTCCTCTTCTCCGCCCCTGGTACTGCTGTGAGGTGCGCTGATTCTGAGTGATGGATACACTGCGCACCTTTGATATGAGTTGATGATCACAAATGTCCTGCGAAATGGTCCCCCAGCGAAAACCTTCTTCTTGCAGTCTACTTCTGTATTCTTTGTCGTACAGAAGCACGCTGTTCCAAACATATTTGGATGAGAATCTGCAAATGTCTTGCATATATTTGAGGAAATCGTCCACTTCCTGACTGACGCCAAGCTACTGACACACAACGCCTAAGTTCGCGTACACCCATTTCTCTACAGAAATACTGCTGAGCTTGTTTTTTCTCTGACCAAGTTCAATAGAAACACCGTCGCTAATTTCGCTTTTTTGATTTTGCGAATCCAATGAGTCCAGCCACAAGTAATCAGTAAAATCCCGGGATTGTTTACCTTTTCCATGGGCGGCGCCATTTTGAAGACCTTGACCTTCGAGCTGATCACGTGGACCTTGACCTTCTAGCTGATCACGTGGAATGTCCGCCTCACCGCGTGATACTTCATCACACTGCAATTCCCCTTTCATCTTCGCAATTTCGGCTGCTAGGTCCCTTTTTTGTTTTTGCAAACGTAAAACTTCCAAATCCCTCGCGAGAGCATCACATTCTGCCCTGTCCACATCAAGACAAGTCGAATCGACCCCTATCGCTCCCAAGGAAGCCGCGTCGCCCTGTGCCACGATCGGTTTTGTGTCCGTCTCAATATCACCTTTCTGACCCCCAAACTTAAGTGCCTCCATCACAGCCTGCATCTTGCTCCCAGCGCTTTTTCGTTTAGGTCTTACGTCCGGATCCATATGAATTATTTTCCAAATTTTCCCAAACCGGCAAGCGTGCCGCAGCTTAACACTCAAACTAGAAAGACAGCGACCCCTAGCAAAGGGGCATAACTTGTTCCATGTTAAACACATTTTTAACCACTAAAAATTAATATTTCATTCTTCGTGGGGTTTGTTTCAAAAGGTTATATCAGTAAAATAGTTTTGGAAACTATGAAACATTAACCTATTTTTATAATAGCATGTAACGATGTGACATTTGTGAAACTTAAACCAACATTGTCTTGAAAACAGTGTTACACAATCATATGCCATTACATTAAAGAACGTACATATTGAGCGTTATGTTTTAATGTTCACAAAGTGCCATAATGACTGCAATCAAACATACTCGGCAGAAAATACATTACTTTTTCAACGGAGGTTATGAAAAATATTTCATATGGATTTTTACATTCATGTTTATGCATAAAACTGCTCCAAAAACTGTCACTGATGCGTAAGTGCATTTAAATCTACTTGGGCGATTAATGTATGATTAAGTTCAGACTATTTTCCAATTAGTTACTGTGATGCGCATAGTCCAACGATATTAAATTTCTCTATTATATGCACTCAGCATGTTCTTTCTATTACTATCAAACGCTAAATTGTACTACTACACATTGGATGTACTTTAGTAAAAGATTGAAACGTTTTCATTACATCATTTAGTCTTTGAAAATGATTTATGCTCATAGTGCTTCAAGTAACCTTAACATCAATGTCTTGACATTTGAAAAGGGATTTTGTGTAATTTTAGCTCATCTGGTCTGTAAGGCCCAATGGGCTTATGGCATGGCATGGTGTCCGGCGTCAGTCCGTCCGTAAACTTTGTGGAATTTCGACTTCTTCTCCAGAAACATAAGGCCTAGAAACAGACTCCTTTGCTAGTGAGGATTATAAATTGTAGCTTTGGGCGCCCTGTGACCCCTAATAAGGGCCACATGGGCCACGCCCTAAAAACCTATTTTCATCTTCTTCTCCAGAACCATGAGGCCTAGAAAGCTGAAACTTTGTGTACAGACTCCTTGGCTAGTGAGGATTATCAATTGTAGCTTTGGTGGTCCTGTGACCCCTAATAAGGGCCTCATATGCCAGGCCCTAAAAACTTATTTTTATCTTCTTCTCCAGAACCATGAGGCCTAGAAATCTGAAACTTTGTGTACAGACTCCTTGACTACATTCTTTCGCCACAGAGACAGATCAAGTCATATTGATTTAGCCTCTGTTCTATTACGCCGAAATCCGTGGGTTCCGGCAGTTTCCCCTAGCGGAAAAAACCCGCATCACAATCCATTTGAATTTCTTTATCAAATCACAACGCTTCTCGCATGGAAAGGGTGGTTCATACCAAAATGCTTTTGCCTTGATTCAGTAGCCAAAACGATGATTTAAGAACAGCGTCGCTGATTGCACAACTAACTTTGATTGCCTCATCAGGCATCTCCCATTCTATCCCACAAAGTCGGCGTAATAGAACAGAGGCTAAATCAACATGACTTGATCTGCCTCTGTGGGGAGAGAATGCCTTGACTAGTGAAGATTATAAAGTGTAGCTTTAGTGGCCCTGTGACCCCTAAAAAGAGCTGCATATGCCACGCCCTAAAAAACTTTTTCATCTTCTTCTCCAGAACCATGAGGCCTAGAAAGCTGAAACTTTGTGTACAAACTCCTTGGCTAGTGTGGATTATAAATTGTAGCTTTTGGCGCCCTGTGACCCCTTATAAGGGTCACAGGGGTCGCGCCCTAAAAACCTTTTTTTCATCTTCATCTCCAGAACCATGAGGCCCAGAAAGCTGAAACTTTGTGTACAGACTCCTTGACTAGTGAAGATTATAAATTGTAGCTTTATAATAATAATAAAGGCAACAGGAACGTCCTTCAAATCTATTTTCATCTTCTCGGGAAGTATAAGGCCTAGAAAACTCAAACTTGTCGCCTATGGTATATACTTAATTTTATGATTGGTGACCCTGTGGCCTCTACAAAGGGGGAATCACATTGGTAACACTCTACATCATAGTTGATGACGAAGCCTGATGAGCTACAGAGCCAATGGCTCTATTTTTCTTGACTGAAGTAACGTATTGTAGAAAGCTATACAACACATACATTTTTTTAAATTTTTAACACAATAATTAAATTGTTCTTGAAGGTTGTGATTATACAGCATTTTCTATCAGATCAAAAATTGTTTACTAAAACAAAATCGCTGGGCCGTTCATACAAATAAGATAATCAAGTTATTGGTTGTTTGTGAAATTGTAACATTAACTTATAAGCCAATCATCATTATTTCGTGAAGAATATCATCATTGACAATCCACAGAGTGACTTGAAAGGAAAGGATTAGGTCAAGGGTCTGAACGTGTACAATCATATGACAGGGACAAATCCACACTGACATCCTACAGACAAATTATACATGAGGAAAAGCTTAGTGGAGGAAACCTCATGGTCGTAGGTTACATGAGACATTGCACTCTTGCCAAGAACATAATCTCGAATATTCTTGAATTCAATATGCAAATTGTTCTTCATTCAATAACTGCTGCTTTGAGTGATACTGAAATGAATAGACACTTAAAGTTACGCTTGGGGTTTTTCAGGGGAGGGTCATAAAAATTATACAGCCATCAGACTCATTAAGATATAATAAGTTTGGGCCGGGAAGGTTTAATAAGATGGTTGAGTTAAACATAATTTAGCTATCTTATAATAGGATTGCTTTTGAAAATGTTTAATTAATTATACCAATATTAAATTGACTTTCAAGTATTTGTTGACAAAGTCTGATACAGATACCTAACGGGACAAACCAAGGATCTATTTCTAGAGTGTGAGTGTCCAAAGTCCAAATTGAGATAATGTTTACTGTCAAATTTATTCTTTGATACTATTTAGATACCTTTAATTAAATTTAAGAGTCGCTAATGCCTCAGAGCATGAGTGACAATTCAACTTCTTTCAGCTTTTATGGTCAGATGTTAATAAGATTTGTTACAAAGGTGGTTCGAGATGACCTTAAAGGGGCAGTAGCACGTTTTTTGAAAATGTCATATTTCAAATTTATCACTGTTAATTGTACGTTTATGCTTAATGAATTATTTTGAAAGTGTCAAAAATCTTATTATACAAAACAATCATCCATACTCAGAAAAAAATGATAAAGGTTCACATAAAGTCAAATGGACGTGATTTTAGTGTGGCAACCTTTAATTCATTTGTGTGAAAAAAAGAAACTACATAGCTGAACTTACTATTATATACTTTATATTTTACTGCTTCATTTTAATCATAATATTGTCTTTCAATTGAACCATTTATTTTCATTTTCCTGACATCCCTAAAATGAACATTTATACATATTTTGTTAAACTTTGTTTCATCAAGCGATTTAGAGAGAACATATTTCAATTCTTAGCCCAAGGGGAAATATACTTAATAGCTTCATCTCAGTATTTGGGATATTATATATGATATTACAGTCTTACCTTACAGTAAAATACTTGATTTTGATTGGCTGACGATCGATTCGTACCCCAGGACACTCATCTCTCACGGTGTACAAATGTCATGTACCCCGCTGCCATAGCAACAACTCCTCTCCGTGAAGTGGCGTTGAATAGCACAATATGACATTACCAAATGACGCATGCGGTGTGCAGAGTTTATATAAGTTCGATAAACTGTGTTCATGATGATTAATTATAGATTTGTTTTGTATGTTTTATTTAGAAACAAATTCCGCATTGCATAACTTGCACATGTTATAGAATTAAATTCAAATAGTTTTTAGGCATGTTCTGGCTAGTAGTATTACGTAACACGATTTATAATATTTCAGTCGGGTTGGATGACGTCATTTTGTTTACATTAGGGGTCAAGGTCGTTAAAATGGTGATTGCTCATCAAAAAGAAATGAATATATTTTCTTCTTACATGACAGTAAGGTAAATTCGTTGTATGCTTCTCCCTCGGGTAATGCGGTCTGATCTACCATCTTTGTAGAAATGTCAACCCTCGCCTTGACGCTTAGTCAACATTTATACAAAGACGGTACATCGACCGTATTACCCTCGTGAGAAGAAAACAACTTCTATTCTTTTCATTGGGTAAAATGTGGTGATCAACGAAATGCAATATCATGAATGATATTAAACATTATTTTTTCTACTGATATATAATGAATATTTGGATTCTGGGTGTCAGTGTTTGTCTTATTCGTAATTTAAAAACAACTACAACAGCTTTCTATATCCTCGCTACCTAGACATAAAGACTTAATTGGGCTCCACATAAGGCTGTTTCAATTTGTTCTAGACTGTTATGGGACCTTTGTTTTCTTTGATGACTTCCAGATAAACCCAATTTCCTCCAAATATAGGTAAACCCTTTCCTCTGGACGATTATAAAGGCCTTTGCTATCTACGGATTCAAACACTCCTTGATGTCTTGAGGGAGTTTGATTTCAGGTTACAATCGCATAGAAACTTTATCAGTTTGCCTGTAGCCCTGCTTTATATCAGCTTTTATACTTGGGAAAATTCCTTAAGTTTGTTTCATATCAGCGATTATACTTAGTAAGCTTCTTAAGTATTATATTAACTATTTTCAAAATGGTGCCAGTCGGTTCCCTAGGCTGGTAGACATTGACTTCGAATCAAATTCGGATTAGACTTATCACACGTATATCATATCATACCTCTGGCATATTAAGGTTCGCATTGATTCTCTTGGAATTTTCCAACTTTTTGAAATACAATATACGAATACTGAGGATTATGACATATATCTTCTCTAGCTTTTTAAAAGCAGCATTTTTATGTCAGTTAGAAGCAGCGGCTTCTAGTTTATAAGTGTCTTCACACCCTTGTTGTTTCAAACAGAAGTCTCCTCATCTTGGCGATTATAAAAGACTTTGCTTCCTGTTCTATTATCCTAAGATCCCTTAGGGAATTCTTAAAATCCTGTCATATTACCGTTACAGTCACAAGGAAACTGTATTAGTTTGCTATTCATATCAGAGATTATTCTTGGGTAAACTTTCTCAGTAGAGTGTAACATATTTTCTTTGATTTCATATTAAAGTCACAGTAAAATACTAGTTGCCTCCAGGTCAGTTTTGTGAAATCAATAGCTTTGCAGACTCTATCCAATATGTGTTCATCAGCAACTTTGTTCGGTCGTTGAACTCTGTGGTTTACAAAAGCAAATTAAAGTAAAATTATATTAAAAAATTTAGATACTGTCTTTCAATATTCACCAATCACATTTGAAAACATTGTAGTTTGCAACATCAAACTCCCATATGTACATAAAAAGTGAGCTTCAATCAGCAGCTGATTAAATAAGCAATGTGTAAATGTCTAAATCGTTGCAAATTGGAAAGCAAACTCGTAATTAAATAAAATAGGGCAGCTCAAGGTAACAGTTTTTGATCATGGACATTTGGATAAGATTGCCATAAAAGGTAGGTTTAAACGAAGATTAAGGACACATATTCACTCTTGGGACTTCTTGTGGCTGAAATGCGTTACATAAACCAATATTACATAACAGAAACATACAGCAAAGAAGTTGTAATCCCCAAAATATTCGTTCTTACTATCTCAAAATATGTTATGACGTAAGGTAATAAGATAACAATCCATCAGTGTATATATTCAATACATAGTTTACATACACATCACTGAGTTGACATCATGCAGTGATGGTATGTGCACCGTGCAGAAGTGCTTGTAGTGCAAGTGTACCAAGTATATTGAACAAGATCCACACGTTTACATAATAGCTCTACATTACCAGCGTTCATACAACATAGGTATATATCAGCTTAATCTATCTATATCTCATTTTCTGCAAAGAAACAGGTGACACTTCATAAATCGCCTCATATCGATCTTCTACGTGATACTCAGCCAGCACAAGATAAGCATACAACATATATCTGCCTTTCGTGAAATACTCTTGGTGTCTTTAAAAACACTGTTGATTAAATTCACTCCTGACAACATCTACTTACAGCATAATGTACTTCATTTCACTTATTTCATTCTTCGTGGGGTTTGTTTTAAAAGGTTATATCATACATATATGTCAATTCTGGATCATTATCAAACTTCCTTGCTAAACCAGTATATTTGAAATTGTCTGGATGTATTTTTACACTGCGATATGCACTCTTGCCATGTAACTGCCTTTCTTCACAAACTTTAGAGCTTGACGAAGGTCCATATAGGAACACTCAGTCATCATACTATTCATGCTATTTCCATTTGGTAGACTGCCATCATGAATAAATCTAACACTGTTATCACTTTAAAGGGGCAGTAGCACGTTTTTTGAAAATTTTATATTTCACATTTTTCACTGATAATTGTGAGTGAATGCTAATTGTATTATTTTGACAATGTCAAAAATCTCATTACACAAGCCAATCATCCATAGTCAGAGGACAAAGTATGAAGATTCCCATAAAATCCATTTGCGGCCATTTTGTGTGAACACCTTTAATTCATTTTGTGTAAGGGAAAGGAACCTCATGGCTAAACTTTACGTTATTTATTTGAATTATTATTGCTCCATTTAGTTTAAATACCTTGTCTTTCAAATGAAACCATTAATTTTCATTTTTCTGACATCACCTCATACTCCCCCTAAAACGTTCTACTGCCCCTTTAAGGAATAACACGCTCGCAATATGAGGTACATTGTCTGTAATAACATAGTTTCCCTTAGCTATTTCTTCTTTAATCTGACTGTCAGTTTCTCTTTTATTCATAACAGCTGATCTATGATTTTTTGTTCTTACATTAATATCACTATCCATAATAACACTATCATGTTCTATAAGTCTAAAACCATCCCGTACACCTGACAGTATGTAGTTCCTATCTGCATCATCCTCAGGCAAAAGTTCAGCCCAGGCATCATAGATTAATGATCTAGAAAGTTTTTTGCTTCCGTTTTTGCTTGGTCCCCTGTCGAACTCTGTCGTGGTTGTTGGGTTCCATGCGGTGAATGGGAAACGCTGCTATGGCCTTTTTGAAAACAGGTCCCACATACATGGCCCATCTTGCAAATGTCCTCTCGCAAAACACACGTTCCGACATTGAAGCGTCGGCATATCTCAGTCTCATCCGGTGTGAAGGGTCCTCTTCTCCGCCCCTGGTACTGCTGTGAGGTGCGCTGATTCTGAGTGATGGATACACTGCGCACCTTTGATATGAGTTGATGATCACAAATGTCCTGCGAAATGGTCCCCCAGCGAAAACCTTCTTCTTGCAGTCTACTTCTGTATTCTTTGTCGTACAGAAGCACGCTGTTCCAAACATATTTGGATGAGAATCTGCAAATGTCTTGCATATATTTGAGGAAATCGTCCACTTCCTGACTGACGCCAAGCTACTGACACACAACGCCTAAGTTCGCGTACACCCATTTCTCTACAGAAATACTGCTGAGCTTGTTTTTTCTCTGACCAAGTTCAATAGAAACACCGTCGCTAATTTCGCTTTTTTGATTTTGCGAATCCAATGAGTCCAGCCACAAGTAATCAGTAAAATCCCGGGATTGTTTACCTTTTCCATGGGCGGCGCCATTTTGAAGACCTTGACCTTCGAGCTGATCACGTGGACCTTGACCTTCTAGCTGATCACGTGGAATGTCCGCCTCACCGCGTGATACTTCATCACACTGCAATTCCCCTTTCATCTTCGCAATTTCGGCTGCTAGGTCCCTTTTTTGTTTTTGCAAACGTAAAACTTCCAACTCCCTCGCGAGAGCATCACATTCTGCCCTGTCCACATCAAGACAAGTCGAATCGACCCCTATCGCTCCCAAGGAAGCCGCGTCGCCCTGTGCCACGATCGGTTTTGTGTCCGTCTCAATATCACCTTTCTGACCCCCAAACTTAAGTGCCTCCATCACAGCCTGCATCTTGCTCCCAGCGCTTTTTCGTTTAGGTCTTACGTCCGGATCCATATGAATTATTTTCCAAATTTTCCCAAACCGGCAAGCGTGCCGCAGCTTAACGCTCAAACTAGAAAGACAGCGACCCCTAGCAAAGGGGCATAACTTGTTCCATGTTAAACACATTTTTAACCACTAAAAATTAATATTTCATTCTTCGTGGGGTTTGTTTCAAAAGGTTATATCAGTAAAATAGTTTTGGAAACTATGAAACATTAACCTATTTTTATAATAGCATGTAACGATGTGACATTTGTGAAACTTAAACCAACATTGTCTTGAAAACAGTGTTACACAATCATATGCCATTACATTAAAGAACGTACATATTGAGCGTTATGTTTTAATGTTCACAAAGTGCCATAATGACTGCAATCAAACATACTCGGCAGAAAATACATTACTTTTTCAACGGAGGTTATGAAAAATATTTCATATGGATTTTTACATTCATGTTTATGCATAAAACTGCTCCAAAAACTGTCACTGATGCGTAAGTGCATTTAAATCTACTTGGGCGATTAATGTATGATTAAGTTCAGACTATTTTCCAATTAGTTACTGTGATGCGCATAGTCCAACAATATTAAATTTCTCTATTATATGCACTCAGCATGTTCTTTCTATTTCTTAACCCTTCTTAAAAGACACCTTGGCTATCCACCACTGGAATAACAACTTTCAAATGTATTAAGTATTTGTCAATCAGCATTTTATGTTGCTTTTGAATCGGTTGAATCCTCCCTTGCAGGACATATTATGATTTAACTCATAAACTGCATCACCATTACATAACATTACCGTCTAACAAGAGACATCAAACGCAGAATTGTACTACTACACATTGTATGTTCTTTAGTTAAAGATTAAAAAGTTCCCATTACATCATCATTAGTCATTGAAAATGATTTATGCTCATAGTGCTTCAAGTAACCTTAACATTAATGTCTTGATATTCAGTTTAACACATTTGAAAAGGGTTTTCTTGTGTTCATCTTGACTGAAATAACATATTGAAGAAAGTTACACAATACATACATTGTTTTTCATTTTAACACAATAACTACATTGCTCTTGAAGGTTGTGATTACACAGCATTTTCTATCAATTCAAATGATGTTTACTAAACCTAAATCACAGACCTGTCCATACAAATAAGATATTCAGTGCACTTTGAAGATTGTTTGTTTGTGAAATTCGCAACATTATCTAATAAGCCAATCAGCATTATTTCGTGAAGAATATCACTATTGACAATCCACAGAGTGACTTGAAAGGAAAGGATTTGGTCAATGGTCTGAACATGTACAATCATATGACAGGAACAAATCCAGACTGACATCCTACAGACAAATTATACATGAGGAAAAGCTTAGTGGAGGAAACTTCATGGTCGTAGGTTACATGAGACACTGAACTCTTGCCAAGAAAATAATCTCGAATATTCTTGAATTCAATATGCAAATTGCTCTTCATTCAATAACTGCAACAACATTACCTTTCAGAATAAGTGTCTTGAATATTGATTAATCATGAATAGATTGTTAGCAACACTTGTTAGTGTTTGATGGCACACAACTCGCCATGGTTACTTTGTTACATTAGGAGAAACAAAACTCAAGAGATAGGAAGAAGTTAACGCGAGCAGGAGTTTAACTAGTTTAGGATTTAACTAAAATTTGAAGAATTGAACTTTAAAGAGATTTTTACTGTTTTACAGATTTCAATATTGTAGGCCTTTTCTCAATTTTGTAACAAACGATTGAAGTCAGAAGTGTTTAAGACCATTACGTTACTATATCATTTCCAGGGCATCTCTTTTTAAAAGGTTTCCATTGTGTATAGATTGAGCAGGTAAAATGATAGACTAAGTTGTTAAGAAATACCTTCAACATATTCAATCAAAACCTTATAATAAGACTTCTGTAAATCTCGAGGCCATTTATTAATGTTTTGATTTTTGGTAAGGCAACTCAATACTATAACACTAAGTAAACATATATATATTAATGGTAGAACAGTAAACTATTCCATTGGTTCAAACATATTGGTTATTGAACATAAACATTATATTTATTTCTAAGTAATTAGGTAAAAATTTTGAAAAACGACTTAGCAATTTTATTAATGATTGAAGATATAACTATTTCTGTTAATATATCAATATGTCTCACAAAAACTTTCAGATTGTTTCTTAAATCAACTTCATGTTTTACTTGAATATGATAATATCATCAATATGTTGACCCTGGATGTCAGATTTTGTCTTATTCGTAACTACAAAACAACTACGACAGCTTTCGATGACCTCGCTACCTAGACATAAAAAGATTTAATTGGGCTCCACATTAGGCTGATTCAATTTGTTCTAGACCGTTATGGGACCTTTGCTATCTTTGATGACTTCTAGATTAACCCAATTTCCTCCACATATAGGTAAACCCTTTCCTCTGGATGATTAGGCACAACCCGAATTTCCAACATTGTATGTATGTACTGAGGATAATAAAGTGATATTATTATTATTATTATTATTATTATTATTATTATTATTATAAAGGCCTTTGCTATCTACGGATTCAAAATCTCCTTGATATATTGATATTTATCAGCGATTATACTTAGTAAGCTTCTTAAGTATTGTATTAAATATTTTCAAAGTGGTGCCAGTCGGTTCTTCTAGGCTGGTAGACATTGACTTCGAATGAAAATTCGGATCTGACTTATCACACGTATATCATATCATACCTTTGGCATATTAAGGTTCGCATTCTAGTCTCTGGGAATTTTCCAACTTTTTGAAATACAAGATATGAATACTGAGGATTTTGACATATATCTAATCTGGTTAAAAGCGGCATTTAATGTCAGTTAGAAGCAGCGACTTCTAGCTTATGGTAAGTGTCTTTACACCCTTGCTGCTTCAAACAGAACTCTCCTCATCTTGGCGATTATAAAAGCCTTGTTCTATTATCTGCAGATCCCTTAGGGAATTCTTTAAATCCTTGATGTCATATTACCGTTACAGTCACAAGGAAACTGTATTAGTTTGCTATTCATATCCGAGATTATACTTGGGTAAACTTTCTCAGTAGAGTGTAAAATATGTTCTTTGATTTCTAAACCCCGTCATTTGGGGGTCTAATTCATATTAGAGTCACAGTAAAATACTATTTGCCTCCAGGTCAGTTTTGTGAAATCAATAGCTTTGCAACCTCAATCCAATATGTGTTCATCAGCAACTTTGTTCAGTCGTTGAACTCTGTGGTTTACAAAAGCAAATTAAAATGATGTTACTTTCTTTCATTTATCTACAATCACATTTGAAAACAATTTATTTTGGAACATCAAACCCCACACATGTACATACAAAGTCAGCTTCAATCAGGAGCTGATTAAATAAGCAATGGGTAAATGTCTAAATCGTAACAAATGGGAAAGGAAACTCTCAATTGAATACAAATAGGAAAGTTTTGGGTTGTTGACATTTGGATAAGATTGCCATAAAAGCTAGGTTTAAATGAAGATTAAGGACAAAATGAGTCCACATATTCAATGTTTGGACTTCTTGACATATGTTTAGTTCCAGCAGTGCTACTGTTGTTCAGGGACCTATGCTATTGTGGGTGAAATGCGTTAGAGAAACCAAATTTTCATTAAAGAAAGATACGCACAACCTTTCCTTAAGAACTGAATACCTTAGAGAATTGATTATTAAATATGATGTTTTCCTATTATTGAGTGGACAATCTGTGATGTCACTAGGGTCGGCCTCCTCTCTATATCTAATGTTTAGGTTATTTTATTGGCTAAAGTACGTCTGCCGTAGGTTATTGACAAAGTTATTTCGCCCTGGTTTTCTCATAGGCTTCGAGTGTCTTTCCTTTGAGACCGTACATCTATATTGCTATATACCATTAAATAAGCATGTCCTGCTGACACACATTCACTCCTGTTTACACACATATTGTCACAGTTCATTATATTATTATAAATTAGTTAATTGTTCAAAGATCATAATTATAAGCATACATTTGCCATTGCTTGGCAGATGATTCACAACCTCTCCTGTTAATGGCTGTCGTCTCAGATATTTCTAAGTCGATCGCCAGTTGATTGCTTTATAACTAGAACTGTTATGTTGCTTATGCGCCCACAATAGAGTTCATATTTAATTTGTTATTACTTGATTCACTGATTTTATATATTCATGAAAAGGTATAAGATATGAAATATAAATATTCAAAATAATATAAAAGTCATACAGAACAACTTAGAACACATGACGTTGATATTGATCGTCGTGTTTGTTGAAACAGCAATATAAGATTCCTGGACAACTTTCCATCGTAGACAGAACAAAACCTCTATTCCTCTTTATCTCTATTCCATACTTTCTTATGGATAACAACATTTAGGTTTATGCATGTAACCGCTCCAGAAACAGTCACTGATGCGTCAGTTCATTTTAAAACTGCTGGGGCGATTTATTTGAGATTAAGTTCATAGTGATGCATTACTTTAAAAGGAACTACAAATTAACCTATTTTCAAATACGCGTCAATGATGCGCATGTCTAGGACCAACGATATTACTCAGCTTGTCTTTTCTATTTAGTAACCCTTTATGAGTCGTGTTCTACCAACTTCCTAAAAAACTATTCACAACAGGAGTTAAAATTGATAACTTTTATATTATTATTTTATATTATTTATTTATCAGCACATTACATGTCTTTTAAATCAGTTGGGCTACTCTTTTGTAGGACATGATATGATTTAACTTATAAACATCATCATCATTGCATAATATAAACTGCCAACCAGAGAAATCATACGCTGAAATCTACTACTACACATTGGGTATACTTTAGCCAAAGAAAATGTCCCACTACATCACTATTAGTCTTTTTAAAATGATTTATGCCCACAGTGCACTTTAATGATTTGACAATCAGTTCAACACATTCTAAAAGGGTCATCGTGTGTTTATCTTGACTGAAATATTTTAGTTGTAGAAGGAACATTAACACTGATCTTGCATATATATGATTGATATTTTCCAATTAATCAATTAAGATAATGTTTTCCAAAACGAAATCGCTTGCCTGTCCATACATATATGAATCAGTGTTCGTTGAATGTGGTTTGGGAACTTCGCAACATTATCTAATAAGCCATCCAACATTATCTCGTGAAGGATATCACTATTGACAATCCAAACTTGAAAGGATAGGATAAGGTCAAGGGCCTGAACATTCACAATCATATAACCGGGAAAAAAACAGACTGACATCCTACAGACAAATTGTATATGAGGATAAGCTTAGTAGAGGTACGCTTATTTGTCGGGAAGTTATGGGGGTCACAGAACTCTAGCCAAGAAAGGTATTCTGAATCTCGAATTCAAAATGCAAATCGTGAATTGAGTAATTATTAAATTGGATAGACACTAAAAATCCATTTCATAATCACATTGACATTAATTTGTCATGAAGGTATTGGTCATTTATTTTTAAAAATTGAAGCGAATGAATGTTATTAAACGTTACAAGGTACAGTAACATAAGTGAGGAAACCATGGTCAAGCAATAACCTATAGAAATCATGTTGTCAAAACATAACTTCTGCATAAGCAACATCAAGCAACTAAACAACTCTATCTAAAATCAATCATGTACTCTACTGAATTGCTTGCTGGGCGAAAAACTCTTAGTCATTCTCATCTTGGTGATTAATAAGACATTTTACCTTATTTGAAGGGAAATGTCAAAGGTAAAATAAACCACGTTCTCCTTCAATATTACACCTTATTACTCTAGAGGGCAGTCATATTGGGGTATGTTTTTCTTACGATCCCACTGGGGAAACATGATTTTCTTCTTAAGATTACAACATTAAAAAGTTCTTGCCTATGAAGTTGCATACTCCACTCATGTCTTCAAGCAGTTCATGAAGAGTTTCTTAATTTTTATGACCAGTAAGAAATAAAGTATTAGATTAGCGCCTATGACATCCTATGTTTATGACATGAATGCCCTTACTGTATTTCCGTCGCTTTCACTTGGAAACTGATAGTATTTTTCTAGATTATTGTTCTAGAGGGCAGTCATATTGAGGTTTATATTTTTCTTACGATCCAACTGGGGAAAACATGATGTGGAAGTTTTGATTAATTTTTTTTACCAAGGATATCACGTTAAAAGCGATAAAGTAACCAACGACAAGACAGCAATATTCTGAACCTGAACCATCCGACATCCTCTGACTTCCATTTTCGACCCCTTCAAAGCACAAAACAAAAAAGCATCACGCCCAGAATTTGATTCCAAAATGTTAATAAGATAGTGTTTATTTCATAGAATAAATAATGTTTATTTGTGCTTATGTATTAAGTATATAGGAGACACTATTCAAATGTTCCTCAGCTTATTTTGAGTGGTTAAATAAAACTCGTAATTTTCAGCAACTCTGTTTATATAAAACATGTCAGAAAGTATATATACAATGGTTGTATACGACATTGGTAATGTGTGAAAACTATTTCTACCTTGATGCTCTCGATAAATTATTTATTTATTTATGTCATTCAGAAGCAATTCTCAAACGTTCTAAAGAAATTGCATCAAATTGTTTACACTTACACTCCTAGTTTGACTATGTACCAACCCAAATCTACTTAATCAAACTGTCATTAAAATCAGGAATATTTTGAAAATATAAATAATATATTTCGTGACAAAGTTATCCTGGTATTGAAGACTGGTAATGTAATTTCCCTATTTTTCTATCTAAACACAAATCGTGAACATCTTGTATATTTAATGTAAAATTAAGAATTTGTTCATGATTCTGGTATAAGATGTTATGAATATTACCAATTTCTATGTATTTCAACTTTCTTATCTTATATCAAATAACCCTTTTTACTTGTGATCTGAAATATAATAACTTTCCTCGTCTGACGTATTTCATGGCATTAATTGATATGTAACTTAATTTCGTGCTTTGCTAAACTATATGAAGACAAATTCGAATAGCCTTTTGATACCTAGATGCAATCGGATATAGCTCTTGTGCTAGGATTTGTAAACAGTTTATAAAACAGAAGTTTGTATTATCGTGTTTTATGCAAAATATAAATGAGATGCCAAATGACAGAATAATACTTTGCAAAATATTTTCTAAAAAGCCTTTATTGAATAAAAAATGTGTGTATATATGATATATCATCAGCCAATATCTTAAGAGATAAAATTATTTTCTTAATATCATCGATTTACAGACAATAATTAAAACAAATATATGTATGTCAGATTAATTAGATAACCGTAAGATTGTACATGTATGGCACAAGCATTAGGAATAAAGAACACAAAATTTCAAAAACCGTGCTACTGCCCCTTTAAAAGGATTAACTTTGGGCGGAAAAGTAAGTAACCTTTACAAAACATCTTACATATATACATTTATAATCATATCTATTCAACATTATAGCAAACTGTGCACAAGATCGGTACAGGCATTGAAGTGGAAGACAACAACGAGTCGACGTTTACGAACCACTCATTCATTCTTACTGCAAATGGTACATCTAATTTCATGTTTGAATGAAAATCACTGATGGCTTCCTGTGTTCCTCGATTGTCATCCAACGTGTCAATATCCCAACAATCCTCGATATACATGTATATAAGATGAATCTTATCACATCTTCTAATGCTGATAAATACAACATATCAACCTACTTTATATTTTAGAGGCATAATCGTTTTAAAACAGATCCTCAAATTAAGTCAACTTTTTAGGTTAAAATACATTATACGTTTAATTTGATGGTACAAATTTATTGAAATGAATAAATCATATGATATGGTGGCAATACAGAAATTGAACATATTGTACTGTTTCACTTTTCCATCAATAATGTAGGAAGAGATGCAGTCTTGATGCATCATGTGGTTATTCCTTACAGGGTTGAACGTCAACAGGTAGGTGACAACTTGCATTGCGAGGAAAGGAAAAAAAATGCTATTTGTAGATTGACAGTTCAAACGTACTGTTGAACCAAAGCAATTTCATTTTACTTAAATGGAGAGGACGCTTCGAAATATGTCAAACGTTTAGAAAAAGTTGTAATGAACTTCAATTTTTTATACACGCAAAATCATGTTTTGACCACCAACATGAAAATAGCTATTTTTTCAAAATGCCAATTTGATCTCGAAACGTCAATTGGATCTTTAATGAGATATTTTTTCTGACGAAAAAGTTAATTCATTCACTGTGAAAAAAAACTGTGACCAAAATAGTATTTCTTTAACTCACAAACATTTCCTGTGTAAATTTACACTTTACTGATAAGAACTATCGTTTGTTCATTCTAGATTGTGCGTCATAGTTAATGTGTAATGTAGATAACTGCTGCAACATTTTGAGCAACATAACAGCAACGACAACATAATCAAAACAAAGCTATCCCTTTAATAATTCAAAACTACAACCTCATTTTCAAGCAAGTTGACCCAAAAATTACATTAATTTGTACTATTGCAGATGGTGCGAGTCCAATCATAACAGTCTTACTACACAAATAATATGTTGCAGAAAACAAATCCTTCGTCCTGTGCTAACATCTGTTTTAACACAAACTTTTCCGACACAAAATCTAATCATACCATGGAGATGTAACAGTACATATAATTGTATGAATGAATGAGTTGTGGATGAAATGATGAAATAACATGTCTATTAGTTATTATTGACAACGAAATACCTATAATCTTGTGTAAAGTTCATTTGTATACAAACACTCAGGGGCAAAAAAAACGATACCATATAAAATGCATGATAGGTTAATCTACGATTGATAGTTACGGCTGAAACAGGGTTAATTCATGTATTCAAGAGCTAACTGAAGTAAGTTTTTAAATTCAGAGCTATATCTGTTAACGCTTTTGAAATACTAGTCTTTCAAAAAACGCTGTTAAAAAATCTCCTTAACTAGATGAGATAGGATAGTGAAAATGGCCGTTTTCTTGTTTTGAAACCAAAATACAGGCAAAATACATAAACAAATTAACTTCTACAAGGGTTATTTATATTGATAACATCTTAGATTTTTGTAGATTTTTTAATTTCATAATTATTTTATTCCAATTCAAAAGATTATGACCAAAAATAACATCGAAAAAGCTGTTTTTTGACCCCTCGTGTATTTGAACAGTCATACAATTATAAGTATTATACTTTGATGTTTGAAATTGTGAGTTCTTCTTCACAACTGATGTGCCTATCACAAGGGCTCGTAGTCGCATTTCATTTACAACAGGATTTTGTTTTGTACTCTTTTGAAAAGTTGGTATCGTTTCTTTTGCCACTGAGTGTAGAGGACATCAATGCATTTCAGAAAATGCAAAACAGTGACTGAGAGTACATATTACCTTGTTTAGTTTGACTGTGACATGACGAAATTCCAAAATCCATATAAAATATCATTGCAAAAGAGGTTCTGTATCATTCTGAAATATGTTTGTTTTAGTTAAGAATAAACACGTCTGCCAATACATGTCTTATAGACTCCATCATATTAAACATACAAATCAACAGACGTCCAAGTGAATTCTTTGGAATATTTTGATTATTTGTTCAACCTGTCTATGAATGCTTCCAGAACTTGACGTCAACAGTTCTCATTTCGAAACACAAATTTCTTAACATTTTATATAAATCTTAAATTCACAAGTGTATTACTCAAATTTGTCTATTTATTGATCGTTATTTTAACAACTCAGTCAATAGCAAAATAAAGATTGAGAAGTATTGAAAAATAAACACATGCAATCATTAACCAAGAAAACTAATTTTAATGCAGTCATTTCACATATTTAGGTCCAACCATATTACATTTCTCTATTATATGCACTCAGCATGTTCTTTCTATTACTATCAAACGCTGAAGTGTACTACTACATATTAGATGTACTTCAGTAAAAGATTGAAACGTTCCCATTACATCATTTAGTCTTTGAAAATGATTTATGCTCACAGTGCTTCAAGTAACCTTAACATCAATGTCTTGACATTTGAGAAGGGTTTTTGTGCATTTTTCTTGACTGAAGTAACGTATTGTAGAAAGTTATACAACACATAAAAAAAATTCATTTTTAACACAATAATTATATTGTTTTTGAAAGTTGAGAAAGTACAGCATTTTCTATCAATTCAAATAATGTTTTGTAAAACATAATCACTGGCCTGTCCATACAAATAAGATAAACAAGGCGCTTTGAAGATTGGTTGTTTGTGAAATTCGTAACATTAACTTATAAGCCAAACATCATTATTTCGTGAAGAATATCACTATTGACAATCCACTGAGGGACTTGAAAAGAAAGGATTAGGTCAAGGGTCTGAACATGTACAATCATATGACAGGAACAAATCACGACTGACATCCTACAGACAAATTATACATGAGGATAAGCTTAGTGGAGGAAGCTGCATGGTCGTAGGTTGCGGAGACACTGAACTCTTGCCAAAAAAATAATCTCGAATATTCTTGAATAGCACGTCCTTTTGACAGTTCATATATATTTTTTCACTGATAATTATTATACGTTAATGCGTTACCAACTCACTAATGAATCTAGTCTTCACAACTGCCTTCTTGAATCAGCTTCAACCGCAACAATATGGAGTAAGATGAGAAATGATTTCAATTACAGTGGTAAGAAAACGTTTTATAAGATGGCGGAATAAAACACAATTAAAGTATCTTCTAATAAATTGCTTTTGAAAATGTAAACTTATTATACCTGGATTAAATTGATTTTCAAGTACGCGTTCGCAGACTTTAATACAGAATACCTAACTGGACAAACCAAGGATCTAGAATGTGAATGTACCAAGTCCAGATTGAAATAATGTTTACTGTCAAATTCATTCTTTGATATTTTTTAATTATCTCAAATTACATTTATGCGTCGCTAAAGCCTCCGACCATGAGTGGCAATTCAACTTCATTCATCTTTTATTGTCGGCTGTTAATCAGATTTGTTACAGGTGGTTAGAGATGACCATAAACGGGCAGAAGCACGTTTTCTTTTTAGTTTCCTATTTCAAATTCATCACTGATAACTGTACGTTTATGTTTAATGAATACTTTGAAAGTGTCAAAAATCGCATTATACTAAACAATTGTCCGTAGTCAGAGAAAAAATGATACAGATTCACATAAAGTCCATTGGAAGCCATTTTAATAGGAACACCCTTAATTCATTGTGTGTAAGAAAACGTAATTGTATACTGAACTTTACATTACATATTGGATTTATTACTGCTTTATTTTAATACCTTGTCTTTCAAATGGAACCATTTATTTTCATTTTCCGGACATGCCCCTAAAACGTGCTACTGCCCCTTTAATGAATGATTAACAGTAAATAAGACATTTGTCGCCATAAGCTCTATTTCCTATAGTGCAGACCTGGGTAACAATACGTTACTATTTACAATACATTGAAAGAACTCCCCCAACTTTGGAATTAGCTAGATTGTAAGTTTTGCAAGCAAAATTGTCCTCCATGCTCTGCTTCTTATGACTAAATATGAAATCATTCATGTTATAACATCAGTTTCTCTTTTTGAAAAGTTTCATGAATCGATATTAATCTAAGCCTAATTGATATATCACATCAAATGTTAATGTATGGCTACAACATCAGAAACGAAACAGCAATTCTCATTTGAGCAAATTAACATTTACAAAAAGAATGAATGGACGAGACTTCACTGAATCATTAATGATAAATAATTAGTGTAAGTCTTCTAACATACCTACCGTCAAACATTATCTTTTATACGATATCCGTCTTATTTTGTATATTTTTGTGTACTCGGAAATATAAGAATAAAAAGTGTATTCTCTAAAGAATACAATTTGTCATTAAAGAAATGTTTAAATCACTGTGATTCATGCCTTTCTCGGACAGCATGGCTTGTTCTTTCCCCTATAGAAATTACTGTTCTTTTGCTCGTGAGCATATTTCAGAAAGTATCTGACTATATGTCCTTGCTTTAAAAAATTCCCATAAACCACTAGCTGAAATAAAACCAAGGAAATTTACTTTAAATTACAAATCTAGTGCATGGGTCGCTAGCGCATGCAGTCGATGCATCTTTCAAAGACTGTATTAGATCTTTTCACAATTTACTTACTATTTATGTTATGACATTTCACAATGGCTTGACAGATGCAATGCTGTCATATTAATACTAAGTTTTTCATGACAATTTAATAATATCAATGTAAACACACATTAGATGTTTATTATTGACCACGATTAAATGTTAGTTTGTGATAGCATATATTCTGTCAATAAGCCAATGTGCCACTCCAAATATTGTCATATGATCTAAAGGATGGGACTATTTGTTGTAATTTTCATTGGTTACACAAAAGTTTGATATGGATATATCTTGATAAAATCAATGACAGATGTAGATGATTGCATCAACGAACCCAGGCTTCATACAATGTACTCCATGCTGAGGTATTTGGATTTAATTAACTACAGGGTTTGGCAAGTTTGCAAGCACATGGTGCAAGTCAATAAAACGGCTATTTTCCTCAAAGACATAATGACTTGGGAGCATTTGAGTTTCACTTTGCCAGTTCTACTTATTCCTCACTGCAATATGTTAGTAGTTTAGATCAATTAGGTTCATAAAAATTTAGATATATTAATAAATAACTGTTATACTGAAACAACATTACCTTTCAGAAAAAGTGTCTTGAATATTTATTAATCATGAATAGTTTGTTAGCAACACTTGTCAGTGTTTGATGGCACACAACTTGTCATGGTTTCTTTGTTACATTAGGAGAAACGGAACTCAAGAGATAGGAGGAAGTTAACGCGAGCAGGAGTGTTTGATTGATTTAACTAAAATTTGAAGAATTGAACTAAAATTAAAACTAAGATTTTTACTGTTTTACAGATTTCAATATTGTAGGCCTTTTCTCAATTTTGTAACAAAGGATTGAAGTCAGAAGTGTTTAAGACAATTACGTTACTATATCATTTCCAGGGCATCTTCGTTTACAGGTCTTCATTGTGTACAGATTGAGCAGGTAACATGATAGACTAAGTTGTTAAGAAATACTTTCAACATATTCAGTCAAAACTTTAAGATAAGACTTCTGTAAATCTCGAGGCCATTTATTAATGTCTTGATTCTTGGTAAGGCAGCTCAATATTATAACATTAAGTATACATATCTATATTCATGGTAGAACAGTAAACTATTTCTTTGGTTCAAACATATTGGTTATTGAACATAAACATTATATCAATTTCTAAGTAATTCGAAAAAAGTAATTGTGAAAAACGACTTAGCAATTTTATGAATGATATTAGATATTACTATTTCTGTATATATATCATCAATATGTCTCACAAAAACTTTCAGACTGTTTCTTAAAGCAGCTTCATGTTTTACTTGATTATGATAATATCATGAATATGTTGACCCTTGATGTCAGATTTTGCCTTATTCGTAATTACAAAACAACTAAGACAGCTTTCGATGTCCTCGCTACCTAGACATAAAAAGACTTAATTGGGCTCCACATCAGGCTGATTCAATTTGTTCTAGACCGTTATGGGACCTTTGCTATCTTTGATGACTTCCAGATTAACCCAATTTTCTCCAAATATAGGTAAACCCTTTCCTCTGGACGATTGTAAAGGCCTTTGCTGTCTAAGGATTCAAAATCGCCTTGATATCATGATATCTATCAGCGAGAGTGCTTAGTAAGCTTCTTAAGTAGTGTATTAAATATTTTCAAAATGGTGCTAGTCGGTTTCTCTAGGCTGGTAGACATTGACTTCGAATGAAAATTCGGATCTGACTAATCACACGTATATCATATCATACCTTAGGCATTAAGGTTCGCATTCTAGTCTCTAGTAATTTTCCAACTTTTTGAAATACAAGATATCAATACTGAGGATAATGACATATATCTTCTCTAGCTAAAATCAGCATTTTATGTCAGTTAGCTGCTAGCTTATGATAAGTGTCTTCACAACCTTGCTGCTTAATACAGAAGTCTCCTCATCTTGGCGATTATAAAAGACTTTGCTTCCTGTTCTATTATCCTCTTATCCCTTAGGGAATTCTTAAAATCCGGGATGTTATATTACCGTTACAGTCACAAGAAAACTGTATTAGTTTGCTATTCATATCTGAGATTATACTTGGGTAAATGTTCTCAGTAGAGTGTAAACTATGTTCTTTGATTTTTAAACCCCGTCATTTGGGGGTCTTATTCATATCCAATATGTGTTCATCAGCAACTTTGTTCAGTCGTTGAACTCTGTGGTTTACAAAAGCAAATTAAAGTAAAATTATATAAAAAAAATTAGATACTGCTTTCAATATTCACCAATCACATTTGAAAACATTCTAGTTTGCAACATCAAACTCCCATATGTACATAAAAAGTGAGCTTCAATCAGCAGCTGATTAAATAAGCAATGTGTAAATGTCTAAGTCGTTGCAAATTGGAAAGTAAACTCGTAATTAAATAAAATAGGGCAGCTCAAGGTAACAGTTTTTGATCATGGACATTTGGATAAGATTGCCATAAAAGGTAGGTTTAAATGAAGATTAAGGACAAAATGAGTCCACATATTCACTCTTGGGACTTCTTGCCATGTGTCTATTTCCTGCAGTGCTTTTGTTGAGCTTCGCTTTTGTGGCTGAAATGCGGTACATAAACCAAAATTACATAACAGAAACATACAGCAAAGAAGTTGTAATCCCAAAAATATTCGTTCTTACTATCTCAAAATATGTTATGACGTAAGGTAATGAGATAACAATCCATCAGTGTATATATTCAATACATAGTTTACATACACATCACTCGGATGACATCATGCAGTGATGGTATGTGCACCGTACATAAGTGCTTGTAGTGCAAGTGTACCAAGTATATTGAACCAGTTCCACACGTTTACATAATAGCTCTACATTACCAGCGTTCATACAACATAGGTAGATATCAGGTTAATCCATTTATATCTCATTTTCTGCAAAGAAACAGGTGACACTTCATAAATCACCTCATATCGATCTTCTACATGATACTCGGCCAGTACAAGATAAGGATACAACATATATCTGCCTTTCATCTTTTTAGCTTGTCTTTTAACACACTGTTGATTAAATTCACTCCTGACAATAGCAACCTGTTATCTACTTACAGCATAATGTACTTCATTTACACTTATTTCATTCTTCGTAGGGTTTGTTTTTAAAGGTTATATAAAGTATACTAGTTTTGGAAACCATGCAAGATTGAACTATTTTTATAATAGCATGTAATGATGTTACATTTGTGAAACTTCAACCAGCATTGTCTTGAAAATAGTGTTACACAATCATATGTCATTACATTAAAGAACGTACATATTGAGCGTTATGTTTTAATGTTCACAAAGTGCCATATTGACAGAAATCACACATACTCGGCACAGCATACATACAGAAGTTATAAAAAATATTTCATATGGATTTATACATTCAAGTTTACTGATGCGTAAGTGCATTTTGAATCTACTTTGGCGATTAATGTTAAATTAAGTTCAGACCATTTTCCAATTAGTTACTGTGACGCGCATATTTAGGTCCAACAATATTACATTTCTCTATTATATGCACTCATCATGTTCTTTCTTTTAATTAACCCTTGAGTTGTGTTCACCCAACTTCCTAAAAAACACCTTGGCTCTCCACCACTGAAATTTCAACTTTCAAGTGTATTTAGTATTTGTCAATCAGCACTTTATACTTCTTTTGAATCGGTCGAATACCTACCTTGCAGGACATATTATCATGTAACTTATCAGCTGCATCATCATTACATAACATTACCGTCTAACAAGAGACATCAAACGCAGAAGTGTACTACTACAGATAGGATGTACTTTAGTTAAAGATTGAAAAGTTTCCATTACGTCATCATTAGTCATTGAACAAGATTTATGTTCACAGTGCTTTAAGTTAATTTAACATCAATGTCTTGATAGTCAGTTTAACACATTTGATAAGAGTCTTCTTGTGTTTATCTTTACTGAAATAACATATTGTAGAAAGTTACACAACACATACATTTATTGTTATCTTTAACACAATAATTACATTGTTCTTGAAAGTTGTGATAATACAACATTTTCTATCAATTCAAAGAATGTTTACTAGAACAAAATCGCTGGCCTGTCCATACAAATAAGATATTCAGTGCACTTTGAAGATTGTTTGTTTGTGAAATTCGCAACATTATCTAATAAGCCAATCACCATTATTTTGTGAAGAATATTACTGTTGACAATCCACAAAGTGACTTGAAAGGAAAGGATTAGGTCAATGGTCTTAACATGTACAATCATATGACAGGAACACATCCGGACTGACATCCTACAGACAAATTATACATGAGGAAAAACTTACTGGAGGAAACTTTATGGTCGTAGGTTAATGGGGACACTGAATGATGGATGATGGATACAATTAACTATGCAGTTATGTTACTATGGCATAATAACAGATAATCACAAATTATGATTACATTGTAATGGCATAGGAATCAACATTAGCCTGACAGTGAATTATTGTGAACTTAGGAAGAACAAATATTTACGAGTTACACAGAAAGATCTGTCAAAAAAGATAACATTTAAACAAGGTGACTATTCAAAGAAACATTTACAATTTGTGAAAAGATTTAGAGATCGTGTTAATCTGAGAAAAAGTGATAATCTTATTTCTATAGTGTACCATAAATAGCCCACATGCCATTACAATATCTATTTCTAAGTAATTCGGTAAAAGTTTTGAAAAACGACTTAGCAATTTTAGTATTGATATTAGATATCACTATTTCTGTTAATATATCAATATGTCTCACAATTAATAACTTTCAGACTGTTTCTTAAAGCAACTTCACGTTTTACTTCATTATGATAATATCATGAATATGTTGACCCTGGATTTCAGATTTTGTCTTATTCGTAATTACGAAACAACTACGACAGCTTTCGATATCCTCGCTACCTAGACATAAAGACTTAATTGAGCTCTATATAAGGCTGTTTCAATTTGTTCTAGACCGTTATGGGACCATTGCTATCTTTGATGACTTCCAGATAAACCCAATTTCCTCCAAATATAGGTAAACCCTTTCTTCTGGACGATGATAAAGGTCTTTGCTATCTACGGATTCAAGCTCTCCTTGATATCTTGAAGGAGTTTGATTTCAGGTTACAGTCGCATAGAAACTTTATCAGTTTGCCTGTAGCCCTACTTTATATCAGCTTTTATACTTGGGAAAATCCCTTTAGTTTGTTTCAGATCAGCGATTATATAAGCTTCTTAAGTATTGTATTAACTATTTTCAAAATGGTGCCAGTCGGTTCCCTAGGCTGGTAGACATTGACTTCGAATCAAAATTCGGATTAGACTTATCACACGTATATCATATCATACCTTAGGCATATTAAGGTTTGCACACTAGTCTCTTTGAATTTTCCAACTTTTTGAAATTCAATATATAAATACTGAGGATTATGACATATATCTTCTCTAGCTAAAAGCAGCATTTTATGTCAGTTAGAAGCGGCGACTGCTAGCTTATAATAAGTGTATTCACAACCTTGCTGCTTCATACAGAAGTCTCCTCATCTTGGCGATTATAAAAGACTTTGCTTTCTGTTCTATTATCCTCAGATCCCTTAGGGATTTCTCTAAATCCTGGATGTCATATTACCGTTACATTCACAAGGAAACTGTATTAGTTTGCTCTTCATATCTGAGATTATACTTGGGTAAACTTTCTCAGTAGAGTGTAAAATATTTTCTTTGATTTCTAATCCCCGTCATTTCGGGGTCTAATTCATATTAAAGTCACAGTAAAGTACTAGTATGCCTCCAGGTCAGTTTTGTGAAATCAATAGCTTTGCGGACTCAATCCAATATGTGTTCATCAGCAACTTTGTTCAGTCGTTGAACTCTGTGGTTTACAAAAGCAAATTAAAGTAAAATTATATAAAAAAAATTAGATACTGTATTTCAATATTCACCAATCACATTTGAAAACATTCTAGTTTGCAACATCAAACTCCCATATGTACATAAAAAGTGAGCTTCAATCAGCAGCTGATTAAATAAGCAATGTGTAAATGTCTAAATCGTTACAAATTGGAAAGCAATCTCGTAATTAAATAAAATAGGGCAGCTCAAGGCAACAGTTTTTGATCATGGACATTTGGATAAGATTGCCATAAAAGGTAGGTTTAAATGAAGATTAAGGACAAAATGAGTCCACATATTCACTCTTGGGACTTCTTGCCATGTGTCTATTTCCTGCATTGCCTTTGTTGATCTATGCTTTTGTGGCTGAAATGCGTTATATAAACCAAAATTACATAAAAGAAAAATACAGCAAAGAAGTTGTAATCCCAAAAATATTCGTTCTTACTATCTAAAAATATGTTATGACGTAAGGTAATGAGATAACAATCCATTAGTGTACATATTCAATACATAGTTTACATACACATCGCTGGGTTGACATCATGCAGTGATGGTATGTGCACTGTACAGAAGTGCTTGTAGTACAAGTGTACCAAGTATATTGAACCAGTTCCACACGTTTACATAATAGCTCTACATTACCAGCGTTCATACAACATAGGTAGATATCAGATTAATCCATCTATTTCTCATTTTCTGCAAGGAAACAGGTGACACTCCATAAATCACCTCATATCGATCTTCTACATGATACTCGGCCAGTACAAGATAAGGATACAACATATATCTGCCTTTCATGAAATACTCTTGGTATCTTTAAACACACTGTTGATTAAATTCACTCCTGACAATGGCAACCTGTTATCTACTTGGAGCATAATGTACTTCATTTACACTTATTTCATTCTTCGTAGGGTTTGTTTTAAAAGGTTAAATCAGTAAAATAGTTTTGAAAACCATGAAAGGTTGACCTTAATTTTTTTAAGATAAGATTTCTTAAGATTTTTATAATAGCATGTAACGATGTTATCTTGTTGAAAATTAAACCAACATTGACTTGAAAATAGTGTTACACAATCATGCCATTACATTAAAGGGGCAGTAGCACGTTTTTTGATAAATTTATATTTTAAATATTTCACTTATAATTGTAAGTAAATGCTAAATGTATCATATTGACAGTGTCAACAATCTCATTACACAAGCCAATCACCCATAGTCAGAGGACAAAGAATGAGGCTTCACATAAAATCCATTGGCGGCCATTTTTTTGTGAACACCTTTAATTCATTTTTGTAAGAGAAATGAATTGCATGGCTGAACTTTACGTTATATATTTGAATTATAACTGCTTGATTTAGTTTGAATACATTGTCTTTCAATTGGAACCATTTATTTTCATTTTCCTGACATCACCTTATATTCCCCCTAAAAACGTGCTACTGCCCCTTTAAAGAACGTACATATTGAGCGTTATGTTTTAATGTTCACAAAGTGCCATAATGACTGCAATCAAACGTACTCGTCAGAAAATACATAACATTTTTAACGGAAGTTATGAAAAATATTTCATATGGATTTTTATATTCATGTGTATGCAGAAAACTGCTCCAAAACTGTCTACTTAAGCCTTGAGTTGTGTTCACCCAACTTCCTAAAATACACCTTTGCTTTTCACAATTGGAATAACAACTTTCAAATGTATTTATTATTTGTCATTCAGCACTTTATATTTCTTTTGAATCGATTAAACCTCGCTTGCATGTTATGATTTTACTTCATTACATAACATTAACTGCCGGAGATATCAAACGCTGATATGTACTACTGCAGATTGCATGAACTTTAGCCAAAGATTGAAACTTTCCCATTACATCACCATTAGTCTTTAAAAAAGGTTAATGTTCACAGTGCTTAAAGTAACCTGAATTTTACTGTTTTGACACTCAGTTCAACACATTCTCAAAAGGTCATAGTGTGTTTATCTTGACTGAAATAACAGTAAATTAAGTAAATTAACACATATATTGCATATATATGATTGATATTTCTCAATTAATCAATTAAATAATGTTTTCAAAAAAACTGGCCTGTCCATACAAATAAAACAATCAGTGTTCTTTGAATGTGGTTTGTTTGTGAACTTCGCAACATTATCTAATAAGTCATTCAACATTATCGCGTGATGAATATCACTATTGACAATCAAAACTTGAAAGGATAGGATAAGGTCAAAGGTCTGAACATTCACAATGATATTACCGGGAAAAAAACAGACTGATATCCTACAGACAAATTATCTGAGGATAAGCTTAGTTGAGGTAAGCTTATTGGTCGGGAAGTTATGGGGGTCACAGAACTCTAGCCAAGAAAGGTATTCTGAATCTCGAATTCAAAATGCAAATCGTGAATTGAGTGATTATTAAAATGGATAGACACTAAAATGTTAACCTTCTTTGTGAAACGTCCATTTCTGCATTTGTAAACAATAAAAGACAAGTTCATAATCAAATTGACATTAATTTGTCAGAAAGGTATTGGTCATTTATTAACAATTTTTGGAAGCGAATGAATGTTATTAAACGTTACAAGGTACAGTAACATAAGTGAAGAAACCATGGTCAAGCAATAACCTATAGAAATCATGTTGTCAAAAACATACCTTCTGCATAAGCAACATCAAGCAGCTAAACAACTATATCTAAAATCCAGCATTTACCCTACTGAACTGCTTGCTGGGCGAAACAGTCTCATCTTGGTGATTAATAAGAAATTTTACCCTATTGTAAGGGAAATGTCAAACGTAAATTAAACCACGTTCTCCTTCAATATTACACCTTATTACTCTAGAGGGCAGTCATATTGGGGTTTATATTTTTCTTACGATCCCACTGGGGAAAACATGATTTTCGTCTTAAGATTACAACATAAAAAGTTCTTGCCTATGAAGTTGCATACTCGGCTTATGCCTTCAAGCTGTTCGTGAGGAGTTTCTTCACTTTTAAAAAATTGTGACCGGTAAGAAATAGAGTAAATATTAGTTCCCATGACATCCTATTTTTATGACATGAATGTCTTTACTGCATTTCCGTCGCTTTTAATTTGAACATGATAGTATTTATCAAAATGTTGTTGGATAAGAGATCAAACCTAACCGTCGTGTCTTCTGAAACAAATATTTGTATCAAAATCTGTTAATGAAATTCAAGATACTATTGGAAAACCTCGGATATTTGTAACTTTATCAACTCTGTTAAAATTTCAGACAATATTGTGTGTTAAGGCTTTGTCATACATGGATCATGAACGCCTTACTGTGATTTCGTTGCAATATCTGGCTGTTTAGCAGTTACTGTAGCCCTAAAAATATCAGTTCATTTTACAAATTTTACCCTCAATGGATTTCTTATTTAGACAACTGTTTATTGGTGATAAATCAAATTCATCATTTGCATCTTGTGAAAACATATACATGTTTATAACAACTCGTAGCTTTCATCAACTCTTGCTTATATGAAGCATGTTAGTATCTACCGTCCTTGTAACAACATTGGTATTGTGTTAATACTTTTTTTTTACCTTGAAGGTCCCCATAAAACGTAATCATAGTACATGATTCATTTCTCCAACAATTGATTTGAAGAAAAATCATCTTGTTGTTAACTCTTCTGAAATCATCTGATTATCGAAAATCTGAAATCTGCTGTGACTTCTATAACTGTCAAACTTAGGATACATATGGTTAACTAATATTTCCTGTGAATGTCGTCCTCTCCCTGAAACGCAAAGAGTACAATTCTCGTGTGACCTTATGTGCTATAGAAATGGATGTATTATTATCATATAGCTGGGTCTAGATGATTATTTCCAAAATCAAATCATCTTGATACTGTAAAACATATGAATATTTTATCCCTAATACTACATCAATAAAGAAGATTTATCATGTATTGCCCTTTACATAAACACACTAAGTGTAAGTTCGTAACATAAATTCTGTCATCAATGTCGTTTACAGCTGTGGTGCATGAACCTCTTGTCAGACAGTTATATTCAATTCGTAAATAACTTGAATATTCAATGAATAACATTTTGACATTGATCATGGATGTAATGAATCATCTAGACACATTCTCGTGACACTTTAGCCCCTATATGTCTCCCAAGGATTCAAGTTTGCAGTATCACACCAAATATTGCTCACACCAGGAATACAGATACATTGAATTGCATATGAAATATGAACTACGCTCGGTCAATGATATCCTTGTGGTCAATGCAGTAACTTTACTAGTGTATTGGCATAATAATTATTCATCTTCTGACGTACATGTAAACTCTATGCTGACTAAATATGTCAACTTCACAGTTCAATCAATATTACATATGTACGAAATTGATGAACACTTGAGGTATTTGTGTATTGTGAGTTTTTTGTTTATTTGCTTCGACAACTGAATATGGATGATGAATTGAACATTCAACAAAATATACATTTGTACACTACTCACAGGAAGTTAGTTATTTGCAAAAGTTTTAATTGTCAGCAATTTAAAGATACGCGTTTTGTTTGAAGTTTCGTTCATACCCACATGCAGACCGGCATCTGGCTCCTGATTTTTAAACTTAAAACAATTTTGGAAATTTTGATTAATTTTTTGAATTTTTGAATTTTTAATCACATTTTTTAGGAGAATTTCTTCATCGGCGTTTTCATTACCAGGGATATCACGTTAAAAGCGATACATACGCCAAAGACAAGCCAGCTATGGCGTCACAAGCAGAATTAGATTCCAATATGTCAGTAAGATAGTGTTTTATTTCATAACATAAATAACTTTTACCGTGCGCTGATGTATTAAGTATATAATGGACACTATTCAAGTGTCCTTTAGATTCTTTTGAGTAGCATATTAAAACTCGTAACTTTCATCAACTCTTGATTACATGAAGCATTCTTTACTCATTATATTACTATTTTGACTATTTATATACTTAACCGTTTGAAAAATCAAATTATCATGAAAATCCTGAACCTCGTGAAAATATATGAAAATTGTATTTCTGTATAAAGTAATCTTTAGTAAAGGCGACTGGTTATGAAATATCCCTTCTATAATGACAAAGAGTCCACAGTGAGTCATTATAAATACCGACATCAATGCCGCAAAAACCTTTCATATATTCCCTTGTTGTCAGACATTTAAATACAAGACGTGAACAACTTGAATATTCAATGTAAAATAAAGAATTTGTTCACTTCTTCTGATATAAGCTTTTATGAATATCATCAAATAATAAGTATTTGAACTTTCTTATCTATGATCAAATAACCCTTATAATACTTGTGATTTGAAATCAAACAACTTTTTCTTGCCTGACGTATTCTATGGCATTGATTGAGTGAAATTTAGTTTCGTGATTTGCAAAACTATATGAAGACAAATTCGAATAGCCTTTTGACCCCAGAGGCAATCGGATATAGCTTTTGTGCTAGGATATGTAAACATGCTAAAACAGGAACCCAAAAAAATGGAATTGTTTGTGTCTGCTGAAAAATATCGATGACATGCACTTATGCACCAATAACAGAATAATAGTTTGCAAAACGTTTTCTAGAAATCTATATTGATGTTTTATGTTAACAAATATGTGTAGATATGATAAATCATCAGACTATATTTTAAGAAATCGAATGATCGTCTTAATATTATGATTTACAGACAATTATCAAAACAATATATATATGTCAGATTAAATAGATAACCCAAAGTCCTACCCAAAAATGGTTGCAACACTGACGATTGTATGCCACAAGCATAAGAAATCAAGAAATCATAATGTAGCGTTTGAAGTTTAACCACCAGCGCCCCATGTATCCATGAATATTAAATGGGTTCACTTTTATTGCGAGGAAAAGAATAAATATGTAATTAGTTGATTAAACGTGTCTAAAGTACTGATGAACCAAAGGGATTTCATTTTACTTAAATGAAGAGGAAGATATACGAAAGACGTCAAAAACGTAAAAAACGTTCATCGAACTTGATCTTATGAGCAAAATCCTTTTTTGACCACCAACAAGAAAAAGACCAATTTCTTTTTTTTTCAATTTGTTTTCAAATCGCATTTGATCCTTATAGGATGTTAAATGAGATATTTTTTCAATGTTATTCAAAAGGTTATTTATTCACAGTGAAACGAAACTAAGACCAAAATAGTTTTACTTACTCGTGGACAGAATAATTGAATGACTTTCAATTCAATAAAGAAAACAGTCCACTCCAGATACTTTGGTCCGTGGCTGGTTGAAAAATTTGACTTACAAATTATCATTTAAAAGCTTATTCAATTTATTTAATAAGAGATATTCAAACGACGTTAGATGTAAGATGTGAAAATATCCGCAAAGAAATAGGTATATACTGCCTATGTTAAAAGATACTCTCAGATGACAAGATAGTTCGACACAATGACAACATTATGACAAAAAAACCCATCTCAAATAAGAAATATTAATGCTATCTATTAATAAGAATATAATTCGTATTACCTCAGTCAAAAGCAAAATAAAGAAAATGTAAAATAAAAATATCTCAAAAAGTATTAAAACACATACACATGAAATCAGTAACCAAGAACACTAATTTGAATGCTGTCATTTCACAAAATGTAAAGTTACAAAAAGGTAACGTTTTCCCTATTGTCCATCAACATTACCTAGTGCCTAAACATATTAAAGGGGCAGTAGCACGTTTTTTGATAATTTAATATTTTAAATTTGTGACTGATTATAGTAAGTGTCAAAAATCTCATTACACAAGCCAATCATTCATAGTCAGAGGACAAAGTATGAAGATTCACATAAAATCCATTGGTGGCAATTTTGAGTGAACACCTTTCATTCAATGTGTGTAAGAACAAGGATTCGCATGGCTAAATTTTATCATTTATATTTGTATCATAACTGCTCCATTTGGTTTAAATAAATTTTCTTTCAATTGGAACCATTTTTTTCTCAGTTTCCTGACTTCACCTTATATTCCCTTTAAAACGTGCTACTGCCCCTTTAAGGTAAAGTAAAAAAGTTCTATGCATCTTCCTAAGGAATAGTAGTCCACAAAATGTCCTAACATCTGTAAAATAGAAAGGAAACACAATAGATCGTTATAAGTTATTGGCAATTATCGGGAGATAATGGACTGGTTTATGTCAAAGATAATGGTTCATAAATGTGTATTACATAGACAGTACTACAATTCGTGTTATCTTTTTATTGTAAATTTCATGTTGTAAAAAATACGATAGCTCTGCAGCTCGCGATTACATAAACTATGTTGAGCCATTTAGTCTTCATGGAAGTTTGTAAATGAATTATAAATAAATTACAGTATCAGTTAATTGAATGATATCTCGAAACTCAGAAATATCATGTTGGGATGTTTTCAACGTTCACAGAGTTTTTTTACAATATAAGCTTCCCCATAAATTTGAGTTTTCGATTATGTTTTTCGATAATTAGCGGGTAAAGTAATCAGTGGGCAACAGTGTTCAATCCATTCTCTCCCCACAGAGGCGGATCGAGGCCCTTTTGTATGTAAACAAGATGTGTTTGTGAAACACGAATGCCCCCGGATGCATATGTCAAGTATCAAAGACCTAGCTCGGACCAATCAAAAGTTATGACCAAGGTTAAAGTTTTTGTGGACAAACGGACAGACGGACGGACGGACAGACGGACAGGTGAAAAACAATAGAAAATAAAAATAGATCACAAAACGAATGAGTGTTGAATATCGAAATATTTCGCTTTCGCTCGTGAATAAATCAAAACATTTGAAAATATCTCGTTGAAATATTTTCGATATTCAACACTCAATCGTTTTGTGATCTCTATTTATTCAACGGGAGAGTAAGACAAAATATACAAAAAACTACAATATCAAGTGTAGCAACAAAGGTTATGTACAGTAATAATCCTTTGTTCACGCTCCAACTCAAACCTTAGCTTTCTCCTTTCAATGGTTAACTTATCACCCTCCCCTTAAACTATGCTAAACAAGAGCCATCAGAAGAGATGGCTTATCCCCCGGGCCCCACCGAAGTTGAATGATCAGTTTAAGCATATATTTTGATATACGATTGTGTGAATAATGTTGTATTCATACATGCAGCTAGTTTTGCTTGACTTTTAGTAACCAACATAAGACTATGATAAATCACAGCTAGGTCTTTTTAATAAGTAAATGCTTATGTTATGCCATTGTCAAGTTTCTCATGTTAATGTGAAGAGAGAGCAAAACAACCATCCTGTTTGATTGAACATGCCGTTTGATTAAAACATCATCATTCCTTGTTGAGAAAAAGTTTAGAAACTAACGGTAATGTTTGAATGAAGACTGTCATTGAGTTTAAACTCCCTGCAAAATTCGATGACGCAAATAGATTAATGGAACAGCTTTTTAACGATTTCATTGAACCAAGGTTAATGAGCAGATACAATATGTTGGCGTTTTCAGGGACCATGTGGACAGTATATCAATCAGGAAGCAACTGAAACTCATTTGACCCCTATGCATTCCTTCCAAATCAACACCCAACACCCTCATCTAAGACTACCCTAGGGGACCCAATCATGCATAACTCCCAACACTTATGAAAGTTTACAGTCTATACTATAATCTATCAAACAGACCCATTCCCTGGAAACGGTTAGGTCTTGGGTGGCTCAAATATGCAATTATTCTCCATTCATACTTCTCTCTAAGACATTTTACAACTGGTTTCAGTGCCCTACATGCGAGACCGAAATCCACACTGAACCAGCGTCTTTCAAGCAACATATAAAACACGCTCATAACAACATCATTTCAGACTCGGACTTACCGCTGCATCCTGTGTGTTTGAGGATTTTATTCTGGTTCCTGGTCCAGGACACATAGAAATGAATCTCACAAAAGCTATGTTCAAACTCTTATGGTTTCCATATATGCAGCATATCACCCTTCTCTGTGGATGTTGGTCTCCACCTGCTCTCGCACATGCAGTCAGCAAGCAACCATCACAAGTCTGGGATCTTTATCCTCATCATTCTCTTTGGAGCGGTAGATGAATTCCTCGTCGCTTTTGTGCGTTTTTGTCAAGACAACAACCAGGATCCTACCTTGAAACATTTGCAGACATGGATGGGCCATGTATTGAACCACAAACACAGTTTCGTGTGGCATGTGCCAGGATCACCACCTTCTTACACTCCTTGGGTTGAGTCTGTTAATAGAAACCAAACTTTCATTAGTAAATATTGCAGAACATGTCTTACAAGTTTATTATAAATATACTTTGTAACTTATAATGTATGTTGTCGAAAAAAATTCTAACTGTGAATAAGATGGATGTAATCGATCATTGTGTGCCATATTTTTGAAATTTTAACAATAATTGTATTTCCAATAGTTGAACAAGAAGACATGGTCATCAACATCCCCCGCCAAATGAGTTTTCATTAAAGCTCCCAATGTTTCCTAAATGGGCTGTAACTCTGTAATAAGTAATGGCATTTACCTCATTTTTGAACTTAATCAAGGTATTGATACCCTTAAGACAAACAGCAAATTTTGTTATTCTATCTTAAATAGTTTCCGAGAAAAGATGTCCCCTTTGATGACTCCTTCGAACAGAGTCCAAAAACATGAAACAAGGGCAATACCTCTGTACAAAATAATTTTGCGTTTCTGATTTTCGAACTCCATCAAGGTAGTGATACCCTAAAGACACACTCACACTGCAAATTTTGTTATTCTATCTTAAATAGTTTCTGAGAAAAGTTGTCCCCTTTGACGACTCCCTCGAACAAAGTCCAAAAACACGAAAAAATGGCAATATCTCCGTAAAAAATAATTTTGCCGTTCTGATTTTCGAACACAATCAAGGTATGTTACAATGAAGACACACAGCAAGTTTGGTAAACTTATCTTAAATAGTTTCTGAGAAAAGTTGTCCCCTTTGATGACTCCCTTGAACAGAGTCCAAAAACACGAAAAAAGGGCAATAACTCCGTTAAAAATATGACACACATCAAGTTTGGTTACCCTATCTTAAATAGTTTCTGAGAAAAGCTGTCCCCCTATTCTAATTACAAATCATTTACAACCTAATATTGTTAACATTTAATTCAGCAAAGCTTTCACTTATTTTGTTAATTGTTGTGTATCATATGTTAAGTTATGTTAAAAATGTAATAGCATTTAGGAAAAACTTTGATATAAATTTATTGGTAAAAAGGCATATATCCCGTCAAGGTGCGTATAGAAGGAGAACAGTTCTCCAACTTCCGGTTTGATGGTTATTGTGACTATCGCCCCTGTCAAGATGTGAATTTTCTGGGCCATGAAACGTTTTAAACAACGTTTTAAGAATACATAATTATAAATCTGTTTCAGATGATGGACCATGTGCCTGGGAAATCCATTAGAGTGTGAAGTTCTGGGATGGCGTCGGTGGCATAGAAGAACTGTCCTCTTCAACCATCCAATGACTGCCACTGACTGACCCACATCCCAATGATGTTTTGGAGAAGCAATTGTGGCCTTGTCGGCAGCATTGTTTTAGGAATCGGCAGTTGTACATGCAAGTATTTTAGTATGAACCACGGTTTCTGTTACAAACTAAGTTTTATAATGAAAAGCAACTTGTATTTTAATATTACATGTTTCAGTTAACGCAAGCATCCGTTCGGCCAAGGAGCGCAAGAGGCAAAGTCAACCCAAAAACATGTCAAGGGCCAATTAGTTACAGACATTGAAGCAATGTTGCCAACAATAAAGTATTTCATTAAAATACCAAGAAATCAAATTGAAAAACATTATCTCAACCAATTGTCCCCACATTACCTTGAGTGAGTGAGTTGAGGTTTAACGTGTTGTCAGCAATTCTTCAGTTATTTAACGAGTGTATGTTGCCAGCCAAAAGAGAGTAGACAGATCAGGGAAAAAGAGATCGAAAGGATGAGAGAAAAGACGGAAAGGAAGACATTTTAAAGCAGGTTTTAGAAGGACTCTCATTTGGTCTTGCTTCTATCCGTCGACCTGTCATAGCTCTCGGGATCGTCGAAGCACACAAACCACCACACAACGATAAGGTATTGAGTCCAGTGATGGATTTCCTATAGAAATACGACAAAGTAAACGTGGGATTTGCAAATAACTGTTACTTTAATTCAATTCAACATAAGGAAAGAACTGAGGGAAAACATTGCCACGTGATTCTGATAGTCTTTGTAATATTCATGAAACAATATACGTTGTTGAATTCTGGCGTGACATTTCTCTATGTCCAAGGAGCAGCTGACTTCTCTATATTCATCTATACTTCTCAACCTGCCTGAAGCATCAACTGTAAATGAAAGACTGGAAAATTCCTCCAGCAGTATGTCAAGGAAACGGATGACGCTAAGCTTGAGACGTTCTTCCGTTTCTGTACCGGGTCAGACATGCTGTACACTGATGAGATACACGTCACCTTTGTTCCAATGGAATATTTTGAAAGGAGACCGATTGCTCGCACATGCTGGGCTGTGCTGAAACTTCTTAAATTATATGTTAAGAAAGGAGTTCGAAAACTTCCCAGTTGAGGATTTATTTAAGAATATTATTTTGTTTTCAATCTGTCTATCTGTAAGGGGACACATGAAGTTGTTGTGTTGTTTGAAGTAATTATTTTGCTCTTAATATCGAAACTTTGAATTGTTTGTCATTGAAATGTAAGCTACCTTTAGTTATGATTTTGTTGTTGTAATATTAGTTACACGTTTTTTAAAGGGTGTCCTGAACTATAAGACCTTTGGAGAGTCTGTATTTTTTTAGGCGAACTTCATATCCCAGGATATGTGGTTACAATCCATTGACGGTTGCAGCGCTTCTTAAGGCTGAAACGATGAGCGGTTGGACGTGGCAGATGATCACAGCTTTACTTGTGGATGGAATATTACCTGTCAGTTTAATTTTTCATGTGATATAAGTTACGGTTAAATAATTGTGAATATAATTGAAAAAATATCGTTGGTAATTTCTTATTAACTTTCATATTATTTATTTTCCGATTTATATTTCGTGCCTTTAAAAGGTAGTTCGTGTTTAAAAGAATGCTTCGCGGTCTACCGGGTAGCAGGTACCGTGGCACATCCGCCAAGTGCGCATGTGCAAATCTAGGCGAAAACATCTCATGTTTCTAGAAACTCAGAAGCATGGTCCTTTTATTATCCCCCGCAACAACGAAGTTGCGGGGGGTATTAAAATGGGTTCCGTCCGTCCGTCCGTCCGTCCGTCCGTTACACTTTGTGTCCGGCTCATAACTTTCTAACTAATCAACCATTTCAATTCAAATTTGTTATGGACATGAAGAAACATGTAATAATGTGTCATGAGAAACAATTTTCTGAAAATCTACATAAAATATTAGGATTTTGGAGAAAAAGTGGTAAATTTTTTAAGAAATCTGTTACAAGTCCCGTCCGGCTCACAACTTCTAAACTAATCATCACATATTGATAAAATTTAATATGGAGATACATAATCATCTGAAGGTGTGTCATGAAGAACAATTTTGGAAATATTTTTATAAAATTTTGCCTTTTTTGGCAAAAAATGAGGACTCTGTTGGAAAACTGTTACAAATCCTGTCCGGCTCATAACTTCTAAACTAATCATCACATATTGATAAAATTTGATATGGAGATACATAATCATCTGAAGGTGTGTCATGAAGAACAATTTTGGAAATATTTTTATAAAATTTTGCCTTTTTTGGCAAAAAATGAGGACTCTGTTGGAAAACTGTTACAAATCCTGTCCGGCTCATAACTTCTAAACTAATCATCACATATTGATCAAATTTGATATGGAGATACATAATCATATGAAGGTGTGTCATGAAGAACAATTTTGGAAATATTTTTATAAATTTTTGCCTTTTTTGGCAAAAAATGAGGACTCTGTTGGAAAACTGTTACAAATCCTGTCCGGCTCATAACTTCTAAACTAATCATCACATATTGATAAAATTTGATATGGAGATACATAATCATCTGAAGGTGTGTCATGAAGAACAATTTTGAACATATTTTTTTAAAATTTTGCCTTTTTTGGCAAAAAATGAGGACTCTGTTGGAAAACTGTTACAAATCCTGTCCGGCTTCTAACTTCTAAACTAATCATCACATATTGATCAAATTTGATATGGAGATACATAATCATATGAAGGTGTGTCATGAAGAACAATTTTGGAAATATTTTAATAAAATTTTGCCTTTTTGGCAAAAAATGAGGACTCTGTTGGAAATCTGTTACAACTAAACTAATCACATTTTTGATCAAATTTCTTATTGAGATACAAAATCATATGTTGGTGTGTCATGAAGAGCAATTTTGAAAATATGTTTGTTTAAATATGATCAAATTGATCTTGAAGATCCAAATACATAATACATAAATTCATTCGTTTGATTTGAATTTTGTCAGTTAAGTCCAATTATGCCCAACAATGAACATAAAGTTGGTATGATTTAGTTTCTTTCATTTCCTGGAAAAGTTGTGTTAATTTGTGCGACAAAAGTTAATCGGCAATATGATAAGGAAAACCTATACATATTGTGCAATTTGCGGGGGATATAGCTCGACCATGTCAGCTGCTTGTTAAGATATAAACGGATATTTTATGGACTCTTATTTCTGGGATGCACCTTATAGGCATTGCAAACAGGGTAGACACTGGAAACGGAGCCGTGAAGTCGGATTTGGCAGGGTGTACCGTGCGACAGGTCATGTGCACAAGCACTCTATGCATGAGCAGTGCTCAGATACTAAATATAGAGAGAATACTAAACGACGTTCAGTTTAATAACATATTTATGAAACGAGTGGATGGTATTCGTATTTAACGAGCGAAAGCGAGTTAAATACCAATACTATCCACGAGATGGTAGGAAAGTAGTTCCCAATGCCATCACTTTCACGTGCAATGTTTCACAACAGTGTTGAATAACATGTCATTGTTTCACAACTGTCGTATCTTCAACGAGAGTGTAATAAATATATGTAGTATGTATGAGCACTCCCCATGCATCTACAGTGGCGTATGAACGGGGGGCGCGGGGAGGCGGAGCCCCCCCAAAATTTTCGGAATTAAATTTTTTTTTTTATTATTTACAACTCCTCAAACTGATAGCTATAAGGGTACATTAAATATATATTGGTATGATTAAAATTAGTTCTTTTTACCAATAACTAAAAGAATGGACTATGTGCAGTATGCTATGAATAATTCGAGTTCAGAATATTTCATTTAAATATCCAGAAGGTTTTGACCTCTTCACACATGCAGTAGCCTAAATTCTGCAATGTAGAATCACGTGCTTAGCAGCACACGCGCACGTATTGTTGGATCACATTGATTGGCCATTTCGCGCGTTAGCTTTCCACTGTGTCATGATCAGCTGAAATATGACAGTGGCATATGATGTGTCTTTGGCAGATATCATAAGTTAAAACCTGACAGTTGTATCTTATTATGAGCAATTAAACTTGACCCATGTATCTTAAGGAATAAAGGTTTTGAAAGGAAATGTTGTTTTTGATCGCTTTTGGTCAAGAAAAATGGCTACAGATGAATGAAAAGAGGTTGAAAACTTTAATTATCAAATGCAGTTAACATACTTATTGATTTTACAAGACAATTTACGAAAATAGTCATCTTTATACACCTGATAACCTAATATTTAAATGCAATTTTAGATCTAATACAAAACAATCCTGTCTGTAAACGTAATTTAACCGAAATTTCAGTAACACATTACAACATATCAGTTGCATATACATATATATCAAGCGACACATATGCAATTATACATGCTTTAGGGGGAAATGTCCATCAGCACTATAGAATTTTCCAAATTTGCGCCCCCCCCCCCCCCCCCCCTCTTGAAAACGTTCTTACGCCCCTGATCTAGTGCTTATAGTCATGTGAAAAGCCAAACGGGTCTGACGGATGACCTTGACTTTAGATGGAATTCGAAATATAACCGCTAATTGACCCATTAACGAACATTAGTTGGGAGAACTCGAAGTATGTACTTTGTTAGTGTTGTCAACTCATGTCCGATCTTACAACCTTGGTATGATGGCTATTCCTTATGGATGTACGCCCCTATAGTAAAAAAAACCCAAAAAACTCTAATGTCATTCAAAAGAGTAACTTACGAAACGAATTGACTTAGTCTTTGTATTCCATTGCCAATGTACGGTCACTTCAGTAGCCGTGAAATAACAGACTCCTTGTCACATTAAATGTAGGTATGTGAATGAAGATATACCGCTACATTATTTTTGGTTTGCGGCTTGGGCATATTTGATTTGTGTTTTAGGCAATTTATATTTAATGACACAGGGTTTTTTTCGTTTTCAAGCAGAGATCCTTAATATATTAAGAAAGTCATTCGAAGTTTTGTGGTATACCCAAATGTATAAACGTATGCAATATTTGCAAATGATTTTTCTCATTGGAAAATGAATGCAAATTTGTAATATTTATAATGATTTTCATAAAAAATTGACAACAGCTATGAAAGGACATTTGGTTATTCGTGAAATAGTTTGATTTTGTCAACCTACTTGCAGCGGAGTCCGCCTTTACAGTAAACTATTATACCATCAGCTATCAAGAATTTTCAAGCTTACATTTTGGATAATAGCGACTTTTGCGAAGCAGTGATTTTTTTTATTGTACTTTCCTTGTCATATTTCAAATGTCAATAGTTTATATTACTCATAAATCAGTTGTAAAAGAAGATATTCAACATTATGAGCTCTTGAAAGGTTTGCTGGTGTAATATTTCTCTCATGTTTATCGTTATACTTTCTGTAGGATTTATGTGTCATATCAAGGACATCTTAATTCATTGAACATTAACTTTTTATCAGAGTTTCTTCACGGAATAAAAAATATCACATTTTAAATTCAAGTATATTTGGTTACGATCAATATAAACGTAAATCTCTGACTTCAAAAAGCAACGAATATATGTCTCAATTAATTTCATCAAAATATTGTAGAAGGGATTATGAAAAACATTCTCATAATGGTAATGAAGATATCCAATTTTATTGGTCCATTTCAGTTTTAATGTTATTAGTTGACATTTTGTACAAAAGATCCAAAATGAAAACAAAAAAAGCTCACTTTTATTTTGAATATGAAAACTGTTTAAAAAAGACAATCTCAGCTACCGAATCTAGCCACTCTATCGAATCCCTCTCAATCAGTCAGTGCTGTCAGATTATACATCTCACTCATTACGTTTGGGCTAAATCTAAATTATTTGAAGCTAATTTATTAGGATACGGAAATACGATTAAGGCGAATTGCTTGAATAACGTAATTCCTTTCAAACACACTGTACTGTTACAGATTGATTGTATTCCCTTTGGCAGTTATGAGACAATTAATGAACGTCTGCTGGAAAATTGTTTAACTCAATTTTGATTCTGAAATTAATTTACGCTCGTCTGCTTCCGATGGTCTCTCCCCACAGAGGTAGATCAAGTAATATACACCTACAAAAATGTTTTTGAAAACAACCAGTTCTGGAGATTCGGTTTGATTTCCCATGTGGCATAACATTGCAACAAAATATATTCGACCATTGAAATACTTCTTAAAGTGGCAGTAGCACGTTTTTATGGGGAATATAAGACGATGTCAGGAAAATGAAAATTAATGTTTCTAATTGAAAGACACTATTGTATTTTAACTAAATGCAGCAGTAATAATTCATATATGTAACGTAAAGTTTAGCCATGCGATTCCTTTTTCTTACAGAAAAAGAATTAAAGGTGTTCACACAAAATGGCCGCCAATGGATTTTATGTAAATCTTCATACTTTGTCCTCTGACTATGGATGATCGGCTTGTGTAATGAGATTGTTGACACTGTGAATATAATACATATTGCATTAACTTACAGTTATCAGTGAAAAATGTTAAATATAAAATTATCAAAAAACGTGCTACTGCCCCTTTAAAGCTACTTGATGTCATTGCAACCCTTTTAATGAGAAGAAACACAAGAGTAATTACAAACTTCACTTTACATATTTGACTTGTACTACACTCAGGCAATAGAAACAATACCAACATTTCAAAAATAGCACAAAACCAATTCCTGTTGTAAATTCAATGCGACTACGAACCCTTGTGATAGGCACATCAGTAGTGAAGCAGTACCCACAATAGCAAACATCAAAGTATGATACGTATTAATGTATGACTGTTCAAATACAAGAGGGTCCTAAAACAACCTTTTCAATGTTAAATTTGGTCATAATCTTTGGAATTGGAATAGAAATGATATGAAATATATAAATTTGATAAATTAACGTTGTTATCAATATAAGAAACATGTTTCATGCATTTTGTCTGCAATTTGGTTTAGTTGGCTCTTGAAGGCACGGACTAACCCTGTTTCAGCTATCACTCGTAGCTTAAGCTATCATGCATTTTATATATCGTTTTTTTGTTGCCCCTAAGCGTATCTCTGTGGATAGAGAATGAGTAAACATAATTATGTGTTACTGTTATGTATATATTTATTATTAAATATAATAATATTTGAACTTTAGGCATTAGCATTTGATTTTTTACTGCAATACATATTTATAAAAATAGTGGTTCAAATCACAATGCCTTTACCATGATTCAATAGTCAAAACTTTAAGAACAGCTTCGCTGATTGCACAACTAACTTTGCCTCTAATAAGACAAATCCAATTCTAGCGCACAAACTCGGCGTATCAACATTTGATGATTTGATCTGCCTCTGTGGGGAGAGAATGAGTGACATGGTCTTTACCTTTGTAATGCACCCCTGAAGAGGACATAGCACTTGTCTACAACCAGCCCTTGCCTTCGGGTAATCTTTTTTATACCTGCTTACATGCATTTGTCAATCGAATTGTTGACAAGTTGTTTACTTGGTAAAGGAACAAATAACATGTTATGTCATTTCAATAGCTTACTTAGTCATTAACATTGTGCAATAAAACTGAAATGAAATTGCTCAGTAACAGTTAACTTTCACCAACCACTTTACGTACTTCTTTGAAGGCAAACAAATGCCTTAACAAGGAAATATGTATCCCATAGTAAACGATTAACACATCAAATCGCATTTTGCGCATAACATTTATTACCTATAATGAATATAGTGTAATGTATTAATATAATTATTGTATGCGACAAACGGTGATTCAAAATCAGTGATATTTTTATTGAACATTCTTCTTTTAAAATCCGTTAAATTTCTGTTACAGACTGATCTTCTCGAAACTTGCAAATGAGAATATTAACATTTATTAAGCTTTGTTCATGGTCTTTTTATTTTCAGTAGGCTTTTATCACTACCTCAAGAAACACATTATGGAAGCGTTGAAAAGACGATTTATGCACAAAAACTTTTAAAGGCCTGGCTTAATTCAAACGTCTGTTTTATTGCGATACTGCGGCTTAGTAGAAAGAAGATTGAAGTTAGCGCTAGTGAAGTCTTACATTCGTTATGCAGTTCATGAAATATTCATCAACATTCAATTACAATGATTTAAAACTGTTGAAGACGAGAAATCGACAAACTATCGGTAATGTTCACCTTTACGAAGCATAATCTTTGTTTTTAAATCCCAAATCTACCTTTGCAGTAGGAATATGTGCGTTACCAAACGTCAACTCAAGGTTATCTCCTACTACACGGCCTCTATCGATATCCTACACCCTTGTGATAAAATGCTAGCTAGATATGATGTGTCTTTGTGCGATGGTATCCCATGTGTAAAATATTGACGTTTGTACTTTAAATAATTCCATAGCATATTCATTTATACATGGGGCAAATGTTTAAGCTTAAATTAATAGCTTTTAATGTTTTAAAAAACTGGTTTAAGATTCTACGTATGCCAGAACACCGCCTTCCAAAAATAGCTTACAACATGATGTTTCACCTTGATAGCATCGGCAAAATTACATGGGTATCACAGATTAGACAATTATTATTTTCTCATGGATATGGTTTTATTTGGCTCAACCAAAATGTTTGTCAGCAACAGATGTTTTTAAAAGGTTTTCGTAACGTTGCAATAAATATGTTCTATCAAGGATGGCATTCCAATATTGAAAGCAGTTCACGGTATGATTTGTATAGAAAGTTTAAGAGTTTATTAGAACCAGAAAAATATCTATCAGTCTTAACGAATATTCTTTTAAGAAAGTTATATATCAAATACAGACTTGGTTTGTTAAAACTTATGATTAACTATGGAAGATATATCTCGCTTGAGAGATCACAAAGATTATGTCCATTATGTAATGATGCTATAGAAGACGAAATACATTTTACATTTGATTGTCCGTATTATACTGAACTGAGATTGAAATATCTACCAAAACGTTTCTTCTCGATGAGGAGTGTAATAGCATTCACAGCACATTTGTCATCAAATGATGAAGATGTTATATTGAAATTATGTTTGTTCATAAAACATGGCCTGGATCTTAGACAAAATGTGTTAAAGGGAAATTCGTAATCTATGCTTTGTGTTATGCAAAATCTTAAACAATTTTTTATATAATCCTACATATATGTGAATACTAATTCCATTGTTATATTTATGCGCATCTCTGTAAAGATATATATATATATATATATATATATGTGTGTGTGTGTATATCATTGTATATGGGCCAGAGGCCTCAAGTACAATAAACTTCTTTTGACTTTTGACTTTTTGCTATTGATTCCTTTTGATTTTTCACGCAATATTCAGTGTTGCAACCATTTTTGGGTTAGGCGTATTGTTATCGTTTAATCTGACGTACATTTCAGTGTTTCAACTATTGTCTGTAAAAACTATTATCAAGCCACTTTCTCTACTTCTTAAAATATTTTCTGATGATAAATCAGAATAAATTTCATTTGGATAAATATATATGAGCAAACCTTTTTAGGAGGAATCGTGTTTCAAAAGATTTAGTTCGCTTACTTCTGTACTGATTGTCATGGAGATAATAAACATATCAATCAAGGCATATAAAATCTTAGACAGGAAAAGTTGTTTGATTTCAGAACCAGCTATAAGAATGAATTGACCCTAAATGGCATAAGCGAAATACATACAATGTTATGGCATCCACATAGACAAAGTCCCCGATTTTATAAGTAGTCGGTGATTTACAAGTTTGAGGCCTAAATTCCAGTCTAAGTAAACCTAGCCTCAATATTATCCGTTTCACTCCTATACTGAGTCTAGCAAGGCCTAGTCGAGGGTCGCGTCAGCCGACCTTTCTGCGACCTATGACCCTCCAACGTTATACGTGCGAAGGCAGACTATTGTGGTTGGTAAGATAAGTTCTGATTGGTCAATTCGATTCGTGGGCTGACGCGACCATCTACTATGTCAAATCTTCAAATTGACCTTTCATGTTCACCACAGCACTCTTTATTTATTGTTATATTATATTAACGAGATATCTTGTGAACCGGTGTATACGATATTTTCAAAATTGGTCATATTCTATGTTAATCGAAGCCATTCACTTTAGGCTAATTTGACCTTATTTCAAGGTCACAAATGTACATTGAATCTTTTAGAACTCTTTTTAATGGTATATTTCATAAACCGATACATACAAAGTCGTCTTCAATTTTATTCAGCTTTTATTTAGAAATTACGCAGACAGCAGAATAAGGAATGAATATTCCAATTAACTGGTAAATTAAAGGCGGGGAGTGTATCATTGACCGAGTGTGCTTCATATTTCATCAGTACGACCTAAAGCTGGCAATATTTAGTGTGAAACAGACTGATTAGGGTCAAGAACCACAAACTATGGCTTCTCGAGAGACCAATTTAAGCTAACATGTCAGGAGAACGAATAATATGTCTAGATGATTAATTATATCTATGATGAATGTCAAAACCGGGAGTTCACAATCAGACGATTGACCTGTTTCTTGTTTTACGTTCAACATATTCAAGAATATTCAAGTTCGTATATCAACGCAATTTGAACTAATTGAGTTTATGAAAGGGGAATTTTATGACCAATTTCTTTACTAGCATAGTATTTGGATAATAATCAAGAAATGAAACATCTATGTTTAACGGTCTCATGACGATAGGGTTTGTCAAATATAACCAGTTAGAAATAGTTATTTTATCATCTTATAAATAATATGCCGTGTGCAATAATTATGTTATCATCTTATAAATAATATGCCGTGTGCATAGATCGATGTAATTGACTTTTGATAATATCTACAATGTAAATGTACTTTTGTCTACGTATTTATTGTTATAGTATTTTCACTTAAATGGTCTTAATGTGTGACTACTTTAGAAATAGGCACACAAATGTGGGTGTAAATTATAAATCTAACGATTTTCAATAACAATTCACAAACAATTAAATACAGGGCATTCCATTGAGTAGTTTATATATAACATCATGTTAATTTTAATCAGGTGAGATCAAACATTTAAATTTTTATCATTTAATATTATCGTATTTGGTTTACGTAATTAGAACTAGAAGGGAAGTGGATATCTAAAAATAAATAAAAAGCAGAATATGATCATTACATAAATATGCTTACAAAAGTTTGTTTAATTGTAAAAGCTTTTCTATGTGATATTAAATTTTTGAAAAATTGTCACAATTTCTTACCAAATTTCTTATAGTAAAAAAATGAGGAATTATTTGTACGTCAGCCATTAATACGCTACATCTATAGGAGGAAGATATGAAACGTGCCAGATACAAGTTTTGCATTCTCAACGAGAGGCATGGGCTCAACGTTTTAAAATCTTAATTTCCTTCTTTCTGCAATGTTTTGAGATTTAACAAGTGTTTAGCAAAATTTCGATCAAAATATTCAATAGTGGCCAATATTAATAAATTAATTACGTTTTAACAAAGGTAAAATTGTTTAATGATGAATTTATGATCAAGAAATTTGAGTTTTTACCATATTACATGATATTTGCACTGAGATCAAATGTTTACAACTTTACTAACAATCACCGGTGTTTGAGAGATATTTTGACCTTGAGTATTGTATAAAGAATATGAACCCCGATACGGTGATAAAATTGAATATTAATGGAGATTGTGATGGTTTTACCTTTGACATTTCCCTTACATTAAGGTGGTATTCATATTGCGCGTCGAGATGAGAATGATTAGGACTTGACGGTCAGGGGAGTAGTTCAATGGGAGACATAATTGGTTTGAAGCATGGACATTCGCTGTAACTTTAGTTTCTTGATGCAGATGCAATGGTGTCGAGTTTCCTCAAAATGACATTCAATTTCTATTGTTAATTGGTTGATATGAATTCATTATAGCTTACGGCACCATGTCAGATTTTATTTACATTCATTTGCCTTTTAACGATACTGTAAATGTCAGTTGTCCTTATTGCTGTTTTGTGTAGACAAGTGTAGACGAAGACAAAGACGGAACTACCAAAAGCGCCATTAGACCACAAGAACGAAATAAGAAAACATTGAAAGAACTGTAAAACTGTCACACTGAGACACACACAAGTGATTAACGAAACCAATTGTGGGGGGAAAAACCGGTAAACCATCACAACTTTGCAATTGATAGTGTGCTGTATCTCACTTTATTTTAAGAGTAAATATTATAAAGAACCTATGAATTGTCCAGTTTCTGTTAATTTTGTTGGTATTCATTTGTGAAAAGGTTGTGCGTATCAAATTCAAGTAACGTTCTCCCGGCAAGCGTTCAACGTTCTTTTTCACCCCTCAACTAAGACCATTTCCTCCACTAAGCACTAAGCTCATCTTCATACATTTGTCTGGAGAATGTCAGTTCTGACTAAGTTCCAGTAATATAATTGCGAATGTTCAGACTGTAGACATAATCCTTTCCTTTCAAGTCACTTTGTACATTGTCAATACTGATTTATTTCAAGGGATAATGTGTATTTAGCTAATTAAATCAATTCTGAAATTTCACATGAAAATCATCTTCGAAGAAAAACGATTGTGATTAAATTAAGGGATTGTTCTGTCTGTATTGACAGGCCGAGTTATTTTTTGATAAAACCTAATGCTATAGTTTAGTAATCTTACAACAATAAATATGCAATAGAAAAATTAAGTTATGAAATATATTTTAAAATATAATATCTACAACCGTGTATGCACGTGCACAGTAACGATAAACTGTTATATGCCCATACATAGGCTCACATTACTGGTTACTTGATATATTGACAATGAAATATGTTTTAAGGACTAATGAAGATGTTATAGCAACGATTCTGTGTTACATCTTGCTTCATATATTCCAAAGTTTAGAGTATATCATGTGCTCGTTAGTTAATGTTATGTTAGATGTTTCAAAACAATGTTTTCTACAAGAGACGAGATAAAACGAGATGTTTATAATCTTTCTTATAGATTCTATGAACGAAATCTTAATTACCTTGTAAAGGCACAATGATTTCTCCTAGGAAGTATGTATATCCATATTATCCAAATTAGTTCCAAACCATCCTTGAAATAGTCCATTATATATAATGGAGAAAACGTTATTTCTAAAACAAACTCCAAGGGACATACTATTGTCGATAACATGAAGTTGCAGTTCCTTTTAACTCGGTGTATTGTTATGAACATTACCTCCTATCAGTCACCCAAACAGTTTTAAAATACACTAACGCATGTCTGAATTGACTTTGGACAAGATGAATACAAGAACCCGAATGTTGTCATTAATTGTGAGAGGAGGTTTTCATCTATCTCAGTTGGAATGTTTTCGAGGCAATTGCGAAATAAACCTATGTTAAAATCATATTGATAATCAATGTAAAAGCCTTACCTATTTATCAAGACACACGTTTATCATTAATTACTTATAAAGTGGTGATGTGGGATTTATCGCCGCTTTCAAGAGTATTTTACTTATATCGCGGCTGCTAGTATTATTGCAGGGGGAAAGCCCGCAACACTACCGTCCTCGTGCTTTAACTATAATAGTTCAGGGCAAAACTATACTTTATTACAAAACACACTGGGGTCGAGCGAACTTTATTTCTTAAATAAAAGCTGATAAAACTGCTCATAAACCAGTAAACAAATTCATTGTGAAATGCTCTTATTAAATTAAGGTAAGTAGTATTTTGTTTGGCATGCATACCAAAGGATACTCAAAGCAATGGGATTGTCGTGTTACATCTTATAGGCTCAAGGTCACGCTTGTATGTATTGATTAGACATATCCCAGAATACACTAACATTGATTAGAAGTAATTTCCAACAACATGGCATGTGATAGATAAGCCAAGGTCACTATATTTAGACCAGTCTTCGTTGTGGTGTAAATGAACACACCTACGCTTTACCGGCGAGTCAACTTTGAAAAGAAACATAAAAATATGATTATGAAGGTGACTTTATGCGCGAACACTTATTATTTGACAACTTACAGACGTACGTGGTTTAAATCCTTAGGAAGTAAATTAGTAAAACATTCTTACGATGTTTTTGAGAGGCATTATCTCGATGCATGAGGAAGAGTTCTATGGAATTTCAAATTTGTTATTGCAAGAGTGTAATCTTTCGATAGATACTTAACCTTATATCGTTATCAAGCATTGTATATTTTGTATTGCTCAATCAACAAGCATTGTATGCATTGTATTACACAGTCAACAAGCATTGTATGTGTTCTATTACTCTGTTATCAAGCACTGTATGTGTTGCATTTTACAGTTCATAATATTTTTCTTCTGGATTCAGTAAACATACAATTTGACGAGCATCTTGATGCATCAACCGTTACCAAGCACACTGAAGCACTGTTTCAACAATATACAATCTCGCACATTGCATTATGTTTTTGGTCATAAGCAAGGAGATACATTAACAAATATATTTCAATGAAAACCTCTGATAATACATTTGGAATACTTACTTACTTGGAATAAGACGTAAATAGTGGTATTGATTACATATTGTTTGGTGTTAACCTAACATCTTTTATAGCAAGTAATTATATCGACAAATGCCATATACACTTCATATGCAGACCTTTTCTATATTTTTACAGCCTAAAGTTTAGGAAAAATTAACGAGTAGATGTGTTACTGCCGATTTTGCTCAATGAATAAATGAATAATTACTCGAATAATTAGACTAAAAACCTATGTACACCTTTGTGGCTGTATTTTTCAATAAACGTTGATTGTCTTCTTCATCACCCCGATTCCAAAAAATATCCGCTATCGTTGAAAAATGACTAACATAAAGTTCATATGAAAGAAGCAATAGAGAAAATTATGAAATCATTAAATCGAGCTAAAATATACTTAAGTCTATCTTCATTTGTATCAAAATATTGTTCTCTTATGAAAATAAATTCACTAACAACCAGAAAAGACATTTTGTCCTTTCTTATGAATCACATTTTTTTCTATCTGAAATGATTTTTTTACATAACATATTTTGATACATGCACATCAAGGAATTAACATCAGACAAACCATACGACGACCGTAAAAAGCTTCATATACGTCCAAAAGGTCATGTTGTCAATAAGTTGAACTTTGATGTCATAAGGGAGATATTCTATGCTAGTTTGTTGGCAAACATTCCATGAGCTGTCATTCAAACTTCCTGTGATATTTGTTTCTGACATGTATTCGTCTAATTCAAGGATTACAGTGGCTTCAAAGCATATAACGGTCATAAGGGACAGGTAATCTGTTATAATCTGTACTCACAGAGCTTCTAATGTTCTACAAGGACATATGTTAATCTTGCTAAAGTTTTTCTAAGAAAACTTCCACAACGAAAAGATAGAAAATTTGTATTTGGATCCTTGTACCAGAGAGAATTGGTTATCAACAATTTCGTTGTCCTTTTATTTGATTTTGACTGGTATTTACTTATTTATGAAATGACACATTAAACCGATTGGCCAGATTGGACAACAAGCTCATAAGAGCGTATTTTTAGGCCGCTCCAATACAACTACATCTGTACGATATTTATATACAAACGAATTCTAGATGTATTCAAATCATAGGTGAACTTAACAAATATGTACTGTGATAAAGCATGTAAACCATTTTGGTTTATTTGACGATTATCCAAAAGTGTGCTGAGTAGTAGAGAGCCTGAGCTGGGAAGTCGCAAGTGTATCTGCTCTTACATTTCTGCTTATCTTACCCTGATATACCAATTCTATCTTTCCAAGTTTTGGAAGAGTGAAACACCATATCATTTTGGATGGATACTGTGAAAAACTTTTGCAAAAAACTTTGAAAATATGTGCTTTTGGAGGACTTTTTCATCAATATCTGTGCTATTTTGGCTCTCAGTGGGAGTGAATATCCAAGCCAGTAACCTGAGTGCACTGATTGACAACACAAGGACAATGGCCAGTGATGTAACATATCTCACCTACAGCAGGAATGAGCTTATGTCAATCAGGACAAAGGCTAAAAAAGACCAAGCAGTGACTTACAAAGCCAGTGTCATAAGGTTGGACTTTCTTTCAAATCAATCAAGTATTTCAAAAGAGGAAGCCGGGGTGGACGCAAGACAAAGAAAACTAATGCAGCTATTGGGTCACATTATCACTCAAGATTGTCGATGCCTTCACTTATGGAAAATTCAAAACTTTCTGATTCACCTAACCTGAACAAAGGAACAAAACACATGAACTGCAAGAATATCTGCTTGACCATGACATTGATGTATGTGTCATTTCCGAAACCTGGCTAAAAGACAACGATATTGTCAGTGTGAATTAACTTTTACCATCGAGTTACAACATTTCCTTTCAAAACAGACAATGCCGATCTGGAGGTGGCCTTGCTATTGTTCATAAAGAGTCCCTCAATATGAAGACAATTTGCAAAACCTTCCAACCTAGCTCTTTTCAAGCTATTGTGGTTGTTATAAAAACACCAATAGGACCATTATGTTTGGCTGCTGTCTACAGACCCCCACCAAGCAAACAGAATTCCTGCCCTTTCACGCTTTTTTTTGATGAATTTACAAAACTGCTTGAGCTATTAGTCAGTTCCAACGACCATCTGATGATCACTGGTGACTTCAACATCCATGTGGGAGATGTACATAACCGGAGTGCTGTGCAGTTTCTCGATATACTGTTTTCATTTGGTCTTGGACAGCATGTATCCTCCTCTACACACAAAAATGGGAATATTCTCGATCTCGTGATCACATAGTCATCAGATACCATACTGTCATCTCTATCTGTTATTGATCACCAAATATCAGATCACAGTTCCATTTTCTGTAATCTACATTGCAAAAAACCCACAAGCATATGGAAGGAAATCACCTACAGGAAAGTTAAAGAAATATCCACATCTGCATTCACTGACGAAGTGAATTGTCTTGATGTTACTGCAATCCTTGCTGAACAGGAAAGTGTTGATGGCAAATGAGCAACTAAATGACTGTCTGACATCTGTACTAGACGAACAAGCACCACAGGTGACGAAGAAAGTGAAATTAAGGCCTAATACCAAGTGGATTACAGTAGATGTTCATAAAGCAAAACATGCCAGACGAAAAGCAGAAAAAATCTGGAGGAAACGCAAGTTGGAAATTGACAGACAAGTGTATAAAATGGAGAGAAACAAGGTGACACAACTTGTACACACAGCTAAGTCAGAGTACTACAAGTCACTTGTTTCTGAAAATAAGTCCAGTACGAAAAGACTATTCTCCGTAACAAATTCTCTGATAAAGCCAAGGGAAAAAGTGACCATCGAACCACCCAGTGTCAATAAGGATAAAGCAAACAACTTTGCTGCCTTCTTCCAGAATAAAGTAAAGGACATCTGTTCTGCTCTATCGACTGGTGAACCAAGTGTGACAGCTCTACATTATGATCCACAGTTCCAGGGTCAAACTCTGATAGTCTTCCGTCCGGTTACAGTCACAGAGATCGACGGTCTTGTTGTGAGAGCTGCAAGTAAAACCTTCGCATTGGATGTGTTACCAACATCTGTACTGAAGAACTGTAGGGAACCCTTGATTGGTCCAATAGTTGACATCATGAATTGTTCTTTAGATTCAGGAACTGTTCCTACATCCTTCAAAAGAGCACTTGTTACTCCTCTCTTAAAAAAAGTGACATTAGACGAAAATCTGTTACAGAACTGTCGCCCCGAATCAAATCTTGCATTTCTTGCCAAAATTTTAGAAAGAATTGTGTCCATCCGTCTCAAAGAGCATCTTGATCATCACAGCATTGGAGAAGAATTCCAGTCTGCCTATAAGAGGAAACACAGTACCGAGACTGCACTATTACGAGTCCAAAATGACATCATGAAGTCACTAGACAAGCAAGAAACAGTTCTCCTAGTTCTGCTGAACTTATCTGCAGCTTTTGATACTGTGGACCATGACATTTTGCTTCAGAGATTGGAACAAACAATTGGTATTTCCGGCTCTGCATTTTCTGCATTGGAGTGGTTAAGGTCATACCTTACCGGTAGATTCCTACAAGTACAAGTTGATGGATCCAGATCACAAGAATGTGCGCAACATTGAGGTGTCCCACAAGGCTCTGTCCTGGGCCCCCTGCTCTTCAACATCTACATCCTGCCGATAGGAAACATCATTCGACAGCATAATATCAACTTCCACGGTTATGCAGATGACAACCAGTTGTTTATTGGAACTAAGCCTACAAAAACAGTTGCTTCCAAGTTACAACTTGAACAATGCATCAATGATATTGAAGAATGGATGACAGCAAATACACTCAAATTCAACAGTTCTAAAACAGAATTCATGACTATTAGCTCTGCAAAATTACAACCGAAAGTTCCTGATGTTGACCTTGAGCTTGGTGACAGTCAGATCAAGCCTAGTATTGACGTGAGAAATCTTGGTGTGAGGTTCGACAGAAACATGACGATGAAAGCCCACGTCAAGTCAACATGCAGATCTGCCTTTTTTGAACTTTTCAAGATAAGCAAGATCAAGAAATACCTCGACAAAGACAGTCTGAGGACAGTCATTCAAGCCTGTGTCACTTCATGTCTCGATTATGGAAATGCCCTCCTAAATGGCACAACTACAGCAAATATCAACCTGCTGCAACGAGTGCAGAACAGTGCTGCGAGGATGCTGACTGGCTCCAAGAGGACTGATCATATCACCCCCGTCCTGAAATCCCTACACTGGCTTCCCATACAGCACCGTATCTCCTTCACGACACTTTCGATCACCTACTCTGCACTGCATGATGAAAACTCCCCAGCTTATATTTCTGCCTCTCTACCAGCCAACAAGAGCACTCAGATCAGCTGATGAAAAACTACTACAAATTCCTAGAACCAACACGAAGATGGGTGAAATGGCATTATGCTTTGCTGCCCCAAAACTCTGGAACACTTTGCCAATTGATATAAGAAACTGTCCAACTGTTGTGTTTCGTGAGTTCATTGATGTTCTGTAGGAGGAGAGACGACACGAGACGTGTTACCAGTACCACTTTTATTTGCCCGAGTAACTTCCGTTTTACATATGCGCATGCGCATTGAATTGCGATGTATTACTACACTACATTCCTCCCATGTTTAATCACACATCCACCACATTACAGTGTTTACACACAATATAATTCAGATCATTCACTCAACAACTGTAAAATGTCTACAATAGGAAAATGTAACATTTATAGAACCAAGCATTACATTTTATGAAAATCTTATGCTTACTGATATATCCAACAGTGAACATACAATTTCTTTCAACACACCAATGACAAGATATTTACGAAATATGTAATATCAAACAATACCAGCCAAACATCAAAGAATTCAATTCTTGACATATTATATACATATCATACAAGTTTAGGTTTGGGTTCTAGATTCAGTCATTCAAGTATATTCGATGACAGTTCAAAGTTCATTTCAAGACATAGTCCTGAAATCGTTCAGGTTGTTTTCTGATTCTCTGCGAACGTCGTGGTTCTCTAACCTGAAGGTCGTTCGATATTGGTTCATCTTGACCAACACCTGAAAGTTCTGTCTCACCAGGTCCAGTGTTAACAGCTTCAGCTTGCTCTGGAACAGGTAGTGTCACATGTATATTCGGAGCTCGAGGCACCAGTTCCTGGACGGTTTCTTCTAATATCTCTGAATAACCTTCCACACATGGGACATGTGTTAGATATTTCACATTTCTAACAGTAATCACTCCAGTATTGCAATTAACAATCTGAAAACAGTCTCTTTGTTTCTTATGCAAGATAACATGTCTCACATTATTGTACGTTGGTTCTAACTTTCCACGCACAAAGTTTGATACGTACACAATATCGCCTTCACTGAATGTATGATGTTTCACATGACGTTTCCTATCAGCATAGGTCTTCATTTTCTCTGCATACTCCAATTTCCTTGATAAAGAAGGATCAACCTTAGTAGACTTCAACACAGGTAATTTTGTCTTAATGTCCCTGTTAAGAAATAACATAGCTGGAGTTTCTCCACTCGCACGATGAGTTGTAGCTCTGTAAGTCTGCAGAATTCTCGGAAGTTGTACTTTCCAATCTTTTCCATCACTGGTTGCAGTTTTGAAAGATTTCTTAAGATATCTGTGAAAGCGTTCAATTTTCCCATTACTTTTAGGAAAATACGGTGAAGATCTGATGTGTGAAATACCTGCCATCTTGAGATATTTACAAAACTCTGAACTAACAAACTGTCTACCATTGTCAGTAACACTATTTTCAGGAAATCCATGCTCTGAAAATATTCTTTCAAGTTGCTCAATCACTGAAGATGATGTAATGTCTCTTATCACAACTGCGAATGGATATGATGAAAAATAGTCAATCACAGTTAATAGATAGTCTGATCCAATAGGTCCAACGATGTCGATGGCAATCTTCGACCAAACGTCAGGCACTTGTTCAACAGGTTGTAACGGAGTATCATCCTGCAACGGCTGATTCAACACACATGTAGTACAGTTATTGATTAAATGTTCAACATCATAATCCATATTCGGCCAAAAGAATCTTGCTCGTAGAAACTGTTTTGTCCTGACTATTCCTTGATGAGTTTCATGTGAAATGTTCAGAATTTTCTTTCTCAACACAGTAGGCACAATTATCCTGTCTCCTCTCAACAATAATGATTCAAAAGTAGAGAGTTCATCTTTATATCTAAAATATTCACTTTCACAATTCCAGATACCAGAATCAACTGAATTCCCTACATTCACAAGCTCTGAATCCTGCAAAGTAGCACTTTTCAACTCATCCAGCGAAACTGAATCTAAATCCAAAACACAAGTTTCAACTACAGACCTAACATAAAGATCAGCAACATTCTCAGATTTATTTGATGACAAAGGTTGTCTAGACAAAAAGTCAGCAATATTACTTTTACCAGGAATATGAACAATGTCAAAATCATAACCTTGTAATTTCCAAGCAAATCTCTGAATGCGTGGTGGTAACTGTACAGTTTTCTGTTGTGTTAACATATGAATCAAAGGACGATGATCAGTTTGCAAAATGAACTTCCTACCCCAAAGATATTTATGGAAATGTTCAACTGACCAAACACACCCTAACGCTTCACGTTCAATTTGTGAATACCTTCTTTCTGTTTCAGTGAGAGAACGACTTGCAAAAGCTATTGGTTTCATAGGACCATTTGTCTGTTCTTGTAACAATATAGACCCAAGACCAACTGGACTAGCGTCAGTAATGACAACTGTAGAAGCATTCAAGTCATAGTATGCTAAAGACACACTTTCACTAATAGCCTTCTTCAAAGTATTAAAAGCAGTTTCAACCTGAGAATCCCACTTCCATGGAGTACTAGCTCTAGTCAACTTTCTCAACGGCTCACATAGTTCTGCAAAATTTGGCACGAATTTCATGAGATAGTTGCATGTTCCTAGAAAAGACCTCAATTCAGATACATTAGCTGGCGGGGAAGCTAACTCTACTGCCTGTACCTTCTTTGGATTAGGCTTAATTCCTGAAGGTGAAACAACGTGTCCTAACACCTCAATTTCTGTTAGTCCAAGTTTACACTTTGATTTATTCAACTTGAGATTGTGATCTCTACATCTCTGAAAAATCTTTCTTAATTTCAGAACTAGTTCATCCAATGTTTCTGCATAACAGATCAAATCATCAATGTATTTCTCAAACCTTCTATACCTTGAAAAACATAGTTCATAGCTTTCTGGTAAGCTTCTGATGCTGAATTCAAACCAAATGGTAATCTCTTGAATCTGTAACATTCTCTATGAGTAACAAAACTGGTAATATCTCTGGAATTTTCTGCAAGTTCTATCTGCCAGAATCCACGCTTACAATCCAACTTAGCATAATACTTAGCTGATTTCAAAGCATGAAGTGTATCATCAATGGTAGGAATTGGAAATCTCTCCCTAACAACAGCTTTATTCACCCCTCGAAGGTCACAGCATACCCTTATCTCTGATGAATTAGGCTTTGGTACACAATGAATGTTAGATACCCAAGGCGTAGCACCATGAACCTGTTCTATGATGTCATCATCCAACATTCTATCCAACTCTGAGCTAACAGCTTCAACCATAGAATATGATAACCTACGCAAAGGTTGAGTAACTGGAGGAACAGATTCATCTACCCTGATAGTATGAGTGAAACCCTTGATCATACCTATACCATCAAAGACATCCTCATATTCATCAAACAGATAATCAATGTCAACAGGTGAATGAACAGTGTTAATGTTAATGTGTATCACACCAAGATCCAAACATGACTTTCTACCTAATAATGACACTTCACTACCAGACATCACATAGATTCTGTCAGAAACTTCTTTACCACAATGTTTGAGAGTAGCAACAAAATATCCTAAACAGTTCAAAGGTTTAGGCTGTCCATATCCTTTAAATGTCTTAGTAGTTCTTGACAGAGGAAACATTTTGAAACTCATATCATAGGTTGTTGAAGAAATAATATTGTTCAGTGATCCAGAGTCAACATACATGGTTATATTACATCCATTCACATCAACATTAGTTGAAAAATCTGAGTCAAGATAGTGAATCAGAATCACCATCCTCTACAAAGACTGAATTCAAATTTGGCTTACAACCATGCTGTTTTGATCTACTCTTTCCTTTACCTTTATACTTGTGAGAACCAGAACCACTAACTTCAGGCTTCTTAACTTTTCTACCTTTACACACTCTAGCCAAATGACCTTTCTTCTTACAAGATAGACAAGTTGCACCAATGGATCCACATTCAGATGGAGAATGGTCAGAATATCCACACCTGTAACACTGGTATGATGACTTAGAAGACTGAGAAAATGCCCTGACTTTATTCACAGTAGTTGAAGTTCCAGAAAATCCTTTTGAACTCTCCATAGCCATTTCATATAATCTAGCTATCTTCAAAGTTGATACTAGAGTCAGATTATCTTGGAGTAAAAGTTTTTCTCTCAAATGTTTAGAATGACACTTTTCAACTATCTGGTCACGAAGCATTTCATCATTCAAATTTCCGAATTCACATGTTTTAGCAAGTTCACGTAAATCTGTCACATAAACGTCAATACTTTCATCAGGATTCTGTGCTCTAGACCTAAATCTGTAACGTTCAGCAACTACGTTCCTCTTCGGAATGAAATAACCCTCCAAAGCAGTAACAGCTAAGTCGTAAGTGTTTTATCACCAGGTAAAGTGTGAAATATACGTTGACATTGAAGTCCGACACAATGAAGTAATGTTGCTCTTCTAACTTTATCTTCTTTCTTATCAACTCCACTAGCAATTTCAAATAGTTTGTAAGATTCCATCCACAAACTGAATTCATTACTCAAGTCACTAGCGTTCATGTTCAAAGATGATGGTGGTCTAAGACCTGATTCTGCCATGACGAAATTCTCCACAACGTCAAACAAAGTTATAAACGTGATAAATATGATGAGTAGAAGTGAATTCATAATGCTAGACAGTTCTGTAAATGTTCAGTACAAGTTGGAAAAAGTTCTGAATTATGGGTCGACTGAAAAGTTCTCACATGTGCACGAGAAAACATGGCGAATGTGTACATGACTGCGGGCAAGCAATACTGGCACTCGTAAAGTTCTGAGTTAATTCAGCAAGTAGTTAGAGTTCGTGTAACTAACATGCCTAGTCTCACCACTTGAAAATCCTAAGAATCAAACATCCTCGTCGCCAATGTTGTGTTTCGTGAGTTCATTGATGTTCTGTAGGAGGAGAGACGACACGAGACGTGTTACCAGTACCACTTTTATTTGCCCGAGTAACTTCCGTTTTACATATGCGCATGCGCATTGAATTGCGATGTATTACTACACTACACCAACAAAAGACTCTTTTCTAAGCTATCTCAAGACCTATCTTTTCTTCGCCCACTTCAACAAGCGCCGCTGAGCAGTCATGACAATCTGGAAGACAGGCGCTATATAAATTAATTATCATTCATTCATTCATTCATGCTTACGAAATTTCAAATTAGATGTAGCTATGTAATTATGAATATGATATAGTTTGGTCATTGTTTGTTAGCGATCCACATCCCGGTTATGCTGATGACACAGTTATCTTTGACACTTCGCCTACCGGCCTCCAGCAATGACTTGATGCATTTTGTAATTACTCATCACAAATGAAACTAAATGTTAATATCAGAAAAACTAAAGTGCTTATTTTCGGTGGTGGTCCAGCAAAATCCTCAAAACATAATTTTTTCTACGGCAAGAAACTTCTAGAGATAGTCGATAATTATCCATATCTAGGGATTAACATGCATCGGAATAGACGATTTAAATGTGGGATTAAAACGTTATGTGATAATGCACAAAAAGCAATGTACGCTTTACTTAAGAAAGCCCGCAATTTAAAGTTACCACTTGATACCTTATTAGCATTGTTTGATACCTTAGTCGTGCCTATCTTAACTTATGGTTCCGAGGTATGGGGTTTTGAAAATTTCGATTTAGTTGCAAGAGTTCATCTCAAATTTCTTAAACTTGCTGTTTGGGCTTAGAAACTCAACACCAACGTATATGGTTTATGGCGAACTTGGAAGAAAACCTCTCTATATCAAAATATACAAGAGCATGATATATTTCTGGCACAAGTAATGTCTACAAAATGATGTTATTAAATTGTCCAAACTAATCCATTCATTTATAACATTTGACGCCAAACATAATAATAGCAGTTATCCCTGGCTCAATTCTATCAAGTGTATCCTTAATAATGTCGGACTGAGCTATATTTACGATAATTCATCTGGGTATTCCCCTGCATGGTTAACGGCTAATGTTGAGAAAATTCTTCACGATCAATTTATTCAAAATTGGAGAGAAAATGTCATTGCAAGGTATATTTTATCAATTTTTCAAAAAATATCCTCAATTTGAAAGATATCTCCTTCTCCCTAAAGCTATATCACAGCAACTTTTGAAATTTCGAACATCAAATCATAATCTACCAGTCGAAACTGGCCGATGGATCGGGGTACCCAGAGAAGAACGAATCTGCCCTCTTTGCACCTCCCCAACAGTTGCTGACGAATTTCATAAAGATGACAAATCTTCTGAATTCAAACAAAATCAACATTTTACGAAAATTAGCTAAATACGTTAAGTTAGTGACTACAAGACTCCAAATAAAGAAATAAATTGTTTATAATATCTATAACTTATCATATTAAGATATTCCCTGTATCATGTATCATTAATAACACATTTCTTTGTAAATCCTTGCCATTTTGGTATTTGTTATATATATTGCATTGTATTAGTATTTGTCTCATGTACCACCGTTGGGGGATTTTTGAGAATAAAATGATGATGATGATGATGATAGAAAAATCCTTTCGAGTAGAAGAATGATTGATTTATTACTTGTATGTACTTACATGTATGGCATGTAAAACAAATAGTGAACTGCATGTTCGAGTGTGGTCCCAACCAAGGCCTAACCTGCCTATGAGGAAAACTGAACCTGCACAAAAGTGGTGTATATTGATCTTTCAACTAACCGTCTCAAAAGCATGTGTATGCAAAAACATGATATGTGGCATTGTAAATTATTACTGCAGTTCGATTTTACGTTATCGTTTTCATACAAAGGCACATCAGGTACCATATAATTGTCTCTATTTCGTCGACAAAGGTGACATATCATTCTATGTCTTCCCTATGTTCTCCCGACTGAGTTTCATTTGATATTTGATATTGCACATAACAAAATAGTCTATATCAATTGTAACGCAAGATGCACTTGAGCATTTACGATTTATTTAAATCACAGTTAAGTATCACTTTTTCTGAAAGGGTCTTACACGTTTTGCTCGATAGAGAGATTGTTATCTGTTGAGAGCTAGATTCTAAGAAATAGGCGCGAATATCAAAACTTGATAAGATCCCAAATTGTTTCTTCAAGCTTAAGACACTGATTTAAAATGATTGAAATAAAAGAACAATGTGATGTACCTGAAATAATGAATTATAAATTAAGCACTCAAATTCTCACAATCTTATGTCTTCAATGATTAAAATGTTATGAAGGTAAACTTCTGTCAATGGTGTTGTTCATGTTGTAGCTGTGTGTTCTTGAAACATCACTAATGCATTAGAAAAGCCATCGTCAAATGTATAAAATGTCTTCTTCATGTGTCATATGTCAATCATTGGAGTGCTGAACTATTTTGGAATCTAAGACCAATTGAACATTTTTTTATCATTTATTTCAGTATTTGCATCATTCTGTTATTCATATATTCAACGTTTTAAACAATTTAGCATGAGTCGAGATGTTTAAAAGTCTTGTCTTGTGTTTTAACTGTATCCACTGTGACTGAATTGATATGAAATGTTAATTACAGTTTTGATCATTTCTATGTTATCCATAAGTTCATTTTTTACAGTTTGACATTTAATTTTAGTTCTTTTGATTAAACTGTCAAAATGATAGTGCTATATACTGTATATGCAAATAGAATATAAATGTCCTCTTCTGTGACTGTCAAAAATTCACATTGAACTTGTCAAAGGAGCGCCGTTTGCTTATTTTAGATCCTTTATAAGAATGAAGATGTTTATGATTTTCCATTATTCAGATAGTCGACGCCGTCTGATATTTGATTTGCACTTTAATTGCAAAGGTGTGTTTTAAAAATAATTGTTTCAACTGTCAAAATGGTATTCCTGAAAGATCATACAGGGTTCTTTTTATTTTAAAATATATATATATATATAAATAATAACAAATGTAACAGTTGTTACGAGACAGATTTGAGAGAAAACAACTAATTTTGTGAAATATAAACCAATTAAGCGGAGACAGAGGATATATAACTAAAGGGAACATTTATTAAATTTATGCAATTATTTGAGATATAGGAACGTAGTTTCAAAGATTTTGACGTGATATTGTTTATTTAATGACGTATCTTTACCTAACCTTGGCAAGTTGTTGCTTCGACCTTCAAATATAAAATATCGTCATAACAAAACACCATTTTTGGTGAAAAAGATTACATGTTTAAAAAACATTTAAAGGTTTAAATCATTCCTGCATTATATTGAAACTTGAACAATGATTAAAAATACTAATAGTAACATATCATGCATTTATACATTCTGTGTACACATTTATTGCTCAAGATAGGTTATCTTATCATCAACTGAAGAGCTATAAGATTATTTACAACATCAAATGGTCACTTTAAAGAGGAGATGAGTTGTTAGACAGACAGACAGACAGACAAAATTTTATTCAAGTCTCGCCTCAACATGATACATCGATACAAATACATAAAACATAAAATACAAAGTAAAACGTTTAGCCGTTCCCTTCGGAATTATGTTATGTCTTGGTTTGTCGACATTAAAGTACGATTGTTTTGACATCAACTGCTCTGATATCTCCCGACAATTGTCAACAACAACAACAACAACAACAACAACAACAGAGGAACAGAGTCCTTTGAAGATATTGAAACAGATATTTAGCAAAATATAAGTACTGATCAATTGTGTTTCCTTTCTTATATCAAAATATTTAAACATTTTTTCGATTATCTACATCACTACAAACAATAATTTATGCATAAGAACATTGAGTATAACATGATATTAGAATTAAAAGATTGTCTATCTATTTTGATAAATAAAGTTTTTTTAATTTTTAAATTCCTAATACTGCCAATTTTCTTTTCATGATAATAAAGCTCTTCTTATTTTAGAATATCGAACGTTTTAGATGATATGATAAAAGAAAGATTTTCCTTTTAAGTGAGCTATTTTCGTTTTTAGCTTGCATTGATAGAAACTATTTTAGCGCCTTAAATCCTTTTCATTGCGCTCTATAAGTACTATCTATCATTATTATCATTACACTTGCATGATTATTGTTTATCATGTCAAAGGCTCATGTTGTTTGTATGAACTGAATAGGCAATAATTTCTCATAAGTCCATGTCTTGGTTTATCTTATTTGATTGGTGATACCTTTGTTCGGAGAGAAATACATAATATGTAACCAAAGTCAGATACATGTAGTTGTATATGGATACTGAAAGGTATCACTTATCAAATAAGATTTTCCTTTTTTACATAATTTAACTTTTCAACTGACAAAGGATCACGAAAGGCAAACGTTAGAAACAAAGTAATTCCATGCCCTACGATTAATATAGGACCGTATGAATGTATTTGAGAAATGTACACACAAATCAAAGTGTAACTAAAATAGGTTCATGGTCGACGTAACGAAATCGAATGTAAATGAGTAGTACTTGTCGTTAAGGTTGTGACGACATTGTATTGTAAGCACTGATCCTTGTAATGATAAAGCATTTCAAATTTATTAACTGTTTATTTATATTATAACAATGTTTGGTTAATTCCATACGGTACGATTGTATCAGAACTGCTATTTTCGATCATTTGGTAAAATTATTTTTGTTTTCATGAGCTAATTATTTTAAAAGGAAATGTGTAATATTAGAATTTAACAAAAAGACTTTAATGCACATAACATGATACATTTGGCATATTGATAAAGTAGTCTTTATATTCAGATGACAATTTTACGACCAATCAGAAAGCAGTAACTTGCCTAAATGTGGTATTTATCCTTTCAGGGTTTACTGAAAACCTTATTGGTCACATGCATATGCCAGCAGATCGCTCAAATTTTAAAATCTTTTACATGTAATAAACGCCGAAGCATAAGAATGTCTGACACATAAAATAAGCTCATCGAACAATAAGTACAGTCTCACTGGGATCAGTTGTAATAACACTGTTCCATTGCATCATTGTTTGGTGAATTCAAGCCTTGCAACAATATATCCCTGTAGGTTGTCACAATTAATATGTCTGCTACGACCGCAACACAAAATGTTCCACAATTCTCTAAAAACGTTACCTGAAAAGACCATGCTTAATTTCCATATGGCCATTATGAAATAAGATCCACACAATCAAATCCCTTAATCACATGAGCAGATGATTAATTGCAATAAAATAACCAAATAAGTTGGTTGAATAGATTGCATTTAACATTAAAATTATGTTTTATGATGTTGCATGAGTTAATTAAATTGATTGTCAGGTTTATATAATGTCAAAGTGTCATTGCTATGTTGGTAAGAGGATTGAGTTTTGTATATGTTATCATCAAATATTTCTTAACAACGAAGTAATTATTTCAGTTCAAAATATTTTACAACAGTTGCATTTCCCTACCAACTCGATCTTTTTCTGACAAATCTCATTTTCAATGATAATGGAACAAAGGTCATTTGCATCATTACAAGCAGAAACTCGCAATTCATTAAAACATATATGGGTAGTCATTACATTAGCTTATTTTGGTAACATTTAAAGGTAAATCAGATTTTGCTAAAACATTCACTAACCTCGACTTTACCACTTATCGATTTTAGTTCAAAGAGATTTCAACAAAATAAAAACTGGACTTGATTTTTGTTAATTTGTCCAATAAACACCTTTAATTAGCCTTGCATTAAGACAGTATAATTATCGGCTGTGAAAAAACCATTTGGGTTAGGGGCCATAAAACTCGCACGGGTGTGACGTAATAAACAGACTATACAGAGTAACGCACCATTATTTTATCTGAAATACCGCCTAAATAATTGTTTAATTACCATTGATGTGGGTATCTTTTTTACACCAAATGCTTAGTAGTGTTACATCGTCAAATGATTTATCACACTGAGTGGAAACAGTTCCTGAAAATCGTTAATTTTGTTTTTCTGTGGTATTGTTACGGTAGATGTATAGATAACGAGGCTGATTCTGTTTATGACGTCACAAAAAGGGGGCGTGACCAGGCATGCATTCACTGGTATGTGGCCAGATAGGTCTATGCGGCCCATCAAAAGTGGCTTTCAAAAACGTATTTGAGTAGCGACCTTTGACGCACTATACAATATTGCAATCAGACTTTCATATATCATAAAGAAAATAGTGATATATGTTTGTGGTTATGTGAACTGTAACAGTGGAATCACCTCGGTGACAGTAAACATGTAACTTAACCTGTTCAATCAAGAAAACGTTTTTCTGTTAGTTGCAAATGATATGCTTGTGTAATAGGTAATAGGTATATGACGAGTATTGGTCGTGGACTAGACGAACGCCTTAGTAACAGAGAGACATAGGAATCTAAATGATACAATGCAAAGACATTTATTCAAGAAATAACAACAAAACTGTATGGTTCCTTACCCGTATGTATGATATACATGTAGCAGTGCACAACCACTGCCATCGTGAGTTGAATGAACCGATCGAACACGTTTACTCACAGGTACCAGAGCAGTTCACGTCTTATGTTTAAAGTGGCAGTAGCACGTTTTTAGTTGGAATATAAGGTGATGTCATGAACATGAAAATGAATGGTACCAATTGAAAGACAATGTATTTAAACTAAATGGAGCAGTAACAATTCAAATATACAAGTTTAGCCATGCGATTCCTTTTTCTTACACAAAATGAATTAAAGGTGTTCACAAAAAATGGCCGCCAATGGATTTTATGTGAATCTTCATACTTTGCCCTCTGACTATGGATGATTGGCTTGTGTTATGAGATTTCTGACACTGTCAAAATAATACATTTAGCATTACCTTACAATTATCAGTGGGAATTTTAAAATATAAAATTATCAAAAAACGTGCTACTGCCCCTTTAAAACACCAATTTATCAATCATAAGTGTTCTTTACTTTAGGATTGTATCTTCTAGTTTAGCTCTCTGTTAATATTCGTTGTTTCAACGCAAACTGCCATTGCAACTTAGCCGAAGGGAAGCAACTCTTGCCCCATACGTGAGATAGACTCGCCAGAGGTGATAGAACGTGTGTTCGAATCCGTTAAAGACATGTTTAAATGGTTTTCATTTGAAGACTAAATAACTAAAACCGTATAAAAATACATTTATAAGGAGGAATTTTATTTTGTCAATTCACTGTCGAAGTCATTACACCGTTCATTTGCATATGTGCTGTTCATTTGCATATATTAATTAGCGCAAATAATGTTAACTATCAAAATAGTATTGTCAAGCATATTTTTCTAATAAAAATTTAAAATGACAATGTATGAGAAGTTCTCATGCTCGTGTGTTTTGGGATCGTAAATATCCCGCATTAGGAATAAACACTGTGTATTAAGCTCGCCAAGTTTCGCTAAGTGCTATGTTTCTTCTTAATTAGGAGATAACTCAAAATATCTCTCTTGATACCTATTCATTCAGAATTTTCGAAAATGTTATTTTTCCTTTAGAAGCACTTATTTCTTAATATCCTTTACATAATTTGACATAAAAGAAGTTTGGTTACTATTAATATTAATTAATTCACACTGCAATAACCCTCAGACCCTTCAATGAATTGGAAATGCTCACCATACATCAAAATTTAACAGACTCGTACCTAGTTTTATAAATCAATTGTATATATCATGCATTGTGCATCACCGTTTGATGCCATGCAGTAGCTCTTAAAGTCCATGTCATATACTCATGGAACCAAACGATGGCCAACATTTAGTTTCAATTTCAATTTTGTAAAACATAGTTAGTATGAAAAAAGTGACTTATGGTGTTTGCCATGAATAACTGGAACAGAAATCAGGTGTTTAATAGTCATATGTAAAATATTCTTGAAATTCAAAGCACATTCATAGTCCCATGCCGTTAAGTCATTAACTAAGTAACTTATTAGGGAAATGTCATTGCATTTTTTCCTTTGATGAAATTCACGATTTATGTCACAAATTAAACTGTGAAGTGATTTCAGAACATTACAAATATATTACAAATGAGGATTAAAAAGGAACCTCACACTGATAATTGACTCAATTAAATTATTTCATATTACTTCATCTCTATTGAGATGGTGAATGATGACATGTGGTTTGAAACAATGTATTTTACATATTTTAATGAAGGGATATTTAAACACTATGCATTGATAAAGGATTCCACTAACTTCATAATATGTGTATGTTGCATTGTCACAAAGCTATGTTTACAAGGTCATCAAAGCGATCATCCAAGCAAAAGACTTATTTTGTTCTAGATTTCATCTGCAAGAATATGGTTTTGTAATATTCAGAAATGCATCATCTTACACGGATGTACATTGGTTGAGCTACTGTTTTGTACTTACAGGAAATTACGCCAACAAATATGAAGTATTTCTCCTTACATGGCCGCAGTGGAACGAATGATTTATGAACTTTCTGTTTCGTATTTGTGTCGTTGGCACTGCTTTGGAGATATGTTGTTGTTAATTTGTCAGATATATATATTCATATGACATTAAATGTGCTGAACACATGCACATCATACTCTGGGCACACACAGCTTATGTCTACAGCATTAGATTAAAGATAGAAATGACACAAGTACTAGATACCTAGATTTTTGCATGATCCATAATATTTTCATTAAATGATAATCTAACCTAATTTTGTGAATTTGATGGTATTTTTCTTATAAGATAAAATATCGCCTGAAGAAAGCACGATAAGAATAAATAAATAAGGAAGATAAAATGTTGAAACACTCATTAAATGGTTTTAAAAAATCAAGTACAATGAAACTTTAGAACGATAATTCCACTCATTTCACATTGTGAGTAGTTCAAGATAGTGTATCTTGTTTATCTGGTAATCATGCATTTAAGGAGCTACTGTATCTGTAATCTACAATAAAAAGAGAAGACAAGTACTAAAGTCTTATTTTATTGACATTTATGTATCATTCTCTTGACGTATACTGCTCAATTAATTCCCGTTTGTTGCCAATAACGACAGATTTATTAGTCTCCATCCTTTCAAGATTCTGAACACAAAAATATAAAAAAAAGGAAATACTGATATATGGTGTTTCCTATCTTATTTCCAAATATTTAGACATTTTGTCGATCATCTTCAACTCTACCAAAAATAATAACGTATTACAGTTTGTCAACATTTTTGCAATAATAAGTAACTTATTTATGTACCTGTAAATCCAGTTTCCTTCGTGTACAAGACAATTTATTATAACTAGGATATAGTGCATCAACAGGATAAACGTTGACAAACAGGAATTATTAGAAAGTAGTGAGCTGAATCGCTTGGATGTTTAAGTTTTGAACTGCCAGCATATCTCTTTATTCTGTACTTTTGAGGTGAATATTGTTCCGGAAATGAAGAAAATTCAGTTATTGTTAAGCATTTTAATACTCTCAATATTCAAAGAATTGTTTTTAAAGTAAAATTACATGCTGTAAAAGTTAATAATCTTACCCAAGTGTTCTCTAGTATATAATGTATCAACAAAAGTTGATAAATTTAACATATTTTCTTTACAAATATAAGAATATTAAATCATTCACTTACAGCAGAATTATGATGTGACGGTGACATTTTATGACGTAAATCCATCGTTTGGTCATCAAGTCTGAAATCTTAAAACATATTAGTTCTTTATTTTCTATCCATACTGTTGATCTAAGATAGATTGACCGATAAGGTAACTCCGCTTGGCCAATCAGAAAATATGCCCTTTTTTGCTGGAGGCTCAAGATCTTTATCCCATTCTTTTCATAGAATGCTGTATGGCGTTCATATTCATTCTGAAAACGCTGCACAACCAAACCGATGAATAACTAGAAAGTGTTTTTACTCGTCAAAACCGATGTCTCCCCCATACACCATTTCAGCTAAATTTTCTTTTTGAAAATATCTCAAAGATTTTTAAAACTCAAATAAAAAACATATTTTTATATAAGTTTTGGTTACATTTTATTTCTATTATCATTAATAAACATCTATGCAGTTGGTCATGGAAACTAACCCTTCTCTTCAAAATGATAAAGTCCAAACTGTTGCTTTGAAAACCTAAAATACACGATTTAAAAGAAGTTGAAACCTCTAAAAGGCACATCTACATGATATGAAGAGGATGTACACCAAATGTGGTGCAGATTGGTCATGTAGATTTTAGTCTTTATCTCCGGAATCTAACCCTTCCCTTAAATGACAAATTCAAACTGTTGCCATGGAAATAAAAAATATATAATTGAAAATAAGTTGAAACCCCTAAAAGGCACATGTACATGATATGAAGAGGATATATAACGAATTTGGTGAAAATTGGTCATGTAGTTTCAGAGTTATGTTCCGGAAACTAACCCAACCCTTAAAAATGACAAAGTCCAAACTGATGACATGGAATTAAAAAAATAATTTAAAAGAAGTTGAAACTCCCAAAAGGCACATCTACATGATATGGAGAGGATGTATACCATAGTTGGTGAAGATTGGTCAAGTAGTTTCAGAGTTATGCTTCGGAAACGAAATGGTAACGCCAACACGGACGGGAACTCAGCCAAACCAATATGTCTCGCGACCCTTTCGGGGGAGACGTAATTCGATTACTAGGATGTATTACATGAACATGGTTTTCAAATTGTTTAGTGTGGATGTTAGTTGTCAATAATAATATAAGTTACCAACTCGCGGACACATGGTAACGAATTTATCTTGACGAACACACTTAATAAATGCTAAACATCTTTAGTTAACGAACGAGAAATTTAAAATGGCGATCGACATACATCTTTTTGTTTCTTACCATTGTCTTAAACACAAAAAGTATGGTCTAGAACAGTGCAAGGAGAAAGGAAAGAAAATATTATCAACAACTGCTGAAACGGTAGTTTGAACGGTCACGTGACCTCGCATACACATTCCAACTTGGAAACTGACATTCATATATTCGAATCATATATCTTTATATTCAGATTCAAACTATTTACATGTAACGGATTTTATAAGAACACACAAAAACGTTATCATAATATAATTTGAAATATAGTCGCAAGCGACGACAAGCGGATTCAGCGATGTATGGTGATGATATGTATGACAAATATATGCAATACATGTATGTATGAAGTCAATAGTTCGTTCAGACAAATTTTAAAAGTCACGATGGCAGTATTACCAAGGCCAAAAAGACTCTGTCAATTGCAAACGTAAATGTCATATTGAATACTTAGTGTATGTGCTTTGTTAAAAATACATTTCAAATCCCAATCCAAACTCATAATGCCAAAAATATGAGTTACTGCAATTAAATGTTCATGTAAGCAAAAGATGTAAAACCTTAAGTAAAATGTAACAAATACAATCTGCCGCAAATATCAAGCTTTATCTCAAGAAATAGATAATTAAGCTTATGAGACATTTACTGTGAACAATTTTATAATGAAGTACTACACAAAAGGTTTTTGTCTTCAACAAGCGTAGTCATCGATGTGTGGTATGTTTTCCTAGTGTTTTATTGCCAATGAAGTACAATTTTTCAATCATTCTTATATGAGAATCATTCAAAACGCAAATAGGATTGACCACATTTAAATGCTCCGAATTTCAATGTTAATGTTTAATCTAATTTTGATGAGATTTATCGCAGATTGTATGATCTTTTGGCTTTCTAATGATATATGGAACAATGATTTGCCGTCTATCACTGATGAGTAACGAAAGTTTTTTAACATACCTATATCCTTTGCATTCAAAACGAAAGCAGAATTGACAATATTCAAAGGGCCGTAACTCAGTGTAAAACAAATATAGAAATTTACTGTCAAATTTTTAAAAAATCTAACTTTTGGCTTTCATATGATGTATAGAACAAAGCGTTATCATACGCCGTTGATTCGCTACGATATTTCAAACGTACCCACCAAAACACCACATGTCCAAAATGGAAAGTTTGACCTCTGACCCTGACCGGAAATGACTGTTCGCGAGCGATTTTATTCTTTTATCATAAGGACCTTGCCAATGTCTAACTCTCATTCAAAAATCATAAAATTCTATGGTCTGGTTTTTGAGTTATCTGCCCTTGAAGTTTGCGATTTTTAGATTTTGGTCAACTTTGTAAAATCACAGCAAGAAAAGTATTATAGTTAGGACTTTCTAATGAGCAAATTAAGAACTACAATGCTTCAGCTACCCTGAGTGTAAATTTCAGATCTCTAGTGCAAGTATCTTCAGAGGAGAAGATTCTCAAAGGTGGGTGGGGTCGGCAATGGTAAAAAATGCACTAAAAGCAAGATGGCGGCCAAACCACGTGACCTACGAAGTTTCCATGATTTGGTTTTTTTGCAGCATTTTTGATTGCGCACATTTTAAAAAAAAAATTAGGTCTCTAAGTGCATTTTGAAAAAAAAGGCAATGTTAAATTTTCGATTTTGGAATCGAACTGGACCTTTAATGTATGGGCCGAATTGTCCCAAAAGCTTATTGTCGCCATTCCTCAACAAGGTCTACCAGCCTGTGAAACTTGGCTTTGATAGCATCAGCCGTTTGGGCTGAAAGTTGACCACAAAATTCGTGGAATAATAAAAAAAACAAAAAACACGCCAATAACAATAAGGATTCAGCTTGAAAAGCTGAATCCTTAATTAACGCGGGTGACGCGGTTAGATGCTAGGTCAGCATCACCTGCACCACATAGTCTACGAGCCTCGTGGGCAGCCTTAGGAGAAAGTGAGAGGCGAGACGTGTCCTTGCTTAGTACGGTACGTTTCTACATAGTCTGAGCCTACTTGCTGTAGTGAATGTGAAGATTGTTTAGAGCGCATTGACAGAGAAGTGACATTTATGGCCTCGATGTTACACTAAGGGAAATCTCCAAAGAGATCCTCCAAGCTGACAACTTTGAGCTAGTACGTGTCAAGGCGCAGTGCGGAACCGGGCGTGAAGTGGAAGCGTTTTGGGATGGTGGCTCAATGCATGACGAGAAGAAGATGAGGGCAGAGCAAGTGGATTAGAAGTTAGCTTATTCTGGAGTGCTTTACCCATTCGTTCTTTCTCGGGCTGCGTTCGTTTTGACTCACTCGAGTGCAATCTTGCGCATGCTCAGATGCCAGTAAGAACGAACGACTTGTATGCTCACATGAGTGTCGCACTTGGTTACCTGGCTGTAAACAATATTGCCGAAAAATTGAATTGGTCACAAACAATTTATAAATTGATTTTTAACATCACATGATCTCCCAAATAACCGATATGTTGCAGTTTCTCTTTAAACAAATCTAAACCTCACATCTGCTTGGTGCGAATGTGTTAAAATAAGACTTATATAGAAGTTAGTATGTCTTGGGTATGTTAGAGACACCGTGTCAATTGACGTACTTCCGTTACTCTCACGACCTCCCTCCCCGATTTAGCTGGAGGGACATCGAGTGACTCTAGAGTGCACACGAGAGTGACACTATGGTCGTTCGATTAGGAATTTCATCGCTCGTGCGACACACTCTGTGCAAAACGAACGCAGCCTCGGAATCATTAACTCGCTGATTAATAACGAGAGACAACACACTTTTATGGCCAGTCACGGCCATGGTCTGAGCGGCACAAAATTGACATCTCGACAAGAGCGTTGCCCCAGTAGAACGGATTGAGTGGTTTTTGAAACTTGTAGAGAGGTTACATATCTAACTTAGTGATGGCATGACTTTCTAGAGAGTGTTGACTCCAACAGGGACATTGCAGTACCAAATTGTATCATCTTCCAGAAAGCAATCTCTCGCTTTTTGCCACAATTTAAGACATGAATGATGCAGTTTCGCCAGGTATTTTGCGATGCAACAGGGCAGGATGGATCAACTGGATTTGATCGACACTATTAAGAAACATGGAACTATCGATCCAAATTAAATTTATGTAGATTGTCAAGTCTGTGACGTCATAGTCATTTAAGCACCGTTTCTAGTGACAACATAGCATATCGATGTCATTAACTGATGATGTAAATTTTAACAATTTGATTGATAATATCTACAATACCTACAAAGTTTTGCTTCACCCTATGCAGTATGATTGTATCAAAGTGCTATTTCTCATCAACAAAAATATTGTCATACACATGGTAAAAAAAGTCGTTTTCATAAGATAATTATTTTTACGCATTAAGAAAAATAATGTGTAATTGTAGCACTTAAAATTAAATTTCATGCACCAAACATTGATCCATTTGGCACATTGATAAAGTAGTCCTTTCTTGCACTTGACGTTTTTACGATCAATTACAAGATAGCAAATTGCCAAGAGTTAACATTTATCCATTTTGGTTTTAATGAAATGCATATTTGTCAAATAACCGTGTTAAGTCACATATCAGTGAATAACTTAAATTTCTGAAGTTATTACATGTAAGAATGGCAAAAGAACGTCTGATACATGAACTCTATTATATAAATCGGTTCAATAGCATGTTGTTTGTGTGAATTCATGTCATGTAAGAGTATTTCCATGTTAACACAATTACTTTGTCTACTACCGCTGCACACATTCACGAAAATAACACTGCTTAATACTCCATGTCGCAATTGTGAAATAAGATCGCCATATCAAATCCCTTAAGTCAATAACATTTGCAACATATCAATCTTTGGTCAGGAGATGTACAAAACAATTGCAATAGAAATATGGGCACACAAAATATTATAGCTATGTGATCTCATGTTAGCAAAAAGCATGTAGATGTGTTAAATGTGTCTTGACAAATATACTCGTCTTACAGTATGTAAGTCTCACCGAGTCAATTGTAATTAAGCTGTTCCATTACATATTTGTTTTGTGAGTTCATGTCATGAGAGAGTATTTCTCTGTAGACTGCCACAATTAATATGTCTACTTCGGCTGTCACACAAGACGTTGCACTATTCTCTGCACACACGTTTAAAATAGAATAACCCGTACAAAAAATAACATCTTTGTAGAGAAGATAATTTTCATGAAAATCCTGCAGAATGATGCATGTATCAAATATCTGATTGTTTAAATATGTCTGCTACGGCTGTCATAAAATATATTGAACTATTCTCTTCACACGTATGAAATAGAAAAACCCTTACAAAAGAATAATATATTTGTAGAGAAGACAACTTTCATGAAAATCCTGCAGAATGTAACATGTATCAAATATCTGTTTGTTTAAATATGTCTGCTACGGCTGTCACTACAAACGTTGCACTATTCTCTGCACACGACTTCAAAATAGAATAACCCTTACAAAAGATGAATATCTTTGTAGAGAAGACAACTTTCATGAAAATCCTGCAGAATGTAACATGTATCAAATATCTGTTTGTTTAAATATGTCTGCTACGGCTGTCACTACAAACGTTGCACTATTCTCTGCACACGACTTCAAAATAGAATAACCCTTACAAAAGATGAATATCTTTGTAGAGAAGACAACTTTCATGAAAATCCTGCAGAATCAAACATGTATCAAATATCTGTTTGTTTAAATATGTCTGCTACTACTGTCATAAAATATGTTGCTCTATCCTCTGCACACGTTTAAAATAAAATAACCCGTACAAAAGATCTTTGTAGAATGTAGAAAAGATAATTTTCATGACAATCCTGAAGAAGGATATCAAATATGTTAACTATATATTATTTTTCTAAACAACGAACCTCAACCCAAGAGAAACGTCCATACAGTTTTTAAGTATGCATATTTACCTAATGTCTTGCTCAATTCGTCATCCAAGAGCGTCTCAGAGGTGCATGCAAGTCAGGGGAGCATGCAGGTCAAGGCAAAACGTAAAATGATCATGCTAAAATATGAGTATGTTGGCGACTCAGGGCTACGCCGCGGAAGGATATGTGGACTCTGATGCCATTAGTTCGATGTTGTCGCATCACTGTGAACCTGCTGATTTGGCAGCTCGATTACGTCACGGCCGATGACGTCACTGAGAGGATTCTTTTCAGTAGTTCAAGCAACCTGATATGCCTACTCTGTGCAGAAGTTGTGACACGTGGACGTCCACTTCGGGGCCTGTCACCAGTATGGCGAGTATTATGGCACCAGTTAAGAATCATTAGATCGACATGCTAGTGCATCTGAAGATTCTTGCAATAGTGGTGTGGGTGAATCCCAACAGGCTCATTCTAACTGCTCGTCTACGTTCATCTGAATTTTATTTGGTCATAGTTTTTGGGGTTTTTTCACTTTGACAACGCTCTATACAGTTGCAATAGATCAACCTTTTCAATCTTTCATGCCTTGACGTGTCGTAAAAATAGGGTTGGTTGTCTTTGAGCAAACATTTACTCCATTTTTTATTAACAAACTAAAAAAAAAGGATCTATACATTTTTACTGGTCAGTATATATTTGAGTGGTCATTGTAAAAGTGTAATCATTTTGGTCATATAAGCAAATCATAATATGTATCTTCTTCACCTTCTCTGCAAAACGAACATATTACATCAACACGGTTAAACTCCTGAACATGTTTGTATTTAGTAACTTTAAAATTATTTGAACAACATCTGAATTTAGTTAATGCCCTTCTCATTTTAACACATTTTACACAAGTCAAATATATTTCTGTATTAAGTTTTAAATGTACAGTAGGTAGACAGAAATGTAGAACTTACATCTTGACTCCAGTTTTGTTTTTGCATAATACACGTTGCTTACATTTGAACATAAATAACTTGATAGTTCCAACTTACTGACATAACCACACAAACCCAAAGCCATAGGGAAATAAAAACAACGTAGCTACTGTTGCCCAATTTCAAAAACCTAAATCATCATATATTTTCATCAGTAAAAAAACAATGCTTAACATGCCTATACCACATGCTGATATATATTGTTTCCAACACAGTTCGTGCCCTACATTAAAAACGACATTGTTCCCATTTATTGAACAATTCGAAGAAAATATAAATGTGTATACAATGCATTACATATTCCATAAAAATCATCACCCTTCAGGCCACATAATGTGATGGTTTTAAGGGTCTTCCAAATCGTATCAGCTGTTTTGAGAGACAAGAACATTATGTTCCCCTCTAGGGGGGGTTTACAATTGTCCTTGTAAACCCTAATACAAGTTTAACAATTGTCCTTGTAAACCTTAATACAAGGTTTACAATTGACAACTATTTAGAATTAAACTTTTCAGATACTACAGCGGGACTCGAATCCACATTCCGTCGCTCCTTGATCCGAACGCATTAAAGTGAGCGCTATTTAGCCGACGAAAGAGAAATTCTTAAAAACTCTATTTAACGTTACACTTATGATATCTCATTGTAAGGCTGGTGAGGGGGCATACTCCTTTGATATACCGTTGTTGCCGACAGGTTCTATTTTTAACTTACCATATCCTCGATTTCATGGTTTCTTCCTATAGAATATCTATAACGCTATGTGGCTTCGAAATGAATATTTTGGAGCTGAACTATAAGTCCTATTGAAATCATGGGCACATTGCCAACACTATTTTCGTGCCAATGATTTGAAAAGTTATCATCTCTCAATGCCTCAATGCATGAAAATATTTCTGTCGTAATACTTTATTTACGAGAGCAACGAATCTGATTGCTAAGCGGTAACGTCTTACATACGAGTAGCACAAACATAAATATATTTAAAGAACACTGACAACCAGCTTGAAACATTATTTATTACACTATACGTAAACCCATCTCCACAATGCGAAAGCGGAAAAAGAATTAGCACATAAAACAGCTTAATATTGAGCTCGGATATAATAACCTGACACTTAGATTTATGGAGTGTATATTTTTATCCTTGCAAACATAATGCCTCTCAAGGAGTTTGTCATTTCTTTCTTGTTCAATTCTGATGAGACAACAACTCTGAAATTACGACATTAGCGATATAAACATGAGCTGTTTAACACAATTTTCTTTGATCTCTGTTTGCTTTACATGCTTTGAAAGTCAGATTAAACGTGCCTATAAAACGTCAAATGTGTCTTAAAAGTTGTTGGAAGGTTTTGTCTTTGTAGTTTATTACGGAAAATGTTGGATTTTATTTCCCCACAAAATGTCAAATGTCAAACGATTGTAATGTTTTCTTTCACCGTTGTTCCGTTAAAATTTACAAAAGCCTTTAGTTCATAGTTTCAACCAGCTTCAGACTATGACTCAGTGTCAGTTTGAAAACAAATTTTGTGTATCTGAAATAGAACAGCGAACTGTTAATCAGTTACAATTATATGTTTACCATATTTCTGGATTCTTAAAACAAAATCACTAATGCATTAAGAAATAACTGGTATTTTTTCTCTATGTGAATCGTCGGAAGGCTATACTAATTTGCTTCAAAAAAATCATTGATTTAATTACTTTTGCCATTTGGTTTTTGCATATCAAGCATGAGTAAAACAACACATATTGACAAAAACCCAAAAGAGTAATGAACAAGAATGGGCATTATCAGAACAAATATGCTTATTTTCAGAAAAATTTAAATATATTTATTTCTTGGTAGGGAATGACATACTCATCAAATGATGTCTTAAGCTGTTCGTACACGCTGCTTGCAAATACATATATGGTCATTGTCATAATCAACCAGTAAATTAGATGTAGATAATATTTTGTGAAAGTCGCTGACGTTTCTCCAATAAAGTCTTAAATAATAATGCCATTCCCTGACTTTGTAACATTGTGATGCGTTGATGATACACTTTGTAAGTTTTATGTAGACATTTATGACTCAAGATAGTTTATCTAATCGGCAGTTGCAGGGTTATTGTATTATTTACAACATGAAATCTACAGTGTAAAGAGAATACAGAAACTAATAAACGCTTTGTTTTGACATTTATGAACCATTCTCTTGACATAAACCATTGCTTTATTTCTGTATAAGTGTCAATATCGACAGGCTTCTTGGTATCAATCCTTTGATGATTTTTTAAACAGACACCAAGAAAAATAAAAACATTTTGTCAGCTATTTACAATTTGGAAGATGCATACATTTCCTCAACTACGCCTTATATATTTAGGCAAAACACAAAGACGAATTGGTACATGTATGATGTTAACCTAGTATATGTTATAATATATTTAAGGTTGTAAATGCATTCATAGGATGTTATCTGAATTTATCAAAACGATAATTGAAGCGACGTTAACAGACAAAAATCATAATTTTTACAAATGACTTTATCGCAGTATCACAAACATATTTTTCGTACCTTTCACATTGATATTTCAAAAGACGATTATCAAGTCCCTTCCCTTTGGCCAGAAATATTCATAGCCGAGTCAATCTCAATAACAAATGATTGCTTCACTGTGCGTGATGATCTAAGTAGGCTCAGTTTATCTTACCGTCAGACCCGTGTCGTCATTCAAATTCAGCCAATCAGCTGTGTAAACTTGAGGTTCTGGCTCATGAAGACACAGGGGTTCGAATCTCGGACTGGACAACATAAAAAAAATATTCAAAACCTGGACTTTTGCACTCAATATATCGTTTTCATATGTTGAGATAAACCTACATCTCAAATGTGAACGAAATCCTTTAAGAAATACAGATTTTAGCGTAATCTCTACCTATTATATAGAATACAGAAGAGGGGTCATTCCAATCGCTAAAACCTGATTTTTTGTTATATTGTCCACTCCGAGATTCGAACCCCTGTGCATGAAGATGTTGTGAAGTATAGGCTCCTTATTTAAACCATTGCTACGTTTCTACACTATTGTTTGTTCCTGACATTCAAACTAACGTTTTCTACAAAATTTCCTGACAGACACTTTTTTTCCTAATATGATTCGAATGTTTTATAGTGCAGAGCACATAATGAATGTTTAGCATAAATACATATGATATTGTTATGGGTACGCATATTTCTCTTTGAGCTTTCTGTCATTCATCTGAACACATTTTAATCAACAGTTTGCCTTCATTGCAATATGACAGTATGCATTTTGATACTTACGAGGATTTAATCGTCACCACCAACCACCACAGCTGATCATAACATCAACTAGTTGACCAACATTATTTTTGTTTTCATAAATGGTGTTCAATGCTCCTCATCAGTTTTATACAATCAATTTACATTAAACAGGATCTTCAGTCTGTCTTTCATCGTGTATGAGAATGTGATCATTCATACATCTATAAACCCTCCTGGCCATTAACCTTACAACCAAGAAACAATATGGCAATGTTATATATCTATCAACAGAGATCGGTGGTATTGAATCCAATTAATACATGGTATCTTTCTCAAGTTATTTCGAAAGTAAATACATCATGTACACCATATTATAATGAAAATATGTATATATTCTAAGTGTTGAAATGTTCCATATGACTTGTTTGAAAGCAGCGATACCGTCTATATATCTACAAAATGTTAGTAACGTCCTATTGCTTTCGATAGATATGTTCAAAAGTGATTCCTTTTGTGTCAATTATCTTGATAACAAAATTATGCATCACTAAGAATGAAGATTTGAATGTTGATTATGACCTAAGCTTCCAATCACAAATTGCATATTCAGGATGTAGAAACATATTTTTAAGTCAGTACCTTTAATAATTAATTAATTATGTAGTCGTTTTCTTGATCAAATGTAAAGATCCAATACATTCATGTACGAACCAATTCCTTTGAGGTTCAGTGTAATTAGCTTTTGCATTTAAGTCTCGCGAATGAAAAGGTACAGGTCAGGTCATTGATCAAAAGCTGGCGGTTTTGGCGAATTTAACTGTAAAGAAGCTGCACTTACTCAAAGGAATCATAAAATTCACAGAGCAGTTCTGGACAATGGTGGGACTATGTGAAAGTCTTACTATTAGCTTGTATTAGTCAACGCAAATGCTTCTATCTTGATTCAAACAGTAGCTTGACAATTACTGGGTTTGATAAACAGATATATTTTTATTGTTAAAACTGTTTGCTATAACTTGTCATGAATCGAATGTATTGATCTGTGTTGTGATGTTTTAAGGTACATATGATAAACCTTCATGGAATTGATAATGTATCTTTGGTGTGTATATATTTACAGCACTGTGTCGTGCTTATACGGAGTGATGCAGTCAATGAAGGCAACTGTATTTTCCTGAACAACATCCTGTGATCCATTGTCAAAATACGTTCCCGTATGAAAATGTAATAACTCTTCCAATCCATATTTAGTTATTTGATAAATTGTCTGAATTTATCTGTTTTAGTGATCAAAGGAGTGAAACAAAACATCTGATCTGTCAAATGTTATGCCTTTTCAAATTCCATCAAAAAAGTAAACAGGCGCTCAATATAGGCAATGTTCAGTCTCCCGGGTATTACAAGCATTACATGATTGTTTTGTGAGTTGATGTCATGTGAGAGTATTTCCCTGTAGATTGTCACAATAACTATGTATGCTAGGCCGTCATACAAGATGTTGCACTATTTTCGGCCTAGTTGCACACGTTTTATGAAAGACGGTGCTTATTACTCCTTATGGAATAAGATCTGCCAAATAATCTCATTTCATTTGCAACATATTAATCTTAGGTCAAGTGGTGTGCAGAGCATTGGTAGCTGTAATTGGGTTCGCACAGTTGTCATAAAATGAGTACAAATGAATTATCATTATTTTGTCAAAAACTGTTTATGTTTACGAAATGGATAATAACTTTTTAATATCATCTTGTAATATCAGTTTAAAACAATGTTTGATCTAAATAAGTTTTATTACACAGACTTGAAACATTTAAATTGTATTAGAGACTATTGAGAGAAAGATCATGGATTAATTTACACAGTTATTTGAGGTACAAAGGTTAAAAACCAGAGCTGATAGTGATGGAAACTATCTTTCAGATTTCAGAAGATTTTAATGTGACCCATAACATTTTCTTTTTCGGTGATAACCTGCCATTGCTTAATGGGTTGCTTTGGTCAAACAAAATCACCATATTGTCTCATAACATCATACACTCACGGGCAAAAGAAAGTATAGATAAACTGTCAATGCTCACAACATAAAAACTAAAGATAATATTTCAATGCCGCGAAGATGATTTTATAGCACTATCAAATGACAAAAATCCACACAAACAGATTTCGTTTGATCACTCCAGTATATTTCAGCAATTTCATTTAAATAAGCAGGGGGTCAAATTTCATTGATTTCAAGTGTCTCAATTATCAACAGTGAGACCACAAACATTCTCTGTTTTTGTCAATAACATGTGTGACCTCCCGCCACGTCAATACAGGCACGAACACGTCTCCTCATCGACGTTGTAAAACGTCGGATGACGGCGTCAGGTATACGTTGCTACTTTTTTCTAAGGGCGAAACGCTCACCTCGGTGCCTGTATACCCTCTGTCTTCCATCATTGTGACACAGACAGAAGCGATTTTCTTCTGTGAATAAGACTCGTCTCCAGTTCCGAGCTTGCAATCTTAAAACTCATCGCGCCCATTGAAGTTGACGACGCTTATGTTGAGGGGTCAAGGCTACGCCCTGGAAGTGGCGATAAGCCTGAATCCCTGCTGCACGTAATCTCCTTGACAATGTACGTCTACTAACACGATGACCAAGAGCCGTTGGCGCTGTTTCCGTTGCCGTTACAAACATGTTCCTCAGATGAATGGTCCGGATGAAGTGACCTTCTTGATGCGTTGTTACACGTGGTCTTCCACTTCGGGGTCTGTCCTGGGTCCGACCAGTCTGTCCGTTACGTTGCATAAGCCTTGAAACTGTCAGTGGCGTGCAATGGAACGTTCGAGCAATGTGGCCGTGTGTTGCCCCCATTTCGGCCATTCCAATAGCTCCTTCTCTTTGTTTCTGAGTCAACCGTGCCATTCCTTTTGTGTTGTTTCAGCTGCTATGATATGACAGTATCCAGGAAATCAATTGATACATATTTTATGCACTTAATTTTAATGCAATTTGTTTTAAACGGAATTCATGACTTTTCCGGTTTCTAAAAAATATAGCAACACAAGTTGCGTTTTTGCGATATTTATTATGTACTTTAAGGCATGCCATTAGGTTAAGTATAACTAACATTTGGTATGATCAATAGTTTTAAATTTATATCAATATGAAGGACCTATACTTTCTTTTGCCCGTGAGTGTAGAGTAAGTCATATTTTAAGATATAAAACATCCACACACAACATTGGGAGTTCCCAATAATACTTAAATCAACTGACATTGAAACCTCTTTTATGCAAAGATAATTCATTTACTGGATTTCATGTAGTCATTTAAATCTTAAGATAGTTATCTTATCGCCAATTGAAGAGGTGTAATTTTATCACAACATTACTATATGATAAAAAGAAAAGATCAATATTAATAATGTCCATGTTCTGACATTTATTAATCATAACTTTGATATAAACGGCTCCATTATCTCCAGGGTTTTTTTCAGTAACAAACACGCGATGAGTCCTATAAGATGTCATGATTCACTGAATTCACAGCAATTCATCATATTTGTTTATCCAAACGACCACTGGTGACTCTTCGAAAGAATGGAATTTGAATTCACTTTTAACGAAACATAATGCAGTTCTTGTTAAAATGGTAGATACTTGGTAGAAATGATAACTAATTAAAAACATCCAATTCAATACTTTTGCAAGAAATTCATATACATTATGTCTATTTTGAAGTATAGAATATATATACATTGGAACCTTTTCGAACGTAAGAACGATTTTATCTGGCACAATTCATTTATTGAATGCTTCCATAGATTCCAAATAATTTTTTTTCTCTCGCCGAATTAAAAAATGAAATCAATAAAAGTGAAAATGAGATTTATGTTGACCTAAACTATGGTATTTGATCTTGTCAAATAGTTCACTGCTATCTTAGACTTGGATGTAGCGACCTCATTTAAGAACAAATATAGTGTTGCCCCTTACATGCCATCCACCAATTAAAATATCACAAAATAGTTGATTCAGTTCACGATTTCATCAATAAAACTTACCGTGTTAAATCTGATATACAAAACTAACCTATTTCATTGGCTAAATTTCCTGTTATATCTATCATTCTACTAATTGGTGGATAGACACCTTACAAATAGAAATATGTAAAAGTAGATTATGTTCATAAAGTATCTTCAGTCAGAAGTGTTTGATCACTTAGAATCACAATTTTGATGTAACTTGTAAACACCAGAAGTAAACATAGATGCCTGTACTATGCTAGATATAGGAACATTATTGAATAATAGATATGTGATGTCATATGAGTGTCCATGACGTACAATATTTACGAGCCTTAATATGAGATATATTCCGAGTGAAAAAGAGGGACATATAGTGATATACTGATATTTTGGCACAAGTGTTATAAAAATAAGAATACAGTATAGCGAAATTAGTCATCAACACGAATATCATATTCTCAAATCTACTTCAGCTAATTGGCATAAATCTATTTTGATTAAAATAAAAACGAATAAATGCCATTTAAAAACAAAATATTTGTCACTTATGCAGAGCAAATATTGTTCTTTATGGAACATTTGTTAAGTTTTATGAACGGTAATGGAACATTAATTTAAAAGAGTCTCCACAAAGCAACTGAAATTCCTAATAAAGATGTAATTACCTTTATATCGTCCTGTACCAGGAATCATCTTTAATCATATTGCTCATCCGTTGTGTCATATTTTTAATCAAATATCACATTTTCATGATTAATCACTATAGCATCCAAGTATTTGTACAATATTAGTAAGATGATTCTCATAATCGTGATAAATAATCATTTCAAATTATTATTAATTGAACAAAAAGCAGTTTTCATCTATAATCATTAATTCCATTATTGTTTTGTTATTCCTATTTGTAGAATTTGGATATTTAAAGGGGCAGTAGCACGTCTTTTGATAATTTTATATTTCAAATATTTCACTTATAATTGTAAGTTAATGCTAAATGTATCATATTTACAGTGTCAGCAAACTCATTACCCATAGTCAGAGGACAAAGTATGAGGATTCACATAAAATCCATTGGCGGCCATTTTTGTGTGAACACCTTTAATTCATTTTGTGTTACGTTATATATTTGAATTATTACTGCTTCATTTAGTTCAAATACATTGTCTTTCAATTGGAACCATTTATGTTCCTTTTCCTGACATCACCTTATATTACCCCTAAAACGTGCTACTGCCTCATTAATCTTTACATTATGGAAACAAACTCCTTGCTCTAATAAAACACAAATCTTAAGTTTTCCAAGAAAGATCTGCAAGGTCTATTGTCATGTGAAATTTGACATCTTTTATTTACTTAATATTAATATTTCAGGATCTTTTCACGTGAAGAAGTAAGTACCTTGATAAGTAAATTTCTATTCCTATTATCAAATCAAAGGTTCATGAATGACAATCATTATCAACGTTATCTGGCAGCAGGCTTTTGATTTTGTCTTAGATGAAAATTTGGTGACCTTTCTTTTGCTGGTGAGTGTATATTTAATATTTTCGATATCTAATGCGTACTCTTTATGTAATGCAGATTTGTCAAATCTGTAATATAGTTATTCTTATCACCATTTTAAACTTTGATAAATGTGAGATTTGATTTCATCATAACTTATTTCACATATGCATCCTTCTCATAATCACTCTTGTGTTAAATTATAAAAGCATAATTTATCAAATGTAACAATAGCTTACAGAATATGCTTAAAAAGACTACTGATCCAAAAATAAAGGATCAAATAGCTTATAAAATAAATAACCCATTATTAAGGATTATTTGATACACTTTGCAAATCAGATAATCAGATACTTTGTATCCATTGACATCTATAAAGATTGTCTCTTTTCTTTGACAAGTTACGTTCATATTCAGCCTTTGCACTGATTGGCACATGTACAATATAAAATATTTGTCGAACCAAAACCTAGCAAATAGTTTTAAAAAAGACAACTGACGTGTGTCTTCTGTGATCAGCTTTCAACTGTCAATTTTTAAATGTTGTTGTAAAAGTAGGCTTATCATTTCCCATTTGATGTATTGATTTACAGCTTAACATCAGATAGTTGGAGAACATGAATACTTGTTTTCACTAAAAGGAATATTTGATTCGACTTTAGATAAAGAGAAATTTTAGAAATTTTAGAGAAATTTCACAGAGTTTTCTGTTATCATCTCCCTTATGGTGCACAGGGACATCACTGTTCATCATGATAGATTGTATGTTTTTCTACAACACTGTTCGGTACATTCAAAGTAAACTACACTATATCTCACACCGAAAAACAATTGCACATGTTCAATAAAAATATTAACAGAACGAAACCTAATTTTCTGTGACCTTACCAAAAAAATTATAAAAAGGCAACCGACGTGTGTTCTCATGGATCAACATGTATGTATCAATTTGTAAATGTTATTTTATAAGTAAAAATTACTTTTTCTAGACATTTTCCTCGTAAGAATAGAAAGACCCAATTCATTACAAATTCCTTCGAGAATCAAGATCATTATATATGTAAGTCTAATTATGAAGAGGAACAGGTCAGGTCATTGATAAAGCTGAAGCTTAAGGCTGCAGCGACTTCAACTATAAACAAGCAGCATCCTCTCACGGGAATCACTACAAACACAGAACTGCTCCAGGCATTGGTGCTTCTAGTGTTTTTTCGAACAATTGGACAGTCATATCGTAAAATGATGAGATAATATCGAAAATAATATTTAATAACAGGTTATAATAAATATTTTATTATTTTTACAAGAGTTGAAGAACATGTATGGTTTTACTTGTAAAAGCAGTTCCAGAGAGATTGAATCCATTGTACACGGGATGTAAGATATCTTCACTTTCGCTTATTATGAATGTCTACTTTGAAAAATGGGTCATTGGGTTTTTACTCATAAAAACAGATGTCTCATCATCAAAAGTCCCATTTCAAACGAATTGGTCTTTTGAAATTCCTTATTGTATGTTTTATCTCAAATAAGAGCCATATTCTTTCAGTAAAACAACATTGTGTATATTTATCGGCATCGCTAATCAAAATCTCCGCAGTTTGTCATGCAAACTAACCATTAGTTTCAAAATGAAAAGTCTTTTCTGTTTCTATTGAAACTAAAAGGAGTAAAATCCAAGACAACACATCTACATGATATTAAGAGGATGTATACCAAATGTAGATTGGTTAAGTAGTTTCTAAGTTATGTTCGGACACATAAAAAAGCCGACGCGGAACCGGGAGTAATAAACAATCACTCACAATTCGGTCTCACGAGAATTGATCGTAATCAAACTATTGCATTGCAAAATTGATTTGCAAAATAATTGTTGCTGAGAGTATTGTCCTGCTGGTTGTCACAATCACTATAACTGTTTTGGCCGTCACAAACATTTTGCGCCATTTTCTGACTAGTTCCAGGCGTTCACGAAATGACAGTGCTTAGTATTCCTTATGGCCATTGTGGAATAAGATGGCCATTTCAAGTCTCTATCCCATGACATTTGCAACATATTAATCGTAGGTAAAGTAGGTTACAGGACATCAGTAGCTATAATTGGAGGGGGCCCAGAAGAACGATGATATGATACAGTTTGTATCAATCGAGGTCTAACAGAAGTAAGTAAGAAGGTAGCTATGCACACGTTCATCACTGCATGGTTGTTCGAATATGACAAAAACATTTGATATGTATTGAAAGAACTGTTCATGTGTAGAAACAGATGGTAAAGTTTAATATCACTTTGTGACATTATTATAATGATCAAGATTTAATACACAGATTTGCGAAATTTAAATTCTATCTGAAAAAAGGAAAGCAAGAACATCTTAATTTAGAGTTATTTGATATCTAGAAAGAACATAAACGAAAGAAACTAATAGAATTAACCATGTTATTTGCTTTTTCAAAAGATTTCTACATGTACGTGGCCCATAACATTACATTAAGTGATAACATACATGTACCCTTGCTTACTCGATCGCTTTTGACATACAAATTCTCAATATTGTCATTATATATATATGATATATTTTGATTATCTGAATCCATAGCAATTCATCATTGTTGTTTGTAAAAAAAGATCATTCATTACTCTAAAACAAACAAACTTCATGAACATGATAACACATAACATAAATCATAGTTTGTGTTTCAAATAACATGAACATTCGAAAAGAAGTTTTACTGTTCTGAAACTAACGAGACTTTTGAATTGCGGAACACTTTCATGATTAATCAAATTGAAATATGATAAATTAACTCAAAAAAAGCTAAGGATCAAAACCATTATTCTGCCTGACATGTCTCTTGGCATAGAAGAGATATGAATTAAAATTCATTAGTGGAATTTTTGTTGAAATGTGTTCTTATATCTTGACATTAAGATCTGTGTATAGGGCATATGACGTGTGCAATAACAACTTGGACGGCAGTCTCCTGAAAAATCACCAACTCGTGCCCATAACAAGGGTTGATGAAAATGTTAACATCGACAAAACGCAATGCGATCAGACCTTTCTGGGGAGGCTATGTCTTAAAACGTCAATTTCAATGAACAATTTGGGCAAACAAATCGCTACGATGATGAGGATTCTTTTAATTGAAATTGTGTAATTGCCAGGCGTAAGGAAAACGCTCTTGACAGAGAAAGAATCACTGTGTTGCTACAGATTCATTCCGCAAAGACGTTTTACACTCTTTGGCTGCAACCAAATTTATGTGCCACATTTCTCTGAGTGGAACCATCCTGCAACCATTTAATGGTTCTTCAGCTATGAAATACCATGAAGAGGTATCGCTTTGATCTTTACCTTCTTTTTAGTAGTATATTGTATAAATAGATATGATATATATATAGAGGATATTATAATTATGAGTGTCGATGACATACTTTTTTTACGACACGAGTGGCTAAATGGATATATTGATATTTAGGTACGAGTGTCGTAAACATTGTATGTCATGGGCACGAATATAATATTCTGTTAATTACCGTAGTCCCAAAATTAAAGAAAATACTGAAAACCTAATTCTCACCATAGGCAGACTAGCCGCTGCCGGCCCGTATAGATTTCGACGTCATAGGTGAACCGTGACGTCAAAGCATTGTTAATAATGTGACGTCACAATGAAAAAGTGATATTTTGCCCTAGGGCAACATATGAAAAATATGAACCTCGATATGTATGCCCTCGTACGTAATATATCACTTTATTGGTGCACATTTCTTGCAATTAATATATATTGTATAATGACATTTTGATCTTAACAAGTCACAGTCTATTTGTACTAACTGTAAAAGACAATCGGTGTTTCTTCGCCAATGGCTGGGTGTTCTGTCTTCTGGAAAGTCAGATTATCTTTTTTTTTAAATATTGTTCTATTTCACATGGTAGATAATTGAAATAAATGTAATCTTAATATTCAAGTTATTACTTTTGTAAGAAGTCAAAATACAAAAATTCCTATTCTGAAATATAGGGAAATTTACAGTTGAACTGCTCCTAATGCTAAATTATTTTACCTCTCACAAAACATTTATGAAATGCTTCACAAGATTCCAAGGAACTTCGTTCTCTCTTTTTAAACATTAAATCAATAAAACCGAAAATACGATTTATTTTGATTTTACTTACGGTAGTCGACTATTGCTCTTTGTCGCCTCAGATTTTGTTTTAGCAATCTCAGCTCAGGCAAATATAATGTTGCCCCACTGGATATAAGACTGACAACGCTCAAAAAATAAAAAAAATAGTTGGTTCAGTTAACAAATTCATCAATACAAATTAACGTTTTAAATCCGTTATACAAATTTAACTCATTTCGTTAACTAACTTTTCTTTTTATATCAATCAGTCTTCAAATTGGTCAATAAACACTAAACCGTAAATCTGCCTGTTTACTAGAGATAAAATAACGATATTGTTTGGATTTTTGGTTTGATGTCGCTTTTTCATTTGATTATGTATTATATAATAATTTCACACTCTGAAGTTTACACTTATTACCGAACGTTGATTGGTCTAGGGCATGGTCATGTGATCAAAGTTTCATCGATCCATTCTTCATGAACTCACAAAACAAAGTGTTCATGCTTGTGTGAACGTTTTCAAGTCGTGTGAACATTCAACGGAACTACTTTAATTATCCGTCCAACATCAAATAAAACAATATTCAATACAGTGTTATTAAAACTTACCAATTGAGCTTGAATCATGTCTTTATTAACCAAAACAAATATTTGATGTGAAAAACATTCATTTTATCATTTGCTTTCGATCATATGCTAATCATTTATTTCAAAAGAGATCTGATAGAACGGAACGAGATGCTTGATAAATTTTACATTACATAATTACGATCAATATTGAGTACTATATGCCATTACATTACAAACTTCTACTCACGATGTATACACAAGAGATGAAAGTGTTACAATAGAGCAGTTATTATAATTAAAATATCACTTTACCACTGTTGTTTACATATTATGACGAAGATACCCCTGCAAATGGCGGACACCATGACACGACGTTATGCATAAGGCAGATTACTCTGATCTCCTGTCCTTGCGCGAAGGGATTTTATCATAGTGTGCGCTTCATTTGTTATACAGAACACAGACCAATTTTGGTAAACATTTAGTTTCTTTCCAAATTGGGGTTATTTCTTGTCGCATGTCGCAGTGTAACTCGTTCAAAGGATAAAACAGGATTCATATCACTCCGCCGTCTTATTCCATATAGGGTGCGAATTATAAGAATTGAATGTCAGTTTGTGTGTTTGCACTGGAAAATCAACGATGTGAAAGCTACATTCAAACTCTCATGTGAGAGTTGGTTCACACGAGTTTGAATGTAGCTTTGACATCGTTCATTTTCCAGTGCGAACACACAAACTGACATTCAATTTTTTATTGAATAGGAGCGGTGTTAACATGATATGCTTGTTCACCATTCCTAATTCATTTATATGACTAATTTTTGTTATAATAGCACTGCTTGATAGCAAGATTTTCTATTTTAAATACAATTGTTGAAAATATTTGGATCAAGACACCGTCCAACCCTCTGTCAGTTCGCCCTCCTGGAATGTTATTTGGAAATAGAAAGAGGACGTTATATATGTGTCCGTGACATACAATACTTACGACAAGTGTGATTTAACATTAGTATATTCCGAGTGAGAGCGAGGGATTAAATGATATTTTGTAAACATAGTAATAGAATATAGCAAACATAGTCATCAGCACGAATATCAAATTCTGTGTAAAACTGCAGTCATAAAAGTGAAGAAATTATATAATATAATATAATAATATAATATATAATTCGAATAAAAGACCTAATATTTGTCATTTATGCAAAGCGACATTTCGTGTTTATTAAACATGTTTTTCAATCCTATGAACGAGAATTGGATATGAAGTTAAGACAATGTCAACAAGGCATCTCAAATTTATAATAAAGATATAATTATTTTTGTATTGTTAAATACTTGAAATCCTATCTAATCATCTCTGAATCAACCTTTGTATCATATTTTAATCAAATATCACATTTTCATGATTAACTTCTTAAGGATTTGTAGCATATTTATTAGATAGTTCTCATAAATGTGAACCCAATACACATAGCATTTTTCACATGTACGAAATTGATTTCATTATTGTTTTATTATTCTAAACTGTAGATTTCGAATAATCTAATGTATGGTAATTAATGTATATATCCGGCGTAGAATTTTAGAAACAAGATTTTTGCATTAATAGGACAAAATCTAAATTATACCAAAAACGATCTTCAAGGTCTAGTGTCATGTGAAATTTTGTCCTGTGAAATATGAAATCTTTTATAGTAAATCATTTTTTTTAAAATCAAGCGAACAAACAACTTTTAAAAAGGTTATATTGCAAACACTTGTATGTTTTCATGTATGACAATCATTATCAACGTTTTCTGGCAGCAGGATTTTGATTTTGTCCTAGATGACAATTTGGTGACCTTTCCTTTTTTGGTGAGTGTATATTCAATATTTTCAATATTCAATGCTTACTCTTTATGTAATATATGTCTTTATCCAATCTGTAAAACATGTATTCTAATCAAAATTAATTTGTTTGATAATATTAAGTTAATATCTGAATTCATCATGGCTTATATCACAATGCTTCCTTCTCAAAATAACTCTTGTGTGAAATGATACATGCATAAATAACGAATTAAATGCAACACTAGATTCTTTCAAAATATGCTTTAAGAGAATTCTGACTGGTAATATGATCAAATCTATAAAACAATAAAAAGCCAGAATAATTCGACACAATTTTCAAATATCAAATAAAATAAAATACTCATTGACATCATTAAACATAGTCGGAATACTAAGTAACATTCATCTTCAATCTCTTGCGCTTGGCACATATGCAATAAAAATATTTAAAGAACGAGACCTAATTTTCTTTGATCTTATCAAACAATTTCTGAAAAGGCAACTGATGTGTGTCTCCTGTGATCAACTGTCAACTATCCATTTGTAAATGTTGTTTTAAAAGTAGGCTTATTATTTCCCATGTTGAGTATTGATTGACAGCTTAACATACAAAATTTGAGAACATTAGATTTTTTTCACGAAAGGAAATATAGTAATCGACATAACATTACAGAAATATCAAAAAGTCAGATTAACAGTTTGCATCAGTGAACTTTCCTTTTTATCGTAACATAATCGCCTTGCGATATACAGACTAATCACAGTTAAAAACAGTATCATGTATTTCAATACACGAATTTTACATACAACAGAATACATCGGGGGTCAAAGAAACTAAGGCATCAATTAGAAAATATATATGTTCCTGTTTTGGAGAAATAGGTATAAAAGGACTCGTGGTTTTGCTATCCGCTCACAAAAGGTAGCATATTCTACATGACTTTTAAACCTTTACTGGCCACGAAAACCAGCACAAATTCTCTTCAGACAGGTTTACTGAACGTCTTAAAGGGGCAGAAGCACGTTTTAGGGGGAACATAAGGTGATGTCAGGAAAATGAAAATATATGGTTCAAATTGAAAGACTATGTATTTAAACTAAATTGAGCAGTACAAATTCAAAAATAAAACATAAAGTTTAGTCTTACACAAAATGAATTAAAGATGTTCACACAAAAAAGGCCGCCAATGGATTTTATGTGAATCTTCATACTTTGTCCTATGACTATGGATGATGGCTTGTGTAATGAGTTTGTTGATACTATCAATATAATTAACAATAACTTACAATTATCAGTGAAATATTTAAAATATACAATTATCAAAAAACGTGCTACTGTCCCTTTAACAAGCAGGTCAAAATTGTTGTTATTTTCAAAAAGGATATTCTTCTTCGCCTTGTCTCTGACATCATCCACCACCATCAAACACGATCAATCACAATTTTTGCGTCATCATGATGAAGAGAACATATCTTGAGATAAAAAAATTCATATTTTCTAGACATTGTCCTTGATGTAATGGAAAGACCAAATTCATTACAAATTCCTTCGAGGATGAAGGTTATTATCTTTAACTTGTAAGTCTGAATATGAAGAGAAACAAGTTAGGTCATAGATCAGAATCTGAAGGCTGCAGCGACTTTTAGCCAGCAGCATTCTCTTGAGGGAATCACTACATGCTCACAGCTGGTGTCGGTTATGGCGCTTTAAGTGTCCTGTCAAAGTTGAATAGACAACTAAAAACATAGGTGATGTGTCTCATTCAAACAACTGCTTGGCATGTGCAGGATGTGATAAACTTATTCAGAATCAAGCGTGACGATCCGCCTTATCGCGTCATAACGACATATACTTCAGAGGCGTCAGGCTTGATAAGACATTGGAGTTAAAAATCGTGTTGTGTTTGTATATGAATATGTATTTCTTTATATAAAATTTCACCTAACATTCAATTCTTCAATACTGGAACACATACTCAGGATTAACGTTATATATCATAACTTTCAAACATAAATTGATCATTCTTAAAGTACAGTTTAAGAGACACAAGGTGCATGGGGGATCTTACCAATGCTCTTCTCTAAACATACATGTCCACATAATAAAATTGTGATTGTAATTGGACAAATATTCCAAAAACACTGGCTCAAAAGATGGGCCTTGTAATATGTCATATGATTATATACAATGTGTAACCATACATTGTGTACAGTCTCATGAGAATCAATTAATATATAAGTATTGCATTGTATAATAGTTTGCGTGTTCATCTCCTGTAAGAGTATTCACTGTTGGTCGCTACAATTACTTTGTCTACAACAGCCGTCATACATGATGTTGCGTCTTTTTCTGCCTAGGTGCACACGTTTCATGAAAGGATAGTGCTTCGTATTCCTGATGGCCATTGTGGACTTAGATCCGCCAAATCAAATCCCTTAATCCCATGACATTTGCAACATATTAATCCTCGGTCAAGTGGCGTAAAGAACATTAGCCTCTGTAATTGGACGGGGCTCAGGAGAACGATGTATGATTACCTTTCATACTGGCCTCACTGAACAGTTTGTATCAATCAAGACCTAACAACAGTTACTAACTAGAGGCTGCATATGTATGTCACTGCTAGATAGCTATGTGTATAAAGTGGACAAGGAGACAGAGGATTGAAACATATGAGACACAGATAAAGAATATATTTACATATTTGTTTTATTCATATATCTGGAACGCAGAATCAAAGGAAACCCTTGGGTTCCCCAAAACAGAACATTCAGTTTCCTTTCACAATATATACCCCTTGGACTATCACAAGGGAGTTTACTTTTAAATGCTCAGCTTTGAGTCTTGTTATGACTCGAAACAAAAACAACAGCAATTATAGTAAAACGGAGTAGGAGGGGGGGGGGGGGGGGGATAGAGTTTATATTTGTATAACCCTTTCAATGTTTGAAATGTTGTCAATATGTGAAAATAGCCACGTTAATTGCCTTACAAATAGAAAATGTCGTCTTTGTTGATAAACATTTGATTTACATCGAAATCTAATTTTGAACAATTAAAAAAACACATTAAAGTATTCATAATGATGAGTATACTCTTGTTTGAGAATACGACAAAAAAGTTTGACGTTTAAACTTTGATGGTAAACACATATGTAATTAACATTGAGCGTTTTGAATAAAACTTTAATCATCTGAGATTGTATACATAAATGCTTGATCTAAATGGTTGTGTCTCATCGTCGGTTAATTAGCTACTGTGTTATTCAAATTTTGTTTTCAGTATAAAGAGAATACATATAGGTAGAATATCTGACGTTTATGAACCACTTTCTTGACATAAACCACTCCACAATCTCTCTTTGATTGCCAATAAGGACAACGTCCAATCCTTTCAAGATTTGATAATAGGCACTAACAAATACAGATCTATTGTATTTTGTTCCTAGTTTCAAGATTGCAGCTATCTACACTTTGCCGATAAATATGTTTGAAAGTTTTGACCATCGGTAAGGTACACTACTCAAAAAAAGTAAAGGAACAGTTGAATTGTGATGACTTTTGTTTCCAAAGAAGAAGTCGAAAATGAACAAGACTTTAAACCAACAGACGAAAGACCCCATGCCATGCAAAAAGCTCTTCAGGCCTTTCTGAGCTGATAACCTATAACCTGACGGTAGAATACTTTGCCGATAAATATATTTGAGTGGAATAATATTTATCATCCAAAACTGTGTTCCACGGGAGATATCGCTTGTGAAAGATCAAGCGATATCTCCTACGAGATATAACTTTGACAGTAGATTTTGAACAATGCCATGTCATAATCAGGGACATGACATCACAAAGGTTTTCCATCATCAGAAATGACGTCACAATGCTATGACGTCATAAACACAACAACGTCACAATGCTATGACGTCATGAGCACGATGACGTCATAATACTATGACATCACTGGTTTGGGGAGTTTGGGGCTATGCAGTGTTAAAAAATGTACATTTTTCATGCTAATGTGATGAAAAATGATTTTGGACGATAAATAGAATCTCACCCTCGTGTCTTCTGATATCAAATATATCAACACTCGTTGATAAAAGTAAAATATCCTCGGCAAGCCTCGTATATTTGTTACTTTTATCAGCTTGTGTTGATATATTTGATATCAGAAGACACTTGGGTGAGATTCTCTATATATTGGTAACGTACAGTAGTGTGAATAAGTAACTATATCATGAACGAGTGTGCCATGCGTTGCCCACCAGTGACCCACCGGTGGGCAACGGGTGAGCCACGGGCGACTACTCGTTGCTCACTGGTGAGCAACCAGTGACCAACGGGTGTGTCACTGGTGTGCCGTCTGGCTGGATAATTGAGGGTGCGCCACGGACTTGTCAAAGTGAAGAAAACATACATAAAATCGTTTGACAATGAGTATAGTGTTGTAAGGATTACGTTAAGAAGTACGACTTCTTATGAAATATTGAATATCTTGAATTGTGCTCTGTTGACTTGAAAGATCTTTGTACAATTTGATAAGTGTTCACGTTAAAAGATATGTTGAACTTGTTGATTATATTGATTTTGAACTTTCAAATTATCTTGACTTTCTAAAAAACTGACTTTGACGACATTAATATTTTGTAAAATGTAGACTATAAACAAACTTGTGAAATATTCAGTTAGAAAGATATTTTGATTATAAGAAATATTGACTTTGAAAAAGTATTTTTATATAATTTTAAAAGTATTTTGATTTTGTGAAATATAGACTTTGAAAGATTTCATGATTTTAAGAGATACTGAGTTTAAAAGACCTTTCCTTCTTTAGAAATATTGACTTTGAATATCTATTTTATTTTGTGCAATTTTGACTTTGAAAGACATTTGATTCTGTTAAATATTTACTTTGAAGTGTACATTAGAATGTTGTGATTTGGTGGAATTTATACTTTAAAGTACGTTTTGATTTAGTGTTATATTGACTTTGTCACATACATGGATTGGATTGGATTGGATTGGATTTTATAAATTATTTGCTTTGAAAGATATTTCCATTTTTGGGAATTATTTTTTTGGATAGATGTTTCGATATTTTGTTAAAACTTTTGATTGTATGAAATATTGACTTTGAAAGATATTTATGGTTTTCTTTAAAACATTGACTTTTAAATCTTTAAAAAAGGAAATTTACTGTGAAAGACATTATGACTTTGTGGAGTATTGTCTTTAAAGATTTTATGATTTCATGGGATACTGAGTCAAAAGTCATATCGATATTCAGAAACGTTTACTTTGAAAGTGATATTGTCATTGACTGACATTTTGATTTTGTGGAATATTGATTTTAAAGGACATTTTCACTTTGTTTAATATTGATTTTCTTATTATCTACTTCTAAGTGTTCTTATTAATTTGAATTTGGTTTTGGATTGTGTAAAATATTGACTTTGAGACATATTTTGATTTTGTGTGAAATATTGACTTTGAATGATGTATTTATTTTCTCAATTATTTTCATTTTAAAGGTATTTTGATTTTGTTAAATATTAACTTTGAAATGTGTTTTTGGAAATATAGACTTTGAAACATATGCTAATTTTATGAAAGTTGACTTTGAAGAATTGTTAACTTTGGTTAGATACACTTTAATGAAATCCAGCTGTGTTTGCATGTCAACTTAAAAAGAAATTTTGTTTTGTTGGGATGTTTACTTTGAAAGATTTTGGTATAAACATATTCTTATTCCAAGAGAAATCTTGTTTGCAAACAAGCAAACTCTACTCCTATTCAGAACTAAACAGAACAAATGAAGATCTGAGATCTATTCATATTTTAGCCAATCTACATGAGTGTTTTTAGACATATTCCTTGGCAGTTTCATTCACTTTTGATTAAATTATCAACACGTTATAAGATTGTTTCTACAAGTGTAAACAAAAGTTCACTTCAATCGGGTGAAATGTTGACTTCAAGCAAAATAGAATTTTATTCAAAAACACGTTGACTTTGATAAATTTATGATTATGAAATATCGGAAATTGGTTAAATTTAAGCTTTTAAAAATATGTTCACACAAATCTTGACTTTTAAAAGAAATTGTTTAAAATATATTTTCTGACAAAAAAAGGTTATGACTTAATATTCAAATTACTGTTTGTGTGCAATTATGGATCCCTTTTTACTTTGTTGATATATGATTTTGACTTTGTTTGCATTGACTCTTGTGAAATGTTGACTTATTAAAAGAGAAGAATGGTGAATTTAATATAATACCGTATTTTAAATAACTTTTCTCTTTATAAAATGAGGACACCTGGTCAATCAATTTGGTTGTGTACTAGTATATCATGATATCGGACTGCGTGACTGGCGTAAGTGGAACACATAGTTAGTCTAGTGATTTGTCTGACGAGGTGTGAAAGTGCTACATATAATTAAGAGGTCTTTTGATCAGAGCGACTCGTGGTTGTGTAATATTAGGTCACGCCACCAAGGTACAAAGACAAGTGGTGCTCAGCTTATGACAGGATATCCGCCTGTTCCAAATTAAATCCTAAATTGATTAATGTAACCACAAATGACCCTTCACTAACTGATAGGTCGTAGTACTTTACTGCTATTGATAGATATTCTATCTAAGTGAGACAGTAACAGAGCTCAAAGACTCATTCAAAGATAGAATTATATCTCTCTAACTTTTTTCTGCCCTAGTTACTTCATATTGATAATTTATAATTATTTTAATAGACTTGTTTTTTAATCATATTAAGAATCCATTCTTGAAACCAAACGGATTGGAAAATAAATCAAGCCATCACATTGCTGTATAAATTCATCCATTTGTCAAATATAGCATGTTGTTTTGTTATCCAACCCTCTTTATAATTATTGCCAATGTATTTTTACTCATTATATTTCATGCAACGTTTTGTTCTTTCATTATAATTACACCTAAGATAATGTAAATATATTATCTCGTGAAAACCCTTTTAGAGTAATATAATGCCATATGTGTTTAGAAAACAATCTCGTTTTAGATATACATAACATGAAAACGCAGCACATAAACCTATACATACAACTAAACTAAGGCAAAATACAAGGCACAAAACAGTGTTTCCGTCATTCATTTCTCTGAATTAAATGTGTTATTTTGTGTTGTTATGATATATTTGTCATTAAAAGTTTTGTCTTTTTGTAGAAAAAAGTAAACAACTGAATTATTCTTATGTTAATTTTCGATTTATATCCAATTTCGACAACTTAAACCACAACTGTGACCGATCTCAAGAGTCAATTGTACGTTTTCGTCAACAAAGGCACAAAACATACGTTTACTATTACTTAGATTGAGACTTATTACAGAGTGAAGAGAAACTGCAGACAGACAGGCAGATTATTAATTAAAGTATCACCTCATTTTTTACATAAATTACATACGAGTTTAAGGTACGATATACAAGTGTAAAATGTGAGCCACCCACGAAAGGGTTATGAGAGACTAAAAAACGTAAATACATCAATAATAAAATAGCACATTATTTCTTAAAAAAGTCAACCAGTTCTTCTCTGTAAAATGAGCTTGCATCAACAGTACTGAGATGCCGCGAGACCCAAAAGGAAAACTAGGAATACTTTCATTACCGAGGGTCAATCCAAAAGTCTTTGATTAAATATTCTAGTTAAGAGTTTTTCAGATCAATTAATAAGAATTGTCCGACGATAATTCCCTGGAATATTGCTATCTCCTTCCTTGAATACTGGAATAATAACAGCAGATGGTCAACTTTGTCGAGAAAACACCTGTCGATTAAATACAGTTCAAATTCCATGTAAAAGAGGCGTAACATATTTATCAAATACAATTAAACATTCATCTATTGTACAATCGGAGTGATTCATCACGCTTTTAACGACTAACATCCTGCTTATCTTAGCTGTCCTAATGTTTCATAAACTGTCTACCTTTCTAAGGCCATAAACATGCCAACGCACGGTCACCTGACTGCCTGTTGATTGCTAATTAAGTGGCTGATGATCACAAGTGTGATTGATCTGATTATGGCCTAATCCGTCGAAATATACAAAACTTCACGCTATGGTGGTTTTAGTGCTCTGTGGTCGGATGTTCGGGGTATTCGCTCGAAGTCGAAAATCTAGTTTCAGGTATTCGCTCGAAGGCGAAAAGCGGTGCTCTTTGATGATTGGTGTTGTATTAGTAATGTTTTGATAAGGGATTAAGGACGGATTACACGTTGACATGATGGTTAACTGATATGTGAACATTTTTCACACTGTCAAAATTATGAGTTGATTTCAATCAATTCTGGCGAAAGACACAACAAGTTCGACTGCAGATCGACTACAGTGAGAACCAAGACGTCAACCACTTCGTCAGGCTCTGTGCTGTATTGCCTCTAGTGCCAGTGGCTGATGTAAGTATTTTCAATAATAATACTAAATAATTTAGTAACCTGTAATTCTTGTCTTTTTATCATAATAAATTACCATAAACAATGAGAAAAAATCACTAATTCCATTCTATTTATGTTTAAGGTTGAGGAAGTGTGACTGCAAACACTGGCTGAGATGCCAGATGACGACCGATGTCTTCAACTAGCAGACTACATCACCAGCAACTGGATAGAGGGCAGTCTGCCGATTGGTTCATGGAACCACTACCTCACCACTGGACCCAGGACCAACAACAACCTGGAGGGATGGCACGGACGCCTGAAGAAACTGGTTGGGAAGGCTCACCCAAACATTTTTGAACTCATTCGTTTCTTGTTGACTGAGCAGAAGACCACAGAAATAAAAACGGTGCAATATGCTGCAGGACAACGCCTCCCGCCAGAGAAGAAGAAGTATGAGGACCTGCAGAGGAAGCTGAGCGACCTGAAATCAAGACTTGACTCCGGACACATCGCCGTGTCCGACTACGCTGCCAGAGCTTCCCATCTTCTCAAGCTAGCTTAATTTCCTGAAACATTGTCCATTATAAATAACATTTTGAGGTTAGTACATTAAATTAAGATAATGATTAAAAGTATTATGTCCAGTCTATGTATTTTATTATTTTGTATCAATTACTGTGCTATATATTTGTATTTATTTTTTATTTTATTTATTTTTTTATTACCGTTCGCGCAAAGACGAAAACGAAATTCGCTCCATGTTTATACACGCCGAAAATTTTCGACTTCGAGCGAATGAACCGAATTCAGTCAGCCCTGGATATGCTTCACGGCTCAACGCCTAGTCCCCTTGTCGGCGTAACAGTCCACTCTAACGACACTAATTAGCTCACAGTACCCTTATACCCGGACGGGGATGAAAGGATTAAGCTGTCTAGTCTACCGTAAAGTTCAGATTGTTTTATTGTTTCATTGTGTTCAGTCGGGTGTGAACAGGTGTGAATAAGGATATTAAACAGAGAACATAGAGACGTTATTTGGAAAATTACACCATTGATGTTGTTAATTTCTGGGGACTTATCTATCTATAGTATATTGATGTATGAATACACATTCACTTATAACATGTATCTTGATTTGTTCACACGTGATGGGCGTGGTCTACTTTTCTGTTGAGCAAGTCCTGTCACTTCACAACTTAGTCAGATTGATTTATTGTAGTGAAATCGATATAATGTTGGGCCTTATAAATTTTGAATATGATGTCAAATATATATTTTGTGTTTCCATACGATGTGAGACAAAAAGTAAAAAGCAAAAGAAATCTCTTTGACCAGTTGATGTATGATAACGGTTTGAACAAACAAACATATGTTTGTAAGTCAAACAGAATATGTCATATGTACATGTAAAATGTTACAATTAACATACGCAAGTTAAAAATAACCATCATGATGATTTGTTTTACGTACTGAAATATATTTTGAAAAATAACTTTAGATTGCAGTGAAAATAATAAAAATAAACGCAAACGAGAAGCATGGAATAGCGGGTGATTCAATCAGTAATAAACAAGGGCGTGGCTACATGAAGAATATTGGCCAATGGAAGCATTTACACATGTTTGGTCTAATTGCTATGCTTCAGACGGTAGCGTATGTACATGTGAATCATAAGATAGTGTTATTTCAAGGTCAATCTATTTGATAATGATTACAGTTCTGGAATCTGATTACTTGTTTATTTGCGTGAGGATCAAATCCGTAGGTAATTCTAGATTCTGCTTTTATAGACGACGGGTCAAGAGAGACTGAATTCATTTGATAACGATGTGATTATTACATCAAACTACGTCACTGAATCGAATAAACAGGATATTACTGTTAAGGGACATGAATACCGTGCTGCTTAAAAGAACGATGTGTATGTTATGACATAAGATAATTTCTGTGTAAACTTCAAACAACCCGTTATCTTAAAGATTTCTTTATTTTCCAAACCTCCTTGTATCAGCCATTTCAACGGACCATTCATTCCTATCAAAGCCCATCGATTACTGCCTGTTATGAACACCACATACGTGCGACTCTCGTCGGTATTTAGTTAAATATATCTTTCAATGTCAACAATTTCAAAATCGAAAGATTTAATAAGTTGAAGACTATTTTTCACCATGTACACAAAAAACAATTTCCCAAAGTCAACAAACCACAACAACACATGTTCAAAGTTCACAAAACCAAAATATTACAAAAGTAATCATAACAGCATAACGAAATTATTTCCTGTCTTTCTAACTTTGATATTTCAAATCATTAATGATTCAAACGTAACATATTAGCAAACTGTTTTTATATCCATAGCTTTTCAAAGTCAATGTTTCCCAAAGTCGAATTCTAATCCAAGTTATGTTTCACCAGATGTTAATACAATTATAAAAACATAAATAATAAGGTGATAAATTCACAACCGAAACTTATCAATATACTTAACATTTCAAATGTACAATACATGTATTTCATAAAATTAACATATCATTAAAGTCAATAGATCTTCTTTATTCAACCTTTCACCAAAGTCAACATAAGTTACGTTTTAGTAAAGTCTAAAGATCTTCCTAAGTCAACATTTCAACAACAAAATATTTCACCAAAGTCGACATGATTAACATATCACTAAAGTCAATAGATTTTTATTCAAACATTCACCAAATCATTATTTCATCAAAATCATTATATTTTTCAACGTTAACATTTCACAAAATAAAACCTAAGTCAATATTTAAAAGATCGACATATCGCTAAAGACAATATTTCATAAAATGAACACATCACCAAAGTCAACATTTTACAAAAAAACATTTCAGCGAGGCAAAATTTCACCTAAGTTGCGAATAACCAAAGTCCAAAGATACTTCCTGAATCAACATTTCACAAATTCAACTTGCAATCAAATTCAATATTTCACAAAACCAATATCTCTAAAGTCAACATTTCACAAAACCAACTTATCACCAAATTCAATATTTCACAAAATTAACAAATCGCCAGAGACAATATTTTATTAAATGAACATGTCACCAAAGTCAACATTTCACATAATTTACTTATCATCAAAGTCAATATATCTTCCTAAGTTAACATTTCATCAAATCAACATTTCACAAAGTCAACATAAACAATTACTCCCACTACTCTACAGATCTTCCTAAGTCAACATTTCACCAAAGTCAATAGATCTTCTAAGTCAACTTTTCACAAAATCAACATATCACCAAAAACAATATTTCACAAAATTAACCTCTCATCAAAGTCAACATTTCACATAATCGACATGCCACCAAAATCAAAAGATCTTCTTCAGTCAAAATCTCACCAAATAATCATTTCACCAAAGTCAACATTTTTCTAAATCAACATATCACCAAAATCATCATTGTCACCAAAGTCAACATTTAATAAAATCGTCATACTACCCATTGCATCATTTCATGTCAACATTTCGGGAGGGGAGATTTCCACTATATCCAACTGACTAATAACTTCTCTTATTGAAGGGAAGTAACTCCTCACTTGGATGACCAGAGACTCGGTTATCCGTTAAGGTCGACCACGCGTGAGCCACTGGTGGCCAACCCGTCAGACACTGGTTGCTCACTGGTTACACAAGCATCGTCTGGCATGGCCAACGCGTGAGTGACTGGTGTGACCACCCGTGTCCAACGCGTGGGGGTATAGGAACTATTTCACACTACTGTACACTACTCATAAGAAGTAAAGGAACACACGAGTTTAATATCATTTGCACTTACTTTAAATGTCAGTAGTGCTTTGTTCATACCCATATGCATACCTGACAATGTCAAAGTCAAAGTCAAAGAGTTTATTGTATTTAAGGCCTCCGGCCCATATACAAATGTACATTAAGAGTTACATAATGCAAATAATACATATACGTATAAACAGTAATACATAATTCAAATATTTGGTAACACAATGACAATAAGAAGATCTTATTTCAGCTCTTGGGGCGAATTTCATTTCTTAAAAGTTCATTTCTACGTTTTATACTATGTTTGATAAATAACGACAAATTAAGAATAACATTTTCATTTTGAGAACACAATAGGGATGTAAAGGCAGCAGCAGGTGGTTTTGATGTAAAAAATGCAGGAATATATTTTCTTCTGATTTCGGAATATGATGGACAAACAAGCATAAAATGTATTTCACTTTCAACTACTGATTTACACATCGGACATAATCTTTTAGTTTTTTCTATATTCATTTTTCTGCCTTCATTTATCTTTAAATCCAGCAAACCAAGTCTAAATTTGATAAAAATATTTCTTAGGTCTTTAGAATATAAAATAGACAAATATTTTTCTGGCTGAAGTAGACTTTTGAATGTTCTATAACAATCATAACGCGAGCTATCATACAGAGAAGAATGCCAATCTTGATGAAACATATCAATAGCTTGATTCTTAAAATTATATAAAAAGACATCAATATTTCCAACGGTTTGGTTCATCCAGAGAAAGCCAAAACCATGGGAGAACAAAATATTTCTTATGTGGGATGCCCATGTTATTTTACCAATGTTATCTAAATGTAATAGCATATTATAAGCTAACTTTGGAATTCTAGTCTCATGCATACCAATAAGTTTTATCCAATATTTTAAGCATTTGATTTGGGAATTTATGTACAGAGGGTGTCTTCAATGGCAATGACAATGGGCTACTGATGTTTGAATTTTAAAGATTTTGTTAAAATGATTAATTTTGGAATGTTGGAATTTTTAATCATATTTTTTTCAGGATAATGTTTTCATTAAGTTCTTCACTATCTGGGATAACACTTTCAAAGTGGAAAAGTCACCAAAGACAAGAACCTGAGCCTACTGACATTCTCTGATTTTCATTTCCGACCCCTGTTTTGTCTCTGACATGAAAGCGCAATACAGAAGCAAAATCACTCGCAGTATTTGATTCCAATATGCCAGTTAGATAGAGTTTATTTCATTAAATACGTAACTTTATATCATTGTTATTGGAAATTTGAAGATGACTTTGTTCACCTAGAGCACAGAAACAATAATGGTTACGTATTTCAATGTTTTTATAATTTTTTCAACTTTAAATCGTTTAGATAAAATTACAGCACGTTTTTAACATGATTCAAAACCCTTTTATAGCAATTCACGAGTATATTCATTTATAAAGTAGTTCAGACATTCACATAACCTTGCTACGACCAATCAAAGGCAGAATGTTTTGTAAATGCCACAATACTGTGGTTATTCTTTGAATGACACCTGTACAGGTCAATTCAGCAGTCCAATCAGGACATATCTTAAACTTCAACTTCTGCATATCTTGCTAAAAAATATATATGATAGTCTCATACTGTAGGGAAAATAACAAATTATATGTACACAACATCATCCTTCAGTCAAAGAAGACGGTTCAAATAAAGTATACCATATAATCCTCAATCTATACCATATAATCCTCAATCAGATAGTGTTTCCTGATAACTTATCTAACCCATTTGCACTCAAACATAGGTCCGACGATGGTCTGACCACAGAGGTTCGAATCTCGGAGTGGACCCTTTAATATATTTGTTCAACATTTTTGCATTCATATATCGTTTTCATATGTTGAGATAGACCTACATTTCAAATTTGAACGAAATCGGTTAAGAAATAAACATTTTAACGTAATTGCTATCTGTCATTTCAATTTGCTATGTAACCGTTGCCAACAGCTATAAATTTGAAATGACAACACGGGCTCACGTGGAAATTGACTAATGAGAGACGGTTCCATTTCCGATTCATTCACGGCAGCGTATTTGTCAGCCAGGCATTTGTTCAAAGATAAGTGTGGTGTTAATGCGAGGGTCAGTGGTCAAAAGTTTGAAGAAGTTTGATAGTTTGAGCGAGATGTTCAGCAAGCCAAAAGAATGATCTACGATTCCAATGTATACATTTGAGATAGAATTAGGTTTAATTGCACCGCACCGCCGATGATGGTTTGCTCATCGGTTCTGAATCGGCCCGCAGTCAGCAAAAAAATCTGATCAAAATGGCCCAGCATCGGTCCATATTACATTTATCATTTTATTTCTTTCTTGTGAATAGTATTTTAGACCTAAAGGCACAACTTGCCAGCTACAAATCCCGTCATCTGGTGACAATGAGTAATTCTTAAAATCCACAGTCACAAAGTGTTTTCTGATTTCTAATCTAATCTACTTTATAGGTGTCCATCATTTGAAGAAAAACATTATCTGATTCAACTTGGAAATAAATTGATGTACAAAGCAAGCATTTGTTATTGTAGGAGACAAAAGTCACAGAGTCCAATCAGAAGGGGGATTACCCCTTGCAGTTCTCTGTCTGAAATCATAGATGTCAAAAGCGTATCATGAATTATATCCAAAAAGCAATTCATATATATATATTAAACTTATTCCGATTCAGTTAACATGTACATGTAACATTTCCCGTCCTTTAAAGGGGCAGTAGCACGTTTTTAGAGGGTATATAGGGTGATGTCAGGAAAATGAAAATTAGTGGTTCCAATTGAAAGACAATGTATCTAAACTAAATGGAGCAGTTATAATTCAAATATTTAAAGTAAAGTTTAGCCATGCGATTCCTTTTTCTTACAGAAAATGAATTAAAGGTGTTCACACAATGGATTTTATGTGAATCGTCATACTTTGTCCTCTGACTCTGGATGATTGTCTTGTGTAATGAGATTTTTGACACTGTCAAAATAATACATTTAGCATTAACTTACAATTATCAGTGATAAATTTAGAATATAAAATTATCAAAAAACGTGCTACTGCCCCTTTAAAGATTGTGTTTCTGATTTCTTCGATTAAATAGGTTAATTTTAATCAAGCATTAACTTAAAACATAAAAATATAATTTCCGATTAAAATTCGAAAAAACAGATACTGTTAATTTTCTCAAAACAAGCATTTATCATTTGTTAGACATTAATTCAGTTGAACAAGAATGGGAAATGACTTCAAAAGAACCTTGAATGAATCGCCGCCGCTTTTTCTAATAAATATCAAATAGCTATGTCCTGAAACTTGGATCGACATTTGGCGTGTATCATATTTTCAATTAAATATTACATTACCATGATTAATCTAAGCATAGAAGTACAAGTATTTCTAAACGACTTCCTGCCTAGTTCTCATTAATGATTATTCTAAATGACATTTCTTGAACTCAATACAACTCGATAGAAATTAATTTCCTTAATTGCATTATGTTGGTTTTATTCTTGAAATTTGAAAGGTTTGTTAAAGTCAGTTTCCGTCTAGATTTATATTTGGATTAAAAACATAATCTTCATGTTGCCATTGCATAGGAAAACATCTAAAGTCACTAATGCATATGAAAACGATTATCAAGACTAAGTCGCATATGACTTAATGTACTTTTTTCCGCAATAAAACATTTTGTATTGATTTGATTGGAACCTACACATATCTAATGCGTTTTACCACAAAGCTTAAGGAACATCATTAAAGTTGAATATTTCAAGTTTAGATAATACCCGTTTCAGAGTATCTAACAAATTTGTACGTTTTCGAACAAATTGAAAAAAGTTAAGGAAGTTAGCATGCGTTATTGATAAGATACGTATGTATATGATATGTATATCATTGGCTTTTAAATCCTTGACTGAATATCTAAGCCGAATTCATTTGATAAGAAAATATTATATGCATATTATTTCCTCAGTGTACAACTATTTTATCTGACTCTGATTGTATCTACAAATTGCTTTCAATAAATTGTTATACTTACATGGAAAAATGCACCAGCACCAACGCCACCTGACATTAACTCAGATTTTTCAAAGCAGTATATTCTCCATCTCATTGTAGATCTGAGAAATAAATGTTTTTATTTACCCCCCCCCCCCTTTCTAAAGAGATCACTATATTACACCAAATCAGCATACTAAATAAGGCTTTTTTTCAATTTTGATTAACACTTTATACATAGACTTTGTTTTGGTAAACATTCCTTATTTTGTGTATAAGTTGTCATTGTTCAGTTTTGTATCTTTAGTATCTACAGGGGCTATCAGGAGAGATACTTGATTAAAGGTTGATAAAGATTTGCCTATAATGGGATTGTTATTGGTTGATGTTTTAATACCATCTGATATGAAAATTACCGAAACGGGTTTTCATTGGAAGACTAGTATCAGATTAGTCACAGAGGACCCACATGATTATTTTTTGGGGGTCCTCCTGACATTTTCTGCATCAATACTCAGAAAAGTTGAGTCCCGTAAAACCCTGCTGATTGTGTGAAAAATTTTGTACATGCATACATGCAGATAATTTTGTTTGATTTTTAATATCCATCATAGGACTATGATAAACCACATCTAGTCGTCAAGTTCCAAGTTGATATGAAGAGAGAGGAAAACAACCATCCTGACTGATTGAATATGCTGTTTGATTAAAACAGCTTCATTCCTTGGTGAGAGCCAGTTTAAACATTAATGGTAATGTTGGAATGGGAAATGTCATTCAGTTTTAAAGGAGCAGACGGGGGAATACAAGGTAATGTCAGGAAAATGAACATTAATGGCTCCCATTGAAAGGCAATGTATTTAAACTAAATGGAGCAGTAATAATTCAAATATATAACGTAAAGTTTAGCCACACAAAATGAATTTAAGGTGTTCAGACAAAATGACCGCCAATGGATTTTATGTGAATTTTCATACATTGTCCTCTGACAATGAATGATTGGCCTGTGTGATGAGATTGTTGACACTGTCAAAATAATACATTAAGCATTAACCAACAATAATCAGTGAAAATTTTTAAATATAAAATTCTCAAAATACGTGCTACTGCCCCTTTAACTCCCTTAACTTTGAAAACACCAAAAGGCACATTTGTAAACAGTTTCATTGAGCTAGCCCTAATGGTTTTCAAATTCTGCTCCGGAAACGCATTTCAAAATTGTGTTTCCATGCATATGGAAAGCGGATAAATAACAAATTCAAGAAAGTTTAAAATCACAAAAGGCATAACTACATTGGACGCATTTCTAAATTGCGTTTCCATGAAAACCGTAAAAATAACAAATTCCAGAAAGCTTAAAATCCCATAAGGCACAACTACATGTGCCATTTAGTTAACATACCAAGTTGCGTTAAGCTAGGCCACACTGTTTTAGAGTTCTGTTCCGGAAACACATTTCTGAGTTGCGTTTCCGTGAAAACCTCAAAATAAAAAACTCCAGAAAGTTGAATACACCAAAAGGCACAACTACATGTCATGATTGGTCAATATACTTAATTTCATTGAGCGGCATTCTTCTCCAGAAACACATTTCAAAGTTGCGTTCCCATTGAAACCGGAAAAAATAACAAATTCCCGAAAGTTGAAAATCCCAAAAGGTACTACAAGTAGTAGTTACTTCATCCATAAACGAGAGGTTGATCCAGTTACACCACACCTGATCGCTGTTTGATTGACAGCTGAATTTGCGTCTCGGACGATCCAGTTACACCACACCTGATCGCTGTTTGATTGACAGCTGAATTCGTCGAGGACGGTAGTCCGAGACGCAAATTCAGCTGTCAATCAAACAGCGATCAGGTGTGGTGTAACTGGATCAACCTCGAGTGATTGGATGAAGTAACTGCTTTGTACCACGCCCACATTGCACGTTGTCAAAATCTGCACGAGATCTGCGCCGGAAATTTGAATTTGAAATCATTCAGTTTCACATGGCCACAATGTCGAGTCGCGAGTGGGATGACATGATTATATTGTCGTAAATAATTAATAGACTATATAACTTTTCATTCAAGTACATTTTCACTAGCCTATGGTGTTTCTAATTGTTCAAAATGGATTATGTTCGATAGTCCTATTTGTTTGAATGTGCTTCATTAAAACTTGACGTTCTTTTTATTGTGCCATTTTATAGAATATTTACATCCTCTTCAGCAAATTCCTTTAGTGCGTGAACGGTAGGCGTGGCTTGCTAAACTGCAGCGAGCCAATGAGATAGCTACGATCAAAGGTTACTTCAGGCCGTGGTGTAACTATAAGATACACCACGGCCAATATCAAAGGGACCGACATGTGGGCATGGTACAACATGTGATGATCAGTCAACATGCCAAGTTTCGTAAACCTAGGCCAAACTCTTTACGAGTTATTTGTTATTTAGTTGTTAGTTATTTCAAGTTACATTGAGCTAGCTGTAACGATTTTCGAGTTCTGCGCCGGAAACAATGTGATCGCCGACAGCCGGACGAACGGATAGACAGACGGAGCCAACGACTATATCCCCCCACCCTCCCCTGCATTATATGGCGGGGGCATAACACTGGATGTCGCATGTTAAAAGTTATTCTGATACGGTTTCAAAATCAACATACATTCAGAATATCTAAAACTTCCATTCAAATATTGCATCACAAAGATGTAAATCACATATTTCGAGATCTTTGATTCCTTGATAGGATAGAAATTTTAACTTATCATTAAATTACTCATTTCTATTGGAATCGAAGTAATTATCTGCGTCCTGAAAGTCTGAAAATGACTGAAATCAGGCCAGGTCATTGATCACAAGATGAAGGCTGCAGCCGCCCTCAACTGTCAACAAGCATTATCCCAAGGTAATTACAACATACACAAACTAGACGACGAGAATTTAGACTGCTATTCGCTATTGGTCATTCGCCTTTGAACTGCTATAGACAATGGCGCTACAAGGGTATTTTGGTTAAATTGGAAAGGCTTAGTGTCATTCTGCAATGACAACTCAAGTTATGGATCATTTGCTTCATTCGTGCAACTGCTTGGCAAATACATGTATTGAAATAAGCGCCCTCTTTGTTGTGACCATTTGCAAAAAAGTATCCTGAATAAAACGTGATCATCTGCGTTCGCAAGTAATACGGTTGACGTGTTTTGTTTTGCAAAATTATGCCATGTGATCGCATTTCCCTGTTGTCACAATCACTATATCTACTACGCCCGTCGTACAAGAAGTTGTCCAATTCTCTGACTATTTGAACACACTATTTGAAAGAACAGTTTTGAATATCCCTTGTTGCCATTATGGAATAAGATCGCCGAAACAAATACCTTCATCCCATGACATGGTCCTCATATCATTCTTTGCTTAAACGTACTTTACTTAATAAGCTGTAATTAAGGTGCTCAAGAGAATGATGTTCGGTTACATTTCATAAAAACAAAGTTACCAACTAGGAACCTGCACCGTTCAAAGTTGACGAGAAATCGCATTCTTAACCACAGCTGTATTCGTGTATGTTAAAGAGACACAGAGTATGTTGATAGGATCACATATGTCAAATTTTGAAATCGATGTTATTACATCAGGAACCACTAACTGTTACTGAAAATAACAAGTTAAAGGTCAATCAGTACATTAGAGCGAAAATACGGCCATTCAAAGTCGGGATTTTGATCGAAAACCGGACAATGTGGCTCGAGTGGCGCGCGCAAATTCGTCAAACGTAATTTTGAAACCTTGTCATAAGCTGACAGGAAGATATATTCGATTCTATAGTGTTTATTAGGTATTGTAACTAATAGGTAGATTAATTGGATGCATAATTTCGAACATTTAACGTATTTGAGATGTTTTCTTGATTTTTTCATAAAATCAAGCATTTTAGAGATATTATGCATAAATGGATATATTTGCAAGTCCAGTGATGAGATATGAACTTCAATCAGCATATTAGATATTTTGTAGCTTATCAAAACCAAATAAAATTTTAAGAAAGATACTCTGTGTCACTTTAAGGGAAAAGTTTTCCTTATTAAATTTATATTTTTACTATTTTAGCTGTTATTCTGTAATATTTCTATGTCCAATCTTTATACAATCAATTGTACAATACAACGCTCAAAAAGATAGACTAAATACAACTCTAATGAAATTTGAAATTTAAATGATCACAGTGCTTTTTGGGAAATGTGAAAAATAATTGTGCATTGTTAACTCTGTATTTGTTATATTCTTAGTTATAAGTCTATAATGTTATTTATGTTAATCAGATATTCAGCTTCACAAATGCTAACATTCAATTTGCATTTAAATTGTAAAAGTTTTATTTTAAAGGTTTGTTTCGAATATAAATATGGTATTATAAATATGATTTATATAATGTCTTTTCCGAATAACCAATTAAGGGCAATGTACTGTTTCTTTAAAATAAAACAAATTTAAATTAACACAGAAGAAATTAAATAGAATCTGTCAAATTAACTATAGAAACTAGTTCCAACTTTGAAACAAAACTTTAAAAAAAGTTCAACAAGTTTGTCCATTCTTCTTTTCCTTTTAATTTAAGTTGAACATGACACGTCTATGGTGGATGAATTAACACGAACAGAAATATTTTACTAAGAAATGCTTTTGTATACCTGTGAAATAGTGTGATCATATCCAGATATGGTATATTCCTTAGAGCTCGTGCTTTATGCTTCTTTAAATAATCTTTGGAATATTTGTGAGATGCGTTAGTAACTATTATTTCCTTATTACTATCTGTTATGAACGCATGGTGTGACATAGCAAGTAAAATAGTGTTAAGAACAAACTCATAATTAAAAGATCTATCACAATTTTAAAAATATTAATTCAAAGTTCAGAAATTGGTAGTCACATGTTAGCTATGAATATGTGTATTACCAATTTTGAATGATTATTCAGTTTTCTTACCCAGGCGGGCAAGGATATGCCGGGTATTAAAGTTTGCATAATGGTCATGGGAATTACAGTTTTTCTAAAAATAACTCGCATTTTGATATGTTGACGGAACTATTTTGCATCCATTCATGAATCTCTTGGATGTTCTACTTCAGTTGAGAGATATAGACATAAAATCTTATACTTAAATTGCGAAAGTCACACATTAGTACATTAGCTGAAGCTCGGAGTTAATCACAATAATACACTCAGGACAGATAATCCTCGCAACTCGTTGATTATTCTTATAGTCTGACATTGTAACATCTTTATACGTAGAGCATTCATTTATCAAATATAACGGAGACCTTTACATCTCAGAATAGTTTATCTAATCGTCATTTGCAGAGTAATTGTATTATTTACGATATGAAATCTATACTATAGAGAGAATAAGAATACTAGTAATGGCTTTGTTTTGAATTTTATTAACCATTCCCCTGACATAGACCACCATTTATCTCTGTAAAAGTGTCAATAACGACAGAGTAATGAGTCTGATTATTTCTGGATATATTAATATGAGCTTTGATATAGTTCTTATATAGATAGGAAATTTCGGAAAATGAAGAGCTGTACTAATTTGAATTCAAATTATTTCTGGAACGATATTTAAGAGGGCAGTTTCGAGACTTTCACTTGTGTTGAACCCAAACCTCATGGACAGAAACATAAACATCTAGAACTTTGGCCAAAAATTGAATGGTACTAAAACCCGGCAGATGGTCAGGTCCTAAAGGTAAGATACAAATGGTCATCAATTGGTTGCAGTGCACTGAAGTATAGGGGCGTTCTACGTTTAAATGTCTACCTGCAGTTGCTCTCGTTAATGGAGGAGAATGTTTATTTGTCTGACCTTACATTTGGGCACTGCAACATGAAAGTAGTTATTGTTCTGAGAGAAATAGAGGTTATCATGCGAGTGTGTTTTGGGATCGTAAATATCCTGCATTTGCGAGCCTTGGCGAGAACACTATTCATTGTATGATAAAGATTAATATTGAACTCTAAACTGGACGAAAAAGCTTATATTTTATTCAACTGAACTTCTAAACGTTTATTCAAATCATTGCATTTACATTAGCAGTCTGTGTTTTGGCTTCTGATTAATCAACTTCATATGCTTACTTTGCATATGCCTCTATATGAAATGAATGTTCTTATCATTATGTAGTTCCTGAACACTTTTATTGGCTGATTTTATAGGATCTATCTTAACTGTTCGACCAAAAGATCTTTTTCATGAAAAACATCTAAGTGATGAAAGTTTTTGATGTTGCGTACTAAGTGATTTTTACAGAAATATTTTGAAAGGAGTTATCCTAGTCTGGATCTTCCTGAGCGAGTTGAATTTGTTATAAAAGCGGAAATGTCTAACCGGATGCTCCCCAAATTCGTAATGCTGAAATAGTTTAAACTTTTTTAAGGTCAACCAAACACATTTAATATTTCAGATTGTCAGTAAATATGTTTTGCAAATGATAATTATTGCATACAGATATCTTTTCCTGTCTAGACACAGTCAGACGTTCTTTTATACGGTAACCGTAGAAGCCAAATACCGATTTCTTGTTGTTGTGAATTGAGGTATTCTGGGAACATTCTTGTTGAAATATACATTTTTTTTTAAACTAGAAATATATATTTACATCAGACTTGATTAAGTTATTTTGAAGCTTTAGATACTTTGAAGAAATTATATTTGAACATCAAGATCATAGTAAATTTTGATATACAGCCTACCATAAGAAACATGTTTGTATTTACACAATACAAGCATTTGTCATGAAGTACTCACGGAAATAGAAATAAAATGTTTTTTGGCGTTTATTTTTTTATTACTGTAAGTTATTCTTCAAGATGTTCAAATAACTAAGTTTTTCCCAACTAGGCCTTATGAATTTTTTGCACAATTATATACTATTAATTACCTTTGTTCATGTAAAACTGCCCAAAACTAAATTTCGAAACTAGCTATAGCTTACGTCACTCTCAGCAATGCGTGTGACAATAAATCCGCAACGCTCTTTTCTCCTGAACTTGCAGTTGCACGTGCGTTGCCACAGCAACTTTGCAATTGACGACAGCAGTTCTGAATGAACTCGCAAGAAAGTAGTTTGTAACACGCGTTTATGTCTGTAAACTCAACGGAAACACGTTCTTTTTCAACTATTCTATGAATTTTGAAATCATATGAGTTGTGAATAAGACATAAAATTATTGTACATCAAACAATGAATTTTAACGGATGGTATTGAGATTACAGAGAAATTTACATACTCTAGCTTGCATCAGAACCGTACATTTCGACTTTGAAATGATTTTGAGGCGTGAAAATGACGGGGGGGGGGGGGGGGGGGGGTATAGAACAGAGGCTAAATCAACATGACTTGATATGCCTCTGTGGGGAGAGAATGCAAGATATCATGCTATAATGTAAAATTTCACAATAGTATCAGTATAATATCATGATCATATAAATTATATAAAGTTTAACCATGTTTCACACAAACCATGCTGATTAGGTCCAGTTATGTGCACATCAAGCCTTTCATTTAGCTGACATCAAGGAAACCCTGGTGTTTATATGCAACATTTGACCACTGATGAATAATCTACAGGAACTGTCAAAGAGGGTCGACACGACGTGTTGGTGAAGAACATAAATGGAGCTTTGCAAGTCAATCATGTGTTCAAATCCCCAATACTCATGGTCAACATGATTCGCGTCTGGAGTTGGCTGCTGAGCGTGTCTATTGAACTACACATGACATGTTGTTCACGGACGAGTCCATATTCTGTCTTTAAAGCAGACATGGCCGACGTTTTGATATCGTAAAAATTACAAGTATGAAAAAGATTAAGGGGTGGAATCAGCAGCTATGGAAAAAAATTATATGCATTTTCTTTAGAATGGTATAACTCCTTCAAAATGGACGACAATGACGATCCATATAGAAACGAATGGCGGAACAGCAGCTAAATTGAAACAATGACCCGCACTCATTGAGACTTATCAAACAAAGAAGCGCATAACTTATTTGTATATTTTGTATAAGTGATGCTGTCCAGAGCTATATTGTCAACCGAAAGAAGAAACTTTGCAGAGCAGATTACATGTTTAAAAAGTCAAGGTCACTTAGCAGTCAATGTCTTGTGCGACCTGAATTAGTGACGGATTTTACTTGACGTGCGTTCCATAGACTGAAAATATCCTGTCACAATGTATTGAAATGTTCTGATAGTCTTTCTCCAGGCTTCCTAGCATGTTACCATAAGTAACCAGTATAGACTGTCCCAAATTGGTGTGGTCATCCAAAGTCTGTTTCACCCAGGACAATCAAATGTTGATTAATGTTGCTGAAACCAATGCCAAAACCACCTTTGATCATCTATAATATCAAATGAAAAGTCAAGAATGGAAATCTCCCTGTCGCGAGATTGTTACATCTGCTGTGCTTCCGTACTTTCACTTTTGTGAAATACTATGAAAACCTATGACATCACCATGACTCGTCCAATGTGGCATCCGTCCATCTATTATCGGCAACAAGTAAGTTTTGGAGAGAGAACATTTTTTTGTTTGCATTAAATGATAACGAGGCTGGTGTATTGACAGTTTATTAATTTGATGTTTGTCAGTACATACACTAGTACCAAAAGCAGTATGAGCTGTTTCAGTTATAATGCCACGGAAACATATGACACGGTTGTTTAAAAGGTTCTTTTAAACGCGTTCATAGTCAACAGAAAAAACAACAATGTTATATTTGGGATCACACTATCTTGAATAGTACAGATTCTTCTACTTTTCCAGGCCGAGTCCCATGTGGGATTCGAAACCACACTCATTGCAGGCAACAACGCCAGCATTGACCATACCAACAGCTAACCAACTCACCTGTTTCGTTTTTTCACTATCTACATGGTATGAATCTCCTATAGAAAATGATTTTCCTTCGACTATTTCCTTTCTTGTTGTCGTACATCATCACTACAATGTAAAACTATGTGAACGATCATGATACCTTTTACTTTAAAATCACAATTAGCATCATCAAGATAGAATACATGTCTTTTAATCAATAACTTTCATGAGAAATTAACTTCGTAGACCTCTTCCATAATCGCGTGGAAGGACCCAATACATTAACCATCCCTTCGAGGATCGAGGTAATTATCTATGAACTATAAGTCTGAATATGAGGAGAAACAGGTCAGGTCATTGATCAAGAGCCGAAGGCTGCGGCATCTTTCAACTATTAAGTAGCATTCTCTCACAGAATTCCCCCTCATCCTACACAGACCTTCTCTTGGCAACAGTGCTTCTAGAGTATGCTGGAATTACTTAATTACTTGTAATAGAAACTCAAATGATTGCGTTTGGTTCATTTATATAATGGATCGACAAGAACAGTGTTAGATAGATTTTTTTTTTAGATTATTGTACTTTTATTTTATTTAAATAAAAAGTTTCTTTAAAAAAGCAATTCATTTATAGGGAAACCATTCACTCGTATGTGCACTGGAGGAGAATTTCTATTCTCATCATCATTTTTATTAAAAATTGACCTTATTTTGGTATACAGAAGTATTGGCATACAGAAGTATCATCATTAAATGGAATCATTTAAAACTGTCTAGCACGTCCCATCTGTATCTGAGTTTTCTAACGAGACGAATAGAGATAATCACTCACAATACAATGTAAAAAGACACGAGAATAAGTCGTAAAAAATCTGTTGGATTGCATGTCATGTCATGTGAGAGTATTTCCCTGTTGGTTGTCACAATCACTATGTCTACTATGGCCGTCACACCATATGTTGCGTCATTCCCTGCCTAGTTGCACACATTTCATAAAAGGGGAGTGCTTAATATTCCGTGTAGTCATTGTTAAATCAAATCCGACAAAATTCAATCCCTAAATCCCATGACATATTAATCTTGGTGCTCTTGATGGTTGCATACGTTTCACGAAAGGCAGTGCATAATATCTCTCATGGCAATTTGGAGTACGATCGCCAAATCAAATACCATAATCCCATGACATTTGCAACATATTAATCTTAGTTCAAGTAGGTTACAGAACACCAGTAGCTGTAATTGGAGGGGGCCCAGAAGAACGATGTATGATTGCCTTTAATACAAGCTCCACTGAACAGTTTATATCAATCGAGGTCCAACAGAAGTAGCTGATCTTGCAGTGCGGCAGTGGACTCGTACTGTACATGTAGCCATCAGAGACTTCGCTCATCTCGTCAAGATTAATAGCAAGAGAACTAATAAACATGTCTTTGAATGGTCAAAGAGATTAAAGCACAGGAACTGGATACTGGAGTAAACAAGTCACATTACCATTTTCCAGACTGAATAAACTGCGTCATAAAGATAGTTCAAATCATAACATTAGACAAAACCTTATCTAACCCAAGCTTTAGCAAAGGCTCACAGAAGTACAATAGCTAATTTTAGATCCTCTACGGGTAGAAACGGGACAGTGTCAGCCGAATCCAAATTTTATACCATAATGAGTAATCCAACATTGACCCTTGATTCTGCCAGAACCAGATTTTAATCCTCTAGAGAAGTAGTCTATACATTTGGCTTAGTGATATGATCTATGTTCATAGCCATTTGTATATGTCTTTTATATGTTATATAGAGAGGTGTTTAGTACAACTTACTCTATGATAGGTATATATGTTCATAACCACAGTTATTTGTGCGATCTGGAGAATTCTATTTAAAACTCTTGCCCGTATTCATACACATATATTTTGTTCTCAAAAATGTTTTAACCTATTTTCTGTGATATTTCTCTCATGGATCGGTGAGCGGTCGGTTGGTGTAAATGCAAGTTAGCCACAAATAAAATATTCTGCCTGTCTGTAAATTTTAATCACTTCTCAATCGCGATTAATTGGATGGACACGAATATCTTTGTATTTCATTAAAAACTGCAGATCTGGAACACGAAATATTCATAAGTTCACCCTATTTTACCACGTACCACTATTTAGCAGCCCCGTCTAAGAACGGGGCTGCTATCAGTTTTTGTGAAGTTTCCATCGCGACCGCCGCCGCCGCAGCACTCGTACTACTAGCTATAACTTTTTTCCACTAAGCTTTTCAGAACTCTTATTCATACCTTACTACTCATACCTCAGGGGAACGATTTTGACACGTTCACTTTCAAGGTCAAAGGTCAAGGTCACGAGCTATGTATTCACTCTAAGAATTCCTTGTAAACGCGATAACTTGAAAAGTTTTTGTGCTATGAAGCTCCAACTTGGTATATATCATCCTTGGAAAAGTAAAAAAATTTGAAAAGGTTTTGGCTACAATCCGTCAAAGGTCAAGGTCACAGCAAGGTCATGACGTAAGCATGCTTTAGCGAAAATGCTTTATTTTAACTATGAACACTTTTAATCAATACATTATTGTTATACTCAATAAAAAGTGTTCAATGATTGTGTGACCTTGAAGGTCAAAGGTCAAGGTCATGAGATATGAGTTATTACAAAATGCACTAAATTTTGAAATGTGTTCATTGATTGTGTGACCTTTAGTGTCAGAGGTCAAGGTCACGAGAAAATTCCCAATTTGGTGTGGCCTGTAAAAGGCGGAACAGGGTAAGACGAAACCCGAAGTTCCGGGGCTGCTCTGCTTTTGCGGTATCCCGCAAACGCTAATCTAGTTTACACCAGATATGCTTTGTGAGGAAGACTTGTTCTTTTAGTACTGCTCGTTGTAATTTACAGTTGAAGGATGATCAACAAGAACATCTTGTAGTCCCACGTAATTTGAAGATCACATACACTCCAAATTTCAGTGTTTTAAGGTTTAAAGATTAAAAGACCCTTTTAATTGTTAAAAGAGACGCACACCTATGATTAAAACATTATCTCACAAGCACAACTCAATGAAAATATTCTAATAAATTAGCAAACAGAGAAATGATTTAACAGGTAGACAGAAGTATACATTTTCGAAACTGAAATAAATGAAAAACGCCTCCCCCCCCCCGTTCTACAAGTTCTGAAGATATGTTAGATTCATTCAAGAAAAGCATTGATACAGGTCATCCAACTTACAACAATGTATTCAAGTCAATTGCACAGATTTACAGTATTGGATAAGTACGATGTGACCTAGAGAGATATAGAATATGTACAAGATATGTCAATGAAAGCGCACAGTTTGAGAGATATGTGAACAGATTTGAAAACATTTTTTTCGCAAATAGAAATTTATTAATATTCTTATCAATTAGTACTCTATGCTAACAATTCTTTCGAAAAACTTAAAGGGGCAGGAGCAAGTTTTGATGGGGAATATAAGGTGATATATAACCTAAAGTTTAGTCATACGATTCCCTTTTCTTACACAAAATGAATTAAAGGTGTTCACACAAAATGGCCACCAATGGATTTTATGTGAATCTTCATAATTTGTCCTCTGACTATGGATGATTGGCTTGTGTAATGTGATTTTTGACACTGTCAATTTAATACATTTAGCATGAACTTACAATTATCGGTGAAATATTTTAAATATAAAATTATCAAAAAACGTGATACTGCCCCTTTAACGATCTTTCCTCTTGAAATTACATACAAAGTACAGTCAAGAAGGTAATGACATGCATTTTCAGTCATTGTCTCACTTGTAAATTTATCTTTTCTAACATTTATTCGCAAAATATCTTAATCGTGTATGCAAAACATTTAATTTCCTAATCCCATACGTAAAGAAGGCATGTGCACATTTATCTTCACGTGAGTTTCGATTTCGATATTCTATAAATTAAGGTAGGACAGTCACACATAATGTGAACGTTGTGTCTGCATAAACAAACTGATGTATGGCGAAGTCATCGATAGGTATGAATGCCTTAAAAGTTTACATTTCTTCTATCATAAAAAAAACTCCCGCACCTTTTACTAAAGAGAGAAAACATTAATTGTCAGACGTTAACTTGTCCACAATTGATCCCTTTTTTTACAACTTTTGCGTCTTTCATTTAAGTGACATTTACATGAATAACTTTCCCCTCACGTTCGATGTAATTATTAACACGCGACATGGAAGTTAAAATAGCACAGTAGTTAATCTCACCAAGACAAAGTCTACCACTTTGCTTACATTCAAGAAGACTATGTGCCATGCTTGAAGTCGTAGGAAGGCGGTGGTCTTATTTCTAATTAATCCTTATTTCAGTGAATGTCAAGACCTATTTGCCCAATAGTCGATCGATATGAAGGGCGATTATATTCCAGTCGGAGGGCGAATCCAAGCTATTTGAGTGTATTAAATGATGATATTGGGGGTATTATTGTCCTAACGCTGCTGGCATCGCCGCTCAGCCTCTCTCTCCCCGCCTGTCGTGAGTCGTTAGTGGCTACCTTCTCCAGTATCCGCAGGCTCTCCGTAATATGATTTGCGTAAACAGCGCACCGGCCTATTCCTGACAGTGCCCTGAGCTCGCAAGTAGAGATATTCTTACGTCGGGGACCGGCGACAGATCGAGGCAATGTCCTTACACAGAGTGGCGCGTGATGTCAAAGCAGCCGAGGACTTACTGTGTTGAAGGGCCATGGAGATTCCTTGATGAGATTTGATGACGGTCGATTAAATAAATGTAAGGGAGAGTGAACTAAGCGTTCTTAAGCTCTGGGCGGAATCGCCAACTTAAGAAATACTTGGCGACAAAGTGCTTGACAAGTCACTTCGATTGAGTGGACAGCTCGCTTGTAAGGAGACGTGATTGCGTGAAAACAAGAAATCTGGATCGTGTCGAGTAGTGAAGCAATCTGATTTATAAGGTAAAGTATATCTCATTTACAGTTTCAACGGTTCTGTAGTCGCGGTGAAAAATGAACGTGTAACTGTATAGAATTATTTCAGTGCTCTATGAGCTCTTTAAAGGTTCTTTAACTACTTTGATCTTTGTGTTGGTATGTGATACAGACTTGGAATAAAAACAGAATTACATTTCATCTGGTATATTATAATGAGTTTGAACGAAAATTGTTATTATGCATTTGCCGTATTTGATACGCGTTCATGCTGCTTTATAAATAGATGAGAAGTACCTTACGTTTGATTTACAGTTCCTATATAAGCTTTATTCATATAATATAAGGACATGTTGACTACCTGATCTGCGAGTTAATGTATTGAAATTTACATAGTTAGGTTTAGGTGGATGTTCGTTAGGCATAAAAGAACACATTATCCAGATTTTATCAGAATGCTATGGTCAAAATAAACCATAAGGAATGATGCATTATTTCTTGTAATTTCTCACGAGTGCAAAAGGTGTTTACATGTCTAACAATTGGGAGGAGTAAAACGTTCTTTTGTTGATAATAATATTTTTATATTTTGGTGTCGGTTTGGGATTTTTAGATGGATCGTATAACAAAATCATTTTTCTTCTCGTATATAATGTGTTATGTTGAACGACACGCAGAAACATGCACTGGCCTGAGATATTGTATTGCTGTAATGTAAGTAGTTAGTAGCATTTGAATTACATTTTCTAGATTCATAGATGTAATCATTCTCTCCCCACAGAGGCAGATCAAGTCATGTTGATTTAGCCTCTGTTCTATTACCCTGAAATCCGTGGGTTCCGGCAGTTTCCCCTGGCGGAAAAAACGTTCATCTCAATACATTTGAATTTCTTTACCAAATGACAAGGCTTCCCGCATGGAAAGGGTGGTTCATATCACAATCCCATCGCCTTGTTTCACTAGCCAAAATGATGATTTAAGAACAGCGTCGCTAATTGCACAACTAATTTTGATTGCCTCCAATCAGGTATCTCCCATTCTATCCCACAAACTCGTCGTAATAGAACAGAGGCTAAATCAACATGACTTGATCTGCCTCTGTGGGAAGAGAATGAGATTTAATGTATAGAAAATTTAATAATGCCAAGCCGACTTTATTGAAATTCTCAATAAACAGTGATATATTATATTTGAAATTTTGTTTAATATAATTCGCGAATACCCATACCATAAAGACAGCCAACTGCAATCACGGTCGTATACAAGAATTATACAACAATCATAAGTGTTTCTTTACTATTTACAATTCTGTGAATGGTGCCAAAACTAACAGCAAAAGATATGCTCATGATGAACGGCATTTGGTATTCTTACCATCAAAAACAAACACCAAATGCAGAAAACACTTCGTTGTCCAAGTCCTATTTTATGTAAAGGTGAGACCAGAAATCAAATTCCAATTAACGGATCGATACCTTTGCAATCCTCTGCGTTATCTAAGAGGTCGCGCACTCAGACAGGGCCTCGTTTACGCAGTTGACAATTATTTGAGATCTGATGAGCTTTGACTATTGAAGTAGGAGATTGGATCAGCTATCGTTATCAGACATGGTAAATTGTCTGTCGCATTACTCCTCATAGCATTATCTCGCCCTCAGGAGTAATGCAAATACCAATAATCTCAAGGATCACTTATCAAATAAAGTCAAACATTGATATCATACGGATTGTCATGTTGTATTCATTACCAGAGGAGAACTCTGATTTTAGATCCTCCATAAATGTTCTAAAGAGGCACTAAAACAGTCCGATACATAGAGGATACTAAACGACCTTCCTTTTAATACTATTTTTATTAAACGAGTTAATGATTGTGTATAAAACGAGCGAAATGGAAGTAAGTTTAGTATTCTGTTTATTACTTGCCCTAAAAATCACGCACACTTGCCGAAAATGTGCTGAAACTAACAGTTCCGCGACTCGGCACCCATTGTGACAAAGCGCTTACATTTTGACGTCACAACAGCTCACTTCAGTGACGTCATACTTGAATTGTGATATTACACTAGTTTAATATTGCCGTATATATATTACACTGCGGTATCTTCTTCTTATTATGTTCTGATCTCTTGTGATAGCTGAGCGCTTACATGTTCATAAAAAAGTTTGATGATATAATAGATGGAAGCCGGGTTCAAATTACATATTTTTTAATTACTTGAGATATATAATATTTTTACTACTATTCATTTATCTTTTTATTTCATTAACTTTCTTTTGATAAATTGCGCCGGACAAAAGATCAAGTGAAAGTTTTCGGTAAAGTGATAGGGAAATAACGTGCAGTGAATGTTTAACAAAGGATGTCCATTCATCGTGAAATGTGATATCGACTCCTACAGGTTTGGTAACCGAATAAACCTTGATTCAGTTTAAATGTAATTCAATATTTTCCTAGGGGGGAAGTTTTTAATCGTATTTTTTTTTTAAATCACACATTGTAAAACGGAAAACCATCTGATAGTTGTGAAGTTACAAACATAGCGGCGGTGAAGTGAATACCTAAATCAATCAATGAAAGTTTTTAAACCGCAGTGTTAGTTTAACAGATGGAACCACGCTTAAGTGATCATGTTATCATCCATTCATTGTCAGAAAAGTGCTCCGACTGCCGGGTCTCGAGGCATTCAAAGACTTTTTCTCATTCGATATACCTATACCAATTCATTTCAAATCAATTTCTCCTTAAAGTTACCAATGGCATAAAATTCAAATCAATTTCTCATCACAGAAACCTATATATTTTCATTAACGATGTTATCAAACAGAAATAGGTGTTAGGTTATATACATAAATCATATTGCTTTGGGGGTGATTTATGTTGTGGTCGTGATGTTAAGAGAAAACAAAATCACTATGATTTGTAACGAGGACTTCTGCAGAGCGGCACCATGCGTTAACATTGAAATCCTAATTTTGTCAATCTCTCTACTTTTCCATAAAAGCAATTTGCCAATATTTGAGATCTCACACGTCTGTAAAAGTCAACTGTGAGTGGGCAAGATATATAGGTCGCTACCGAAGTGTGTGATATGTGTGCAGTTCAAGCCATATTAAACCCGATGTTATGAATTGGTATTGAATATCCATTTATCATTCAGACCGTTGCTAAACTTTTCTCGATTCCATCAACAAGGGTATCTACTTTCCATTCGGAATTACTTCGAAGCGATATATTGCACACGGTCTTGTAAACCCGCTGTTTGAACGAAAACTGATCCGATAGCGTGTATAAGGATTGATTGTAGAAATGGCACATCGATTGTGTCCTGGTGCTGGCACAGAGAAGCTTCCTGATCCACCATGCTGCGCTTTATACAAAGCTTGTTCAACTGATTTTAGAGTTCCCATATTAATTTATTTTGAAAAAGTTTTACCATTCTTTTAAAAGGAATTTGAAATTTGGTTTTCACAGCTGCTGAACAACGCTTGTTCAACTGTTTTAGAGTTTCAATATGAAATAACTTTTGTTAAGTTTTAATTGATTACCATTTCTTTAGAATATTTCAAATTCCAGTTAATTTCCAAGTCTATGATATGTATTCTTCATGAATAAGAGACAAATACGTGGCATGTCAGAAATAATTCTGGCATTCCCGAAAACAGGCTTGCAGTCAAAGAAAAAGAGGTTTATTTTCTGCAAAAATATATCGGAGAAACCCAGTTTATCATAACATACTTTACTTTTTTGGAATATTCCCGAAAGGACAATGTAATTACAAAATAATCAAGAAATTTGAGGATGTTAGATTTTGCATTTTGGCTCCCAAGTGTTCAAACACTGCCACGTGTGTACCTGAAGTAATATGAATATCACCTTGATGTGTGTTAAATAGTGTACAGAAAAAATTGTGAACTCTAGCTTAATTGAGCAGAAGGTTGTCCTGAAATGATATCAAACTCAGCATTAGTGTTGGATAAGTCAGCCGACGCATGTCTATTCTCTTAAAATGTAGGGAATTTGAACCAGTAATGTGCGCATAGAAATCTACAGCAGTGTTTGGTTGTGTAAAGCGAAACCTCCTGATATGCTTTTATATTTTTGAGTAACTTTGTAAGGAGCTTGGTCACCACGCATGTCAGATATGGTAGTATCAAATCGTAGTCGCAAGCCATCAAGCAAGGGTGAAACAATTAGATTCATCCTTATTTCCAAGCATTAGATAATCCAGAGGCTGAAACTGACACTATTGAGGGATGTCACTTCAACAATATGTAGTTATAAACTCAAACAGCAGCATACCAATAACAAAACAATGTCACAAGATTTCATTGGATGGTTGAACTTATTTTTTAAGTGATTCATTGTAAAACTTGAGGCTACGATATGATGATTTCATCACTGGTGTTAGATTTGTGTGTTTGATGAAATAACCAATTTCTAAGTAATTCCAGTTGATTCGTTTATAGCTACAAAATACCGTTTGTCTCTTCAAGGGTGAAAGTTGTATATCCGTTGGGCAGTGCGGATTTGGTATTGCTGACTTAAATGTGACAGTTTTGTTCTAAATCAAACATGCCGGTTAACCTAGTCTCTGGATTTGTCATAACCACGAGCTAAAACACTTCTTACAACAAATAGCTGATGTTCGTCTTAGCAGCGTTTAAATCATTCCATCAGACAAATGCCTTAGAGGTGATCCGAAAAATTGGATTTTCTTTTGAACATACCGCATGACCTTAGTCTAGAGTATACTATTGAAAACTTCTTTCAAACGATTCTCTGTAGGTACGTATGTACGTATGTATGTATGTAGGGACGGAAGGACGGGTGGGAGTTTAACATCAAATATATCATATGATTAATATTTACCACTACCATTAAATAAAAACCAATATCAAAGACGATTTGATTTATGTAAGCACATGGATGCATGGCAGTTATTCTATGTATGTATTCTTATGTATGATGATTGTAGCTATGGATGGATGGAGTTAAACATATAACATGTGTGAACCACAATTTCAGAATGAAATTCTTGCAAAAAAATCACTATAAACAAGAATATTTTAAAAGTGCGAATAAAACAGTTTAAACCCTGAAGATTGAACATTTGACAGTTATTGGATTTATTAATGATGTGATGCTATTTATTAAGGTAACTCACATCTTTAATGTGACAGTGGCTGAACAGTTCGGGTTAATCAAGGCAGTGATTGCCATATGGAAGCGCTAATTCAGTTTTGTTGTCGACACGAAACACATGGTTAATCAGGCTACTGTCAAGAGGAACTCTGAGATTGATAAATCGTACTTTTTGAAAAGCCTTATCAAACTAAGATTCATCTTCTGAAACAGTTCACATCCACGAATAGAAGGCTTTTGGTCGATACAAGCGTTAATATCGCTCTCAGATCCCTTTAAATGCCTATTGTGAGAACATAGGGGGAGCTCTCAGGAGAGTCGTGGCGGGAATAATAGACTCAGGTCTAGAAATCTCGCTCCCTGCAGGATGTCCTTGTATAAGAACTGTCCTTGAAATATCTTTTTATTGGCATGGCTGGTGGGCTTTCGGATTTAATATTTTTTGGGAAAAAGGGATTGGGGAAGGAAGAGCACTAAGAGACGTACATATTTCCTTCCTAACTAAAATCTCGTTGAAATTTTTTTTGTATTGTCATGAAGAACTCTCATCAACAAAGAGATCATGTAAATGCTGAACTGCATGATTGAACCTGCTTGTGATGTTTTCCCTTTGTATCTCTCATAATCGAAATGATCTGTTTTTATTAAGCACTAATAATTGTTTCATGATTTGCTACATCCTGAAGTCTTAAGTCATCTTCAACTTGTCTTCAAACTGAACAACGCAGAGATGGCATCTTAGATTCTGTTTCTCATCTGACAGCTCAAGTGTCTTCTTTATAGCCTTCTAAATGATTTGAAGACTCAAGGGTTTTGTATTCATTTGCGACTTCAAGGACTATAGAATGTCATGTGAAACACTTAAATCGAGTGTTTTACTCTTTTTCATAGTCAAAGGAATGAGTTAAAATAGCTATCAGTTGTACAGTCACACAGAGTATTCGGTCTTCATTAGGAATTTTGAGTTTTTTTTTAACCTGGGTGTTTAGCGATAACGAACACACAGAAACACGTGCCTACGTTTGGTGACAATCTTAATCAAATTCTACATTAATTGGGAACTCCTGTTGTGTAAAACCACACGAATAGGTTTGACAGTGTTGAATTAGCAACACTTCGCCAATTCATGTTTCATATTGCACGCCGGTCTGTCATTTGGACTGGGTTCAGAGAAATGTTGAGCAAGATCTTCAAATGCATGGCATCAATTTTGCGTTTCATCATCAAAAAAGCATAATGCATTGATGATGTCACAGTCCTATGAAATCACCGCATTGAGTCTAAGGTAATACAAACCTTAAAGATTTTGAGTTATACTTTTTTTCATCGAAACTAATTTGTACAAACCTTTGACGATGAAGCAATTTCACCATCGTGTCTTCAAATATGAAAAACGCGTCACCCATGGACAAATGCAAAATTATCGGCAACAAGTCTCAAATATTACATAACTTTCATTAACTAGTGACGTCATGTGTCGGAAGTGATTATCCCTATGAAGCTAAGTGTAGAGACAAATTTCCATGTATGCGCATATTAGGTTCACAGAAAAGAGTAAAATCAAGACATGTAATAACAAACGCATTTTGATTTGATTTTCGATATCATCAAACCAAAATCAAAAGTTATAATTTTTCGCTAAACTCCTGACTTCTTTCCCAGACTATAGGTATAAGCGAGTCGGACGTGGAGATTGGTCGTGAATCTGATTTATCAAAGCAAGTCAATCACAGTATATTTAGAACGAAAATCATTTAACACAGTAATTGAAGTTATACAGTAACTGACAGGGAGGTCAAATGGATATAACTGGAAGTCGATCAGTTTTTGTACAAATGGCAAAGTTGATACCACTTAAACGAAGCATTTACACTTGAGACGTTTGAGAATTTTACTGACATTTGGGATTAAAATGGTATCCATGACAGTTTGTCGCAGTAAACTCAGTTTCAGTTAAAAACTTGATCAAATCGTGTTAGCACTATTAACGCAGTATTATTAGTATATATTGTTGTTGGCACTATATACTGTCGAGTAGACAGGAATACAGTGGTCCCTGCAACTACATACACTGTGAGCATTGAACGAACAGGGAGTGAGATTTACTTTGACTTTTAGTCTTTCTAAGGTAAGGGTAGAATTGTCTTGTATGTCAATGTTCTTTCTCTGAAGCAAAGGGCAGCTTTATTAACATTTAAATATATTTTTGATTTTACATTATATTGTAACGGCGAAACGAGAACCATCGGCATTTTAAAACATACAGTGTAAACAATTTAGTTGTTTCAGGGAATGAGATTTACTGTTACTTTTAGCTATTCTTAGGTTAGGTAGAATTGTTTTATAAGTCAATGTCTTTCTGTGAAACAAAGGACAGCTTTATTACCATTTATATATATTTTTGATTACACATTTTATTGTATAAGCAATCAAGTTGAATGAACATGTAATGAGATTCACTGTAACCTTTAGTCTTTCTGGGGTATTGTAGTATTGTATTGTTTCTTTGATGTTCAATGTTGTTTTGTTTCCATTACTCCTAATTAGATTAAAACTATATCTACTATCTCTGCCGTCGTCGCCTATCGCAAGATGAAAGAAGACAGTTGATTATATTGATAATTTCAAATTATATTGAAATGCAAAATAATAAATTACGTGTCTTAATTACCATTTCTATATCGAATTTATTACCATTAAATGCGCAATGAAGTTTTTTTGACTTGCCATGATGACTTTTTATAACCTGCGAAAAGAAGAATTTGTGAAATTTGTGAACGACAGTGAACGCAATTATATAATCAAGCAGATGAACTCTGTATAGCAACTTAGTTGTGAACAACAGTGTACGCAACGATATAATCAAGCACGCGAACTCTGCATAGCAACTAAAATGTGAACGACAGTCTAGATAATGATATAATCAAGCACATGACCTTTGTATAACAACTAAAATGTGAACGAAAGTCTAAATATTGATAACATCAAGCAAAGTGAACTTTGTATAACAACTTACATATGAACAACAGTGTAAGCAATAATAAAATCAAGCACACGAACTCTGTATAGCATCTAAAAGTTAACGAAAGTCTAAAAAATGATAACATCAAGCAAAGTGACTTTGTATAACAACTTAGATATGAACAACAGTGTAAGCAATAATAAAATCAAGCACACGAACTCTGTATAGCAACATAAATGCTAACGACAGTGTAACCAATAATTTAATCAAGCACATGAACTCTGAATAGCAAATTTAATAGAAAGACAATAGACAATAGACAATACTTTATTACCTTAAAAGGAATTTGGTTTGTATCACAGAGCTTTGACATAAATAAGTAATAAACAACAAAATGAATACGAGTTTTAGAAAGCATTGAGGAATGTTAAGACATGTAAAAATAAATAAGAGTAAGAAGATAACTGGACACTGAACAATTATTTAAAAGTGAAATGCTTTGAGGTATAAAGACGTTCGAGCTCTTTAAGTCCTTGTTATTGGCACTGTGAACGACAATATAAGCAATGATAATATCAAGCACATGAAACTTTGCACAGATCACTACAATGTCAATCACAGATTCATTTTGATGTGGAACAAGATTAATCGGGTTCTGCGACCTCATAGCGACCCCACAGCGACCTCCACGTGACATAGCGATCTCGCCAATCTGGCTTGGCAATGTACAAGCAATATCATTAACAAATTTCGTGGCATCGAGTACATCTTATAGTGATCCTTCCATACACGAGAGTTCACGCCTGATAATATCTCTATTGTAGAATAGCACATGCTTTCTTATCTAGGCATGTTCGACCAAAGTGCGTTGATATCTGCAAACATAATCAATGTGTGATTGGATGTTTACTAATTGGGTATCTGGATGATGTTTCCTAATAACGCCTCTGGTGATTTGTAGATTCCTTTGTTTTCATTTCTTCTCAATGATACACAAACACGAAGTAATAATTTTAGATAACTTAAGTATTAAGTCAATATGCTTATACACATATTACCTACGTCATATAAACCGATGTCTATAACAAACTGTACCATTTCTGAACTGAAATATCGAAACAATTTAATATTGATGTTGTCAGTTAAAATGGCAATGACATAGTTGAAACCTAACCTTGTATGTTTAAAGTGAGCAATATTCATTCATTTATAATACGTTTTCGCTTGTGCTTAGTCATGTGACGAAAACGAATTATAATCATAATGAATGTTGGTTACACTGTTAATGAAACAATCACTTAAATTGCAGGCAACGGCGTAGCAAACATATCGCGAATCCCCTCTTATATTTGACAAGAATGATAAACAAACAACCTTGACCCGCGTCATTGTTCTTTTCTTTCTATTGGTAACTCAGTGAGGTTTTACAGAGAGGTTGTAAAGATTTTCTGACTGCCCTGAAATACATAACAGAATTGTTTCTTCACTGCATGTGGACCGATATCTTACAGTTAGACCACCGCTAACGTTGTCTCTAAGTGAAGTCGAGAATAGTACATATCAAAGGTCATGTCATGTTCTCGTGAACTCTACACTGTAGGAACCTAGACAGGTGTAATTAGAGCTCATCGACTGCCCAATTGAAAATCATTTGAAACCAAACGTGGATATATAGCTAATATCATTCGCGATGAGAAATGGTTGTTTGAAGGAATAATTGATTGCAATGGATTAGAAGTTATTAAACTTCTATAGTTTTTATTTCTATAATCAGAATGATTACAAAGCGTGGTAATTTCTTTGGACGGCAGTTTATGATTAATTGTAAAAGAGTTAAACCACAAAAAATCAATATTAAACAATCTTATTTGTTTAAAGATAATTAGTATTGACGTTAATAGCCTCAAAATTTCATTGAATTGATTAAGACTTGTTTACAGCTATGTTGATTGATTATTGATAAACTGCTATGGCGTATTGAAATAAGTGTTCAGTTATTATTTGTAAATTTTGAAATCTCAAATGGTTTGATATTCATAGAAACCATCTACGTATAAACAAGACTTTTCTTTTAATGTACGGAGATTAAAAAACACTATTCTAATAAATTGCTTTTAGCGTATGCAAAGTGATCAGTTTTACAGTGTTACTATATATATGTTGTTTAAAAATCAGATATCATTTGTTCACTGCGGTTGTTTACCGTAAAGGCTCTATAGGCAGCACATCTTGTTGGGGAAATATCCCTAAAATAGTGAAAAGGATGTTACTATTTGCAAGACAAGCATTTCGAAATAGTAAAATGAATCCTGTAGCAAACGAACAATCCAATTCCTGGAGCAATTAACATAATTTCACATGATAATGGCCGCAAACAGTTTTTTCATGATAATTGATATTTTTTCTGCTACCACAAATACTTGGAATGAGTTTGGAGGTTTTGACCCCGCTAAGATAAAACATACACACAATAATTAATAAGACATTAATGTAAAGTAAGTGTTCCTTAAGCATTTTATGACTAGAAGCATAGTAATAAAGAAAGCAGAAGAAAATGATAGCATAGCGGCTCTTCATATATAGATAAAACATATTGTGATTATTTCAGTGCATTCAAATCCTAGTTCAGGACTTACTTTTTATATAAAAAAAGTTAAGCAACCTCTTTTTACCTGTATATATGTATATATGATTACATTCTACAAATCGTTTTGTATGGACATTGACCATTGTTTCAGAATCTGTTTGTGAATATGTTGAAAAGTTTTTAATTTAGTTCATAAACCTCGGGATCTGTTTTCGTAGACATTTTACTTGACTTAATCCCTTTTTTCTCATGATAGATAAGTAGCAAGTAGAATAACAAATGTTATGCATCTAAATCTGTATTTATTGCAGCAGTTGGTAATTTATGTTTATGGTTTATCATTATTAGTTAGTCATGTTTTCTCGTTTATACCTTTATGGTATTGTCTAGAAGAGCTCGGATGAGCTACATCGCCTGGCACCCAACAGTGAAAGACAGCAATGAGATTAAGAATAAACACAAAAACAAATAAATGTTATTCGATATGAGATTTTCTTAACTCCAAAAACATTTTTAAAAACTTAAACGAAAACATGCAAACACAGCACAAATAAACCTTTTTGAACATATAACAACATGCAAAAATAATCGATTAGGAAAATGTTCAGTTATTTACAAACATGAAATATTATGTATTCAAATATTCAAAGTTTTAATATTGAGTGATTTTAAATGATTGTAAAAATGATATTAAGTCCTAATAAATTGGTACTAAACTTTGGAGTTAAGGTGACTAAATACCATATTTAATCCATATCTAGATCTAGAATATTAGTTTATCATACAGTTCACGACACAGCAAGTTCTTCTTGAATAATTTAAGTTCAAGTGTAATGTAATTTCACATTGCAGTTTTTAATCTTCAATTTTAGAGACTGGTCAGAATTGTAAATTGATTTGATTTTGTCTTCTTTCAATGCTTAATGGTTGCAATTTTCAAATAATGTTTTCGAATCAGTTTAAGAAAATTAAAGGGGTTAGCCATTTTCAGAAGGATCATTGCCTAATGTAAATGAATGTTCAGTTGAACAAGACAAAAACTTTATGAGAACTTTATTCGACCGTTTTCTTTCCTTCTTTCTACCAGCACCATAATCGTATGGTGCAATCGTTAAAGATCAGGACGAATGTGATTGTCAAGAAAATATGTTCATTATTTCCTTTTCATCTAAACTACAATGTCGTCACTGAAAGCCTATTCAAGCGTCGTGAACTTCATACAGATAATCGTGGTTATAAAGATGTAATTGAAATACATATATCATAATCAATCACTCTGAAACCCTCATGTAGCAATCGACAATGTAAAGGTTGTGTTTAATGAGACATTGCTGAGTATTGTATTCCACAGATTCGTGCATTATTGATTTATAGTTCAAAAGGACATATTGTATCACTGATATACGAATACATCATACTGAGGTAATTAACCTTATGTCATGCAATGGGCTGTGATTGATGTGTTAATAACGTTTTACACGTCTTGATCGCAGCTATGCTACGATTTCAGTCAATCTATACTTCTAAATTTATTTTAAGAATTTCAAAACAATAAACACCTTCGTTATACAATTCTATCATGCACACATAAATATGGAAATTGACGAAAACAATTATTACTTAATAATTGGGTATAGAAATTGGTCATTCAATATAATTACTATCTTATTTTCCCAAAATAAGAATGGTAACAATCGACATAAGTAAACTTCGTTTCGAACACCTAGAGATGCATAAGGGTTTTTCTATGTGGTTTAAAAAGGTCCAGACAAAAGTGTATTTCAATTGTTTCCCAACGGCAAGGAGCTGTAGTGCTTACATTAGAAACCTGACTCCCTTAATGCGTGTCTGCGGACCCTTTAAGAGCGATCAATGAAAGGTACTGGGTGTTGGTTGGTCGCCTAACACGCATCGTGTGGGAATATATCGCCTGCAAATCGATTAAGAGGGTCAATTTGTAACCATCAATTTCCATTGGTCGTTGGGCAACTCTTCTCTCCGAACTATAGAGAGGAGACACTTGATATGTGAACTGGTCGCAGGGTAAGTTCATTTAGCTTGTCTTTTCCATGTTCATTTACTTCATCTAACATGATTTAGAACAGGCGAACTTAGGTTATCACTGAATTATCTATACTTATTGTTACATGTATTTATAGTTATAGTTTATGAAAATTGGTCCGTATATATTTTCATTTTTTAACCGTGAATTATTGTGCGTAACAATATGTTTTGAGACAAGTTAAGTTAAAGATACACTCTGCCACGAGAGAGTATGAAATATTGAATCGTTAGCGTTTTATCAACGATGTCATGTACACGAACAGGAAGTAAACCATTTGATATTTTACACTTTATGAATGAAAACGGCCTTTAGATAATTTCTTCTTCACTTATCACCGTAGGTCTTATATATTCTTTGTGTGTATAGGTACGGTTTTAGCAATGTCAATTGATGTTGATCTGTTCATAGTGTATATATTGTATTGGTTATGCATATAATAAGCAATGTCATCTTTATGTTCTTAACCGTTCATTGTTTTTACATGTCGAGTATTAGCAATGTCATATCAATGTTCTTATCAGTTTCTTGTGTATATATTGTATATGTGGAGTATTAGCAATGTCATCTTTATGTTCTTAATCGTCCATTGTTTTTACATGTCGAGTATTAGCAATGACATCTCAATGTTTTATCCGTTTTTTTGTGTGTATATATTGTATGTGTGGAGTATTAGCCCTGTCGCCTTGATGTTCTTATCAGTTTCTTGTGTATATATTGTATATGTGGAGTATTAGCACTGTCATCTTTATGTTCTTAACCGTTCATTGTTTATACATGTCGAGTATTAGCAATGTCATCTCAATGTTTTATCCGTTTTTTTGTGTGTATATATTGTATGTGTGGAGTATTAGCCCTGTCGCCTTGATGTTCTAATCAGTTGCTTGTGTACATATTGTATATATAGAGCATTACCAATGTCATCTTGGTTTTGCTATCCGTTCATAGTGTATATATTGTATATGTAGAATATTAGCACTGTCATCTTGATGATCTTATCCGTTTATGGTGTATGTATTGTATTTTTAGAGTTTGTCATATTTGTGGTCTTATCTGCTCCTTGTGTATATATTTTGTGATTAGAGTATAAGCAATGCCATATTTGTGGTCTTATCCATTCCTTGTGTATATATTTTATGATTAGAGTATAAGCAATGCCATATTTGTGGTCTTATCCATTCCTTGTATATATATTTTATGATTAGAGTATAAGCAATTCCATAATTGTGGTCTTATCCATTCCTTGTGTATATATTAAATATTTAGAGTATTAGTAATGGCATCTCCTATCTGTTACTCGTGTATATATGTACGGTTTTAGCAATGTCGTCTGGAGGTCTTAATATGTTTAGTTTAGTAACCCTGGTATTGCTTTGTATGCAAATGCACAACACGTGCTTGAATTTAGAAGCTAATGGCTCTTATTTTGCTGTTCTAAGAAGAGATTGCTTGGTCATATTGGAAATTGATGGTTTAAGCAAATGTCATAATTATAAAAATCCATTCGAGATTAAATCCTCAACAAAAGCATGAAAAACTATCATGGGAAAATATACGAAGAATTGCTATCAGTAAAGGACATAAGTTAATTAAAATCCATGTTGAGACAGAAGAAGCTCAACATTTAATTTCAAATTGTCCATGAAACGATTTACTAGAAGCAATTAAATCGAAATTACGAAATCATTTCTCATCTCACAGTTAGTATCAGCAATGTCATCTTGGGAAACAGTAAAGCATTGAATAACATCTGAAGAATATTAATTAAACTAAATATTAATAAACTCGGCATTTAAAGATCGGATAAAAAAACATTATATTTCTATATCGGAGTTTACTTTAATGATACTTTCAGGTTTTGATTTTTTTTTCTATGAGAATTCGTTAGATTTTGAGTCTGTACAGAGATACATTGTAGGTTTAGCACATCTTACTAAAGGGTCTGTGAAACTGAAATATTAATTCTTATAGTTTCAGATTTAGGAAAAAGTAATTGTGAATATTTGAAAATGTTCGATTAAAGCTTAAGTTTATTGTTTATTTAGGGTCACAATTTAAGGCTTTAGTGCGCAAAACTGTTCAACTGTTGCATTATCGATGTGAGCAAGGTCTATTTAAGGTACTGTTTACGTTGTTATGGGGATGTTTTGTAAAATTATATTTCGAATATATTTGTAGAAATTAAACCTTTACATTACTTAACCTAATTATCCTCAGCTGAGAGAATGTATCACATATCGATGATTATACGCTGATAATACCATGCTGTCAATTTTGTCTAATAACCAATGAATCGTCACACGATTTAGCAGATCATAACCTAACTAACGTTTCACAAATATGTTTGTCAAAAGGTAAACATTTATCTTTTCATGTTATCCCTTTTTATGTGAAAGAACATGTTTTACAGTACCTTTGAGTGAAACTCGCTGAAAATAAACAGCGAAGTGATTACGATGAGCCGTGCAAGACTAGTTTATCAAAGGTCTCATATAATGGTGAGCAACGTCTTCTATCACCTCCATTATTATCAGCCACAAATCCGATGAAATATGGCCTCACTTTTACAAATAAATAGATCTTGCCAATCGGGCTATTATATGACTGAAAACTCATTATAGATATAGGTGTAAGTTAACACTAATAATATCAATTTTAAAATCGTATATGTTTCCAACTAATATAATTAATATGTGCAACGTGTTCTATCCCCTTACTTATCATCGGTTACTAATCCGATGAAATATGGCCTCGCATTTACAGATAAATAGATCTTGCTTATCGGATTATTTTATGACTGAAAACATATCATGAATATAAGTGTAAGCTAACACTAATAATATCAATTTTAAAATCCTATACGTTTTCCACTGATTAATATGCATGTATATCATTAAACGACGTGATGTGAATGTTACAATCGATGGTGCGATGTCAACTCACATTACTACCTTGACATCACAAGACACTATTTCCAAACAGATATTTGGTGCTAATTAAATTCCGAATTCTTTCCAAACGTGTTCATATTGTTAATTAATGCTTACGTATGTAGCCAAGACTGTGTATGTAATCATTTCTCGCGAAAATAGATTGAAATAACTTCCATCCGTCCGTCTGTACTTGTTTCACTTTGCGCGCCAAGAACTCCAAAACTATGAAACCGAGGTATTTCGAACATTCATAAAGTGTTAAGTAGTGCCTTTTGTGGTCTTCTAAGTCTTCCTTCATTTATTTACCTTCTCCTGTGCTACCCTTTGTATAAGCCTGAGCACTTTCTGGTCCTAAAATGCAACTGAATAGTGTTCAGAATACAGCAGAGGAAAGCGCAGGGAAACTTGAGTTTTGTCTGCTGGGAGAAAATTGTATGTACAAAACTTAGTCTTTTCTGAATATATCTTTGTAAATATTTTTTCGGAATTTGAAACTGTCAAAATATTGTTTAAATGATAAATCTCTATTCGTTGCTTGAAAAAAGATATTCATACCTTTCATAGTTCCATTATATATCATAGTATTTTGATTTTTCCTTCTACAATCATGATGACACCACGATTGCTGCGGCCTGGCTTTTATAATGAAGGGGCTAAATACGGCTTTGCGTTAGTTTGTATCAGTTTGTGACAAAACCTATTTACATTATACTTTAGGTCTCATGTTATGTCACATGACTGAATAACAATATTGGTAATAGTCAATCTCTAATGCACGATAACTTTCCACAAGAATGCTCAAAGCGAACGAATTGTATCATTACTAACGAGAACTTTCGTTGCTGTTTTAACGCGCGACCACACAGCCCTCCAACCCCTCCCGTATACAGGTACCACTTTGTACAACTGAGCAGTCTGAATGCAATGTTGATTAGGTGCCTTGTCTAGGCTTCACACGAATGTCACTATCGTGTAAGACCACCTTCTCAGCAACCGTCAGGGTTATGCCTATGACAAAGCCTCAGCTCCTACCTCCTCAATGTAATTAGCATGGTTTGCTGTTGTTTATATCTTATTGATTTTCCATTGACAAGCTCAAGACAGGTGAGGAAGGATATTCACACAAGTGACACCAAGCAACGGCTGTCAATGAGGCGGCAGCATCAACAACACCCCCCCCCCCCCCCCCCCCCCCCCGCCCCGATTACTGATATCACCCTGTCTTTTATACATGTAGGTACGCGTCGAAGTAGGTCAGATATATAATCATGATATAGGCGTTCATTAACGTTGAATGGTTCACATCAGATGACTCTGTCGAGCATGATTGTGAGCATGATTGTGAGTATGATTGCTTTGCAACATATGAGCCATCTGATAGTCACTCATCGTCCCTGAGAGTTAACAGTCGGAGTTTACTGTCCAGCTAGTGCCTTGTATTCTACCTACCGTACATAGCTAATCTGCTACAGGTAAGAGTTTGTCTTTGGTAGAACCGTAGAAGTTTCTTCAACATTCATGACAAAAATATTTTATTAATAATTTCCTCAAAACGTCATTCGATTGTAGCAAGAAGGCTTACTGGAATGCGTAACATTCGTTGCCTAAAGGCTGACGTTATTTCAAACTTGAATGTAAAGTTACTCCTATTCTGATCTGAATACTGATATATTGACAGACATTAATCTATGACGAATACCCATTGAAGAGTAGGGATGTAAAATCGTGCGCAAACATGTTTGGTAAAATATCTATACATTATTCTTAAAGCTTTTACTTTAAAAAACACGAACGTTTATTTAAGAAACAACAACATTTCTGTCTTATTATTTCCATGGCAACGTAGACAAAAATGACAGTTAAGCCATTATCCTTAAATAGAATGCCTTACATATGCTAATAGACATTTGGAAATCGTTGCAGATTATTTGTTTTCAGCGAAGTTAATGTAAGGTGAAATTAATATTTGGAATTCATTTTTAGAATTCATCTTGACACCTGTCTTTCAAACCTTATTCTTAATATTCAATATTAAAATATTCGTTGAAAGGTTGCCAAATGTATGTTGTCTAATGCTCATTATTAATACCTTTTATTCCTAATCATTGATGATCTTCAGGTTACTAGAGTCAACGCCTCTATCATTGTTATAATGTAGCTTTGAGATCCTGTAACAAATCCTGTGATTAGTAATTCGCACAGTCCCGGGAAAAGTTATTTATATAATGCAGGTTATTCGCTTTCTTATGATTACTTTTGACAAGCATATAAAATGGTAGAAAACAAATACCTCTTCAATGTTTATTTAATAAAAAGAAAGTTCTTTACATTATTAACAAATACATTATTTTAAAACAATATTTTAATACCTCATTTGCTTTGCTTTTCTAAAGCTTAAACACTCGTTTTTCTTTCCAACACTTCACAGCACTCCGAGCTGTATTTGAATGACTAATGTTGACATAAAATCGCCTGAGGTCAATGTTCAAATTGGGGAGAGACCTAATTCAAATCTATTTCTATGTCCTATTTACCGGTAAATCAGACACGCAATTAGTACTCTATGAAAAATATAGGAATTGACATAAATGAGAGTTTACCAATTTCAGGAGGTCCCTGCCCGTAGGTCGCCATGATTAGCACCATTTCCTGGAAAGTAACTATTAATTCATGATTGGCCCAAATTGCCCTCTTACATCATTTCGTTAATGCTTCGACCACTATCAAGGTTATTCCATATGGAAAACAACTACTTAACAATCAATAGGTACACACGCGTTGTCTGTCATCTAGCTGTCATTCAGTTTGTAGCATAAATATTCAATACATGTACTAACAAAATGATGCAAACAGATAATCGAATCAACAATCAGTATCGACCAATAACACTAGACCACGGATTTGCGCTTCTAAAATTAAATATCCAACAACTAAAAGACATTGGTGAATAATTCAGCTCTTTAAATGTTTGCTTTTTGTACAGCAAGGTTCAATATACCGTTAATTTCAGGTATCATAAAAACTGTGATAGTTTCAGGGTTTTGAGGATTGTCCCCTTGATTTCGAGGTATTGAAGAAGATCTACGGAGTAAAATACCTCGGTGAAGCAGAATCTGCAAAGCTAAAGCTCATTATATCTAATCGGGCAAAACCTTTTTCTGTTATTAGGCATTGTACAAAGTGACAGCTGACAAATGTGAGTTAATCAAGTAAGCTGCATAAAAGTTGTCAAAACCAATATGTGATATTAAAAAGAAAAGAAAAGATGTTTTAGAGAAATATTTTAAGACATGATTTGCCTTAATTCGTCAAGGTCAAAATAGAAATATTTTATTATCGATCAATGATGTGACGCATGACACTTGGCACACTTAATCACCATCACCAATATGCTGATGACATACAGCTTCACAAGTCATTTTTCCTCATCCCCAGGAAGCTAACAGCACTCTCCAGCAAATGTAACATTGCTGTGATGATGTAAAGACATGGATGTTTGACAACTATTTAAGGAGGTTGGATACAAAATATCGAGGTATTAAGAAATAGCTAAATTTGGTCTTATTTTGTTGAAAAATATGTCTTGAATCAAATTGTGTCATAAAAATACCATGTCACCACAGTTATTGTTCGAAAAAGGGCCCATCCGTTAGGGCACCCAATGATGAAAATACAATAATTTAAAAACTCCTTTTCAAGATAACTTTGGAATATAATTGTTATTTAAATGTTTTTCTATTAAGCCATTGCAGTATGTAAGTAAACTAAGTCGGAAAAAGGGAACTTGAAACTAATATGAAGTAAAGACATGCAAATAACCTTTTTCTTTGTATGATTATTTTTGTAAAATATTATTCTTTTATGAAAAAAAAATCAATTTCTCGTATTAAGATTTTTTTGAAAATTATATATTTTATAGTTAATACACACTAGAATAAGATTAAAAAGAAAAAAAGATATGTCACCAGCGGATAACAGAGATATTCACATTCAATTAAGCAACATCAATGAAAATCAACATCCAGGGGAGATAACTCTTCATTGTCAACATTACCCTTTTTAGAATTTTTCATTAGTTTTTAAGGTTAATTAGTGAAATAAATTTTATCATAAAACAAATACTTATGTTCACAAATATAACATAGTCATTGATTTTTGTTAAACTAAATCATTATTTAATTTTTTAGTTTTTTAATCTCACACTTGCAGTGAAAAATAAACAAAATAGCATAAACTTTAAAAATAGCTCAATCTGATTATCTGACTGTTGCGGATGTGCAGAAACAAAGGTATCCAACCTCCTTAAAGCTAAATGATGACAAGAGCGAATGTCTTCTGATCGGAACATCTACTCGCAGATCGCAATGTGCGGTGACCAAATTTGAATGCGGTTCTTCTGAGATCCCATTGTCTGAAACTGTTAAGAATCTTTGCGTGTTTCTCGATTCTGAACTATCACTTGATAACCATGTCTCCAACCTGGTCAGAAGCTGCTTTCTTTATCTAAGAAACATTGGAAACATTCGCAAGTACTTAACAAAAGACTCTGCTGCCATTCTCGTTCTGTCATTGGTGATGAACAGATTGGATTATTGTAACAGTCTCCTAGCCGATGCTACAAAATCTCAGATATACAGGCTTCAGCGTGTTCAAAACACTGCAGCTAGAATTGTTACCCTAACCTCGAAATCGGACCATATAACTCCATTTTTGCAATCTCTGCATTGGCTTCCGATTGAGCACAGAATAACATATAAACTATGTTGTCTTGCTTTCAAATGTGTCTCTGGAATTTCCCCTGCCTATCTGTCTAGCCTTCTCGATGTATACCAGCCCGCTAAATCTCTGAGATCTGAGAACAAGCGACTCCTTGTTGTCCCTCGTGTCCGTACCAAACGATTTGGCCAAAGATCATTTGCCCATGCTGCTGCAATTGCCTGGAATTGTCTGCCTGAAGAAATAAGACTCTGTCAAGACTATTCTTCCTTCTGCTCTTATCTCAAGACCTATTTCTACAGACTAGCCTACCCCAAATAATCCTCATCACTTTTCTCCTTCCTATGTGCGCCTTGAGCATGCACTGCGCATGGAAAGGCGCCTTATAAATAGACTATTATTATTATTATTTATTATTACTTAAGCAGAACTACACTCTGTCTCAATTCTACGGGAATATACCTCGTGATCGGTTTTCCTAACATCCTTGCTATCGTTACATGGACATCCTAACATATATGCTAACATGTCATGTATGATTGATCAAACAGATTTTTGTTTATAACATCTTACATACAGTCAATACGAAATCATGCCTGTACTAAACAATTATTTTTATTAGAAGTGTAGTAATTGACAATTTAATAGCTGATAATCGTTTGGTCAATTGTTTAGCTTAAAAGCCCGGAGGGCGAGTAACACTGCACGGTGTCCGGATACGTCACATCATTTTCCATCTATCCGTAAATTAGTAACATTCAAGGATCTAGCGAGAAAAGTACGTTGTTTTTAAACCATAACTGTTCAATGAGCGCCCACTAATCATGTGTAAGTTGTTTGCTTATCATAATGTGCCTCAATGATATAAACCAAAATGTATACTGATATGCATCTTCCGAACGCATCGGGCGAGATATGCATTTACAAGAAATTCATATTCACCCTTGCGACAACTCGAATGGAAAGCTGTGACAGGAAGTAGCCTGATTATTGAGCTATGGTGTAGGCCAATCAAAAGCGAGGATATGTTTGAATTGAGCACACAAAACTGTAATAAAACGATGCGATTTTTAAATAGAAACTGAGATATACAGCCTTATTCTATGCAGTATTTTGGTTACCTATATTCACCTTAGTTTTTATGACTGTTGTCACAACGTAACTAAGGGATTAATTAGAAATTAAATTTCGCTTCGAGTTCGAAATGGACACAACTTTCCCGTCGAGTTGTCGAATATGAATTTCTTGTAAATGCATATCTCGCCCGATGCGTGCGGAAGATGACTGGTATGATGTGGGTTTTTTTCTTTTTCACCCTCCAAACCCGACCTATACTTTCTGTTGCCGCCTACTTTATTAGTAATCTGCCGCGCCTAAGTGAAGCTGAAATCTTGTTATTCAAACCCAATCGGCTGAGGCGTATTATTTTTACAGGGATGTTTAGACCTTGAGGATGTTAGTCACACTTAAGCTCCACAATAAAACAGTGTATTGTAATAAACAGAGCTCTTTGTTGTTTTCTAGTGTTTCTCTAATCTCCTAAAATTTTAGAGTTACCAGTAAGTGTGGAACCTGACTAGTCATTGACGTTTTAAAGTATTATTTGCAACGTCCCAGGAGTACTAAGTTTGTATCACGGGACATATTGGAGTTTGGGTTTGTATGTTAATTACTCGTGTACTAGTGATTCCTATCGTATATATCAACCAATGATTGTATCGAAAATGGCGCTCGTCACATGTGCATAGCATAGCATGTGTCACAAGAGGGGTGATACCAGAAGGTCATGATCATTAGATTTGATGGTTTCAATTTTGATTTAAACTTTGATAAAAAAAAATCCAAATGAGCTAAAGAGGCCATGGTATGCATTGAGAACAAAAAACATATAATCAGTCATTTGATATTGATTTATATGATACATGTTAAGGTTTAAATTTCAATGACAACATGTTTGATTTTTTATCGATTGTTATTTGCAGGTTTCATCCTCGACGACATTTAAGCAGTGTCAACTGAATCTGGAAACAAGAGCCTGTTTCAAGAAATACGATCTCCTTGATATAATGTGAAATCTATCTCAGTCAAGCTAGCGTCTCGTATATCCTCTGCTAACTGTCTCCAGTGAAGTACTTCAAGTAAACGAGGGGAAATCAGGAAGACAATGAAGCTGTACAAGTAGATGAGCACATGTTGGCATTGTGAAGTGTTTATACTTGATGGGAGTTATGAGCTGTTCTCCCGTGAACATTCTATACAGCATCGCTTGCTATTTGATAGCGTATTGTGTGATCAGGCGGTCCATAACGAAATTGTATGGAAATCAATCTGAAAGACATATTGAGGTGAAGAACAAACATCTACTCCGATTTATGGGAAAGTGTTTGCACACTTAATGCATTGATATATTCAAGGACATTGCTAGTAAAAATCGACCGTGTTGACTCTTGTTTACTGTTGTAGTGTATTTTGCAACTCAGTCTCATTACCAGGGATTTAGCAAACATTGTAAACGTTTACACTTTTTGAAATACTTTGCTTGAAATTAACATTCCGGTGGTCGATTTTAAATGTCATTTCCCCAGAGAACCGAGTGTACACATCGACAACGGACGATGTTTTCAGTTCAAGTGCTGTGTCAATAGTTCAGGTCTCGGCTTAACACATTGGCTGGCTTTGGACTTGTATCAGCGATGAAACTTCTTACTTGAACACTAGCTCAGCAATGGAAGAAAACAGCACCGTTCCTCAGGACTTGTGGCTTCGTAACGAATCTGGGATATACGACTATGAGTTTTATGGTAGGGACAACAGCAGTACCTTTTACTATGATCCTCATAAAATCCTTATTGGAAGCATTCTTATGAAATATGTCACCCCAACTGACGTGTTTATCGGATTGATAGCAAACATCGTATCTATCCTTGTCTTTGCTGGGAAGGAACTCCGAAAGCTGTCATCGAGTGTATATGTTCTATCGGTACTTTCAGCAGATACAGGGCTGTTGGTGACACTGCTCTTTGTATGGCTAGAAACCCTTGGATACAACGTATACCACCGCCAAGGTCTGTGTCAGTTCTACGTGTACTTCCAGTATGTCTGCAGTTTCCTGGCTGTGTGGTTCATGGTGTGTATCACTGTTGAGAACTACATCACGATCTGCCACCCCCTCAGGCTCAGGACTCTGTGTACCCTGAGTAGAGCCCGTGCTGTGGTCCTGTCACTACTGGCAGGCTCACTCTTGATCTACCTGTTCTCCGTCTTCTCGTCCCACGTCGCTCCAGGCTTCAACAGCATGAGCTATCAGTGTCAGCCTAAACAAAGCTGGGCCCAGTTCTCCTCTATAGTCACCTACCTCGATACCGTGCTCACGCTCCTCTTGCCGTCACTAGCAATACTCTTCATGCTCATCGCCATCGTCATCGCCATTGTGACGTCACTGAGGAAAAAGAGAAAACGGACAGCGAAGGAGAACCACAGGAAGACGAGCTGCCCGCAGGTGCGTGTTGCTAAGATGCTCTTCGCTCTCTCTTTCACGTACCTTCTCCTGAACATCCCTAGTCATATATGCAGACTTTACCTCATGATGAGAATGGTCGTGAAAAACAACGTTGTCACTGTGGATCAGCGGTTTATTCAGTTGATATTTGAACAGATTTCTTACATTAACTATTATATCAAGTTTTTCTTGTTTTTCACGTTCAGTGGAAACTTTAGAAAGGGAGTCTTGGGAGGCTGTTGCAGACTGTTTCCTCGATGCGGTATTTATACCCCTGTGGCTCAAACATCAGTCGGAACAAGGGTGTAGCTAACATTAAAGGTTTATACTGTCTACGTGTTTGAGACATTCAAGTTATTTACTGCCAGGACTAGTCGGACAACCATGAATATTGTTCAATTATGTTCTGAATATTTTTGAGAGAGTAAAAAAATGTCCTAATGTTCTATTCAGCCTAATTGAGTGATATGGAAATGAAGCGGCCAAATAATCAGATATTTTTACCAAATTTGCCATGATAATTGCAAAAAGAGCTTGCCACTATTCAACTGTTTTCATCAGATAGCTTTTTGTGGTTGATATGAATATATTGGGATATTGGGATGATGAAGGATTGCTTTCTACATTATTTATAACATTTTAGAAAATCTGTTTCTCATAATTCAGTTTGCGACATTAATTTTTCATGCCTTTCATTGAATAATCATGTCATTAGGATTAGAAGAGAAATCGTTGAAATTTCTCCATATTGATGTCCATTGTTTTGCCTTCGGTTCACAAGCCAGTTGGTAGACCTGCTACATAGTACGAAGCAACTGTATAGAATGCCTTATCATCATGTATATAAACACAATCTCATTAAAATCAGATAAACCTATGCATGGTATCTCGCTCAGGGTCTGTTCTCAATAGATCCCCAGAGGAGTCGGCCAGGTGTTGTTGTTAGTTCTTTAACCTTCAATAATTTAGAGGTTTGCGGGACGAAATCGTGCCGATTGATTTCCAACCTCACAGTGATTGCTGATTGGAATGAAAGTGTTAACTGTCACGACCCTTACGTGAAACGTAGCGGGGTACATTTAATGATTCACTCATAGTTTTGAACCTTCAAATACTCGCTGAACCAAATGGTTTTCCAGCCTTGTCACTGAATGGTTGGCGTGAAAAGGTCATGTAACACAATCCCTTTAACGAAATACTCGGGTCAGAAACACAGCCATGTACGAATGAAAGATCTCAGGGCTGAATATTTTGTGCTAAAGTTATTATGATAATTCTTGCTTCAAAAAATATAAGATTATCAGAAACGTAGCGAGGTATTTGTCGTAAGGTTCGATTTGATTTTAATGAGATTGATTAAAGCACTGAGTAGAGCCAGTGATAGGGAACGATCCTGTGGGTGCCGCGTAACGACCCCGATACGCTATTCTGGTCCACATGGTCGTTTCTGTCAACATTGTGATACATTGTGTGTATGTTTGTGTGATATCAACCGATTAAACATTGTTTCATATCTTGGTATCAGTTCTTTTTTTAGAAGGTCTTGTTGAATGACACTTGACCATGAACTGCAACATTCTGTTATGAAGTGCCTGATAAATAGAGATTGTTACCCAAGAAAGTGTGTCATATTACTTTTACGAAACGAGTTTTTTATTACCCGAGCGAAAGAATTGCACGAGTTTCGTAAAAGTAATATGACACGCTTCCGAGGGTAAAAATTTCTTTATCACCGATTCTATTCCATTTAACAGCTAATAAATATCAAGTACCTGGTCGCTTCCCTTGCGACGGCCGACTTCAGTGACGTCACGAACAGTAGATTTATGACGTCACAGGTGAAAAATTCGGGAACTCGTGCTACAACAATCGTTGCTAGGCAAAAGTAATAGGTGCACTAGTGCTCTTATTGAAAATATGTCACCACTTACTTTGAACCCTCTGGGTAATAACATACTCATACATACTGCTTACATTGTAATACAGTGAGTGTAGGTTTGTGTGACATCAACTGATAAGGCTTTGTTTCATACTTGTATGTCTTTTATTTAGAAGATATTACCTTTGTCGTCAAATGCGTGACAACGAATTGATTTGGTGATATGACATGAGATAACACTATACATTTTTTATTGACTGTTATATTGATTTAAACAATCGTCTTCTTATTAAAGAAATACAAGATTCAAATTTGTAAGGGAATGCCTGATGATATTGAACCATGACGTTTCAAGATTATACTCACTGATTGCTAAAGTGTTCTCGGTCATATCACAGAAACGAACCAAGGCTATTAAAACCGTCAATTGATTTGAAGGTGACGGTGAAACTGTAGTGTTTAAGCTGAGTGCTCCTATAATGTATCACATCAAATTCATGCCTCAAGTCATTCTCTCCCCACAGAGGCAGATCAACTCATGAATGATACAGCCTCTGTTATATTGCGCCGAAATCCGTGGGTTCCGGCAGTTTCCTCTGGCGGAAAAAAATTGAACCACAATCCATTTGAATTACTTTATCAAATGACAACGTTTCTCGCATGGAAAGGGTGGTTCATATCACAATGCCTTTGCCATCATTAAGTAGAAAAGATGATGATTTGTGGACAGCGTCGCTGATTGCAAAACTAATTTTGATTGCCTCCAATCAGACGTCTCCCATTCTATCCCACAAACTCGGCGTAATATAACAGAGGCTGTATCAAGATTTCTTGACTTGATCTGCCTCTGTGTGGAGAAAATGGCCTCAAGTATTGAATTGAAATAGTCACATACGCCAAATTTATAGTGTAATTCGATGTTGCTGTTGCTTAAAATATAACTTAAAAACTTCTCAGTAAAGTACAATTTCGCGAGTCAAATAGGCGAACGTAATAGTAAGAAGTAATTGTTTGTATTCCAACATGTTGAGTATCAATAAGTAATTTTTCGTCTTCGGCATTCAGCCTTCTACAACGTTTTCTTAAAAAGTTGTATCGCACATAGAACAACGTTTTCATAAGAGGATGTTATACAGAAAAACTCAGAATGTTCAAATCTTGGAAGTTACAATGACGTCTTTGACAAAAAAACACGTTTCCCTTTTAGCATATCATACAAAAGATCTTGAATTTTAAATTCGATTTTTGTATACGCTGCAAAACATTAGTTGCGCCAATTCCAATCACTGAAAAGTATAACCCTTGCACTATTGCCAGATCTCCAGCCTACAGACCCTTTTCAGAAGTCAGAGAATACTGGCACGGCTTACAGGGAAAATGAGTTTGTAAGATTCGTTCTAAATAAAGCACCTTTGTGGAGTTCGTCAAGATTGCGGTTTAGAAGACAGAAATGTGAAAAACTGAAGCTACACAAATTGTATTTTTTTGTACTTTTATTTAAAACCTCTCATTGACTTAAATAGTTTACTGCTCTAGGTATTTCACTCATGTTAAAATTTTTAAATTGAAAATAGAGATCTCATATTACCGTTTTTATTCAGTGCAGCAATAAATAATTCATTATTATTTCATGTAAAATTTTCACCGATTACCATCACTATGGTTAGTCGAATGAATAAGGCAATTTCTCTGATTTAAATAAATCTGTCAATATCTTTGCTAGCATTTAGGAAATCTGATGCAGACAAGTCGTTATTCTGCATATTTGAGACACCTTAACACGCAAACTTTGAGTACTCATTTACATGTTGTCAGATATATCCCCAGCTGTATGTAAGGATGCTTTAAATGCATTTGTGCTCTTTACGATGGAATAGGAATCTGTTATTTCACAATCTCAGATGACACAACTGGACGACAGAACAGCAAACGATTCTTGACTGCTCCTTGAAAAGTGGGACCAGATCGAAAATAGACCACACAGGAGATTTCTCTATTTCCAGCTTTACACACATCGTCACAATTAGCGAGGCATTGAGCGAGGGACTCATCCTATTCTTAACGGCTCTACAGAACGGATTTTCTATTGTACACAATAGTCATTTCAGCTTTAGTTTGCCGATGCGATAACAACGCAATTCGCTCAATAAATGGGTTGTTTGAACGATTCCATCGGCTTCCTACGGAAAGGTCTATTCAGAGAATCATAAAAGAGTTTGAGTGTCAGCATTCCCTCAGACAATCAGAACCTTGTACGAGTTATCGGCGTTACTTTTAGGATAAGATAATTGCATAGACCCTCAATGACCGTTGTATGATGTGACATTGATGGTCTTAACAAATCGTAATGGCATCGAGGCAGTTTATCGATATTCTTCTACAGTCTTTTTATAAAAATAAAAGGCCACAAACATGTTAAATCAGTGTGATTGATCACATGATGAACAAATATCAACACTTAAAGGATTATATAGTGACTAAATAAATCGTTTGCATGTTGTGAAATTGATGACTCTAGCAAATCGTAATTATATATGTAGCCCACGTCAATAAGAATCTGACTGTTTTCTCCCGAAAACAGATATATTTCGATAATCATATTCCTAGTTATAGAATTATAAGTTCCGTTTTATTCTTTAAGTTAGTATACTTCAAAACAATCATAACAGAAGTGGTTATCTATTACAACATCATTTTGATATAGATAATTTTATGCAATTTGGGGGTTTACTTATTATCCCACCGGTATGTTATACCGTGGGATATAGTCATCGCTCTGTCCCTCTGTCCGTCAGTAATCATTTCATTTCCGGATCAGATTTCAAAAGCTGTTTCTACGTAGCACAATAAGACTTGGTGTGTAGATTAGTCAGCATATGTAGAGGTGCCCCTTGGTACTTTCACCTTCTTTTTATTTTTTGCGGTTTCCATAGCAATGTAACTTAAAGGTTGGTTTTCGGAGCAGAACTAAAAAGTGTTAGACATAGCAGTATGTAGCTTGGTATGTAGATTAATCAGCATATTGCAGATGTACCCTTTGGTACTTTACATTTCTTCTAAGTTTTGAATTTGGCTGTTTTCATGGAAATGTAACAAATAATTTGGTTTCCGGAGCAGTACTCTAAAACTGTAAGACCTAGCTCAATTAAACTTGGCTTGTTGATGACTCAGCCTGTGTAGATACGCCTCTTCTTTTGGGCGGTTTCCATGGAAACATAATTTAGAATTCAGTTTCCGGATCAGAATAAATTTGATCTAGAGAGCAACTAAACACTTCTTTCGATTTTTGATTGTTTCCATGAAAACTTGCAATTGACTTTGATGGGGACCGGTGGGATATGTCATCTTTTGATGACTCTTGTTTATCTTACCAAAACATGACTTTCACTACCGAACCAGTAATTGTGTCATTTATTAATGCCTATTGCTAAATCTTTGAGAATCATCAAATAGCTGTTCGTCAACATTGTGAACTGAAGCATTGCCCCGGGCATTTATACAAAGAGAAGGGTGGCACAAATGCATTGGTCAGTTTTCAAAACTTGTGAGAAAAGTGAGAGAGGGTTGAAGCAATTTGAAATAATTAACTATGCTTTCAACATAATTTAGTGTGTGAATAAAGCTGGTTTTGGTTGAACGCAAGATTAAGGTATTAGCAACCGAAGTGTCCTCCCTTGTGTTTTCTAAATAATAGATAAAGAATTATCCTTAATCTTTATTTCACGACCGATTTCATTAACATTTGAAACGTAGGTAAATATCAAGATATGAAAACTATATATGACTGAAAAAATCAGGGTTTGAGAATATCATAGTTCATGTTGGTCTAATCCGAGACTCGAAATAGTGTGGCTTTTAAAGACGTTTACGAAATTTGTATTCTATTCCACACAAAATATAATATTTAAGATGAATGATTGTTGAACAAAAATATATTTCAATCATCCCTGAACTTTTTAACATTATGACTTTTGTAAGCACAATTAAAACATTCCTTGATTTTAGCTTCCAAAACCAGAAGGTCAAATTTAGTAACAATCCTTACTTATAGCATGAAAAACTCTGAATCATTCAAAGATCAACCAAGAATAAAACCTCATGTAACAATAAAACGCAAGTATATAATGTCACAATGGAGAGGACCGTAATATATAGAGAATATAAATATTATATGAGCGTCGATGAAGTACATGTAATATGTTACACACGCATATGTGCTTTAATATTAGTATTGCCCGAGCGAGAAATGAATAGGAGAGGGATATGCATAAGTGTACATGTAGTAAAAAGGCATTTCATGGTTACGAATGTATTATTCTGTGTATTTATAAATTATAGTATTTATTAATTAAGGAAAATCTTAAATTATGCGTCCAAAAACAGACGACCTGTCGTCTGGCATAGAACGTAGCTCCATAGGGAACCATTGACGTCAATGCATTGTTTATTAAGTGACATCTAAATAAGAAGGGGTATTTTGCTCAATGATATTGTATGACAAATATGAACCCTGGATGCACTCGAAGGCAATACAATGATTATCTATCAATATCCATAAAGAAATACTGACAATTGTAGAAGAACATCATGAAAGCTTGGCTGGTAGTCAAGCTTGACCAAACTCTACTGATGTTGGTGCCTATCCAAAGACTTTCCAAATGTGTTATCAAAATCTACAGTAAGCAAATATTTAATCAAAACTTTTAAATAACGATTTCGCAACTGCATGCAGTAGAAAGCTGTAATAGTTCTATAACATTGATTTTATTACAACTCCACCCATCTAGCCCCAAGCAAATACTCAGTACCTCCAGCCCCTCCACTGTTTCATTCACTATGTAACTGTAACTGGATAGGTTACCATGGCTTACCATTGCTGTACATGTTAATAGGCTATTGGCAGTTAGGTTCAACAGCTAAGGTGTTGATTGATAGATGAAGAGCGGAACCCCAGGAGATAATTACGTGATCTGAACAGAAGTCGTGTAACAAAACAACAAATACTAAATGTATGTTTTTGACAATTGTTAATTCAGAGAAAAACGTGTATCATTGTACACTGTATCTGTTCATAAAATCAAGCAATGTATTTCATACAAGCTACATCCGTCCACCGTCAATCTGATAGCACTGAGGCACGACTCTATGCTCCTTTCACACGGCATATAAACAAGTCCAAGTCGTTCGATTTTGTCGTCCCTTCCCTCATACTGCTTCCTGCACACTGGCCTCTTGATGAATGAACAATGCCACGACTTCAAAAATGTTAGGATGGGATTTGCCGGCGTTCTTCTTCAGACGTGTGTGATAACCCTCCACGTGGTTGTTGGTTATGGGACCATCATACTTTAGAAAGTTCCACATGTCTATTGGATACTAATAATAACTATGAAACTCCTGGACACCGTCAAGGGATGGGGCTTTATTGAGGCTTCAAGATATGGCCTGGCGAACTGGAACACAGGGATGAATGGTACTTTACACATCGTGACAATATATTTCTGACAATTGGTAATACGAAAACATGTTAAATGGTTTGTCTTTCTTTAAGATAAAATGCAATAAATTATCTATGATTCTGAATATGCGCCATTTAATCAAATTTAGATAACAAAGGTTCATGTCAAGATTCGGCATTTTTGATTTCATAACGTAAAATTAAATGATTATCTTATATATACAAATCTATCAATATTTTATGATGAAAATTTTTGTTTCATTAGCATCAGCTGGTAGTTCGTTGAAGTGTTGGACAGATCTAGAACGACTTAACATGAGTATTAATTTCAATAATCCTAACCGATCCATCAGTCGAGTTATCAAAGATCAGTTTAGCAATCGTTGGTCTGTTTTTTTAACCAAAGCAATATAGATATTGTGAGTTTTGATCACCATTCATTGTCATAGTATGACAACTAATGTCACTTTTTTTTAAATATATACAGTTTAGGCTAAGTTAAACAATTTAGTTTCTACAATAAACGAACATATTTTTGTTAAGATATCTTTGTTTAAAGAAGACCGGGGTAAAAAATGAAATTTACACCAACATGACCCCTACCATGTTAAAAAGGGTGTAAATGAGTGGAAAACAAGGTTTGTTTTCTAATTTTTTGGTAAAATATAGCTTATAAATCGATTGACATTTGTTGTTTATTAAAATTAATTTTCCCAATTTTTTTTTTAAAAATTCAATTTTAGACAGCGTCATTATCGGCTGTGAAAAACCCTACTGGGTTAGGGGCCATAAAACTCCCGCTGGTTTGACGTAATAAACAGACTATAAAGAGTAACGCATCATTGTTTCAACTGAAATACCGCCTAAATAACTGTTTAATTACCATGGATGTGGATATCTTTTTTACACCCAATGCTTAGTATTGTTACGTCGTCAAATGATTTATCTAACTGAGTGGAAAACATTTCCCAAAAATCGTTAATTATTAGGTTTTTTCCTGTGTTATTGTTACGATAGATGTATAGATAACGAGGCTGATTCTGTTTATGACGTCACAAAATGGGGGCGTGACCAGTCATGCATTCACTTGTTTGTTGTCAGATAGGTCTAAGCGGCCCATCAAAAGTGGCTTTCAAAAACGGCTTTCATTACCAAATTAAACATATTTGAGTAACGACCTTTAGCGACCTCCAAAGAAAATAGTGAAATATAGTGGTTATGTGAACTTTAATCACGTTAGTGTCTAAAGAAAAACAAGACGAATAGCATAAAAACGAATAAATTACACTGCACTTACAGATAAGTAAATCAAAGCAATTTTCATTCTGCTCTTTAAAAGTCTCTATTTAATTATATATCTCTTTCCCATTGATCAATGGAAACAAACTACTGAAATGATGTAAAAAAACTGCTATAACTGACAATCATGAATTAAATTTACTTTAAAAAGCACTTACTGCAAAAGCACAAACCACCTGTCATAAGGGAGCATCCTCTTCAAACATGTTTTAATGAAATAATTATCATTTAGGTCTGATTATAGTCGTTGCTTCATACAGTAGCTTCTTCTTTTTCATCATCATCATGTTCAGAGAAGAAACTATCAAGTATCAACCGAAAACAGCTGGCAACCGTTTTTGAAATTCAACCGATTTTTGGATTCTCTAGGTAACGAAAAGGGTATGTTCAGTTTGTTGACTACTGCTTTTGATCTGAAAGATCTGATCGTAACATTTTTATGTTCATTGTAATAGATATCGTTTTTTATCCATAGTGATGCAATTTTATAAGCTAAGACCTCAAAGGATTTGACAACAGATTACATATATATCATTAAATAGATAAAAGATATATCATTTTAATGTATCGCTTTGTCACACTATGCATGATAATGTTTATCTAAAAGATCTTGGCCAATATTTTCTGTTCTAATTATCTCTAAACTTAATTTCTCCTGGTTAGTTTTTTTCATTAAAAGTAATTGCAAAACTTGGAAGCATTCTTCCAGTTGTTTTTATGGTCATTTTTTAACTTTTGAAGGATATACTGAAATTAGATTTTAAATTGAAGGAAAAAGGAGATATTTTCGAACAAAAAGAAGAATAACCTAATAAGTGATATTTCGAATTGGTTTTTCATCCAAAGGTGGCAACCTCTTAAATTGGAAACGTAAGTTGTTACGGAAATTCTCGCAAGAGTATCGGGATCTAAATTCTAAAACACTCTATGACAATTTTAGAAAACGTTTTTGTACCATTAACATATATGTACTTCATATTTCATCGATTGCTATTACTAAATGAATGTTTATATAGCACGCATATCCATCCACTCGTGGTTGCTCAAGGCGCTTACATTGTTTCCCCTGGTCAATGGCATTCTTTCACCGTCCGATCATGTTTTTCAATTCAACTCCTTGGGGAGTATTCAAAGGGCATCCGCTCAGGTTAGGGAACACTCTATCCATTCACAGCTGGATGAACTGAGACACATAGTCACAGCAGTTTGTAAAACACTGCAAAACGCTGATAACCAACAGCTCGGCATATGTGTTCTGACCATTCAGACACTGAGATTCGTGGGATCTGTTAAGTTCGCTGATTGTGTTGCACTATTCAAAGGACACAGGGTTCATGGTGCTTGTGTTCAGTGGCGGAACAAGTGTTGCTTAAGATTATTTAATGTGTAATCAAAAAGAATTCCTCCATCGGAAAGCGTGAAACCTACTTCAACATATTTAGTTGTCTAAAGAGATGAATTTCAAAACATAGACAAAGCAGGGCTTATATTATTTTCCTTGTGCAAATCTAATTACAGCAGACAACATTTCCACCTCATATACTAATCTGATACTGTTATGTTTGTGTGACAATATTATTTGTTACAAAATATTGAACTGTGTATTCATATCCGACATATCTGACATGGTAACTAAAAAGAAAACACAGAGAGCGCCACTCTGTCTGACAAGTAAGTGGTATAACAAATACTGTACATTGAAAATATTTGAAATATGATTCGTTCAGGTAAACAATATCAGACATTGATTTGCTAGTTCAAATGTTCATTATAGATTTAAACTTATACTTAAACTTAGACAGTTTGGGCTACACTACACTAACACAACATTGGCTGTAACAGACGCAATTCGGAAAGTTCATAAGCATTTATTCCTACAGCATCATGTAAATACATTGTCCATGATCCGTAAAACACTTTGAGCACACTTACACCCATTCGGAAACATTTCTTCTTCGGAAACATTTATTTGTCAGTCAAAAATTAACTTGACCATGCGGAACACATTCGGAACCCCTACATTCGGAACGGACGTCGACAACCTTTTTCCCCAAGGGAGGTCACTCACCCCCAAACCGTTTTCTTGCATACCACGCAACAGTCCAACCGTTACACTCCCCAACTTTGAATTAGATATTTCTAATTTAAGACACACACATTCATCGCAGATAATTAAACGTAATAGAAAATAACACTTTTATACTTCTCAGGGAAATGATAACTTCATTTTTGAGAATATAGTCCCTAGGATGCAAAATCTTGCATACAAAATGTCCATAGAGTCTCAAAAGTCTCAAATTACTGAAACTGAGACATTCAAATTTAATGTCTCTGCATTCAATCATTATGAGAGTTCTCCAATATCAGCACCAGTTTGTGGATCGGTCTGACCACAAAGGAGTAGGCGCTGCCCTTCGCATCAGAGGAGTCAACTGGGATAGCCAGCTGAACCTTTCGTACAAGTCCATCATGTCCCGGGTAGATTTCCGAGACTCTCGCCAAGTGCCACGTATTCCGTGGCATGTTGTCATCCTTCAGGATAACAATGTCGTTGATTTCCATATTCCTTTTAGGAGAAGTCCACTTTTGCCTGCTTTGCTGGCTTGAGAGAAATTCTTTTCTCCATCGATGCCAGAATTCATTTGATATGTGTTGAACACGGCGCCATCTTTTCCGTGAATACACATCTGCGTCGGAGAAATTGCCTGGAGGAGGCAGGATTACCTGAGACTTTAGAGTTAAGAGGTGGTTCGGAGTCAAGGGTTTTAATGACCGAGGGTCATGGAGTGTATCAACCGTCAAAGGTCGACTATTCACGATAGCCGCAGCTTCACACATGACAGTTCGCAGTGATTCATCGTCCAAGTGTAAACCGAAATCACAGAAAAGAGCAGACATGACATTTCTTGTTGTTCTAATGAGTCTCTCCCACACACCTCCCATGTGGCTGGCATATGGTGGGTTAAATCTAAACTCAAAGAAATCACAGTTCCTTTCCAGCAGAAAAGATTTCACTTGATCTTGGTTCAATGTTTCAAATTCGTTCTTTGCTCCCACAAAATTAGTGCCCCGATCACATCGTAACTGGCGGATGGGTCCACGAATGGAAATAAATCGTCTCAAAGCATTGATAAAGGAATCTGTGCTCAAAGATGTGGCACTTTCGAGATGTATTGCTCTGCAGTTCATACATGTGAACAGTACCCCGTAGCGTTTGAGCTCCTTTCTTCCTTCACGGATATGGAAGGGACCAAAGCAGTCAACAGCGCAATATGTGAATGGCGGACATTCTTCTCCTCTGTCAGATGGCAGGTCAGACATTTTTTGGTTCTGTACACTAGCGCGTAGCTTACGACATTGAACACATTTGGCAATGTAGTAGGAAACACATGATCCACATCCAATAATCCAGTAACCATTCGCTCTGATTTCGTTTATTGTCATACCTTTGCCCTGATGACGTACTTTCTCATGACAACAGCGGAGTATCAACTGAGTGATATGATGTCGTTTTGGTAGAATTGCAGGGAACTTCATAGCATCAGTAGTTTGTATCTGTCTCAAGCGCCCTCCCACTCGCAATATTCCATCATCATCTAGGAAGGGATCTAACCGACGCAACACACTTCTCGATTTCAGAAGAGGATTGGTCAAGGACTTCAAACGCTTTATTTCCTGTGGAAACACCTCTGCCTGAACAAGCTTAATGATTAACAGCTCTGCTTGCTTGAGATCTTCAGTCTGAATTGGTGTGATACCAGATGATTCCCTCTTCAGACAAGTTTTCAATTTCACACAATTAGCAATGGCCCTTCTTGCTCTGTACCAGTCAGAGAAGTACTCTAAGCGTGGTAGAATGGAATGAGTTTGGCACTGCTCTTCAGAGTCCGCAGTTAGTACTGTTGATTTCCGGACTTCCGGATCTTCTGCAGATACAAAATAGTCAGCATTATCTGATGATGGAAGAGTTTCCTCCCAAAGAAAGTCAGGGCCATTTAACCACTTTGACTTGGTTAAATGATCAGCTGTGAGACCTCTTGATGCCTCGTCGGCAGGATTCTGACTGGATTTCACATGGTGCCACTGGTTCGGAGTAGATCGATCTCTTATCTGCTGGACCCGGTTGGCAACATACACATGAAATCGCCTTGCTTCATTTGAGATGTAACCAAGAACGATGCGGCTATCTGTCCAATATGTCTCTGTAACATTGTCAAGCTTCAATTGGTTCTTGACAAATTGACCTACTTTCACGGAGAGAACAGCTGCTTGTAGTTCTATTCTGGGAACCGTTATCGGTCTCATTGGTGTGACTCTGGATTTTCCAAGTAGGAAACAACAATGCACTTGCTGGTTATCATTAACTAACCTCAGATATGAGCACTGTCCATATCCCAATGTGCTTCCATCAGCAAAATGATGTAATTCTACTGAGACAATTCTTCCAAAGTCATCAGGCTTCACACACCTAGGAATATTCAACTTACTGAGAGAAATTAATTCTGATTTCCATCTATTCCAGGAGTCTAGAATGTTTCCAGACACAGGTGTGTCCCATCCATATTTGTCCATGCACAACTGTTGAAGGATTTTCTTTCCTCGCAGGATAACAGGTGACAAGAACCCTATCGGGTCATAAATCGAGCTTACCGTAGACAGAATTGAGCGTCGTGTTACTAAATCAGTCGTTGTGATGTCAATCTTGAACTGGAAGGAGTCTGTATCAGCACACCACTGTACACCAAGCGCCCTTTCTGAGGGTAAGACTTCACAGCTCAAGTCCAAATCCTGCGCACTGTTCGTTCGTTCATCAGAAGGAATCGCTTCAATGACTTGTTTCGAGTTTGATATGAATTTGTGAAGCTTCAGTCCTCTGTTTGCGCAGACTTCCTTGCATTCTTGAATGAGATTTAAAGCCTCTTCTGCAGTAGGAACTGAACACAGACCATCATCCACGTAAAAGTTGTTACGTATGAAGTTGGTTGTCTGTGGACTAGCTTCTTGGTCTTCAACGGTCTGCTTCAAACCATAGTTTGCACATCCAGGTGAAGATACAGCACCGAACAAATGAACTTTCATCCTATATTCAGTTACTTCATCATTGTAGTCTGAATTCCTCCACCAGAGAAACCGCAGGTAGTCTCGATGCTCAGGATTCACAAAAAACTGGTGAAACATTTGTTTCACATCACACATAAAGGCTACATGCTCCATTCTAAACCTGCACAAGACACCGAGCAGATTATTTGTAAGGTCTGGACCTTTGAGGAGACAATCATTTAGAGACACGTCATCGAATTTGGAGGCACAGTCGAACACAACCCTTATCTTATCGGGTTTCTTGTTGTGGTACACCCCGTGGTGCGGCAAATACCACTTCTTACCATCACTTCTTGAAAGATCATACAGTGGCACGACTTCAGCATGACCTGAGCTGATAATATTGTTCATGAAAATGATATAGTCATCTCGGAACTTGTCCTTACCCTTGAAACGTGTTACAAGTGAGCTGAGCCGGTTCAAAGCAACAGATTTATTGTCCGGCAGTTCTGGTGCTTTTTCTCTGAAGGGAAGGGGCATTTCATAATGTCCTTCGCTGATGTGGATGCCTTCTTTCATCTGTGTTAAGAAGCATTTATCCTCATATGAAACATTTTCATCACTGACAGAGACCTCATGGAAGTCCATTTCAAGAGCATGGATTGTCTTTTCCAATGCAAGTTGTTCCTTAACAGTTGATTTCTGTGAGAAATATACTTCATTTGGAGGCTGTAGACCCTGAGGGAGAACATAAGTCATAGCTCTGTGACTGATTCCAATCGCATCTGTTTCCTTTATTTCAGCATGCTTAATTGCTCCAACGACTCCCCATCCAAGTTCACTGAGTTGTCCGAACGGATCACAACTATTCTCTGATGTGATAACATCGCGAGGAACTAACGCCTGAGGGCAGTTGTAGCCTATCAAGAGCTCTACCTTTGCATCATACAAGGGAGATAACTTCTCTTCAAGTGATCTCAGGTGAGGCCACATTTGAATCTTGTCCGGTGTGGGAATATGGTCAATGTTGGCAGGAATGTCATCTCGGGTATAGGCTAGAGGTATCTTTATACGGACGGATCTATCAACACCACGAACCTGAAGAGAATCAATCCTTCTACTCTGCACGGTCTCATTACATGAAGTTATGGTTGACAAAGACAATTTCACACCCTGGCCAGTCACATTCAGTCTATCGCACAATTCCTGATGAACAAAGGATGTGTCTGATTGCGTATCAAGAAGTGCATAAGTCAATTGTTCATTGTTTGGATCATCAGTACTTGACACCATAACAGGTAATATCATGGAACACTTATCATAGGAGTCGCTTCCACTCAGATGGCTTACACCATTGATCGAAGTTCCAACGGGCCTTCTCGGAATAGGAAGGTCACCATGAAGGACTGTCGAATGTAGTTTGGAACAAGTTTTACAGGCTAGTCTGTTCTGGCAAAACCTGGACCTATGACCTTGTTTCAGACAACCAAAGCATAGTTCATTATCAATCAAGAACTGTTTCCTTTCTCGCATAGGTTTGGACATCAAGGTTTCGCAATTTTCAAGATGATGCAACTTTGTACAAAATAGACATGATTCACTAGTCGGACGTAACTCTTTTTCCATCTGTCTAGTTTCTACACTTGAGTTTGAAGTGAACGTAGATCTTTGTCTGTTAGCAAAGGACATCGGGTTTCGTTTCCCAGTTTGCACACTCTCAGGTTTCCTAACAGTCAATGAGGTAATTGGGTCACACATGATTTCGGCCTCATTTGCTACAAAGTCAACAAAGTGGTAAAATGGCGGAAAAGTTCCATGTTGGCGACGCTGATCCACCACATAACGTCCCCACCTCTGAACCATCCAATCGGGTAGTTTGCCTAACATTTTCCTATTCTCTGATTCGTCGTTCAAGATTTTCAGAGAAACACAATTGTTCATAGCAGTCTCGCACTGTTTGAGAAAGTCAGCAAATTTCCTGAGTGCATAACCATCACGAGGAGATATTTTTGGCCAGTTATCAATCTTGTCACGGAAAGCATAGCTTATAGTGAATGGATTACCAAATCTCTCATCTAGAACCAATTTCGCCTGCTCGAAAGCTTGGTCTGTCGAAATAAGGAAAAAACCTTCGATTGCTTCCATTGCCGCACCAGAAACATACTTTTTCAGGTAATATAACTTCTCTCTTTCAGGAATACCGCGTCTCTCAATAAGAATGTCAAACGCCCTTTTCCACGCTGGATAGGCTAACACGTTACCTGAGAAAATACCCGGTTCTGGTTGAGGTAAGCGCCCTACACAGACCTGTTCAGTAAGAGTCCTAATCAAGTTCAACTGTTCAGCATTTGTGTTAGAATTTGTGTCAACCTTATGTGAAGTAGCCTGGGAGTCAACTTTATGTGAGTTGGGAAGGTCATACTTGAGTGGAGAAGGATCAGGATTAACTTGAAGGGGAACATGTTCAAACTCAACTTTCCTATCAGATTCACTGGACATCTGATTGACATAATCCTGAACGTATTGATGTGATCCATCAGGAACGTATTTGAGGGGTTCTTGAACGCTATGAGCAGATTGGCCATCTGTACACATGTTAATAGCTTCAAGTTTAGCCTGTGCTACACAAAGTTTAACCTTAGTTTGAAATTTCTCAAAATCACACCTTTTCTGATTTTCTTCATCAATAAATGCCAGTTTTGCTTTAAGTGCTGCTGCTTCAGCTGTAGTTTCAATTATCTTTGTTTCTACTGCATTTGATCTACTTGAAAGCCTTGACAAATGTCCTATGGATGATATGGTCCTATGAGATTTCTTCTCACTTGCATTACTCTCTAGTTCATGTATTTTGTCAGTCAAACTTCTAGTTAGTTCAAAATGTTGTGTGTCAATATCCTCAAACTTTGTATTTAAAGCTGGATCAGAAACTTTAAATTCCCTTGTAAGTCTGTCATGTTCAGTGTAAATAGCAGACATTCTGTCCTCAAGATTATCCCTAGCTTGTCTGAGCTCATCCACTAAGGTAGCGTCTGTGAGAATTTTCATAGCACTGTTAGCATAGCGTCTCCATGCAGAAAATGAAGTTTTAAGTCTATTAACACAAAGTTCTGTTTGATATTCAATATATTTCTGAGTTGACATGTCTTTTCTTGTCTTAGTTTCACTCATTTTTAGTGTTTATTTGTGCTCAAGTGACCATAAACAATGTAAACAAAAGTCAATGTTCGCTGATCGAAAACCGGACAACATGGCGGTCGGCGAAGTGTTTTACTGTAACAGACGCAATTCGGAAAGTTCATAAGCATTTATTCCTACAGCATCATGTAAATACATTGTCCATGATCCGTAAAACACTTTGAGCACACTTACACCCATTCGGAAACATTTCTTCTTCGGAAACATTTATTTGTCAGTCAAAAATTAACTTGACCATGCGGAACACATTCGGAACCCCTACATTCGGAACGGACGTCGACAACCTTTTTCCCCAAGGGAGGTCACTCACCCCCAAACCTGAAGAGAATCAATCCTTCTACTCTGCACGGTCTCATTACATGAAGTTATGGTTGACAAAGACAATTTCATGTAATCGGTTGGACTGTTGCGTGGTATGCAAGAAAACGGTTTGGGGGCAAAGCAACAAATTCTGAATGTTCCTTGAAGATTTCTCTATTTTCTTGTTTACTCACACTAGTGGCAGTAAATTAAACGTTTACATGATCTGAAATTGATGTCGATGTTAACTATTGAAAATGTATGATCCACTGGTTTACAGCACTTAGGCTGTCGTCCAAAAAATCAGACCTTTTTTAATATTTGTTTGTCCTAGATACTGAATTCTAAGAGTTAAAGTTTACCTTTTGATATCTTATACGAATATAGATAATCATCTTCGAAAGTGTGTCCCGTGGCTTTTCTCGAGGAGTATTGAGTTTGCATTATCCGAGCGAGCAGTTTATTTTACAGATAAAATGCAATGCATAGTTTATATTGCAAACGACTAAAGCAATTTGAGTAAATTTATAAAACATAAAAACTCGATCTTTTAATGGCAGTTTTTCGACACATGACGTGATTTTGCATGTTGACGTCAAATTATTTGATTATATGCGGTTTCTCTGTTCCTACGAACAATTGGTCTTAGCTGATTGGAGGGAAGTCAATAAAGGCATAAGTTCATCAATTCTTGATAACGGAAAATTGTGACTGTTCTCATAGAAGCAGGAGATTTGCATTAAGGTTTGACCAGTCTAAGTAAACCTAGTCTCACTATTATCCGTTACACTGCTATACTGAGTCTAGAAAGGCTTGGTTGAGAGTCGCGTCAACCCACGTGACCAAGTTGACCAATCAGAACTGATCTTACCAAGCAACAATAGTGTGCCTTCGCACGTATAACGTTGGAGGGTCATAGGTCGCAGAAAGGTCGGCTGACGCGACCCTCAACCAGACCTTTCTAGACTCAGTATAGCAGTGTAACGGATAATAGTGAGGCTAGGTTTACTTAGACTGAGGTTTGACATACCAAGTAACTACATATGAGTTTCTCAGCATTATTTGATCAGATAGTGCAGCTGATGAATCAGGAAATCAGCGTTTGTTTGAACTTTGGCCCTGATTCTCGATGTTCCCAATTACAACGCTTTTTGATTCCTGCATAATGATTATGGTGTGTTTCCAATGGATCATAATTTGTAAAATAATTCACTGGCATCGTTAATATGAGCTTGTGTAAATTGATTCCTAGTCTGGCTAGGGATAAAGATTTAATCTTTCCATGAAAACGAATAAAAGAATATGTCATTAAGGTTTTATATTTTCTTGAATTTTTAAATACTTTCTTATCATTACCAATATTGGTATTTAGTTTGAATTGCCTTGCAAAATGTCAGAACATCCATTTTGCGAAATCTTCCAATTAGGATGTTCTGCCAGGACATTTATCACTCGATTGAAAGTTTAAATCAATAATGAAATAAATGGCATGAAGTGCTTTGATACATTAAAGGGGCAGTAGCACATTTTTTGATAATTTTGTATTTTTAAATATTTCACTGAATTGTAAGTTAATGCTTAATGTATTATTTTGACAGTGTCAGAAATCACATTACACAGGCCAATCATCCATAGTCAAGGACAAAGTATGAAGATTCACATAAAATCCATTGGCGGCCATTTTTTGTGAACACCTTTAATTTACATTGTGTAAGCAAAAGGAATCGCATGGCTAAACTTTACATTATATATTTGAATTATTACTGCTCCATTTTGTTTAAAGGCATTGTCTTTCAATTGAAACCATTAATTTTCATTTTCCTGACTTCACTTTATATTCCCCCTGAAAACGTGCTACTGCCCCTTTAATGTCACATAAAACATTTGTGTGAGTGAAAGTTTTCGTGTGATCAGTGTGTGTCATATTGACGTTGCCCTAAACATTTCTCTTATGTCTTTATTTATCAGTGATAGCTCATAAAGAAATATGCTGTTAATGTGTTTTTTTTATGTTTAGCATTAGGAATGTATGCGTATGTTCGTTTATTCGTTCTATTGAAAAATACAAGTTTTATTCAACTGATATATTTAGTATTCGTGATATTAGAGATTCATCAACATGACTGGTAGATTTACACTGGGAATATTTAAAAAGATACCTTTTAAAAGCAGGTTTTGAAGTAAGCTCCTTTTCAAGTAAACACTGTTATAACGATCATATCTGTTTTAGGATAAATCCTTTATTATTTCTTTTTATGATAAAGTAATCAATATTTTCGTAAATATTAAGCTTGATATTGATTAACACATGCACTTTGACATGCACTTTGGTTCGAACATTGGTCAGTTAAACGATAAGTCTCAACCTTTAGAATAGCTAAAAGTAACAAAAGTAAGACTTACGACAACATCATCGACTGTCAACAGTATCAATTTACATTATCTCATAAATGAAACCGTGTGTCTTTTTAGGCAAAACCGTTACTCAATTAACTTGGATGACTCACTCTGGAAATAAAGAAAATCTAAAACATTTATATGGCTGTGGCTTTTTGTAGAAACAACATAATTTACATTGAACATACACAGGCTACTTTATCGAACAAAAATTCAACATTATGCTATTTTTGTTAGCATCCCATCTGTGAAACATAATCACAAACAATATATTTTGTCAAAAAGATGGTTTTGTTTGAATTCATAACTACATAGCATAGTTACATATCAGTTAAATCTGCATACCATCTTATACACTTGATGTCGGGTAAACACTTTTGTTCTCAACCACTTTATAGTGACACAGAGCATCTTTTTTAAACTTGTATTTGGTTTTGATAAGCTACAAAATATCTAATATGCTGATTGAAGTTCATATCTCATCACTGGACTTGAAAATATATCCATTTATGCATAATATCTCTAAAATGCTTGATTTTATGGAAAAATCAAGAAAACATCTCAAATACGTTTAATATTCGAAATTCGAAATATGCATCTAATTAATCTACCTATTAGTTACAATACCTAATAAACACTATCGAATCGAATATATCTTCCTGTCAGCTTCAAAATTACGTTTGGCGAATTTGTGCGCGCCACTCGAGCCACATTGTCCGGTTTTCGATCGAAATCCCGACTTTGAATGGCCGTATTTTCGGTCTTATGTACTGATTGACCTTTAACTTGTTATTTTCAGTAACAGCTAGTGGTTCTCGATGTAATAACATCGATTTCAAAATTTGACATATGTGATCCTATTAACATACTCTGTGTCTTTTTAAATAAGCTACGTCATACCATGTAATCTATTTTAAAATTATAAAACATATACTTGTCATCCAATATCCAATCACAGGGCTTATAGATTTAAGGTGTATACATCTTTTTAATTCACAGTGTAATATATGAACAAAACCATTTCTATTTCCTTTGCTGAAACTATATTAATATATAACTCATACATGAATACTCGCTGTCGTTGACTATCTGAATTTTGTATGAACATAAATACTATTTATTTACAACTTAGGATTCATTATATTCTGTCTGCATAAAGAGCCATAGCAGATATACATACACATTCTTGGAAGAATTGGTATTTGCACTTGACAGCAATAACGTGATATTTGTTTATACATGTTATGAACTTCATAAATTATTGCTTGCAAATAAAGAATTTTCAATAATTGTTAACAAACATGAGTTGCATTCCGTTGCGCATGATTTTTCAAGGTTTCTATCATAAACGATTTATGCCCATTGGAATAGTCAAACTTGATGCTTGCTTATATTGCCCTGATGAACTATCGTCCACTTCAACCAGACCATGTCATCTTCTGTGGAGCATGTGATGGCTAACAAACCGTTATCATTGATCGTTTTCATATGAGGACATAACAACCAGTTTCCATATACGCAAAACTCGTTTATCTTGGTTCTGGTGATTGGAAGGTGAAACGAGCAACTAGACAAACCTTTGAGTTTGATTACTGTTTTACACTTGATCAGGTCCAGTTCATCCTCTGTGAAGAATGTGACAAGAGGTTCCTTATCAAACTGCTATCTTTACTTCTGTGATCACAAACATATCAGTGAATGTCTGACATCTTTATATATCAATCAGTAATCTATCCATGCGGTGATGTTGAGAACTAAACAAGAATAGACTGTGAAGTTGATATCCTGCATTTGGCAGGTACATATTAATATCATTCTCTTAAAAGTAATATCGACATTTGATATATGATAATTTCTAATCAATGAAAGTTGAAGCTCTCTATGCCCAAGCGTTGATTGTATTTTATCTGGAATAATTAAACTTATTCTCAGCATCATATTTTGAATTATAAACATGTGGAATTTGTGTCTGTTATTCTCTTCTTTGAACACACATTCGTGAAATCAGAATTTATGCTTATATACAGGGAAAGATGGACGACATTTTGTGAATATAAAACATTCAATGTATTTGTTAACGTTATGTCTCTTTCGATGTGTTTGTTTTGAACATAAAAATGTGGTTTACCGCCTAACAATATTTGATAAAAGTATTTGCTGTATTTGAACAACAGATTTTGAATGACACCAGATTCAACTAAAAATGAAAATTATCATATTCAGAATTCAAGAAAATATATTAATAACAGACATTTAAAACTCATTTCAAAGTGGTTTTTTATCTTAAAGTATTTGTTATGATTTCTACATTAAACTATTGATTCATAAGTTGGTAATGGCTAATATATTGGCAAAGCAGCGCTAAACAGTAACTCAATCAAATAGGTAAAGCCGAATAACAAAAATGTCAAGTTCAAATATATGCATCTTTTCGGGTAATTTGAAAGATGGGTACAGATTTAAAAACGTTCTGAAAAAGGTGAAACGTCCACAACATGCGATTAAATGTTGTGTTACTTCTGCAAAAATGTATGGTAGTAAAACATAACACATTCTTTTCGTAATATAATATGACTTGTTGTCCTAGAGAGTTTCACTGAAACAGTCAGTTAGATTAAGTCTTTCCTTCATTTTCACTATACTTACGATCTTGACACAATTTTCGTTTGAATTTTTTGCACATTTTATCAAAATTCATCAATTCATCTATTTTAATACATATAATTCAATAATGGCCTCGCAAAAACATCAAACATTTAAGGACTTTAAACAAGAGACTCAAATACAAGTCTACAATTTAATTCAGTATGATTTTAAATCATATCCTGTTTCTGAAAAAAATATAAAATACATTTTTTAAGACTTAGACTTTAGATCATTTTTAAGCCTCAAATCATAAGATTGAGGTCTATAAGGGAAAATCTAGCATAAAACTTACAAAACGCCTAAAAGCTATCTAAGAAATTTGACGTTGATGCTGTCCAGGTAATTGTTCTTGAAGACAGTTGTTTGATCTTTTCACATAATAGGCGTTGGACGTCAGTTTCAGGTCGTACACACAATGTTTGTTTTTATATACTCATGTAACCGTAGGATAGTTATACAATACAGAGTAGGTCTTGCACGAATGACGGTTCTACTATTTTCAAGCTTCAACAATTCTCCAACTTTCCGTACTTTTCCGTACGTAACAACCATTTTCCAATATAAAACATCAGAATTAATGTTTCTCAATGCATTTGTAATAAACCTACTTCCTAATATGATATTGTAGAATAATATAGTGTTAACGTTAATAAAGAAACCTCAAAACACTTTGAGAAAGTAAATTCTAAACCAAATTCCAAGAACATGGCTAGAGATACTTCTCCCTTAAGACGTCATAGCCGACAAAGATTATGATTATGTCATTTCCATGGTGACGTCATTTGAAAAACTCCTTTTGATCGGAATCCTGAACTAACGTTTTTCATATTGAGAACGTTACAAGTGAATACTATGGAAGAACTTTTATAATTTTATTTTTTTTCAAACTCTTGAAAATAATGCAAAGTAATAAGAAAATAAAAAGATAATTGAGGTAAAAGATCCTCAGTCTATTGTATTATCGCCTTGTTCACATTATGTATCAATACGCATAAATACTTTGATGCCGAATTGGCTTTAATCTCTGCGCATAAATAGAGGTTATGATGTGAGTGTGTTTTGGGATGGTAAATATCCTGCATTAGGAATAAACATTGTATTGTACGATCCCAAAACACACGAGCATGATAACTTCTTTATCATACAATGTCATTTTAAAATTTAATTCGAAAAAATGCCTGATAATACTATTTTAATAGTTGACGTTGTTTTAAGATTCGCGCATTGATATATGCAAAAGAATAGAGCAATAACTCTGACGGTGAATTGACAAAATATAACTCCTCCTTATATTTGCCTTTTATTGCCGTTTGAGTTATTTTGTAACGACTACAAAGTTTTGAAATTTTAAAAATCTATAAAATTCGATGTATTTAAAAATTAGACACATTTTAAATGGTCTTTGGCGGGATCGAACTGACATTCTTTAATCCGACGTCATCGAGAGGACGAGTCAATCTCACCAAGGGGCAAGAGTTGCTTCCCTTCGTGACAACGGCAGCTTGCGTTGAAACACCGATTGAACGAACGTTGGTGCCCGGAGAGCTAAACTAGATGATACTCTGTGGATTTCCCATTCCAAACTAAACAATATTAAAGTAAAGAACACCGAAGATGGGTAAATGAAGTGTTTGAACATGAGATTTGAACTGCCTTTGGTACCTGTGAGTAAAATTGTTCGGTTGGTTTCGTTCAACCCGCGATGACAGTGTTTTGGCACTACTAAGTCATGCAAATGGCTAAATATCAATGCATTGTTGTTGCTATTTCTTAGATCAATGTCTATGCAATATATCATACATATTGTAATGTCTCTCTCTGTTACTAAAGGCATTCAAAGTGTTAACGCTTGTGACGTCATCGGAATTTTCGAAAGAAGTTCTGACCTTGACCTGTGAAATTTGCATCGGTATCCGTATATGACCCTTAGCCACGCCCAACGGATACCGAAAATATCCGTTGGCTTTATTATGCCGAGAACACTATCCATTGTATGATAAAACCCTACCTTTGCACAAATTGCCATTTAGTCGATGGATACCGTAACAGGAGTGGCGGAACAACCATGCCAATGCAGCTTTTTTTAAATGCATTTGGAGTTACTTCCCTTTTCTGTAGCGACAGTGGTCAGTGATTCGTGCATATTTTGTTTTCAATGTTATAATTTGTTTCTTGTCATAATGTTTACTCATGTACTGGATATCAGACATAAGAGGTTGATCGATTTTCTGTAGAGGCGTATGTCATATATAAAAGTCTAATGAAATAATATGTCATGGTAGTTCACAACCATACAATGCCGACAATGTGACCCTCACATTGGTCTATACACACCGCCAAATATAGATCACAACAAAATCTGAAATATTCAGATTTGCGTTAGGATCTTTTTTTTTAAATGACGTTATATGATAAAGAGATTATTTACTTCGTGTATTGTTGTACCATTTAATGGTATATAATAGTAATAAAGATAAATGTTTATTGTACTCGCATACTACAAATTGTATCATACCCTCGACCGTTGGTCATATAGTAATTCTAACGAATCCGTCCTTCTTTCGGTCCATCCGTCCTTCCATCCATCCGAGGAAAGTTTTTGTCCGATCTATTCATTTGATTGTTTTTGATTGCACATGTTTTCTACTCTACATGAAGGGGTGCAGTGCCAAATAACAACGATTTCATTAACTTTTTATTTTATTTTCATGGTTTGTACTTAGTTGTTTTCCAATATCACAATTTGTCCGACCAATTGCAGGAAAATTATTCATCTGATTCATTAAACAAAATTATATGGTCTTATTTATTGGTTAATTGTGCATGATTGTCATCATCTTATTCATTTAAATTACAAATTGACAATCATTTAACTCATGAATAAAAAATTAGATTTTTTAACACTGAATAAAAATCAGTAAATCTTGAGAAAGTATGCATTATATGTTACAACCAATAATACCTTAATTGTGAAGCCCAGAAACTAACCCAACTGATCCAAAGCTCTAATACTGGATATCCTTAGCCATTAACGTTGGTGTTTTTGTCTAATAACATACGATCACATCATTTGCATGACATATCAGTATGATTCAACCAAAGAAAAGAGACAAGAAAACAGATGAACGGAACATGAGTTATGTATGAAGAGTATTGACTGAGATCATCTGTTTAATTAGTTGCCTTTGGCAAACAACGTATTTCAGCAGCCAGCTACTAATTTGCTTTAACATGAATTCACCACCTTAAATACCCCCATCTTATTAATCAATTAATAATCTGCCTCTAAATAAGAGGGAGGAGAAAACCTTAAAGCAATGTGTCTGAAGTAGTGTTAAATAAGCTTAGCAGAGAGACAGTTTAGAATGGAAGGGATCCTAGGGACAATTGAAAAAAAAAGATTCACATAAAACCCATTGGCGGCCATTTTGTGTGAACACCTTTAATTCATTTTGTGTAAGAAAAAGGAATTGCATGGCTAAACTTTACGTTATATATTTGAATTATTACTGTTCCATTTAGTTTTAATACATTGTATTTCAATTGGAACCATTAAATTTCATTTTCCTGACATCACCTTATATTCCCCCTAAAAACGTGCTACTGCCCCTTTAAGATTGATTGTTGAAATCAAACATGTGGTTATATTTTTGCTTCTGATTGTTCCAGATTCCGTGTGCAATATAATTTGAGTTGATTTTTAAAGCTTTGAGATATTTGTGAGGTACATTTTTATAGAAAAACGCAACCATGAAGAACACCTTTGATTACTGTCCAAAAGAAACTCTACCAAGTTGTTAAAGTCGTCAAAAACAAATTTCTATAACCCGAAAGAGCCGGTTTTGAGTATAGTTGACAGTCATAATATGTCTTGTGTATGCACATTTTCATTCCTCAGGAAAAGATACTTTTGATTTTGTGTCTCTTCAAATGCATTTTGGTGCATAAATTACAATTTTAAATTGTTTTGGTACAGTATGTTCAACGTTTCAGTTTTAGTTTCATGAAGTATTGAATTTATGTAAGAAACCAATTCTGTCGATATAATGCACTTTATTTGTCATAATTCGTTGACGTATCATTGCTCTAGAACGTTTAAAAGAAGAAAAAACATTTCTCAGTATCAGTATCTCGCCTTGTTAGGAGAATCCATTTGACCATTTCTTAAAAAGACACGTTCTTCGCAAAAATGAAAAGATAATGTTTCCAAATTTTACACATTAGTAAGTTTACTTCTGGTGTTCATAAACTATATTTTGGTTGAATCAATCACCAGTAGATTGAGTTCTCTTGTGACTTTTAAGGTAGAGTTTCTTTTGAACACTAGTTAGAAAACTACAACCACAAAAGATTCCAACCTACCCACTGAAGTGATGTTAGGTAAGCCTAGTAGAAGAAGACATTTAAGAATCGAAGGGATTCTGGAGACAAAACAATATGATTTGCTGTTCGTAAAACAGTTGTTTAAAAAATTCATTCAGAATCAAATGACTTGAAAAAAGCTTCCTCTGAAGGGTTAATATTCGAATCTCTTGATAACTTTCTGACCTTGATGAATCGCACGAATGAAGTGCTACATGTTCCAGGAATGAAGATAAGTAAAATATGAAGCAAATGGAAGCTTAAGAATACATATTCATTTTTTTGACGAATTACTTCATAATCATACTCATGCCGCTCGTGTTTAAAAAGTATTTTGGACTTTGCCTTAAGTGTATATATCCACATTACACTACACTGGCGGCAGATCAAGTCATGAAATGTTGATCAAGCCTCTGTTCTTATTGGACCAAATCCTTGGGTTCTGGCTGTTTCCCCCGGCGGGAAAAAAATTGCACCGGAATCGTTTGAATTTATCAAGCAAATGAAAACACTTCTAGCATGGAAAAGGTGGTACTTTTCACAAAACCTTTGACATATTTGCTATGATTCGGTAGTTAAAATGTTGATTTTAGAACAGCGTCGCTGCTTGCACAAGTTACTTCATGCATCTTCGATTCTACACAAAAAAAACCTTGACAATTGAGAACATATCATGACAGGATCTGTCTGTGTGGGGAGAGAATGCCACAAGCATTGATATACAAAGGAAATGCCTGTCTGGAAACTGCTGTATCCATAATTCAGATAAACGGCTTAAAATAGTTTTCATCTAAATAATGTAGAAGAAATCTCAGATGCCTTATCTAAATTACTTAAGATAATGCAATTTAAGCCATCACTAACCTCAATAATCGATACACGTTGTGAATAAGATTGATCACTGAAATAAAACATTTAGTTATTTTTGCGTCTTACGTTTCAACAAACTGTTCTGGGGTTTCCTATGCAATGTAATTAGAGTAAACAAATAAATCTCTTGTGGACTAAAATATGGATATTTCACATTTCACATTTATGTTTCATCATGTTAAGTAGGATGTACATAGTCTATCAGTGGTGCAGATACAAGTGTGAGTTATTATATTCTCTATCATCCGTAAACATATTAACATTATCAAGTCGATCTGAAATGTCAAGTGTTTTATTTAAATTAATTTACAAAAAAACCAAACACAATTCAACAATTTATGGGAATGGCTTTCATTTTCTGAATAGATTGACCAGATCACATCGATCGATAGTGTCATCTTCTCAATGCTTTAAATGTTTTTTCACCGAGCTCAAATTCACATTCAAACTCTGCACGAAAACACTAATTATTAAACATAAAAAGGTTTTTATTAGGAGAATTTGATATGACATTGTTTAACTTTGGTTAAAGGGGTTCATTAATATTGCATGAATTAAAACTTTGCAAACCAAAAGCGACAGACAAAAAAACTCTTCATAACTAAAGCTTAATAAAAATTCCCTTATTGAATATAATGGTTTGATCTTGCAAGACAGAAGAAGACTATTAAGAAATAGTGACGATCTTCATTATGCTTCCTGACGGTGCATAACACTCTTGGTGTCGAGTAACATTAATGTTACGAGATTGAAAAGAGATTTCGATGTCTAGGACTTCGTGATTAATGTAACAATACTTCTCAATCAAACGTTGTAGTGTGTAAAAAGTTCGCAAATGGTCTGAATGATAAGAATAGGCTAACAACGTGACTTTTCAGACACATCAAGTTGGTAATTATTGTTTGAGCGCTAACTAAAATGGTGGAATGTCCAATGTTCTCACGCCTCGGGAAGGCTTCTAAACGACAAAATAAAATAGTAGTATTTTCGTTAAAGTTTACCATTGAGCATACAAAATAGCTTATTTATTGATCAAACTTTCAACCTAATGATTTTAAACATTTGTATATACGAAACATAATCACCAACAATATATTGACAAAAGATTGTTTTGTTGAAATCCATAATTTGGAAGTGACAAAACAGTATCATATACTACCTTCATGTATAAAGTTATTCTCCCATCTTACAATGAAGGATAATGATTTTCAAGTGCATATATACAAATGTACTTACAAAGGACCTCAATACACTTTTTTATAGAATGACTAACTAAATTTAGATTGATAGAATGATTGTTTGCAAATACAGAATATTTCAATAATTGTACGCAGTTACGAGTTCAGTTGCATTACGTTATATGCTTTTTCAAGGTCCCTCTCATTAAAAATGTACACCCCTTGGAGTAGTCAAATTCGATCTTTGCTTGGATTGCTCTGATTCACTATCGTCCAGTTTAACCAGACCATGCCATATTTTGTTGATCATGTGACAAAAAGTAGCTGATAAAACCATGATCATTTCATACCAGGACATATTTCTCCCTGTTTCTGTTATATATAAAACATCTTTTGATCTTGGTTCTGAGTTTTGAAGGTCAGAAGAGCAAGAAGATGAAGATTTGAACATATTACACTTGTCGAAAAAAGTTAGACTAAGTGCTTGTTAAGGTGTCACATTTTCAATGGCAAGAACTGGGGAATCTAATCTTAATGTTTGAACATAAATGCAGTAACCGTTAAGTAAAGGAATCTTAAACATTTCATTCGATCCCTACAACGAAAGACTATTCCCGTTTCCGTGGTGTCTTGTTGATGTATATATATAAAGATGTATATTCAGTAATGTCATTGGCTTTCTCCTGAGCATTTGTCGGTAAAGTAACATAATGTTCGTATTTTACTGAAACCCAATGATGTTAAATGCATTAAACTTTGGTATAGAGATTGGGCTTGAGAAAACATAAAACAATTTTTAAATGTCGGGCACATGTTACAATTTTATACTCTCATATGATAGTAAGTCTAAATTTTTGTTGAGTAATCTACTATTGTACACTTGATCAGGACCATTTCATCCTCTGTGAAGCATGTGACAATAGGTTCCTTATCAAACTGCTATCTCACTTTTGTGATCACAATCGGATACGTGAATATCTGACAATTTCCTTCTCAATCAAAACTTCCCTTGCCGCGGATATTGGGAACTTCATGTATACAATAGTAGACTGTGAACTTGAGGTCCTCGAGTTGACAGGTAATCATCAAAAACATTCTCTAAAAAGGGAAATCGACATGTGATAGCATATTATCATAACTGAATGTTGGAAGTGAAAAAAAGTTGTAGCTGTCTATGATCATGGGTCGATAAACGTTTATCTGGAGTAATTAAACATATAGTCTCAGCTACTTTGGGCAAATGATGAGATTGTGGAATGTGTGTCTACATGTATGCCATTCTATACTAAGAACCAACTAAACCTTAATTCATTGTAGTGTTTTCTATTCATGCTTATACATTGTAACCTGTATTTGTTAACGTTACGACTCTTTTGATTTGATTGTTTAAACATTAAACTGTCAGCAATGGAAATATGTTCGTTAAACTCTTCCTTTCTGCAATTCACACACAATGACGAAATACGCTTTACATGATGAAAATGTAAAGAAATAACGTAATTTCAATATGAAGAGAAGTCTTGATGGAATATCAAAATAAAAAATGCAAAGTTTGTTGTCGGTACGTATTTGCATTGCAAAAATCGAAAAATATTAAATATACAAACCAACCAGCAGATATTGTATAACAATGTGATGTTATGATCGGTATTCTAGTTTTCAGATTGAGTTGATTTGAAAACAACCGCTAAACAATTTAAAAAACGAATGAAATATAACAGTTACTAAATACTGTATTTGAGGGATTAAAGAATCGAGAATGACAATTTTCCTGATCATCAAATTAGAGATAATATGCCTCGTTTTCTTAAGTGACTAATATGAAACCTATGTGATTAGTCTCATATTCACTTGCTTCCTTTTTCCGCTAGTTAGCATGCCTTCGGTTCCTGATGTTTAGATGATGAAAAACAGAACGTTCTGCTGATGTTATAGAATTGAGAGGTATTTAATAACAAAACTAAATTTTCAACCACATGTATTAAATGCATTTAAACTTGTCAAAACATATTTTTATCTATTTCGTTATTTTCTTTTACGTAGTATCATTGATTAATTGTTATTGGTAAACTAGCATTCCAACGTTAACGGTTCTCTTTTTTTATTTTTCAAAATCTTCATAATCTTCATTTTATCCATAAATTACCTGAAATTACATGTACTTATTTGGAGACTCATTACGAGAGCTTGTTCATAAAATCATAGCGAATTTATGTAACGGGAATTTATCACGTTTACTTTGTTCTGAATATAATTTTATAATCTAACAACATAGCTAAATATTTTTTTCTTTTTTGAAAATGTGGTTTACTGCTTAAAAATTTTGATAAAAGGGTTTGCTTTATCTTAAAAACAAAATTTTAATGTCAGCAGAAACGAAATAAACATGCAAATTTCTCTTATACAATTTATTTTAAGAAACATTTCCAAAGTAGCACTTAACAATAACTTAAATGGTAAAATAAAGTTAAGTATAAAATTAATAAGTAATTGAATACGTTTTAGTAGATGCATGTCAAAGAGGGAATTGAAAGATGGTTAGAGGTTCAAAAAATCTTTTGTAAAGGTAAAATATTCTTAAAAACATTATTAAGAGTTGAAAGTGTTTTTTGAATGCGATGTTAAATGTGACATCTTCGATGATTTATGGGAGTTAAAACCACAATTTCTTTTCTTGATACACAATGACATCATAAAGAACTTAATTGAAACAATCAGTTAAATTTAGACTTTTATGCATTATCTCCATCATCAATCTTGACACACTTTTAAGTGGAGTTCATTTCATATATTATGAAAGTAGATTCAGGTGTCCTCTCTCATAATACACTTGGTGATACAAAACGATAAATAAATTAAACAATAACATTATTGATAAATCCAATTGTAACCGAGAGCATTGTCTAAGGAAGTAACTGTCCCATTCTTAAACTGACGTCACATGACGTTAATACATAAAACTCCAAGAAGCGTAAATGCTTCCTTTCTGGAGGTGCTCTCATCAGCTCAACAACGAACGTAACGTCACCCTCCGTCCCACATGCCATGCTCTCGTTTTAAATTGTGCCTTTTATTAATAATTCTTGCAGTTGTTCAGCTTCTACAATATAGCTGTGAGCCATCTTCGCTGGTCACATTCAAGCCATGGTGCGGGAAGAACGGATACAGGAACGTCGGGTCCATGCATTCCTGTAGGGCAAAACGGAGGAGGCACTCTCGTTATAAAGTAGCTTATATGCTACTCTTTCTTCCTATCGGACATTATTGCTATTTTTCTGCTGGTGTAGTCTTGCAGAATGGTGCAAAATATCAGACCTATTGTGCTCTTTGGGTGAAAAGAACCAAATTTGGCAGAGATGTAGTTCATGGTATGCTGAAAAAGTTGGGATCGCGGCCAAGTAAACTTCTTCCAAAGATCGCCGCGAATATCAAAATGGCCGCCAATGTACGTTAATACCAGCAATCTTTCGTTTAAACATGCATTAGTCAGTTACTTTAGGCTTTAAGTGTAGATCAGGTCCTATCTGAATTGAATTATGTATATGAGTCAATAAATTACCATGTTTCACACAAAAAAATGCTAAATTTGCAAATTGAAATCTTTAAAACATTCAAGATAGCAGTTATTGATAAATACTGTTGTATTATTTGTTCTACTTATCCATGATAACAAAATGAAAAGGTATTATTTAGTTACTAACCTCCGACAAGTGACCTTAGCCTGTTAGCCATATAACATGTAATCGACTCATTCCCACAGATGTAATGAAACATCATTACCCAGAACAATCGAAGTTATCTGCCCGTCACTAGTCCACTAGGTGGCGTGACCTGTCATCCAATTAGATTCATTCACATTACAGAGTCGGTTGAGTTCAGACGTGTTTGTCTCGCTCCCCGATTGTATTGAGCTATTTAACGTGTTTTGGTTATTCTTGACTCCTTTTTTCTCTCTCAAGTTTTTCTATTCTTTGTCTGTCTACTTCTACGGGGTATTCATTCCTTGGGTCTGAATACTGTATATTCGAGAAGTGTTCTGTTGACACAGCGGCTGTGTCAACTTAGAGTGAGGTGTGCACGTGGTGTCGATTTCGGTCATGTAGCACGTGCAGCTAGTGCGGGCCGTGGGTCGGGCCGTCTCTCTCTCTCTCCCTCTCTCGCCTAGTCCGGCGCCGCACGCTTCTCGCGGGGTCGGGCGCTTCCTAGCGCTTGCTTCGGGCAAGCGTCTCGCTGGGTTGTGCGCCTGGTCGCCTTCGCGCTTGGGCGCCTGGCCGCCTGGACTCTCACGCGCTGTGAGATAGGACGCTCGTGCGCTGGTGCGCTTGGACGCTTGTGGGCTTGTGCTGCCTCGCTTGCGTGCCTCTCGCTCTTAACTCAGGGGAGCTTCCAGCGCCAGGTGTCGGACGTGGGGTCCTTGCGCTCGGACAGGTCCTTACGAGACCCTATGCCGATGGAGCGCTTGTCTGACCTCTCCCCACCGCGGGGTTCGTCCCCCGAGGGGCGCACACACTTGCCGGCCGACTCCCCACGGCGCGGGGGTCCCCGCAAGAAGGCCAAAAAGCCCAAGAAGCGCTCAAGAACGCCCACCCCTCCGACATTCGATCAGCAGGCCTTCAAGGCCGACGTCCTCTCGTCCATCAGGTCGATGCTGAAGGAGTTCGTCGGAACTCAGGACATGGACAAGGGCAGGACGGAGGTTCCCTTGACACCTCCTGTGGCACCCACCACCAGGTCGACTCGGCGCATGACAGTTGTGTCGCCGGTCACCTCGCCCCCCAACACGTCAGTGCCCTCCTCGCCTGGCTCTCAGCTAGGGGACAGAGCCGTTGGGGATCTCCCCCCGCGCGCTCCTCCGTTGTCCTCTGCTGGCGGCCTCCAGGAGGAGGAGGCGCCTGATCAAGGCGAGAGGATGGCGGCCATCGCCGACTGGTGTGGGGTGAAGCTGCAAGAAGTGGACGGGGAATGCTCCCAGTCCAAGCAGGCTCGCCTCGAGACCTTTTGCCAGGAGGAGGAGGTGGTGAACCCCCGGAGCGTGTTGTTCCCGCCTCACCGTCTCCTCCTGGCGGCAGGCAAAGACCACGACGCACACGTGGCGTCCGCAGCACCGGGCCGTCTTCTCCCGTCGCTGGTGATCTCAGATCGCCAGAGGGCGGGGCTCCCGGTCGCTTCTCCTCCGATCTCCCTCTCTACCCCCGCCTTGGACAATGACATAAGGCGTGTGGCACCCCCAGGAGTTGCTCACTCCATCTCGGCCGGCCACCTATCACACCTTGATAGGGAGGCTTGGAGCATATTGGGCATGGCGAACTCCCTTGCCCACTTCTGCCAAGCCATGGCCGCCTTCGCCAAGGAGGCGGGGATGGAGGAAGGTGCCAAGGCACTGTACCGCGGGTTCCGCAGCAGGCAACATAGCACAGATCATGCTGAGTGCCCCTCGCATCTCGGCGGGAGTCACTAACCTGAGGCGGGACGGGTTCCTGGCAAGAACCAACCTCCCGGCGGAGATGCGTACCCGCCTCAGGAACGCCCCAGCAGCGTCAGCGACGCTTTTCGACGGGCAAGTGGCGGAGGCGTTGCGACATCGGCAGGAGACCCAACAGCAAGAGCTGACCAACCGCCTGGCAGCGGGAGGAGGCAGGGTCTCCTCCGGGGTAACAACGCCGAAGAAGCGTAAGGGGAACCCACCCCAATCTCCTACAGGTTTCAGAACCGGCGGAGTTTCCTTTCGGGATGGGGGCCGGCCAGGCAAGAGTCGCTACGACTTCAACGCCGGCCCCTCTCCCAAAAGGACCCCCAAGAAGCAGCGTGGCAAAGGTCGCGCGTTTGGTGACACTCCCAAGAAGCGATGACTTCTGGGAGTCTTCACGCCTGCCGCCAGCAGTAGTGTCGGACAAGGATGGGCCAGTGGGAGGCCGTCTTTCCAGCTTTGTGGCCAACTGGAGACAGTTGGAACTGGACGAGTATGTCTGTCAGATCCTGGAGCGCGGGTTTCGTATACCCGTTCACACCCGCCCCCCGCTAACTTGTTCGCCAGTGGAGCGACTGCTAGAGCCGGAACGGCTGGCGCGTACGTTGGAACAAGTGGAGATCCTGATCTCCAAGGAGGCGGTGAGCGAGCTCCCGCTCGAGGATCTGACACCAGGCTTTTACTCTCCGGTATTCGTGAGACCGAAGAAGGACCCGAAAAAATGGCGGCTGATTCACGACATGGAACAGTTCAACCGCTCCTACCTCGAGCGGCCGCCATATTTTCGGCTCTTGACCGTGCGGTCTATCATGCGGTTGCTACAACCATACAACCACATGGTGTCGTTGGATCTCCAGGACGCGTACTTGCACATCCCAATCTGCCCCGCGCATCGCAAGTATCTCCGATTCGTCCTGGCAGGTCGCCACTTCCAGTGGAACGTGTTACCATTCGGAATCTCGACGACACCATGGCTGTTCACCCGAGTGACCCAGCCCATCGTCCAGCTCTTACACACGTGACAGTTGTGTCGCCGGTCACCTCGCCCCCCAACACGTCAGTGCCCTCCTCGCCTGGCTCTCAGCTAGGGGACAGAGCCGTTGGGGATCTCCCCCCGCGCGCTCCTCCGTTGTCCTCTGCTGGCGGCCTCCAGGAGGAGGAGGCGCCTGATCAAGGCGAGAGGATGGCGGCCATCGCCGACTGGTGTGGGGTGAAGCTGCAAGAAGTGGACGGGGAATGCTCCCAGTCCAAGCAGGCTCGCCTCGAGACCTTTTGCCAGGAGGAGGAGGTGGTGAACCCCCGGAGCGTGTTGTTCCCGCCTCACCGTCTCCTCCTGGCGGCAGGCAAAGACCACGACGCACACGTGGCGTCCGCAGCACCGGGCCGTCTTCTCCCGTCGCTGGTGATCTCAGATCGCCAGAGGGCGGGGCTCCCGGTCGCTTCTCCTCCGATCTCCCTCTCTACCCCCGCCTTGGACAATGACATAAGGCGTGTGGCACCCCCAGGAGTTGCTCACTCCATCTCGGCCGGCCACCTATCACACCTTGATAGGGAGGCTTGGAGCATATTGGGCATGGCGAACTCCCTTGCCCACTTCTGCCAAGCCATGGCCGCCTTCGCCAAGGAGGCGGGGATGGAGGAAGGTGCCAAGGCACTGTACCGCGGGTTCCGCAGCAGGCAACATAGCACAGATCATGCTGAGTGCCCCTCGCATCTCGGCGGGAGTCACTAACCTGAGGCGGGACGGGTTCCTGGCAAGAACCAACCTCCCGGCGGAGATGCGTACCCGCCTCAGGAACGCCCCAGCAGCGTCAGCGACGCTTTTCGACGGGCAAGTGGCGGAGGCGTTGCGACATCGGCAGGAGACCCAACAGCAAGAGCTGACCAACCGCCTGGCAGCGGGAGGAGGCAGGGTCTCCTCCGGGGTAACAACGCCGAAGAAGCGTAAGGGGAACCCACCCCAATCTCCTACAGGTTTCAGAACCGGCGGAGTTTCCTTTCGGGATGGGGGCCGGCCAGGCAAGAGTCGCTACGACTTCAACGCCGGCCCCTCTCCCAAAAGGACCCCCAAGAAGCAGCGTGGCAAAGGTCGCGCGTTTGGTGACACTCCCAAGAAGCGATGACTTCTGGGAGTCTTCACGCCTGCCGCCAGCAGTAGTGTCGGACAAGGATGGGCCAGTGGGAGGCCGTCTTTCCAGCTTTGTGGCCAACTGGAGACAGTTGGAACTGGACGAGTATGTCTGTCAGATCCTGGAGCGCGGGTTTCGTATACCCGTTCACACCCGCCCCCCGCTAACTTGTTCGCCAGTGGAGCGACTGCTAGAGCCGGAACGGCTGGCGCGTACGTTGGAACAAGTGGAGATCCTGATCTCCAAGGAGGCGGTGAGCGAGCTCCCGCTCGAGGATCTGACACCAGGCTTTTACTCTCCGGTATTCGTGAGACCGAAGAAGGACCCGAAAAAATGGCGGCTGATTCACGACATGGAACAGTTCAACCGCTCCTACCTCGAGCGGCCGCCATATTTTCGGCTCTTGACCGTGCGGTCTATCATGCGGTTGCTACAACCATACAACCACATGGTGTCGTTGGATCTCCAGGACGCGTACTTGCACATCCCAATCTGCCCCGCGCATCGCAAGTATCTCCGATTCGTCCTGGCAGGTCGCCACTTCCAGTGGAACGTGTTACCATTCGGAATCTCGACGACACCATGGCTGTTCACCCGAGTGACCCAGCCCATCGTCCAGCTCTTACACAAGCACGACATTCAATTTGCGATGTATCTGGACGACGGGTTCGGGAGCCACTGCTCCCCGTCAGTTCTTTCCAGGCAAAGAGACTTCGTAATTGCTCTGTTCAGACGCCTGGGTTGGCTAGTCAACCTGGACAAATCAGTCCTAGTACCGACGACGTCACTCGTCTTCCTAGCCGTCTTGCTGGACACGACCCAGGACAAAGCCTTTGTCACGGAAGAGCGGATGGGGCGCTACAAGGAACGCCTAGCGCAGGCGTGTCGCGAGCCTCTCACGCTCCGACAGTGGCAACGTCTCCTAGTGTTCTTGACCTCAGCTCAAGACTATACGAAGAGGGGGAGACTCCATCTCAGACCTCTTCAGATCGTACTAAACAAGCATGTTCGAGAGGAGTCCTGCGGCCATCTCATCAGGATGCCACAGGACCTCACTCACCACCTCGAATGGTGGCAGGACGGAAACAATGTTCTGGCGGGGGTACCCCTCCGGCAACCCCCCGCCAGGAGCCAACTGTACGTGGACGCCTCCACACAAGGTTGGGGCGCTCATCTGGGAACAGACCAAACGGCGGGCGTGTGGTCTCCGACACAGGGGAGACGTCACGTCAACCTGTTGGAGTTAGACGCCATACGTCTGGCGATCAATCACTGGTCAAACCAGCTGAAGGATCATGTGCTGTGCGTGCACACGGACAGTTCCACAGCGGCCTGGTCGATCAACAAGCAGGGATCGACCAAGGCGGGATCGCTGTTACAACTGGTGATAGAGCTATTTCGCCTGGTGGACAACCTCAATATCTCAATCAGAGCGGTGCACATCCCGGGAGCAAAGAACGTCCTAGCAGACGCTCTCTCTCGCCCGGACAAACCTCCATCCACGGAGTGGATGTTGCACCCTCGAGTGTTCGAGGCGATTTGTCTCCAGTTCGGGAGGCCGCATGTCGACCTCTTTGCGACACGGCTCCATCACCAGTTGCCGATATACGTGTCGCCGGTATCGCCCTAATGGGGATTAGACGCACTCTCGTTAGGGTGGGAGGGGATGGACGCTTACGCTTTCCCCCCCCCCTGCCATCCTGACACAGGTAGTGGCCAAGGTCCGGGAGACCAAGGTCCTGAAACTCCTCCTGGTTGCGCCGAAGTGGCCAGCGAGACCATGGTATGTGCCCCTCAGAAGGCTCTGCCCTCAGGAGCCGGTCCCCCTACCGCTCAGGTGGGACCTTCTCAGGAGCACCCCGGGCAAACGAGTGCACAAGAACCCCCAGGTCCTCCATCTGCACGTTTGGGTTGTCTCCAAGATGGGTTGAGGAGCGCGGGGTTTTCAGAGGCGGTAGCCAACACAGTGGCAACCTCACAGCGGTCATCCACGGGGTCAATGGGGTCAGCGGCCAGGGTATCAGAACTGCACGCGTTGCAAGCTGATTTGCTCAGGTTTGAGGTGAGAGATGGAGGGTTAGCGACCTTGGGTCTGGCGCCAGACTTCCCGTGCAAGAACCAAGGCGCTGACGAACGCGGGAGGACCTTCACACTGCCATCAATCTTCCCGTCCGTCGAGCCGACGGACGAGCAGGAAAGTCTCCTCTGTCCAGTGCGCGCTCTACGCATCTACGTGGAGAAGACGCGGACATTGAGGCAAGGGAGGCGCAGACTCTTTCTGCCCCATTCCCAAACGAGTTCGAAGGAGATTGACAAGAGGCAGTTGGGGGTCTACCTCAGGTCGGTGGTAATAGACGCCTACAAGGCGGCAGGATTACTGGCACCGGCGCGGACCAACCCGCATGAAATACGAGCCATCTCGGCGACGATGGCCCTTCATAGCAATTTGTCAGTGGCGGACATCATGGCTGGCTGCTTCTGGAAGTCGGGCTTGGTGTTCGCCAACCACTACCTGCGCGATGTCTCCACGGAGGACCTGGAGGGCGTAGCCCGTCTAGGGGGGCAGGTGTTTGCTCAGCAGCGGACCACGGGTGCTCCTCCTAGCAGGGGGTGCAACCCGCCACGTTGATGACGCCCCACTCGTGGAGGCGGACATCCCAACACATGTCAATAAAAGTTATCAATTAACGGTTTACAGTGTTTTGTGGTGTTTTAACTACGGGTCGTCGACCTTGAGAGGTCAGACGATACGCCGATTAGAACGGTCGCTCGCTAGGTCGCAGATCCTCAGATCAATCTTGGGAGTTATCGCTGAACGCGACGAATCCGGCCCACCACCTACAGTGGTATCAGGCTAAGGTCACTTGTCGGAGGTTAGTAACTAAATAATAGTACGTTTTTGATTAAACGTCATTATTTTTACTTACCGTAGACAAGTGACCGTCGTCACTCCCGCCCGCCTCCCCTCTTACGCATCCGTCGTTAATTTGGGACTCCTAGGTAATGTGAATGAATCTAATTGGATGACAGGTCACGCCACCTAGTGGACTAGTGACGGGCAGATAACTCCGATTGTTCTGGGTAATGATGTTTCATTACATCTGTGGGAATGAGTCGATTACATGTTATATGGCTAACAGGCTAAGGTCACTTGTCTACGGTAAGTAAAAATAATGACGTTTAATCAAAAACGTACTATTTTAACCTTATAAAGCAGGAAAAAAACATCATTGATATTTTGACATGAATTACATTGTTGACACACTGAAAAATATAATATTCTTTCAAAAGATATACACTTTCTTTATCGTTCGTATGATACTGTTATAAATGTTGTCGTGTGATTATGTGATTCGACGTATTGCGGTTAGTTATGATAATCAATTTTAAATTATTTTGTCACTAATGAACAAAGATGCCATTATTCATAACAACTTAACAAAACCACAGTGATTTCTAACATGACACAAAAAACTTGCAAAACTATCATTCTTTACACGCATTTGCCCTTAAAGTTTGATAGTTAAGTAAGATGCCTTGTACAGGTGATTGCATTTTGACATGTATTCATCCAGTTCTCTGTGCCATATCAAAATTAGGGTGGATATTAAAAGTGATCTATCACTATGTTATTCCCAAAGTTATATTACATTACTATCACATGTTTGAAGCCATCATCACGACAGAGAATACCACACGATTTTCTCCATGCATAATATACAGATGTTAGAAGAAGGTTCTGTTTGAGACTGTTGACACTGACATTGTTTTATGTTTGGCATTTTCAGCCAAACCAATCTCGCTTAACTCTTGTTAGCATTTGGTACTGAGACGATTATAGATCCGTTACAGCATATTCTATTGACCAGGAACCTTTGACCAGAGATGGCGTTGTCTCCGACGTTCTCTTTATAAACCTTTAACTGTGGCGATTGAACGTCTCCACTGTCGTCTTTCACTTTCAGATAAAAAATTAAAAGAAGGTTAATATCGTTGCATCTGTTTAAAAGTGACGTCCTGACTTCATTATAAATGGGGCAGTTGAAAAGAACATGTGCTTCATTCTCCGTTTTTCCTGGCAATGGAAGCATATTCTCTTCTCATGCTTTTCAATTTACTGTCATGAATACATTTGACCTTAATTTATTACTTAGATCATTTAAAATACTGAGACTGCTTTCTATAAAGGGGAATCTAACATTTCACAAATCATTCAGATTTAACCATCTTATGCCATTTACTTTAAAAAAATTAACAGAAAACCTTCTTAAAAGCTATCTTTTCTTACCAAAGGGGTGTTCAAGTTGATGTTGGTTAGGCATTGGTGCTTACAGACAGACGTTCCATCTTATCATTTACATGTAAAAGACACATGAAATCACTTTCAAGTCGGTACAACTTACACAATATTAAATGACATTCTTCACATTAACAAACTCATAGCAAGATTGGTCTCTCCAATGTTATTTTTTTTTTTTTATTATTCCATTTCAATTTATAGTATACAGATCATCAAAGATAGACAAGGCACTACAGTAAGTTCACAGACATTTGAATTCAATATAATAAAAGCATATAGTAGATATATCAAGACATCCACATATGAGTCCAGGTCCTTGACGTAGAGGGTGCGATGGTACAGAGGGGTCTTTTATGACGCTTCATTTATTGAGTCAAAAGTGAGTCTGATAATTGTCTCCATTTCATATTAAAGGGAGTTAATATATTATTTTTTCTAGCAATGAAATGTTCTATTGAGCAGGTTTCCGTCAAAAGCTTAATAAATCACTCAAAAGAGAGTGCATTTTGCTTAATGTGTGAAATATGAATATAACTTTTGGCAAGGAGTATGATATGATTCAATAAATGATTACTTAAACATACTCCAAATGCAACAGTAAATTTTGATAGAATGATATTACAATGCAAATTGGTATTGAGAAATCGTTCTACTTTGATCCAAAAGTTGTTTACCACTTCACAGTCAAAGAAAACATGAGAAAGATCTTCTGGAGTATGTTTACAGAAAGTGCATATATCATCATCAACTAAATTCATCTTCAAAAGCTCTTTCTTTGTATACACTATTCGGTAAATAAACTTATACTGGAAATCCCAAAGCTTGCAATCTTTTGTACATTTCCTATAGATTAGAAATATATCTTTCCACGTAATATCATGTTGAAAAACATCATTTCAATATTCTAACACTTTTGGAGTAATATCATTTTGAATCAGCTTGTCATAAAAAATCTAAGAACCCTTACTACAAGAAAACATACTTTGATGGACATAATTAACAGTTTGTTGAGAAAAATTATAATTAGTTCTCTCCAATGTTTTGCTCCAGCTCTTGGGAATATTGTTTAACAAATCTTGGTAATCTAAAAATGTACCTCTTATGTCATATTTCTGTTTAAGAGATTCAAAACTGAGAAAGCCATTTTCATCATAAATATCTTTAATGTTAATTGGTGTTAATTTGCAACTGTTCATAGGAATACTGCTTCCAAGACCAAATGCCATTATAAGCTGATGGACAACTGATTATTGAAACTGTAACATCGTTCATGTTTTTTAAACCTTAATTGACATTTCATGTTTTTCGACTGCAGCAGTAGCGACAGCTCATTAAACTGATTGAGCGTATAGTAACATAAAATGCACTGTTAACTGCTTTAAGAAACGTCACAAAAAGATCAAACAAGATCATCAAGCATTCTAAATCTGAGATAATGACATGGTTAGTTGAACCTTAATGTAAGATCATCATTTTTAATCCAAAACAAGTTGAACACAGGAATATGACAATAATAAAGATTTTCTATCATTTCACTATCTTTTCACATATGGTTTATATATAGATATGCAAAATGACACGCTTTCACTGTTATAAAAGCCGAATGCAATCGAAGCTGTACATGTAGATGATCTAAATGCCATGTACATTTAACCAACATGCCAGGGATGCAAGATAAAGGTGTTCAGTTAAACAAATTTAATGGTAAACAAGCCAATTATGATGACCATATGGATCTTAATTAGGAAAGTTGTCTCTGAGGCTGTCTTTGTAGACACTAAATGAGGTACTTTGGCAAAATGACAAATTCAATAAGGGGTTTTTAATTGCTCATAATGAATACCCGGAAATTCGATTGTAAATGTCTGATGAATCACTTCATGCCCCAACTACTCAGGCCTTTGGAGCACATGGGTCTTGAGAGAAACAAGTCCATTTATCAACAATGAATATGCTAAAACATTGACGAAATGATTTACAGTCCTTATTTTGTATTTGATGTACGTTCGAAGTGTGTCGACGTTAATAATTAATTTTGGTAATTTTAGTTTGGCAATGAATCAATTTATAACGATTTACATTTTCTTTCAAGACTCACAAAGTATTCATAGTGAACCTTTTCAAGTCAATGGATCGTTCACCGGAACTACTTTATTTTTCTGTCTCACATCAAATCAAATATTATTCACTATATTTGTGGCAATGAAACATTTTAGGTAAAACAATAATCTAATCATGTGCTAAATTTGTAAAAGGATCTCTACAAAGAAGTTGATTGATTTTTTTACATCAATATTGAGTTCTTTGCACAGAGGTTTGAATCTCGGAGTGTTTTTTTGCACTCATACATCATTTATATATGTAAATAAACACACGTTTCAATTTTAAACGAAACTGGTAAAAAAACGCTTAGCGCAATTGTCGATCTGTTATATAGATAACACAAGGGAGGTTACTCCAGTCACTGAAACCTAATCGAAAACCGGATACGCCAACGTTTTTAACCTGCTGTTCAATTAAACCAACTTTATTCACAAAACTATGCATTAAAATCGTTGTTCATTCTTTGTAGTTTCTATTTAAAAGCATCTGGTGATGACCATTTATGACAAAAAATTGTCTTACTGGATTCTGAAATTGCTGGATAAAAAATGAAAGTTCTTACGGTTTTATACCGAAATAACTTAACACCAGTATGTTCCCATTAGAGGAAAGATAACAACTTGATACATTTTTTAAATTATCATAGACATATAGCTGGATTGGCATCATTGATTTCATTAAATAAATTATACTCTGAGTATTATTTGTACTGGGCATGTTTTAAAAACAAATGATTTAATCAATTAGGACAAAATTTAACAAAAGATAGGACATTCAAAGAGATAATTGTGTTTGCATCCATTTCACCAAAGTAGAATTGGTAGATTAAGTAATTTCCCACAGGAGTTACAGCTGAACCTGAAACAGTTATCTTATTTGAAATATTGCATGATCAAATTATAGACATTCCATATGGCTTTCCATGAAACACTTATCAACAATAAAACTTGCAAGATTCATTATCAGGCCCTTTGAACAAATTATTCCAGGATTACGTTTAGTTCCGCTTATCAGTCTAACGAAATTACCTTTGAATTGCAATGACCATTTTTGTTCAATTTCCTTTTGAACTTTAGTGAAATTGTCATTATAAACTTACACTTATTCCGTCTTTATGCTATAAAAAGATTAGCTTTTTGTTGCATTGTAAGGAAACCATATTTCACAGTTGTTTATCAATTAATTTTGTTTTTAAATATATTGTGTATTCCATATATAATTTCAGGATAAAACACATTTCTGTAGGGATTGCCAAATTTTCTTAAGAAGAATAATCGGCAATTCACATTCCGTAAATATTGTACAGATTTACATTTGCAAGAAATAATTTGAATTATTTATCATTTCGAATGCTTTTAGTGTCTCATTATACTTTCTGTATTTTCAATCAGTTCTCGAAACTTTTACATACCCTTTTTAAAAAACGCTTAGGTGTTTTTTTAATTTGACTAGTATTAAATCGAATATAAATTATCATGTCATATTTGTCTCCTTAAGGTAATTTTTCAATGATTATGTATAGCTTCGGTGCAAAATAGGGACGTTTCCATTTCTTTTTTTCTAGAAGGATCTGAAAACACTTTTGCAAAGTGCACTTAAGAAAATCTGTAAAACAGAAACAAGCGCAAATAGAATGTTGAACTGATAAGCAAGAATATTGTTGCAAATTGTATCATGTGTTTAAGCATAACCATGAGGATATAATTGTGCAATGTCAAAATTTTGACAATTTAAGCATTGCAATACATTAGTTTCAAAATTGGCCATTGCCTGAAATTGGATTGGAAAAGGCCCCATAATTAGTAAATTCGATCTTCTTCTGAAGACCAATTTTCGACAGATATATGCAAAAAATCTCTACATCCGGGTCAATTATTGCGTATTTGCAATATCGTTTTGTCCCAGCTATAAAGATTGCCTAACAGAATCCTGTTTAAGGAAAAAAAGTTGATCAAACATTAGGTACCTGTTTTCTGAAGTGGATAATTCGACATAGAGTCTCAGTTATCGGCCCTGTTTTGAAGTACTTAGCTGTGAATGATATGTTTGTAACCGGAGGGTAAACCTTTTAACCTTTAAGAAAGGTATTACAGTTTCATTCAAAACTATGAGATGAAAAACAACCTTTTTCAGTATTGACTACTGAAAATTTCCCCTAAAAGGTCACAGATTCGGTGACATCGTAGGTAACAATATTCAGCAAGATCTGCCTTTGTGTCGTTTTAGGATAATTTGGCAGAGAGTCTGAATATCAACAAACGTCAAATGTATCAGAATTATGATCTGACAGGGGCTCTTTTCAAGCATGATGGAGTTCATTCACAAACAGCGCACATGTTCTACTATGATGTAAAGATCAAGGTCAAAGTTCTTCACGACCCCTTCAATCACAAGAGCCAAACCCCTGTAGAACGCAAATGTAAAAACCCCGTTAGAATAAACATTTATGACACTTCAACGACCTGCCATCGGACGTTTTATCTCAAAACACACAAGAACAGAACAAAAACTGATGTTGACGTGTTTTGTCAACACTTAAATACAGCTAATATTATTATTATGTGAAATATTTTCTCTAACTAATTAAGGCAAAATATTCTAAGAAAAAATGAGTCATGCTTTTCGTTTTTTGAAGAGTTTAATTTTGGAGCGGATTATATCATCAAGTTAGATTCAAAGTCCTATATGCAGATAATAAAACCGTAATGTATTATTAGACCGTAATGTGACAAACATTTCCCCAGAGGTTGTTTAATAGTTTTGCATATACCTGTTGCATGATTGTCATTCATTTTCGTCGTTAATAAATGCAATATGTAATCCCTCGCAGGCAGAAGGCGCAAGGCTACATGAAGCAAACATTGAAATCCTGTCTCTGGCTCGACACAATAACAATAACAGATCAAAGAATGAGATTTTGATAAATAACCTTGCTACTATTTCAAATGTCTTTTTTAGGGAAAAGGATATTCATAATGGGCATCGTTTAAGAGGAGTTTTCATGAAGCGTTATAGAAAAAATGTTAGGAATAATATTTCAAATGTCCTTGATATGTCATCATAAATCATAGAATAAATAAAACAAGGTTTCATAACTATCCACCCATTTTTTAAACATATATCACTGACATTAGTGTACAATAACTCATACGTCTTGTGTCGCTATCTGTATTTATCACATACTTTATTTAACTGAAATTGACCTTTCAGATAATTTTCTTTTTAGATTACCAGCATGGAAACACAAATAACTGACTTTTTTTTGTATGGCCAGCATTCCAAAAAATTTAGTAAGAAAACGGTGAATTAAAACTGAATGAAAAAGTAATTATATATGGTCAGATGTACTTTTTTATGTATTTTTGTTAACTGATCATGACCATCACCATGTTATTCATTCAAATAAAAATCATTATCGCATGAATTTGAAATACTATTTCTAAACAATGAATAAAATGAAATTCATTAAAGGCATTTAAAAGATGGTGTGGTAATACAAGACAAATAACATTTGTCTTGTATAATGAATAAAATGAAAATCATGAAATCCTGTGAAAAAATGCTTTAAATGAACAAACATATAAATGAGAAAACCATAAATGTTGAAGTTGGTAAAGAATTTTTCACATAATGCACGTTCGAATTATACACATGAAATATCAAAGTTGAATTCAAACCTTGCAAGCAGAAGAACGGAACAAGTTACCACGCTTTTCAGTCATTATAACGAATTGCGATCGACACTGACTTAACGACCTTGATCTTTTGTAACAAGATGTCAGTAATTATGAAACATAAGTTGGTAAAATATATGGTATTTGAAGTTCTTTATGTCATGTTCTTTCATTTGATGTTTTTTTATGGTTAAAGGAGATTCCGAGAAGAAAACGGGATTCCTCGTATACAAAAACAATTTCTCCTGGTAATGCTCTCTTCATATTTAGTTCCTCACTTTCAAATTAAGTCTATATATCACACTCCAAAACACTTCAATGACCAATCATATGACGATACATATCATGACCCGAATGGTCAAATTTCATACGTTTCAAGATGTTAAAAAGTATTGATATATCAGTTGAACAAAGGTTAACAAAAACACTATTATTTTTTAAATGTTTATAAAAATATATATTATTTAGGTAATCGCCCTTGTGAAACGAAGAGGGTTTTGATTATATTTAGTCATAAAAAATATTGAGATATGTTTATGTATAACGAAGAATATAGGATCATGCTACGTCTGTACTGGATATTATTATTAAATCCTTACATTAAGCGATACCGGTTTTCCCTGAAAAACAAAACTTGCCCTTAAATTAGGAATCTCTATTTCAGCAGAGGTCACATTTTATCCAATATTCAAACATACTGTAATATCTAATATTGAACGTGTAATATGTTATGTGTGAGCCTCATTCATAGCCAAGAAATTTCGAATATCACTTAATCATTCCTATTGAAATGAAATGAATTTGTGACACTTGTTTTGGTGGAGTCCTCTCAGTATGACAACTTTTTCAATAGAATTGACAAGCATACAGCTTAAGACATGTCATATGCCTTATTTACTGGGTCTATATAAGCTGACTTACCTGGAGTTGACAAGCTGTCACCTTCCTCCCATCATCATAAAACAAGGAAGTCTTTCAAGAGTTCTCAATGTCTGCGCTAGATCGTCATATGTTAGTAGGTGTAATGTACACGTCTCCTCTTGAGGAACAGTAATGCTTCTTCACTAGTTTCTTTATTTAATGACAACAACACTTCATTTTATGTAGCAGGTGTTTAATATATATATACACTGATATGTTATTAGAATGTCTAATCTTGTTTACCATATGTACTGTCATGTACTTTCTCACTCCTTTAATACCAACATCGCAATAATTATTTTAGAAGATTTTAATCATAATAATCATAATAGTAGACTAGTTATATCGCGCAACATTTCCATGTCCATGACATGCTCACGGCGCGCAAAGAGTTCTAGAGTCACTATATACAAAATATTCAAGGTTGAAGAGTCACAAAGAGAAAGCTTTTCTGTACAGATGAGTTTTTAGTTGGTTCCTGAATGTGAACAGTTCAGTACAGAGGCGTAGATGTTCATGGAGATTATTCCAAACTACAGCAATTGAGTAGGAGAAGGAACGGCGTCCATGCAGATTGGATCGTACTTTAGGGACTTGAAAGAGATTCTTTTTCTCAGACCTCAGCGTTCTGGAAGGCAGATAAGGAGTGACTATACTGTTAACTGTGAATATGTTTTAGAAGATGAATTTCATTTTATGTGTGTATGTCCTTTGTAAAAACAACATATGAAAGACATATATGATTGATATTAACAATATCGACAACAATGCTGAAGTTATAATGATATCTGTCAGAACGAAATGGAGCAGCAAACAGGCCTATGATAACTCTATTTCATGTACTATTCAAAAGGGAACATTTTTAAATTTCAAAAATACATTTTCTTTTGGTACACTTGGTCATTTAATTAAATAAAAACAGGAGTTTGTTAACAAATGATATAAACCCTTTGGCAAAAGTAATGAAGAATGATTACTCAAATTTGGTCAGAACAGCGACAACATAATTAATCAGCCATAGAATAAGGCAATTGTTTGTAGAAAGATGCCGATTTGTTTCACAGCTAAATTGCCTTATAATTGCTCATAAAAGTAATGGTTGCTACCATTGTGGCCTAAAATGTCACTTTGTTATCATCTCTAACATACCAAAGTAGGCGTTGGTCACAGATAGTTGAAAATCCATTATTGCCTTTTCATTAACACAACATGTTTGAACATATTTGCCTGATATTGGATCCAAATGTTAACATTAGGCAACTCATGTGAGAACCATTGAAATATTCAACACTCACTCGCACACATCTTATAAACTAGGAGATTTGCTTTACATTTTTATTGTTCTTTATTTTGTCTCCTTAAATTAGCACTACCATATGTACATTGCAAAATAATTGTCAACATTTCTTACCTAAAGCAAAATAAAATCAGAGAGAAAGAAAGCAATAGCAGTGATAATCTTACTCAAATGTAGATTTCATACCATGAGACAATGTTATGGTTCGGGTGCTTCAATTATCTATAGAGTTGTGCCAGTTGGAGGTTCCATGCTCCTTTGAGGACTAGACAGGTCTACAAATTGTAAACGTTTGACAAAATTTAAATCGTTCTAAACATTACTGATTTCCCCTCACTCTGCCTTCTATGTCTGTTCGCTTATTATTCTCCCTGTTCTATTCACCTTCTTTTCGATTGCAACATCAACTTGTTTAACAGTTTTAATATTCTTAAATCCTATTTCACTCGCCCAAACTTAATGTTTGATAGGCATATACACTTTTGGACTTCTTGGTTGAGCACTACTCTGCAAACCGTGGAAATCTTTCTTATCAGGATGTTTCCCTTTGTAGACGTACTTTTCAAATAGTGTTTATTCACCCCATTCGTCACAAGATCGATACAGACATACATACGCCATTAGAGTAATGTTGCCGCTAGTCGAAACTGACAGAGAAAATTCAACTTGAACCTCTGTGTTGAAGCTGTCAAACACAGACGAGATCACTTACCTTATCCTACAACAGAGTTTCATTTAGTTTGTTTGTATTACATTTTTTAATTTTTAATACGACCCAATGTCATCCGTTTACGTCTGGTGGGGCATGCCATTTCGTTAAATGGTCTCTGTTGAAATTGTTGTCACACTGGTTTAAAGAAGGGTTTTACCTCTTTTACAACCATTCTACTCTAAATTATTTTTATGAATCCAAAAATACGTTGAGAAAATGATCATAAACTGATAAATAGGATAAAGAGATTGATTTTTTCAAAAGCTTTTGGCCAATAGCCCCTAACGGTAATTCAAATAATTTACGTCATTACATAAGGTTATATCACTTCAGAAGCCATGATCGTGTTATATGCTCTCGCTTTCTGTTAATGTTGTCCTTCACAGCAAATGATAAGTGCATCCCCACGTCAAATACAACGTTCCTTTACTGATGAGGTTAGCTTAACATGAAATGTGCATTTTGTTATTGACACCATTGTTCAATATACGGTCAATATATTGTTCAATATATTCGGATATTTAAACTGGGATGCTCATAATTTTTCCATAAAGGGTTCACCGGAAATAAAGCCAAGTAAGTTGTGAAAGTGTTTATTTTCATTACCTATTCATATTGATATTTGCGAAATATCAAGGTTTGAATTAGACTTGAAATGGTTACTGAATCTTATGACAGACCTTGAAAATATTTATCAAGGTCCTATTCTATTACGCTTTTCCTAAAACCTTGAACTTGAGAATCAGTTATGATGTGTGATAGATACATCATCATATGTAAGATATTCTGTTTGTTCTTGGTCATGGTTCTAATTCTGATAATAATAATCACAATGTTATTTCTGACTTAACAATCTATTTATTGTATCAAATCTTGAAATTAGTCCGTACCTTGTAAAACAATGAGAGATAAAAGAGATACAATTTGTGTTTAAAATGCACCAGGACACGATGATGTCATTGCTCACACAGTTACATTAATGAGAATTGTTTAACATTCAAAGTGATTCTGGAACCAAATTCTATAATACATAAATCTCTGCACATAACACTGCCATTATGATCCTTCAAAAATGAGTTAATTATGACGACATCAGCATTGTAACGCCATCAATTTTGTGACGTAATAGTATGTTTGGTCTGTTCTTAGTGATGTCAAAGCCTGCGATGTCATTAACAAAAGGTTTATCCACAAGCAACATATGTATGTATCTTGGTAGCGCCTTTTGGATTAGTAAACACTTTCATTGAAAATATTTGATATTTGAAATTGATCACAATAACATGAATTTTTGATACATTTTTTATCCAAAAACATTTCAACGAACAAAGGCATAACAAGGTCCTCTTTTCTCACTTTTCGCCTTTTTTTGGCTGATACAAAACAGAATATCTAATTTTATGATCAATGTGTTTGTTATAAATATACTTTCGAACACATTTAAAACCCATGCCCTTCAATGAATTAACTACATTTTTCATGTTTATTTTGACACCATTTTTGACACAGTCACAAACAATCTGTGACTTAACAGTCAGAAACCAATTTTCTCTCCAGTGATTTATTGCTTTCGTAATGACGGCAGTCTGAACTGCATCCCTTGCCTGCTGTTATATGACATTTCATCTTTGTTTGACAACTGCCTTTAAATATATTACGATCATCATACAGCCATATGCAGATCATAATATCATATTCACATTGAACAACTTGTGAACCTTCATTATACTTATATTAATGTTTTGGTTAAATAAAGAAATAAGACATTCGGTCTCAGTTTCACATTGGCCGACGTATTTGAAGTGGACAAGCCTTTCTCTCCTCACTCCAGAAAAAAATCACTCTTCAAGTCCCCTTAGACAACCCTTTTGTAGCATATAACCAATGACAGGTCATAGTATATACTTTAGTCTGACCACATTGACCGCTTTGACAAGTTGAAATTGACAAGTGGTCCAATGATAAAAATGCATGCATGACTTGACAAAATTTCTTTCATACAGTCCTATTGTAAATGATGAGATATTGCAAATTGCTAAAATAGAATGAATTTTAATGAAAACATTTTTACCATGCTACATTTTGTAAATATCTTGTGGCTAATTTCTACAACACATAATGATGATATGGCCTTAGTTTCCAGTTGCAGTGAGGATAGATTTATATCAACATCGCATTGCAATAAAGGATTGGATTCATGTGTATCTCACATCTGCATAATATTTACCAATTAAATGGAAATAGCAGAGCGGTTTTCATACTACTTCTCAAGCAAGATTGAGCTAATTCGTCAGCAGTTTGATGATGTCACCTACAGCAAGAGTCCTGTCAGGTTTGAGGATGAACCATTACAATGTTTTGAGCCTTTCTCTGATGCTGAAATACTGATGTTGATCAGAAGATCTAAACCAACCACTTGTCCCTTGGATCCCATTCCTACATCACTTCTTATTGACAACATCGATATTCTGCTCCCTGCCGTGACATCTTTAGTAAATCAAGTGGAATCATGCCAAGCTGTATGAAAGTTGCTCTTATAAAACCTCTCTTGAAGAAATCTGGTCTCGACTCTGATGAACTAAAGAACTATCGTCCTGTTTTCAACCTTCCGTACATTTCCAAGGTCATTGAACGGGCAGTGTGCCAACGTCTCTCAGAGCATCTATCTGTGCACGACCTTCACGAGCCTTTCCAATCAGCGTACAGGCCACACCACAGCACCGAGACAGCATTGCTCCATGTAATGAATGAACTGCAATCAGGAATTGACAAAGACGATGTAGCCCTGCTAGTGTTACTTGACCTCAGTGCAGCCTTTGATACTATAGCCCACAGTAATCTGCTTTTCCGTCTTCAAGATGAGATTGGCATAAGTGGAACTGCCTTAACCTGGTTCAAATCATATCTAAGCAACATATATCAATCAGTTCATCTCAACGGAGTTTCATCCTCAGCAATTGAGCTTAGATGTTGGGTACCACAAGGGTCAGACAACTAGGCAAGATTATCAGCAGCTATGATCTTCCCAAGCACTTCTACGCTGACGACTCACAGCTTATCAACATCTTCAAAGCAGACCCAGCATCAACATCAACAGCTCTCACCACCACCAGCCAATGCTATTCAGAGATTAAACTCTGGATGACAGCAAATCAACTCAAGCTGAACGATGAGAAAACAGAGGCACTGCTCATTGGACCTACTAGTCGAACTCGAAAGGCTCAACTAGACAGCATCACAGTTGAAGAAACGCAAATTCCTCTCTCCAGTTTCAGCCAGGAACCTCGGAGTCATCTTTGACAGTCAACTGAATATGGAACGTCAAGTCAGCGCTGTCTCCAGATCGTGCTTCTTCATTATCAGGAACATCAGCTGCATCAGGAAGCATCTAACTACCAGCGCCACCAAGACCCTTGTCATTTCCCCCATCATGTCACGCCTTGACTATTGCAACAGCCTCTTGATAAATGCCCCAAAATCTCTGACAAATAGACTCCAGCATGTCCAAAACACAGCCGCTCGGATTGTCTCTCTGACGCCCAGAAGGTCGTCCATCACCCCTGTACTCAAAACTCTACATTGGCTTCCAGTCCACTTCCGCATCAAGTTCAAGCTCCTGTCCCTAACATTCCAATGTATGTCCGGAACAGCCCCAGTCTATCTTCGCGATCTCCTTCAAATCTACCAGCCTGCTCGACCTCTCAGATCCCAGAACAAGTCTCTCCTTGTTGTTCCCAACACAGAGACTGTCCGACATGGCCACCGCTCTTTTGCATATGCCGCAGCCACTGAGTGGAACAACCTCCCCCAAGAACTTAAAGACTCTCCCAGCTTGTCACAATTCAAAGCAAATCTAAAAACATTCCTTTTCCGCCAAGCTTCCTGTGACCACTGACTTTCCTTAACTGTGCGCTTTGAGCATGCTTATGCATGGAAATAGCGCGATATAAATGCACTATTATTATTATTATTAAATGCCCCAAAATTGTGAATAACAAAGAAAGACTCTGATAAGTGTGCGTGAGTTAATGGCAAATGACAGACAAAGTTTGCTTCTCATACTTTGTTCAAGCAGATAGTAAATCCAAGGGATAATCTTAAACTTAAGCTGTTAGCGTTTGCTTGCTTATCAATAATCACAATGTCATACAACTGCATATCATCCACCTTACATTTACTCAACTTAGAATTGTTCATCCATTATACCAAGGAATTGATCTGTTCACCTGTAAAGCATGTAGCATCAAAAGAAGTCGTACACTTTTATTTGATGTGTTTACGATGAAAAAGAGACAAACGACAAGGTTCATCCTTTATAATCAAACTTTTTATCTATGATTATGATAATATAAAAGTTGAAATGAGGTGAGGTTATATGGGGTTTCATGTCGCTTTCAAGACTATTTCACTTACATCAGGGCAGTTAGTTTTACTGCAGGGAGAAAGCCAACAAGACGTTTGTTGAGTAAATTGCCGTGAAACTTGCGAGCAACGGCTGGAACTAGCGAACTATTCAGTGTATCTTTGCACCAAAACCTTGCTACTTGTAGAACAGCTAATATAAGATGTCAGAATAACTAATAAAACAAGGTTCGTGTTTGTGACCAAAGGAACTAGCACGTTTTAGGGGGAATATAAGGTTATGTAAGGAAAATTAAAATAAATGGTTTGAATTGAAAGACAAGATATTCAAACTAAATAAACCAGCAATAAATCAAATACATAAAATAAAGTTCAGCCGTGCGATTCCTTTTCTTACACAACATCAATTTAAGGTGTTCACACAAAATCGGCTGCCAATGGACTGTGAATGTGAATGTTTATGACAATGGATGAACATAAAAAACATAAAATTGTCAAAAAACGTGCTACTGCCCGTTTAAAACTTTCACTTGAAAATTACTGCTTTTTCTTGATGATGAATGATATCAAGCCATCTGTTCACAGTACATGTATATGAGGCAAATTATTAAAAAGGATGAAAACCTTTTAAGTTTATCTTTTTAGTATTTGTAACTCCTTCAGTACAATGATTTGAACAATTTAGCAATCAATTATTAACTTAAATGGAAGGGTAAATCATCATTTACTCCTATTATTCTCCGCAAAATTTATGTAAAAAGATAATATATATTATCAATCATTAAAAGCTTTATTCAAGCAACTGTCCATTATCTGATGAGCATTATAATACCTAATAACATTATAGAGGAATTATATTGCTTCGATAACCATGTTTATGTTTAATGATCCGGCTCACTCGGTTAATGTGTGCTTCACAGCAGTTTATAAGTGACTTCCCAGATCAAACACACAGCTCTGCTAGTGCGGTACACATGACATGGAATTTGTCTTGATGTAATAGAAAACTTTGTTGAATATACGACTAGATAAATTCCCATATATTTGAACTGAGAGATAGCATCAAGTACATGTAACGCAAAAGGGTTGTGTCGTATATATTAAGCACCATATCAAAATATAGAAGGAAATTTACAAAAGTTTGCTCTAATACCAAGAAAACAACATGGAGTAGCACTTGGCAAGATGCTTCTGGCAGCCATAGCTAGTAAATATGAGTGGTTAAATAATGGTAATCAAACATTTTAATAAGAATCTATTGTTCCTGAAATGGAAACAATAATACAAATGACCCCCTTGGGGAAAATTGTCTTTTTAGATTAATACATGTACCATAGTTTTGACCCTCGTGAGTATTTAACAATGAATTTGTGGGATTTCATGCCTGAGTCCATCTCTTGTTTTTAAATATTGAACATAACAAGTAGAATCACGTGGTCAAATTTAAATGATAATTAATCATTCACTTAACAAATCAATGTTTTTGTCTGTCTTGAAGAATTAAATCAGCAACACGACATAACTGAGTAGATAAAAGAAAGCTTTTACCCTCAGGCAAATTTGAAAAATGTTAGTGGCCATCGAAGTACCTAAAGTTGTCATCATTTCAAGCAATGAAAAAATAACTTAATATTCCCCTAGTTCTCTTTCTCCTTCCTAAGTTATTGACAACAATGGTAAACCAATACATGTTGATGTTGATATCACTTCATCAGTTTAGTCTCAATGATGAAATAATGTTTTTTCAAAACATTAATAGGTTGGCTCCACTTTATGTTTCGTTGTAAAGATGTCTCAACTACACTGTCAAAAGATAAAGGTAATCTTCAAGTCCAATAATCAACGTTCTGTTGTAGTTATATATATATGGGGTTATGTTAATTATGCATTATACACGACCTCCGGTCTCGTTGCTATTGGTTCCTTTGTTCTAACTGTAAGTGTATTGATTGATACACCTCAACTTTTCTAATACACATTCTTTTTATTGCACAGCCAAATTAAGTCAGGTGAAGAGGTCTTGAACTTTAGCAATCAAAATTTAGAATTGCTTAGAAATGTAAACGACCAAAGTGGAAATCGAACCAGGCGCCTTAATGTTGCGACGCAATGCCTCAATCAACGAACTACTAAGGCTTGATACAGATAGCGATACTTTTTGTTGTGTCATGTCTAGATTGTTGTAGTTTCCTATATAATGTAAAGGTACAAGTTTGTACAAAATTTAAATGAAATGAAGTCAATTTATGGTTTTTAAAACGTAATAAGAAGAGCACTGTTAAAAAATTTCGATCTAGTTGGGTCAAGACATATATAGATAGAGAAGGGTAGATTGCTCATTTTCGTCAAATATAACTTGACCGGAGTGGGTATAAGTCAGTTATACCCACACTTCCCAAGGTGTATTGCTCAATATACCTCCCGTTTGAATCTTGGATCCTCGGTTTCTACTACGCCTCGGAGACCCACGATTCAAACAGGAGATATATTGAGCAATACACCTTGGGAAGTGTGGGTATAACTATTCCTTAAACATTGCAATTAACTTTATGTGATTCTCGTGAACATAGCGCTTATCTGTGTAAAGCTATTGAAGACCATCCGTAATGCAACCTAACACCCCTGAAATTAGCACATATGCTTAGATTCACCCGAGTACTGAACCACTACATTGTTGGATACAATCGCAGTAAATAAGGAATATTGATTTAATAACACCAATCAGCATAGAAGACGAATCATTTGTAAACAAACGGATTTTCTAATAAGAGAACCAGTAAGCTGATACAGTAAGCATTGTTCAGACAATTAGGCTTATTGTGTCTCTGAGGCTTTGATAAGAGACATAAATGAATTGCTCTTGGTAAATGAAAACCTCTAATAAGTCTGAATTTGATTCATCGCAAATGAAATAATTAGGTGTTCGCCTTGAAAAGACTCTATTGTCTGCCGACTCGACTCCTTTAGGTACGATGTCCTTCTAGCAAGATGCCTCGCAGTATATCCTACAGGTTATGTCGAGGCGCCTATTTCACTTCTCAAACCAACAAAGACATATTATTCAAATTCTCAAATAAATGATACCAATCTTTCAGTCAGTCAGCATGAGATGCACTTTAATCTGTACTTTAACCGCTGTGGTTATTTTCTGGAGATTTCTTTTGCAAGTGAGTATTTTGTTTTCTTGAGGTTGATTGAAAACTACTCAAAGTTTCAAAATTTCAGAGTTCCATCCAATTTCCCATTAATAAACAACTCTCTTTGTTGTTTTCCTTTATTGCTGTTTTTTTTGTATCGTCTTAAAAAGGCAATTTAAAAATTGACACATAAGTTCGCAAAGTTGTTCTGTTATCCAATATGAAAAAGAAAACTCATTATGGCAAAAAAACACATAGAAAATAAGTTTCTGAAAAACATGTTTCCAATTATTCAGTCAGTCACCCTTAGGTGCACCTTTAGTCTTACTATAGTAGGTGTGGTATTTCACTAGGGCCGAGTAGCTCGTTTTCTCAGGTAAATCAAATGATCAACTGCAAGAAGTTGCCTTTAGAATTAAGGAATACAAGGAATTTATTATCCTCAGAAGCATGTTTCCTTCTTCAAATAAATCATAGAAATGTACAAAGTAGATGCCGCCAATATTTTGTGCTTACTTCTTTGTATTTTCGTCTCCGGTTATTTTTGCATCATGTCATTGAGCAATGCTATGTTGGGCACTTGAAATATAGCAGTATAGTATGTATTAGAAATGTTACCATGTACATATACCATGCTATGGAACTACGACGCACACTTAATACATAAGCATCTTATCACACTATGTTTATATCTACAATGTCTAATATGAATTCTATGTTGTAATATAGTACATCTTACATAAAATAACATACAATGTACGTAGATAGAGAAAACATTTTGAAAATTAAGGCTTCTGCTACTTTCAAGAAGTTTGTTTTTAGTAGCCTCCCTTTTTCATGAATGAACAACTACATGCAAACTAACAGTAACAAAATCAATAAAACTAAATTTAACTGCTCAAAAGAATTGTCAATTCATAACCACACATAAAAAGTATTTATCAAAAAATGTAATTCACATGCACCCATCATAACCAGTAATCTGAAAATTAAGAAATTAAACCTGATCTTTTTTATTTGCAAATTTAAAACATTTATGGACCGTCAACAAAATCTAGTGTTTTTCAAATCAACCAATTTATTCATGATCATATTGTGTTTTTAGCAACAATTAATTCCTGAAAGAAGAACAAAAAGTATACTGAATGTAAAAAAACTAAATTCATGAACAGGGGGAAACTGAAAAAGCCTATTAATAAAGCTGATAAGAATTTCTTCTGAATAATAACACATTTACTATCCAAAACAAACTGTTACGTATTCATGAACAGAGAATGAAGTAGATGATCATATTAAAACGAAAACAAATTCCTTCTTGGTAAATTCAAGATAAGGTATATAAGATATATAGGCAGACCACAACTATGATTTATCATCACATACATAATGTAAAATACTTTGGATTCAAATTAAATATACTTATTAAAACGACTGAAATGTAAACGGACCGCAATTTCAAATAGAAATAAGTATTTATATGCCTCATAAAATATTTACTATCAAATAATCCGATTTTAAGAGATATAGTCAAGAGCCTGTTGTATATTGGTCATTAAAGAACAATTATGTCATAAGATTTCTTTTTTAATATTCTTTGAATTATTTCACATCGCATGTCATAAACTAATTATTTGTAATGATTGAAGTCTTTCATATTTTACAACGAATCTTCATGGAGCCCTTGATGATGAAGAGATTGATATTAATAAATAAAAACTATTTTTCCAAAAAGGGGGTAATAAATATATATTTGAATGAGATCTTCATAGAACTAGCTTAAGAAAAAAAACAAATACAAAACAGGTTAAAACAAAACAATATTTTTCCTATTTATACCAATTTACATTTACCAAAAGTAAAGTAGCACCCAATAAAATATTTTAATGAGACTTGAATAAAAAGGTAAAGTAATGAAAGTGATGTGTGAAAACAAGTCACCATTTTCTTTTTGTATGAAAGAGAAATAAAAATTTAGCTTCTTTTTCTCATTTGATTAAGAAGTAGTTTTTTAAATAAATAAACGGGATATTCATATATGATCAAGTTTATTTTATGACCTTTATGTAGATGACCTTACTAGGAAATGTTAATTCCATCGTATCCCAACTTGCAGTTGGAAGTATATTTGGATAGTATTAGGCATCCCTCATTTCAACAATGACATTATCTTTCGCAAACATCTAGTAAACATATAATATCACATTAGACAAAGAGTAAGACCATTTGCCTGCAGGCTCAGAAAGAAAAACGGCAAAAATTGGACACATTTAACTATAATAGTAAGCTTGTATATTGTTAATGTTGATGCCTATGTAAATCAAACGTACTTGAAAATGTGTAATAAATACCACCACTCAACGCTTCTGGCACCTCCACTAGACAGATGCAACAGAAAAAGGTAAAAAAACATAATCGTATTACAACAAGTAAAAAATAGAGCCATTGGCTCTGTAGCTCATCAGGCTATATATTTGATTTTGCTTGTGGGTGTGGCCAATGTGTTTCCCCCCTTAGTAGGGGCTACAGGGTCACAAAATCTACAATTATAAATCTTCACTAGTCAAGGAGTCTGTACACTATATTTAAGCTTTCTAGGCCTTATGCTTCTGGAGAAGAAGATGGAAATAGGTTTTAAGCGCGTGGCCCCTGTACTCTTATTAGGGGCCACAGGGCAACCAAAGCTACAATTCATAATCCTCAATAGTCAAGGAGTCTGTACACAAAGTTTCCGCTTTCTAGGCCTTATGGTTCTGGAGAAGAAGATGAAAATAGGTTTTAAGGGCGTGGCCCCTGTGGCCCTTATTAGGGGCAACAGGGCCACCAAAGCTACAATATTTAAACCTCACTAGTCAAGGAGTTTGTACACCAAGTCTAAGCTTTCTAGGCTTTATGCTTCTGGGGAAGAAGATGAAAATAGGTTTTTTTATGGTGTGGCCCCTGTAGCCCTTATTAGGGGCCACAGGGCCACCAAAGCTACAATTTATAATCCTTACTAGTCAAGGAGTCTGTACACCAAGTCTATGCTTTCTAGGCCTTATGCTTCTGGAGAAGAAGATGAAAATAGGTTTTAAGGGCTTGGCCCCTGTGGCCCTTATTAGGGGCCACAGGGCCACCAAAGCTACAATTTATAATCCTCACTAGTCAAGGAGCCTGTACAACAAGTCTAAGCTTTCTAGGCCTTATGGTTCTGGAGAAGAAGTCGAAATTCAACAAATTTTATGGACGGACGGATGGACGGACAGGCCAGATGAGCTAAAAAGTGAGTGTGGTTCACTAGTACCCCGACCGTGCATCCCTGACCAAGTAAATTTCTGTGAACTTTCTGAAACTTAGACATTTCATTGTCCAGATCATTAATAGACATCTATTACACAGAATGAATACCATAACACCTTACCTTCTGCAACGGACTGTTGATAGGCAAAAGTGAACAGAACATCAACGAACTACCACATGTACAGAACACAGTTGCAAGAATAATTCAGCAAAGGCTAAATTTGATCATATCTCTTCGTTGCCTCTGAAAATAAAACTCAGTCAATATCTTACCTCATTCAAAACCTACAAGATTCTCTGCGCAAATTCAGTAGAATCGAAAAACAACTCTCGCAATGATATTCATGTTCTATGAATCAATAATTTGATCAATCAGAAATGAGTAAAAAATAGAGCCATGGGCTCTGTAGCTCATCAGACTTTTGATGGAAATAGGTTTTTAAGGCTGTGACCATTGTGACCCTTATTTGGGTCAAGGGGTCACCAAACCTAAAATGTAAAATCTTCATTGGCCAAGGACTCTACACACAATTTTTCAGCTCTCTAGACTTTTTGGCACTGGAAAAGAAGCTCAAAATAGGTTTCTAAGATTTTGACCCCTGAAACCCAATTTGGGGTCATGGGGTCACGAAATCTACAATTGAAAATCCTCATTGGCCAAGGAGTATGCACATCAAATTTCAGCTCTCTAGACCTTTTGGAACTTGAGAAGAAGATCAAAATAGGTTTCTAAGATTTTGACCCCTGAAACCCAATTTGGGGTCATGGGGTCACGAAATCTACAATTGAGAATCCTCATTGGCCAAGGAGTATGCACATCAAATTTCAGCTCTCTAGACCTTTTGGAACTGGAGAAGAAGATCAAAATAGGTTTTTAGCTCATCTGGCCTGTAAGGCCCGATGGGCTTATGGCATGGCATGGTGTCCGGCGTCCGTCCGTCTGTAAACTTTGTGGAATTTCGACTTCTTCTCAAGAACCATAAGGCCTAGAACGCTGAAACTTGATTAAAAATTGTAGCTTTGGTGGCCCTGTTACCCCTAATAAGGGCCACAGGGACCACCCTTACAACCTATCTTCATAATTTTCTACAAAAGGATAAGGTCGAGAATGCAGAAACTTGGTGTACAGACTCCTTTAATAGTGGAGATTATAAATTGTAGCTTTAGTGGCCCTGTGGCCCCTAGTACGGGCCACAGGGGCCACGCCCTAAAAACCTATTTTCATGTTCTTCTCAAGAGGCATAAGGCCTAGAAAGCTGAAACTTGGTGTACATACTCCTTGACTAGTGAGGAATATGATTTATAGCTTTTGTGGCCCCTAATAAGGGCCTCAGGGGCCACACACTCTAACCTAATTTCATCTTTTTCTCAAGAAGCATTAGGCCTAGAAATTCTTTTTCAGAAGGGTGTCCTCCTTGGGGTACTTACTGCATAAAATCTGTATTTTTTGCTATTTGACAGGTTGTGACTATTTTTAAAATAAAAATACAAAAAACATCGTTAAAAACGTGTTTTGTTATCTGTTGTTACTACCCTGTATCCAGGCCTAGCCCTAGCAGCGTCCCTAGCAACAGGGGCCTCTTATCAATCTGTCATCGAGGTGGACGGACGCATCTTGCTTTTCTCTCGAAAATTTTGCATTTGACTAAGTGTTCCCAATAAGAAAATGTCTGAAGACAAGGATAAAGCGAATGTATGGTGACCTATATTTATTATAGAGTAGAATAGGCCGCATTTTCTCGCATTCCTTCGCGTTGTGACTTAGAATTTTTTCAAAACCGTGCGCACCACGTGTTGCGTAATGGCTGAGAAAAATGACGAACATGGCGATTTCTCGAAAGATCTTTTCCGACTAGAGGATAAGTCAATCTTTCGTATGGATTTCGCTTTCATTTAAGCTCCCTTAGACTTTGCGATTTTTTCTTCACCTTTGTAAATTTACTGTGTGTTAATTTCTCATGGTCGGCAAGACATGTTGTTTACATGTTCTTTTCCTTTCAGGCTTTGTTATGATGCTTGCTTTGGGAAGCTTTTTCACATAACTTAGAGTAGGATTATACCTCTCTCCTTGTTGTTGTTATGCACACATGTATCTTTCTTTCTACATAATTGCATACACGCAGACTCAGACGGGCACAGCTTGTGCATCGACTCTGGCTGTTCCTCCTGCTCCAACTTCTCCGCTAGAACCAAGAAGAGGGGGCTTGACTTGGCGTTCTACAAGCGCCTCCACGCCGCAGGGGAAGAGGTGAGGGCTGCTACCCCCCCCCAGTAAGCAAAAAGCGAGTACAGAGACAGGTAATCTCGCCCCCCATTCCATCGGGCTCTCAGAGCTCCGATTTGGATGTGGGGGTGAGGGTACAAGACACACCTTCTCTAACTCTGCATGATATAAATGCATTAATCAAGGGGAAGATGAAGGGCATGTTGGGGGAGCTGGTGTAGGAAGTCCGTAAGGAATTTCCTTGCATCTCGTCCCCCTTTCTGTCCCGTGTCTCTGGTGCCGTGGACGTCTTCGATGCTGGTGCTGGATCGGGCAGGGGCCCGGGCGGTGCACCGGTAGCGATCAGTCAAAAGCCCCGAAAGGCCGGGTCTCCCTCGGCGACAATTATACGACCAATCTCCCCCACGCCTGGTTCGTCCGGGTTGGAGGATGCGGTCGGCGACCCCAAGAGTCGAGCCACGGGCTAGTTGCTCAACCACCTGTTGTGGAGCAGGACGGGGCGGCTGCGTCGGTATTCCGTATACCTCTCTTGCCTCCCGGTTCGGCTGCGGATACTCTCGACGACAACAAGTCGGATTCAGAGCATTCGGAGTCGGACATGGAGGTCAGGAGCGATGCAGGGTCCGATGCTGTCGACCTGTCTGTCAACTCTGCTGTGCGGGAGATCCGTGGCAAGATTGCCAAGGCTTTCCCGCGGACCACTGTCCCACAACAGGAGGCTGACTCAAACGAGTTCCGGCTCCCCGGTGGGGCTTTCGCTTCACGGAAGTCCCCACAGGTGCGACTCCGCATTATCCAATCAGTCAGGGATGACGCGATTTCTCCTCTCCTTTTGGGTACCCGCAAGCGCTTCGACCTTTTGGAGCTTCACAAGCGGTACCCATTGGGTGAGGAGGGATCGTTTGACGTCCCTGGCTGTGACAATGATGTGTTGGCCTCAATCAGCCTGGAGTCTCTTGTACTCCATGGCAGATGCGTCCCCCCTTCCGCGCTGGCGACGCCATCTTGAAGCAGCTGTTTCGGACGTTCGAAGGGACGTTTCGGGGCAGCTGCCAACAGATGCGTGTTGCGGTGCACTCGGCACCAGGCAGAGTCCTTGGCGGAGGGCACGGGGAAGAGCTCTCAGGTTCTTCTCCAGAGGCAGCTGACTGAGGCAAATGGTTGTCTGGCTCGCGACTCCATCCGGAGCTCCGCTGGCCAGATAATGAGCGCAGTGATGGGGCTGCGTCGGGTGTGGCTCAATTATTCCACCTTGCCACAACCCACCAAAAAGAGGCTGTTGGCTCTCCCGTTCGAACTCTGTGAAACCTTGTTGGGTGCAGTCATCAAGGACACCGCGGACCAACTCTCTAGGATCAAGGACGTCAAAGGCGCCCTTGGTCAGGTTGGCTCCAAGTTGAAGTCCCCCCTGGTCGACCCCCCTTCTGGACCACCGGCTAAAACCTACTCTGAGTGGAACAACTGTATGCCACAAGGGTTAGGTCTGGGTCAGCCAGGGAAGCGAGGCAAAAAGCAAAAAGGACAGCACCGCCCCAAGGGACAGCAGCAGTCTTTTCGGGGGAAAGGGGGCGCAATCAAGGGCCCCTAATCCCCTCTGTGCTAGAGTCTGTAAATCGTCAGGGGGCCGGATCGCAGCCAGTGACAATAGACATTGCCTAGACGAACCGCGCCTCGTTGAACCGCCAGGGGGCCAGAGTGCCGCCGGTTGCGGGGATCCGTTGTCTCGATCCGATCCTTCCAGTAGGAGGCCGCCTCTCTCATTTCCTTCCGGAATTGGAGAAGGCCACGTCCAATGCCTGGGTCCTGTCCACGCTCAGGGACAGACATTTGTCTCTATGGAAGAGTTGGCCACCTTCTACAGGAGTAAGGAGCACTCCGATGCCGTCCTCTCCAGAGCAGTATTACTCGACCCACTACCTGGTCACCAATCCTGGCACCTCACGAATGGACGCTCCACCGGGGGACATTCACGTTCATCAAACATTACCAACTTGACATGCCATCCAGCGAGCGTGCTCGGTTTGGCAAGTCGGTTCTCTCCAGTGGGCAGGGGCATGTACCCTCTAGCTGATTGAGCTTTTGGGATGTGTATATACAGAAAATATTGTACATTTTCTCAGTTCCGATTGTTCGTTTGGTGTCGAATTTTAGCGGGTACTAACATACTGACCACTAACCTATTCGCACAGTTTTTTCACTTGTAACCCTGGTGGTAATCATCCTCGGGTGATTCTAGCTTCTTTAAAAAAGAAGGGGGGGGGGGGACGTTTGATTTAAAACTTTATATTTGCCGAGTTTCGTCTGCGTAAGTTCATATATAACCCAGGGGTAGTCCTCGACAGTCTACACGGCGACAAGGTCACGTGACTTGGTGAGTGTGTTTTAATTCCTTGTGGTTTATTTAATTATTGCAGACAGAATTCCACTTCCGAAGATTTAGCTCTGGGAGTCTTCTTATGCAGTAAGTAGCCCAAGGAGGATACCCTTCTGAAAAAGAATCGAACAAACATGTAGAGGTTTCAGATTCTTTGAAGTGGATCCTCCTTACGGCCACCCACCTCCCCTTATTCTGTCTGGCGATGGCTAGATTGATAAGAGGCAGGTTTAGAGTTATCTGCCCCTGTTGCTAGGGACACCGCTAGGGCTAGGGCTGGATACAGGGTGGTAACAACAGATAACAAAACACGTTTTTAACGATGTTTTTTGGTATTTTTATTTTAAAAATAGTCACAACCTGTCATATAGCAAAAAATACAGATTTTATGCAATAAGTTCCCCAAGGAGGTTCCCCTTCAAGGAATCCAAATTGTACATTTGGTGACCCTGTGGTCCAAAGTAAGGGAGGAACCACATTTGCCACACCCTAAAGCAAAATGGATATCAAGCCTGATGAGCTACAGAGCCACTGGCTCTATGTTAAGGTTTTGACCCCTGTGACCCCATTTGGGGTCATGGGGTCATGAAATCTACAATTTAGAATCCCTATTGGCCAAGGAGTATGCACAGCTCTCTGGAGTCATTGGTTCTGGAGATTAAGTCGAAAAAGTGAAAGGTTACGAACGGACGCCGGAAGCGATGCTATGCCATAAGCCCATCGGGTCTTTCAGACCTGATGAGCTAAAAAGGGAATTAAAAATCATATGAACATATGCAGTTTTCGAATGACACCAAATGCCTTGCCTATAAAATGTTCATGTTCAATGGTTTTGTTAGTTCATTTCTTAAATAACAGACTGAACTAACTAAACTTTATTTACATTCAGGCTTCGAGCTGCAGCATAAGATATTAAGTTCATATTTACATTTATACATCATACACTATAACGTTATGTACAGCCGATACATTCATTATTGACATATGTACCATTGGTGTTAAAAAATTACTTCTTAAATAAAGACATGATGATTTCATAAAATATAGACAGCTAACTTGAAATTCATAATCTATTGGTATTAAATAATATATTCATTCGTAGATATGTGGTCTGTTATTGTTAAGAAGTAAATTCATTTGATTTTCCTTAGCGGGCTTTGTTAATCTTGGTCCCTGGGAGTTACGTCCCTTGAGTTGACGCCCGTTTCCGACGACGCCACGTTTTTTGTCTATGAAAATGTATTGATGCCTGTTCCACAAAATGAAGCCTTTTAATTCAACAAACCTGCCTTATTTCCATATTTTCATGGTCCCGCGAAGCGGATGCATCTTTGTGAGTGACATTAACGGTGTAATTAATGAGCTATTCCAAACAGAACTTTGAATGTTTACATGTCGCGTCCAAACAAAATGGCCGCCGAATCACAAGCAAGTGTTCATAAGAAACGTGATAGACATCCCCCAGGATATCTTAAAGACTATGAAACGAACATTGACCTAGATGATTCCTGTACACATATGTCTTTATTTTCTAACATAAGTAGACGTTCGGCGACGAGTGTTTTGAGTCGATTGTCGGACAAACAGGCTCTTGCGCTCGCTTCCCTCAGGAAACGAAATGAGCTTGACGAACTTAAACGTCGTCAATCCGAGGAAGAACAAATTGACAGTCTTATAACTGAAGTTGAAAATAAAGCTTTTGAAGCACAGATAAACGCGGAACGTGAGTTGTCAAACGCCCGCATAGCAGAGAGAAAGGCTAGCAAAGAAAGAGAAAAAATTCAGAGTCAGATAGGTAAAGAAAGAGACATAAGAATCGTGGAAAAGAGTTTAGCTGAATTAGATTTTATCAATTCAATGCTCGTGACTGATTCTGTACCTTCACAGCATGACACACCTCTCAACCCTAGTGCTACTGAGTATGTTCCAAAACCAAAGGCAGATCAAACCTATGTTGTAACTCAGGAACAAAGACAGTGTAATACCACACAAGCAATTGACCCTGTTAATCATCCACTTACCTCTAAACCACTCATTAACAACCAATCAATTATGCAAACATCTGTCATGCATCGGCCTGAGATTAACCCTCTTGGTGCCAAACCTACCACTGTTAACCCTCTCGCTGCCAACACTACCACTGTTAACCCTCTCGCTGCCAACCCTACCACTATTAACCCTCTCGCTGCCAAACCTACCACTGTTAACCCTCTCGCTGCCTTGCATACCAATGTTAACCCTCCTGCTGCTAGGTCTTATAGTGAAGATTTTCATACTGAGCACCCCAAGGTTGTGAAACTGCCTACCACTCACCCTCCTTCAACTCACCCACCTCTTCACCTTGATCATTCTCAATGCATGATGTGCATCCACCTGCTGTCTACACTTTCCAATCTCCACAAATGTCCTATGTTGCTGCTGATGTTGGTAATCTCAACTTAGACAGCCCTGTTAGTGTGTCACCAGTTCAAACCAATATTCCGCGCATGCCTATCACTTCTACACAAATTTCAGAACGACCACTTCTACCAAATGCATCTGAACTACTTCTTGCATCTTCATACGGCATGCCACGACCGACGTTGCCGTCATTTCGAAGTGGTTCGGAAAGAGATTTTGCAATGCTCAAAATGGCTTTTGACAATTTAGTTAGTGGATCTCAAGTGTCTCAGCAATACAAATACCAGCTGTTACTGGACAGATTAGGTGGTGCCCCCAAGCGTTTAGCAGAAGCTTATCTCTATGATTGTGAACCATACACAAGGGCTATGGCAGCACTTCAGGAGACCTATGGTCAACCAAGACAGCTGGTACAGAGTGAGATTGGTGCTATACTCAATATGCCACCCCTTCGAATAGGAGACTATGATGCCTTTGAAAACCTATCACTTTCCCTTAGTACCCTCATTGGTATGCTCCGTTCACTTGAAGGTTCCCATGGAAGTGAACTGACATGTGGTTCACATGTTGATCGTATACTTGGTAAGCTCCCCCCTGGTACCAGAGATAGTTTTGTTGAACATTGCATTAGTAAGGGCATACTGAGACCTGACGACTGTAAGTCGTATACCCTAATTGACCTGTCTGACTGGTTGAGGACCAAAGCAAGAGCAAAGAAGATTGCACATAAAGCAGCAACCTTGTACCAGCCTCCAAGGCTAGGTCGGGATGTGCCATACATCAGGAAACCACCTACCCCTACTGCAGTATTCTCTACAAACAGTACACCGCAGCGAAACCGGACGCCACCTTCACACTCTCCATACCAGCAACCTGAACGAACTGGATATTGTGCGTATTGTAATGGAAGCCATCACATCACCAATTGTTGTGATTTCAGAAAGCTTTCCCCCACAGATGTAAGGAAATGGATCCGGGACAACAACCGGTGTTCTGCATGTGCCCGTAAGCATCAGTTAAAGGCCTGTAACCTCCACAAACCCTGTCAAGTGTGTAACAAGCTTCATCTCTCCATATTGCATGATGCTAACACAAACAGAGACCAAGCAAAGGTCAAGCAATTCTTTGTGGACCAGCCTAACAATCCAGTCATGCTAAAAATCGTACCTGTCTACATCCATGGACCTCACGGTCGTCTCAAGACCCACGCCATCTTAGACGACGGATCGATGCGCACTATGGTGATGTCCTCACTGGTTAAATCCCTTTCCCTCCCCTCAAGGCCAGACAGGATCCTGTTGTCTACAATCAAGCGAGGGAGATTTGACTGTCCTGGTCAAGCAGTTAAGCTCACCATTTCTTCAGTTGATACCCCAGATGTTTGTTTCCAGATTGACAATGCCTTCACCTCTGAGGATATTCGACTGTCAAGCTACACCTACCAAGTTGATGCCATTAAAAGCCAGTACCCTCATCTACAGGATAAACCACTACCCGAGATAACTGATGTGAAGCCTATGATCCTGATTGGGTCTGACAATGCAGACCTTATCACTCCCGTGAAGCCAATACAATTTGATGCACCAGGTGCCCCGGTCGCTGTGTGCACATCACTAGGATGGACTCTTCAAGGACCGTCCCCTCATGAGACCTCACAAAGCGAAGCCTGTCTATTCACTGAAACTCACCATAGTCAAGATAACCTCTTTCAACAAGTTGAGAAACTTTGGCAGATGGACGTTATACCCTATTCAGCAAAACAAGTTTCAAAGTCAAAGGAAGATAAGTTTGCCCTGTCTCTTCTGGAGGAGAAGACTGTCAGAGTACCTGTTAAGTCTGGTGAGGACACTAGTCTTCATTACGCCACACCACTGTTGCGGAAACCAGATGCTAGCTCACTATGTGTTCCACTTCAGGTCATGATGCCTAACTTGAGACGTACTGAAAAGCACCATGCAAGTAAACCTGAACTTACAGAGGTCCACAACGATGCCATCAGGAAACTTGTGAATGAAGAATTTGTTAAAGTGGTTGACAAAGATGAAGCCGATGAGTCCCAGGAATCCTGGTATATTCCTCACCATGTGGTAACTAACAACAACAAGTCTCGTTTGGTATTCAACTGCTCCTTTGAATACAAGGGACTGAACCTGAATAAGCAACTCTTACCAGGTCCGTCTATTGGATCTTCTCTCCTTGGAGTCTTGCTAAGGTTCCGAAGGAACAAGATAGCCATTTCTGGAGACATCAAAGCCATGTTCCACCAAGTTCGTCTTCTCCCTGAAGACCAAAGTACCCTAAGATTCATATGGCGTGATATGAATGACAACAAAGAACCAACAATATACCAGTGGCAATTACTGCCCTTTGGGACCACATGCAGCCCCTGCTGTGCAACGTTCGCACTGATGAAGCACGCTCGTGATGCCGAACAGCAACATCCAGAAGTGATGAGATGTGTCGATGAGGCCTTTTATGTTGACAATTGCCTTGACAGCCTGAAAGACCCCTGTGAAGCCAAGTCCCTCGTGATGAACCTCCGGAAAGTTCTTGCTGAAGGTGGATTCAATATTCGCCAATGGGCTAGTAACAAGCCAGAGGTACTGTCCGACTTGCCCCCTGAAGCAAAGTCTACATCCTTTAAACTTTGGTCGACCCTGGACCAAGGAGATGTCAATGAAGCCGCGCTAGGACTGCACTGGAAGTGTGATTCAGATACCCTTGCTTATCGTCATCGCACTGTTAACTATGAGACATTGAACATGAGATCAGTTTACCAGGTCCTAGCAACACAGTATGACCCCATTGGATACCTCACTCCATATACCTCACGAGCTAAGGTTATCATCCAGGATATGTGGAAGGGCAAATCAGCCTGGGAAGAGGAGATCACCTCACAAAGCCTCCGAAAAAAGTTCACCGAGTGGGAATCAGAACTAGATGAGATCTCCAATGTCTGTATCAACAGGTGCTACATCCCCACTTCTTTCGAAGCAAACAATATCCAACAGCAACTTCATGTTTTCTGTGATGCCTCTGAGCGCATCTATGGATCAGTTGCTTACCTCAGATCAGAGAACACTGAGAATGATGTACATGTCAGCTTTGTATCTGCCAGAAGCCGTGTTGCACCCAAGAAACAGCTCTCCATGCCCAGACTTGAACTTTGTGCTGCCCTGACTGGCGCACAGCTTGCAGACACCTTGAACCCTGAGTTAGGCCTTTCAATTGCCAGCACCTTTCTCTGGAGTGACTCCACCACTGTCCTTACCTGGTTGAAGTCAGACTCATGTCGCTATAAGGTTTTTGTTGGCACAAGGGTTGCAGAAATCCAGTCTCTCACCCCATTTGAGAACTGGCATTACGTCAATACAAAGCAAAACCCTGCTGATGACCTGACCCGAGGGAAATCGCTAAAGGAACTGTGTGATGAATCACGTTGGCGTAATGGACCACCCTTTTTAAGGGAAATACCTGAACAATGGCAGTCAGCTGAGGCCAATTCCCATGACACTGACCTGTCTGAAACAGAGTCCGAACTGCGTAAAACAACAGTTGTGTTCAATACCAATGTATCAAGCCTTCCAGATCCTGCTAAGTACGATACCTTTGATGGCCTGGTGAACGCATACATTGAGAGTGTTGACGGGGCGGCTGAGAAACCAATCTCTGATGTAGAGATGATGCTGTTTCAAAGAGTACAAGAGGAGTGCTTTGCTGATGAAGCAAGAGCCCTCAAGGCTACGAGGCCAGTGCTGACTACCAGTAGATTGATTGGGTTAGCTCCAGAGTATGACCCCACTACTAAACTCATCCGTGTAGGAGGTAGACTCAGAGAAGCAGAGGACATTCCTGAGAATGTGAAACACCCTGTTCTTCTAGATCCTACCCATAACATCACCAAACTATTGATCAAACGATATGACGATATGCTCAAGCACTATGGACCCGAAAGACTGTTAGCAGAGATCCGAAGAGAGTTCTGGATACTACAAGGCCGTGAAGCTATTAAGAGACACCAAAGAGAATGTCTGGAATGCCAGAGACTCCGTGCAATGCCTAAGCTACCCAAGATGGCAGACCTACCCAAGGCAAGACTGAGACTGTACAAGCCTGCCTTCTATTCTACAGGTGTTGATTGCTTCGGTCCTATGTGGGTTAAAGTAGGACGTAGGCAGGAGAAACGGTGGGGGATTGTCTTCAAGTGCATGACAAGAGCAGTGTACCTAGACCTACTTGAGAACATGGACGCTGATGCCTTCCTAATGAGTGTGCGTAGGTTCATATCTTACAGAGGTAAACCCCATGAGATATTATCAGACTGTGGTACCAACTTTAAAGGAGGAGACACAGAATTGATGGAGGCCTTTGAAGCTATGAACCCAAACATCCGTGACCAGTTGATGCCTCACAAGATCATCTTCAAGTACAACCCTCCTTATGCACCACACTTTGGTGGAGTGTGGGAAAGAGAAGTCCGATCAGTAAAGCAAGGGCTAAAGGCTGTCCTTGGAACTCAAGCAGTTACAGAACCAGTCCTCAGAACAGTGATGTCAGAAATATGTGCAATTCTGAACTCGAAACCTCTTGGCTACATCTCCAGTGATGTTGCCGACATTGATCCTGTGACACCAAATTCCTTGTTGATGGGAAGACCAGACACCTCACTTCCACAAGTGGTCTACCCAGAAGATGAGCTTTTGGGTAGAAGGCGTTGGCGACACTGCCAAGTGTTAGCTGACCAGTTCTGGAAAGCCTTCATCCGACGATACCTCCCTACGCTACAACCACGTGGTAAATGGCACAGAGATCATAACCGCATCTCTGTGGATGACGTGGTGATGATTATGGACCCCCAACAGATTCGAGCCAACTGGCTCGTTGGACGGATGACTGAGGCTCCCCAGAGCTCAGATGGGAAAGTACGAGCCGCGAGAGTGTGTGTTGGAGAACACACTTATCTGAGACCTGTGTCGCGCCTTGTGAAGCTACCTAACATGAATGAGACTGACTGATAATAACACATGATCATGTCCATGAACTGTGTTTGGATAATGTGCTTATGACCAAATTCTGATTCCTCCAGTTACACTACCCCCTCAAACCTAATTCAGATGCCATGGATACATACTCCATTCAAAGACTCTAAATGTTTGACACTGTTTATTATAGATTTCTCAAAGGAAGGTCCTGACTAATTTGCATGCTTCGTTATTATAGGTTTATTGCAAATTTTGAAAGTTTTTCAAATTTTGGGGGCGGCTGTTAAGAAGTAAATTCATTTGATTTTCCTTAGCGGGCTTTGTTAATCTTGGTCCCTGGGAGTTACGTCCCTTGAGTTGACGCCCGTTTCCGACGACGCCACGTTTTTTGTCTTTGAAAATGTATTGATGCCTGTTCCACGAAATGAAGCCTTTTAATTCAACAAACCTGCCTTATTTCCATATTTTCAGTTATAGCGATATCTATTCATATGTTTTACTATTTATGATTCTGAGACATACATATGAATAGGGAAATTCGTCACGATCATGATTAAAAGTACATGGAACGCATCTTTCACTCTGGTTCGTCACCATCTGTAGCTACCTGTTTCGATTGGAAGAAAATGATTCGAAGTGAGGGGAATTTAAATATAAGTTCAGAAACAAATCATTCTGCTTTTAATAACCTTTACAAGAAGAAATCTGCCAAATTCTCCATATACCATATAGTTAGATTTCTTTTCCGCAGCGATGTTAAATGTTTAATAAAGCGCATGTGAACATATTCATGATCAAAACAAGAAATAACTTTAAAACCCCAGACTTCACATCAATATAAATTTCATGTTCTCAAACTTCGTGTCAGCTTGTGGACATGTAAGAGATTACCAATGTTTTGATTTAAAATTGAAACTACAGCTGTTTATCATCTTCTAGATTATTGAAATTATACAAACTGTACACCCTCCGCCTTACATTTTATCATCTATATCTGTAGAATTGTCATCCATTATAACAAATAGACGGAATTGGAAGAAGATTGAATGTTTTCTAGATCTTTTTAATCACCCGCAAAGAAGTTAGTATATTATGTATCTTGGAGCATCTCTCCTAATCGCATGACAATATGTGAAGTGATACACATCTCTTTTCATTGGTTATGATAACAGAAGGGTTACTTCTCTCGACAGGTCTCACCTTGTATCTTTTTCTATAATAATGATATACCCCATTCTCTCCCCACAGAGGCAGACCAAGTCATGTTGATTTAGCCTCTGTTCTATTACGTAGAAATCCGTGGGTTCCGGCAGTTTCCCCTGGCGGAAAAAACTGAGTCACAATACACTTGAACTTCTTTAGCAAATGACAACTTTTTCACGCATGGAAAGGGTGGTTCATATCACAATGCTTTTGCCTTAAATCAGTAGCCAAAACGATGATTTAAGAACAGCGTCGCTGATTGCTCAACTAACTTTGATTGCCTCCAATCAGGTATCTTTCATTCTCACCCACAAACTCGGCGTAATATAACAGAGGCTAAATCAACATGACTAGATCTGCCTCTGTTGGGGAAGAATGAATATACCTTTGCAATAATAATAATTATAGATTATAGATTAAACCTTTATTAAACTTTATTTCATTCCTTTCTATGCTAATGATAAAATGTCAAGGATAAATTAGCCTTGGGAATTAATATTAGGTACGTTTCTTATGCCTAAAGACTAACATTTTATTTGACTCGTATTATAGTCATACAATTCACCACCACTGGACTCATTACCTTATCGTGGTGTGGTGGTTTGTGTGCTTCGACGACCCCGAGAGCTATGCCAGCTGGAGCGTACATGCTCCTGGTAGGGTCACTCAAGCTGGACAGGTCGACGGGTAGAAGCCAGACCAAATTTGAGTCCTCCTAAAACCTGCCTTCTATCTCTTACTATGCCTTTCTTCCGTCTTGTCCCTCAACCTTTCGATCCCTTTCTCCCTGATCTGTCTACTCTCTTTTGGATGGCAACATCCACGTGTTTAATAACTGAAATATTGTTCAAAACACGTTAAACACCATCTCAGTCACTCACTCATAGAATTCACTTTCCTTTCAGTCATGACAAATTTGCTTAATGACTTGATCCAAATTTCTTGCTAAACAGCTTGGATGTTGGGATTTATCGTGTACTCAATGAAACTTGGGAAAGTAATATAAGAGTACAATACGGAATACGTCTTCAAATTCCGTTTTGCAGTCAAGTTCCTTATCGCAAGGCTGCAGGTTCTTTTTTCAAGATCAAGCAATTCAGCACATCAAAACTATCCTTACATAACTAAATTTTCCTAATCAAAACATCAGAATTATTATATTTCAATGCCTTAGTAATAAACTTACTTTATCAAACGATAAAGGAAAAAACAAGTGTTATTACGTTTACGTCACAATACATCACAGATCAGCAGGTCGGATTTATCGGGCGGAGTCAAATTACAAATTTGATATAATATCATGGAGGTTTGTGTCAAACGTTAAAATCAACACAAATTTTAATGTAAATTGATGTAAAATTGGGTTTTGGAATCTTTTAAGTTTACAAGAAAAACGTTAACCCGTCATTATTTGGTTTGTCCGCTGCCACAACATGATCCCTTCTGATTGGAAATTTACATATAATCTTAAGAGCCATGTTTTCAATGTAGCATTTCTAAGGTGATAGAGCACCATTACACGCTGTATTCACAAATCCTTATTAGGACCATTTAAAAACCAGTGAACAATCACAATATGACATCTTGTTGACTGCATATTGTCTATGTCCTCTCCACTTTCAAACTGTGAACACTCCTTTACATTGAAATACCTTTATTCTTTCTTCAACACCTGTATTTTTACATTTAAAAAAGATTATCTGTCAATCAACGAACTGACGATCAATATCCAAAGCAATGAATTTAGCTTTTTTGAAGACATTTTTAAGTAACGTTCTTAGAAAGTTAATATACACATAGCAATCTTTAATTTGACCTGCTTGTGCCTTTGTTAGAATAGTATTTCCTCTATTTATGTGTTACAAGATCAATAAAACCATGCCTTCAAACACTCAGGAATCTACGATTATGTTGACGGTTGTCTATACTGACAAGGTAAATTGAATTTTATGAAAACTGTAATTGATCGTGATAGACAAGTTTAACCAAAGACAGATGTTATGAGAGATAAAGAAGTTATTAAGGAAGACGTTAACTCACTCAAAGAAGAGAACAAAGAAGAGAAACATAGAGAATACTGCACGTGGTCTCAATAGATACGAACTATCGACAAAAGTTTCCTTCCGGTGGTATTTGACTGAGCGAAATGTTTTGGAAAAGTCAAGAAGTTTTGGAAGGTCAAGAGTTTCATATAATTATCTAATGAGACCAATTGTGGGTTTTTTTTATGACACACGTTTAGAATAGACACATTTGTTAATGATACTCATTTTCATGAATGTCATCAAGGAAGCAATTCCGAAAAACCAAAACCGTATTCAATAACCGAATGCGTAATAATCGACGTTCGTGATGTAACCAAAGTCGCTCATATAAACCTCTGACGAAAGAAGATAGTTACGAGGTTTGATCAGATAAACCAAAATAAAAATGTCAAAAAAGGTCAAATTAATCGATGATGAGTTTTGATTGAGGATTTTTAAATAACGTTTGATATAGAAAATGGAGAACGTAAACATTCTAAATGAATGTTTCGAATTCGAATCTGTAAAGGCTCTCCTCTCGGTCAGCTCGCCATGTTCAAGCGTCAAGGCTGACGTGTGTCGGTGTGGTTAACATGGAATGTCTTTTTATGTAATAGAAAACGTTTGTTGAATGTATGGCTAGTTACATTCCCATTTATTTGAGCTGAGATATAACATCAATTGTGCAGCAAAAGCATTGTGCATATTGTAAGGACTTCAATTAAATATAGAATGAAATTAACAAAACGCTGACTCTGATACTGTGAGTCCAAATAACATAGTTAACAAAAAGGAGTAATTACACTTGATATTGGGCTTCAGTGATCAAGAATCATGACTTTTAAGCCTACGTGGTAAACTTAATGCCAGTAACAGAAGTGGGAAATTAATAATAATCATCAAACTTGCAATGACTTTTCAATGAGAATCTAGTTTTCCTGAAAGTGAAACAGTCCTTGATTAAATACAAAAGTAAAACCTATAGCTCCTTCTTTATGACATTATGAAGGATACAAAACATCAACAAAATGAATCCATAGCTTTTACAAGAAAACATGGAAATATTAATCTTTTATTTCAAGTGAACAGGTTAACGTTTTGAATGTATCTGTACACATGCTCCTGATTTTGAGTTTGGCACAAAGTGAAACATAAAAAGTAAAGGTGCATTGTCCATCATGAATTCTGTTATTTGAAATGCACTTAAAATCGGTCTCATATTTGATTCTAATGTGAAGCACCTAAGGCATTGTCCATTAATTTAACAATGAGAATTCTTCAAAGCCATTAGTGTTATGAAGTTTCAGACAGACAGACAGACATTTTATTCAGTAAAAGGCCATTGGCCCATAATACATACACAAAATGATTATTTGCATGAGCTTACATAAACACATTTGAATTTCTAATTTTCCTTACTTGATGTAAAAATAGACATACATTTTTGATAATTTCTATATTTGTTGAGGACATAAGATTTGCAAAAGTATATTGTGACAATGTTTTTTTTAAATATCTATCAAGAAATATATTCCTTATCTCTGTATACGCTTTACAGTAAAGTAGAACATGTATTTCATCTTCAATTGAATTAAGATTATATTTTTTACAAAGTGAAGTTTCTATTGAATGATAGCCTTTCATTTCAGAGATTACATCCATAAAATTCCACTTTGCTCAAGAATGATATTATTCCAATGCTGTTATTGGACCTTCATTTATTTATTGATAATAATAGTTTTGGTATCTTTTATAGCGCTAAATCCATCAAATATATGCTCTAAGCGCTAGCAATAGTAGGAGTGAAGAGGAGTGTTATATACCCAGCCCACCACCAAGACTAAAATGGGGGATAGAGCATTCTCAGCTGCAGCCCCTAAACTCTGGAACAGCCTCCCAAACTCCATCAAAGAAATAGCAGGAAGAGAATCTTTCAAGAAGGCCCTTAAAACTCATCTTTTTAAACTCAACCAATAATATCTCCCACAGACTCTATCTTTCCTCTTCTCAGCGCCGTTGAGCAAAATGTTTTGGAAACAGGCGCTATATAAATTCATTATTATTATTATATCTCATATAGTGTCCAGGAACAAAACAGTTCAATGTAGTATTGTGGCAAGTTCAGGTGGTGTACCAATTTGTATCTTATCATCTATAATCTTACTTTTCAAAGAATTGTGTTGCTCATAAAAGACGGTCATTGAAACAATGCCCATATGATAAAGTAAAGATTGTGATGTTGATGTCACTGCATTTGTTTATTCTAAATGATATAATATATTTTCAAACAAAAAATATCTTGAGCCAACTGCATGTTTTGTTGTTCAGCTGCTTCAACTTTCGATGAAAAGAGATTACCTATGCAATCGTGAAAACAGTGGTAACTGTGACATTGTAGTAACATATGTGCTGCGAAAAAGCTTTTTACATTGTTAAATTAATAGTAGGATTCCACATATCCGGATACGAATATACGATTAGAATTTAGAACATATTATCATAAAGATGGCTTATTGCTAATATTTGACACATATTGACATATATATATTGTTAACATAAGCCTGATCAAAGAGACAAGTAAAGACAGTAACATGTTAAATTAATTCAAATGCCCGTGCTACAATGCTTCTGGCTGATTAATAACTTCAAAATACGACTTGGCATTTGGAAAAATAAAACAAGCTTGCATTAAAAGAGATATAATCTTACACCTAATCTTAGCTTTCAGGTTCATCAAATGTTAGTTAATATCACGATGTTAACAAGTGCTTTTTGAAGGGGACCTGGGACATGTAAAATCAGAGCTTTTCTACTCGCTAATGTTATATTGAAATAAAACGTCTGAGTAGCACATAAATCAAGGCATTTAATGGATTGTTAACTACTTCACACTGATTTATAGGAATCCAACAACATTTCCAGTAAATAAACACACGCATTGTTTGCAGTAAAAGTGAAACAATTTTCTTTACTGTTTTCTTGTATGGTGTTAAAAAGGGCATATTAGTGTTTGTTGACACAAAGTTGGACAACATGTTGTTTTTGTGGCAGGTTTTATTCATCCATAGTTTATAATCGAATTAATTAACTATCAAAATAAAGTGATGCCAAAAAGTGTCTCTTTTTAGAGGATAGGAATATCTTTGTTAAAGAGGTTATGCAATGTATTTTTTCTAAGGATGATAGATCAATATCTCCAGTACCATTATCTATAGGAATGCAATGAGCATGTAATTGAGATAATACACACATAAATGAGACTTTTAATCAGCATTTTATACCCGGTTTTTTAGCCGAAATTAACAGGCGAACACTTTGAAAACTCATTAGACCGTGACGCCCCGCCCACCGTGCCTGTCGCCACTTTCGTATCTACGATACAGTAATGTCTAGAGACTAACCTGCTTCAAACCAATAGATTTATGTGTTAAATTCTGATTAATAAAAAAACAAGAGGCAAGTACGATAATATCTAAGAAATACTCTGTACTACTTTTGTTTTCGGAATCGCTTTGATGGATGTGAGTGTACCGGAATATATGCGGAATGTTATATGCAAAACAGTGTGATCCCAAACAGAACATTGTTTCATTTTCAATTCGATTTGAAACCTTATATATATTGAATAAATCAACCATTTGTAAATAATGTTTCATTATTTTATTATTGATATGTGTTGTAAAAACTACGGAGATTGATCATAACATACTATAAATTATCCACTGTGGCCTATCTTTCTTTTCATAAGAGAAAAAGTATAATAAACACTTTTCCATTCCTTTCGAACCACTATGGTAAAATTATCCACCGTCTAACATATCTTTATATTTTATTTATTGCAATAAACTCACCAAAAAATGACATTTTAGGTATTCGATTGTGGAAAATATTCGTTTTGTTCACTGAAAATATAAACGATTTGTTATTTGTCACCGTCTGAAATAATAGTCAGTGTATGTTATGTAAGATTCAGCAAACAACAGACCATCAGATTATCACTTTAAACGGACATGTCTAGTCATAACGGCGCCAATTTAACGAGGCAGTCGCCGTTTTGCGTCATTTGATAGGGCTTTGAAATATTCGATACTACATGTTTATACAATAAAAATTGTCTTGAATACATCGTTATTGAGACGTCGGATATCTAAGCTATTGTGTTTTTTGGTGAATATTTGTACATGTATGTTAAATGAACGCTCAAAAATGTGTCATTACCCGTTGAAAAATGATCATTAGGTGAAACTACTCACCTACTGCTACGTCATAGAAGGTTGACACGCTCGAGACACGCTTCAGTGACCACAGATTCTGTTCGCCGGGGCTAATTGGGCAGTGTATTTTAAGAGCCGTAATTAGGCAGGTTACGGTCGGATTTCGAAAATTTTAAGTTGACTCTTATTTAAATTGCAAGCCCCTTTTTATGAATCCCGAAAGTGGCCATAGACCATTTCAGTCCCCCTTTAAGCTTAAAGCCCTCGATTACGACGTAACATAATCATATTCATTCGTTCCAAAAAGGTTAAACCACAGCAGCTATTAGACCTCATGCAAGCTCTTGTCAGGACAGTATCTGCTCTTTGACGCATATGCATCAATGCCCAATCTGACAATAACTATTCTGTGGATTAACTTTATATCTTAGAGCTCAAACGTAAATAGAACGGGAAAACACAAACTCTGTATAACTCAAATATCTGTTTAACTGTTATCAAAAGTCTGCAAAAGATCACTGCTTGCAGTGTAACAGGAGATAACATTGATTGACAACTTGAAACAGAAGCATTCATTTTATCCTCCATAGATGTGTGTTTCAGATTTCCATAGTGAATATTATTCCTTGTAAGGATTGCAATTACCGATAACGTTTCTGCCTCTCTCCATCAAAAGTTTCAACCATGCAACATTTTATCCGTATAAATATTTCATGACCCCTTTTAAATACATTCCATTGATTTAAACATCAAGCAACATGCTATTTTGGCTAGAGTATTTTAAATATACAAGTTAACAATATGTCTTAGATTCTTAAATTTCTCCTAAGACATAATTGTTACCTTTAATGACCTAAGTTTCGGAAAGCCTATTCATTCGGTGTCAACTAAGGGTTTTGTGGCTCTGAGGTTTCATAGTGCATGTAACTAACATATCACGATGCTAATGACTTGAAGGTGGAAAAAGGCCCGGATGTAAAGATCTAGAGATAATCAATGGCGCCATGATATTTGTTGACATGCTTCTGTTTCGAATATTTCCATGGAGTACACAAGTTGAAGTGGTTAAAGGTCAGTAGGATATTCTCGTGACAACATAAAAAAGTCTTAATCAGTTTATTAATGTGCCTTTCATATCCAGTATTATATCATGGATATACTTAAACAGTGTGTATGTGGTTGTAAAATCAGGATTAAGCCACGAAAGCGTTACTTTATCTGAAAATATAAACCTGATCTGTTTTCTTTGACAAAAAAATCATCGACGGTCAACAAAAAATAGTATTTTCCTAATCTTAAAATTTATTTAAATTTGATTTTCAAGCTACAATTAATTCCAACAAAAACTACAAAAATGTATTCCAAAAAATACACTTAAAGGTTAGTTTATGCACAGGGGAAAACTTAAAAAGCATTTTGATAAATCTGACAGGAATTTCTTCTTAACATTAACACATTTTCTTTAATGAAAAAAGTAAATCATGGACCAAATGTGACGTAAATGGTTAAACAGTTACCCCAATTACGAAGTAAGAAAGTATTTATTCATAATTGTTCAAATTTATATTTATATGAATCTTATAAGAAACGTTGTTTTACATAGTGAATATGAAAGTATCAAGCATGCCTCATGTTATGAGTCAGATAGGCGAGTTAAATGGGTATAACCCCAATCTGGCACATAACAAGTATTTATAAAGATATCACACAACAATTTGAAAACTTAAAGTGGATTTAATACAAAATAGGATAAGATTCTGATACAAATGCTAACTGCAAGAGATTACAATGTATAAATTCACAAGGATAAACTGGCAGGCTAACAAAAGATTTAGGGCTTAACAATATAAAAATATACTCATCACCGACATGGATTAACCGACCTGGTACATGCACAAACCAACAACTGACTCACAATATTGCAATGCCCCTTTTAAACCTGTCAGTGAATTCTACAAGCTTCTAATTAACAACAATTACCCAAGCGTTTTAACATTAGACAAAGGGTAGTGAGAAGACATTAGCAAACCAGTCAATTAAAAGAACAATAGCCCCATAAGCTAACCTATACTTGAAGATTTTCACTTGTGAAAGGATTTAACATGTACATACATATAACACTCCCCCTTTGAAAAAGAAGTTTTCCATAAAATGAAATATAATGGACAACTTCTACAATAAGTATAGAATTTTTCATCATATAAAAAGTACAATGCATCATGAACAAATATGTTAATCAACATTGTTATATGGAAATCAGTAGCAAATATAATATAGGATATTTCTACCTATCAGGACACTTTGCAATAAAGTACTCCACAACCGAACAGGCCACTTCAAACTGTTAGCTATCTTCTCAAAATGTAGAAAATAAGTGTCAACTTCACTCTCTCTAAACCGAGGCACTAACCTGACATACCTTGTGATATCAACATCACTGTGAGAATTGCCCTGTATTTTCAACTTCTCCATCTGAAATTCATGTTCTAACTCTATCTTTCTCAAGTTCTCACGCTCCCTATGTTCCAACTCCAACTTTCTCAACTCAAACTGACGCGCCTCACGTCTCTCTATTCTACTAGTCTCAACATCCTGAAGACCTTCATCATCAACTCCTTCCACAATCTTCTGGCTAACCAAATAATCCAGGAGAACATTCTGAATTGTAGGTTTACGAGCTGACTTATCTACACTTATCCCATAATGGCTTGTTACTTCAAGCAACTCAGAAACCTTAAGCTGGAGAATACTAGCCTCAGTAATGTTCTTCACAAAGATAGCTACATCAAAACTCATAATGAGCTAAAGAAATTGTTGTGATCATCTGAATAAATTTGAAATAGCAAACAAAATGGCAAATAGAACGAGAGCAAAGCTGCTTTCCCTTTAACCCATTACAAGTTACAAATTAGAAGGTTCAAAATCGGACGAGCCCCCAATTGTTATGAGTCAGATAGGCGAGTTAAATGGGTATAACCCCAATCTGGCACATAACAATTATTTATAAAGATATCACACAACAATTTGAAAACTTAAAGTGGATTTAATACAAAATAGGATAAGATTCTGATACAAATGCTAACTGCAAGAGATTACAATGTATAAATTCACAAGGATAAACTGGCAGGCTAACAAAAGATTTAGGGCTTAACAATATAAAAATATACTCATCACCGACATGGATTAACCGACCTGGTACATGCACAAACCAACAACTGACTCACAATATTGCAATGCCCCTTTTAAACCTGTCAGTGAATTCTACAAGCTTCTAATTAACAACAATTACCCAAGCGTTTTAACATTAGACAAAGGGTAGTGAGAAGACATTAGCAAACCAGTCAATTAAAAGAACAATAGCCCCATAAGCTAACCTATACTTGAAGATTTTCACTTGTGAAAGGATTTAACATGTACATACATATAACACTCACTTCAACAATTACATTTTTTGCAACCCTCTAAATAACATATATCTCAAGTGGACAAGAAAAAGACTTAAACCATTTGCAAAGTAAGACTCTCGCTATTTGCATGACAAAGTAGATTAGCGTTCCGAAATGGGACTAATTGAAAGTTCAATCTTGTGACTATGTCTATGTAAACTTAATGAACATATGTGCTATGAAACCATAAGATTAGAAGCTTCTGGTATTTGATAAAAAGATCACCTTGAACAATCGATAATTTTATGTAACATCACATACGGTTTGCATAAGCCTGCATGAAGTAAACACAGTCTCAAAAGTATCTTGTAGTGAGTTAAATGTTTAATAAATTGATGAACCAATTGATAATAATAAAATGTAGTAAATATTGAAGGTATAATAAAATATAATTTAAGTCAGACTTACTTTGCTTTGAGAAATCAGTAGTACAAAAACAATTTCCGGTAACAACTTATTATGTGTGCATTTGGGTCGTTTGTATTGAACGAGTAGATGTCATGGACGCGGAGGAACAAGGAGTTCAAAGAACGAGTTGTTCCTCCGCGTCCATGACATCTCCGAGTTCAATACAAACGAACCAAATGCACAATTATGATATTTTGTAGTATTAAAACCTTATAAACGTTTTTACAAGTAGTTTGGAATTTCTTAAATTATCTTAGAAGACGTACTGGGCATTTATACATAATACGAACAAGGCGATGACCCAGAACACGCTCGAGTAATGATTTGATACTTCAATTATATATTTATTTTCTCATTACTCTGCTCAGTTAAACAAAAAACTAATGTTTTGAAAACCAATATATTTATATAGTGCTGAATATGAAAAACCAAAATATTTCAGGGTATCGAGCGACGAACATCGTCGGCTATGACGTAATAATGACGAATATCGCTACCGATGCTCTTGGAATTTGGTTCAGGATTTCCTGTTTTAAAGTGTTTTGCAGTTCCTTTACTTATGATAACTCTAGTTTCTCACTATTTTATTTTTCAATGTCGTATTAAAAAGTCTGTTTTTATCAATGCATTGAGATACATTAATTTTGATGCATTAGTTAGAAAAATTATTGTTACTTGCGGAAAATTCCGAGAATTGCCGAATCTTAGAACCGGCAGGCGTTCAATACGAATTTTCGAGTGCAATACCGAATTTGAAGACGTATTCCGTATTGCACTTTTTTATTACTATCCTAAGTTTACGTGAGTAGGTAATAATGCTTTTATTTATATCAGGGTTATATGTACAACGTTGACTCTGACTCTGAAACTGAGGTGGCGATTTCGATTATTGCATTTAGATGCTTTGAAGGAATAAATGAGATCTGTCCAAATAAAGCACTAAGGGTGGCGACAGAGCAGCTTTACATGTATTTTAAAGTAAATGATTAAGTTGATTTAGTTGGATATATGGTAATGTAAGATGTTAGAAAGTGTTTCAAATGCAATCGATGTGTGAATGTTATTTTGTGAAGGCTTGTTTGTAATGGGTTGACTCTTTAATTCTCAATTTTCAGAGGTTTTATGAACAATGCATGATAAGTAGTTGATCACCACTTGTTCTTAGCGCCAAAAGTAAATCATTAGGTGATGATCTAGGTTATGGCTTGGAGCTTTTATACAAACGAAGTAGGGATCTGACGAAAATAAAGGCAGAATAACTTTATAAATGAGTTTGATACTTGTGCTTATATATTTCTTTTCTCAAAGTTTAAATGGCTAACCTTTGTATTATTAATTTAAACAACATGGTAAGCATGGTATCATACATACCTCTGTCATAAAAGAAAAGGCGACATTACAACAATCAGACTTCCATTAGCCTACAAAAATACTCTGATATAATGGAAGTCAAGGTTCTTTGGACTCTTAATGTTCAGTAATAAGACATTTGTTATCAGTTTGACAATGACTTTACACATATTACAATAGCTTAAAGCTTATGACAGGTCATAATACCTTATTTACTGTGACGACATTGGCCAGCTTAATTCAAGTTGACGAGTTGTCATCTTTCTACTCTCAGCATTGATAACAGAAAGATCTTCACGTCTATTTTATGTCAGCACGAGAAAAACATATGTTTGTTGACAACCTCTGTCAATAACAAGGAAGTTCAAAACGAAATTAAACTTGTTTCTAGAAGCAGCATGTAATTATACATTGTAAATTGTTTAGACAAATATGGTTTATTTGTTTGTTCAAAGTCATTATTTTCAAAGAGACAATTCCGACTGAATTCATTAGGCATAGTTTTCAGATACATTTGATTATTATCATATTATTACAAACAGCATCATTTCTAACCACAGAGGTTTGAATGATGCTTGTAGTTTTCAATTTATGTTTTTGGACCGCGTTGATAGAGAATGAAGAATGAAGAGCTTCTTTAATTCAATTCTATTGTAAATAATGGCAAATGAAAATACATGGTTTTTGTAATAAAAACACTTCAATATAACGAAATTTGAAATCTCTGGAGGATACAATATACTGCACATAATTAGTTTCATGTTAGTGCTAGCTGCTATCTGATTTTGATATCAAACTTGCCTAAAACATGTTTATTTAAAAGCATGAATTAACAAAATATGAAAAATACATACAACTTCTGAGTTTAAAGTCAAACAGTGAGAAGCTCATTGTTGAGCATATATTTCTACATGAAATATTTATTTTGTAACAGCATTGAATGTGAGCAGCAACAAAGACTAAAGGTGCAAGGGGCAAATCATCTTGAACAAACAGCATTATGATTGTCTATTGTGAAGATGTCTGTGATAATGCATTGTTACAAGTGTATATTTACACTTTTACTTGTCATACCAGTCATAAGGCTTTGTAATCATTTCAATTTTAAATCTGATGAAAAATTGAAAAAATGATAGTGCTTTGAAAGATTACTATTTATCATTGTGGAATTAAAATCGAGGTGATGCTATTTACTTTCCAATTAATCGTGGCTAGCACTAGTTTTTAAATTTCAAACAAAATATATCCCTTTTTAGCATTGTTCAATTGATAATAATACCACTAAGTATTAGTTTATTGTGCTTTTGTAAATTGTTATTGGGTTTGCAAGAATTATATCAACATGATTATATATTTCACATCTGCATCACCTTTATTCACATACATTCTGTACATGTTTTTCATGTCAAATATAAGCTGTGATCAATGTATGTAAGTTGGTTTCTCATTTCAACTAACAGGTCACTTCTGCAACAAGGACAGTCTGTTTCACATACATCACACCAGCTTTTAGTTTATGAAAGTTTAGATGAGATAACCGATGATTTGTAAAGATATCTTTTATAAAACTAAAGCTGTCAAACGTTACCTGCTTATTTTATAATTGCTATGTTATACAAATAGCATATACAAGATCTTACAATTCATTTATCAGGGAGAGAAATTATTCATCAATTCTTACAAGTTACGACTAATTCTAAATTTAGAGTCTGTGAGATCTGTTTGATCTTCAATAAAGAAGTTAGTAATATGAAGCATCTTCTGCGTAATTGCATGTCATCAAAGGAGTTGTTCACTTTTTATTTAATGTGTCAAAATGACCTGATGACAGAAGTTTTATCGGCAATGAATGAGAGATCATCTCTTCTATCTAGAAGTTTTGAGCTTTTTATTGCATAAGATAACATTTGTTTCCCTTTTTATTCATTTTTATTTGTAAACATTAATTTTGTTCAACAATATATCAGTAAATATTTTCGTTTTGTGAACTCAAACAAATTAATAGCCATGTGATTTTTCACTAGAGCCTTAACAAGAACAAGGTAGATTCCAAAGTATTTAACCAGAGTTTATTAACAAAATAGAGTTATGACAATAGGTGTCTCTAATGAGAGGACAGGAAATTCATTATTAAGTTTAGAGCCCTCACTTACGACTTCATGTTGTCATAGTAATTATTTCCAAAATGTAAACCACTGACATCCTAAGCCTCATGCATGTCTCTTTTGTAAATGCACAAACATCATTGACCAGTGTTACAATAAGATGAGTTCATGTTACATATTTTTGCGATGACATAAATAACACAGTCAAACACAATTTCAAATCTGTTTAACGTTTTTCAAAAGTGTGCACAAGATCACTGCTTGCAGTGTAACAGAAGATAACATTGATTGACGACTTGTAACAAAAGCATCCATCTAATTTTTCAAAGTTGCGTTTGAGATTTCCAAATTTAATCACATGCTTTGCAAGGATGGCAATCACCGATAACAATTCTACCCCTCTTGATCCCAAGTTACTGACATGGAATACTTTCTCCTAATGAATATTCATAACCCATTTGCATCTAAAAATATTCCATTGGAAAACATCAAGCTACTTGTTATTTGAGCTGTGGTATCTCCATGAAAGAAGGTTTGATTTACATGAAGAGAAGTCATAGAGTTTGCAATGTCCTTCATGAGACGATTGATAGCTTTCATAACAAAGACTACAAACTAAAAAGGTTTTATTAGAAACATTTACTGGTTATGTTTACTTGTAAGATCACATAAAAGAGACAGAGAGGTAAATATCTTTATTAATTATATGATTATTATATCTCTAATAATTGTATAATTGTGTAATAATTGTTTTAATTGATAACAAGAATTTGAGCTGTACATGTAGTTACTGTGTAAAGCATGTTATAATGAAGTGACCCATAAATTGTATTTTCTTATATTGTGAAATGCCTTTCATGATGCAATCGAGAGCTTTCATCTGATCAAAATACCAACAGATACGATTTTTTGAGGAAATGTTACTTTTTATTCATTAGCAATTAGAATGTAAAATAGCATAAAATGTACCAGATATAAATTGAGTGAAGAAAGAACATTATTATGATTGAAGATGAGTTTGATTGAAACTGTCACTGACTTTGAATTAATCCTCGTTCTTCAATGAAAATAATTGAAATGAATTCATGTAAGTTTGTTTATGAAACCAAGATCATGAATAAGTTATACATCCAATTGAATACTTGGAATGTTACCATACACTTTCATACATGACCATAGAGAAGATCGGTATATTTGAATGTACAAACTGAAGTTGTTGATAACACAGCAGCACATATATTTGGCAAAAAGGATAATACCAATTGCAAGACTATGCCGTTTTTTTATGAATGCAATGGTAAAACGAAAGTACAATGTTTGATTAAGCTAGGCGAATTCCTTTCCCCACCTGTTAAAAATGATCAAACAAAAACGGCCGCCTGTTATTTTAGTTTAGTTTATAAGTTTGGTCATAGGAAGATAATACATGGGGCAAACACAAATATAAAAGGGGAAATTGTGAAAAACTAAATTTCAGAAAGTTGTTCCCCTCAAACGTTTAAACATAGGGGTAACTCTGTTTGTGGGCGATATCTCTTATAAGCAAATGAAAATATGAAAATAAGGTAAACAAAAACAATTCAACAACAATGCTAAACTAACCACAGTGTCAATGAAATGGAACTAAATTACCCTATCGCCAAGCAAAGGAAAACTGTTTTTCCTCTTGACCATGAGAGCATGGCCAAAACATCTTCTGAAATTAGCCCAAAACGCAATAGCATAGCATTTAGATGGAACTGTCATAGCTTAACTTTATCTGGAACTAAAAAATGTATTTTTTTCTTGACAACTTAAACGTTAATCAGCCACCTACAAAATGAAGTTTATTCCATTTCTTGAAATTGTTTAGATTGGTTTTTTTTACGACAATCTATTCTTGAAATGACTACGAAAAGATTTAAAAAATAAAGTGAAAAGTCTAATCACAGGGGAAAGGGTAGACATAATTTTAATAGAAGTGGCAGGATTTCTTTTGTACATTTACACAATTGCTGCAAAAACTCAATATATGGAGCTGTTACTTATTCGAAGACAAAGTTTGTAGTAGATAATTATACAGTGACCCCGTATTAACAAATGAAAATATTATTCATCGTAGTAAATCACAATTAAACTAGGGAATAAGTTCTACAAAATTATGAACTGTCATTAATATACAACCAATAATAGCGTTATATTCTAGTATTAATATAACATTAAAATGAAAAACACGGATTTTGTATTCAATTAGTAAGAAGACGAGGAGTATTATGGATGATCAGCTTCTTTATTGTAGACATTAATAACGTTATGGTTATAGATCCTTCTTCCGTTTTAACAGTGTTCACTTTACAATGCAAGTACATGACAGAAAAGCAATGTGTACAGAAATGAGACACATTTATATATTATTTCTGTAGATTGTTAATGATTTAGTCATCCTGATCCAAATACATAAAAAATATTTCTTTTCTGAAAATAAGTAATTAATAAGATAACACTATAAGCTTTGACATCTGATTAATATTCATATACTTATATAACCTAACATATAATTTCTGTGCAGCAAAAAAGTAAGAAGATTGCTAATCTATTGGTGAACTAAAATAATCGTCACACATAAGAATTAACATGCGAAATAATCGGTAATGTTTTTAATATGATTTTCCTTTAAATGTCAGACGAATTTTCCTTTATACTGATATGATGATAGAGTATGATCTACGCATTCAATTCACGTCATTGAGTTCCTAGACCAATGTAAGGTTAATGTCAGTAACAGAATCCTCTACAAATAGACAATATTTCTTGTTAGTGACAAAATCTATTCATAGTTGTCACACTCAAATACGTTTCGGTCCCATTTGTACAAATTGTATTCAATTATCTCAGCGTTGTTTGTGCAGTGTTGACTCTTGGCGAGACTGGGACGACGATTCCCACTGTTACAGTTATCTCAAACAGTGTCTCTGACAGATGTTTACATCGAATTAATGCGAACTTTGCAAGAAAGGTATTCAAGAAGTCAACTGAGATCGCTTTCCACGTATTCGAATGTAGTAAGGTGAATGTAAATATGTTGAACAGACGGGGAATTCAAATTGTCCTTGGAAATGAGATAGAGTGTGATTCAAATGCAGCCCTCATGCAGTTTTCAGATTTTAAAGTTGTTAATTTAAATGCTTGAAGAGCACAATGTGAGACTAATAACGCAGGAGCGGTGATTATTTGGGAAATTAACGAATATCAGGATGACTGGTTATCAGAAAGGACTGTTAAACAGAAACTGTTGCAGCAGGGTACTTTTGAGAAATTTTCAGTTATCTTGTTAAGTGTAGGAGAGGGGGAATACTGCAGACAATCAAACTCTCAGCATAGAGAATAGAAAGCTCTTCAAGCGTATTGTATGTCTGTATAAGGTAAACATATGTTAGTTGACAACTCTGACAGTAAAACAAGGAGGCCTCCTGACTCCGAAATTAAACTTGATTTAAGATGCAACATGTAGCTATACATTGTACATTGTTTCACGAAGTATGGTTAATTTGTCTGTTCAAAGTAATTATTTAGAGACAACCCCGAATTAAGTTTATGCAAGAGATAATCAAAGATTTTTAAAAGATGTATTTTATAAAACTGGTAACTGTTTTCTTTCTTATTCTATAATTGCTATGTTATACAAATTGAACATAAACCACCTTACATTTGATTTATCAGGGAGAGAAATTATTCATCCATTATAACAAGATGCGACTGATTTGAAATTAAAATTCTTTTGAGATTTGATTGAACTTCGAAAAGGATATTAGTTATTTGAAGCATGTTCTGCTTAATTGCATGGCATCAAAAGAAGTTGTACACTTTTCATTTAATGTGTCAGAATGACCTGATGACAAAAGTGTTGCCGGCAATAAATGAGTGATCCCCTGCTGTTAATGATATCTGGAAGTTTTGAGTTGTTTAGAACAAGATTCATTACTGTCGTCAACAGAACAATTTTCTTATAACATTTTGTTTGCCTCTTTACTCATCTTTATTTGTGAACATTCATTTTTGTTCATTTTTTGTCTTTTGTCCAAAGTAAATAACCAGAGTTCATTTACAAATAGAGGTATGACAGTAGATGTCTCTTATGAAAGGATAGGAACTTCATCATTAAGTAAAGAGCCTCAGTTACCAAGTAATGTAATGTAATCCTTTTAATTATTTCCAAAAATATTAAACCACTGAAGATCCTATCCTCATGCATGCTCACAAGATAAAAACCGTGTCTTTTTTGTAGATGCACAAACCTCAATTGCCATCGTGACAATGAATATTCTATGGATTCATGTTATATATTTTAGCGATGACATCAAAAACACAGAGAAACACAAAGTCAAGTCTATTTAACGTTTATCAAAGGTGTGCACAAGATCTCTGCTTGCAGTGCAACAGTAGATAACATTGATTGACGACTTGTAACAAAAGCATTCATCTAATGTTTCAAAGTTGCCTTTGAGATTTCCAAATTGAATCTCATGCCTTGCACAAATGGCAATCACCGATAACAATTCTGTTTTCTTGATCCCAAGTTACTGACATGGAATACTTTTTCCTAATGAATATTCATAAACCCTTTACATCTAAAAATATTCCATTGAAAAAAACATCAACTTACTGGTTATTTGAGCTGTGGTATTATCATGAAAAGGAAGTTTGATTTACGTAAAGAGAAGTCATGGAGTTTGCAATGTCTTCAATTGGACGATTGATAGCTTTCATGACAAAGAGTACAAAGTTTTTTGTTGTTGCAAGTAACATGATTATAATCTCTTTACATCTATATTGTTTTTAAATTTATACCAAGTATTTGAACTGTACATGTGGTAATGGTGTAAAACATTTTAAAATTAATAAACAATAAATTGTCTTTTCTTAGATTGTGAAACGCCTTTCATTATGTAATCGAGAGCTTTCATTTGACCAAAAATACCAACGGATATGATTTCTTGAGGTGACGTTACTGTTTATCCATTTTAATTAGAACACTAGTCACATCAAGATGTACCAGATATAAATTGAGTAAGGAAATAACATTTTTGTGATTGAAGATGAGCTGGATTGAACTATCACTGATTTTGAATCACTCCTCGTTTTTCAATAAAAATAATTAAAATGTATTCATGAAAGTTTGTTTATGAAACCAAGATAATGAATACGTTATAGATTTAACTGACTACATGGAAAGCTTTCATACACAATAACACCTTTTCTTTGGAAAATTGAATTATCTCCCTTAACGAAAAGATATGCTACCAATTGCAAGACTATGCCATTTAATCGATTACTGCAATTGTAAAACGAATGTACAATGTTTGGTTAAGCTGAGCGAAAATCTTTCTCTACCTCTTAGAGCTGATCAAACAATGGCCGCCGTTTTTGCTTTATACTTGATAGTTTCTACCATGACTACACATTGACGGATTGAGTTAAGAAAAGTTTGGTCTTAGGAAGAAAATAAATGGGGCAAATACACAGATATAAAAGGGAACAATATGTGAAAAACTAAATATCCGAAGGTTGTTCCCCATAAAGGTTCAAACCTATGTGTAACTCTGTTTACGGGCGATATCTCTTATTAAAAATGAAACCAAGGTACACAAAAACAACAACCAACAAAGCAACAAAACTAACAACAGCTCCAAAGAAATTGGACTATTGTACCATATTGCCAAGCAAAGGAAAATTGTTTTTTTCCTTGACCATGTGAACATTTGATGGCCATAAACATCGTTTGAAATTAGCCAAAAATGCACGTGTAGTATGGAATTGCAACTGTCATAGCCTAACTTTATCTGGAACTAAAAATTGTACTTTTTCTTGACAATTTAAAACGTTTATCACACATCTACAAGAAGTTGTATTCCATTTCTTGAATTTGTTTAGATTGGATTTTCTAGCGACAATTTATTCTTGAAATGACTACAAAAGGATGAAAAAAATAAAATGAAAGGGGAAATTTATCACAGGGGAAAAGGTAGAAAGAATTTTAGATACAAGTGACAAGAATTTCCTTTGAACATTTACACATTTGCTGCAAAAACTCAACACATGGTGTTGTTACTAATTTGAAGACGAATTTTTTAGTTGATAATTGTACATCGACCCCGTATTAACAAATGGAAATATTATTCATCATGGTAAATCATAATTAAGCTAGAGATTAAGGTCTACAAAAACTATCAATTATCATTACCAACCAACTGGAACAGCGTTACATTCAAGTTCAATATAACATTTAAAAAAGGAAAACATGTAATAGTGTTTCAACTGTAAATAAGTAAGAAAACGATTAGGATTATTATTGATGATAATTTTTTTTTAATTGTAGACATAAATGACGCTACGGTATAGATCCTTCTTCCATTTTAACAGTGTTCACTTTAAACATACACGACAGAATAGCAAAGCATACAGAAATAAAAACCGAAATTGTCGATTGTTAATGATAAAGTCATTATGATCCAAATACATAGAAATATTTCAAAAAATTAGTAATTCATAAGATAACACTTTAAGCTTAGACATCTAAAAAAAGTAATTTCAAATACTTAGATAACCTAACATAATATATATTTTACGGCAGCCTGGGTTTATATATATATCTCATTCAAAACATATTTGATAAATAGACAATTAAAGAGACATAACGAGATTGCTTATCTATGGGAGAACTAAAATATTGGTCACACATTGGAAATAATATGCAAAAGAATCGATAATACTTTTTGAGTATAAATTGTTTTGAAAGGTCAGACCAATGTTTCTTCATAGTTATATGGTGATGGTTAGAAAATGGTGTATGTATTCAAATCACGTGAATTCCTAGTAAGGTTTATGTCAGCAACAGAATCTTGTACAAATAGACACTACTTCTTGTTAGTGACGAAATCTTTTCATAGTTGTCACACTCAAATAGCGTTATTTGTGCAGTGTTGACTCTTGGCGAGACTGGGACGACGATTCTGACTGTTAAAGTTATCTCAAACAGATGTTTACAGCGAATAAATGAGAACTTTGCAAGAAAGGTATTCAAGAAGTCAACTGAGATCCCTTTCCACGTATTCGAATGTAGTTAGTTGAATGTAAATATGTTGAACAGACGGGGAATTCAAATTGTCCTTGGAAATGAGTTAGAATGTGATTCAAATGCAGCCCTTGAGTAAAGAGGTTAACTTGTGAACGACTTGTTTAAGGGCCTTGACACTCAGTTTTCAGATTTTAAAGTTGTTAATTGAAATGCTTGAAAATCACAATGTGAGACTAAGAACGCAGAAGCGGTTTTTATTTATTTTATTTTAACGAATATCAGGATAAAGTGAACAATTGCATTATTCTTGAATTGATCATGATATTGGATTTTCTAGCGACAGTTTATTCTTGAAATGACTACAAAAAGATGAAAAAAATAAAATGAAAGGGCAAATTTATCACAGGGGAAAAGGTAGGAAGAATTTTAGATGCAAGTGACAAGAATTTCTTTTGAACATTTACACATTTGCTGCAAAAACTCAACACATGGTGTTGTTACTAATTTGAAGACGAATTTTTTAGTTGATAATTGTACATCGACCCCGTATTAACAAATGGAAATATTATTCATCATGGTAAATCATAATTAAGGAGATTAAGGTCTACAAAAACTATCAATTATCATTACTAACCAACTGGAACAGCGTTACATTCAAGTTCAATATAACATTTAAAAAAGGAAAACATGTAATAGTGTATTCAACTGTAAATAAGTAAGAAAACGATTAGGATTATTATTGATGATAATTTTTTTATAATTGTAGACATAAATGACGCTACGGTATAGATCCTTCTTCCATTTAAACAGTGTTCACTTTAAACATACACGACAGAATAGCAAAGCATACAGAAATAAAAACCAAAATTGTCGATTGTTAATGATAAAGTCATTATGATCCAAATACATAGAAATATTTAAAAAAATTAGTAATTCATAAGATAACACTTTAAGCTTAGACATCTAAAAAAAGTAATTTCAAATACTTAGATAACCTAACATAATTTATATTTTACGGCAGCCTGGGTTTATATATATATCTCATTCAAAACATATTTGATAAATAGACAATTAAAGAGACATAACGAGATTGCTTATCTATGGGAGAACTAAAATATTGGTCACACATTGGAAATAATATGCAAAAGAATCGATAATACTTTTTGAGTATAAATTGTTTTGAAAGGTCAGACCAATGTTTCTTCATAGTTATATGGTGATGGTTAGAAAATGGTGTATGTATTCAAATCACGTGAATTCCTAGTAAGGTTTATGTCAGCAACAGAATCTTGTACAAATAGACACTACTTCTTGTTAGTGACGAAATCTTTTCATAGTTGTCACACTCAAATAGCGTTATTTGTGCAGTGTTGACTCTTGGCGAGACTGGGACGACGATTCTGATTGTTAAAGTTATCTCAAACAGATGTTTACAGCGAATAAATGAGAACTTTGCAAGAAAGGTATTCAAGAAGTCAACTGAGATCCCTTTCCACGTATTCGAATGTAGTTAGTTGAATGTAAATATGTTGAACAGACGGGGAATTCAAATTGTCCTTGGAAATGAGTTAGAATGTGATTCAAATGCAGCCCTTGAGTAAAGAGGTTAACTTGTGAACGACTTGTTTAAGGGCCTTGACCCTCAGTTTTCAGATTTTAAAGTTGTTAATTGAAATGCTTGAAAATCACAATGTGAGACTAAGAACGCAGAATCGGTTTTTATTTATTTTATTTTAACGAATATCAGGATAAAGTGAACAATTGCATTATTCTTGAATTAATCATGATATATGCGTATCCATTCCCTAACTGCAGTGGTTAAGCGATATTCACATGTAAATGGCCACGGCAGTTTTGGCATGATACTTTCTGCTCTATGATAAGTCATTCCGTCAAGAATCTGACTTATTGTACCGTAGCATGGAAGGATTGTTGGATTAAGAGTAATTGAAGGTTCCGGATGACAAAATGGACTGTTAAATGCAACCTAGCTCTTCAAGACTCAACTGAGAATTTTTAGAAAGCTGATACAATTATCTATACCATGACATATGGAATTACATCTTTGAATTTAGTTGCAGAAAAATTGATCACCATGATTTTCGAGTTTGCTTGCAGTACCTCAAAGGCAACTGCAACCAAATAATTTTTCCAAGAAAATACACGTTTTATCAAACAGAAGAGCAATGGCTAGACAAAATTCGGTTGCAAATGGAAAATATGATGATTTGACCAATGTTGAACACTTACCTAGCTTTTCATTTACATTTCAATGACACATCAGCAACCTACCGATCGTCAACGAGTCAAGTTTTCAATCATGTCACATGAGGTTTTGAAATCGGTTTTGACATTATGGACAGTAATATTTCACTGACCTTGATTATTTTAACAATTTCCATCATAAAGCGTGTCATGGAGGGTACTTTTGACATTCTTTTATCTAGTTAACCCTTAAACTCCATCTCTGTGTACAGCATGTTCCCGGGCCGAATTTGAATTGTCATATTTCAAAAAAAACTCAAATCTCTTTAATTGCAAAATTATTTTTATAGAAAATAAACATCAATAAGTAGTTAATGAATAGTTTCTATCCACAAACATAACAAAAAAGTTGAAATATTGTTTGTAATGTTTGAGACTGAATCAACCAATTGTAGGACACGTTACATATCGCATGGCATTTCGTCACACGCATAAAGGAAACCTGTCAAAATGGAACTGTTGATTTGTTTCTGAATTCACGTCAAATAAGGTAAATTATCAAACTTTTGCAAGCAAAGTTGTCTCTTTGCTAATAAACACGCAACTACAATCTCTGCAACCAAATTGGTGTTTGTCAAGACACAAAAACTTATTGCTCTTTGCTAGAAAATTTGGTCCATCCAGACTCGAAAATAACTCGATTTTATTGCAAGCAAACTCAAGTTTTTAAGGAAAAAGATGATTAATAGTAAATTATTCACATACTAAACAATACAAAATGTAATAAAATATCAAACTTATACATTATTCATTATAACAAACAACTTAAATATGAACACAATATAAAGGTTCAGAATTCCCTTATGTTATTATTGATCTATGTCGGCTAGTTTCTTTTAATAGATTTAACAATACGATAATAACATCAATACTATTTGCAAAGCGAGTATCAAGTCAAAGACAGTTCGATGGCATACAATGATTATTATAATCCTAAAGAAAATGTACTTACAAGTTAGCTACAGAGGCCGTGTGCAACATTATATATACCCGTACTCTCCCCATGTTCAGGCGAACAATTGTACAGCAAGTGATAAGTTGAGTACAATGTGGATGAGTGTGCCTTGCCCAAGGAAACAACACAGCTACGATACTTACACTTTGTTACCCTACTGGACTCTCCAAGTCAGAATTGGAGGAAATGAGATGAAGTAAATTTGTCAGTGCGCATACAGTAAATTAACAATTAAATTAACACATTAACTAAACCATGTTATCTTTGTGGATTACACTACATTAAAAGTACATCTTCATGTACTTTAAAGGGGCAGTAGCACGTTTTTTGATAGTTTTATTTTTTTTAATTTTCACTGATAATTGTAAGTTAATGCTCAATGTATTATTTTGACATTGTCAAATATCTCATTACACAAGCCCATCATCTATAGTCAAAGGACAAAGTATGAAGATTCATACAAAATCCATTGGCGGCCATTTTGTGTGAACACCTTTAATTCATTTTGTGTAAGAAAAAGGAATCGCATGGCTAAACTTTACGTTATATATTTGAATTATTACTGCTCCATTTAGTTCAAATATATTGTCTTTCAATTGGAACCATTAATTTTCATTTTCCTGACATCACCTTATATTCCCCCTAAAAACGTGCTACTGCCTATTTAACAGGCATTGGTACAAAATGGACGAGCTGGTTCCTGCTGGTACGGCCATTTCTAGCGGTGTTGCCTAACTCTGAGGGGAGGGTTCGAATCCCACAATCTTTTTGGAGCTGAATAAACGTAAATTACCTCAATTTCAAAATCTACATGTAAGTCATAAAATAGATAGAACATTTAACTGTCCTTGATAAATACCATTACTATTTCATCTCTTGAGGAATAAAAGTAATATGCTATTAGATATAAACATTCTTCCTCACTCGATGAAATATACATTGTATTTGTCAATAAAAGACAAATTTCATCTACCAGGGTTTTCTGAAAGCAAACCTAGGGCTTTTATACGGAAAATAGGGTTTTTGACAAATGAACTTTGGGGCTAAATAGAAGCCCGGGCTTATATTCGGAAACATGGGCTTGTATTCGGAAGATTCGACAATGTTAGATTGACAATCACACTTAATAAAACTCACAAAAGCACTAAAGATATGAAATCACTTTGATATTTAACAGAAATATGACGATTGAAATGAGTTAAGAAAAGGTAGCGCATGGCAACTCTTAAAACTATACTGTTTAACAATTGAATGAATGATACATTCTCTTCAACTCGTCTCATGAGAACCACGTTGTTTAAACTTTTAAAAGTTAGGTTTCGAGATACAGGGGTTCGAAAGTTCACATGTTTGTATTAGTTTATAACATCATTTGTTTTTAAACAGATTTGGCATGCATGTATAAAAATGGTTCGATCAAATATTAACAGAAAACGTAAAATACTTATATCTTGTCTAAAAATTCAGTAATTAAAATAGTACTAAATAGAAACAACGTTTCCCAAAAAAAATGAGATCGAGATTGCAAGTGTTATATTATTTTTAATATTAATTGTCCCATGATCATATGGACTCAAATGATTGGGGAAGACAAATGGAACAATTTGTAACTAAAACGTTTCATGTATACATTGGAGATAGAATCAATAAAATATAAAGAAAAACACTTTCTAAGCTATATTTTTCCTTAATTTTTTTTCTGAAATATAGAGAACACTCTGACTCAATCTTGATCAATATGGCGTTGAACCACCTGGTTCTCATTGGACGAACTATCTAAATGTTCTATGTACTTGAAAACCGCTGGTAACACTTTCCACAAAGCAAACAGATACCATTTGTAATGTCATTTACATATATTTTAAAATGGCAAAATATACCAGCGATGAGTATCATGACATTAACTATTGGTGTTGTAGAAAGGGAGGGCAACTTTCGTTTGACACACTTTGGAATGGACATATTTCCGAATAGTAGCCCACGGGCTTCTAAACGAGAGGGCTTGCTTTCGGAAAACCCGGAAATAATTTCCTGTCACCACACCTCGGGTTCTGTACTTAGATCAAAGATCACACTTTTAACCTGATTTCAATTAGATTGATTGTTTTCAAACTATTAAAATATTCCGAAGAATGGGTATATCAGATTTATGAATTGAATATTTTTAGTAATTTCAGTGTTTACTGCTGGTTACAAATGATATCAGACAAAGAACGTACATGTTCTTATCTGACTAAGTCGAGAAGAATCGCACATGTCAATGTTGGGTTTTTAGTGTGAACAGTCATAAGGTCAGGATGAAAAAACATTTTAAGATAACAACACACAAGCTTTGCCTATCCTCACTGACTTTAAAACATTATGCCAGGACAGACGTGGATTGTAGTTATCACATCTATATGCCAAGGTATTTACTACTATTTACTAAAATGTGATATGTAAACATGCATGTAGAAATTAAATTAGAAATAATTCTATCTCTTGATCATTAAATAAATCCATATAGATATTTATTGAATGTTTTGTCTATCTACAATTTAATTGGGTTTTTTTGCAGATTCAGCGGACGATATTTTGAAATTGTTTAATGAGTGTGTTTATGTAATTTGGGTACAAAAGAGGCTTTTAAAGCAAATAGATTGCTTCAAATTGTGTTGTGACTTGGATTGAGCGGAGTTATTTTTCACCGTTCACCAAAGTGAAGGTCACATTGTCGGAAATTATTAACTGCCTAAAGATATTCCTTCATTAGATTTTTTCTTTTTAATAATATGCGTGTTTTTTGATAATCTATCAATACTTATTTCTGTGATTGGCATTCTAGAAGTTGGTGTTATGATCAATTAGGAATCATTTTATGGTCAATCAACTTCTTTATTCTTTTTAGATAGCACTTAAATACTACTTACTCTTTCCTGTTGATGTATGATTTATACCACAAGGCAAAAGTTTAGACTCACTACAGGATGTAATGTCTTATATTCTAGCACAAATATAAAAAAGACTCAATTCTTCATATCTGAGAATAAATAGAGATTACAAAATGAGTGAGTGTTGAGATATCTTCAATTGTATTGATTTATTCACGAGTAAAAGCAAATGAATAATTCAAAACTTTGAAAATATTGAGTTGAAATATTTTCGATATGCGACACTGACGAGTTTTGTGATCTTTTTATTACATACAAAAGGGAATTTCTATTTCTTTGAACCATGATCAAACCATGTGTGACAAGGTTGCGTAATGATACACTGGTGAGGTACCTCTGTGTTCGCAAAAGCAAAAACATAGTCCCGTTTTCCGTTAGCATTATCTTTACCTCTTAATAATATCCTACTTTTAAACAATCATTTGTGTAGTTTATCCAAAACCAAAACATTAGCAAATACTTTAACAGTAAAAAACAACGCTGTCGGCACTCTACAGATCGCCAAGCTTGATGACAGTGACATGGATTTTAAACAGTTCAACCGTCCTTGCTAAACGTTTCGAGATGAATGCTGACAATTCAGTATTATGCTTGATTATGCAACAAGGTTCACATTATAAATGAAACTGAATCTTAACACAACCCTGAACCGTTTCTAACTTTCTAAACTATCAGCTTTTACTCAAACTTTCAAAGCTCCGTGTTGACAAAACGCGTCTGTTGAATACAAAAGGGAGATAACTCTTTCGAAACTAAATTTAGATATTTTTTAAATTATAAGTGGTAAAATAGCCAAGATCGGAACGCGAATATTTGTTTGATAATTTGCACATATATCTTTGATGTGATGCAATTTTATTTTGAGGAAAATATAAAAATGGAAAAAAATATGATAGACAAAAAAATTGAAGCGGCGGGGGGTTCGGTTGCACCCGATCAGCTGATTGCAAAAGTAGTGCAGCATTACGACGTCACTATCGTTGAATATCCTGCTTTGGTTACACAACACTCGTTGAATAACTTTCAACTGGTTACACAACTATTGTTTCAAATAACCAAAATCATCACATAAATATATTCAGAACACGTACATGTATGTAATAAACGCAGTTACCATAATGTTTGGAAAGCTTGAAAGCACCATTCGACCCCAATAATGAATCACTTGTCCTGGATACGAAGGGGTCCTAACGACGTAAAACAATTGCAGTTTCAACGATGTCCATGACTTCTCCTGATCATTGTTCAGTTAAGTTGCATGATGCACATGTTGATCAAGCTTCATTAATGACTAATGCATAGCAGTAACTGTTGGGTAATAAATTGAGGCTTTAGCAAGCATAAATCACAGTTTCACAATGCTCGCCAATACTACAATTCTATGGCATCATTGGCTGCTGACTCTAGACATTTGTCTTATATTATATAATCTGTTTCCATTGTATACAACTTAAAGTTTTCTTGGACATTGCGATAAATGTTCTTTTTTTAGAAGTAAATGTCCACATGGATGGATAATCGAGTTGGTTAAAATTCACCATGTTTATCTACAAGCCCAGCACTTGGGTCATAGATATAAAAAATGATATATTATACACGCATGTCCAACACTTGGCGCGTTAACGCCAAGACTTTAAGTGTCTTCTGATATTGAATTTATCAACATGAGTTGATAAAAGTAAACAAATTTGTACAATTGTCAAAAAGTATTATATATCTGATAACAGAGGACACGAGTGTGAGATTATCATTATCATTTATTTTTCATAATCTACCTTCATGTATGTTAAGTACATTTTTAAACACTCCACTAACCTCAGATTGCTATTGCAGGTGACATCACTTGATCTTCGACAAGCCCTAACTCCTCCGGACAGTGTTTTTCAATTATAAAAAACTCATCACTTGTGTAACATCGATACATTATTGAAAATCTTTTCTTCTCATCTCCAGCTCTCGGCTCGTTAACACCACGACTGGGACTACCCCTGATAACACCTGACGGCAAGGACTTCACCCAGACCTGTAACATCGACCCCCCTGCGTCTCCTCCAGGTCCCGTCCTCACCCTCACATGGAGATTTGACACCCAGATCTATAAGACTGTGACTCTGGCCCCGAAAGTCTACAATGATACTCTCACATCTTCAGACTGGACCAGTCACCTTGGAGAGACGGTATGTTACATTCTACAATAAATGTGCAAAATACTCGTTTCTGATTGGCTGCTGTGAAAAATAAGAGGGCGTACAATTTGGTTATACCGTGCTCTGTTTACTTCTACTTTGGAATTCATTTGTTGCCTAGCAACAAGTAGTTCTGAAATATTGCTGTTGTGTCGAAAATTTTCACAAAATATGCAATTATTGCGTTGTATGTACATAATTAATAGAATTTATTCAAACTTTCCACAAGCTTAACGCTTGCAGTCTGTCAAAACCGGTAAAATACACGACACTGACAACAGTTCAGATTTCCCGTTCGCAGGGTCCATCATTCTGTAAGACCAAAACAGGCTCAACAAAGTTTAACCGGCCAGAATTTCATACGAATATGAATCGAAATTCGACATACACTTACCTTAACTTTATATACAACACAAATACAATTATACCGACTTTAAGTTTGTGAATATATGCAGAACTTAACAAAACGCTAACAACCGTCTAATAAAACGTCTACTGAATAAAGTGAGCTCCCTTTGCAGCATTCGGATATTTTTCGGTAATCTCCGAGGCATTCTATTTGTAACATTGTGTGAATGTCGCTACGTGGAAATCGTGCACGGGCATTATGACACAGCATACCTGAGTCAATGCAAACTAATATAGTTCAATTTTAAATCGCTATTATGGTACATGTAGAATGGAGACAAACATACTGTGTTTGGAAATCAGCGGCATATAACGGAATTGTTATAGCTGTAAATTATCCATTTGAAGCCTCACGCTACGCGTTCGACTTTGTTTTGGCATATAACGGAATTGTTATAGCTGTAAATTATCCATTTGAAGCCTCACCCTACGCGTTCGACTTTGTTTTAAAGGAGCTATAATAATTCCTTTATATGCCGCTGATTTCCAAACACAGAATGTGTACCTCTTAATTATAATAGAAATTGTTTTTACTACTACTCGTTTCTAAAAAGTCGATACAAAAATAACACCTTTGGGTAAAATTATAATTCTTTTCAGTTTGCAAAAGTCATCGTCAGATCGAATTACAAGATACACATAATATTATCCACTACCAGAAAGTTGGAGGTGACATGTAAACTGACGGTTTTGGCTCCATCTGTAAGTCCAAGTTAATGGGGACAAATTATCTAGATAAGAGACCCAAACTAGCTGTGTGACTAAAGTTTATCAAGACCATGATTGTGTTCAAAAATCAGTTGTATACAATAATTTTTTCTGTGATTTTTGACTTAAGAATGTTTGGAGGTATATTGAAAACAAATTTGGCGAAAAATGTTGATGACTATGTCTTCTTCCTTCCGTTAAATCCTAATTCATTGTTATAAAAATATGTCTCTATATCAATAAATAATTATGGACGACATACAATGTCAAGAAAGGGGAAACGATAGTCGTCACTTATGCAGTACGGGACGTTGAGAAACTTACCTAAGATTTCTTCTTCAGCTATCTTGTTCAGTGGAGGAGAAGGGCAATCCTGCAGCCAAGCATACCAGCAACAATTTTCTGGGTGCAATCTCTGTACGTAAAACTTCTCCTTTGGAATCACTTTACAAAAAGCCTTTTGTCGATCTTACCAATTTGTACGATTTATCTTTTCAGGATTCTATATCATCTACGTTTTGGACAACATAACCTATTGTAGTAGGAATACATAATGATAATATCATAAACTGTCCCTTTAATATAACTCTTATTTGATCACTGATGTTTCCTTTGTAATATTAATGGTTATATTTAATTTTACAGTAATTCTACCATAAATGTGCAAATACTTGTTTCTGATTGGCTACTGTTATAAGTGAGAGAGCGTTAAATTTGGTTATATGGTGTTCTGTTTTTGTCGTCTTAGACGCAGGAATTAAGAAATAAGCCTCCACCATTTTGTTTTAAGAACATCATTTATCAAATTTAATCAAATTGTCCACAAGCTGTCAAAATACACGAAATTGACAACACTTAGATGGTCTGTTGGCAAGGTCTGTCATTCAGTAATATGGGGTTGGGCCAAAACGGTCACGAAAAAGTTTAACCTGACAGAATATTATACAACTGTGATTCAAAATATGGTATACAATTACCTCAACTTAATTTACAATATCAATTTAAAAATATCGACGTCAAAGACGTTTGTGAAAATTTCGAAAAAATCTTCAAAACGCTGACGATATTCTAACGTCTACTGAATAGAATGAGGTCTTTTTGGAGCGTTTTAATATTTTCGTTAATGTCCGAGGCCAACTGCAAGTATCGTTATTCTAGTTAAAAAATATGTCAATAATGTATGAATGTCGGTCCATTGTATTCCTGCACGGGTATCTTGACACAGCACATTCGAGTCAATGCGAAGAATATATACATGTGGCAAACGATTTTTCAGCTGCAAAAGTTACCTGATAAGAAAGAAGGCGATGTGGTTGTAGAAATAATTGCATGGTATGATAAAACCATAATTTAGCATTAAAGGGAAGAACGTTTCATCCTGATGACGTTTTGCATCTTTTGGATATTTGCATTTATAAAAGCGTTGTAGTTTTATGTCAAAAATCAAGTTACATTATTCTGAGAAAAGAAAGTTGTTATTGGTAGTTGTGATTTTGGCAATTAAATTTTTCCAAGTCCTTCCAAGAAAATGGTTTCATGAGAACAGCTCTCAATTATCCATTTAAAACCATATGCTATACGTTCGACCTGAATAAAATGTAGAGCTATAATATATAGCCACTGATTTCAAAACATAGTATGTTTATCTTCCGATCAATCTGATGTATTCATCCCATCTCTGTCTATTAAATATTTTGATATACAATTCAAAATGTTCAACTAACAACTCTTTGATGAACTCAGATAAACCCAAGTAACCTGACCCTACACGAGGGCGAGACGGCTGTCCTCAACATCATCTCCACACTGCCCATCGTGTGTCCTCATCTTCCTCTCGTCCTCTGTAACATGCAGCTTAACATGAGCGTTACGGGGGGCTTCTCTGGTAAAGTTGACATCCAGTCTGATTAAAACGACCGTGCTCTGAGGAAAACAATTGTAAACATAATGTTTTTATCGGATAACCAGCTGGGATAGTATTTGCAACGGTCTGATGCACCCACCTTTGTTGCATGTTGCTGACGAAAGCTCATCTAACCAATCGCAAGGACAGTGGCAAAAGCTTTCCACATCATGCCCGTGATATGTAACTCCGGTTTAAAACTCGTTATACATTATCGCTTTTCAAAAACGACGATGTGATTTGACAGCATATGACAGGGGTTTGTCCGTGCCTAACCTGATACAGCATCATGCGATTAGGCTGGCTGTACTCAGACCGTGGCGGAAATGATTTCCCGACTGATTCTAACCCCGATAGAGACATTTTTTAACTACTTTAATCCTCGGAGCACAGTTAATTTTAATCAGAGTGATCTGACATCAGAATTCAGAAGTGTTAAATTAAGATATAAGTTGCCTCAGTTACTATTAATACATAACCTTATGAGTTCTACTTTAAGCAGAATCCATCAACTATGTGATATATAAATGTCCATTGTGTACTTCATAATATGCAGCTTAACATCGGTCTGTGGTAAGACACCGTGCCATTTTCATAGGACAAATTCGAAAACCTCATTTTCTTAAAATCTATTTCTCTTTTTTAGTTTACTCAAGATATTTCACACTTACAACATTGACTATTAATAGTATTTGCATTGTGCGCAGACATGGAAGATTTGTCTGCATATACTTAAACATTGTATAGTATGGAAAATAAGGTCATTTTCATGATTTCCTAAACTCTTTTTACTTATGTAATAAGGTTGTTGAAGACTCTGTAATAAGTTCTTTAAGTTTGAAATATCAAAAAAACAAACATCTTTTAAGAAGAGAGAGGAGTTTTTATTGAAGACAACAGTGACGTTCGATAATTATTCTTATTCCGTTTTCAAGCATAAAAGCATGTGCTTTATGTATATGGTATGTCAAGACACCAGGTCTTTTTCACTCAGACAGACAGACCGTTTTCACTAAGTACAATTGGTTGTGTTAACTTTTTTTTAAATTTATTGACATGTGTGGTAACAGTTTTATCAAACTCGTGTATAAAACGTGTTGTTTACATACAAATTAAAAGCAGCTGACAAAGACAAGCTAAATTCTCCGCAAATAGCTTAGCATGTATAGATTCTTCATATCTTAGCTTTTTCCATCCCTGTATTGATGATAAATATTTAAAGATTAAAGAATTTTATCAAATTGCAGATTCATTTCCATCACTGTATTGATGTTAAAGATTTAAAGATTAAAGAATTTTATCAAAATGCAGATTCATATATCAGACCCCCCAAAACAAATTTCAAGGATATGAAGTAAATACAAAAACTAAATTAAACAGTTCGTTGTTGGCCATAAGTCGCGATCGTTTAGTTTGTTGCGGTCCACTCTTGTTCACAGTGCACTCGCAAGGTTCTTGCTTATGGTAACACTGAACTGAACGGCACAAAAACGTACTCCAGTCTCCTTGTATCACAATAGTTTAGAACAATAGGCATAATCGTTTTACATGTGTGAAGCAAGCGTGATTGTTTTGGAAAAAGATAATCAATTCTGTTTACTGCCTGATTAGGCATAGGCACACTACAGTAGTGTGAATAAGTAACTATATCATGAACGAGTGTGCCATGCGTTGCCCACCAGTGACCCACCGGTGGGCAACGGGTGAGCCACGGGCGACCACTCGTTGCTCACTGGTGAGCAACCAGTGACCAACGGGTGTGTCACTGGTGTGCCGTCTGGCTGGATAAATGAGGGTGCGCCACGGACTTGTCAAAGTGAAGAAAACATACATAAAATCGCTTGGCAATGAGTATAGTGTTATAAGGATTACGTTGTGCTCTGTTGACTTGAAAGATCTTTGTACAATTTGATAAGTGTTCACGTTAACAGATATGTTGAACTTGTTGATTATATTGATTTTGAACTTTCAAATTATCTTGACTTTGTAAAAAACTGACTTTGACGACATTAATATTTTGTAAAATGTAAACTATAAACAAACTTTGTGAAATATTCAGTTAGAAAGATATTTTGATTGTAAGATATATTGACTTTGAAAATTATTTTTATATAATTTGAAAAGTATTTTGATTTTGTGAAATATTGACTTTGAAACATTTCATGATTTTAAGAGATACTGAGTTTAAAAAACCTTTCCTTCTTTAGAAATATTGACTTTGAATATTTATCTTATTTGTGCAATTTTGACTTTGAAAGACAATTGATTATGTTTAATATTTACTTTGAAGTGTACATTGGAATGTTGTGATTTGGTGGAATTGATACCTTAAAGTTCGTTTTGATTTAGTGATATATTGACTCTGTCACATACTTGGATTGGATTGGAGTGGATTTTATAAATTATTTACTTTGAAAGATATTTCCATTTTTGGGAATTATTATTTTTGGATAGATATTTCAAAATTTTGTTAAAACTTTTGATTGTATAAAATATCGACTTTGAAAAATATTTATGGTTTTCTTTAAAACATTGACTTTGATAAATCTGTAAAAAAGGAAATATACGGTGAAAGACATTTTGACTTTGTGGAGTATTGTCTTTAAAAGATTTTTGATTTCATTGGATACTGAGTCAAAAGTCATTTAGATATTCAGAAATGTTTACTTTGAAAGTGATATTGTCATTGACTGACATTTTGATTTTGTGGATATATATAGATATTATAGATATATAGATTTTAAAGGACATTTTGACTTTGCTTAATATTGAGTTTCTTATTATCTACTTTGAAAGTGTTCTTATTAATTTGAATTTGGTTTTGGATTGTGTAAAATATTGACTTTGAGACATATTTTGATTTTGTGAAATATTGACTTTGAATAATGTATTTATTTTCTCAATTATTTTCATTTTAAAGGAATTTTGATTTTGTTAAATATTAACTTTGAAATGTGTTTTTGGAAATATAGCCTTTGAAACATATGTTAATTTTATGAAAATTGACTTTGAAGAAAGGTTAACTTTGGTTAGATACACTTTAATAAAATTCAGCTGTATTTGCATGTCAACTTTAAAAGAAATTTTGTTTTGTGGGGATGTTTACTTTGAAAGATTTGGGTATAAACATATTCTTATTCCAAGAGAAATCTTGTTTGCAAACAAGCAAACTCTACTCCTATTCAGAACTAAACAGAACAAATGAAGATTTAAGACCTATTCATATATTAGCCAATCTACATGAGTGTTTTTAGACATATTCCTAGGCAGTTTCATTCACTTTTGATTAAATTATCAACGCGTGAAAAGATTGTTTCTACAAGTGTAAAAAAAGTTCACTTCAATCAGGTGAAATGTTGACTTCAAGCAAAATAGAATTTTATTCAAAAACACGTTGACTTTGATAAATTGATGACTATGAAATATCGGAAATTGGTTAAATTTTAGCTTTTAAAAATATTTTCACACAAATCTTGACTTTTAAAAGAAATTGTTTAAAATATATTTTCTGACAAAAAAAGGTTATGACTTAATAATTAAATTACTGTTTGTGTTCAATTATTGATCCCTTTTTACTTTATTGAGATATGATTTTGACTTTGTATACATTGACTCTTGTGAAATGTTGACTTATTAAAAGAGAAGAATGTTGAATTTAATATAATACAGTATTTTAAAATAACTTTTCTCTTTATAAAATGAGGACCCCTGGTCAATCAATTTGGTTGTGTACTAGTATATCATGATATCGGACTCCGTGACTGGCGTTAGTAGAACACATAGTTAGTCTAGTGATTTCTCTGACGAGGTGTGAAAGTGCTACACGTAGTTAAGAGGTCTTTTGATCAGAGCGACTCGTGGTTATGTAATATTAGGTCACGCCACCAAGGTACAAAGACAAGTGGTGCAGTGTATTCAGCTTATGAGAGGATATCCGCCTATTCCAAATTAAATCCTAAATTGATTAATGTAACCACAAATGACCCTTCACTAACTGATAGGTCTAGTACTTTCTAAATGAGACAGTAACGGAGCTCAAAGACTCATTCAAAGATAGAATTATATCTCTCTTACTTTGTTCTGCCCTAGTTACTTCATATTGATCCTTTATAATTATTTTAAATTTTTTTTGTTTTTAATCTTATTAAGTATCCATTCTTGAAACCAAACGGATTGGAAAATAAATCAAGCCATCACATTGCTGTATAAATTCATCCATTTGTCAAATATAGCATGTTGTTTTGTTATCCAACCCTCTTTATAATTATTGCCAATGTCTTTTTACTCATTATATTTCATGCAATATTTTGTTCTTTCATTATAATTACACCTAAGATAATGTAAATATATTATCTCGTGAAAACCCTTTTAGAGTAATATTATGCCATATGTGTTTAGAAAATCTCGTTTTAGATATACATAACATTGAAAACGCAGCACATAAACCTTTACATACAACTACACTAAGGCAAAATACAAGGCACAAAACAGTGTTTCCGTCATTCATTTCTCTGAATTAAATGTGTTTGTTTGTGTTGTAAAGATATATTTGGTCATTAAAAGTTTTGTCTTTTTGTAGAAAAATTTAAACAACTGAAATATTCTAATGTTAATTTTCGATTTATATCCAATTTCTACAACTTAAACCACAACTGTGACCGATCTCAAGAGTCAAATGTACGTTTTACGTCAACAAAGGCACAAAACATACGTTTACTATTACTTAGATTGAGACTTATTATAGAGTGAAGAGAAACTGCAGACAGACAGGCAGATTATTAATTAAAGTCTCACCTCATTTTTTACATAAATTACATACGAGGTTAAGGTACAATATACAAGTGTAAAAAGTGAGCCACCCAAAAAAAGGGTTATGAGAGACTAAAAAACGTAAATACATCAATAATAAAATAACACATTATTTCTTAAAAAGTCAACCAGTTCTTCTCTGTAAAATGAGCTTGCATCAACAGTACTGAGATGCCGCGAGACCCAAAAGGAAAACTCGAAATACTTTCATTACCGAGGGTCAATCCAAAAGTCTTTGATTAAATATTCTAGTTAAGAGTTTTTCAGATCAACTAATAAGAATTGTCCGACGATAATTCCCTGGAATATTGCTATCTCCTTCCTTGAATACTGGAATAATAACAGTAGATGGTCAACTTTGTCGAGAAAAACACCTGTTGATTAAATACAGTTCAAATTCCATGTAAAAGAGGCATATTTATCAAATTCAATTAAATATTCATCTATTGAACAATCGGAGTGATTCATCACGCTTTTAACGACTAACATCCTGCTTATCTCAGCTGTCCTAATGTTTCATAAACTGTCTACCTTTCTAAGGCCATAAACATGCCAACGCACGGTCACCTGACTGCCTGTTGATTGCTAATTAAGTGGCTGATGATCACAAGTGTGATTGATCTGATTATGGCCTAATCCGTCGAAATATACAATTCTTCACGCTATGGTGGTTTTAGTGCTCTGTGGTCGGATGTCCACGGATGGGAGTGGGGCTGGTGGTTAAGGGGGGGGGGGGGGGGGGGGGGGGGGAGTATCAATGATTGTAATTTTTATAAACACATGAAGTTTGTCCTTTTTCGTGGCGCTATCAACCGAACAAGTGAAACAGGTCTTGTAAAAAGAACAATCTAGGACGTTGCTATTCTAAATATTTACAAGTAGTTCATAAAGTAGAAACAATCAACCTCAAACAGCCGTTTCTTAAATTACTCTGTTTACACTGACAATTACTGACTTTACATGCAGGTTTCAACCTCTTACTTATAGTATAGTTCTTAACACATAACGTAAAATACATGGAGACACTGGCAATAATGTTTTAGGTATTTCGTAAAAATGTTTCATTTCCATATTGCAATATCATTACGTTTCATTACTCCTTCAATAATTAAATTAAAAATGAATAAGAGTCCATCAACGGATATCTTATTTTTGGTAACTTTTTATGTTATGTAAGTCAATTATGTTTCAAGACCACAATACCAATCAGTCGAATTATTTTTCCTTGATAATAAAGAGTTTATATTGCTTGATAATTGTATCAGACTACATTTCACTTGTATTTTGATTTTCGGACTATAACCAACCTTCCAGTATGTCGAGTAGTTGAAATCTTCTTGTGTCATTTGATCGTGTAAATCAATCTATTACCTAACATTTATCGCCGCTAGTGATGAACTTAATCTCACTCGTTCAGCCGGTATATATATATATATATATATCATGTTATATGCTTTGAAACGGTATAAAAATCTAAACCGAAACGTCGCAACTGTCCAATAAAGAAGTTGTTCATCCATAGAATAACTCTTGTCTTCCTTATAACGTCAACTTCTAGAATGCCACTCAAACAGCATATTTCATTGTACACACCAAACAATAAAATTCATGATCAGGCTTTGAAACGGGTATTTATCATCTTACATATAAGAAATCTTTTGCTTGTTTGCTTGTTTGCCAATCCCGTTTTCGTTTTTTTGGAAATAAAAATATGTTTAAACCATATAAGAAATCTCGAAGTTCTTACTGAAGAACTATCTAAATGTGTATAGTCCTACCAATCCTACTGTATAGATATGAGACAGTAGGGTTTTCAAATATTTTAATATTTTAGAAAACATTTGAAATTATTCCCGCATGAATAATTGACACTGATTTACTACTGCAGATTTTTGCCTTGTCTGATAGATTTATAGAAACGTTGCAGGTCGATCTGACAAGGATAATTGTATATTCTGTCAAACCTTTCTGGGAAGAAATTCATATTAATTCCCCATACAAACTATAAGCGCTGCATTTTCTACCCATTGAGTTTGGTCTGTAGGTTTAGACAATTACACCGTTTAAAGGGGCAGTAGCACGTTTTTAGGGGGAATATGAGGTGATGTTAGGAAAATGAAAATTAATGGTTCCAATATAAAGACAATGTATTTAAACTAAATGGAGCAGTAATAATTCAAAGATATAACGTAAAGTTTAGCAATGCGATTCCTTTTTCTTACAAAAATGAATTAAAGGTGTTCACACAAAAATGGCCGCCAATGGAGTTTATGTGAATCCTCATATTTTGTCCTCTGACTATGGGTGATTGGTTTGTTTAATGAGATTGTTGACACTGTCAATATAATACATTTAGCATTTACTTACAATTATAAGTGAAATATTTAAAATATAAAATTATCAAAAAACGTGCTAATGCCCCTTTAAGCATGTCTTTAGACAAAGTTTGATATCCGTGTTATTTTATGCTGTGTTGTTCATATATGTATACCTTAATGCAAATATTTTAGTATTTTACATTATGATATCTCTTTTGAATTACATAATGCACCGTGCATCGTAATTAGTTTTAACATGTACATAGTCTCGCATAACCTTTCTGTACGGATGGCTCTTCATTTTATAAATTAGTTTTATTCTTGGATGAAATTTAAGCGAAATGTTGAGGTGAGATTCAGATAAAGAATCTGTCTGTTTAAGCGCACAGAGTATTTAACAGTGAATGCTGCACTTTATAAATGCAATATTATTAATATTACCGTTGCACTGCACGATTTACAAAGGTTTATTGAACCTGATAGCTATTGTAAATTACAGCAATATGTTCTGATTTTTTTACTTTTTGTTTTTTTTAGGCCCAAATATGCTTTTGTAAAGAAATCATATCTCACTCATGAACTATTATGGACGGTATAAATGTCACAATTTACATTCTTTTGAAAAAAATCAAATTATACCTATATAGTTTCTTTAGTTGCAAGTAACAGAGACCAGGCGATACGCAATCTGGTTAGCACAGAGCACAACCTAACTTTATCTCGCTATAAGTTTTGAAAGGTGTATTCAGGAATTGCTCAACGTGATGTTATCTATATTCACATTTTGAGTATTATTGTGTGATTAACTGTAAGAGCGAGACTTGAACAGAGTTTTGTGTGTATACTTGTTTTACTTGTATCATTATTTCGGTACAATTTCTCCAGTCATTAGAAAACAGGGGATGTCTATAGCAATAAAATCAGTGACCGTGACCATTGTCTGATGCTGTTAGGCGATGAATTGATCAAAGACGCCGCCCCTTGTCAAGCTGCCCCTTTGCATTAGAGGTGTCACTTTTGATAAACGCTCATACCGAGATGTAGTAGTGTGTAGTACTCATGTGTGTCCGTAACATATTAGCAATAAGGTACTTTACAGTATATACATGTATATTGTTATTTCTATGAAGTGATGTAATTCGATGTAATTATCACATAACCGTAAAATGAATTAAATCTACTTTGAGAGATCCTCTTGCAAATAAACATTCAGTAAGATTCAGTGAGATCAAATAGTATATAAATTGTCCTTGAAATAACACCTTTCACATGATTCAAATGTACATGGTCTACCAATTGAAGCGTATCAATTGTGGAACATGCATTTGCAAATGATTTCATTAGACAATATGCTTTAGCGACGCCATGTTCGGTAGTGTATGGGTATTTTCGACATTCACGTTCCATGTCTATGTTTACAACCAATAATCGCACTTTTTGAACAATACCCTCTTTATACAAGTTCTTCTTGCCATGTGAATTTTAAATGCTTTTTGATATCAAGTTTAATCTCATTCAAAGCAAATGGAAAAGTATCATTATTTTATATTAAAGTCGTGTATGTTAAATGATACACTCTAGTTTGTTCGATCTAAAAACAGTTAATATTCAATGTATGGTTTTGTTTACTTTAAAGGGGCAGTAGCACGTTTTTTGATAATTCTGTATTTCAAAATGTTCACTGATAATTGTAAGTTAATGCTAAACGTATTTTTTTGACAGTGTCAAAAATCTCATTACACAAGCCAATCATCCATAGTCAGAGAACAAAATATGAAGATTTACATTAAATCCATTGGCGGCCATTTCGTGTGAACACCTTTAATTCATTTTGTGTAAGAAACAGAAATTGCATGGCTAAACTTTACGTTATATATTTGAATTATTACTGCTCCATTTAGTTTAAATACATTGTCTTTCAATTGGTCAATTAATTTTCATTTTCCTGACATCACCTTATATTCCCCCTAAGAACATGCTACTGTCCCTTTAATGGACATCGTATGGCATTTGATAGTATGATTACAATAGACATATTTATATCATATCCAGAACTGATACAGGATGAAGTCATTACATCGATTGAACTTCAAAAAATCAACCTTTTTGGCAGTGAAGTGACGGAACTTGCTCACCAGAATAGGAGATCACGCTCATCACATATCACTTTTCCGTAACTGTTATCTGATGTATGAAGAAATGCAAATTCATGTATGTCAAATTATAATTGAAGATGTCATGCAATTTGTTGGTGTTGTTATATATCTTTCAAAGAGGTGAAACTTTTCTACAATAAGCAACCCTTTAGTGGTTCATCCAAAAAATGAGTACGATACTCTATATTGAATGTAACATTAAAACACAAACAGGATTTAAGATATTTTTTACTAATTGGTGTATATGCATATAAACTATATAAACTATATGTTGACAACTCAATTAATGCATATAATGTCAATTAATCGTCTATGACAGGAAAATCAATACTGCCAATTATTACCAGAAGGGGCAGATAACATCTATCTTGTACATTATCCATATTTACACTGATTGATTGATCTCGATAAAACAGTAACACATACAGAACTTGATGGTACTTTACAGACAGACAGACAGACAGATATTTTATTAACGTCTCACCTTGTGTATACAATGCATATATACATGTTAATTTATCAATAAAATATACACAAGCCATTCCTTAGGAATTATGAGAGACAAAAAAGATAATTAACAGTTTAACATTGTACATCAAAAATGTTATAAAACATATCAGTAAACATCCTTTGGGATAGAAAGATAAACTATAAAAAGGTAATATACGATTTAAAATTGTTACTTATATAAACACCATCTTCTTCTTCGTAAAATATTAAAACAGGCTTTGGCACACAATAGAGTTAAATCAACGTGGGTAAAGAGCACTTCAAACTTTCCTGCATCTGTAGAAAGGATAAAAGTTGGGCAAAAATATTCAGCTTCTTTAAAAAGGGAATATCGTAAATCATCATATAAAGGACAGTTTAAAATAACATGATATTCATTTTCAACACAGCAATTTTCACACATAGGGCATATCCTCTCTTCCACGGGTAAATGTTCATATCGCCCTGTTTCAAGTCGTATAGGTGCTACTCCCAGTCTGAATTTTGCAAAAGCACTTCTATAACATCGGGGTATATGAGAGACTACAAAATGTTCAACTTGATACCCAGTTTTCTTGATAGTCTTATAAGTTCTCAGCTTCCCTGTATTGTCATGTATTCTTTCAGTCCATGCTAATCTATAGTCAGTTAATAGAATATCTTCCAATGTATTTATAGTATCGGGTCGAAATGAATCTTGAAGGTAGCAGCAATCACAGTCTCTAAAAAGTTTCCTTATCTTAAAATTCCAGTTTTTACAACCGGGGGCGGCACATAGATCTCCCCAGATGAATATTCGTTTATTCAACCTGTTATTGTCCATTGCCAGATACCGTCGCCACTGTTGCAAACCTGCCACCTTCTGAGATATGCTAACGGGTACCCATCCTAGATCACCGAGTACCCCGTCAGTTGGTGCATACCGTCCAACTCCTAAATAAAACCGACAAGCCCGGTTCTGGACAGCATTTATACACGAGTATTCCTGTAGCCCCCACACAGCTGCTCCGTATGTGATAATCGGCAACACTGTACTGTCATATAATTTATGAAAAACTTTAAAATCCATATCACCCATAATTTTACACTTTGCTATTACTAACCCTAGAGCTCTGCTTGCAGACTGAGCTACATATTTTGCTGTGACACTGTAATCCAGGAATTCATTCACTGTTAGCCCGAGATATCGGTACATGTTCACTGACTCCAACTGTAATTCACCACATTTAAAAACACATTCTCTTTTCTTTATAGATTGGTTTCTAAAATGCACAATTTTTGACTTATCACCGTTAATAAACAGCTTATTACTTGCACACCACTTATCAAGGATATCCAACTGTAACTGTAGGTCTTCTTCTTTCTCTGCCAGGAGTACGATGTCATCTGCATATAACAGGATACTCAACTTTCCTTCTCCGCACTGTACTCCCACTCCCAAATGATTGAATGCAGTTGACAGATCATTGATGAATATATTAAAAAGTATTGGCGATAAAAGACATCCTTGTTTAACGCCACAGCTTACTTTAAACCAGTCAGTTTTTAATCCATTAATCCTTACACAACTATATACAGACCTATATATGCCGCGAACAGCGTTCATCATGTTACCACTTAATCCCAGGTCATCAAGCTTTTGGATAAGAATGTTCCTGTCTATTGAATCGTATGCTTTTTTAAAATCGATAAAAGCACAAAATGTTGATTGTTTCTTCTTTTTCCGTGTGTCGATTATGTTAGTTAAAGTAGTTATGTGGTCAATAGTTCCGCGGCCCTTTCTAAAACCATTCTGCTCTTCAGTTAAAATAGAGTTAGCGTCAGCCCATTCAGTTAAACGAGTATTTAAAATTCCACAATACAACTTGTACACACTCGAAGATAAAGAGATACCTCTGTATGATTTTGGATCCCGCTTGTCTATGGTGTTAGATTTCGGTATGGGCTGTATAATTCCTCTAGTCCAAGATTCTGGGACTTTACCTGATGTGTAACAGAGATTAAAAAACTGAAGTAAAAAGCTTATTACACCTTCTGATCGTAGAACTTCTACAGGCAGTTCATCATCTCCCACAGCTTTGCCGTTCTTCATTTTGCATAGAGCCATTTTCAACTTGGGGTTGACAGTACCTCTGACATTTCATCTCCACCGTTAACGTTAAGGAGAGTATCAAACTCATGCCTCCACTTTTCTAGAACTGTTCCCTGTTCATGTGACACGATTCCATCTCCACACACCACCTCCATCGGGATTTGCTTATTTCGTTCACTTCCAACTCCTATCTTACCGATAGATTTCCAAAAGTACGTCTGATTCTCCTGTGCAGCTTGAAAAATATCCCTTTGAAGAGTCAATCTGTGATTTCTCTTGGCCCTCTGTACACTTCGGTCAAAAGATTTTCTTAAATGTCTGTATTCCTTTAACGATAACTTCTTTGGCACCCCTTTACTTTTACAATACTTCTGTTCGGCGTGACATACTTCATTCCACTGTCGAGTTAAATTGCTATTCCACCAATCCTTTTTCACACGACGTCTTTTGTTGTTAGCACCAATCTGAACAACTTTATGTACTTTAGACAGCTTGTCTTCCATTTCACCTCTGATTATGTCACAGAAATCGTTATATGAAGAGTCTATACATATCTGTGATTTTTCTCGTTGTTCAATATCATTTATAATAACTTGTAGTTGATCTATTATATGTACGTCAGTCATAAAATGTCCTGGTATATTATCAACTATGAACTTCTGGTATTCACTCTTTAAAGTTTGGCTCACACGTGCACCCTGCACGTCCTGACTTAATCCGACGACTTCCATGTCCCATGTTAGCAGAGAGTGGTCAGGAATTGTACGGGCGTCCACACCAGCTTCACCAAACACTTCATTGACTAAAACATTTGCTCTCAAGACATTGAAATTTTCAAATATATGTAAACTTTCGTACGGCACCAAACAGTAGTCTACTACTGCACATCCACGTGTAGACTATAAAGTTTGCGTCAATCCCGGCTAGGGAGATGAGCATTGTTCAGCGCTAAATATTGTCGCCTGACTGGGCATTTACGCTTAGATAGGGTCCTGGTGTTGGGCCGTGAAGCAGACAGACAGATTGTTTATTTAAGTCTCATAAAAAGCATGTCGAGGGATTAAGAAGTAAATATGCATTTACCAGCAGGCCCGTGACACAATTCCCTGCCCGTTCTCCAAACATCAATTAACTGGGCTTATTAGACTATGGAGCGCAAACGTATCTAACACTACATTATCGTGAACATAAAACAATTTTTTAAATGTTTACATTAGGCATGGCTTCTCAATGTTAGAATTTCATAAAAAATATATTATCTTCCGAAGGTAATATTCCACTAAATTATCATTTATTCAAAGTGATTATTTTGCTGAAGTCTATTGAATTTAGCATTTCAATAATTTTAATTTCTTAAAACTAAACTTTCAACAATAAAGAAATGATATTTTTCAAACTTCACATTTCATAAGTCCTGTTTCGTCAAAGATGATATTCCACCAAAATCTATTTCTTTCACAGACACGATATCATGTTTGAGTTGAAGTTATATCTTCCAAACTTGACCTTTTTCAGAAAGTTGAATTCAGTCAGCTCTGGATATGCTTCACGGCTCAACGACTAGGCCACTTGTCGGCGTAACAGTCCACTCTAACGACACTAATTAGCTCACAGTACCCTCATACCCCGACGGGGATGAAAGGATTAAGCTGTCTAGTCTACCGTAAAGTTCAGATTGTTTTATTGTTTCATTGTGTTCAGTCGGGTGTGAATAAGGATATTAAACAGAGAACACAGAGATGTTATTTGGTAAATTACACCATTGATGTTGTTAATTTCTGGGGACTTATCTATCTATAGTATATTGATGTATGAATACACATTCACTAAAAACATGTATCTTGATTTGTTCACACGTGATGGGCGTGGTCTACTTTTCTGTTGAGCATGTCCTGTCACTTCACAACTTAGTAAGATTGATTTATTGTAGTCAAATTGATATAATTTTGGGCCTTTTAAATTTTGAATATGATGATATGAATATTTATTTTGTGTTTCCATACGATGTGAGACAAAACGTAAAAAGAAGAAATCTCTTTGACCAGTTGATATATGATAACTGTTTGAACAAACAAACATATGTAGCAAGAAAATAAACCGTATTTGTAAACAAAACAGAATATGTCATATATGTACATGTAAAATGTTTCAATTATTAACATACGCAAGTTAAAATAACCATCATGATGATTTGTTTTAAATACTGAAATATATTTTGAATAATAATTTGAGATTGCAGTGGAAATAATAATAATAAACGCAGATGAGAAGCATGGAATAGTGGGTGATTCAATCAGTAATAAACAAGGGCGTGGCTACATGAAAAATATTGGCCAATGGAAGCATTTACACATGTTTGGTCTAATTGCTATGCTTCAGTCGGTAGCGTATGGACATGTGAATCATTAGATAGTGTTATTTCAAGGTCAATTTTTTTTATAATGATTACAGTTCTAGAATTTGATTACTTGTTTATTTGCGTGAGGATCAAATCCGTAGGTGATTCTAGATTCTGCTTTTATAGACGATGGGTCAAGAGAGACTGAATTCATTTGATGACGATGTGATTATTGCATCAAACTACATCACTGAATCGAATAAACAGGATATTACTGTTAAGGGACATGAATACCGTGTTGCTTAAATAAAGGATGTGTATGTTATGACATAAGATCATTTCTGTGTAAACTTCAAACAACCCGTTATCTTGAAGATTTCTTTATTTTCCAAACCTTGTATCAGCCATTTCAAAGGACCATTCATTCCTATCAAAGCCCACCGATTACTGCCTGTTATGAACACCACATAAGTGCGACTCTCGTCGGTATTTAGTTAAATATATCTTTCAATGTCAACAATTTCAAAATCGAAAGATTGAATAAGTCGAAGACTATTTTTCACCATGAACACAAATCACAATTTCCCAAAGTCAACAAACCACAACAACACATGTTCAAAGTTCACAAAACCAAAATATTACAAAAGTAATCATAACAGAATAACGAAATTATTTCCTGTCTTTCTAACTTTGATATTTCAAATCATTAATGATTCAAACGTAACATATTAGCAAAATGTTTTTATATCCTTAGCTTTTCACAGTCAATATTTCCCCAAAGCCGAATTCTAATCCAAGTTATGTTTCACCAGATGTTAATACAATTATAAATAAATAATAGGTAATGAATTCACAACACAAACTTGTTTTACTTAACATGTCAAATGTACAATATTTCATAAAATTAACATATCATTAAAGTCAATAGATCTTCTTTATTCAACCTTTCACCAATATCAATATTTCCAAAGACAATATTTCATAAAAATAACAAATTACCAAAGTCATCATTAAACAAAAATATCATATCACCACATTAAACCAAAATCTATAGATATTCTAAACTCAATATTTCACCAAATCAACATTTCACCAAAGTCAACATAAGTTACGTTTTACTAAAGTTTAAAGATCTTCCTAAGTCAACATTTAAAAAAAAAACATTTCACCAAAGTCGACATGATTAACATATCACTAAAGTCAATAGATTTGTATTCAAACATTCACCAAATCATTATTTCATCAAAACCATTATATCTTTCAACGTTAAAACGCAAACATTTCACAAAATAAAACCTAAGTCAATATTTAAAAGATCGACATATCGCTAAAGACACTATTTCATAAAATGAACACATCACCAAAGTCAACATTTTACAAAAAAGCATTTCACCAAAGTCAAAATTTCACCTAAGTTGCGAATTACCAAAGTCTATGGATCTTCCTAAGTCAATATTTCACCAAAGCTGACATAATCAAAGTATCACCAAAGTCCAAAGATCTTCCTAAATCAACATTTCACAAATTCAACTTGCAATCAAATTCAATATTTCACAAAACCAATATCTCTTAAGTCAATATTTCACAAAACCAACTGACCAAAGTCAATATTTCACAAAATTAACAAATCGCCAAAGACAATATTTTATTAAATGAGTCGAACATATCACCAAAGTCAACATTTCACACAATTTACTTATCATCAAAGTCAATACATCTTCCTAAGTTAACATTTCATAAAATCAACATTTCACCAAAGTCAACATAATTAATTAATCCCACTACTCTACAGATCTTCCTAAGTCAACATTTCACCAAAGTCTATAGATCTTCTAAGTCAACTTTTCACAAAATCAACATATCACCAAAAACAATATTTCACAAAATTAACCTCTCATCAAAGTCAACATTTCACATAATCGACATGCCACCAATATCAAAAGATCTTCTTCAGTCAACATTTCACCAAATAATCATTTCACCAAAGTCAACATTTTTCTAAATCAACAAAATCAATATATGTGAAGTCAACATTTTCCAAAACAACATATCACCAAAGTCAATATTTCACAAAATGAACATATCACCAAAATCATCATTGTCACCAAAGTCAACATTTAATAAAATCGTCATACTACCCATTGCATCATTTGATGTCAACATTTCGGGAGGGGATATTTCCACTATATCCAACTGACTAATAACTTCTCTTACGTAAGGGAAGTAACTCCTCACTTGGATAACCAGAGACTCGGTTATCCGTTAAGGTCGACCACGCGTGAGCCACTGGTGGCCAACCCGTCAGACACTGGTTGCTCACTGGTTACACACGCATCGTCTGGCATGGCCAACGCGTGAGTGACTGGTGTGACCACCCGTGTCACACGCGTGAGGGGTATAGGAACTATTTCACACTACTGTAGCTTGGCCCGGGTAACAAGTTGGTAAAGAGTCCAAGATTAGTTTGTATCCCGCCACCTCTCGGCGGGTCTGTCTCTGGATTCTACAAAGTCGACCAAAAATTTAGAAGTCAATTTCTTTACTTGGAATTGTTAACTAACACACACTTTCATATCATACACATATATCTCAAATTCTCAATACCATTAATGGTCAACCTATGACACAATGTTAAGAAAATCTCAAATTAATATCTGCTAGATGATGTAGTCCTAGTTTTTTGTCAAAGAATGAAAAAAATACTGAACTATTTTCAAAATTGTTAGCCATAACAAACCTTCATATGATTATGCATCTCAATGCTCAACGTCAAATTTGATCAGAAATCAGATGGTTTGTTTGGTAGTTGTCAGCTTGACAGGACTTGTAACAGTTTTCTCACATATTTGTCACTTTCTCTCCAAAATCCCTAAATTATATCAACATAACTTTACTCATGACACATTTGACATGTTTCGGATTTAATTTTGAATTGAGCCAGACACAATGCATTCTCTCCCCACAGAGGCAGATCAAGTCATGTTGATTCAACCTCTGTTATATTACGTCGAGTTTGTGGGATAGAATGGGAGATGCTTGATTGGAGGCAATCAAAGTTAGTTCAAATCAGATTAGTTAAATCATCGTTTTGTCTACTAAATCAAGGCAAAAGCATTCTGATATGAACCCCCTTTTTATGCGAGAAGCGTTGTCATTTGCTAAACAAATGCAAATGGATTGTGATTCATTTTTTTTCCGCCAAGGGATACTGCCGGAACCAACGGATTACGGGGTAATAGAACAAAGGCTAAATCAACATGAATTGATCTGCCTCTGTGGGGAGAGAATGGACACAATGTGAAACGGAGGGATGATCGGTGTCCAATTTAATGCCTACCTACCTCCGCTCCTTACCCGATGAAACATCATCAAACGGGCTTTCGTTAACTATTCTCTAAACAAATTTGAAACTTTTCATTTCTTCAAACCTTTGGTGTTTCTTCACAATATACCTTAAGAAGATTGTATTCATTTTTAAACTGATACACTTCGTTGTTTGTTATGTCTGTCATTATGACCTATTTCAATAATGGTCCATATTTCAACACCAAATGCAAAATTCAAATGTTGAATAACTGACATAATCTTGTTATACGTTAAATCCCAACTCACTCACCCATTCAAATTATCCAGACGATCTCCTTAGTGCAAACACCTGCAGCGTCTTTCTCAGAGGAGCAGACTGGGATCCAACTTCCGGTACGGTGTCAGCAACAGCAGTCATCGCCTCCGTCATTGACCCCGTACTGAAACCCGATGCTCTTCATCACGTGACCTACACAGTGGAACCAAACAATCTGCTTCATCACATGTGGAATAACTATACATCTGAAGAGGTTGAGGTGAGAGTTACTTATTGTTATTGGTTGTTTTATTATGTTCATCCCAAGGTAAAAAATTATGTTTATTGTTTAGTAACTTGTATAAGGATACGACATTCGTTAAAGGGGCGGTAGCACGTTTTTTTTTTTTTTTAATTTTCAATTTTACAGATAATCGAACGTTAATGCTAAATGTATTATTTTGAGAGTGTTAAAAATCTCAGTTCACAAACCAATCATCCATTGCCCGAGAACAAGTGATCAAGATTCACATAAAGTCCATTGGTGACCATTTTGTGTGAACACCTCAAATTCAGTTTGTGTAAGAAAAACGAAATTCAAGGCTAAACTTTACATTTTACATTAGATTTGTTACTGCTTCATTAAGTTTAAATACATTGTCTTTAATTGGAACAATTTATTTTCACTTTCCTGACATCACCATATTTCGCCCCTTAAATGTGCCACTTCCCCTTTAAAGCAATACTGAATATCTTATGTTGCCATAGGTTGAGCTCAAAGATGAACCATATCGGACCTGCATGGTAACAGGGGATTCGCATGTAGTTACTGCAACGGGAAACAGGTGTGTATCTGTATCTCTAACTATGACTATTTCTGTATCAATTTGAATATACAATGTACAAACAATGTTGGAATGCTGCTTTTTAAAAGTTTGGTTAAGTTTAAGTTAAGTCAGTTCGATGTACGATAATAAATGAGGTTTCCTCTTGGTGCAGTGTTATCATCCACCCAAATTTTGGAGACTTCCTCTTTCTAAATGCTACAACAAAGAATGGACATCACCTTCAGGTACTGTTTGTTTAATAATCCTTATTCCTAATTAATAATAACTAACTAACTATATTCAGTCCAAAAAGAAACTGTGTAACGTTAGTATTTGTAAAATAATGTTATTTAAAACCCCCTTCCATAGTAGATTCCTTGTCGTACCAATTATAGCAAATTGAGAACGAATGTAAAAAAATTTAGCCTGACTTATCTTTCAGATACAATTACGAAGAGCTCAAAATGGAAGAACCTGTGGTATATCTTTTAAGGTGGATTCATCACTTGTCATATTCAACACTTGCTTTAGATATTCTACAACATCGCCCCTGGTTACCATGGGGACAGATCGTCCTGATGATTTGCAAATATACTACTGTGGGGATGAGTATCAGGTATATGATATCACGTATAACTCAAGAAATATATCATATTTTCTCCTCTGCAGTATTCTAATCAGTAAGAGATAATAACTTTGAGAATAATCTTTTATAATCTGACTCATGCAATTTCTATATATTTCACTCTGTTTTGAATTCCAATGGTCATGTGATCTGCATATAGTTATTTGGAAAGTTTTAAAATATACTTCAGTATAAAGGAATTCAAGAAATTTCCGATATTTTCATTGCAATAATTGACAAGAACGCAACTACATTGAAAACATCGACTGTATTATATGAGGTTAATATTATTAAACTAAATATAACGATGTTAAAAACTTAACAGTAACAGTAAACTAACAATTGTGCTTATAAAATGAAAGTTACCATTTAATAATATCAAAAGTACAATGAGAACAAAAACAAAAAGCAAGAGTTTTTGAAACATGAAAACTCATCCAAAATTACCTTTTATGTTGTTTTAGTTATTTAATTGTATTCTTTCTCTCCTAACAGATGTAGCTCAAGTAGTACAATCTGATCTTGATGTGTTTAATAAGCGACCTTATCGGCCTTCCTTCTAAAGTTTGCAACGCAAACTATCTGAAAAAATCCAGCCAATGAAAACACTTCTTGCAGATAAAGCTTGCTTGTTGTGACCTATGTCATGATTCAGTTGCAAAGTTACGTCAATGAATTATACCAAACACACATGTAAGTGCAAACTACATATTCTGATAGATTCTAGTTTCTCCGAAGCATACAGAGATGTGTAAGGCATTATGACCAGTGTTGTTGATTGCACAACTAACATTAAATCTATAAAATCAAGCTTTACTCTTCCAAGCCTGCTTATTACAATAGGTTAGATCAGAATTGTCCGACATTGGCTACCTTTGTGGGGAAAGTAAGGGTTGTGTTGTGAATATGTACATTCTTGTGTTGGTGACAGATCGTTACCGGAGATGGTATCCACCTCGTTGTTGCTGAATTCAATGGGGTGTTTGACCTCAAGATAAGCATCCCTCCAATGTATAACTTAGGAGCTAATTCAATATGCACATATAAAGGGAATTCAACTAAGGATACTTTGGAGGATTCAAAAGTTTCCAGGTAAGATACTTCTTTGACTTTAGCTTCTTTCGGCATTATGGTGCGCAAGACACTTGTCAGTTGGTTATTCTAGCATTTCATGTTTTTATTACACTTTTTTAATTAAACACTTCCTTATTTCCATACATTTTGAAATCTATTAAAAACAACACATCTTCATCGCAAATCTACAATAATTTATCTCCTCTAAAAAACCTCCTCTTATAACATACGCATCCAAAAACAAAATGACAAGCCTCAAGAAATCAGTATACATGTATGAACTTTTATACATGTAAGCCATTAAATCCGATCTGATCTTAGCTTCACATTTTAAGAGAATCCAAAATAACGTCAAAGGTATTTTATATTCTTAAACGACACGGGTATCTCGTTTATAAGATTTATGCAACATTTTTAACCTGCTCTCCTGATAGTGAAGGGGATTCTTTATGTATGTACATATGTTCCCAAATATTTTTTTCCGTTTTTCATTTTGTGACACATTAGCTTCAAATAGGTGGACGGCTATTTTCTCTTCCACCCCCAATTTTGAAGACACTACGGTTTGAAGATTAAAACTTTAATATATCTTTAAACTTATGTGTTTCTTTCACTTCATAGGTTGTCACGCCAATACAGTTTGTTTGACTTAGGGGGTGTGCCTTTCTTCAAATCAAACTTTTCCGCAACTAAAGCGACAAAATATTTCAACTGTCCAGAGGAATACACTGCCTTTGGTTCCTTCAAGAGGTCAAGAAACCCAATGTCACCGGTTTGTGAAAGAATCTTGAAATGATAACAGTTAGGTCTGTTTCAACAGACTAATCCGAATCTAAAGGATTTTGTCGTAGGATAATTTGGTTATGGTCAATTACTTTCCAAAACTTCCGTGCAAATGAAAGTGTAACACTAATTTTGAATTGACATAAAATACAAAATGCATCAGGTATTTGAGTGAAATAAGGTTAAATTGACTGACAAGAACAAGAACAATCATGGTGTTGTTATACTATTGTTTTAAACTAATAACAAGTGTATACATCCTGGTTTTTTTCAATCAGTTAGAATTTACACAATACAAGAAATAGAATTTATTAATATATTGTTATGGTACCCTTTGCATCAATGTATGAAGTAATGTGCTTCCTCATGGACCATAATAAAATGTTCGTTGGTATTTGTTTGCAAGGTAGTATAAATATTCCATTCTACACACTGTTAATTGTAAAGCGAAAATTCATTTTTTGAATGGAAAAGCATGAATGTCAATTGTTCATAACAGGTTGGCAGACGGAGTGAGTGTCGCCTCGTTCAGCCTCATGACAATGATCCATTACTGATACCTGTTCTGAAAGTTGGTAAGCTAAACCCTTTATCAAAACTAACAGGGCACAAAGCCTCGACATCTGAAACGTTGTGTTTAGATTCCTTAGCAAAAGGGGATTCTAATGTATTGATAGTTGTATCCCTATGCATTGTCATCCAACAACATTTTAAGCATTTACATAAGATTGGCATGATCCTATAGCATACACGTGCATATATATATAAGAATATAATCATTTATCGTACAGTTTCAAAATCGAATATGATAGCCCATATACAATACCCTTCAAATATAAAAGTAACAAAAAGAGGTTTATGTTACTTTTGACGTTTTCTAGTTGTTTGGTCGCTTTCTGTGATCAAATACATTCAATGATTAATCAAATGTCTAAGAATTAACTGTCACTGGCATTAGCAGAGAGTGCTTCATAACAGGTAAATTCAATTAATTCATTTCTATTTCTCGCTTGAAATGAATGTTTTGAGTAAATGTGGATGCAAAAGATTAGCGGAATGAGACAATGAATCATCGAACCAACATGCAAAAAACAAACCAATCTATTAAAAGAAATCTTTATTGTAAAGGATAAAGCCTTGCAATACTATACAATGCAGCGACGCTGTTCAATAGTCATTTTGACTACTGAATCATTATAAATGCCTCTGTAACAAAAACCACGCCCATGAAAGAACTGTTTCAGGTTATCAAATGGTTTGTGGTGACCTTTTTACCGCTAGGGGAACCCTCTTGTCACAAAGAAACTGGCCTTATTAGCAGCCCCGTCTAAGGACGGGGCTGCTATCAGTTTTTGTGAAGTTTCCATCGCCGCCGCCGCCGCCACACTCGTACTACTAGCTATAACTTTTTTCCCCTAAGCTTTCCAGAACTCTTATTCATACCTTACTACTCATACCTCGGGGGAACGATTTTGACACGTTCACTTTCAAGGTCAAAGGTCAAGGTCACGAGATATGTATTCACTCTAAGAATTCCTTGTAAACGCGATAACTTGAAAAGTTTTTGTGTTATGAAGCTCTAACTTGGTATATATCATCCTTGGAAAAGTAAAAAAATTTTAAAAGGTTTTGGCTACAATCCGTCAAAGGTCAAGGTCACAGCAAGGTCATGACGTAAGCATGTTTTAGCGAAATTGCTTTATTTTAACTATGAACACTTTTAATCAATACATGATTGTTATACTGTTCTCTGACTATGAAAGAAGAGTCTTCAACAGCTAGTATAACCATAGATTGCCTTTATTGTACCAGGGTACGATCATGTAGATGATGAGGACAACCACTGATGTGGTAAAAACTGTAAAATAATAAAAAAGGTTTGATAAGTATGATGTTTCTGGACATTGAATGAGTAAAATTACACTATTGGCAAAGTTACACTCATTATTACATTTGGCCTAATTAATTTACATAATTGACATATTTTGTGATATCAAAAAGCTTTGAAAAATAACATACCGGTTCATAAACAGTGATAAATTCACTACAAAATAAAATATGAATGTTACATCCACTAGTTAAGAGCCTCACGAAATTACAGAGAAGCGTGGTTTTAGAAAGTAACATTATCCCACTCATATAGAGCCTCACGGCTTTACCGATGCACATTTATAAGATTTGCATAAAATAGACACGAGAAAATGATATAATTACGTGAATATTATGAGGAATGACTCCTTTATCATATTGAATGTAAACTTACGTTTTGGTGGAGGCATAAATGCATAGAAATGTATGAAAATGATGAGTTGCGACGCTTGCTGCTAGAGCGTTCATGTCCGACACGCTAACACGAGGTAAACAAAGGGAGATAACAACTCATACTGAAACGACCGCTAAAACTACAATAATGATTAGCACATTGGTCAAAGGGAAGTAACTCTACTTAGAAAGAAGCGTACGTAAACTCTCCAATGTCATTACGTGACATGACACTCCCCGTCTGGTATTTAACAAAATATCACTACAAAATACAAAATACTACAAACTTACACAATTAAATGAAAGATTTAAATTTCAGTTATCAATTAACACTGGGATTACAATGATAAAAACACTACAAGATGTCAAAGTCATTCTGAAATCAACAAAACAACTTCTGTCACTGGTCGCGTGAACACTGTAGATTTATTGTCTCTCAGTACTTTCACTCCAATCTTTCTGACAATGTCATCATCACTTGGGTACACATCCACAATGCGTCCCATGGGCCAGTCATTTCTATATGTTGATTTGTCCTTAAGCAAAACAATGTCGTCAACCTTCAGGTTTTGCTTCGCGTCAGTCCACTTTCTGCGAACCTGTAGCTGCTGAAGATATTCTCTCCTCCAGCGTTCCCAGAAGATATCAGCCAACTGCTGAACACGCGCCCACTGATGTTTGTACATGTTGGGCAGACTGAATTCACCTGATGGGATAGCTATAGAATCTGACTTCTGGGTCAGAATCATAGAAGGGGATAGCACTGTAGCACAACCGGGATCAGATGAAACAGGGGTGATGGGCCTTGAATTCACAATAGCACATATTTCTGCCATGAATGTAACAAGCACTTCATGCGTTAGATGACATGGATTCTGAGCAAGAAGAGAATCTAAAATTCTCCTCACAACACCAATCATTCTCTCCCACACTCCACCCATGTGAGAGGAGTGGGGGGTGTTAAAGATCCACTGGCATCTAGAATTATACAGGTAATGCTTGACTGGACCATCTTCCACATTGATGGCGTCGATCTTGAGATCATCTGTAGCTCCGACAAAATTTGTGCCTCTGTCTGAACGAAATAATGTCACTTTACCTCTGATTGATTGGAAGCGTTTGACAGCATTGATGAAGGATGAACTGCTGAGATCCTCTATCACCTCGATGTGGATTGCTCTGATTGTTAAGCAAGTAAATAGAACTGCCCAACGCTTGCTGTTTGCACTACCGCCTCTTGTTCTCCTCGTCACAACTTGCCATGGACCGAATGTGTCGACTCCTACAGAGGAGAAGGGAGCTCCTTTTGAGAGCCGATCTAATGGCAAGTCTGCCATTTTCTGATTTTCTACAGGTCTGCGAAGCTTCCGACACAGGACACACTTGTGTAGAAGAGTGGAAATAAGCCTCTTGCCACCGATGATCCAGAACCCGCCGCTTCTGATTGCGCCCTCTGTTAGATGTCTTCCTTGATGTTGGACACTTTCATGGAAGTGTGTTGTGAGCAGCTTTGCTACATGACTGTTACCAGGTATGATGAGAGGATGTTTCTCCTCTGACGATAGATCAGACCTAGAGAGTCGTCCACCTACTCTGAGTAGGCCATGTTGATCAAGGAATGGACATAAAGCACAGATGGAGCTTTGTTTTGAAATGGATTTACCATTGTTGAGGCAGGAGATTTCAGGACCATACGCTTCCCTTTGAAGTTCTAGGATAACAAATCTTTGAGAGATAAGGGGTTTCTGAACAGAGTTCATTTCCGGAGACACAGGTTTTCCTTTCTGTCTTTTCGCAAGATCTTTTAGAGCTGTAACAGCAGTCACTAGTCTGGTCCATGAGGAGAATCTTTCGAATCTCTTTACATCGAGAGATTTGTTGACTTCTGTTTTTGCTGTTACAACTGTTGATCTGACTTCCTTGTCTAACTCGGGGTCCAGAAGCGGATACACTGACTCCACTGTTACAGGGATGTCAAGGTTTGGTGTGGGAGGTCCGGACAGCCACTTGTTGGCTAGGGAGTTAACATCTTGCACATATCTTGTTGCAGCATCTGCAGGGTTTGAAGAGGTGTTAATGTAACTCCACTGGTTTGGTGAGGAAACTTGTCTGACCTTGTGAACACGATTGCTCACATAAGTGAAGAAACGTCGAGTGTTGTTTCCAATATACCCGAGCACCACCTTGCTGTCTGAATAGAATCTCATGTTCATGGTTGAGATGTTTAGATGTTCACTGATGAATTCAGCAATCTCAGCTGACAACACTGCAGCACACAGTTCTAACCTGGGAATGGTGTTGCCGTGTAGAGGAGCAACTTTTGCCTTACCAAGGAGGAAGCCTACGTGAGTTTGTCCATCTTTCGTAACCATCAGATAGGCTACTGATGCAATTGCCTTTTCAGAGGCGTCACAATAGATGTGAACCTGTCTGTTGTCCGACTCAGATGGGGATATTGGTACATATGCACGTGGAACACTTAATTCTTCTACAGCCTTGAGAGAATGTATCCACCGGTTCCACTCACTCTGACGATCAGCAGGAAGGATCTCGTCCCAATCTGTACCTTTACATGCAAGTTCTCGCAGAAGAATTTTGCCCTGAATTGTGAATGGCGCTAGGAAGCCGAGAGGGTCAAATAGACTGTTCACGACAGATAGGAGCCCTCTTCTAGTGTATGGCTTATCTAGTTGATCTTTCTGAATGAGAAACTTGAACATATCTCGGTTTAAGTCCCATGCTATCCCAAGACTGTGACAAAGAGGAAGAAGTTCTTTACTGAGATCAAGAGTCTTTAGATGTTTAGCAAGATCTTCTTTGGGGAAGGCTTTCATGACTTCAGTACTGTTGGAGGCAACTTTGTGGAGACGAAGCTGACCTTCAGACTGGAGAACATCCTGTGTCCTCTTCAAGAGACTTATGGCCTGTTCACTGGTTTCAACAGAGACGAGAGCGTCATCTACATAAAAGTTGTTTTCAACAAAGTTCTTGACATCATCATCACACTGAACTACATTGCTACTGACAGTTTTGCGAAGACCATATGTGGCCACTGCCGGTGATGGACTGTTGCCAAACACATGGACACACATCCGATACTCGATTATTTCAGCATCAGGTTTATTGTCTTCATACCAGAAGAATCTCAGGAAGTTGCGATGGTTCTCATTCACAAAGAAACTGTAAAACATTTTCTGAATGTCTGCGGTCACTGCAACCGTATCTTTCCGGAACCGTAATAGCACACCTAGCAGACTATTGGTAAAGTCAGGTCCAGTCATTAGGACATTGTTTAGTGACGCACCATTGAATATAGCTGAGGAATCAAAGACGCCTCTGAGTTGAGATGGCTTCTTAGGATGGTACACACCAAAGAGTGGGAGATACCAGCATTCTTCGTCTGATTGAACAGCTGGCGCCTTCTCCGCATGACCTTTATCCAGTATGTCACCCATAAAGTCCACAAAATCATTCAGTTTCTGAGGATTTTTCTTGAGATTCCTATCAAGGAGAAAGGCTCTCTTTACCGCTTGAGATCTGTTGTTCGGCAATCTGGCTCTTTCAGGCTTGAATGGTAATGGAGCTGTCCAGTTTCCATTGTCACCTTTCTTCATTTCACCGTTCATCACTTCGAGGAACATTCTATCCTCAGTAGACTGTCCCACCTTATTGTCATCCTTTGTCTTCTGGAACACTGTATCACCAATAGAGTCTTGGATGAAGATATCATCTTCCATGATCTCTTTTTCAACTTTGAAGTTGTTCTGACATGATTTCAAGCATGTAGGACAGCTGTTCGTTAAAACAGCTGTCTTATTCACAGTTACCGTCTGAGTTGAATGGGTCTTTCCCAAACAAACATCACCTATCACTACCCATCCTAAGGGAAGACGCTGAGCAAATGGAGAGCCCCATGGTCCTGTGCACTGTTTGAGGACATGGTGGGCTTCTGGGAGGTCTCTGCCTATCAGGAGAAGAATTGGAGCGTTCTTGTTTAGAGGAGGGATGTGGTCTGTTAGGTGTTTTAGATGAGAATGCTGCGTAACAACATCTGGTGATGGTATCTCGTCTCTCATATCTGGTATGTGTTCGCATTCCAGAACAGGGGGAAGTTGAAAGGTTGTCGAGCCATCCATGGACTCAATCACTAGGCCTGAAGCTTGTCTTCCATAGGTCGTCGTACTTCCATTACATGAGGACAGGAGATAACTTAGAGCCTGTGAGGTTACCCCTAATCTGTCAAATAACTCTGGTTTAGCGAGAGTCCTGTTGCTCTGGTCGTCGATGATTACATAGGCATGTAAAGGGTTCCTGTTAGATCCTTGAGGGTAGATTTTGGCTAATATTGTCTTAGCACATGATTTCCCTTGAAATCCTTCGCCGCAAACTTGTGAGCATTTGTTGGCAACCTTCACCTGTGCCTCCCCGCCGTGAGGAACAGGTGTGTGAGGAGTTTTGGGCCAGAAAATATGTAGAGCAGTGCAATGTCTATTGCTTCCACACTCGTCACATTTTATGAGTCTGGTACAGTCTCTTGTATAATGTTTATCAGACTCACAACATCTGAAGCACACACTGTGCTTGATAAGGAACTGTTTCTTTTCATCATGGGGAAGAGCCTTGAAGGTGCGACACTTTCCTAGTGTGTGATGCGCCTTATGAATAGGACAATACGGTACATCCTTGGCTTGTGACTGAGGCTGATGGGGAGAAGTATTTTCATTCTGTTCAACTTCAGTCTTCTTCACTGAAACTGGAGGTCTGAACTTGAAGTCTCTCTGGCTGAAGACTTTTTCTTGACCTTCGAACTTGAAACTTGGGTCATTCAAGGTAGAGGTTAAGTCCTGGATAAACTTCACAAAAAAGGTGAAGGGAGGAAATGAGACCTTGTTCATTCTCTTGTACTGAGATGCTTTATCAGTCCATTTACCTTGAATGAAAAGTGGAAGTTTCTGCAAGATAGGGTTAATTCCGATTGATGAATCAAAATATGCAAGTACAGTTCTAAAGTGTTCATTTTCTTTCAGATATTGTATTTCACACAATATGTCACACAGATCATACAACTTCTGATAGTCTCTTACTGTGATCCTTTCAAACTTGAAGAGTTTTCTTTTGACTGTGGCTTCAACAGCTTCTGGAGTGCCATAGCGTTCATCGAGTCGAGCCCATATCCGTCTCAGTCCCATGACTTGATCATGTGCGTTTGATGCTCTAATACTGTTAGCATACCTTCCAGATTCTGTGCCTAACCACCTTACTAGCAATTCAATTTCTTCGGATGGAGACAAGTTCAGTTCAATACTGATGTTCACAAACCCTGTTTTCCATACTTGATATTCTGCAGGATTGTCATTGAATTTTTGAAGACGGAGATTGAAAAGATCCCTTTTCAGAAGGTAACTTGTAAGATCAGAAACTTGTGTTGGCGTCGTATGCTGTTGAGCTGGGATGAACTCAGGAGCATTCACATTAAATGGAATTTCATGGTCCATGTTCCTATAAGTTACAGTTTCATTATTCACATGAGCTGGAGGAACAATAGTTTCTCTTAATGTCTGTCTGTGATCAGCTAAATTCCTAAAGCTTGGCTTAGGGGGAATTACATTCTCTGTGACCTTAGTAACATCATTATCAAAGAGTGTCTGTTCACAAATCTCTTCCTGTACCACAGAAAGTTCTGCTTCAGCTACAGCCAGTTCTTTCTTATGTGTAAGCAGTTCTAAGTCTACAGCACATTCAGCCTGTTTTAGCTTTAACAGTGATTCCTCTTCAGCAAACTGTAGACGAGTTCGAGCGGCCTCTGCTTTAGATCGACTCTTCGCAAGAATGACACTTGAGCTTGTAGAACTACATCTTGAACGACGGGAACGTCTACTTCTGCTAGAACGAACTGAACCTTCCTCAAGGTTTTGAGAAACATGTACATCAGCTTTAACACATTCAGTCTTTACAAATGTAAATCTGCTCAAAGCCTCACTTACTCTATCCGTAAGAGTATTGCTTATCATTAGATGAGAAGAGAGTTCTAGTGAACTTTCTTGTGTGTCGCATCTTTTGAGATAATCTTCAAATGTTTTAGAGATAGAAAGATGTGTTTGTAAGTGACTTTCTATATCATCTTTCAGTTGGTGTAACAGTTCAAAGTCATTTTGTTCTTGAGCATTTTCAGCTTGAATAAAACAATCTTCAATTTTCTTCTTAATTGAGGTTAACTTCCTGTAGAAATTATAAACTTCACTTTCATAATATTCTTGCCCCTTTTCAGTCATTTTTCTTTGACGTAGATTTCTTTGCATATTCCTTTACAAAACTTTTTACTATACTGTTCTCTGACTATGAAAGAAGAGTCTTCAACAGCTAGTATAACCATAGATTGCCTTTATTGTACCAGGGTACGATCATGTAGATGATGAGGACAACCACTGATGTGGTAAAAACTGTAAAATAATAAAAAAGGTTTGATAAGTATGATGTTTCTGGACATTGAATGAGTAAAATTACACTATTGGCAAAGTTACACTCATTATTACATTTGGCCTAATTAATTTACATAATTGACATATTTTGTGATATCAAAAAGCTTTGAAAAATAACATACCGGTTCATAAACAGTGATAAATTCACTACAAAATAAAATATGAATGTTACATCCACTAGTTAAGAGCCTCACGAAATTACAGAGAAGCGTGGTTTTAGAAAGTAACATTATCCCACTCATATAGAGCCTCACGGCTTTACCGATGCACATTTATAAGATTTGCATAAAATAGACACGAGAAAATGATATAATTACGTGAATATTATGAGGAATGACTCCTTTATCATATTGAATGTAAACTTACGTTTTGGTGGAGGCATAAATGCATAGAAATGTATGAAAATGATGAGTTGCGACGCTTGCCGCTAGAGCGTTCATGTCCGACACGCTAACACGAGGTAAACAAAGGGAGATAACAACTCATACTGAAACGACCGCTAAAACTACAATAATGATTAGCACATTGGTCAAAGGGAAGTAACTCTACTTAGAAAGAAGCGTACGTAAACTCTCCAATGTCATTACGTGACATGACAATTGTTATACTCAATAAAAAGTGTTCAATGATTGTGTGACCTTGAAGGTCAAAGGTCAAGGTCATGAGATATGAGTTATTACAAAATGCACTAAATTGGGGTATAATTTTATCCCATTTAGCTTTTCAGAACTCATGAACATGTCTAAATGTTAATGCTTCCAGGGAATCATTATGACATGTTCACTTTCAAGTTCAAAGGTCAAGGTCACGAGTTATAAAATCACCATAAAATTCTTTGTAAACACGGTAACTTGAAAAGTTTTTGTGCTATGAAGCTCTTACTTGGTATATATCATCCTTGGAAAAGTAAAAAAATTTGAAAAGGTTTCGGCTACAATCTGTCAAAGGTCAAGATCACAGCAAGGTCATGACTTAAGCATGGTTTAGCGAAAATGCTTAATTTTAACTATGATCACTTTTAATCAATACATGATAAAAAGTGTTCAATTATTGTGTCAAAGGTCAAGGTCATGAGATATGAGTTATTACAATTCCTTGTAAACACAATAACTTGAAAAGTTTTTGTGCTATGAAGTTTAGATTTTGTATATATTATCTCTTGAGAAGTACAAAATTTTCAAAAAGTTTTGGGTACGAAATGTCGAAGGTCAAGGTCACAGCAAGGTCAACATATATGGAGCAAATGGATTAATTTAATTTTTAACACTTTATTTCATTACAATAATGTTATACTCAATGAAATGTGTTCATTGATTGTGTGACCTTGAGTGTCAAAGGTCAAGGTCACGAGAAAATTCCCAATTTGGTGAGGCCTGTAAAAGGCGGAACAGGGTAAGGCGAAACCCAAAGTTCCCGGGCTGCTCTGCTTTTGCGGTATCCCGCAAACGCTAATCTAGTTTGAAGAGGGGTTTGATCAAGATGACTTTAGCACTAAAAACATTTTACTCTTTTCAGCGGGACATTGGATTCACCCTCATATAATCAGAAACTTTTCCGCACAGTGTGAGATTCAGTACCACAGGCGTACACCACTTCTCTGTCAGTCACTGGACCTGAATCTAGCTCACATCTTTATACGGGAATGCGCAGAAGAATATGCGTATCAAGTAGGTCCAAACAAATTTCAAAATCAAGGTTAGTGATAAGGTTTTATAATGATATGTACTGAAAACGCTCCGCTGACTTGGATTGATTATGTTAGTAAGGTATTATGCTATTGTAATGTAATTATTGACATGCTTGTAGTCACTAATGGGATATTTTCGTTGCCATACTGCTTTTAGTAGATGCTATTTTTGTAACCGACACCACAACAAGCAGTATGCATTAAAAGTCCTTGTTGAAACATTCGCCCCTAGTTGCCATGGCTTCAGCTTCCGGACATCATTTCTTGATGAAATCTGATTTGGCCAAGATAATGACATCATGGCTTGTTATAGTTGTCATCAACGTTGATGTTTAGACTAACGTAAACATTAATATCTCTGACAGTGTGTCAGTATTGGCATAACAATCATCCAGCTAAGCGTCATTGTGAGGCGTTTGCCTCCCCATGAAAGCAGCAACAACAGGGGTTGCCAAATCGCAGTACTGTTGATGTTGATGTATTGGTCAATTTCTGATTGAGGCTAAAAACGATTGGAGAGTTTCAGAATGGTCGTATGACTGCTTCAAACCATTTTGTATTTTATTTGCAATATTGCATGGCACTTTTCAATGTCTGAATCATGTAATAAATGAAATTAGTACTTATATGCTTATAACCCATTGTCACGGTGTTGCCAAGACTCATATTGGTCAATTCACTGGACAGTATAATAAAGATTTGACAAGTCAAGATGTAGAACAACAGCAATGTTTATTTAGACAAACAGAAGCAGGATAAAAGTGTAATGGAGTCAATCACTCTGACTGACTCTAAGATCACGACAATGGCGGAACAACAATGGCAGACTTGCACTCTAGCTCAATACACAGCACAGACATACAAGCTGACTAATTACCACTCTGACAAGAGATTAACAATCAAGCAGAAGTAATTGGCGACGATTGCTAAATACGGGGAACTTTCAATACACAAAATCACTCACAGAGCGATTAAAAAGGGGGGATTAAATCTTGGCACACTGTACTAAGAAAACCCTATCAAATTGGTGAGATATATCAGAAAAAGTAAGGGATACTTAGGAGTAGATATAAGTCCCTTAACATCAAAAGTAAAGTTACGAAGTACGATACGTGATCTGCTACCTCCAAAACCAACTTAAGAAAGATAAAGTAAGTTCTCACCAAGTGAAAGTTCCGCAGCTTAGTCAAACTCGCCCCAAGGTGTATTCGCCTCAAGGGCGAAGATGGCTAACGAACTACAACCGTACTATAAGTACCCTGAGTGCGGACGTCGGAGAAAGCCGTCGCTCATTAGCAGGTTTAAAACTTAACAATCTCCAGAAAGTTACAGAGAGTGTGTTTGTGTGGAGCACTAGAATGGACCTATCTCAAAAACTATGCAAGATACATGAAGAAGTGAGACGTCATTAGATAGGGCGTCTCCTAGGCTACACACACATATAAGAATATACAGCATACACAGCATAGTTAAATTATAATGTAAGATAAACGGGAAAAAATATGGTGAACATAACCAGGTGCATCGCACTTAAATTCAAACAGCGGCCATAATATTTTTAATACAATATCACATGTTATATAAAAAGAAAGAGCAAGTTTAGCTCTACAAATATATACAATTGGGGAATACATGGCATAAGTTGGAGTATAATGACGGGACGGAGAAAGTGCGTATAGTAGCACAGCATGGCCGCGTGACACCCATAAGCTTATCTAAAGTAGAGAAAAGTTTATCTTATCAGTTAGGATGTAATAAATGAAAAGAATAGCTCTAACAGAAAATTCTTCTTTTAAGAGTCGAGGACCAAAAGAGATTTTGTGGGCATGTGAAGACCGCCTATTTGGAAACTTTAGCAACTACCGTGAAGGTGATTCTGGACATCTTCAGCCTCTAGAGGCGCTCGGTACGGTCACCTGCCCCAGTGAATGCTACCTACATGGCACATGTGTTGATGGGAAGTGTGTCTGCAAGCATCCCTATTCTGGAAGAAACTCCTGTCTATTAACATTGTATATCCAGAAATATAATGTTGGCATTCTTCAAATTCGTGGGTATTTGATCTTTTTATCATATCACTGCCTGTTTAAAGGGGCAGTAGCACGTTTTTAGGGGGAATATAATGTGTTGTCAGGAAAATTAAAATAAATGGTTCCAATTGGAAGACACTGCATTAAACCTAAATGGAGCATTAATAATTCAAATATATAATGTAAAGTTTAGCCATGCGATTCCTTTTTTAAACACAAAATGAATTAAGGGTGTTCACAAAAAATGGCCGACCATAGATTTTAGGAGTATCTTCATACTTTGTCCTCTGACTATAGATAATTAATTTGTGTTATGAGATTTTTGACACTATCACAATAATGCATTTAGCATTAACATACAATAATCAGTGAACATTATAAAATATAAAATTATCAAAAGCCGTGCTACTGCCAGTTAAATATTACTTATATCGGTGAGAAACAGTGGGTACTGAACAAACTCCCGTCTAAAACTTAAATTATATTACATCATTATTAAAATATCAAATGAACAAAAGCACTTTTGATACAAACATGTAAGAGTTATAAAACTAATATCAAATTGAAGAGAGTTGAGTATTCATTTTATTACATAAATCAATAAATCAATCGTAGTTGCTGAAAGAACGCTGAAAAAGAGTCTGCTGCCGTTTTGACGTTACGACAGCACACTAGTTTGACATCATTCATGTATTTTAAGTGGCAACACCTTAATGAGACACAGAGTATGTTGATAGGATCACATATGTCAAATTTTGAAATCGATGTTATTACATCGGGAACCACCAACTGTTACTGAAAATAACAAGTTAAAGGTCAATCAGTACATTAGAGCGAAAATACGGCAATTCAAAGTTGGAATTTTGATCAAAAACCTAACAATGTGGCTCGAGTCATGCATGCAAATTCGCCAAACATAATTTTGAAACCTTGTCATAAGCTGACAGGAAGATATATTCAATTCGATAGTGTTTATTAGGTATTGTAACTTATAGGTAGATTAATTGGATGCATAATTTCAAATATTAAACGTATTTGAGATGTTTTTTTGATTTTCCCATAAAATCAAGCATTTTAGAGATATCATGCATAAATGGATGTATTTGCAAGTCCAGTGATGAGATATGAACTTCAATCAGCATTTTAGATAATTTGTAGTTTATCAAAACCAAATACAATTTTAAGAAAGATACTCTGTGTCACTTTAATAATATGTTACTCGGGCGTGGAACCATAAAAACCTGTACTGAGAAAATAGTTTGAACTACAGTGAAAGTAACTTATCAAAACTCAAAAACGTTAACCCACATTCAAAAATCGTCCTAACAAATTCCCTTAAGTCGTAGCAAATGTGACAAGCCCTTCCTAGAAGCCCCTATCAATTCAAAGGCCCAGTTTTGGCTGAATTACAAGGGACACTTTCGTAACTGTCGATTCTTACCAAATGTCATATACATAAAATGTCATTTGCGAAGAAAATACAACTTTCACTTGTCAAAAGATACATTTTCTACCTCACTGGATGACAGAAACATGATCGTCGTCACGTAATATTATAAGATAGTAAGAAATCTTTTCAAAGTATTTTCAAACAATAAATTGAGATTAACATTTTACATTATGTTGAGTTATTCATGTCTAACAGCTTTGTTGCATATTTGTTCATTAAGTGGTTCAACTTGTGACAAGTCAAAAAGGAGGTGTGATGAAGTGCTTCTGCATGTAACACCGTATTTTTTCAACGCCAACACAACCAAATCAAGCGCTAAAATATCACTGTTGCAGGTAGGTTTCATGTCCCATTTCAACACAAAGGATGTAGCTCTTGCCATACAATCCTTACCGACCTATGTTTTTATAAGACTCATTTATTTTCTCTTACTAGAATGGGAGAGGCCTGATTGGCTGCTTTCAACGCTAGTTGTGAAATCAGCGTCACTGTTTCAAAAGTAATAATTGAAAGCCTCAGTCCTGCTTCTTGGATAGCATTTTAACAAATATTATTTAAAGACGTGCTTTCATTGTATATAATTATTCAGATCGTGGAGAAATAATGCTTCAAGCGCTCTTCTTCCTGTTGTAACCCCGATACGAAGTAGGGGTATATAGTAGTCATTCCAGGTCTAGATCAATCAAACATCTTATAATTGTTATCTACAATCTCGTTTACAGGTAAGACCAATTTTAGATATCTTTATGCACCCGAATCGGAGATTCTGGGGGTATATTGTTTTTGCCCTTTCTGCCTCTCTGTCTGTCTGTCAGCCTGTTTGTCACAAAAAAGTTTAACTTTGCATATAACTTTTGATTGCTTGGGGATAGATCATTGATATTTCACACTGCATCTGTAATGATAAGACCTTTCAGATGAGGTCATAATTTGTGACCTCTTGACCTGGACCCTGGCGCAGACAGCATTTTTCTAAATGTTTTATCTTGGCCATAATTTGCGATTAGATAGAGATAAACCTTTTTATATATCACATGTGCATCTATCATGATAAGACCTTCCAGATGACGTCATAATTATTTACCTCGTGACCTTGACCTTGGTGCAGCAAGCATTTCTCAAAAAGTTTGACCGTGACCATAACTTGTGATTGGATAGAGAGAGACCTTTGATATTTAACAGGTGCATTACAGAGATAGATTTTGATATACCATATGTGCATCTATCATGATAGGACCTACAGATGAGGTCATAATTTCTAACCGTGTGACCTTGACATTGGCGTAGCAAACATTTTTCGCCATCTTTAACCTTGGCCATAACTTGTGATTGGATAGAGATAGACTTTTGATATTTCACACGTAGCTCAGTGGTAGAGTGTCCGCTTTTACCCGGGAGATCGGGGTTCGATTTCAGTCGCGTCATACCAAACGACGTTAATAGGTGGGAGTTGTTCCTGTCTTGCTTGACACTCAGTATTGTAAAGGCAGAACAACGTATTTACTGGAGCTGCTCTGTAGCTGCCGGGTGCCACAGGCACAAAAGGAATTTCCCATGTCCTTTTACTTAGGACAATAAAGTGTTATTATTATTGTCTTGCATGATAACATCTTTCAAATGAGGTCATAACTTTTGACCTCGTTACCTTGACTTTGGCGCTGCAAGCATTTCCGGAACACTTTACCTTTGCCATATCTGCTGATTGGATAGAGATAGACCATTATTTTCAGAAATATTTCAGGTACATATTGCCGCAAAAATATACATTAAAAAGTTACTGATGTCCGGGGGTATCAGTGTTTTACAAACACATCTTGTTTTATTTTTCAATGTTTTGACTTTTCCAATGATGTACAATTTGATGTAATAAGGGGCTTACACATCTGTCTTAAAAGTACATCTATGTTTGCGTCCTACATATTGGTTGATCATTTCTCATGATATACATCTAAGAAACCCTAAAAGTTTAAGAAACTGCAGACAGCGGTAGGCAGTTTTTACAATGATGTTTGATGCAGTTAGTTTTATCAACTTTCAAAATCAAAACCGCTTTTAATTATTCAAAATCAATGTCGTCATTTTCACGACCTTTCAAGTTACAGCACTAGATGCTGTTCCACAATACTGTATATTGAAAAGTTTCTTGTGACCAGAGGAAAACTCAATACATCATTTAAATTCATAAATTCGTTCTAAAATATACAAATCTTCAGTTTCAGGAAGGACATGTTGTAGCTGTATAATTTGTACAGCATTCTGTTGGTTTAAAAATTTCTTGTAACCAGAGAAAACTGACAGTCTTAGTTAACCTAGCCTTAATATTAAACATTTATCTCCGTTATTGATGTTATTATCAAGTTATTATCATTATTACCCGTTAAACTCAGATATTAAGGCTGGAGTTACATAGACTGGAAAAACTGAATACATAATTTAAAAACTCGTTCTGAAATATACAAATCTTCAGTTTCAGGAAGGACAATTTGTGCCCGGTCCCTTGATCTTCCATGTTCACGCTCTTCATGAAACCCACAAAACAATGTTTGTTTCTATCAAGGAAATACTTCAAACACTGCCTGGTTAGTTACGAAAGAGAAACTTAAGAGTATTTTAATCGTAAACAGTGCTTGTAATAATCAAACAGTTTATAACAATAATGTAGACAGACATATTTATTCGATAATTCAGTTTAAACTTCCCATTGTGTTCTCAATTAATAAGCATAAACGCTAAACCATAATTAAATGATATTGCGATGTTATCATAACCTCGATAGAAGCTCGATTTTAATGTAAATGTGATTTAAATTGAATGTTGAAGGACATTTAAAGTTATCATCTTTTGTGAAGAAACTGTATTCTCAGTAATTGAAGAATAAGGTCAGTTTCTGCTAACAATTGTTATAATTAATCAAAATTAAATAATTACATTGGTTCATTGATGTTTGATATGTAAAGAGGGATATTGGAACATAGTCATCATTTGATAAACTTCCAGATGAGTTGGTGACTGGTTTCATGATATCGTTGACACAAGACGGAAAGAAGTTCAGCAAACCAACCAGCTACTACATCTATGACGGGAGGTGTCAGAGCTGTTTACAAAACACTCTCCTGTTCAGAAGAGAACCAACATGCCTAATGCGGGTGCATATGAAGCTGTTTCTTTTTTCCAATTTGTCAATCACTCATCTGTCTCAGTAACTAGGGATCAAAACTCAAGTATATGTATTGGTCAGCCTTACGTCATACGTCGACTAATAAACGTTTCAAAATATAGGTAGATTTGATCGAACTAATGCAGTTGATATAAGAAGAGGTTAGTTATTAAGGTCCAAAAACTGCTCACTCAACTGATCTACGATTATTTTCTTTTTGTGTATAGAACCATGATTGGATTTAACTTTGTTATATGTTAAGAAGCGTATCCGGTGATAAGATGATAATAAACCATGTTACATGGGTCAAAAGCCCGATGGGCTTATGGCATGGCATGGTGTCCGGCGTCCGTCCGTCCGTCCGTCCGTCCATCCGTCTGTAAACTTAGTGGAATTTCGACTTCTTCTCCAGAACCGTAAGGCCTAGAAAGCTGAAACTTTGTGTACAGACTCCTTGACTAGTGAGGATTAAAATGTGTAGCTTTGGTAAGGGCCACAGGGGTCACACCCTAAAAACCTATTTCCATCTTCTTCTCCAGAAGCATAAGGCCTAGAAAGCTGAAACTGTGTGTACAGACTCCTTGACTATTGAGGATTAATAATTGGAGCTTTGGTGGCCCTGTGGCTCCTCATAAGGGCCACAGGGGCCACGCCCTAAAAACCTATTTTCATCTATTCTCCAGAACCATAAGGCCTGGAAAGCTGAAACTATGTGAACAGACTTCTTGACTAGTAAGGAGTAAAAAATTTAGCTTTGGTGGCCCTTTGACCCTTATTAAGGGCCAGAGGGAACACGCCCTTTAAACCTATTTTCATCTCCTTCTCCAGAAGCAATAGGCCCAGAAAGCTGAAACTTGTGAATATACTCTTGACTAGTGAGGATTATGAGTTTTAGCTTGTGTGGCCCTGTGGCCCCTAATAAGGGCCTCAGGGGCCACACCCTTTAACCTAATTTCATCTTTTTCTCAAGAAGCATTAGGCCTAGAAAGTTGAAACTTTGTGTGTAAACTCCTAAGTTAGAAAAGGAGGAATCAAAATTGTACATTTGGTGACCCTGTGGTCCAAAGTAAGGGAGGAACCACATTTGCCACACCCTAAAGCAAAATTGATATGAAGCCTATTGAGCTACAGAGCCAGTGGCTCTATTTTTATTCTTCATAGTCATCAATGTTTATAGCTTCATTGTTTCAATTTATCTTCGTGATTGTAGAGATAATTAGCATGAAAATTATTATTTGACAGCACAGACTCAGAAACCCTACCCTGAAAACGAAAAACAAGAAGGTCAATGCTGTTTGATTATCTCTGAAGTCAGAGCTATGATCTCTAAATGTTTTTTGCAGGAGGACGCGTGTACGATCAACAAAAAATGCTACCATGCTAAAGAAATCAACCCCAAAGACAAGAGTCAGATGTGTGATCCAGACAGGAAGCTGATTCAATGGTCTTCTGGTTTGTAGACTATCTAGACAGGGCACTCATTTAGTGGTCTTCTGGTATGTAGACTATCTAGACAGGGACCTCATTTAGTGGTCTTCTGGTATGTAGACTATCTAGACAGGGAACTCATTCAGTGGTATTTCGGTATGTAGACTATCACGACAGGGAACCCATTCTGTGGTATTTTGGTATATAGACTACGTAGACAAGGACCTCGTTCAGTTGTCTTTTGGTATGTAGACATCTAGACAGGGACCTCAGTCAGTGGTCTTCTGGTATATAGACTATCTAGACAAGGACCTTGTTCAGTGGTCTTTTGGTATGTAGACATCTATACAGGGACCTCAGTCGGTGGTCTTCTGGTATATAGACATCTAGACAGGGACCTCGTTCAGTTGTCTTTTGGTATGTAGACATCTAGACAGGGACCTCCGTCAGTGGTCTTCTGGTATATAGACTATCTAGACAAGGACCTTGTTCAGTGGTCTTTTAGTATGAAGACTATGTAGACAAGGACCTCAGTCAGTGGTCTTTTGGTATGTAGACATCTAGACAATGACCTCGTTCAGTTGTCTTCTGGTATATAGACTATCTAGACAAGGACCTCAGTCAGTGGTCTTCTGGTATTTAGACTATGTAGACAAGGACCTTGTTCAGTGGTCTTTTGGTATGTAGACTATGTAGACAAGGACCTCAGTCAGTTGTCTTCTGGTATGTAGACATCTAGACAGGGACCTCCGTCAGTGGTCTTCTGGTATATAGACTATCTAGACAAGGACCTTGTTCAGGGGTCTTCTGATATGTAGACTATGTAGACAAGGACCTTGTTCAGTGGTCTTTTGGTATGTAGACATTGACATAGCATTGGGAGGACTTGTCGCTGTGTATACGCTTTTATTATATGGATATTTATATAGCGCACATATCCAACCACTCGTGGTTGCTCAAGGCGCTTACATTTTTCCCCTGGTCAATGGCATTCTTTCACCGTACGATCATTTTTCCATTTCAACTCCCTGGGGATACATAGTCACAGCAGTTTGTCCAACACTGCTGAACGCTGATAACCGACAGCTCGGCGTATGCACGTGTTCATGTATCCACCATTCAGCCACTAACATGAATTCCTGGGATCTTTTTGTTGCACTACACACTAGGGCTCCAGGGTGACACTTATAGAGTTCTAACAGAGGTGAACTCTAGGTTTTTACACCTTGGCCTGGATGAGATTCGAACCCTGGACCTAAGCAACGTGAGACGGGCGCTCTTGCCGACTTAACTATCCCGTACCCCACGCTTTTGAAACACGTTGTCTTTTTCATTTTGATTTCAGAGAAATGTGCTATCGTTGCCTTTTGGATTTTTTTTACCAGACTTTATTGTTTATCTGTGTCAATTAAACAGAATTAGGAAATTCGTTGCAAAACTTAAAGGCTTAGTCCAACCAGACTTGGTTTTATTAATGCTATGCCACTAATAGATAGTGAAGTTGTAATGAAGTAAAATATTTATTGCAGTTAACTAGTGCACTGAAACACCGACCATGACGTCAAGTGTACCAGTATTGTAACCCTGCACGGATGATTGGTGTCCTGATGTCGAAAAGGCGGTTCAATCGGTTTGTGTATGTTGATTGTTACAAGTTATTTAACGAAATAAAAACATGCTGTAATGTGTATGGCCATTTTCAGTGATAAACAGGCTGAAGATAGACGAAGCGACTTCGTAACCGTTGATTTTTAATGAATCAGTCAATGTGCTCAGTCTAGAAAAATGGCCATATGAAAGAGTGTCTGAAGTAATTAAACTGATGAACAGAGTGCCATTTTGATAATTTTATGAATCGATTATTAAAACGACTAACAGCTTTTTCAGAAACAGTGTGTAAACCAAACGAATAGATTTTTTTTTTCTTGTACAACATTTGTCCTTTGTCAGACTCTCTGGCGCTCTCGGCTTAATACCAATGACATAAATCTCTAATACGAATACAAAGTTCAATTTTTGTTACAAGTTATATTGTCACTCAAACACGACATGTCGGAGAAACATCTTTGTAAGGAGTGTTTGCTCTTTCCTGTAGTTGGTTTCGCTGAATGACGACAGCCATGCTCATATGTTCTTGGATAAAAACAGCTCTTTGGCTACAGTTGTCTTTTGAGTTTTGAAAAAGTACCAGATCTGCTGTTGACGAATAACCCACATGATACGGTTTTGTACTGCTTTCTGCAACTACCGTTAGTTGTAAGTATGCACCATTACATTGTGTCAGCACGCAGTGTCCTTTTCTTAATACCTGAGTAATGAACTTTTGATGTCTGGTCGCAGTGCACATCAAGTTTACCAATTTCCAGAAAAAAAAAAATCTGATTTAATTATGAAAATAACATCCCCACAAACGGTGATGAACACTGATACGTGAGTATACATACGTAATAATAAAATATATATATATAAGGACACATATTAAGTTGCAGAATCGTGAAGGCTGCAGATTTCTCTATCCCGCATGCTGGTTCGACAGAGACAAGACAGATGCTTCACTGTTAACACAGAGAGAGTATTCTTTATTGTGAAACACGCTTTATAATTGGTTTTGTAATCATTATTTTATTCAAGATATGATAATTGTAAACTACAAACTGGCTCTGAAAACATTTGATATCAAACTAGAATAGAATGTTATCCTTCTTGATGATCTCCCTGATTGCAACATATACATTTTCACAATGACAGCTAGCTTACAAATGAATAGGGTTTGACACGAGTTTTCTCAACCACAGACAGAAGCTACTGTATAAAACAATAATAATAATAATAATTTTAACGCTTAGTATCCAGTCCAAGCTGCTCAACGTTGATACAATGGCTGTACAATGTATATTATTACCCTAAAGGAATTGTACTTTCGAGTCAAGCTACTAAGCGCCTCGCCAATTTATACAGCTGGGTGAACTGAGAGCAATGTGGATGAAGTGCCTTGTCCAAGGACACAACACAGTGTTAAGCCCAGGTTACAATGTTTTGGTGTCTCCACCGGGAATCGAACCCGGGCCTTCGGCTTGACAGGCCAGCACGCTGCATTTGTTTTGTACCTCATGATTTAGCTGAAACGAAGTAAATGCAGTCTTCTGTTATTCATACGTTCATGCTATTTGAACTTATTTCATTTTTTCTTTAGACACTGGCGTGATTTAATTGTTATAGGAATTTAAATGCGTGCCAATCTCACTTTATTTGAATAGATGACTGCACTTTGTCTGTGATTGGATTCCGCCCTTTTGCTCTCGGTTCCCCAATTTATGAGCTTTTGTCATGTGCTACAGGAAAGGCTGACACTTTACATTGTTTAATCATAAATCAGTTTTGCTTTGTGTTTAAAGAATTATTGTTGTTGACATAAAGCTGATACCTTAAATTGTTGAATCATAAATTACTATAGCTTTGTGTTTTTAGAATTATTGTTTTTGAAGAATACCTCCAAAGAACTATGTTCATTAACTGCAAAACAAATGATTTAACTTATACAAAACTGTGCATACGTTAGAGACAGTGTAGTAGATCATAAATATAAAATAGTGAACAAAATAATTAATATCCCTAAGGTTTCGGTTAAAAGACCGACAGGTCTTAGATAAATATAAGTGTGAAGTGCACCTCCGATGTAGGACATGTCAAAGGTCATCATGGAACTGTTCTAACAATTCTCTAAGTATTAGAATCTAAGCAATAACACAATTTCATGAAGATAGTGTTTGTCATGTTTTGATAAAATAGATCAAGAACGATCTATATTACAGTATACATAGAAACACTTGTCTACACTTGTCATGCTACTAGATGTCATTTAGACCACAACAAATCAACTGGTCCCTGGGTCTTCCAAATAAGAAGCCTTGTGGACAAAAAAGAAGAGAATATAGAGAATACTTCTTAACATATCAGCCTTAAAATACGCTTTAAATGCATGTTTGTTCACTGTGACTTGAAAATAATGTGAAAGTCACCCAAAAAAATTGGCCTTGTGTCTTCCTAAAATAGATTCACAAAAAAAATCCAGTGAATGACTCTTGAGATATCACACTAACAAGCTTAACATGCAGGTAAATTGATGATAAATCAAAAGTTCTGCTGTGACCTTGAAAATAATGTGAAATCCATCAAAACTCCGTTGGTCCTGCATCTTCACTATAAGATTCTTTGCATAAGTTATGAAGAGAATCCGGTAAATGGGTCCTGAGATATCCCATTGACAAGCCTACAATGCAGCTTTCAATGCTGAAATTTTCAAAGTCTTGCTGTGACCTTGAATATCATGTGAATGTCACCAAAATCGACTAGGCCCGGCGCCTTCCTTATAACATGCAATATGTAAGTTATAAAGAGAATCCAGTTAATGGTTCTTGATATAACCCGCTGACAAGCCTAACATGCAGGTTTCAATGCTGAAATTTTCAAAGCCTCGCTGTGACCTTGAAAACAATGTGAAGGTCACCAAAATCGACTGGGCCCGGTGCCTCCCCAATAAGATGCATTGTGTTAGTTATGAAGATGAGCTATATACTAAAAATGAAAAGAATCCGGTCAACAATTTTTTAGTTATTCAATTTCATCCGTACGGACATACGTGAATGGTTCTTGAGATATTCCGCTGACAAGGGTAAAATGTCAAAGTCTCGTAATGACCTTGAAATGAAGGTCAAGGTCATGAACCTCTATAGGGACCTTTCTCTCATGGTGATGAAGCTATATACAAAAAATGAAAAGAATCCGGTCAACAATTCTTGAGTTATTCAATTTCATCCGTACGGACATACGTGAATGGTTCTTGAGATATCCCGCTGACAAGGGTAAAATGTCAATGTCTCGTAATGACCTTGAAATGAAGGTCAAGGCCATTAACCTCTATAGGGACCTTACTCTCATGGTGACGAAGCTATATACAAAAAATGAAAAGAATCCGGTCAACAGTTTTTAAGTTATTCAATTTCATCTTGTTTCAGCTGTTAAATTTGTTTTATTTCTTTTGAACTCAATAGCAATATCATGTTATTTAGTGGTAGCTTCAGTTAATTGTACGTTTCAAAAGTTATGTTTTTAACTTCAGATAAAGACAAATCATTTCCCCATCACATACTGAAAGATGAAACTAACATTACCAGAGATCCAAAATGCAAAACCTCAAATTTCAAAATATATCTTGAAACTACGTAAGTTATATCATAGTGTTGACCGATATTATCTATTGTGACCAAAGGTCTTCTGAAAATCGGTTTACTTGAAAGAAATATTGCAGAAAAAAGACAACGAGAATTATTTAACTTTGTCTTATGCCTCTCTTTGGAAAAAAAAGAAAAAACTGTCGAAGTTGATTGAGGTTGATTTTGAATCTATAATGAACATATGAAAAAGCAAATCATTATCTGATACTGTTTACCTGAACAAAACATATTTCAATACGGTATAGAATTTCTAAAACAGTATGCTTAACCAAACGAAAAGAGATATTTTTTATTTTTCTATGAATAGAATGAATTACAGGAAGCGGCATTTAATTCATTACAGCTAGTTCATGAGATAGAGCAGCAGTTCAAATATCTCTTTCCTCATGTATTAATAGGAAACCAAATATGGAAATGATGACTAAAACCTTGTATAACTTATGAAAACTAATCAAATTCTAGCTACTGTATTTTTCAACTGCATAGTTAAATACATTGAAGCAATAAAAAGGAAGCATCCTCTATATTATTACACACGTAGGTAACGTACAAGTGATGACATACTAATCTCGTACGACACACGTGTGTCGTATTGCGTTGACCTGTGTCGTATCAACATGACCTCGCATTCCACAGATTTGATTGGTTAACCAATGACCTCTCATTTAGGGTCAACTAAAACGGAACTTTTTTCGAATTAATAACAAGCATGTCATTTCTTCAAGTTTACGGCTTTATATACTTCAAAAGATTTGAAACATAGACAGATATTTAGAAAACATACGATTTCATCAGTGTGCAAAATCGATTTCATGAAAAATTAACAGATCAGCGAATGCATTAATATTTTTACTTACATTACAACGTCAACCGTAAATTCAACACCCGGACATCGCATCATGCACGGTTTGTCAGTGATAACATGTGGGTAGATCAAGCCAAATGCTATCAAATGTGACAAGCACTGAGAATAAACAACTTTAAAATGCAGTCACTGAGTCAGAAACACATCACAGGGAAATTGGGAATCCCCAAACACGCTGTAGCTACACAAGTCGATGACCTTGCCCTTCCCGTTGACATGTCGGGTCCCCGTCACTCTCCGAGCACGTCGTTGTTTTCATTATCATCCATATCGATTCTATCGTTTCATTTGAAGTTCCTAGAAAAGTTCGAAATGGTGTTTGTTTCAGTTTAAAGATCTTCCATTACATTACCCGTTGGTAAGTAATCCGTTTTCAACAGAGCCAATGTATCCGCTCGAGAAGCCACAACGACACACGTCAGCCTTGACGCTTGAACATGGCGAGCCGACCGAGAGAAGAGCGTTGACAGATTCGACTCTGACTCTGAATGTTTACATTCTACACTTTCTGTATCAATCATTAATTAATCGTTAATCAAAACTCATCATCGATGAATTAGCCTTTTTTGACATTTCTAATTTTGGTTGATTTAATCGAAACTGGAAACTATTTTCTTTCTTCGCAGGTTTAAATGAGCGACTGCGCAAATAGACTGGTCACATCACGAACGTCGATTATTACGCATTCGGTTATTGAAACCGGTTTCGGGTTTTCGGAATTGTTTCCTTGATGCCATACACGAAAATGAGGATTATTAACAAATGTGTCTATTCTAAACGTGTGTAATAAATAAAATACCACACTCGGTCTCATTAGATACGAATTATACGAAACTCGTGACCTTCCTATGGTATCTGACCTCGCTTTCGCTCGGTCAGATACCGCCGGAAGGACACTCGTTTCGTATAATTCGTATCTAATGAGACCTCGTGTAGTATTCTCTATATATAGTTTAAATAACATTTTAAAAAATCATAATATCATCATTTATTATTAAAAACTGTGTTCCCCAGGAGAACAAAGATAAAGTGATCTCCAGGAAGATATTGTTTTGACAGTAAATCCCTGAAATTGGCAAGTACATGACGTCACAATGTTATGACGTTGAAAACATTAAAGCTAACACTATCACATAAATATGAGGTCATAAACACGATAACTTCACAGTGACATCACTGCTGTAGGAGTATAAGAGCATGCTGTGTTACATTATGGTATAAACATTATGAAAACATAATGAAAAATGATTTTGGATGATATATATAGAATCTCACCGTCGTGACCTCTGATACATGTGCCAAATATATCAACACTCATCCTTATAGAAAAAAACGCATGAGTTATTTGTCTTTAAATAAATTGCTGTAAAAAGCAAAACAATCACATAATTTCAACGGTAAGAAAGTGAAATTTATCGAGGCTATAGACAAAAGGGTTGGCAAATACGTCAACACCAATGTATGTTCTGTTCTTCTGTGTTATTAGTCTAATCTTTTTTTTTTTAAATATTATTGTTAATTATTATTAAGAGGTTAACATCCTGTTTTTGAGGGATATTTTGCAGGACTTTGACATCGGTCTTGACATCATATTTTATGTAAAATGACAAGCAAGTTGTGGGAGGACTGATGCATGATCATCACAGAGTCAGATGCATAAAGTTTGGAATGATATAATCGTTGTATTATACAGTAGTTTCTACTCCTAGCTTATGCCTGTGCTAGACTTGATCATCTTGTCAAGATTTGAATTAAACCAGCTGTCATTGTGTTAATACATGCAGGAAGATCAACAATCAAGGTAACATTCTATCAAAGGTAATGGTACATGTTCTTGGCAAGATAACAAGATGTTTATTGCTTTTGGGTCCAGAGACCCCAAAGTTATGTAACATTTGATATTGAAAACTAATGGCAGAAGTTTCTCTCTATATTACTCTTGGAAACTTCAAAGAGAAGTTTCAGCCAATGATATTTGTTTTAAGCATATCCTGGTATTTCGAACGACCAATGGACAGAGCTGTTTATGATTGATTATGTCATAAGTGATCATTCTTATATGTTTTATTTGTTAAATGTGTTTCAATTTATTGGGTTTTCAGGTTCAGTTTGTAGTTTAAATTATCATATATTTATAAAGGTACCATTAATAACCAAATAACATATTTCACAATGAAGAATACACCGTCTCTGTAATATGGAATCATCTGTCAAAATCGAAACAGCATTTTACTCTTCTGCAACTTTGTATATAACCTAATAAAACATGGCATGACACTTATGCTCGGGTGTAATGTATACAGGTCTTTGATGACGAGGAATGTTTGGGACATTTTAGGTCGTCGATACAAAAAAGGAATTCTCCTGTACAAAACCTGAGAAAACTGGAGGCCGCTTTTAACAATGAGTGGCAGCGGATACCCATGAAACAAATAAAGAACCTGGTTAGGGGTATGCCAAGAAGAGTGGCTGGCAGTTATTCGCACACATGGTGGCACCACACGTTACTGATGTTTTGTGATTCTTGAAACATTGATTCACTTTATTCAAGGAACTTTGATCGGGTGGCACACACAAAGAGCTTGTAGTGACAATAATTAATTAAACATCCATGTGTTTTGGATGAAATTCCAAGTCCATTTCCCTCTTTATTTGCATGCAATTTAAGTTCCAACGAGATGCAAATGACCAAATGATTGTTCTCTCAATAAAAATTGGTTTTGCTTTTTTTTCTCAGTCTCATAGCATAAGTCAACGAAGTACAACCCTCTGTGAAAAATTAGGGGGCGCTCAACTATTTTGGTGTGTTTGTATTCAATACACGGACAGCGGCAGAAATATCTTTCAAATTTCGGTTTATCTTAACCAACGTTTAATTAACAACTGTATCTTTCTTCAGCCTGTGATCCAATACTGAAAAAATGTGTTTGTTAAAAACTTATCCGGCCGGATATCAGTAAATTGTTAATGTATATTTTCCCATAGTGATTGTCAAAAGGTAAAAAAATATGGCTTCATCTGAAAGATTCATCTTGATAGATGCACATATATTATATCAAAGGTTTACACCCAACAAACAGACAAACAGGCAGAAAGACAGGGAAAAACAGTATACCGATCTCCAATTCGGGGGCATAAAATCGCAACACACATGACAGCTTACTGTTTTTATTTCGTAAAATAACTTTTAAATCATCAAACAAAAAAAAGATTGAATCATCTCTGCCTTTTCGACATCAGGACATCAATCATCCGTGCAGGGTTACAATTCCGGTGCACTTGACGTCATGGTCGGTGTTTTTGTGAACTAGTTAACTGCAATAAATATTTTACTTCATTACAACTTTACTATCTATTAGTGGCATAGCATTATTAAAACCAAGTCTGGTTGGCCTAAGCCTTTAAGTTTTGCAACGAATTTCGTAGTTCTGTTTTATTGACACAGATAAACATTGAAGTCTGGTAAAAAATATCCAAAAGGTAACGATGGCACATTTCTATGAAATCAAAATGAAAAAGACCCCATGTTTCAAAAGCAAATAGACAGAGACAAGTCCTCACATTTTCCCCATGTTTTATCACTTACAAATATAATAAAATTATTTATGACAAATTTCATTTCGAATCGAGTTTTCACATCAGAAGACCACTGAATGAGTTCCCTGTCTAGATAGTCTACATACCACAAGACCACTCAATGAGTTTCCTGTCTAGATAGTGTACACACCACAAGACCACTGAATGAGTTCCCTGTCTAGATAGTCTACATACCACAAGACCACTGAATGAGTTCCCTGTCTAGATAGTCTACATACCACAAGACCACTCAATGAGTTTCCTGTCTAGATAGTCTACATACCAGAAGACCACTGAATGAGTTCCCTGTCTAGATAGTCTACATACAAGAAGACCACTGAATGAGTTCCCTATCTAGATAGTCTACATACCAGAAGACCACTGAGTGATCATGAGTTCCCTGTCTAGATAGTCTACATACCAGAAGACCACTGAATGAGTTCCCTGTCTAGATAGTCTACATACCAGAAGACCACTGAGTGATCATGAGTTCCCTGTCTAGATAGTCTACATACCAGAAGACCACTGAATGAGTTCCCTGTCTAGATAGTCTACATACCAGAAGACCACTGAATGAGTTCCCTGTCTAGATAGTCTACATACCACAAAACCACTGAATGAGTTCCCTGTCTAGATAGTCTACATACAAGAAGACCACTGAATGAGTTCCCTGTCTAGATGTCTACATACCAGAAGACAACTGAATGAGTTCCCTGTCTAGATAGTCTACATACAAAAAGACCACTAAATGAGGTCCCTGTCTAGATAGTCTACATACAAAAAGACCACTAAATGAGTTCCCTGTCTAGATAGTCTACATACCAGAAGACCATTGCATCAGCTTCCTGTCTGGATCACACATCTGACTCTTGTCTTCTGGGTTGATTTCTTTAGCATGGTAGCATTTTTTGTTGATCGTACACGCGTCCTCCTGCAAAAAACATTTAGAGATCATAGCTCTGACTTCAGAGATAATCAAACAGCATTGACCTTCTTGTTTTTCGTTTTCTGGGTAAGGTTTCTGAGTCTGTGCTGTCAAATAATGATTTTCAATCAAGAAGATGATAATAAATTGAAACAATGAAGCATATAATCATTGATGACTATGAAGAATAAAATTACCAACTCAAAAGCAACTTATCTCGTCAAGGATTCATCACACAAAACTCCTTCCCTGGCTATTGTTAACCTTGCTACCTTAGAAACTTGACAGTTCCAACACTAATAAAGTGATAAGTTCAGAGTAACGATACGTTACTTAAGGTTTTGACACTATCAAGCAATAACGTTATTTATGAATTACATTTTACCAAACGACAGCAGCTTCAGTAGCCACTGTGATTGGCGGGAGTAATTGCGTGTTATTTGTTTCCCTTTTTGTAATACAAGTTTGCATTACTTTTGACGCATGTAACATGGTTTATTATCATCTTATCACCGGATACGCTTCTTAACATATAACAAATATTTCAAGTTAAATCCAATCATGGTTCTATACACAAAAAGAAAATAATCGTAGATCAGTTGAGTGAGCAGTTTTTGGACCTTAATAACTACGCAAATTGTAGTCTTCACAGTATTATGGTTACAAACTATACGAGTTCTCATCTTCTCATAATCTACACCTCTTCTTATATCAACTGCATTAGTTCGATCAAATCGACCTATATTTTGAAACGTTTATGAGTCGACGTATGACGTAAGGCTGACCAATACATATACTTGAAAAGTTTTTGATCCCTAGTTACTGAGACAGATGAGTGATTGACAAATTGGAAACAAGATGTGTTTGTGAAACACGAATGCCCCCGGATGCATCCTGCTCGCTGTGTCAAGGTCAAGGTCACAAGGTCACAAGGTCAAATGTCATGGTGTCATCTGAAAGGTCTCATCACAAGGGATCCATATGTCAAGTATCAAACACCTAGCTCTGACCAATCAAAAGTTATGACCAAGGTTAAAGTTTTTGTGGACAAACGGACAGACGGACAGGTGAAAAACAATATACCCCGAAATCTCCGATTCGGGGGCATAAAAAAAGACAGCGTTATAAGCACCCGCATTAGGCATGTTGGTTCTCCTCTGAACAGGAGAGTGTTTTGTAAACAGCTCTGACACCTCCCGTCATAGATGTAGTAGCTGGTTGGTTTGTTGAACTTCTTTCCATCTTGTGTCAATGATATCATGAAACCAGTCACCAACTCATCTGGAAGTTTATCAAATGATGAATATGTTCCAATATCCTTCTTTACATATCAAACATCAATGAACCAAAGTAATTATTCAATTTTGATTAATTATAACAATTGTTAACATAAACTGTGATCTGAATTATGCGTTTATTCTTCAATAACTGAGAATACAGTTTCTTCACAAAAGATGATAATTTTAAATGTCCTTCAACATTCAATTTAAATCACATTTACATTCAAATCGTCTTCAAGCTTCTATCGAGGAAATGATAACATCGCAATATCATTTAATTATGGTTTAGCGTTTATGCTTCCTAATTGAGAACGCAATGGGAAGTTTAAACTGAATTATCGCATGAATATGTCTGTCTGCATTATTTCTACAATCTGTTCGATTAGTACAAGCACTGTTTACGATTAGAATACTCTAAATTTCAATTTATTGACTAACCAGGCAGTGTTTGAAGTATTTCCTTGAGAGAAACAAACATTGTACTATGGGTTTCATGAAGAGCGTCAACATGGAAGATCAAGGGACCGGGTACAAATTGTCCTTCCTGAAACTGAAGATTTGTATATTTCAGAACGAGTTTGTGAGTTTAAATGATGTATTCAGTTTTTCGAGTCTATGTCACTCCAGCCTTAATATCGGAGTTTAACGGGTAACAATGATAATAACTTGATAATAATATCAATAACGGAGTTAAATGTTTAATATTAAGGCTAGGTTAACTTAGACTGTCAGTTTTCTCCGATTACAAGACTTTTTTAAATATACAGAATGCTGTACAAATTATACAGGTGCAACTTGTCCTTCCTGAAACTGAAGATTTCTATATTTTAGAACGAATTTGTGAATTTAAATGATGTATTCAGTTTTCCTCTGGTCACAAGAAACTTTATAATAAACAGTATTGTGGAACAGCATCTAGTGCTGTAACTTGAAAGGAAGAAGGTCGTCAAAATGACGACAATGATTTTGAAATAATTTAAAGCGGTTTTGATTTTGAAAGTTGATCAAACTAACTGCAACAAAAATAATTGTAAAACTGCCTACCGCTGTCTGCAGTATCTTAAACTTTTAGGGTGTTGTTAAATTTGTCGTGAAAGATAATAATAATAACACTTTATTGTCCTAAGTAAAAGGACATGGGAAATTCCTTTTGTGCCCGTGGCACCCGACAGCTACAGAGCAGTTTCAGTAAATGCGTTGTTCTGCCTATACAATACTGAGTGTCAAGCAAGACAGCAACAACTCCCACCTATTAACGTCTGAACGGTATGACGCGACGGAAATCGAACCCTGATATCCCGGGTAAAAGCGGACACTCTACCACTGAGCTACGTGTGAAATATCAAAAGTCTATCTCTATCCAATCACAAGTTATAGCCAAGGTTAAAGATTTGCGAAAAATGTTTGCTGCGCCAATGTCAAGGTCACAAGGTTAGAAATTATGACCTCATCTGAAAGCTCCTATCATGATAGATGCACACATGATATATCAAAATCTATTTCTATCCTATCAGAAGTTATTGCCAAGGTTAAGATTTTCGAGAAATGTTTGCTGCGCCATGGAGTCAAGGGGTAAAAAATTATGACCTCATCTGAAAGGTATTATCATGATAGATGCAGCTGTAAAATATCAGGGGTCTCTCTCTATCCAATCACAAGTTATGGTTACGGTCAAACCTTTGAGAAATGCTTGCTGCACCAAGGTCAAGGTCACGAGGTAAATAATTATGACCTCATCTGAAAGGTCTTATCATGACAGATGCACATGTGATATATAAAAGGTTTATCTCTATCAAATCGCAAATTATGGCCAAGATTAAACATTTAGAAAAATGCTGTCTGCGCCAGGGTCAAGGTCAAGAGGTCACAAATTATGACCTCATCTGAAAGGTCTTATCATTACAGATGCAGTGTGAAATATCAATGGTCTATCTCCAAGCAATCAAAAGTTATATGCAAGGTTAAAGTTTTTTGTGACAAGAAGGCTGACAGACAGACAGACGGACAGACAGACAGGGCAAAAACAATATACCAGGCATCAAAATATCTAAAATTGGTCTAACCTGTAAACGAGATTGTAGATAACAATTATAAGATGTTTGATTGATCTAGACCTGGAATGACTACTATATAACCCTGCTTACTTCGTTTCGGGGTTACAACCAGGAAGAAGAACGCTTGAAGCATTTTTTCTCCACGATCTGAATAATTATATACAATGAAAGCACGTCTTTAAATAATATTTGTTAAAATTCTATCCAAGAAGCTGGACTTAGGCTTTCAAATTATTAGCTTATCTGGCCTGTAAGGCCCGAATGGCTCATGGCATGGCATGGTGTCCGGCGTCCGTCCGTCCGTCCATCTGTCCGTAAACTTTGTGGAATTTCGACTTCTTCTCCAGAACCATAAGGCCTAGAAAGCTGAAACTTTGTGTACAGATTCCTTGGCTAGGGAGGATTATAAATTGTAGCTTTGGTGGCCCTGTGACCCCTTATAAGGGCCACAGGGGCCACGCCCTAAAAGCCTATTATCATCCTCTTTTCCAGAACCATGAGGCCTAGAAAGCTGAAACTTTGTGTATAGCCTCTTTGAAGAGTGAGGATTATAAATTGTAGCTTTGGTGGCCCTGTGACCCCTAATAAGGGCCACGCCCTAAAAGCCTATTATCATCCTCTTTTCCAGAACCATGAGGCCTAGAAAGCTGAAACTTTGTCTATAGCCTCTTTGAAGAGTGAGGATTATAAATTGTAGCTTTGGTGGCCCTGTGAACCCTAATAAGGGCCACAGGGACACGCCCTATTTTCATCGTCTTTTCCAGAAACATAAGGCCTAGAAAGCTGAAACTTTGTGTACAAACTCCTTGACTAGTGAGGATTATGAATTGTAGCTTTGGTGACCCTGTTGCCCCTAATAAAGGCACTCGGAACGTCCTTCAAATCTATTTTCATCTTCTTCTCCTGAAGTATAAGGCCTAGAAAACTGAAACTTGTCGCCTATATACTTAATTTTATGATTGCTGCCCCTGTGGCCTCTACAAAGGGGGAATCACATTGGCCACACTCCACAGCATAATTGATGATGAAGCCTGATGAGCTACAGAGCATGGCTCTATTTTTTTATTACTTTTGAAACAGTGACGCTGATTTCACAACTAGCGTCGAAAGCAGCCAATCAGGCCTCTCCACTTCTAGTAAGAGAGAATAAATGAGTCTTATTAAAAACATAGGTCGGTTGAGGATTGTATGGCAAGAGCTACATCCTGTGCGTTGAAATGGGACATAAAACCTACCTGCAACAGTGATATTTTAGCGCTTGATTTGGTTGTGTTGGCGTTGAAAAAATACGGTGTTACATGCAGAAGCAGTTCATCACACCTCCTTTTTGACTTGTCACAAGTTGAACCACTTCACGAACAAATATGCAACAAAGCTGTTAGACATCAATAACTCAACATCATGTAAAATGTTAATCTCAATTTATTGTTTCAAAATACTTTGAACAAGATTTCTTACTATCTTATAATATTACTTGACGACGATCATGTTTCTGTCATCCAGTAAGGTAGAAAATGTATCTTTTGACAAGTAAAAGTTGTATTTTCTTCGCAAATGACATTTAATGTATATGACATTTGTTAAGAATCAAGAGTTACGAAAGTGTACTTGTAATTCAGCCAAAACTGGGCCATTGAATTGATAGCGGTATCTAAGAAGGGCCTGTCACATTTGCTACGACTTAAGGGAATTTGTTAGGACGATTTTTGAATGAGGGTTAACGTTTTTGAGTTTTGATAAGTTACTTTCTCTGTAGTTCAAAGTATTTTCTCGCTATAGGTTTTCATGTTTCCACGCCCGTGTAAGATACTATTAAAGTGACAGGGAATCTTTCTTAAAATTATATTTGGTGTTGATAAGCTACAAATTATCTACTATGCTGATTGAAGTTCATATCTCATCACTAGACTTGCAAATACATCCGTTTATGCATTATATCTCTAAAATACTTGATTTTATGGGAAAATCAAAAAAACATCTCAAATACGTTTAATATTTGAAATTATGCATCCAATTAATCTACCTATTTGTTACAATACCTAAAAAAAACACTATCGAATTGAATGTATCTTCCTGTCAGCTTATGACAAGGTTTCAAAATGACGTTTGGCGAATTTGCGAGCGAGATTCGAGCCACATTGTTAGGTTTTTGATCAAAATTCCGACTTTGAATTGCCGTATTTTCGCTCTAATGTACTGATTGACCTTTAACTTGTTATTTTCAGTAACAGTTAGTGGTTCCTGATGTAAACACATCGATTTCAAAATTTGACATATGTGATCCTATCAACATACTCTGTGTCTCTTTGAGGTGTTGCCACTTAAAAAACATGAACGATGTCAAACTAGTGTGATGTCGTGACGTCAAAACGACAGCAGACTCTTTTTCAGCGTTCTTTCAGCAACTACGATTGATTTATTGATTTATGTAATAAATTGTATACTCAACTCTCTTCAATTTGATATTAGTTTTATAACTCTTACATGTTTGTATCAACATTGCTTTTGTTCATTTGATATTTTAATAATGATGTAAAATAATTTAAGTTTTAGACGGGAGCTTGTTCAGTACTCACTGTTTCTCAATGATATAAGTAATATTTAACTGGCAGTAGAACGGTTTTTGATAATTTTATATTTTATAATGTTCACTGATTATTATATGTTAATGCTAAATGCATTATTTTGATAGTGTCAAAAATCTCATAACACAAAGTAATTATCCATAGTCAGAGGACAAGGTATGAAGATACTCCTAAAATCCATGGTCGGCCATTTTTGTGAACACCTTTAATTCATTTTGTGTTTAAAAAAAGGAATCGCATGGCTAAACTTTACATTATATATTTGAATTAATAATGCTCCATTTAGGTTAATTGCAGTGTCTTCCAATTGGAACCATTTTTTTTCATTTTCCTGACACCTTATATTCCCCCTAAAAACGTGCTACTGCCCCTTTAAACAGGCAGTGATATGATAAAAAGATCAAATACCCACGAATTTGAAGGATGCCAACACCATTTTTCTGGAAATACAATGCTAATAGACAGGTGCTTGTTCCAGAATAGGGAGGCTTGCAGACACACTTCCCATCAACACATGTGCCATGTAGGTAGCATTCACTGGGGCAGGTGACCGTACCGAGCGACTCTAGAGGCTGAAGATGTCCAGAATAACCTTCACGGTAGTTGCTAAAGTTTCCAAATAGGCGGTCTTCACATGCCCACAAAATCTCTTTTGGTCCTCGACTCTTAAAAAAAGATTTTTCGTTAGAGCTATTCTTTTCATTTATCACATCCTAACTGATAAGATCAACTTTTCTCTACTTTAGATCATCTTATGGGTTATAAGCATATAAGCACTAATTTCATTTATTACATGATATAGACATTGAAAAGTGCCATGCAATATTGCAAATAAAAACAAAATGGTTTGAAGCAATCATACGACCATTCTGATACTCTCCAATCGTTTTAGCGCCAATCAGAAATTGACCAATACATCAACATCAACAGTACTGCGATTTGGCAACCCCTGTTGTTGCTGCTTTCATGGGGAGGCAAACGGCTCAAAATTACGCTCAGCTGGATGATTGTTATGCCAATACTGACCCACTGTCAGAGATATTAATGTTTACGTTAGTCTAAACATCAACCTTGATGACAACTATAACAAGCCATGGTGTCATTATCTTGGCCAAATCAGATTTCATCAAGAAATGATGTCCGGAAGCTGAAACCATGGCAAGTAGGGGCGAATACTTCAACAAGGACTTTTAATGCATACTGCTTGTCGTTACAAAAAATAGCATCTACTTAAAGCAGTATAGCAGCGAGAATATCCAATAAGTGACTACAAGAGTGTCAAAAATTACATGTCGATAGCATAATACCTTACTAACATAATCAATCCAAGTCAGCGGAGCGTTTTTAGTACATATCATTATAAAACCTTATCACTAGCCTTGATTTCAAAATTGTGTTAGGACCTACTTGATACCCAAAATCTTCTGCGCATTCCCGTATAAAGAGGTGAGCTAGATTCAGGTCCAGTGACTGACAGAGAAATGGTGTACGCTTGTGATATAGAATCTGACACTGTGCGGAATAGTTTCTGATTACATGAGGGTGAATCAGGTGTCCCCCTGAAAAGAGTAATATGATTTTAGTGCTCTAGTCATCTTCATCAAACCCCTCTTCAAATAAGGCCAGTTTCTTTGTGGGTTCCCTAGCGGTAAAAAATGTCACCACAAACCATTTGATAACCTTTTTATTAAATGAAACAGTTTGTTCATGGGCGTGGTGTTTGTCACAGAGGCATTTATAATGATTCAGTAGTCAAAATGACTATTGAACAGCGTCGCTGCATTGTATGGTAGTGCAAGGCATTATCCATCTTCCGCACGCATCGGGCGAGATATGAATTTACAAGAAATTCATATTCACCCTTGCAACTCGACGGGAAAGTTGTGACAGGAAGTAGCCTGATTATTGAGCTATGGTGTAGGCCAATCAAAAGCGAGGATACAAAAACATCACACGTAGAATCTATCGCGATGTTTTACCAACAATTAAGCACCGGCAAATATTTTCCAAATCATTTCTGGTTATACATCAGGTGGAACAGGTATTATTTTATACCCCTGAGTTGAACGATGGCCTGTCATTGTATATTTCAGTGGCATGCCACACTAAATTCAACAAAATTAGCAAGATCGATTACGATTTGCAGCACAAACTTGAAACACTACGTGCAGTAAGTGACATACAAATGTTTTCCCTCATCTATTTTTTAACGATGTGCAACCACAAACATAATTTATTTGACTTTCAAATTACCTTATATATTTCAATTAAACATACCGAATTGTAATAAAATGATGTGATGTCTAAATAGAAACTGAGAAATACAGCCTTATTCTACGCAGTATTTTTGTGACCTATATCCAAGCATCGTTTTTGTAATTGTTGTCACAACGTAACTAAGGGATTAATTTGAAATTAAATTTCGATTAGAGTTCGATTTGGACGTACTGGGTTCGTAACGAGCGATTTGATTGGTCAATGCAAGGGACGTAACTCTCTTTGTCCTACAGGGGGCGCTGATAGTATCACAACTTTCCCATCGTTTTGTCGCAAGGGTGAAAATTAATTTCTTGTTAATGCATATCTCGCCCGATGCGTGCGGATTATGGGCATTATGCTTTACAGTAAAGATTTCTTTTATAGATTGGTTTGTTTTTTGTTTGTGTAACATATTTGCATTTTGGTTGATTCAATGTCTCGTTACGCTTATCTTTTGCATCCACATTTACTCAAAACATTCATTTAAAGCGAGAAATAGAAATTAATTAATTGAATTTACCTGTTATGAAGCACCCTCTGCTAATGCCAGTGGCAGTTAAACCTCTTTTTGTTACTTTTATATTTGAAGGGTATTGTATATGTATATGTATATTGTATATCATTGTCAACTTTGAAACTGTACGATAAATGATTATATTCTTATATATGCACGTGTATACTATAGAATCATGCCAATCTTATGTAAATGCTGAAAATGTTGTTGGATGACTATGCATAGGGATACAACTATCTATGCATTATAATTCATATTAATAAGGAATCTAAACACAACGTTTCAGATGTCGAGGCTTTGTGCCCTGTTAGTTTTGATAAAGGGTTTAGCTTACCAACTTTCTGAACAGGTATCAGTATTGGATCATTGTCATGAGGCTGAACGAGGCGACACTCACTCCGTCTGCCAACCTGTTATGAACAATTGACATTCATGCCTTTCCATTCAATTTTGACTTAAATCGATTACAGTGTGTAAAATGGAATATTGTAACTACCTTGCAAAGGAAAGTATATATGTAATATTACCATACAAACAAATACCAACGAACATTTTATTATGGTCTATAAGGAAGCACATTACTTCATGCATTGATGCAAAAGGTACCCATACAAGATATTGATAAATTCTATTTCTATTATTGTGTAAATTCTGACTGATTTAAAACAATAGTATAACAACACCATGATTGTTCTTGTTCTTGTCAGTCAATTAAACCTTATTTCACTCAAATACCTGATGCATTTTGTATTTTATGTCAATTCAAAAGTAGTGTTATACTTTCATTTGCACGGTAGTTTTAGAAAGTAATTGACCATAACCAAATTATCATACGACAAAATCCTTTAGATTCGGATCAGTCTGTTGAAACAGACCTCACTGTTATTATTTCAAGTTTTTTTTCACAAACCGGTGACATTGGGTTTCTTGACCTCTCAAACGAACCAAAGGCAGTGTATTCCTCTGGACAGTTGAAATATGTTGTCGTTTTAGTTGTGGAAATGTTTGATTTGAAGAAAGGCACACCCCCTAAGTCAAACAAACTATTTTGGCGTGACAACCTATGAAGTAAAAGAAACACATAAGTTTAAAGATATATTTAAGTTTCAATCTTCAAACCCTAGTGTCTTCAAAATTGGGGGTGGAAAAGAAAATAGCCGTCCACCTATTTGAAGCTAATGTGTCACAAAAAGTAAAACGGAATAATTAATTTGAGACCATATGTACATACATAAAGAATGCCCTTCAATATCAGTAGAGCAGGTTAAAAATGTTGCCGAAATCTTATAAACGAGAAACCCGTGTCGTTTAAAAATACAAAATACCTTTGACGTAATTTTGGATTCTTTTAAAATGTGAAGCTAAGATCAGATCGGATTTAACGTCTTATAAAAGTTCATATACTGATTTCTTTGAGTCTTGTCATTTTTTTTTTTTTGCATGAGTATGTTATAAGAGGAAATCTTTTTTAAGAGGAGATAAATTATTGTAGATTTGCGATGAAAATGTGTTGTTTTTAATAGATTTCAAAATGTATGGAAATAAGGAAGTGTTTAATTAAAAAAGTGTAATAAAAACTGAAAATGTTAGAATAACCAACTGACAAGTGTCTTGCGCACTATAATGCCGAAAGAAGTTAAAGTCAAAGAAGTATCTTACCTGGAAACTTTCGAATCCTCCAAAGTATCCTTAGTTGAATTCCCTTCATATGTGCATATTGAATTAGCTCCTAACTTATACATTGGAGGGATGCTTATCTTGAGGTCATACACCCCATTTAATTCAGCAACAACTAGGTCGATACCATCTCCGGTAACGATCTGTCACCAACACCAGAATGTACATATTCACAACACAACCCTTACTTTCCCCACATATGTAGCCAATGTCAGACAATTCTGATCTAACCTATTGGAATAAGCAGGCTTGGAAGGGTAACGCTTGATTTTATAGATTTAATGTTAGTTGTGCAATCAACAACACTGATCATAATGCCTTACACATCTCTGTATGCTTCGGAGAAACTAGAATCTATCAGAATATGTAGTTTTAACTTAAATGTGTGTTTGGTATAATTCATTGACGTAACTTTGCAACTGAATCATGGCATAGGTCACAACAAGCAAGCTTTATCTGCAAGAAGTGTTTTCATTGGCTGGATTTTTTCAGATAGTTTGCGTTGCAAACTTTGGAAGGAAGGCTGATAAGGTCGCTTATTAAACACATCATGATCAGATTGTACTACTTGAGCTACATCTGTGAGGAGAGAAAGAATACAATTAAATAACTAAGAAAACATATAGGTAATGTTTGATGAGTTTTCATGTTTCAAAAACTCTTGCTTTTTGTCTTTTGTACTTTTGATATTATTAAATCGTAACTTTCATTTTAAAAGCACACTTGTTTGTTTAATTAATCTTACTGTTAAGTTTTTAACATCGTTATGGTAAAATAATATATAGTTTAATAATATTAACGTCATATAATACAGTCGATGTTTCAAATGTAGTTGCGTTCTTGTCAATTATTGCAATGCAAATATCGGAAGTTATACGTTATATCATATACCTGATAATCATCGCCACAGTAGTATATTTGCAAATCATCAGGGCGATTTGTACCCATGGTAACCAGGGGCGATGTTGTAGAATATCTAAAGCAAGTGTTGAATATGACAAGTGATGAATCCACCTTTAAAGCTATACCACAGGTTCTTCCATTTTGAACCCTTCGTAATTGTATCTGAAAGATAAGTCGGGCTACATTTTAAGGACGTCGTTCTCAATTTGCTATAATTGGTACGACATGGAATCTACTTGGAAGGGGGTTTAAAATAACATGATTTTACAAATACAAACGTTACACGGTATTGCTTTTTGGACTGAATATAATTAGTTAGTTATTATTAGTTAGGAATAAGGATGATTAAACAAACAGTACCTGAAGGTGATGTCCATTCTTTGTTGTAGCATTTAGAAAGAGGAAGTCTCCAAAATGTGGGTGGATGATAACACTGCACCAAGAGGAAACCTCATTTATTATCGAACATCCAACTGACTTAACTTAAACTTAACCAAACTGTTAAAAAGCAGCATTCCAACATTGTTTGTACATTGTATATTCCAATTGATACAAAAATAGTCGTAGATACATATACACACCTGTTTCCCGTTGCAGTAACTACATGCGAATCCCCTGTTACCATGCAGGTCCGATATGGTTCATCTTTGAGCTCAACCTATGGCAACATGAGAAGTTCAGTATTGCTTTAAAGGGGAAGTGGCACAATTAAAGACAATGTATTTAAACTTAATGAAGCAGTAACATATTAAATGTAAACTGTAAAGTTTAGCCTTGAACTTCGTTTTTCTTACACGAACTAAATTAAAGGTGTTCACAAAAAATGGAGACCAATGGACTTTATGTGAATCTTTATCACTTTTCTCCGGCAGTGGATGATCGGTTTGTGTACATGTAGTGAGATTTTTAACACCCTCAAAATAATACATTTAGCATTAACGTTCGATTATCTGTAAAATTGAAAACATAAAATGTAAAAAACGTGCTACCGCCCCTTTAACGAATGTCGTATCCTTATACAAGTTACTAAGCAATAAACATACTTTTTACCTTGGGATGAACATAATAAAACAACCAATAACAATAAGTAACTCTAACCTCAACCTCTTCCGATGTATAGTTATTCCACATGTGATGAAGCAGATAGTTTGGTTCCACTGTGTAGGTCACGTGATGAAGAGCGTCGGGTTTCAGTACGGGGTCAATGACGGAGGCGATGACTGCTGTTGCTGACACCGTACCGGAAGTTGGATCCCAGTCTGCTCCTCTGAGAAAGACGCTACAGGTGTTTGCACTATGGATATCACCTGGATAAGTTGAATGGGTGAGTGAGTTGGGATTTAACATATAACAAGATTATGTCAGTTATTCAACATTTGGATTTTGCATTTGGTGTTGAAATATGGACATTTATTGAAATAGGTCATAATGACAGACATATGAAACAACGAAGTGTATCTGTGTCAAATTGAATACAATCTTCTTAAGGTATATTGTGAATAAACAACCATGATTTGAAGAAATATAAAGTTTGGATGTGTTTTGCAGAAACTAGAAAAGGACATCCCGTTTGATAGTATATTTATTGTGTTAAAGGCGGAGGGAGGGTGGCATTAAATTGGGCACTGCACGCATCCCTCAGTTTCGCATTGTGTCAGTAACTCATGAACTATTTCAATTCAAATTTATATCGGAAATGCAGAAACATGTTATAATGTGTCATGAGATGAGTAAAACATTTGAGAATATCTTCATGTAATTAAGGGATTTGGGAGTAAAGTGATAAATTTGTTAGAAAACTGTTGCAAGTCCTTTCCAGCTGACAACTTCAAAACAATTCATCACATTTTGATCAAATTTGACATTGAGATACATAATCATATGTAGGTTTGTTATGCCTAACAATTTAAAAAATAATTCAGTATTGGACAACATATTTAGGACTATATTAACTGCCAGATAAATATTTATTTGAGAAATTAACATTGTGTCATAGATTGACCAAACATGGTATTGAGATATAAGTATATGATATGTGAGTGTGTCCTAGTAAACACTTTCAAGAAAAAAAAAGTAATTGTGTTTAATTAAATGTTTACTTTACTTCATATCCTTGAAAAGTTGATTTTTTGGTCTGACATATGAATCTGCAATGTGATAAAATTGAATTTTTAAAATCAATACTGTGATTGCAAATGCTTAAATGGATAAGATATGAAGAATCTATACATACTGTGCCATTTGCAGAGGTTATAACTTGACCTTGTCAGCTGCTTTTTTTATAAATGATTGAGCGTTTTTGTATTTGGTATGTAAAAACCAAGCTTTATTCAAGAGTTTGATAAAAATGTTACCACACATGTCAATCAATTTTTGACCAAAGTTAACAAAACCAAATGTAATGAGTTGAAATGGTGGCAAAAAGGAGCTTGCTAACCTGGTATCGTGACATACCATATACAGAAAGCGCATGCTTTCATGCTTTGAAACGGTACAAGAATCATTATCGAACGTCACTGTAGTCTACAATAAAAAATCTGATCATCCTTAACAGCGTTTTGTTTTCCCGATATTTCAAACTTCCTAAATTCTTCTTAAACAACTTATTACAGACGTAATTAGAGTTTACAAAAACATCATGAAAATGACCTAATTTTACATACTATACAATCTATTAGCAGAAAAATCTGTCATGTCTGCGTACAAAGTCATTGCTGTTTTTTCCATTGTAGGTGCGTGGTGAAATAATTTGCAATAGATTTTGAGAAAATGACGTTTTCAAATTTGTCCTATGAAAATGGCATAATGCTTAAGTGCAATTTATTTAAGAGACCGACGTTGAGCTACATGTGGTGGAGGACACAATGGACAGTCGGATAACAATCAAATACTTGATAGATTCCACTTAGAGTAGAACTCATTGGCTTATTGTCTCTGTCGGGGTTCAACCAAACCATGTTGTCCACGGCCACAGCCAGTCTGAATCGCATGTTGCTTTAACGAGTTTAGCGCGGACAAAACTTGTCAAATCTCATCGTCGTTTTAAATAGCGTTTATCAGCAACAATGTATAACGAATGGTACACTGGAGTTATCTGCCCCGAACATGATATCGAAAACTTTTGCCAGTGTCCTTGCGATTGGTTAGTTGAGCTTATGTCAGAAACATGTGACAAAGGCGGGTGCAGCAGACTGTGGTGAATGGGTATCCCAGCTGGTTCAAACCCTGATAGAAACTATATTTTTACATGTTCCTCGAAGCATGGTCGTTTAATCAGACTAGATGTCAAATTTACCAGAGAAGCGTCCGGTAACGCTCATGTTAAGCTGCATGTTACAGAGGACGAGAGGAAGATGAGGACACACGATGGGCAGTGTGGATGTGATGTTGAGTACAGCCGTTTCGCCCTCGTGTAGGGTCAGGTTACTTGGGTTTATCTGAGTTCATCAAAGAGTTGTTAGTTGAACATTTTGAATTGTATATCAACATTTTTAATAGACAGACATGGGATGAATACATCAGATTGATCGTAAGATAAACATACTATGTTTTGAAATCAGTGGCTATATATTATAGCTCTACATTTTATTAACGTCGAACGTGTAGCATATGGTTTTAAATGGAAAATTGAGAGCTCTTATTATTCTGTTATCTGCCAATGATTTCAAAACACAGTATGTTTATCTTCATTCTAAAATAACAACGATTCAAATGTGAACTATTCATACGGAAAATAAATTAAGGACCCCCTAAATTCGAAAACTAAAAAATGATGCTTTGACAAAGTTACGATACCATTAATACATTTATGACTCTTAAAATGAAAATGTAGATTTTGTAAATAATTTCTTCAAAGAAAGATCACCCATGTTGATATTTTATGAAAATGCGACTGAATTTGTAATGGTAATGAAATTTCACCCAATAATAATAAGTATGGCTGTAGTGCCAAAACTAGCCAATAGACAATGGATTTCAGACAAAGAAAACCATTTGCATTACCAACTTGACTTCCACACATCAAATCATATGGAAGTAACTGGTCGTTGAAATGGCATAACTTTTTTCAACAATTATTGTCAATTATTGACGAAATGGCTGGAATGATACGGTTTTGGATAATCATTGGATTCTTTTGAGTTCAATCTGTTAACCAAACACTTCTCATTGATTTCTAGGGGTCATTACAGTTGACACTGACCATATATTGTTTTTAAACAATTTTCCTTTAATAATGGTGTTTGGAGAATCTGGGACTTTGAATGTCAATAGAGGCCTAAATGGCGACTTCTGACTAAACTGTTGATACTTACGTTTGACTGAAGGACGTGAAAAAATTTAATTACCCAAATCACCACTACAAATAACAAGCTGCTTTTCTCAGAATAATGTAACTTGTTTTCTTACAGAAAACTACAACAATTTTATGAATGCAAATATCCAAAAGATGCGAAACGTCATCAGGATGAAACGTTCTTCCCCTATCTGTTAAATTATGGTTCTATCATACCATACGATTATTTCTACAACCACATCGCCTTCTTTCTTATCAGGTAACTTTTGCAGCTGAAAAATCGTGGAGTACTTAACTTTTTGCCACATGTATATATTCTTCCCATTGACTCGAATGTGCTGTGTCAAGATACCCGTGCATGGACCGACATCCATACATTATTGACGTATTTTTTAACTAGAATAGCGATACTTGCAGGTGGCCTCGGACATTAACGAAAATATCAAAAGGCTCCAAAACGCTCATTCTATTCAGTAGACTTTAGAAGATTTTTCCGGAAACTTGAAACTTGACGTCGATATTATTGAATTGATATTGTAATATAATTCAGGTAATTGTATTTCTTATTTTGAATCATAGCTGTATAATATTAGGTTAAACTTTTTCGTGACCATTTTGGTCCAACGCTAAATTATTGAATGATGGACCATGCTGTCCATCTAATTGTTGACAATTTTGTGTATTTTGGCAGCTTGTGGAAATTTTTATTAAATTTGATAAATGATGTTCATAAAACAAAATAGTGGTGGCTTATTTCTTAATTCCTGCGCCTTTTAATTCCTGCGCCTTAGACGACGAAAACAGAACCCCATACATGTATAACCTTTCACTTTACACAGTAGCCAATCAGAAACAAGTATTTGCACATTTATGGTAGAACTAAATATAACCGTAAATATTGCAAAGGAAACATATGCTTTCAGCGTTATGTATTCCTACTACAATAGGTTATGTTGTCAACAACTTGGATGTTTTAGAATCCTGAAAAGGTAAATCGTACAAATTGGTGAGTTCTACAAAAGGCTTTTTGTAAAGTGATTCCAAAGGAGAAGTTTTACGTACAGAGATTGCACCCAGAAAATTGTTGCTGGTATGATTGGCTGCAGGATTGCCCTTCTCCTCCACTGAACAAGATAACTGAAGAAAAAATATTAGGTAAGTTTCTCAACGTCCCCATCTGCATAAGTGACGACTATCGTTTCCCCTTTCTTGACATTGCATGTTATCCATAATAATTTATTGATATAGAGACATATTTTTATAACAATGAATTAACATTTTAATGGAAAGAAGAAGACATAGTCATCAACATTCTTCGCCAAATTTGTTTTCAATATACCTCCAAACATTCACTTAAATCAGAAATCAGGGAACATAATTGTATCCAACTGATTTTTAACACAATCATGGTCTTGATAAACTGTAGTGACACAGCTAATTTGAGTTTATCTTGATAATTCGTCCCCATTAACTCGGACTTGCATTGATCACCTCCAACTTTCTGGCAGTGGGTAATATTATATATATCTTGTAACGCGATCTGACTTTTAAAAACTGACAAAAATATCATCAATTTTACAGTTATATATGTTTTTGACATGATAATTTCACGCTTAATTTCAAATATGTTTGTGAGGTTAGCATTTCAGTTGTTAAAGATTTAACAATTTGACAAAGAATAAAGTGTATCGCTCAAACAATAAAAACATTGTGAAATGAAGCCAATCATCGAGGCTACGATCGTGGAATGCATTACTACGACAAAATGCTGTCGTAACTGATAACTTTTATCATGAATTATTTGTAAATATGCTCCTCTTCTATCAATCAAGTATTTATTTCTTTATTATGTTAATGAATTAGCATAGCACATAAAGCACATTTGTTTTGTCGCAATACTAACGTTTCAACATGGCGGATGAAACCTCTCGAGTGGTGCCTTTAAAACAATTTCTGTTATAATGTAACATACCGTCTCTCCAAGGTGACCGGTCCAGTCTGAAGATGTGAGAGTATCATTGTAGAGTTCCGGGGCCAGAGTCACAGTCTTATAGATCTGGGTGTCAAATCTCCATGTGAGGGTGAGGACGGGACGGGGAGGAGGAGCAGGGGGGTCGATGTTACAGGTCTGGATGAAGTCCTTGCCGTCAGGTGTTATCAGGGGTAGTCCCAGTCGTGGTGTTAACGAGCCCAGAGCTGGAGATGAGTTATTAAAAGATATACCATAATGTCTTGCTGTTAACTTGCAAATACAAGTGATGAGTTTTAATCATCAAAATCTGTGTTCCCTTAGGTATCACTTGTTGAAGATCAAATGCATTAGCATTCCGAGGGTAGTGTAATGTTCAGAATGTCTCTGTACATGGATAGATTATGAAAAATAAATGTGAATGATAATAATAATCTCACCCTCGTTTATCGTGTTATCAGATATATAAATACTTGTTGACAATTGTACAAATTTGTTACTTTTATCAACTCGTGTTGATAAATTCTATATCAGAAGACACTTAAAGTCTTGGCGTTAACGCGCCAAGTGTTGCAAATGAGTATAATTATCCCCCGCCGCACGTTTAGCGTGAAGCGGGGGATATAGTATTGGGCAGCGTCCGTCCGTCCGTACGTATGAAATTGAATAACTCAAAAACTATTGACCGGATTCTTTTCATTTTTTGTATATAGCTTCATCACCATGAGAGTAAGGTCCCTATAGAGGTTCATGACCTTGACCTTCATTTCAAGGTGATTACGAGACTTGTCAGCGAGACATTTCAAGAACCATTCACTGGATTCTTCATAACTTACAAAATGCATCTTATTGGCAGGGCGCCGGGCCCAGTCGATTTTGGTGACCTTTACATTATTTTCAAGGTCACAGCGAGGCTTTGAAAATTTCAGCATTGAAACCTGCATGTTATGCTTGTCAGCGTGATAGTTTAAGAATCATTAACTAGATTCTCTTCATAACTTAAACATTGCATCTTAATGGGAAGGCGCCGGGCCCAGTTGAGTTTGGTGACCTTCACATCATTGTCAAGGTCACAGCGAGGCTTATATATGGAAGACATTGAAAGCTGCATTTTAGGCTTGTAAGTGGAATATCTCAGGAACCATTTACTGGATTCTCTTCATAAGTTATGCAAAGAATCTTATAGTGAAAACGCAGGACCAAGGGATGATGGACTTCACATTATTTTCAAAGTTACAGCAGAACTTTTGATTTATCATCAATTTACCTGCATGTTCAGCTTGTTAGTGTGATATCTCACGAGTCATTCATTGGATTTTTTAAATAAATCTATTTTAGAAAGACACATTATTTTCAAGTCACAGTGAATCCAACATGCTTATTATAAGGCTGATATGTTAAGAACTCTATATTCTCTTCTTTTTCCCAACAAGGCTTTTTATTTGGAAGACCCAGGGACCAGTCAACTTGTTGTGGTCTAAATGACATCTAGCAGCATGGCAAGTGTAGACAGTATGTATATGTAGTATGCATTTTGTTCACATCAATTTGCGGTGGGGGATCTTGTCACCTTTGTTACAAATACTTGTTTATAACTTATTATTGTTTATATCAATGACTCAAGTGATGGGCTTGTAGATAAACATGGTGGTTTAAAACCAACTCGACTATCCAACCATATGGACATCTACTTCAAAAAAAGAAAAAAAGAACATTTATCGCAATGTCCAAGACAACTTTGAGTTGTATACAATGGAAACTGATTATATTATATACGACAAATGTCTAGAGTCAGCAGCCAATGATGCCATAGAATTGTAGTATTGGCGAGCATTGTGAAACTGTGATTTATACTTACTGATACCTCAATGTATTACCCAACTGCTATGCATTAGTCATTAATGATCAACATGTGCATCATGCAACTTAACTGAACAATGACCAGGAGAAGTCATGGACATCGTTGAAAATGCAATTGTTTTACGTCATTAGGACCCCCTTTGTATCGAGGACAAGTGATCCATTATTGGGGTCGAATGGTACTTTCAAGCTTTCCTTACATTATGGTAACTGCGTTTATTCTCAGATATGAAGAATTGAGACTTTTAGTCTTTTTGCCTTGTGGTATAAATCATAAATCAACAGAAAAGAGTAAGTAGAATATATTTGTCAACTTAAGTGCTATCTGGACTCTTAAAAAGAATAAAGAAGTTGATTGTCCATAAAATGATTTCTTATTGATCATAACACCAACTTCTAGAATGCCAATCACAGAAATAAGCATTGATAGATTATCAAAAAACACGCGTTTTATTAAAATGAAAAAAATCTAATGAAGGAATAACTTTAGGCAGTTAATAATCTCCAACAATGTGACCTTCACTTTGGTTTACGGTTAAAAATTACTCCGCTCAATCCAGGTCACAACACAATTTGAAGCAATCTATTTGCTTTAAAAGCCTCTTTTTTACCCAAATTACATTATGTGCTAAAACAGCCAAAATGATATCTAATTTAAATTCTACATGCATGTTTACATATCACATTTTAGTAAATATTAGTAAATACCTTGGCATATAGATGCGATAACTACAATCAACGTCTGTCCTGGCATAATGTAAGTCAGTGAGGATAGGTAAAGCTTGTGTGTTTTTATCTTAAAATGTTTTTATCCTGACCTTATGACTGTTCACACCAACATTGACATGTGCGATTCTCTTGACATAGATAAGAACGTCTACGTACTTTGTCTGATATCATGTGTAACCACTTGTAAACACTGAAATCACTAAAAATATTCAATTCATAAATCTGATATACCCATTCTTAGGAATATTTTAATAGTTTGAAAACAATCAATTTAATTGAAATTAGGTTAAAATTTTGATCTTTGATCTAAGTACATAACCCGTGGAGTGGTGACAGGAAAGTATTATATGATGTTTGTCTTTTATTCACAAATACAATGTATATTTCATCGCGTGAGGAAGAATGCTTATATCTAATAGCATATTACTTTTATTCCTCAAGAGATGAAAGAGTCATGGTATTTATCAAGGACAGTAAAACTTTCAATGCCCGTTAAAGTACATGAAGATGTTTGATTGATTTAAACATATTTATTCAAGAGAAAGGATTGGGTACAAGTAATCCAACTTAGTTAAACCCTCTCCTATGTACAGTGCTTATATATAATATCGAAACATAATAATGCATGTTTATGTACATTGAAGATAACGAGAGATACAGGATTAAGGTATATACATATATACAAGAATACAGAGGGGGAAATAGAGAGAAAGTCACAATCTGATTTTGGTATAAGCTTAAAGAGAAAATGTTCCTAATTATTGAATCTTCCAGAGAGTGATATATATTTATGAACTTCTCGAAAAATCATAATATTTTCATTATAAGAAAGGTCTGTACGGCCATTTAATTATAAGTCAACATTTACAATTACTCTACTATTGAATAGTTTGCTAATATTACAAAGCATTTGATATCTTATTTGGAATATCTAGTACATTCCATGAAAAAATGATAAGGGGTTTCACAATCAGCTTTGCAATTGCATCCCGGATTATCTACAAGTCCAATTTTATATCGATCATGGTTTAATCTACTGTTTGAGTATCTCAACTGTGTATGAATTATCTTTGTTTTTATTTTACCAAATGAGAAATACGCGGGTGCTTTAAACTTACGTTGCGATATATACGATTTGAAACTTTTAATGGAATCAGCTTCTCTATGTGCATTGGAAGGTTATTCCAGAGTTTTGAACGTGATGGGAAAAAGGATTGACTGTAAAGAGATGTGCGTACGTGGGACAGAGAGAGATCTCGCAAGTTTCTAAGGTTGTAATTGGTCCCGGGGCATGAGATCACAAAGGTACGCTGGGGCATTGTTGTTGTATGTTTTATGAAATAAAGACATTTTACGATGATTTCTTCTATCTTTTAAAGATTGCCATCCTGTTTCGAAAAGTAATGATTCACGAAAAGCATATTTAGGAAGGCCGGTTACTATTCTAGCCGCCTCAAACTGGACCTTTTCAAGTTTATCTGATAAATCTAACGAACAGCCATCCCACAGTTCACAAGCGTATTCAAGATGGGGTCTTACAAACACTATATATATCTTATTAAGTGGTTCTCTGTTTAATATAAACTTTAATTTTCTCATAGATGAAATCATTGAGGAAGTTGTTTTTACAATGCTGTCAATACGGTTGTTCCATTTACAATCAGATGCAAATATTATCCCAAGATGTTTGTGAGAATTTTTAAAACATACATTCTGATTTTCAAATGTTAAGTTCCAAATTGCATTTTTATTTTTTAAACAAAATAGAACAGCTTCTGTTTTGCTGGGATTATAAGCCACAAGCCAACGTTTAGCCCAACATGATAACGTTTGGAGATTCTTATTTAGCGCATCTTGCATAAGCTTGTGATTAATTGATGATATCCCATTGATGTATCGTCAGCAAACAAGCGTGCAGCACAATCTAGTTCATCTGCGATGTCATTTACATACACGATAAATAGGAAGGGGCCCAGGACTGATCCCTGAGGAACTCCCTCAAATAACATTTATGAATAAGATAACGATCCATTTAGATACTCACTTTAAGATAACAATGTATCCACTTAAGTAATCCTACACCTACACCGTAACTTCCTAGTTTATGTATCAAACCTCTGTACCACACTCTGTCAAAGGCTTTTGAAACATCACAAAATACCATACAATAATCTTCCCGCCTATCTAAGGCATAACAAATATTGTTATATAGCTCTATCAATTGGTGAGTTTTAGAATGTCCAGTCTGGAATCCCGATTGGTATTTGTATAACAACTTATTGTCGAGCAAGTAATTTGAAAAATATTTCAAGACAGTTCTCTCGAATACTTTTCCCAAACTAATCAAGGATATGGGTCGGTAAGTACTACAACTAGATTTATCTCCTTATCTACATGAAGATGTACTTTTAAGGTAGTGTAATCCACAAAGATAACATGGTTTAGTTAATGTGTTACAATTGTTAATTTACTGTATGCACACGGACAACTTTACTTCATCTCATTTCCCTCAATTTTGACTTGGAGAGTGTAGTTATCTTAGATGTGTTGTTTCCTTGGGCAAGGCACACTCATCCACATTGCACTCAACTTACTAGCTGCACAAATGTGTGTCTGAACATGAGGAGAGTACGGGTATATATAATGTTGCACAAGGCCTCTGTAGCTAACTTGTAAGTACATTTTCTTTAGGATTATAATAATCATTGTATCGCCATGTCTTTGACTTGATACTTGCTTTGCAAATAGTATTGATGTTATTATCGTATTGTTAAATTTATTAAACTAGTCGACATAGATCAATAATAACATAAGGGAATTCTGAACCTTTATATTGTGTTCCTATTTAAGTTGTTCGTGATAATGTATAATGTATAAGTTTGATATTTTATTACATTTTGTATTGTTTAGTAAGTAATTAATTTACTATTAATCATCTTTTTCCTTAAAAACTTGAGTTTGGTTGCAATAAAATCGAGTTATTATCGAGTCTGGATGGACCAAATTATTTTCTAGCAAAGACCAATAAGTGTTTGTGTCTTGACTGTTAATAAGCAAAGAGACAACTTGCTTCCAAAAGTTTTATAATTTACCTTATTTGACTCGAAATCAGAAACAAATCAACAGTTCCATTTTGACAGGTTCCCTTCCCCACTGCTTGTGACGAAAGGCCATGCAGTATGTAACGTGTCCTACAATTGGTTGATTCAGTCTCACACATCACAAAAAAAATTCAACTTTTATGTTATGTTTTTGGATAGAAACATTTTGCAATTAAAGAGATTTGTGACAGGCAATGAGTTTTATTTTTTAGATATGACAACAATTCAAATTCGGCCGGGTAACATGCTGTACACAGAAATGGAATTTAAGGGTTAACTAGATAAAGGAATGTCAAAAGTACCAACCATGACACGCTTTATGATGGAAATTGTTAAAATAATCAAGGTAAGTGAAATATTTCTGTCCATAATGTCAAAAACGATTTCAAAACCTCATGTGACATGATTGAAAACTAGACTCGTTAACGAGCGGTTAGTTGCTGATGTGTCATTGAAATGTAAATGAAAAGCTAGGTAAGTGTTCAACATTGGTCAAATCATCATATTTTCCATTTGCAACAAAATTTTGTCTAGCCAATGCTCTTCTGTTTGATAAAACGTGTATTTTCTTGAAACATTATTTGGTTGCAGTTGCCTTGGAGGTAATTTTTTCTGCAACCAAATGCAATGGTGTAATTCCATATATCATGGTATAGAAAAGTATATCAGCATTCTAAAAATTCTCAGTTGAGTCATGAAGAGCTAGGTTGCATTTAACAGTCAATTTTGTCATCCGGAACCTTCAATTACTCTTAGTCCAACAATCCTTCCATGCTACGGTACAATAAGTCAGATTCTTGACGGAATGACTCATCATGAAGCAGGGAGTATCATGTCAAAACTGCCGTGGCCATTTACATGTGAATATCGCCAAACCACTGCAGTTAGGGAATGGATACGAATATAACATGATCAATTCAAGAATATTGCAATGGTTCACTTTATCCTGATATTCGTTTATTTCCCAAATAAAGACCGCTTCTGCGTTCTAAGTCTCACATTGTGATTTTCAAACATTTCAATTAACAACTTTAAAATCTGAAAACTGAGGGTCAAGGCCCTTAAAACAAATCGTTCTCAAGATAACCTTTTTACTAAACGACTGCATTTGAATCACTTTCTAACTTATTTCCAAGAACAATATGAATTTCCCGTCTGTTTCAACATATTTACATTCACCTTACTACATTCGAATACGTGGAAATGGATCTCTGTTAGCTTCTTGAATACCTTTGTCATTTATTCGCTGTAAACATCTGTCAGAGACACTGTTTGAGATACATGTAACAGTCGGAATCGTCGTCCCAGTCTCGTCAAGAGTCAACACTGCACAAATAACGCTGAGATGATTGAATACAGCTTGTACAAATGAGATTGAAACGTATTTGAGTGTGACAACTATGAAAAGATTTCGTCACTAACAAGAATTAGTGTCTATTTGTACAAGATTCTGTTGCTGACATAAACCTTACAATGGTCTAGAAATTCACGTGATTTGAATACGTACACCATATTCTAACCAACACCATATGACTATAAAGAAACATTGGTCTGACCTTTGAAAACAAATTATACTCAAAAAGTATTATCGATTCTTTTGCATATTATTTCCAATGTGTGACCAATATTTTAGTTCTCCAATAGATAAGCAATCTTGTTATGTTTCTTTTATGTCTATTTATCAAATATATTTTGAATGAATAATATATAAACCCAGACTGCCATAAAATAAATATTATGTTAGGTTATCTAAGTATTTGAGATGAATATTTATCAGATGTCTAAAGTGTTATCTTATGAATTACTAATTTTTAGAAATATTTCTATGTATTTAGATCACAATGACTGTACCATTAAAGGGGCAGTAGGACGTTTTTAGGGGGAACATAAGGTGATGTCAGAAAAATGAAAATTAATGGTTCTTATCTAAAGACAATGTATTTAGACTGAATGAAGCAGTAATAAATCAAATATATAATGTAAAGTTAAGCCATGCGGTTCCTTTTCTTACACAAAATGAATTAAAGGTGTTCACACAAAAATGGCTGCCAATGGATTTTATGTGAATCTTTATAATTTGTTCTCTGACTGTGGATGATTGGTTTGTGTAATGAGATTTGTGACACTATCAAAGTTAAACATTTAGCATTAACTTACAATTTTCAGTGAAAAATTGAAAATATAAAATTGTCAAAAAACGTGCTACTGCCCCTTTAACAATCTACAGAATTCATAAATGTTTGTTTTAATTTCTGTACGCTTTGCTATTCGGTCGTGTACGTGTAAAGTGAACACTGTTAAGATGGAAGAAGGATCTATACCATTTACAATGTCTACAATAAAAAAGTTAATCATCAATAATAATCCTTGTTTTCTTACTAACTAACAGTTGAATACACAGTCCTATTACATGTTTTCTTTTTTTAAATGTTATATTAAACTTGAATGTAACGCTGTTCCAGTTGGTTGGTAATGACAATTGATAGTATTGTAGACCTTAATCTCTAGCTTAATTATGATTTACCATGATGAATAATATTTTCGTTTGTTAATACGGGATCACTGTATTATTATCAACTAAAATTGTTGTCTTCGAATAAGTAATAGCACCATGTGTTGAGTTTTTGTAGCAATTGTGTAAATGTTCAAAATAAATTCTTGTCACTTTTATCTAAAATTCTTTCTACCTTTTCACCTGTGATTAATTTGACCTTTCATTTATTTGTTTAACCTTTTTGTAGTCATTTTAAAAAACAGCCTTCGGTTGTGGCATGTGATCTTACTAGTGAAAGTAAACAGTTATCCTTTTCTAATAAAACCATTTGTGTTTGTACTCTTTGTCATGAAAGCTATCAATCGTCTCATGAAAGACATTGCAAACTCAATTACTTCTCTTGGCGTAAACTTCCTTTTCATGGAGATACAACAACTCAAATAACAAGTAGCTTGATGTTTTTTCACTGGAATATTTATAGATGTAAAAGGTTTATGAATATTCATTAGGAGAAAGTATTCCATGTCAGTAACTTGGGATCAAGAGGGGTAGAATTGTTATCGGTGATTGCTATCCTTGCAAAGCATGTGATTTAATTTGGAAATCCCAAGCCCAACTTTGAAACATTAGATGAATGCTTCTGTTACAAGTCTTCAATCAATGTTACCTCCTGTGCACACTTCTGATTTGAATTTGTGTTTCTCTGTGTTATTTACGTTATTGCTTAAAGATGTTACATGTATCCATAGAATACTTATTGTCACATTGGCCATTGATGTTTGTGCATCTACACAAGAGACACGGTTTTCTCTTGAGAGGAATAATATGCATTAAGTCGTTTTAAATTGTTGGAAAGAATTCATTTGCTTACATTACGAGGTAATCGAGGGCTCTAAACTTAATGATGATTTTCCTATCCCCTCATAAGAGACACCTAATGTCATAACTCTAGTTTGTAAATAAACTCTGGTTTTATATTTTGGACAAAATAAATCTACCTAAATCTACCTAAATCTACCTTGCTAAGGCTCTAGTGAACATCCACATGGCTATTAATTGGCTTGGGTTCAACACAGGAAAATTGATCATATTATGTTGAACAAAAATCAATGTTTATGAATAAAGAGGGAAACAAACTGTTATCTAAATGCATTAAAATGCTAAAAACTTCCAGATATCATTAACAGGAGGAGATTACTCATTCATTGGCGGTAAAACTTTTGTCATCAGGTTATTCTGACACATTAAATGAAAAGTGTACAACGTCTTTTGATGCCATGCAATTAAGCAGAAGATGCTTCAAATTACTAACTTTTTTATTGAAGATCAAACAGATCTATAGAATAAGCAAGGAAACGGACACCAACTTACATTGAAATATATCTTTATTTATAAGTCATTAATTATCTCTTGCATAAACTAAAGCACAGGGTTGTCTCTTTAAAACATAATTAATTTGAACACACAAATTAACCATATTTCGTGAAACAATGTACATGTTGCATCTTAAAACAAGCTTAAGTTCGGAGTCAGTAGGCCTCCTTTCTTTTTCTGTCAGAGGTGTCAACTAACATATTTTTACCTTGTACAGACATAAAATACGCTTGAAGAGCTTTCTATTCTTCATGCTGTAAGAGAAAGATGATAACTTGTCAACTTGATATCAGCTGGCCAATGTGGTCCCATTAGCTAAGGTATTATGACCTGTCATAAGCTTTAAGCTATCATAATTAGTGTCAAGTCAATTGTCAAACTGACACCAAATGTCTTATTGCTTATAATTAACACGAGAGAATATGTGAAGTCAAAAGAACTTTGACTTCCATTATATCAGAGTATTATTGTAGGCTAATGGATGTTTGATTGTTGTAATGTCACAATTTTCTTTTTAATACATGTGTGTTTGATGTTTTGCGTGACATGTTGTTTACATTCATAAACACATGTTAGCCATATAAACTTTGAGAACAGAAATATATAAGTACAAGTATCAAACTCATTGATAAAGTTAGTCTGCGTTTATTTGCGGATCCCGTTTTATTTTGTATAAACGTTCCAAACAATAACATATATTTGAAATCTCTGCAAATTGAGAATTAAAGAGTCAAAAACACTTCAAACAACACCTTCACAAGATATTGTTCACACAACGATTGCATTTGAAACACTTTCTAAAATCTTAAATTACCATATATTTCCAATTAAATCAATTTAACCATTTACTTTAAAATACATGTAAATCTTCTCTGTCGCCATCCTTAATACTCTTTTGAGACATATCTCATTTATGCGTTTAAAACATCTTAATGCAATAATCAAAATCTCAGTTTCGCCAAGAGTCAACATTGTACATATATCCCTGAGATAAATGAATGCAGTATAAAACTTACTGTAACCTATTTTAATGTAATAACACTAAATAGATTTTGTCACTAACAAGAAGTAGAATCGACTACTTCTGTGTGATCTTTTTTGGAAATAAAGGTATCAATGCTCTTGGAACTGATGTAAGCGTCCATCTTTCAGCCAGATATGTTCCAGTGACTGCCAGCTTCCTTTTTTTGACCAATTTATGATTCATTGATTCATAAAACATTTAAGTCATTACCGGTGAATATTTTTGTACTTCTGATTTCTTAAAGCAAAGTAGGTTTTGACTTTATTATACTTTCCCCATTTACTTCTGTTTATTATTATTAATTGGTTCATCAAATTATTTAACATTAAGCTCACTACAAGAGGGATGAGGGATGCTTAATACTTTTTAAATGCACTTCTAACTTTTTCTAACTTCACTTTTTCGTTCGGAAAAAAATCTTATAATAATATAAACTTGAACAATTATGAAAAAAGGATTTTTTTTATTTCTTAATTTGGCCATGGGTAACTGTATACATGTAATCATTTACTTCATATTTAGTTTAGGCAATATACAGCTACAACTTCAACAAATTGCAATAAAAACAAAAACGTGCTAAAACACAACCCTTATCGTGTATGTAAAACATATCAAAAGTGTAGGAAAATATAATCAATGAAAACATCCGTAATCAAGAATTTTTAAAATCCAAAATAACATACATCGTCATTATCTAAATGTGAAATTTGGATGAATTGGTGAGTATTTGGACAATTTCCCAGTTCTAAAGATAAGATTGTTTCTTGGATAGATATCTTTTCTCAATAACATCGACAGGGAAGGGTTTTGTTGTGCTTGAAAAAATTAACATAGCTTTTATCACAAAAGTTGTTCACGTTAGATTTGACACATCAGAGACACCAACGACAGGGTGAGCTTTGTTATGTTACTGCTAATTTTGTGACAGTTTTGGATTTTATGCGTTCAACAATTAATAACTTCCCATTCTTCCGAAATGAGGTCTAACAAAATAAGAACAGGTCAATACAAAAACATGTTTATATTACGTTGGGGAAGATCTGTCAAAATTTTTAAACTATGGAAGGGCATAATGGTCAAAATAATTTCCGATTTTCTAACTAATTTACGAATGAAAACAATAATTTATTGTATTGTTTTATACTTATGATAAGAAACCATTCAACTATTACCAAATATTGTTTGATAACATCGTAATCTTGTTGAGAGGCAAACTATTCAGTAAGATGCTTCATTCAGGTTCACTTAAGGTAAGTACAAAATCATAGAAAGTAATTCTTTGCGTGATTTTCAAACTACATCAACAACCCAACTTTTTTATTTGAACTTGAATATGTTATGTATTATAATGATTATGGCCAAACCATGAAATTTATTAATTGTTTATACTTATCAAAATATAAAAAAACATTAACTGAATTATTTTTTTAATGAGTTTTTACTAAATTTAACCTTTCTGAAATTCGAGAATATAATCATTATGTTCACTACTTTGACTAATACGTAAACTTATATTTAATTGTTTTCTATTTACAGATTGCAATGGAATTATCTTCATGAAAGGGAAATGTTGAGCCAAAATAACCATGAGGTTTCACATCAGGGAGCTTTGAAGATTGTAATAAAACCACATATCAAACTTGATTTCATAACATTCACGTAATACATAAACTTAATGCATTTTGTTAACATTTATGAATGGAAATGATTTGATGTCAAGTGAACCAGTCTTACAACTTGATTTTTTAATAAATTTAACTTTAATTTCAGAATGGAGATAAATGTGTCATTTGTGATCAACCTCTGGACAGAAAGCCAACAGTTAAACTAAAAAAGAAAGGAAGTGACAGTATCAACAAAGCAAGTCTGCAACGGGGTGACAAAGTTCATACAGATGATTGTCATTCAGGATGCAATTAAGTAGATATATGTAGAGCGGAATGATGAATAGGGAATGTCAAGGCTGGAATTTGCTTGGGACTGTGCAAAGGATATTGTCTACGATAACACTTGTAGTGTGATCTTTAGGACAGATGCCCAAATCCAGTGTCATACAAAATTGCATTAAACGTCAACGCGTTGAAAGACCTGAAGATGAAGAAAGGTTGAAAATATTCCATGACATTGCAATGTATGTTGAAAAGCATTGGGGAAGATCTTTCTGCAGTGTTTCAATATGAGCTATGCAATGTTCCATCTACATTGTTCAAACCTTGGGATTAGCAAGAATGGCTAACAAACCTGCACTGGCTAAAGCTCTGTGGACACATTTGAAGAAACCGGAGTGGCAGAAACCTTCTGATGAAATCAACGAACACTAAGTATAAGATGGGGGAGCTTTGCTTCATCCGGTTGTATGGCCAAGAGGATACACGTATGACTCCATTCTGGCAATCTATTCAGATGAATCTATGTCACAAGAAGGTATGGCAAACCAACCATTGTCTTTGATGGCTACGAAGAGGGATCTTCAATCAAATATACGGTTCACATTCGTCGTTCTGCCGCTAAAAGTGCTAAAATCAACTTCAAGCCATGGTGACCTGTACACCAGGATTTTCCATCTAATCCAGCAACAAGCAGAGATTCATCCATCTTTGGAGAGGAACTTGGAAACAAGAAAAGCCTTTAAAAAGGCATGCTTGGTGCCACATCGGCGGATGAAGGGGATTGTGATTAGTCCAGCAATTTAGGTGAATAGTGAAATATACAACACTGGGTAACAGCACTTATATTAGCACAGTATTGATCAATCAATCAAAGTTCATTTCACAAAATTAATTTCTATCAACACGAGCTAATGAAAGTTTAAACGATTGTCGGTATATATCATATCAAAAGACAAGAGGGTGATATTCTATTTGTCATCCAAATTCACTCTTTGTGACATTTGAGAGAAAAAAATTACATCCCTGAACACAATAATACTAGATTTTCAAGACAGTGATGCCATTGCATAGTGATGTTATGGCATTGTTATGCAGTTACTTAATGACGTAAAAGCACTGTGTTGTCATGAAGCGTTGACAATGACAGGATATTGTGCAAAACGTACTGCCAAAAAGATATCTCCTAGGCGCTATCGCTTGATAACGCACAAGTCATGATGATCAATTATCAACAGTAGTATTACAGATGGTAAAAAACAAAATACTTTCCGATGATCTGACAAGATTCGAACCTGGGTCCCTTATACACTGAGCTCGGCCCTATATGAACATATGGAACCAACGATGTATGTCATATTCTAAAAAAAAACATGCATCATTTTCAGTAGCTCTGATTATAAATACATGTTTTTCAACGTAAACATTTAGTGACATCATTAAGATTGACTTAAATTAGTAATTAGTTAACATTAGTTGGTTTTTTTTGTCACCATCGTACTAACAGAAAACTTACTTTTAATTCGCCAGGCGAGCCCAACGTTAAAATAGATCACATGGCTTATTAAAAAAGTGGATTCTGCGATTATTGATTGTGAAATAATTCTCTTATCTAGAACAAATGTACACTCTTCTTCATAAGAAGATGTTTTTGATTGAGTCTGTTAACATTTATCAGCGTCTAGTATAATAAATGTTTTAATATGTCATTTAAAGCGGAATCATATTCCACAGTTTAATGAGCTAAATATTTTGTATTACCCACTGAAATGCATTTTTGCTACAGCTCGGTCATTTGATTTGGATACAACAGATGTGATTGGCTTCCCTTTGAAAATATTAACAGTAATATAGAAAGAATTTCAGAAAAATTTGAGAAAAATCAAAACATTACTGATTGGTGCCTTTGGGCACCAAGCAATAAGGGGTGCACAGTTAAACATGCCAATGATGTAGACCTCTTGATTGTACAAACAGCTGTTGAAAGTTCATGAAGTCGCATCACAATCTTGGTAGGAGATGACTTGCTGCTCTTCTTCTGCTACCATGCCCCCTCTGATTCCCATAAACTGTTCCAGAACCCAAATCGAATTTTAAAGGGAATACCCAAGTTTGGAACATCAAAGAGTTTAAGAATTTACTAGGTAATTTGTCCATGCTCTTCTTGGCAGCGATACCACAAGTCGTGTCTTTGGAATTGGAAAATGTGCATACAGAATGATGCAATCAAATACTGATTTCCTCATTGTTAAATGCATGTGTGAAGTATTTCGTGCGAGATTTAACATTTTGAGTGATCATCCTATATGATGGTTGCATTGGTTAATGGAGAACAACATTGTGATAGTGTTTGCAGTTCAGGGACATTGTATTGTTAAAGTACCAATAGATACAATGCAATTATATTGTATATACTTCATTAAGGTCAGTTACTTGTATGACAAACGTTATAAATGGTGTTCCATGAAGTAATTTCTGTCTGTGACAAATATCATTTTACGGCAGGCAAACAGTTCATCGAAATCAGGGCGGTTGTGATCGAAAACAGGACAATGCAAAGCAAGCAAGCCAATTAGACAATTTTATTTTTGCAATCCTATCTACAATAAACAGAATCACAGATTGGATGTTATTTTGTTATGTAACTAGATTTCAAGGATATGGGACTTGGTTTTTCGCCTTCTGCATATATTTAAAACTGTAGTTCGGCCTTTAGTTGAATTGTAATATGATTGTTTTTTTGAATTAATATCTTTGATTAAAGTTTTTATAAGAAAGTCTAATATTTTGGAACCTATCAAAGCAAAACAAATGTTATGAAACATGCTTAATTTAGTCACTTATTAAGTTAAATGTTCTACTAATCATGGAATATAGGTTACGGCAAACAGCGATCGTGGTCCTTTGCTACGACAGATATCATGCTTTGCTACACTAATCACATTTGTCATTCTAACATGTATATTATACACTTTGTTATTAAAAAAAATAGTGTATTGTTTTGTATAAGCAAAATACGCTAATGTATATTTCATGCTCAATGAATGAAGGTGCTTTGAATTAAGAAATAAATTTCGCTCTACCCCAATGTGTTTTGTAATAAAGTATAGTTTTGCCCTGAACTATTATAGTTAAAGCACGAGGACGGTATTTCTTTTCTAAGATACCAAACTTGTTTGCAGGGAAGTATAAACATTCTTATAATTTCAAATTAACATATTGTTAAAATAACTTAGATTATATATCCATGAACATGTTTAGAACTCACCCCCTATTTCAAAAATATGGTTTATCGGTGAAACAGTTGATTATGTAAATGTAACAGTTTTATTTTCTCATTTATAAAGTTTAAAATTTTATTCTCTTGTTATTTATTCATTGTTCAAACAAAACAAAAATATCAAACAACTAATGTTTAATAAAACGTTACTTTTGAACAGTCAAGTTGTGCGATCATGCAATGCGGGCCACACTGCCCATATAAGGCTTATCACGTGATTGACATTCCACAAAGAATTATGGGTATTGTTTGTCATGAAGCGTGGTAGATCGAGATCTATCATTCCTTTTTTTGCTGTTGTCTTAAAAGTTGAAGTTCATGGTAGCACCGCTAATATTAGCTGACTGTGTACACCTTGAACAGGAGTACAAACTGTATCGGTTGAGCTATATCACCCCCTAGAACGTCCTGTTCTGCAGAGGTGCAGTGATAGCGTGCTGTTCGCGAGAAAGTGCAGTGATAGTGTGCACGTCACGGTTGTAAACGTAAGTTCGGTGTTAAAAATCAGTGCAGTATTACCTAAATACACGCAATTTCCTTCATATTGTAACAGTTTAAGATTGTTTATTTTATGGTTAATATGTCCACAAGGTTATAAGTCGCTAGGATGACAATTAGAAAAGTTATGCGTGATTATCGGCAAACTACGTTTTTTCAAGAGGACAAATTCTCAAATTATTTTCTTATTGTTGCCTCTGGAAGATATTTAAGAATGAGATATTGTTAATGTTTCACTTTTGAAAGTAAATGTCAAGTTTCAGTTCAATTGAGTGCTTATTATTCAATAAATCAGCGAAAACGTAATCATGAAGTGATCGGGTGCAAATGACTGTACATGACTGTACATGCCTGCAGTGATCGTATTTACTTTTGCAGTGATCGGTAGTGTACAGGAGGCCTATCTTCACGTTCTCATGGAGATTTCGGAAGAGAATGTAGATCGTTTAGATCTTAGCTTTGTTAGCATAGGATCGGAGGTCGAACTTCCGACATTTCCTGCCCTTGATCCAAGCGTTGAACCCACGCCAAGTACATCAAGCCTTAACTTGGATTCAAATTCTAGGGCCATTTCTGCTAGTGAAACCCTGCCGCGTGAAGTTAGGCCAGAGTCGGCTACTACCTCAGGCACATATTGCTGGACACACAACCTACAGCACCAGTCGCTCCACATCGATGCAGAGGCACATCCGGCGTCATGAGCCGACTTCTAAATATAAATGCGACATTTGTGGTTATACCTACGTAGATAAAGTTAAACTGAAGGAACACAAGCTCAAGCATATGGCGGTAAAAGCTTCCTTTGCGAAGTGTATGCAAAAGTATACCAATCAAAGGATTCCCTCAGGGCACATACCAAGAAAGCACACACCAATTCGTCCACATACACATGTACACTTTGCAGAGCAAGGTTTATGTCGAAATTCGTCCACCTACACATGTACACTTTGCAGAGCAAGGTTTATGTCGAAAGATCTGTTTAAAGAACATATCAAAAGACACCAAAATCAGAAATCTGAAATATGTCCTAACACACCAATTCGTCCACCTACACATGTACACTTTGCAGAGCAAGGTTTATGTCGAAATATCTGTTTAAAGAACATATCAAAAGACACCAAAATCAGAAATCTAAACTATGTCCTAAATGAGCTCGCTTTTCAATATGAGCACAACATGGTGTCTCATTCAAAACGTTGTCCTGGTTTGATCACCCCGAAAACCCTGCTGTGCAAAACGTGTGGTTTAGCTTTCTCTTCAAAGAAGGAATTGAAAAGCCATGCACTTGCACATCAACCGCACAAGAATTACAAATGTGGTAACTGTGCAAAGGTGTTCAAATACAGATCATCTTTGTCATATCATCGTAAGATCTGCAAGTAACAATTGTCGGGACATCAATACAAGTTTGACATTTTAGTTCATTATGTTCACCATTTGCTTTTAATGACAAATCTTGACGTTATATGGCGAAGATAAGAACGCCAATTTTGCTTGTTTCCGTCAATAAGATTCATAGTGTATATGCATGACAATGATTCAATGTGACTATTTTTACCGTCCTATTTTGCTTGACATTCCAAGGTTTGGAATGGGAAGGGATATTTCTCTTTAGATGAAAACATGAATAAAAAGAACCTTGTTAAAACTGCCAAAGACACATGTTAGAGGTTACAAGTTCAGTTTGAATTTGTAAAACTTTAAAATTCGTTTGTCATCTTTTGAGACTTTTTACAGAAGGTAAGATGAAGCCGACCAAGTTCTATGGCTGATCGAGTTTTGTGTAGATAGCGGATACAGTGCAGATACTAATAACATGATACTAACAAGCAAACGATACATATCATTTGAAAAAATAGAATAGAAACAATAGCGAAACTATTTATAAAAAATTATCATTATTCAAATGATGCGTATCACTTCCTTGATATTATACTGAAACTCTTCATGTATAAGGAACATAGATGTTGATCACCCATAGCATTAGATCTTTCTCGTGTATCAGACCCGAACTATATATTTCAATGCAAATTAACAACCCTGTGTTTTCAAATGATTTTAACAATTACATTATTTAATTCCATATTCTGTTATGCATACATGCCACTCAACACATTTGAGGAATGCGTTGAATTAATTTGATAATTGTTTTTTTTTATAGTTAATATGACATGTAGATCACATTCAATTTCAATTTTTTTCAAAACAAATAAATAGTTACATGTGTATGTGTTTTAATCTATTTGAAAAGCAATCGGAAACATGTGGCTTCACCTTCTTGTTCATAGGGCTGGCTGTGTCCAAAGGTACAATAGACAGAGATTTGGTCCTATTGCAAATGTTTAATGTCAATTTTTTGCCTTCAAGTTCGTTCGGAATAATATTATAGACGCTTGGTAGATATTGATTCTTGGCTTCTTTTTCATTAAAAATAACTGTCATTGTTTTTATTTTCATCGTTTTATGGTTCTCCATACAGTGATATACAACTTCGGAAAAATCTGCTGTATGGGAACAATACCCACACCTGATTCTTTGTTCCATACTGTGCAGTCTGAAAATGATCAAAACAATATATCTTTTAAATCGGAAAAATCTTTCTTTTTTACAATTTATTAAATGTTTGGAAAATTAGTACAGAAAATTCAGATCACTGCATTATTTAAATTTCCGATCACTGAATTGCGAGTACGCTGTACTTAACGATCACTGCACTTAATATTTGTTTTACATTTTGTCCAAAACCTTTGTGAATTTTTGACTGAATGTTTTCAACTTTTCACAGATAAATGTTTTAATACAAATGTTTAATAATATATAATATGGAAGGGAAAAGATAACTACTTTTAATATAAACCTCGAATTTGTCCTCTTGAAAAAACGTGGTTTGCCGATAATCACGCATAACTTTTCTAATTGTCATCCTAGCAACTTAAAACTTTGTGGACATATTTACCATAATATAAACACTCGTAAACTGTTACAATATGAAGGAAATTGCGTGTATTTAAGTTATACATCACTGATTTTTAACACCGAACTTACGTTTACATCCGTGACGTGCACACTATCACTGCACTTTCTCGCGAACAGCACGCTATCACTGCACCTCTGCAGAACAGGACGTTCCAGGGGGTGTATATGGCACGTTGTTTGGCAGAGACGGTTGACGTGTGTCAACGTCACAAATGCTACGGGGCGCCGTGACCTTACGTGGAATGTCAACTTGGTCACTCGACAAGCATGTCGGAGGCAGAGCATTGGTCGCAGCGTTGTTCCCCTGTAAGATGGAGTTGTTATGTAGCTTTTCAACGACTGCTCATTTCTGTGACCAGTGACGGACATGATACCAAGGGCCCCAACCGCGGCTTCAGAAAGTTTGGTTGATAGGGATGCGCCATGTTCATTGATAGAATCGAGACATTCAATTGTTACGTCATGTAAAATCTATACCTTTATTGTCTGATAAAGTACTTTTTTTCGATTGTTCTAACCGCTAGGTATCTTAGAATGCGTAAAGTGAACATTTTCCAATGATTTTATTAGTTTTTTCGGCGTTGCCATGGCAACCATATTACGAAATACACATATAATTTCCATTTAATTCTCAAATATGTGAGTGATGATGATTACAATTGATAAATATTACTCAAATAAATAAAGTAATATGTAAAACTTTAACGACATTATATCAATTTAGGAAGAATTTCTGTAATTTTGGTTTATTGCTCTTAGTGTCACAGATATAAAAACAAAAATAATTGCTTTTATTGCAATTTGTTTTTGGTTGGCCAAACATGTGGCTAGAATGACTGGACTAACTCGGTCCATGATAAACAATTCCATATGAAACGTTTTTTAAGCAAATGTGTTAATGTTAAGAAGAAACTCCTGTCACTTTATCAAAATGCTTTTTAAGTTTTCCCCTGTGCCTGAATTAACCTTTCAGTGTACTTTTTGGAATTTCTTTTTGTAGTTCTTGCAGGAATTAATTGGTGATTAAAAATCCAATTTAAATAAATTAAAAGACTAGGAAAATAGAAGTGTTTGTTGACGGTCGATAAATGTTTTTTGCAAAGAAAACAGAACAGGTTTAATTTCTAGATAAAGTTACACTTTCAGAGCTTAATCTCAATTTTATACCACATTTACACTGTTGGAGTATTACCGTAATATAATGTTGGTAATGAAAGGCACATGTGAATAAATAAAGATTTTTTTCTGTTGTTGAACAAATATCCTGCTGACCTTTAACCACTTCAGCTTGTGTATTCCATGGAGATATTCGAAAAAGAAGCATGTCAATAAAATATCATGGCGCCACTTACTATTTCTAGATCTCTACAGCCGGACATTTTTCCACCTTAATGTCATTAGCATTGTGACATGTTAGATACAGGCACTATGAAACCTCAGAGCCACAAAACCCTTAGTTGTCACCGAATGAATAGGCTTTCCGAAATTTTGGTCATTAAAGCTATCAAGTATGTCTTGGGAGAATTTTAATTTATGATATATTGTTCACTTATGTTTTTGAGATACTAAACCTGAAATAACAAGTCACTTGATATCTAAATCAATGGAATAATTATAGATGTCAAGGGGATCATGAAATATTTATTAGGAGAAAATGTTCCATGGTTGAAACTTTTGATGAAGAGTGGCAGAAACGTTATCGGTAATTGCCTTCCTTGCTAGGCATAATATTCACTATAGAAATCTGAAACACACCTTTGGGGGATTAGATGAATGCTTCTGTTTCAAGTTGTCAATCAATGTTATCTCCCGTTACACTGCAAGCAGTGATCTTTTGAAGACTTTTGTGAAAATTTTAACAGAAAACAATTTGTGTTTTCCCGTTCTATTTACGTTAGAGCTCAAAGATATAAAATTAATCCACAGAATAGTTATTGACAGATTGGGCATTGATGCATATGCGTCAAAGCAAAGATACTGTCCTGACTCCTTAGAGCCTGCATGAGGTCTAATATATGCTGTGGTTTAACCTTTTTTGAACGAATGAATATGATTGCGTTACGTGATAATCGAGGGCTTTGAAGGTAACGGAGAAATCCCTATCCTCTAATAAGAGACACTTTTTTGAAAATATACTCAAATCATTTTCGGTTATTAACTATGGACGAAGGAAATCTATCACAAGAAAATACCCTGTCCAACTTGCGCTTTTTAAGCACCATAAAAGAAGACAAAAAAGAAAAGTGTTTTACTGCAAACAATGCGCATTTTTTAACTTGAGATGTGGTGGGACTCCTATAAATCATTGTGAAGTAGTTACAATCCATTACATGCCTTGATATACCTACAAAACTCTAAAGTTTATAAGTTATGGGCTATGCAGACGTTTTTTTTCACTCTTACATTAGCCATTTTACATGTCCCATTCATTTAGTAATATTAACTAACCTTTGCAGAACCCGAACAATAGGTGTAAGATTATATGTTTTAATGAAAGCTTATTTTATCATTCCAAATGACAAGCTGTATTTTAAGTCATAAATCAGGGAGAAGCATCGTCTTATTTAAGGATAGCTCAATTCATAACATACTTACCTATTTTATTTAGGAACAATATACATCTTCTTTCCAAGAAAAATATCATACTGATTTATGCTAAGAGAAACATTCTTGCATTAAATGCAGTATTGTTGTCACTGAGGCCATTACTATGATTCAATCACCAAATTACGGACAATAAACTGTCACGCTGACCCAGATGTTAATGTGCAGTTTAACCAAAATAGTTTATTCCAAGATTACGGAAAGGACTGGTGCTTTGAAAGTCATTAGTTTAGAAAAGGCCTCCTTGATTGTAGAACCCAATTTGATTGATTCCAATTAAAATAAATAGTCCATAGCTCCATAGTCAATAGCATAGCTCCATGCGTGATGCATGCTCGAAGCGCCCAGATCGTGTGAATGTTCATTTTGCATAGGCTTTCTCATAGAAATATGTTTTCAGCATAGTCTTGAACACTTGAACTGTTTCAGCTTTTCTTATGTGTATTGGAAGCTTGTTCCATTCGCTGGCAGCAACATACATAAAGGATCTGTAACCATAGTTGACAGATCTGAACCTTGGAACAGTCAGAAGTAGTTGGGACTCTGACCTCAGTGATCTAACTGGATTGTATGGTGTCAACAGATCACACAAGTACAGGGAAGCTTCACCTCTCATACACTTGAACACAATGCAGAGAGTCTTGTGTAATATCCTTTCATTCACTGGTAGCCAATGTAGACTTTGGAGGACAGGAGTGATATGGTCACGCTTCCTAGAACAAGTCACTATCCTGGCTGCCGTATTTTGGATCCTCTGCAGTTTCTTAATGAGGACTTTTGACGAACCGGCAAGCAAACTGTTGACACAACTAATGCAAGCACCAATGCCACAGCGGAGTCTTTTGTTAAATACTTCCTGATGTTTCCAATGTTCTTTAGTTGGAAAGAACACTGTTTTATAACATGGTTGATTTGCTTGCCCATTGACAGATCTGACTCAAGCATAACACCCAAGTCTCTCACTACTGATGACAAGCGAATGACAGAGCTTCCAATACAAATAGATTGTAAATGAGTTTGTCTACACCTTGATTTTGGACCAATGAGAATACATTCAGTCTTATCATCGTTTAATTTGAGTCGATTTTCTGACATCCAGCTCTTGATTGATGCACAACATTTACTCAAACTTGTGGCTGCAGCAGCAGCTTCCACAGGCTACTGTCCTAACAGTTTCCCTAACTGAGAATCATCAGCATACTGATGACGGATAACACCATCCTGATCAATGAGATCACCAAGCTCTTTTATGTATAGAGTGAACATAACTGGAGCAAGGACAGAGCCCTGAGGTACTCCACAGTCAAGAGCAACTGGATCAGAGAACTCTCCATCAACGAACACAGATTGAGTTCTGTTGGACAAGTAAGACTTGAACCAGTTTAGAGCAGTACCTTTCACACCAAATTCAGTCATCAGGCGATTCATTAGTCTGTGATGGTCTACAGTGTTGAATGCGGCACTCAAATCTAAGAGTACCAGCAAACCTACACTACCTCGATCAATTCCACACCTGAGATTATTAACTACCTTCAGTAGTGCAGTTTCAGTACTGTGCCTGGTGCGATAAGCCGATTGGAGAGGACCGTGTAGGCTCTGTGCATCAAGATGATCAGTGAGACGTACTCTTACTGCTCGTTCGATGATCTTAGATAAAAACGGCAGGTTTGAGACTGGCCTGTAATTCTTAAGGCAATCTGTATCTAACCCTGGCTTCTTCAACAATGGTTTCACAATGGCATGTCTGAATGACTTGGGCATCGTCCCTGTCTGAAGACTTGTGTTCACTATTGAAGTGATGACTGATAGTAAGATGTCAATATTCTCTAATACGATCTTCGTTGGTATTGGATCTAATACACAAGACGTGGGTTTTGAACTCCGAATAAGCTTTTCAACCTCAATAGTAAAAAAGGGGTGTAGGTCAAGAAGACAATCCTTCTCATCGATTTGGCACATTCTCGACCCATCCCCTACAGAGAACCATTTTCAGTAGAGTCAAAGTTTGCTGGGTCTTGAGGGATGTTCCCAGATCCATTCATTATCTGTTCCTGGATCAGCAACACCTTGTTATGAAAATAAGAAGAGAACTCTTGAGCAATCTCAGAATGTGATCCGAGATCAGGAAACACAGTCTTGGATGATTTACCCAGGAGAGAGTACATGACCCTGTACATGGAGCTTGGATTAGATTTGCTTTCTGAAAATTTTGTATTCATATAGTTCTGCTTAGACTTCTTTATCACTGATGTCACCTTGTTACGGGCTGCACAATACATCTGGCGGTGTACTTCAAGGAAAGTCTTGCGCCATTGCCTTTCAGCAACACGTCTATCAGCTTTAGCTTCCCTCACCTCCGCAGTGAACAACCAGCCTGCATCAGGTCTGTCAGGAAGTGTCTTAGTCTTCTCGGGTGCATGTCTGTCCAAGAGTTCAAGTAGAACATCATTGTACAGTTGAATATACTTCTCACAGTCATCTGGGGTATCCATCAGAAGGGGAGAATTCAGAAGATCTGATCTAAAAGCACCTATATTCATCTTTTTGATATTTCTACACCTAACATGCTTCACTGTAACAGGGGGTTGAATTATATCCAGATTAACAGTGATCAAGAAGTGATCGGAAACCTGGAGGTCTGTCACTCGCACATCGGAAATGAACTCATCACATTCCCTCTAAACCACCCAATCCAGAATGTTACCTTTTCTGTGGGTAGAGTCTGTCACCATTTGTATACAGTTATGTGAATCCAGAAGATCAAACAATTTTGCAGAGTCACCTTTCTGTTTCTCATCAAAATCACCCATTATGATAGGCCTGTTTGACTGTACAATAAAGGTTTCAAGCACACTATTAAACTCCTCATGAAAAATGGCAAAATTCAATTTGTTCTTAGGAGAGGGCGGTGGTCGATACAATGCCAAAATATCAGTTGACATCTTATCATGCTTTATCTGAAAAAAACATGTATTCAAAAGATATTGCATTAATAAAGTTCTTCTGGCGAAACTTTATTTGAAGACAGTTCCTAAAAATAACTGCTATCCCACCTCCACGTGATACCCGTGGACAATGTTGGAAATCATATCCAGGGGGCGTCAGTTCGGCAATCTTAGAGTCGTGAACTCAACCATGTTTCAGTCAGAATCATGATATCAATTCTGTGATCCATAATCTCTTCACATTTGTTGCATGCAGACTGAACATTCCACATACATAGTTTTAAAGTATGTTGTAATCTAGGTGGCTGCACTTGTATCAAGTTTGCATAATTTATTCCATGCGATTCCTGATAAGGTGAACCCACATTTGGTCGGTGTCCAGTGATGGCACTGATTGGACGCTGTTTGCGCCGCCCACCTCTCTTGCCACGTTTCCTATTTGACCTTTTCTTCCGGCTGTGCCTTTGATTGGAAACGCTGTCAATCAGTGTTTGAAGATAATACAACTTTGGACAAGAGAAGGGAGCACCAAGTTCAGCTTGAGCAGTTGATTGACCAATCTGTAGTAGGTATTGTCTTGAATATCCAAGGACAGAGTCCTGTAACATGATTTGGCTTGGAGGGGTCAATGTAAGACAATAGGTGACCGGTATTATTGTGCTTGGGTGTTCACACTTGTTTTGAAAACTTTGTGAAATTAACACAAGAACCGTCATTAAAATACACTTTGCGACAGCGAGTTTTGTGACACAGATCATTCTTGTCAGGTTGCATGTACATTCATCAACATCTGTGTCAAGTTTTGAGTGTCTGCGTCAAGAATATCCATGAAAAAACAGCATAATTGAGAGAGCCCTATGCATGCCCTGTCGCCTGTTAGGCGCCATTAAGCTCTTCCTTTCTAGCCGTAAAACTATGCAAGCTCGCTGGGTTCACACGAGTTTGAATGTAGCTTTGACATCGTTCATTTTCCAGTGCAAACACACCAACTGACATTCAATTTTCAAACATTCAACGGTTTTTTTGTTTGTTTTTTTAGCATATTGGTGAATCACCATGAGGGTGAGATTTATGACCTTGACCTTAATTTCAAGGTCACAACGAGACTTTGACATTTTACCCTTGTCAGCAGGATATCTCAAGAACTAGTCACTGGAGTCTCTTCACAACTTGAACAAAGCTTCTTGTTGGGAAGGCACCGGGCACAATCGATTTTGATGACCGTCACTTCTTTTTCAAGGTGACAGCGAGACTTTAAACTGGCTGCATTGAAACCTGCATGTTTAGCTTGTCGGCGGAATATTTCAAGAACCATTCACTGGATTCTCTTTATAACTGCCTTATAGCGTCTTATCTGGAAAACCATGGTCTCAGTCGAGTTTGGTGACCTTCACGTTATTTTCAAGGCCACAGCAAGGCTTTGAAAATTTCAGCATGGAAACCAGTATATCAAGCTTGTCAGAGGGATATCTCTAGAAAAAGTCTCTCGGATGCTAAGCCCAGTCGATTCATGTGACCTCCACATTCTTTTGATATTAATAGCAGAACTTTGAACTATCGACATTATAACCTCCGTGTAAAGCTTGACAGAGTGATATCTCAAAAGTCATTCACTGGAGTATTTTAATACCCTTTTTCGGAAGACACGGGGCCCATTTAATTTGGTGACCCTTACTTTATTAATAAGGTCACAGCAAAGCCAAAATGTACGTATTAAGCCTGAAATGGTGATATGTTATTAATTGTTAACCAGTCGATTTGGATGGTCTTAATTTACAGCTAGTAGGTTTACAAATGTAGACAATACATTGTTCATGTTATTAAAATCAATTTGCGGCCGGAGATCCTGTCACCAGGGTCAATCATTTATGTCTCTTATCAAAGCCTCACAGACAAAATACGCCTAATGGTCTGGACTTTAGCTTACTGGTTCTTTCATTAGAAAGTCTCTTTGTTAACAAATGAATCCGCTGTTATGCTGATTGTAACCTGATCGTGTTTTCATGTCATTTAATCATTCTGGCTAATTTACTTCAACTCCATCCTACAATTTCAGTTATTCAGTTCTCAGGTGACTTTAAGCTTATCTTATAGTTATTTGGATTTGCCTAGCATGAAACAGAACAATATCGATCACACTAAGCTTCTAAATTTTCCTCTTGTTTCACATACTGCCCAATAGGCATTCCAGGGACATTCACCTCAGTTGCCTTAGTGATTGTGATTGCTATTTTAGCTTTACTCGGGAATAACAGGTTGTTAATGCATAACCCCGGATATGTGGAATTTTAGTTGTAATTACCAATGCATAAAGCTTTTTTGCAGCACATATGTTACCTCAATGTCATCTGATTTCACGATTTTATAGTTCAGCTCTTCTCACTAGAACATTAAATACAACTGAACAACACAACATGCAGTTTCCTCAGGCTATCGTTGTTTGAAAATATATGATATCATTTAGAATAAACAAATGCAGTGACATCAACGTCACAATGTTTAGTTTATCATAAGGGCATTGTTTCAATGACTGTCTTTAATAAGCAACACAATTCTTCGAAAAGTAAGATTATAGATGACAAAATACAAATGCGTACATCATATGAACTTGCTGCAATATTACAGTGAACTGTTTTGTTCTTGGACACTAAATAAGATATCAACTCCCCCCCCCCCCCTGTTTCAGTCCTAGGGCTTAGAGCATGTATCTGATGGATTAAGCGCTATAAAAGTCACCCTAACTATTATTTTTATTATTATAATATAAGAGAAGGTCCAATAACAGCATTGGAATAATATCATTTTTGTGCAAAATGGAATTCTATCGATGTAATTTTCTTAAATGAAAGGCTGTCATTCAATTAAAAATTCATGTCACTAATGGGTTCAAGAATTTTTTAATGTCAATGAATGGCCATTGCCTTAGGTGCTTCACATTAGAATCAAATCTGAGACCAATTTTAAGTGCATATTTTTTTTAGACTTTATGCCACAATCAAAACCAGCAGCATGTGTACAGGTACATTCAAAACGTTAAAATGTTCACTTGAAATAGAAGATTAATATTTCGATATTTTCTTATGAAAGCTATGGAATCATTTTGTTGATGTTTTCTATCCTTCATAATGTAGTTTTTACTTTTGGATTTTATCAAGGACTCTTTCACTTTCAGGTAAACTCTCTTAAATATGTCTTAAAAGGTTTATGATAAGTATTACTTAACCACTTCTGTAACTTGAATTAAGTTTACCACGTAGGCTTATAAGTCATGATTCTTGATCCCTAAAGAGTGTACCAAGTGTAATTACTCCTTTTCGTTAACTATGTTATGGTTTCACAGAATAAGAATCAGCGTTTTGTTAATTTCATTCTATATTTAATTGAAGTCCTTACAATATGCACAATACACAATGCGACACATTTGATGAAATATCTCAGCTCAAATACATGGGAATGTAACAGGCCATATATTCTACAAAACGTTTTCTATTACATAAAGAGACATTCCATGTTATGTGTACCTCATTAGCAGAGCCGTGTGTTTGATCTGGGAAGTCACTTATAAACTACTGTGAAGCACACATTAACAGAGTGAGCCGGATCATTTAACATTAACATGGCTCTCCAAGCAATACCATTCCTTTATAATGACATTAGGCATTTGAATTCACATTAGACCATGGGCAGTTGTTTGCATAAAGCTTTTAACGTTTAGCGAAATGATTACAAACACTCGAAACATAGACTTGAAATGTTTTCAAATGGAACACTATTTTGCATTTTCTCCCAACGGTGGCTAAACAAGTCATAAAATGTTGATACAGCCTCCGTTCTAATTCACCGAGTTTGTGGTCCAGAATGGGATATGCCTGATTGGAGGCAATCAAAGATAATTGTGCAATCAGCGACACTGTTCTTAAATCCTCATTTAGGCTACTGAATCATGGCAAAATCACTGTAATATGAATGTAGACGCAAGATTACACAAGTCCAAAACTCGCATCCACAGGGATTTATTCGTTGAGTGGGAAGATATTACACATTGGAGACGTTGGGTTCTTTAATTAATGGTAATGGACACAGTCATTAATTAATTACGTTGTACGTTGACATGCACGTAGATAACGTTTTAGTTAAGTGGATGAGTGGGTGAGGTTTGGAAAACTAGAATGAATAGAAAATAGCTTATTACAGCTTGATATAAATTGTATGAAATACAAAAAGCGTTGAGCCAATATGAAACAACATTCAGCATTTCAGAGCATTTAGAACACTACTTAATAATTATGTAGCAATATTGAGTAAAGTTACGCTCAGCAAGTAGCAAAATGAAATTACATGAAAATATCAAATTCATGTATAGAATATTGTAACAATGCAATATGCAATATGAAAAACTTACATTTGTGTTCCTGTGTAACTACCTGGGTTTATCAGAGAGGCAAGATACCTCTTTCCAAAATTAAGATTAACATTAAGGCAGGGATGAAAAACATGGTATAGAAATTATTATCATTAAATCTGCAAAAGTTTACTATGGAAAGTGGGGTTTGAACTCACACTGGCTGGGTTGCCAACATCCAGGGGAGATAATAACTAATGAAAGGATGAAGTAACAGTTGCACTGTGCCATGGAGACAGTTATACGTACGGTAAATATTTCTATGTAATGAAATAATGCACATGACAATATTGAGATTGTAGAAGTAGTATATACAGAGAATGTAATTATATGAATTCTGCATTTACAATGAACCCTTCTTTCCGTGTCAGAGGCGTTTTCATTTGCCTCACATAAGATTTGAACAACTATCTTATCTTTTTTGAGGAAGTTAACGTCTTCGTTAATAACTGCTTAACCTCTGTGGTGTCAATATCTGTCTTTGCTTAAACTGGTCTATCAATTAAAGTTTTCATTCAATTCGCTTAACCATGTCAGTCTCGACTGGTCTCAACATAAATAGAGATTATTAACCGAGTGTGTTTCCGTATCATTAATATCATATAAAAGGAATAAAATTTGTATTATGCGAGCATTTTGGCGAGCATAATACATATATTTCTATTCCTGTTATATGATATTAACGATACGGAAACACACGAGGTTAACAATTGCTTTATTATATAATGTCATTTTGAAATAAACGGGTTTAAACGAAAATATGATTCCTTCTAAAAATATGTTTGACCTAGATTTCGCGGGGTAATTGCTTTCACAATAAACCAAGGTGAAGGTCATATTGTCGGCGATGTATAGTTGTGAACAGTTAAGAAATATTCCTTCGTGAAATGATTTTTTCACAGTGTTAGAAACGTCTTCTAAAATGTATCGACATTTTCAGTCTGATTCCCAGTGCACGAGTAAACATTGTATCTTTTTATAGTAAGAACCACCTGTCAACGTCGCTACAACAGGGGAAGTAACTCTAACTGCATTTTGAAAAGCTGCATTGTCATTGTTGTTACGCCAGTTCAGTTACGATATCCTCAGACCAAACGCCGACTATATTTGCGAAGTCGAGGTTGTTGCGTTGGAATCGTTGCGTTTGTTACTCCGCTACTAGATATAATCTGTACTATCACTAGAATATGATTTTTGTTTTTGCTGATTACTAATTGTAAATTCCCTTTAAGTTTATATTACTTTAAACTTTCAAATCAGAAGGTTTGTGGACAAGCCAAATAATTCTTTGTAGACCTTAAGTATTGCAAAACCTAATTTTTCATCTATTAGCTTTAAAATTATGGTTGATTTTACCTGTGAACACAAGCCCCCATGATTTTATGTCACATTTGCAATCAACTCCGCTTGGTAAATCCGTGAGTAATAGTGATAACACTTGTTTTTTCCTATATCGCTTAACAAAGTAAGTTTGTTACCAATGCATTGGAATACATTAATTCCGATGTTTTGATTAGGAAAATTTAGTTATGTACCGATAGTACCGAGAATTGCTGGATCTTGAAAATAGGTGAACCTGCATCCATGCAATAAGGAACTTGACGTGCAAAACCGAATTTGAAGACGTATACCGTATTGCACTCTTGTATTACTATCCTAATTTTCATTGAGTAAATGTTAAAAATCCCATCATCCAAACTGTTTTTTAAGACAAGCATATCAGGATCAAGTCACAAAGGAAAATAAGTCATAAATGAAAGAAAAGTGATCAAATAAAATGATAGCCTTTGGAAACGAACGTACATGTTAACTGACAGGCAAAAGAAACCTAACAATTTTATTTTTAGCTCATCTGGCCTGTAAGGCCCGATGGGCTTATGGCATGGCTTGGGGTCCGGCGTCCGTCCGTCCGCCGTCCGTCCGTCCATCCGTCCGTAAACTTTGTGGAATTCCGACTTCTTCTCCAGAACCATAAGGCCTGGAAAGCTGAAACTTTGTGTACAGACTCCTTGGCTAGTGAGGATTATAAATTGTAGCTTTGGTGGACCTGTGGCCCCTAATAAGGGCCACAGGGGCCACGCCCTAAAAACCTATTTTCATCTTCTTCTCCAGAACCATGAGGCCTAGAAAGCTGAAACTTTGTGTACAGACTCCTTGACTAGTGAGGATTATGAATTGTAGCTTTGGTGGCCCTGTGACCCCTAATAAGGGCCACAGGGACCACGCCCTAAAAACCTATTTTCATCTTCTTCTCCAGAACCATGAGGCCTAGAAAGCTGAAACTTTGTGTACAGATTCCTTGACTAGTGATGATTATGAAATGTAGCTTTGATGGCCCTGTGACCCCAAATAAGGGCCACAGGGGCCACACCCTAAAAACCTATTTTCATCTTCTTCTCCAGAACCATGAGGCCTAGAAAGCTGAAACTTCGTGTACAGACTCCTTGACTAGTGAGGATTATAAATCGTAGCTTTGGTGGCCCTGTGACCCCTAATAAGGGCCACAGGAGCCACGCCCTAAAATCCTATTTTAATCTTCTCCAGAAGTAAAAGGCCTAGAAAACTGAAACTTGTTGCCTTTATAAGGGGGAATCACATTGGCCACACTCTACAGCATAATTGATTATGAAGCCTGATGAGCTACAGAGCCAATGGCTCTATTTTTTTTAATTGTTCCCAAGTCAAATATACAATAATAAAAATTGTAAGTTATACATAAAGCTTCAACATCCTCTCAGAATCTTATACAATTCGAGATTCTAGACAACAGGTCAACAGAGAAATAATGTAATCAATCAATCGCTACAAGTACATATATGTCAATTAAATTCAAACACAGGAAATAAAGGTAACCACTTTTTGGAAAAAATTTCAGAAGTATTATTTCTTTTAGATATGAATCTTTCTATTAAGAATATGTCATTTAATATCCTTATAAAATTCTTCAGTTTTGGAATATTATTTTTCAAAGAGCAAATGTATATGTGTACGGGATAGCTCAGTCGGCAAGATCGCCGGTCTCACGTTGCTGAGGTCCGGGGTTCGAATCCAATCCAGGCCAAGGTGTAAAAACCTAGAGTTCACCTCTGTTAGAACTCTATAAGTGTCATCCTGGAGCCCTAGTGTGTAGTGCAACAAAAACTGCGCACTTAAAAGATCCCATGAATTCATGTCAGTGGCTGAATGGTGGATACATGAACACGTGCATACGTCGAGCTGTCGGTTATCAGCGTTCAGCAGTGTTGGACAAACTGCTGTGACTATGTGTCTCAGTTCACCCAGCTGTGAATGGGTACCCTGTGAGGCATAGAATGGTCCCTAACCTGAGCGTCACATATGGATGCCGGTTGAATACTCCCCAGGGAGTTGAATTGGAAAAATGATCGGACGGTGAAAGAATGCCATTGACCAGGGGAAAATGTAAGCGCCTTGAGCAACCACGAGTGGTTGGATATGCGCGCTATATAAATATCCATATAATAATAATGTCTTTTGGCAGATAAGATTATGTGATGAAGTAGAGAGTTTCCATTGAGTGGACCAAACCAAACCAAGTATTTAGTCAGATGGAAATCATCAATATATCTACTAACCCCATCCTGAAGGTGGTTCCAAACAAATATAGTTTCCTCACATTCCCAATATACATGACAGAGATTTTCATTTGCCTCCTTGCAGAAGGAGCATATTGCATTATCAATTAATTTCATACGCAAAAGTTCTTTTTTAGTATATATAATTCCATGCAAAAACTTAAACTGAAAGTCCTGAAGTTTGACATTTTTAAGTTTGTTTTTTCTATAATAAGTAAAGAGCTTATGCCATTCAAAGTCATCATTTTCAAAAAGTTTTTCCCATTTGTGGCATACTTGCAGCTTAGTATTTTCAGCCATAAGCTTATCATAAAATCTTCTTGAGCCCTTTGTCAAAGTCTTAAAGTCTTTTTGTAAAGTACTGATAAAATCTTTTCTATCTAAAATATTAAATCCTATTAAGGTGGCCTTCCATGCTTTAGGTAATATATGGAAGATGTAATCAAGATCTAAATATGTACCACTTATCTGGTATTTTGTTTTCAAATCTGCAAAAGAGAGTAGGCCATGTTCTCCATATAGATCTCTTACTGTAAGAACTCCTTTCTTAGCCTTTGGAAAGTTAAGTTTTGGGATTCGTTAAGTGTTCCAGGGCTTCTAGTGTAGATTTATCGGAATTAAAGCGCTGGATTATCGAGGATGCGAACATAGTTGATCACAAATAATTTGGATGGTGTACATGTTGCATAATATCAATAAATTAGCAGACGATAACCAGCTTAAGTTTCGTTTGTAAATCAAAACATTGATAATCTATTGCATGCTTACACGAAGTTTGAAAAGCAGAATTGATCTGTTATATGGATGTGTAGTCTGGGGTTTTGAAAATATTTGTTGTTTTGAAATTGTTGACTTGCACTTTCTTAAATATTAAACATCACTGCGGAGAAGAACACCTAACTATATGGTCTGTGGAGAATTTGACATTTCCTCTTGTAAAGGGTTTTAAAAGCAAAATGATTTGTTTCTGGGCTAACTGAAAAATCTTCAAAATTGCCCTTCTGATTAATAAATTGGATTTTTAACGATTTCATTTTGGGGGAAAATGCACAAAAATCGAAAAGCTATCTAAGGATTAAGTTTCATTTGGAAATCCCAAAATTTTCTAGGCATTTTCTGGCTTAAAACTGTCACCAAAAGCAAATTTACAGGTATTTCCCTGCAAAATCGGCTCTCAACAATGAGGATTCTTTAAAAACAACTATTTATACCATTTTTAAAATCGATCTCTCCATTTTGAAAAATATCTCAATTTTCAGCATTACATTAACCTGTTGAGATTACATGTACGTTCTCCAAATCATTTTCTTTCAATTGAGACAGATAGATGGTGACAAACCCCAGTGAAAGATTGAAAATGCACTCTGATTTTTTAAAATATTTTTTAATTTAAATATTGGTGACGAATTCAACAATTTGTTTATATGCCCCATATTAGAATCAGAAAGAGTAAAACATATGCATATATATTTCTATAACAGACCAAATAAGTACAAAATAAATAATATTATTTAATAAACCTTTGAATAGATTAGGACCTTCAAGAAAATTGTCCATATTTTGTAAAATTATCATGCCTTTATTTAAGAATAAAGATTTGTAACACCAATTGTAAATGTATCACTAATGAATGTATCTGCTATAATTGTATACTGTATGTTGTATAAATGTAAATATGAATTGTACCTCCTATGCTGCAGTTTGCAACCTGAGTGCGATAAGGTTAGGTTCAGTCAGTTCAGTCTGTTATTTTAAGGAATAAACTAACTTACCTAAAATGATCTCTTTGCATAGTTTATGGGCATTTTATTGTTAAAGAAGACGCAGATGTGAAATACACAGCATTCCTTCCCTGTAAAACCAATTTAATTTAATAAATTGAAATACATATATTTTGACAGTTGACTTGCTTTATTTCCAGAGGTAGAGAGATAAAAAAGATTGGTGCTGCTGATGAGAAAAATGTTTTTCCGTAAGACGCCAGTTGATGTCTTTGGACTTGTGATTCTGTCACCGGAGTGATCATGACGGGATGTAATCTGTTAAAGAGTTCGCTGAGGTACTCTGGAGCTTGCTGGTGGAAGCAATCTAAGGTATTGCACAGAATATTGAAGTTAATTCTTTGTAGAAATTGGCATCAAGTGTAATGAAATTATTCTTGCAACTGTGTTCTATTCCTTTTGTAGTATGTTGATGTTCTGTCTGGGTACCAGAAGCGTTGAGTGTTATGGTATTCATTGCAAATCTTTAAGTACATTTGGTTTACATTCGTTACTTTCACTGTAACAATATACAATCAAAATGATAATTAGATGTGTCCAAGTTTTGAACGTTTTCTTTCTATGCCTTTCAATGTCTCTATATGCAAATGGTTTTACATTTTCTCTATAGTCTTGAATTATATGTTTACTAGAGGCATTTGAACGTTTGCTCAATTTCTGTATCAATTCTTATTGTAAACTTTTAACATTAAAATCGTTTTAAATCAGCCGGACAAGCTTGCAACAGTGTGTGATAATTTTGGTTGAAACTTGAGTATTTCATATGTTATCAATCAATTTGTTTATTCAAGGAAGTGTAGGCCTTCCAGCCCATATTTCACAATAAATAAATATATACAACCTGAGTCATGCCAACAAAAGCAAACACTATGATACATGAATACAGTTTCATAATATATTATATTCATGAGAAACATAGAAAAGCAATATTATGTTGAAAACACATCTTAAATATATATTCTAAAATCATACATAAAAGGATATGGTTTTAACGTTTGATAAATAATTAAGTTGAAATGGTATTTTTCCAATCTCTTCTGAGAACAAAACTGTTATAAGTATATGCTGCAAGTTTCCATGCATCCTTTTCGCTGCTGCACATGTTGATTATTGTCTTATTGTTGTAGTATGTATATGCTTGAAGGTATCGTTTTCTATAGACGTCGTATAACGGGCAGGTAAATATGAAGTGTTTTTCATCCTCAATGACATAAATGTTATTAGTAGAGCAGTATTCACAAAGCCTCTCTTCTCTAGGTTTATTTTCCCATCTTCCAGTCTCGATGCATAGATTATGGTTGGCACATCTTAGTTTACACAGGGATCTTCTGAAATGGCGGTTTTTCACATATAATAGGTATTTTTCAGGTTGAAGAAGGGATTTAAGTTGAGAATTAAATTCTAGTTTATGATTTTCCTTGATGTGTGTATTCCAATTTTGTAGATTTATATCCTTAAGACGTTGAGAGAAGATCAGCAGAAATGTTTTAGTACATCCAACGCTCTGAGCAATCCATACATATCCAAATCCCATTGAAAATAATAAAGTTCTTATGTTACCAGCCCACGTTTTCCTGCCAGCATTATCCAGAGCGGTAAGCATTTTGTAACAATTCTTAGGGTGTCTGTCGTCCGGCATGTGCAATAATTTCAACCAAAATGTGATGCATTTCTTCATATAGTGGATTGCAAGTGGTAATCTTCCAAGTTCGCCGAGTACAGCACTGTTACTAGTTTTGCTTCCAACTTCCAGGATTTGTTTACAAAAACTATGGTGAATTCTTTCAATACGTTCCTCGTACTTGTATCCCCAAATTTCAGATCCGTAAGTCAGGATTGGTAGAATCATTCTGTCAAATAGAAACAGTGATCTGGAGGTATTTATCTTAAATTTCTGTACAAATCTCAACAGTCCAAAACTTGCTTTCCTGGCTTGCTGTGTTAAGTGTGTGTGGGTAGCACCCCATGATAGTTTTGTTGTAAAATAAATTCCAAGATATTTATACTTAGAAACAACTTCTAGCCTACTGTCTCTATAGAACCATTTTTCAGTGCTTTTGATGATACCTCCTCTTCTTAAAACCACAATTCTTGTCTTGTCCTTGTTAACTGACATTCCAAACTTATTACAGAAGTCGCTGAGAAGATCGATTTGTTGCTGTAGTCTGAAAACAGTGTCCGCTGCATTCACTATATCATCTGCAAATAATAATGCTGTTAAGTTCTGTAAAATTTCATTCACAAATATTCCTTTGCATTCTGAAAGTTTCATCATATCAATATATTCATTAAGGAATAAAACGAATAATGTTGGACTGACCATACAGCCTTGACGAGTTCCAATTGTACAATTAAAATATTCACTTAATCCGTTGTCAGTTTTCACACACGATCTCAACTTGGAATACATTGATTTGAGAGTGATGAATGTCTTTCCTGATAAACCATTTTTCTTGAGTACATACATTAACAGAAAGTGTTGCACGGAATCGAAAGCTTTAGAGAAGTCAATAAACACAGCGTACATTCTGCCTTTTCTCTTTGATAAATACTTCTGGATTATAGCCTGTAGACTGAAAATGTTATCTATGGTTGAATATCCTCTTCGGTAACCGGCTTGCTCTTCATAAAGTTTGCTGTTGCTCTCGGCCCATGTTATAATCCTTTTATTCAGTATCTTGGTAAAGAGTTTTCCAATTACATTTAGCAAACATATTCCTCGATAATTATTAGGTTCACTGTTCTCACCACTTTTGTATAAAGGAAAAATAATGCCGTCACACCATGCTTGTGGGTAATGTCCAGTCTCAAGTACTTTGTTATAAATTGACAGTAGGAAAGGCAAGATGTAATGAATGGAATGTTTGAGCATTTCAACGACGATACCATCAGGTCCGGGAGCTTTTTGGTTTTTGAACTCGTGAAGCGCACCTAATATGTCTTGTTCAGTTATTGGCTCATCCAGTTCATCATCACTTGAATCTTCCATTTCATTATATGTATTTACCATTTCTTCAAATTCCTCTTCTATTGTTACTTTACTGTTATCTAAGACATCAGTGAAATGATCAATCCATCTTTCTGGTGTTATATCAGGTGGCCGGTGCGACTTTCTGAGTAACTGTTTCATCTTCTTCCAAGTGTCCTTCACAGAGTCATCATTTTCACAGATATCAAAAATTTCTTTCTCCTCAAACAGTCGTTTCTTCCTTTCACATGTACTCTTGAATATATTCCTTGACTTCGTATAAGATATAAGGTCCTCATTTTTATTTGTTCTCCTGAAACAGTTTAGAAGTTCATATTTTACAGTTTTCAAATGTTCGCATTCACTATCCCACCAATATGGCTGTTTCAATGTATGAACACATTTCTCCTTCTTCCTAAAGCATTCGCCACACTGTTGTAAGACATCAATAAGAATCTGGAGAGCATAATCAATATCACTTTCTACGACATCATAAATGTCTGATAACTGTCTATATACACCCATACTTGCCAAGGATTCCATGAATTTACCACTGTTTTGTTGATTCCACTGTAATCTATTCCATTTGGTGTTTGAAGTAGACTCGTGTTTTTCACTAGGTCTTGAAATATTCAAGATACATGATGTTGGAAAATGATCAGATATATCATTATTTAGTACCTGAAAATCTGAAACATAATGAAAAATACTTGTAGAAACAATAACATAATCTATAACACTTTTACCTAAATGAGATAAAAAGGTGAAGTCACCATTTGGGTCCATAATACTTCTCCCGTTAAGGACATGAATATGAAATGTTCTGCACAATCCTAACAGAGAAACACCAAAGTTATTGAGAACACTGTCCCTTGAATTTCGTGGGAGACAGAAATTGTCACTTTCATACTCATCTTCACAAGGGAGATAATCAGACGTGTCATCATCAATGAAGTCCATTTCACTATTTCCAATTCTTGCGTTAAAGTCCCCTGTTAAGTACAGCTCAATGTCACCATGCTGAACAGTCACTTTCAACAAAACATTTTCCAGTTCAACTATCTTTGTTTCTTCACTATTCAAATAGTATTTTGAACCCTCAGGGAATATATAACAGAAACATAGTAACAATGGTTTGTCAAAATTGTTTGTGTACCGCTGATCACATAATAAACAGATACAGTTCCTTGCTTCTGCACAGACACGTGTGAATATTTCTTTCAAACACTTTCGGACATAAACGCATATACCTCCTGGGTTTCTCCCAAAGGAACTAGTACGCTCATGAAACACTGAAAAACAATAATGATCAATAAAGATATCCGAAAACTCATCTTCACTTTTAGCCCAAACTTCTAGTAAACAAATAATATCATAACTTTGAAGAAACTGTATAAGACTAGTGTTCAAATTTCTTCGTAATCCACCGATGTTCCATGATATCGTGTTGACTCGATCAGTTAGACTGGGACCAGCTTGTTAACTTGAGTGTCTGTTTAATGTTATTAACTCATCTTTGTCCAGGTCGTACGAAAATACTTTGTCTCCAACGTGCAGTTTATCAAACCTGAGACTCACCCGTGTGGTCGGATTCTGTTCTTTGTTTTCAATCATGATTGGAATTAGCTTTCTCCTCACAGTATTTCATATGATAAGGCAGAGTACAGAGTTCAATGTCCCTTTCCATTTCAATAACTTGTAATCTTATCCTCGGAAAAGCCTATCACAAATCAAATACGCAATCAAGCATATTAGAAGGGTTAAAATTGATTCCATCAAAATGTCAAGAAACTAAATAAAGAATAGATGTAATGCACTCTCTGATACTGAAACGCTGAGGGACTCTTGTCAGTTGCAAGACATGTCCAAAATGATATGAGATCATCCTTTTTCTTCATATGAAGAAATGTCGTAGTTTTTTTTGTTTTTAATTTCATAACTTCTTACTATTGATAATGACAGGTCGATGATTGAAGGCACCAATTGGCGTGAATGTTATTTAGAACAATCATTTCAATATCACCATCTTGAATATTTTGAATTACTAAACTTTGTTTGATATAAATAAGAGACCAAACACAGACTAATTAGAAGTCTACTTTTGTGCATAAATGCAAATTAATAGTAAGGTTTCTGTCGTTAAAATAAGTATATCTAATTCAACTAAAACGTATTTCAAACGAAGTATGTGATGATAAATCATAGTTTTGATCTGTCTGTATAGCTTATATACCTCATTTTGAATTTACCACGAATGAAACAAAGATTTGTTCGTAGCAATTGTGTACTTACTCAGAAAAAAATCTTATAAGCTCTATCAAAGGGCTTTTTCAGTTTTCCCCTGTGCATGAATTGACCTTTCAGTTTACTTTTTTTAATATCTTTTTTTGTTCTTGTGGGAATAAATTGTTGCTAAAAAACATTATGGATAAATTGAAAGAATTGAAAAACGCTAGTTTTTGTTGACGATCGTAAAATGTTTTAATTTGCAAATAAAAAGGTCAGGTTTTATTTCCAGATAGAGTTACGCTTTCAGATCTAAAACTTCATTCTATACGCAATGTTGGGCTGTACATGCTTGGCATGTTATTTTATGGGTCATGATGAGTGCATGTGAATTGAATAAATACTCGTTATGTGTTGTTATTAATTGACAATTCCTTGGAGCAGTACAGTTTACCTTTATTAATTTTGTTACTGTTATTTTGTGTTTAGTTGTTCTTTAATCAAAAAGTAAAGCTGCTTAAAAACAAATTTTCACTATTCCCTTGTTGAAGCTTGATCCTGAGAGTAGCAGAAGCCTTATTGTTCAAAATGTTTTTTCTCTATGTATGTCATTTTATGTCACATGTACTACGTTACTAGTTCTATATTTTCGGTTGATATTTAGACCAACGGCCTATGACCACATAGGATACATATATTGATACTCATGATGAACATGCGTACACATTGTAGATATAACCATAGTGTGATAAGATGCGTATGGAATAAGCGTGCGTCTTAGTTCTATAGCATGGTATATGTACATGGCAACATTTCTAATACATACTGCTATATTACAAGTGCCCAACATAGCATTGCTCAATTACATAATGCATAACCGGAGAAGAAAATATAAACAATTAAGCAAAGAATATTGGCGGCATCTATTCTGTAAATTTCTTTTACTTATTTGAGGTAGGAAACATGCTACTGAAGATTACAAGTTCCTTTTAGATTGAATTTCTTAATTCTAGGGGCAATTTCTTTCAATTGATGATTTTATTTATTTGAGAAAACGAGCTACTCGACCCTTGTGAAAAACCACACCGATTTAAGTGCATCAAAACTTGTCTGACTGAATAATTGGTAACATGTTTTTCAGAAACTTATCTTCTATGTGTTCTATCTGTTTTTTTGGCTATTACTATTTTTCCTTTTTCATATTGGGTAACAGAAAAACGTTGGCAACTTATGTGTCAAGTTTTTGAGTTGCCTTTTTTAAGACGAAAAAAAATGTACAGCAATAAAAGAAATAATTAAGAGAGTCGTTTATTAATGGAGGATTAGATCGAACTCTAAAATTTTGAGGAATCTATTACTTACTACTCTGACTTTGCGTTGCAGTATTACAGTAGCCATATGTCGAAGTCATATCAAAAGTTGTCCAAAACAGTCAAAGCTCGAATTCCAACTGTCCAAGTTCTCTTACATATACCACTTTTTATATAAACTATGAAAATACTAATATATTAATATATAAACTTATATTCGTTTTAATGTAAACATATTTTATTATCCAAAATGCCTACATGTTATATAAGTGATACGTCAGCATGAACAAATGAAGTGACATTCCTTCAGGACTGTTTCAGTGTACAGAAATGCATTTCTCTTAGCCATGTGGTTTCATTGAAATAGACCCGTCGTTGCGGAACACAATTACATGTACCATTGTCCAAAGTGTTACTTGTATGTAAAAACTCGACTTATTCAAATCATTCTTTATATGAACTGTAAATGTTATGTCTTTCTTTGTTCTAGAAGTGAAATAGGTTCCTCAACATAACCTTTAGGATCTACTGCTAGGCATCTTGCTAGAAGGGCATCACACCTTAACCTGTAGAGGTAAACACCTACTTATTTAATTTGTCATGAATCAAATTCAGACATTTTCATTTTCATTAATTTGCCAAGAGCAATTCATTTATGTCTCTTATCAAAGCCTCAGATACACAATAAGCCTAATTGTCTGGACAAGCCTTATTAGCTTACTGCTCCTTTCCTTAGAACATCTATTTGTTTTCAAATGATTCGTGTTCTATGCTGATTGTAGCTTGACTTTCATGTTGTTCTTAAATCAATATTCTTGATTTACTGAGACTGTATCCAACAATATAGTGGTTCAGTACTCAGGTGAATCTAAGCGTATTTGTTTTGGTTGTTCTAGATGGCAATTTCACACTAATAATTCTCCAGTTCGTCTCTCCAGTTTGTCTATTCACATAATGCCCAAAAGTCATTTTTAGGGGTGGTCGCCTCAGTTGCATTAGGAATCGTCTTCAATAACACAGATAAGCGTTATGTTCACGTGAATCACATGAAGTTGATTGCATTGTTAAATGCAAATACAACAACACCCCACACATATGAACTTGATTCAAGGTCTTAAAGTTTACATATATCTTTCAACACTGTAGTTTAGACATCTTTATATAGAAACATAAAGTGGGGCCAACTTATGAATAAAAAAAACGTAATGTCATCATTTAGAATAAACTAATGAAGTGATGTCAACATCAAAATCTCGGTTTAAAATTTTTGTCCATAACTTACGTGCATTATTTCAATGACTGTTGGTCCTCATTATTAAGTAGCACAATGCTTGAAAAAGAAAGAACCTTTATGACGATTCAAATATATCAAGTACAATGTATGTGAACACAAAGTAATTTTGTATGATCTTTTCAGTTGGTTCTGGGACACAATAATTTCAAAGTGTATATGAAGTTCGAATCACCAGATTGTGATGTCATTTTGGTTCTTTCTGGTAATTTTTTCTTTTTCCTTTTCGTTTTTAAACGAGAGCAATTATTCAATATAAAACTATTAATAAAAACAGGTCGAAGAATTTCAATTTTTGGATGTTGCCTAAAGTGCTTTACATTAGAATAAAATCAAAAACTGATTTTAAGTGCATTTCAAATAACAAAATTATTACATTCAACAACGTTTTCTCTTACATAGAGAGACATTCCATATCATGTGGCATAGGAACAGTGTGTTTCATCTGAGAATAAACTGGCTATCAACACCTTGGTGGAGTTTTTACAGAGTTATTGTGCCTGTTCTGTTTTGACTCTAAGAAAATGTTGGGATCTATGATTAGAACGGGGGATGTTGATGACTATCTCTTCTTGTTCTCTTTAGTTTTATTTGATTGTTGTTCAACCAGTTGGAAACATATCTCTGTCTGAGTTGAAAGGATTTGTTATATATTCTAAAGGGATAACAATTCGTGTCGGTAATATATAAAATATTTCATACATGTAAGTTCTCCTGTCATGCCCAGCTAATGTATTAGTTTTTGTTTTATACCTCTAAGGAAGATACAGAAAACATTGTCTACCTTAAATAAGAACATAACATGAGGAATGCTAAAAATTAACTATTCAAAATAATACATTTACAAGGGTTATTTACAAATTTGTATTTTTCCATAGAAAAGTTTAATCTTTCTGCCACAAACATGAACCTAGTTTTAATCGCAAACGTTATTCTATATCTTAAGCATAGAAAAAGGGATCAATCTATCAAGACAAGACCTGTCATTAACATGTACATGTAAGGAGTAACCATTTTTTCATCATTAACACACCAAATGGAGAGTGAAATTTTGGAGAAAATACAATAAAATACGATCGCCAATATCAGCGATCAAACATATCTCAAAGACTTTTTTTTTTGTTCTGTCTTGTTGTTATCACAAAAAGTGTACGGACGTCGTTGGAAAATGTAGGGTGGGTGATATCCAGTGTGAATGACATTGTCATTATGCAAAATTTATGATTCCTACATGTACATATTAACATAAATTGAATGTTAAATCAGGCTGTATAATGTTCATAAAGACAGTAATGAAATCTGATTCAGTAATATCTGTTAATGATTTGCTCAGTATTTTGTAGAATTAAGTGTCATGGCAGAACTTACATTTTCTCTTGTACCACTTAAATATATATATGGTACGAGTCTTGAGGTGGAGAATACTGGAAGACGTTTTATTGTCTATGATGAGGTGAGTTTGGTGGAAGCTTATCAACTTCACATAAGTCTACCAATGTGATCACAGTCTATACAGCACTATGACCTGTCATTTGTACTATGCTGGTCAACATGTCACTTTTCTGACTGTGAGGATGGATACTTCTCACACGTCTCAGTCAATCATTTAATTTCAATAGGAGTGACTTTGTTACCGTGAGTAAATAGCCAAGTTAACTACGCTTTCAGAAGAGAGACATGGCTGTTCATTGGCAAGAAACATGAACATAACATGTATGATGTTGACCTAACACAGATATAGATAACTTGAAGGGTTTCTATTTCCTGTGCTGACTGGAGTCACGTGACAACCTGACAGGCAATGTGGTCAAGTAAGACTCGCCATTAGCTCCATAGTGATCATACTGAAAGTTGTCAAACTGAGACGAGCTGAGACAAAATGTCTGTTTCAAAATGACTGTTTTATTATTCCAAATGCCGACTTGTATTAATAAATCAGCGGGAACAATTGAAGTGACATTTCTTCATGACAGATTCATCCTACTAAGAAGCATTTCTCTGAACTTTAATCTTCAAATTTCTTCTATTCTGTTTGAAAATTATTTCATCATTTAAAGTAAACAAATTCAAAGATATGCAGTGATATCAACATTCGAATATACCGGTTTAAAACATTGTTGTCTATAACTTGTGGATATTATTTCAATGAGTGTTGGTTCTTTTAAATAAGTAGCATAATGCTTGGATAGGTAAATATATTGATGATGAATTAAATGAATAAGAACAGTGCAATTATAAAGAAAATTTATTTGATTTATATGATTATAAAAATCGATTCTTACAATCATTATGAAGTTGATAAAATGGTAATTACAGGGTTGTGATATCATTTTGATCATTTTTGTGCTTTCTAATACATTTTTCCTTACTTTAATTTTTTCTTAAATCAAGGGCGACTATTCAACATGAAATTCATATCACTGTAGGTTCAAGAATTCTCAATATGCAATCAATGGATATTGCCCAATGTGTTTCCAATATCAATCAAATCTGACACTGATTTTAGATACATTGATGCAGCTTTGCTTTTACTTTTTATTCTGTATGTAAAACTCAAAATCAAGAGTGCGAAATCAGATATACATGTACTTATAACACTAACCTGTTCACTTGAAATATGTTATCGTTCCAATATATCCATATAAAATATATCGAATGATTGTATTGACCCCTTAAGTCTCTTTCAAAAAGTATATTATCCTCGCCAAAATACATCATACACCACTTAGCAGTACATGAACCTTTAGGGACGAGGAGTAGGGGTTATTAAGATTTTTTCATTGCTTAAAATGAGGAAGATTTCAGGTAGTTCCATGGCCACTAACCACAAATTTGCCTGAGGGTGAGAGCTTACTTCTTTATCATTCAGATATGTAGTGTTCCTGATTTTGTGCTTCAATTACATACAAAAACATGAGGCATGTACACATATTGATTTGTTCAGATGAAAGGCCATTTAAATTTTACCACGTGATTCTAGCTGCAATGGACTTAATGGCTAAACTCATGTGTTGAGTCATTTTGATATTCATTCAAAATGTGTTGTAGAAAGAGAGCCCGGAAAATGCTATGTTCATTAATTGAAATCGAGAGGTAAATTTCAACAATGACCAAAGCTAAGTTAATTAATCTGTTCAAAACATTCTTGTTCAAGGGGGTCATTTGTATTATTTCTAGCTTATGAAATTGTTCAAATATTGTTTCCATTTCAAGAATATAGATTCTAATTAACAAATGTCACTTGAAGGATTGATTTCTACTAATCTTTTATTATGTTCCTTGCTGCCAGAAACCCGTTGCCAAGTGTTATTACTCCTTGTTTTTTTGTAATTGTCTTTTGTAGATTCCTTGCTTTGTTTTAACATGTTACTTACAATATGCACAATGCTTTTGCGACACAGTTTTAATATATTCAAATGTAACTAGCCATACATTCAACAAACGTTTTCTATTACATAAAGAGACATTCCATGTTCTGTGTACCTCATTAGCAGAGTAGAGTGTTTGATCTTGGAAGTCACTTATCAACTGCTGTGAAGCACACATTAACGGAGTGAGCCGGATCATTAAACATAAACATGGTTATCGAAGGAATGTAATTCCTTTTTAATGTCATTAGGAATTGGATTTCTCATAAAACCATGGGTGGTGCTTGAAAACTGAACTTTATTATCTTATTCATCAATATATCGGGGAGAATAAATGGAGAAAATGATCATTTACCCTTTCCATTTAAGTTAATAAATGATTGCTAAATTGCTTAAATACTTTGTACTAAAGGAGTTACAAATATTCAAGACATAACTTAAAAGGTATTCATCAACTCTAACACTTTTAAGTGGAATGTTATATAACTTGATTTGACCAGGTCGCTAGGTATCATATTTGAATGAAAAGGCAGTAATGTTCGAGTGAAATTTTGATCTTTTGGTCACAAACACGACCCTCATTATTATGGGTTATTCTGTCGTCTTATATAAACTTTTCTACACGCAGTAAGGTTTGAGTGCAATGCTACACGGAAGTTCATGATCAGTGCCATACAAACTATAGTTCGCTAGTTCCAGCTGATGCATTTACTTATGATGCTTGCACATGTATGAGAAGAGGAATTGGTCTGTCATTTGAAATAACAAAACTTTCTTACGAACATTGATCAAAGTCTTTCCTTGTTATGCTCATTTTAGGGCATTTAATTGGTGAAGATTATGCAAAAGTGAAATACACATGGGTCACAGAGATTTTTAACCAGGCAATTATAAATGTTTTCATCTGAATTCATCATTTATAAGCAAATTGCAATATATCAGCATTTACAATAGTATTGAATGTCAGTCATGTACATGTATGTATTTTTATCAGATTACAAACTCTCAACTATAACTGGTCAAGTAGGTGAATGTGGTCGGACTGAAGTATATACAATGATATATACATTGGTTTTATGGTGGTTACAAAAAAGTTGTCTGAGGGAACATTATCTTCACACATATGTCAGTCGTTCATGTACTTTTATAAGAGTGACTTTGATTATCATCGTTGAATCAAATACTATAATGAGTAACTAACCAAATTAATAATGTTATCAGAAGAGAATGTTGATGATCATGAAACCTGAACATAAAAACATGTTCTTACAGACATAGATAACACTTGAAGAGCGACAACTTTCTTGACAGAGGAGAAAGGCTTGTGAACTTCACATAAGTCGGTCAACATTGTCAAGTAAATACGGTATCATTAAAATAATTCTTTTGATGAGTGTAACCTCATTAACTGCATTGTGATCATAATATCCTAAGAGAAAATGAGACGAAACCTAGGCTAATGAATGTTCAAAAGTTGGTCGATGTTAATATGATATTATTTTCGGTAAATAGCTGTATGATGATCACAATATTGATCACAAGTTGTCAAACAAAGGTTGAATGTCCTACAGTATTTCAGCAAGCAAGGGATGAAGTTCAGACTGCGATAAGTCACTTGAAAGATAATGGGTCTCTGACTTGTCTTTTTGTGACTGTGTCAAGCAAGGTGTCAAAATAAACATGAAAATGCAGCAGGTTATCCATTGTTTTTCAAATCTATTTAGGTTTAAAATATATTTATTACAAACACATTGATCTAAAAAATAGATATTCCGTTTTAAAACAATCATGGAGCAGTAAAATGGTGACATGTGAAAATAGGGGACCTTGTTATGCCTCTCATTATCGCTGCAATTGGTTTATCATAGGACATAGATTTTACAAATGGATGATGTATGTTGTGGTGATCAATTTCAAAATAACCATAATTATATTTTTCAATGATAATGTTGCCACAGTACGTACAGATGTAGCTTGTGGAAAAACCTTTTGTAAATGACATCACAATGCTTTGAAATCACTAAGAACAGACCCCAAAATACTATTACTCACAAAGTTGATGGCATCACAATGCAAATGCTAAAAATGATTTTGAATGTTTAAAAAATCTCATATATGTTACTATGTGAGAAGCGACATTATCGTCTGCCGGCGATTTTTAATAACAAATTGTTTCTCTTTTTATCTCTCATTGTTTTCATTTGATATAACGTAGATATTCAAGTTATGCCATACAATTTAGTTACCATTTCAAGTTTAAATCAGAACATGATATCTCTCTTATATCAATATGATTAATAATTGGGGGAAAAACATAATTATCAATATGAATAATAATTCAAAAACACTTTCACAACTTGCAAGACTTGGCTAGATTGCCAGTGAACCCTTTATGCAAAAATGATGAGCATTTGCAGTTCAAATATCAGATTATTTGATTGACTGTACATTGAACAATGGTGTCTATAACAAAATGCGATATTTCATGTTAAACTTACCTCATTAGTAAAGGAACGCTGCATTTGACCTGGGAATGCACTTATCATTTGCCGTGAAAGACAACAATAATACAAAGCGAGAGCATAAAACACATCATTGCTGCTGAAGCGATAAAACCTTCTGTAATCATGTTAAGTATTTGAATTACCATTAGCATCCATTGGCTAAAAGCTTTTGAAGAATAAAAAAATTCAATCTCGTTAACCTATCTTTCAGTTTATGTATTAAGTCAATGATCATTTTCTCGTCGTTTTATATTGGGTTCATGAAACTAATACTTAAAGAGTACCAAATGTTCGAATCATTTAAAAGGAGCGAGGAGAAAGGTAGTAAAAGAGGTTAAAACCATTATGTTAAAACAGAGACAATTTTATAAAATATATACGTTCATGTAGCATGCCCCGCAGACGTGTATCGGATGACTATGGATTATTTGAAAAATAAAAGGTTAAAACAGACTAAATGAAACTCTCTCGTTGGATAACGTTGGTGATCTCGTCTGTGTTTACAAAAGAATGACAGCTTCACCATTGGTACACTGAGGTTAAAATCAAATTGTCCTTGTCCGTATAGACAAGAAGCAACATTAACATTGATTCTCTGTGAGCCTTTGAATGTATGGCCGTATTGATATGGTGACAAATGAAGTGAAGAAAAAAAATTTGTATTAAGGGTTGCTAGGTAGTGATCAACAAAGACGTCATACATATGTATGTGCATATCAAACTTTTCATTTGGGCGAGCGAATAGGATTTAAAAATATCTAAGCTGTTAAACAAGTTGATATTGCAATCCAAAAGAGAGTGGATAGATCAGTAAGAACGGGATCGAAAGGATGAGAGAAAACAGCAATTCTTAGGTCGACTCAAATTTTGGCAAACTTCAATTTGTCGATCTATCAAGTCCTAAAAGGAGCATGGAAGCTCCAGCTGGCACAACTCGAAAGATCATTGAAGACCCGCATCATTGCAATGGATCAATGTGTGAACTTTACGTTTGAGTAAGAAAATAACTTCTATAATTAAAGTTACATCGATGATTGATTCATAAAGATGAGATAATGAATTTTATGAGCTATGACAAAATGAATAGTTGGATGAATAGAGTAATAGACAGCTTTTGATGTTCCATGTTGAAAACCTAAGTAAAATCAGTAATAGATAGTTATATTCAATAGATATAAAAATGCCGCTAATGGCTATGATAATGCCCAAGCGGAGTAAAACAATAACTCACTCACTCAATGCTATAAAATAATGATAACAATATAATGAGTGTAATATTGCAAGGTTGATTCTTACAAAAAGTATTCAAATATAATTAATTCTACAACTACTTGCTTCTATCGCCTACGCAAACTTTGGTTTTTATATCAATCATTCCTTGCTTTATAGAATTACTATATACATCTCCAAGGTTATAAGATGTGTGAGGTTGCGTGTGCACTACTTCAATGCTTCTGACATATGTTGTCTTATGTTAACATATAGATACAACATAAGGCAATGTGTTCTTTGAAAAGAAATGTGTTCAATGAATAGACAATAATGAGGTGTTCTGAACTATCTGTGACCAAAGCGTACTTTGGTCTGTTAATGTTGCTTCTTGTCTCAACGGACAAGGACAATGTGATTTTAACCTCAGTCACAGAGGCAGATCAAGTCATGTTGATTTAGCCTCTGTTCTATTACGCCGAAATCCGTGGGTCCCGGCAGTTTCCCCTAGCGGAAAACCCTTTTCTTTATCAAATGACAACGCTTCTCGCATGGAAAGGGTGGTTCATACCACAATGCTTTTGCCTTGATTCAGTAGCCAAAACGATGATTTAAGAACAGCGTCGTTAATTGCACAACTAACTTTGATTGCCTCCAATCAGGCGTCTCCCATTCTATCCCACAAAGTCGGCGTAATAGAACAGAGGCTAAATAAACACGATTTGATCCGCCTCTGTGGGGAGAGAATGGTTCACGATGATAACAAAATGCCCTGTTTGGTCACCAGTGGTGGAGATCATTACTTTTATGAACATGTATGAGCAATTGTTTGAGAGCGCTCGGTTGTGACACACCCATTCTGCACTTGCGGCCATTTGTTCTGTGTTGGCTACGTTGAGCGGTCCGCGTCGGCTTTCGGGCGACTTGCAGAAATAACAATAAAGAGTTGGTAGGTTCAGTGAATGGGGATCGATAGGTGAATCATCCAAGTATATGTCTACACTAAGAAATATTGGAAAACATGTCTCGTTAGCGTAGCGATAGGGCCCGAATGCGAGCGTCTTGGCACAAATTTAAACCTGCCGAAAATGGCATTTGCTTCCTGCCTTGTTAATATTATGTATCTACGAAGGTTGTCAAATCTGGGGGTCATCTCATTTTGTTTTCATTTTTTTTTTTAAAGGGATGATTGCTCAATGACCCGGGGGCCTGTGGTGCAAGTGTGTAAAGGTATTGGTCTACATGTCAATGTCAAATATTATTAATTTGAAATCCAATAGTCAACCAATAGTTCTTATTTTTCAAATTGATTTCTATGGCCCTTTTCAAAATTGTGGGTAGAATATGTTTAATGTCAAATCAAGATAACTTCTATCACTAAATGTAAACAGTTATTTTTCACCGTCTCAGTTTCTCTGTCTAATTAAGATGTGTACATGAAAGTACCTCCATCTTCTTGACAATTAAGTGGGTATTTCTAGAAGAAATGTGTTGATTGAATGGCCACAGGCCAATGTGCATTGTAAACATTACACATTCAATAAGGTACAGGTTGATGCTAAAAAATGAAACATTATAACATTCTAAAGTTTAACTCAAATTTACTGTTTAAGTTGTGAACAGCATAACTTAAAAGCTTCTCTGATATAGTTAGCAAACAAATATGAACTATGTACACTTTCAATTTGAATGAGAGATGCATTATTTTTTAAATTCAATGCCAAGCAATTATTTGCTTCATATGTTGCTATGCGAGGGGCAAACAAGCATAAAATGTAATATATCTTCAAAAGCACATTTATAGAAAGAACAAAATATTAACTCTCTAGGGATACCATTTCTCCTTTTTTCATTATTTAATTCAACTATTCTGAAAAGTGTGAAAATCTTCTAAAATCTTTATTGTGAAGTTGGTATGAAGAAGTGAGATAGCATCATGGCAGGACATAAGATAAACGAGATAAAAACTTTTTTTCAAACATCAATGTGCATTATAAACACCTGCTAGATAAACGAATGTGTTTATGCCGTGACCTAATAAAGATACTAGCGAAGAAGCATTACTGTTCATTAAGAAGAGACGTGTACATTACACGTACTTACATATGGCATACTACATATGTATCGCAGACTTTGAGAACACTTGAAGGACTTCCTTGTTTTATGTTGAGGAGAGGAAGGTGACAGCTTGTCAACTTCACATAAGTCAGCCAATATAGACACAGTAAATAAGGAATATGATATGTCGTTAGCTGTATGCTTGTCATTTCTATTGAAAAAGTTGTCATACTGAAAGGACGCCACGAAAACAAGTGTCACAAATTCATTTCATGTCATTTCTATAGGAATGATTTAGTGATGTCCGAAGATCTCTTGGCTACCAAATGGGAGGCTGACACATTACATATTACACGTTCAATATTAGATATTACAGCATCTTTGATGCTTGCATAAATGTGTGCCCGATGGTCATAGTGAGGAAATACAGATTTCTAATTTGACGAGCAAGTTTTGATTTCTTCTTCATCCAGGGAAGACTGGTATCCCTTAAAGGGGCAGTAGCACGTTTTTTGATAATTTTATATTTTATTTTGTTCACTGAAAATTGTAAGTTAATGCTAAATGTATTATTGTGACAGTGTCAAAAATCGCAATACACAAGCCAATCATCCATAGTCAGAGGACAAAGGATGACAATTAACATAAAAATCAATTGGCGGCCATTTTGTGTGAACACCTTTAATTCATTTTGTGTAACAAAAAGGATTCGCATGGCTTAACTTTACATTATATATTTGAATTATTACTGCTCCAATTAGTTCAAATACATTGTCTTTCAATTGGAACCATTTATTTTCATTTTCCTGACATCACCTTATATTACCCCTAAAAACGTGCTACTGCCCCTTTAATGCAAGGATATAATCACAATATCAAACACAGCCATAGCATGATCCTTTATGCTTTGTTTGAAAAGGACAAAGGGCATTAATATCATTTCTTGTTGTTTGAAAAGAGAATAAAATAATTAGAGAAAACAAAAGGTTTACAAAATATAACATTTCATATTGTTAATAGTTTAAGAGTCGTACCATTTCTTTAAATAATGTCGTTGATCATTGATGTTTGTCTGGTTTCATATAACACACTTCAACCCCCATAATCTGTTCGGGACCAAAAAGTACTGTTTTTGTAAACCTTCGTCCAATAGATGTCAACATATTAAACATTTTGAAACGTGTGAGATTAAGCAATGTATATTAGTTGAATGAATTATTTTTTTCGAAAGTGTTCTGTGGACTTGATTGTAAAGTAAGAAATGAAATCTGAAGAGAGAATTCGTTCAAAGCATAATAACAGGTAATAGCTACCAATGTTTTTAGATCAGAGGAATCCCATTTTATCAGATACGTTTTAACCACAAACACATCAAATGAGAGAACAAGGCGTAAAGAACTTCAAAAAACATATAGTTTAGCAGATGATGCTTGATAGTTAGTGACCTCTTGAAACCAATGATCCAGGTCGTTAAGTCAGTGTCGATCCCAATTCGTTATAATGACTGAGACTTGTTCCGTTCTTCTGCTTCGAAGGTTTGAATTCGACTTTGATATATCAAGCAAATAATTGATCGTAAGTTATGTGGAAAGGTCTTATACCAACACCAACGTTAAGGTTTTTTTCTCATTTAAATGTTCCCACATTACAACAGATATTTTTCATGATTTGCTGATTTTCATTTTATTCATTAAGAACAAGTTCTTATGGATAGTTAACCTCTTTATTGCATAAAATGCCACGTTTTGATGTAGATACTAACACTGTTATCAAGCAAATGATCATTTGCATGATAACGGTGTTAGTATTTACACCGAAACGTGGCATTTATTGCAATAAAGAAGTTGACTATCCATAATAACTTGTTCTTCTTCATCAACCAATGTCTACATGTCTCTCCAAAAAAATTATTCATTATTTCAAAATCTTATTTCGTTTGATATGAATAAACAACAAGATGATTGTCATGTACAGTTAACCAAAAGCATTAAAAAGTATATATGGCCATATATAATTAACTACTTTGAAAGGCATTTTAGAAGTTGGAATGACAATAATGCATGGGAATATATTGACGATAACTTCTTTGTTCATTGTTTGCGACGTTTGACACAGATTCTTGTGTCGTTCTCAAGAATCTGTGTCGAAACGTCGCATACAATGAATAAAGGAATTGTCGTCCTTATATTCCTCTGCGTCATATATAATTAATTTTGTAAATCAGTTATCAATCCACCGTTTGTTTACTAAATTTTTGAAAATGCAGGCCAAAAAAATCAGAATCAGTTATTTGTGTGTCCTTGTCGGTATTTCTAAAGAGAAAATTCTCTGAAATGTCACCTTTAGTTAAATCAAGTATGTGATAAGACAGATAAAGACACAAGATGTATGACCTTGTAGAATAATGTCAGTGATGTATGTTTTAAAAAGTGGACAGATGATTATGAAACTTTGTTTTACTAATTGTATGATTTATGATGACATATGACATTTGAAACATTATGCCTAGTTTTTCAGCGATTAAGCTTCATGTTAACTGCATGTAAACGATGCTGATTATAAATATCCTTTACTTTTAACCGGACATTTGTAAACAACATTATCATTGTGTCACTGTAGCAAAGTTATTTATCACAATCTCATTGTTTGATGTGTTTTTGTTATTTCCAGCCAGAGACAGGATTTCTATTTTGGCTTACACGACTTACATCTTTTGACTGCGAGTGATTAAATATTGCATGGATTGAAGACGACAATAATTGACAATCATGCAATAGGAATATGCCAAAATCATAAACAATTTCTGGGGAACTGTTTGTTCTATTGCTCTGTTGTCAAATTACCAACAAATACACTACGTCTTTATTCTCTGCATTGTACACTTAGAATCGAATTTGATGTAATATTCCGCTTCACAACATTCTATCTAAAAAAGAAATGCATGAGCATTAGAGTATATTGTCTTTAATTCAGGGGAAATGTATCACATAATTTCAATGGTATGAAAGTGAAATGTTACAATGCCATGGACAAAGTGTTGATAAACACATCAACATCAGTGTTTGTTCTGTACTTGGTGTCACTGGAATTTGGCGAAAAGTAATTTCATTGTTATGCTATCATATCAAAAAATGCCTGAGTGGTATCTGTCTGGCAATGAATGGGAAAGATAAAAAGTAAGTTTTATAAAGTTCTTCCCCACCGTTCCCGCATTGCGATGGTAGGTCGTTGAACGTAATCTGACGTTAACACGTGAGTCAATAACATTTGCGTTCTAACTGGGTTTAAATCTTGTGTTTGAAGGGGTTCGCGCAGGACATTGACCTTGATCTTAGCATCATAGTGGAGCATGTTGCGTGCTGCATGTGAGTCAATTAAATTCTTTACATTTGCGTTCTAACTGGGTTTAATGCTTGTGTTTGAAGGGGTTCGCGCATTGACCTTGATCTTGGCATCATAGTGGAGCATGTTGCGTGCTGCATGTGAATGAACTCATTCATGCTTGAAAACTGTCCCTGTCATACCATAATCCTGATGCATTTACGTTTGTTGATGTTGCTATTCAGAAACATTCTCATAAAACGTCTCGTAAGGCAGATCTGGTGTGCAGGATATTATAACTTACTTTATAATACCTTCTCAACCAATCTGTTGATCTTTCAAATAAAGTTACAGGCAAACTTTTCACATTTTTTTATTGAGATTGTAATGAATCATCAAACTAGACTTTCCTAGAGGTTAAAAGGTTTACCCTCCCGTTATAATATCATTGACGTTGAATGCTCATTTCTAAGTATCTCTAAACAGGGCCAATAATTGGCATTCGCAGTCGAATATCCACTTCAGGCAAACTGTTACCTAAAGTTTGGTAAATATTTCCTCCCTAGCCTTAAACAGGGATCTGTTAGGCAATCTTCATGGCTGTGACAAGACGATATTTTTTACCCGGATGTATAAATTTTCTGCTTTGGTGGCATACTCTGTCGCACAAATATTGGCATCTATTCATTATAAAAGAAACGATTGAATTAACTAGACATGGGGCCCTAATGAACAATCCAATTTCAGGCAACGGCCGACTTTGAAACTAATGTTTTAATATGACGTATTGCGATGTTAAAATTGTCAAAATTTTGATATTGCATAATTATATCCTCATTTTTATGCTTAAACAAATGATAAATTTTGAAACAAATTTTTTTATTTCGATATATAATATCTTATAAATATTTTTTTATTTCATATCAAATCCACATGACTTTGGGCTTTTTACTCTTTGTTTTTAAATGTTTTTGCAAATGTGTTTCCAGATGCCTCTAAACAAAGGAAATTGCTGAAAAGTCCCTGTTTTGCACCGAAGCTGTAAATAATCATGTAACAATTACGTTCAGGAAATAAATTTGACATGTAATATTTTATATTTGTTTTACCACAGATCTAAAACGAATAAAATCACCTGTGCATGTTTCATGTTTCTGTAATAGATGTGTCCTTTCGAGAACTGATTGCAAATACAAAAAGTACAATGAGACACCAAAAAGCAGTCGTATGATCAATAAAACACATTATTTCATGCATATGTAAATTTGACCAATATCTTTGGAATGTTGGTTGCCGATTATTCATCTTTTAAAAAATGACAATCCCTACACAAATGTCTTTTATCCTGAAATCATATAAAGGAATTTACAATAGTTTGTTACATAAATTGAATTGATTAACAACTGTGAAAGATGTTTTCCTTGCAATTCAACAAAAAAACAAATCTTTGTATAAGGCAGAAACGTAATAGGTTTTTGAGTCTATGTGTAGGTTTATAATGACAATTTCACTATAGTTATATAAAACTCAAAAGTAAATTAACACTCAATGGTAATTGCAATTCAAATGTAATTTAGTTAGACTGATAAGCGGAACTAAAAGTTATCATGGAATAATTTGTTCTAAAGGCCTGATAATGCATCTCTTCCGATTTTTATTGCATTTGCTAATAAGTGTTTTATGGAAAGCCATATGGAATGTCTATAATTTGATAAATCAATATTTCAAATTAGATAATTCAGGTTGAAAAAAGGTCAGCTGTAACTCCTTTGGGAAATTACTTAATCCACCAACTCTACTTTGGTGAAATAGATGCACAAACAATTATCTCTTTGAATTTTCTATCTTATGTTGAACTTTGTATTTATCAATTAAATTATTTGCTTTTGAAACATGCTCTGTACAATGAATACTCAGAGTATCATTTATGTAATGAAATGAAAATCATTGACGCCAATCTAGCTTTATGTCTATGATTATTTTAAAAAATGCATCAAGTTGCTTTCTTTCTTCTGAGAAGAACATTTGTTATCCAGCGATTTCAAAATCCAGGCAATTTTACGACAAAAAATAGTCATCACCAGATGAAAAAGAAACCACAAAGAAGGAAGCAAATCACTCGAATTTTAGTTTTTAATGTATAGGAAACCACATAGCGTCATCGGCTGGACAGGGTAAAAGAGAAGAATGGTTTGAGGAGAGGAGCTGCCTTAAAGATGCTATATCATACTTGCTATATTTTTAAAAGTATTTGTAATGTATACGTTGTATTTTTAGAAAAATTTAGCGACCAACCTTGAGAAAATCGGACCAAAATTCATCAAATAGGAGATAATTTACCAAAAAATACCGAAACGGCAGTCGACACAAGGGCGAATCAAGTGTGGCCATTTCACAACTTCCGGTTTCTAAATGTACACTTGAAAACCGTCTTTGTCGCGCTCAACAAGATTTAATATTCTTTTTCTCCAAATTAGGTATTCGTTGCTGTCAAAGTTGATACCCATCGAACGCAATTACGGTAGTTGAGACACGGTGTAAATCCTACAAGCATAATGATTACGTCACCGAAAGCGGGTTCGCTAAATGACATGCCCTTTCTAGGAGGGGTACTGTGCTTGAATCTTCGAAATAAGTATGTTATTGTTGATTAAACAATCTAAATATGATATCAAAATCTCGACGAAAGATTTTTCTACGAAGTGATGTATTTCATTTCTCAATAGCTAAGTTTCATCCTGAACCGCTTGCAAGTATGATACAGCATCTTTAAGCATCAGCCGGGCATTAGTGAGAGGGTCAGTTTTCAAAAGTGAGAAGATGTTAGAGAAGTTGGGCAAGGGATACAGCAAGTTAGAATAATGAACTACAATTTCAAAGCATAGTTGACTGGAGTACCCTTGTGTTTTCTATATAACAAATAGAGAATTGCGGTAAGATCTTTTTTTTCTTGAACGATTTCATTTAATTTGAAATGTAGATTTCTTCAAAACATAAAAACGATGCAAAAATCAAGGTGTTTTATAAGGTCCACTCCGAGATTCGAACCTCTGTGCAAAGAACTGGATACTGCTACTGTTATCAAGCAACTTACACTTTTTGAAGACATTGTTTAACAAATTAAGCCAATGATCAGATTATTGTTTTACCTAAAATGTTCTTTCGCTACAAATTTTGTGCATAATATTTGATTTGATGTGAGACGGGGCAATAAAGTAGTTCCGGTGAACGACCCATTGACTTGAAAAGGTTCACAATGAATATTTTGTGAAACTGGCAAGAACATGTTAATTGATATAAATTGGTCCATTGCAAAACTTGTTATTTCTTATGGTGTTTCTGGGTCATTATTATCAACTTTCATTCCAAGTTTAAAATACGGTTTTGTTTATCACAATTAATTATTAACCTCGACACACTTCGCACATACATCAAATACAAAATATAGATTGTTAATCATTTCGTAAATGTGAAGCATATGCACTGTTGATAAAGGGACTTGTGTCTCTCAAGACCCATGTGCTCAAAAGGCCTGAAGTACAATGTATATAGTCGGACATGAAGTGATTCATCAGACATTTACAATTGAATTTCCTGGTATTCATAATGAGCAATTAAAAACCTCTTATTGCATTTGTCAGTTTGCCAAAGTACCGCACTAAGTGTCTACAAATACAACCTCCTCATTAAGATCCATATGGTCCTCATAATTGACTTATTTACCATTAAATTTGTTAAACTGAACACCATCTTGCATCATTGTTCTGGCATGTTGGTTAAATGTAAATGGCATTTAGATCATCAAATCCGTTCTTTCACTTTGATTGACATTCTAAAAGTTCGTATGATAAAAAATAGGGAGATTTTTTAAGGATGACCGATCTCTTTCCTGTGAGATGACGTTTCGACAGAGATACTAGTGTCGTTATCAAGCTTTAATAATACACAAATAAAACATTTCTTTTGCATTTAGACGCCATTTGCATCCTAACTGAAATTTAGATCGAGTACTTCGATAAAAGTAACATTGTTATGAAAATTACAAAAATATCAACATGTCTAAAACTAGTTGATGCTTTAGATAGTTCCAAGTCTATTTGTTAGTAGTAGGGCCAGCTTTTATGACAGTGACTAAAAGTATAAACGTGTCTGCATATCTATAACCAGATGTAAAAGATATTTTAATGATAGATTTCGAATGATAAGAATGGTATGTCATTTTTTTAACAATGATCTTTATTCCTGTTTTATTCCTGTTTGGCACCTTTGTAAGTGAACGGCAAACAACATTTCATTTTACAAAATAAACATACATTTCCATCATTATGATTTCATAGTTGCAGTTTTACTTTGTTTTTTTGGTACCTGTATTCCATTTTGTTGAGTATTGGAAAAATGACGAGGATGAAAAGAATGCTGATTTATTTGGTGATTCTAGTACTTGGGAAATAAAGACTACAGAATGAGAAAAAGTAATATAAGTTCCGAATTCATGACCGTCTGTCACTCTCAATATTTCTCACAATTAACTGTATTTTGATTCATTGCAAATATAACTTATGTTATCATGTGATTTGTAACGTTCATCTTAGTTTGGATTTTAAAAAGGTGGTCTTACATCAAGGTAGATTTGGCAGTTCAACTAACCATATGTCATTATCTCAGATTTAGATTGCTTGACGATCTTGTTTGATCTTTATGTGATGTTTCTTACAGCAATTCACGAGTGCATTTTCAGCTATTATACGCTCAATCAGTTTAATGAGATGTCTCTACTGCTGAAGTCGAAAAACATAATGTCAATTGAGGTTGAAAAAAGCATGAATTATGTGACATAATCGATAAGTTGTTCATCAGATCATGATTTCATTTTGATCTTGGGAGCAAGTATTCCTATGAACATTTGAAATTTAACACCAATTAACATTCCAATTTTACAATGAGTTGTTTACGTAAGGAATGTCTTAGTATTTAATGGTAAAATGTGGTTACATGTGTAAGATTTATTAAACGTTAGACTTCCCCTCGCACACCTCTATGGCAGGAAGCAGTCTCAGGATTTAAAACAAGGAAAATGATGTCTAACTTTATTATCAGGAATTGTCATTCTCGATTCTTTAATCCCTCAATTACAGTATTTAGAATCAGTAATATCACATTCTTTATCAAAATGCTTAAGCTGTTGTTTTCAAATCAACTCTTATCAATATTAAAAATAGAATACAGTTAATAACATCACATTGTTATTCAAGATCTGCTGGGTTTTTTTCGCAATGAAAGTACTGACAACGAACTGCATTTTTTAAAATTCTATCGAAACTTGTTTTCATATTGGAATTAACTTATGATCGTCAATAAATATACATGTAGCCTAACAATTTCTTTGCCATTTCCTCATGTAAAGCTTTTTTCTTCATTGTGTGTGAATTACAGAAAGAAATAGTTGACCACACTTTTCAATTGCTGACAGTGTCATGTTTTTACCAATCAAATCGAATGAGCCCTAAAGTTCATAAATACAGGTTATAAGAATGAATAGAAGAAAAAAACAATGAATTGAGTTTTTGTTCATTCTTAATAAAGAACAGCATAAATGTAGACAAACATTCCCCATTCTTATTATTTGCCCAAAGTATCTGAGAATATGTTTAATAACTCAAGATGAAATTCTATTGACGCATGATCATAGAGGCTTCAACTGTTTTTTCACTTCCAAATGATCATTTGCCATTACAGGTCGATATTCATTATTGAGAGAATGTTTTTAGTTATTACCTGTCAAATCGCGGAAATCAAATCACTCGTCTAGTATTGTATAGTTCTCAACATCCTCACAAGGAAAGTTTTGATTGATACAGGAAATTGTCAGACATTCACTTATCTGATTGTGATCACAGCAGTGAGATAGCAGTTTGATAAGGAACCTATTGTCACATGCTTCACAGAGGATGAAATGGTCCTGATCAAGTGTACTACTCAACAAAGTTTAGACTCACTATCAAATGAGAGTATAAACTTGTCAAATTGACGGACATTGAAAACTGATTTGTTGCTTTCTCAAGGCCCATCTCAATACCCAAGTCTCATTAATTTAACATCAATGGTTTATACTAAAACACGACCGTTGTAAAACTTAACCGACAAATGCTCAGGTTAACTCCAATGACATCATCAATGACACCTTTACATATATCATCAGGACACCCTGGAAACGGGAACAATGTTTCGTTATAGGGATCGAATGAAATGTATACGGTTCCCTTACTTCGCTGTTACTGCATTTATGTTCAAACATTAAGAGTTAGATTCGCTAATTCTTGTGATAGAAAATGTTACCCAACTAAACTCGTAATTGCTTACAAGTATTTAAATATTCTGTATTTGCAAACAATCATTCTTTGAATTTCATTAATGCCTTTTTTAAATACAAGTGTATATCGGCACTTTAAAATCTTATCCTTCGTTGTTAGATGGTAGAATAACTTATTACATGAAGAAAGGTAGTATATGATGCTTAGCTGATTTGTTACTTCAAAATTATGGATTTTAACAAAACAATCTTTTCCCGATATATTGTTGGTGATCATGTTTCGTAGATACAGTTGTTTAAGATCATCTGTTTGAACTTTTGATCACTAAATTTTGTATGCTTAATTGTAATTTTAAAGAAAAATACTACTATTTCATTTTGTCGTTTAGAATCCTTCCCGAGGCGTGATAACATTGGACACTCCACCATTTTAGTAAAGGCTCAAACAATAATTACCAACCTTGATGTGTCTGAAATGTCACGTTGTTAGCCTATTCTTATCATTCAGACCATTTGCGAACTTTTTACACACTACAACGTTTGATCTTGAGCAGTATTGTTACATCAATCACGAAGTCCTAGACAACGAAATCTCTTTTCAATCTCGTAACATTAATGTTACTCGATACCCAGAGTGTTATGCACCTTCAAGAAGCATAATGAAGATCGTCACTATTTCTTATTCTAGTATTGTTCCCGTAAAGATCAAAGGCGCCGCCCATCCTTTATTCCGCAATTAAGTATAGTTTTTGAGTGACGTCACGAAACAATGGCCCATGACGTCAATAACAATTGGCTATGACGTTACAAGTTTTGGCCCTGATCGAGGATTTTCAATTTGCGGCCTAACGTGATTTACAAAATATTTTTATATTTGGAGTAGAAATAACTTAAACGAGTAAAAATCGACATACTAGAAAAGTAATAGAGTAGCCCTGAACATCATGTGTTTTGCAATAAAGTATAGTTTTGCCCTGAACTATCATAACGTCAAACCATTCGGCCTTCGACCTCATGCTTTAACTATAATAGTTCAGGGCAAAACTATACTTTATTGCAAAACACATGATGTTTAGGGCTACTTTATTCTTAAATAGTATCTGTCTTGCAAGATCAAACCATTATTTTCAATAAGGGATTATGACTAAGCTATTGTTATGAAGGGTTTTTTTGTCTGTGAAAGTTTATGGTTTGCATAGTTGTAATACTTGTATATAATATGATTATAAAACAACCTCAGAAAAACCATATCCTATCAAATTCAATAAATAAAATTAATTAAATGTTTTTTTATTGTTATGTGTTTGAATTGGTGTTGACATTATGTTAAATTAACTGAGTTAATAAGATCACCATATTAATTGATGTGATCTAGTCAATCCATTGAGAAAATATAAGCCACTCCCACAAATTGCTGCATTGTTGTTGTTTTTAAATTATTTTAAATAAAACAATCGATAATTTAGGTCGACTTTACACTGTTAATATCTTTACAGATTAGGGAGAATGTAATAATTCACACTTGTATCTGCCCCACTGGTAAACTATGTATACTTACCTGATGTTTAACATGAAATTTCAAATATCCTCTTTTTCGGCCACAAGAGACTTACTATTTCGTTAATCACTGTGTATAACCGTACACCGGAACTAGCGAGGTGTACGGCGGAGAAATGTTGCTAAAGAGGAGCCGAAATCGAAAGTTAGGTAACTTTCAACGTCATGTGGTAATTTTAGCACACATTCTTAGTAAAATGTATGTGCTTGTCATTCTGTTGCCAAGGGACAGTAACAATGAGAGTTGCGAGTAATGCTGTTGTTAGTAACATACTTGCTATCTGCTACGACTGTGTTGGATATTGTGATTATATCCTTGCATTAACACTGTATAACCGTACACCGGAACTAGCGAGGTGTACGCCGGAGAAATGTTGCTAGCGAGGAGCCGAAATCGAAAGTTATGTAATAGTTTACTTCATAACTTTCAAATAATCAACATCATGTGGTAATTTTAGCACACATACTTAGTAAAATGTATGTGCTTGTCATTCTGTATCCAAGGGACAGACACAATGACAGTTGCGAGTAATGGTGTTGTTAGTAACATATTTGCTATCTCTGACTATGAACAGGATATGACATTAAATAGTTATATCTCGGAAAGCTATTGACATGATAATAACATAGAAAAAGTTGATGAAACGCGATGATTGCTTTTTAAGTTATCCCGTTTGCGAACACGCTCCTCGCTAGCAACATTTCTCCGGCGTACACCTCGCTAGTTCCGGTGTACGGTTATACAGTGTTAATCTTTGGTACAAAATTAATTGTGTTAGATATTCTGGATAACATAAGATAGGACTCAAATCTATTTATTGTATATTTCAAGATATTAAACAAAGGTGTTCTTCAACAAATGCACTTTCCTATATACATGTACCTGAAATATGCCTTTAAAATTACTAAATAATCAACTCAAACAACATTGCATAGGGAATCCTAAAATAGTTTGTTGAATCGTCAGAAGCAGAATATAACTAAATGTTTTATTTTAATGATCAATCTGATTCACAACCTGTATCGATTGTTGAGATCAGTGATAGCTCGATTGCATTATCTAAAGTAATTTAGATAAGGCATCTGAGATTTCTAGTTCATTATTTAGATGAAAACTATTTCAAGTCGTTTATCTGAATTATGGATACAGCAGTTTCCCGACACTAATTTCCTTTGTATATCAATGCTTGTGGCATTCTCTCCCCACACAGGCAGATCCTGGCATGAAATGTTCTTAATTTCTTAAGTAACTTGTGCAAGCAGCCACGCTGTTCTTAAATCAACATTTTAACGACTGAATCATGGCAAACATGGCAAAGCATTGTGAAAAGTACCACCTTTTCCATGCTAGAAGCGTTGTCATTTGCTTAATAAATTTTCTTCCGCCAGGGGAAACGGCCAGAACCCAAGGATTTGGTCCAATAAGAACAGAAGCTTATGTCATGATTTGCTGCTATCTGGATAGCAACACTAAGATAAAATCCAAATTCCTTAAAATCACGAGAGGTATGATTGTGATTATAAAGTTATAAGTCATCAACAACTAATCTGTCTTCTTAAGCTTTCAGCAACATATTCTACTTATCTTCACTCCAGGAACCTGTGGCAATTCATTTGTCCGGTTCATCAAGATCATTGTCAGAGAGTAATCAAGGGATTCGACTATTCATCCTTCAGGAAAGCTTGTGTCTAGTCATTATGTCTCCCCCCGAAGGGTCGGGAGACATATTGGTTTTACTTGAGTTCCCGTCGGCGTCGGCGTTGGCGTCGGCGTCGGCGTTCCCATTTCGTTTCCGGAGCATATCTCAAACTATGTGACAGATCATCACCAAACTTGGTATACTGTCTCTCCATATCATGTAGATGTGCCTTTTGGAGGTTATAGATTTCTTAAATTTTTATTTTTTTTTTATTTCCATGGTAACAATTTGGACTTAGTCTTATTCAAGGGAAGTGTTCGTTTCCGGAGCAGATCTCTAAAACTATGTGACCGATCATCACCAAACTTGGTATACTGTCTCTCCATATCATGTAGATGTGCCTTTGTAGATGTGCCTTTTGGAGGTTATAGATTTTTTTAAATTTAAATTTTTTTTATTTCCATGGCAACAATTTGGACTTAGTCTTTTTCAAGGGTTTCAGCATCAAATCATTTAGAATTTTGAATATTTTGTTTGCTACAATTGTGGAGTTGGTTTTTTATTCAAGTTGAATTATACCGAGAACATTAATGGTGCTTTAAGATAGTATTGTTTAGAGGTTTGGAGTATTTGAGGAAGGGGGAGACATCTGTTTTTACGGGTAAACACACTTTCTAGTTTGATTCTGAATGAAGGCCACAACAGTTTGCGTACAGCAAATCATTCTGTTTTCAATTATCCCCAGGTTCCCTTTAATTCTGAACTGTCTTCGTTTACTAAGCTTACTTAACACCATTTCAGTAGATAGGTTGGAAACAAACATGATTGTAGTTTTCTAGATAGAAAAGAAAAGTGTTCTTCAACATATGGGTTTTTCTATAAACAGGTATCTCAAAAATATCTCCAAGATTGTAGTGAGTACTACTACACTCAAATTACATTGCATAAGGAACTTAGAACAGCAAGAAGCAAAACATAACCATATGTTTTATTTTAACCCTCTAGTAACCAAAACTACTTCTAAGAGTCCAAAGATTATGAGCTTTTGAAATTAGTACACTTGTGTTTAAATAAACACAAATACAAGTCCATTTCTACTGTTTGTTTATTTGTTTACGATATCTTGTGTGAATAAGCATGATTGTTTTCCTTCCTTAGACTCTGAACAATATGTTGAAATAGCTTTTAATGTTTAAGGACATAATATGAAGAAAACAATCAGTTAAAACAATGAACAAGAATCCTGAAACAGCTAACAGAAACAGAAACAGGTTATTTGAATAACTCGAAATAGTCTTAAAACACACTGTGGTTGCTTCTATCATGAGAAATGACATTTCACATTAATCACATGGAGTCTATTTTTTTTCTTTTTCCTGTCAAAGCGCTTCTCTTCTCGCATAGAGAGGATTTTCGAGGTTTCATACAACCTCAAAGCAAACACCTGTGTAAAACTCCCCTTATGGATCAATTCCTACACAACCTTATTTTTTGGGACTGTTATATAGCTGGTACATTCTCAGTGTGTTCATCCCCATTGTTCAAACGAAAATAATTACTTTCTTGTTTAGCTGTTTTACCAAGTCAAGTAATGTAAAAGAGTACCTGCAAAAGCCTTGTAGTTTAGACCTTGAGGAACAGTTGACGCATACGCATGAACAACTCACCAGTCATGCAAAGTGGAGATCGTTCTTTCACATTCACAGCAGCTTCTCCAACTTCAATATTTTACAGAAGTCCTACAGCCTAAACCCTGCCTCTTATTTTAAATCTTGACTTTATGGTTTGTTCCTCGTATTTCCTCACTCCTTCATTATTGTTAACAATAATGAATATATCAATATAAAACAAGCAATGTGTTTGTACATCACAATTAGTTATACTCTTATCTTCCAATTAGTTTTTTTCAAACAACCCTTGTTCCTGAAATATACATTGAATCAATCTTAATGTGTATCGATCGTTGAGATCATTGATGGCTAAATTGCATTATCTGAAGTAATTTAGATAAGGCATCCCAGTTACCTAGTACATTATTTAGATGAAGACTATTTCCAGTCGTTTAATTTCCTTTGTATATCAATAGTTGTGATAATGTAGTGTAATGTGGATAACTATTTAAAGACAAAGTTTAAATACTTTTAAAAACGAGAAGTGAGTCTCACTTGCTCCAAATGAAAATGATTATGAATTTACGAGTCAATAATTAGTCTGTATTCTTAAGCTTTCACGCTGCTTCATATTTTACGTATGTTCATTCCAGGAACCTGTGGCACTTCATTTGTCCTATTCATCAAGATCGTTGTCAGAGAGTTATCAAAAGATTTGACGATTCACCATTCAGGGGAAGGTTTATCCTAGTCATTTGATAGTGAATGATGTCCACAGGAATTTGCGAACAGCAAATCATTCTGTTGTCAATTGTCCCAAGGATCCATTCCATTCTAAACTATCTTCGTCTATTAAGCTTACTTAACACCGCTTCAGACACATTGCTTTAAGGTTTTGGTCTTGTCTATTACTTAGAGGCAGATTATCATTTGTTTGAGTATTTAGGTATTTAAGATTGTGATGTCATGTTAAAGCAATTATTAGCTGGCTGTAGAAATAAGATTACTGCCAAAGGCAACTCATTAAACAGATCCTCTCAGTCCATAGCCTTCATACATAAGTCACGATGCACATCAGAATTGAGAGAGCAGATTGACAAATGTATATCATAAGTTTCTACTCCATATGATCATGGATGATGAACTAGATATATCGATTTAAAAAGACTTCAAGATACACAAAAAGCTTTGAGTTCATTGCCATTATAATGAAATTGCAGAAAAAGTATGTACAAACAAATGGTCCATTCTTCACTTAAATGAATATTCAAGTAACATTTTAACAATATAACAAAAAATAAAACAAGCAGACAGAGTCGTCTATATCCCCCGCCATTAAGAATATTTTGACGAAAAAAAACATGACTTTGAATTTTAATTATCTCCGATTTCTGGTGTCGTAATATGTCACAACTTACAATTTCAAAGAAACTGCAAAAAATGATAATCCAAACAAGTTCAAACCCCAAAAAGGCACATCTACACATAATGATTGATCCATACACCAAGTTTGGTTGAGCTAGGTCTCAAGGTTTTCAAGTTCTGCTGCAGAAACAAAATCTTAAATATAGTTTCCATGTAAACAGCTAAAAATAAAAATAGAGCCATTGGCTCTGTAACTCATCAGGCTTCATATCATTTTTGCTATTTGGTGTGGCAAATGTGGTTCCCCCCCTTACTCTTTATCCTCTTTATCTAACTTAGGAGACTGCACAGAAAGTTTTAGCTTTCTACTAAGGCCTGATGCTCCTTGAGAAAAAGAGGAAATAAAAATGCAAAGAAGTTGAAAACCCCAAAAGGCACATCTCCACAGGATGCCCGTTGCACATACCAAGTTTCGTCGAGCTAGGTTTCACTGTTTTGGAGTTGTGCTCCGGAAACGAAATCCTATGTTACGTTTCCATGGAAACGGGTAAAAATAAAAATGCAAAGAAGTTGAAAACCTCAATAGGCACATCTCCACATGATGCCCATTGCACATACCAAGTTTCGTCGAGCTAGGTCTCATCGTTTTGGAGTTGTGCTCCGGAAACGAAATTCTATGTTATTTTTCCATGGAAACGGGTAAAAATAAAAATGCAAAGAAGTTGAAAACCTCAAAAGGCACATCTCCACATGATGCCCGTTGCACATACCAAGTTTCGTTGAGCCAGGTCTAACCGTTTTGGAGCTGTGCTCCGGAAACTAAATCCTATGTTACATTTCCATGGAAACGGGTAAAAATAAAAATGCAAAGAAGTTGAAAACCTCAAAAGGCACATCTCCACATGATGCCCGTTGCACATACCAAGTTTCGTCAAGCTAGGTCTAACCGTTTTGGAGTTGTGCTCCGGAAACGAAATCCTATGTTATGTTTCCATGGAAACGGGTAAAAATAAAAATGCAAAGAAGTTTAAAACCCCAAAAAGGCACATCTACACATAATGATTGATCCATACACCAAGTTTGGTTGAGCTAGGTCTCAAGGTTTTCAAGTTCTGCTCCAGAAACAAAATCTTAAATATAGTTTCCATGTAAACAGCTAAAAATAAAAATAGAGCCATTGGCTCTGTAACTCATCAGGCTTCATATCATTTTTGCTATTTGGTGTGGCAAATGTGGTTCCCCCCCTTACTCTTTATCCTCTTTATCTAACTTAGGAGACTGCACAGAAAGTTTTAGCTTTCTACTAAGGCCTGATGCTCCTTGAGAAAAAGAGGAAATAAAAATGCAAAGAAGTTGAAAACCCCAAAAGGCACATCTCCACAGGATGCCCGTTGCACATACCAAGTTTCGTCGAGCTAGGTTTCACTGTTTTGGAGTTGTGCTCCGGAAACGAAATCCTATGTTACGGTTCCATGGAAACGGGTAAAAATAAAAATGCAAAGAAGTTGAAAACGTCAAAAGGCACATCTCCACATGATGCCCATTGCACATACCAAGTTTCGTCGAGCTAGGTCTCATCGTTTTGGAGTTGTGCTCCGGAAACGAAATTCTATGTTATGTTTCCATGGAAACGGGTAAAAATAAAAATGCAAAGAAGTTGAAAACCTCAAAAGGCACATCTCCACATGATGCCCGTTGCACATACCAAGTTTCGTTGAGCCAGGTCTAACCGTTTTGGAGCTGTGCTCCGGAAACTAAATCCTATGTTACATTTCCATGGAAACGGGTAAAAATAAAAATGCAAAGAAGTTGAAAACCTCAAAAGGCACATCTCCACATGATGCCCGTTGCACATACCAAGTTTCGTCGAGCTAGGTCTAACCGTTTTGGAGTTGTGCTCCGAAAACGAAATCCTATGTTATGTTTCCATGGAAACGGGTAAAAATAAAAATGCAAAGAAGTTTAAAACCCCAAAAAGGCACATCTACACATAATGATTGATCCATACACCAAGTTTGGTTGAGCTAGGTCTCAAGGTTTTCAAGTTCTGCTCCAGAAACAAAATCTTAAATATAGTTTCCATGTAAACAGCTAAAAATAAAAATAGAGCCATTGGCTCTGTAACTCATCAGGCTTCATATCATTTGTGCTTATTGGTGTGGCAAATGTGGTCCCCCCCCCCCTTACTCTTTATCCTCTTTATCTAACTTAGGAGACTGCACAAAAAGTTTTAGCTTTCTACTAAGGCCTGATGCTGCTTGAGAAAAAGAGGAAATAAAAATGCAAAGAAGTTGAAAACCCCAAAAGGCACATCTCCACAGGATGCCCGTTGCACATACCAAGTTTCGTTGAGCAAGGTCTAACCGTTTTGGAGTTGTGCTCCGGAAACGAAATCCTATGTTACATTTCCATGGAAACGGGTAAAAATAAAAATGCAAAGAAGTTGAAAACCTCAAAAGGCACATCTCCACATGATGCCCATTGCACATACCAAGTTTCGTCGAGCTAGGTCTAACCATTTTGGAGTTGTGCTCCGGAAACGAAATTCTATGTTATGTTTCCATGGAAACGGGTAAAAATAAAAATGCAAAGAAGTTGAAAACCTCAAAAGGCACATCTCCACATAATGCCCGTTGCACATACCAAGTTTCGTCGAGCTAGGTCTAACCGTTTGGAGTTGTGCTCCGGAAACGAAATCCTATGTTATGTTTCCATGGAAACGGGTAAAAATAAAAATGCAAAGAAGTTTAAAACCCCAAAAAGGCACATCTACACATAATGATTGATCCATACACCAAGTTTGGTTGAGCAAGGTCTCAAGGTTTTCAAGTTCTGCTCCAGAAACAAAATCTTAAATATAGTTTCCATGTAAACAGCTAAAAATAAAAATAGAGCAATTGGCTCTGTAACTCATCAGGCTCCATATCATTTGTGCTTATTGGTGTGGCAAATGTGGTTCCCCCCCTTACTCTTTATCCTCTTTATCTAACTTAGGAGACTGCACAGAAAGTTTTAGCTTTCTACTAAGGCCTGATGCTCCTTGAGAAAAAGAGGAAATAAAAATGCAAAGAAGTTGAAAACCCCAAAAGGCACATCTCCACAGGATGCCCGTTGCACATACCAAGTTTCGTCGAGCTAGGTTTCACTGTTTTGGAGTTGTGCTCCGGAAACGAAATCCTATGTTACGTTTCCATGGAAACGGGTAAAAATAAAAATGCAAAGAAGTTGAAAACCTAAAAAGGCACATCTCCACATGATGCCCATTGCACATACCAAGTTTCGTCGAGCTAGGTCTCATCGTTTTGGAGTTGTGCTCGGGAAACGAAATTCTATGTTATGTTTCCATGGAAACGGGTAAAAATAAAAATGCAAAGAAGTTGAAAACCTCAAAAGGCACATCTTCACATGATGCCCGTTGCACATACCAAGTTTCGTTGAGCCAGGTCTAACCGTTTTGGAGTTGTGCTCCAGAAACGAAATCCTATGTTACATTTCCATGGAAACGGGTAAAAATAAAAATGCAAAGAAGTTGAAAACCTCAAAAGGCACATCTCCACATGATGCCCGTTGCACATACCAAGTTTCGTCGAGCTAGGTCTAACCGTTTTGGAGTTGTGCTCCGGAAACGAAATCCTATGTTACGTTTCCATGGAAACGGGTAAAAATAAAAATGCAAAGAAGTTTAAAACCTCAAAAGGCACATACCAAGTTTTGTCGAGCTAGGTCTCACCGTTTTGGAGTTGTGCTCCGGAAACATTATCGCGACGGACGGACGAACGGACGGACGGAGACCATTTCAATATCCCCCCCCAACTACGTTTGGCGGGGGATAATAAGTCAGTTACACAACCAGCAGATCAGTTACATGAAGTTGATATTGATGTAAAATAACTATTCTTTAAAGGAAAACTTAAAAATTGTTCCATTCATCTTTTGTTGTGAATAATACTGATGTGTCATGTTAGTAATGTGATCATATGTTATTAGGAAAAGGTAAATAAAAAACACCAACGTTAAAGCGGGACTGAGTCCAAACCTGTACTCTTGAATTAGATAATCAGATTTGGTTGCTGTTCACAAACGTATCAACTATGGCTAGCGTATGTTCATGTGGAAATTCTTGTAGTCGTGTGGATAAAGTCTAAGCATATCCTTGTCGGCAAGCAGCGAGACTGTGTGGAAAGCTCTGCAGTTGTGGGACAAATCGAGTGTTTTGTTGGAACAGATGCAAAGTCATGGATACCAACCTAGGACCAGAGGTTTGTTTTTACGTAATTGTAACCATTATACTTTTCATTTACGATGTAAACCTACTATTAAGTAAAGATAGATTTTTCTCAACTTGCTATGTCCGAAGGTCAATATGCGTATTTCTACGAAAAGTAATAATATTTTGAATGGTGAACTAAGGATGTCATAATAAACATGTAAATGTGCATATGCAAAAACGTACAGATTGACATACAAGGATACAGCAATTTCTATCTACCAGAAATTCTCGATAATATATCGATATAAATATTGTCTCTTGATCAATAGATAGCACAATGCAATTTGAAGAAAAAGACACATTAAATTATAATATATATAATATTTTTATTTTTAAATAGAATTAATATAATCTGTGATGTTTGTAAAAATTACACGGCAAACGTTTTAGATGATGTGTTGTTCATTCATTATGTTCAAAGTGTTTCACAAGATATATTTCAGATCAACATATGCTCTTGCCACTAATCGCACGATAACAGTGTCACCATCTGTAGAGAATGAGATATGTAAAGAATGATAATGTCATAAAATTAGTCATTAAAAATCATTTCAAGTCAGTAATTTACTAACTTGAAGTAAAAACTTTAAGTAAATTACTAACTTGAAATTATTTTTAATGACTCTTGTATGACATTGTAAATATCCATTCTAATGATTAAATACATTAGTTTTTACTATATCAGAAATTGAAGAGTGCAGTGCAAAATAACACACTTTTACCCTTATCTACCTTCAGGAAGTCCCAGGTGAGCCAAGTTCCAACTCACCCCCATCATCATTCACATCCCCTCAAGAGAAGACGAGGAAAAGAAAGAAGACGAACCTGGTACAAGCGCCATCTGATCATCGAGCCTCCTGCTGCAACAACACACTTACAGAGTGAAGGTACAGCTGAAACATGACAACACAGGAATGACATTGAACACAAGATTGCTGAGACATTCATTTGGTCATTTCATTCGTCGAATTCACACCATAATAATCATTTCGGTCTAACAAAACCTGAAAAAGTGTCAATTCATGTGCCAAACATTATTTCGAATATTTTTATTCATCTAAATCACTATTATAGAAAGTATATGCTTACATCATACACACAAACTAGTCAAAAGGTGGATCCAGAAAGCTCTCATTTTTAAGTTTTAAATACATGTATATATATATTAACAAGTCCAGTCCTCCTTTTCTATATACCATGTAATAAATGTACATTTTTTTATTTATTGTAAGTATAATTACATGCATACATACAGAACTTAAGCAAACAGTTTGACCTGTAACAAGAAGCATACCAGTATTCAACATCATCAAAAATAGTAACATTTGATTCTTTTAACCATTTAATTATATCACTTTTTTTTAGGAATGTGTTGACCAGCAGGATCTGGAATCAGTGCGGCGCATTACAACAGAGGTGTTCCACGGTGCCCCATCATTATTTACTGACTACAGCGCCGGTAACAGTGCACCAACACCAGAAGACCCTCGGACCGACTTAAGCCTCGACTGCCTGGTGCAAGTGCGGCAACTGCAGACCTATGCCCACACCCCAAGAGAACAAGTGTTGACACAAGCAAGAAGGGAGTTCCAAGGGTCAGTGTGCGACTGACGTAACTGACGTATTAAGGGGTAGCGTGCTAAACCCGCATTGCCATGACCTCCGTTTCCATGAAGAGGAGGGAAATAATACCACATGCGTACCGAAGCTACATCTTCTTGGCCCATGGACCCCTCGGCAGCAGGAACAGACACGTGGTACCATCACGCTGTGTTCTGGCAATTCAGCGGCGTTACCTAGATCCAAATGGACATGACACTGGTTTCAAACCAATATAGACAGAGTTATGTACTAAAAAAACAGTTGTAAGAATGTGTATTTTCATAGTGTGCTTCCATTCAAAATAAATCAATAATTAAATGGTTCTACGTTGATAAACACTATGAGATATGCCATGTGATTAGTGATCTTACCACTTCCAAATTTTGAATATATTCTACCAACATAAATAAGAGAAATAGTTTGATATAATGCTTCCGAGGCATCAAAGTTCAAAGAGGAAGATCTCTTGGTGTCCGTCTCATCCTTGAGGTGTGGTCTCCGATCAGCTCCCAGATTGGAGCAATCGAGCGTGAAATTTGAATGGGGTCGTCATAGGCGCGCTCGAGTTGTCTCTTCCTGGGCTTGTCGTATTTGGCTTTCTCGAAGACCATCAACTTCGTATCTGCAAAAACAATAGTTTTCAAAACGAAAATTAGTTGAAGAATATAAATAGGCAATTAAATAAACAAGCAGCTGACATGGTCGAGCTGTATTCCCCGCAAATTGCACATTATGTATAGGTTTTCCTTATCATATTGCCGATTAATTTTGTCGCACAAAATAACTTTTCCAGGATATGAAGGAAACTGTTCTAATCAAAAAACTAATTTTTGTCGCACAAGATAACTTTTCCAGGATATGAAGGAAACTGTTCTAATAAAAAAACTGAATTATATTAACTTTATGTTCACTGTTGGGCATGATTCGAGTAAACTGACAAAATTAAAATCAAACGAATGAATTTACGTATCATGTATATGGATCTCCAAGATCAATTTTATCATATGTAAACAAACATATTTTCAAAATTGTTCTTCATGACACACCTTAATATGATTACCGGTATGTATCACCATATCAAATTTGATCCAATTGAATGATTAGTTAAGAAGTTGTGAGCCGGACAGGACTTGTAATAGTTTTCTAACAGAGTCCTCATTTTTTGCCAAAAAAAGGCAAAATTTTATGAAAATATTTTCCAAGTTGTTCTTCATGACACACCTTCATATGATTATGTATCTCTATATCAAATTACTACTGAGTAGTAGTACTCAGAATTATCTACAGTACTAGTTATCCTACATAAAAATACACGAATACAGTAACATTACGTAAATTTATTATACAGATAAAGTTCATGAATAAGCATTATATTATTACATATTTAGAAATACGTATTCATTAACTTGAGTTTTAGGATTCCGGTCAGTCACGTCTTCTTTTATGGCCATGTTGTGGGACATCAAAAAGTTCATACCCTTGAAAGCCCAACTTTTCCATGACCGGACTGGATGTAGACTCGCGAACGTCAACGACCTCGACGTGAAGTACGGCATCCTTCTTCTGGTCCACAATGACGTACAGGCAAAATTGCACAGTGTGGCCTGGAAAGTCGTTCCGCGCATCACCCGCGACTGCAACCTCTCCCTGTCGCTGAAGGCTGCTGAACATGTCCCGTTGCATTGACTCCAAGAATCTCTCTATGGTGGGCTTTACATATAGGCGCTGCACTGCATAGGATGAAGTTTCTGAAACATCAAAGATTTAAAATATAGTACATAAACACTGATTCACATATTAAAGCACAATTAATTACAGTATGTATCATTAAAGTCTAGAACCGAAGTAATTGAATATAGATGTTTTATAACAGACACAAACAAAGATGATATGTAATCTTACTGATTTCAAGAGTTTAGTGTTTAATATGTACTTTCAAATACAAAGAATTAGTGTAATAAAAATAATGAGTCCGGCAAATCTACCTGAAACTCCTCTGAGGCTGAGGGAGCTAAACAACAGGGCAATCTTTTTATATGAGTTTCCACTCAGGAGAATGTTGGCAGCAACTTGCAGATGCCCCGTACACATTGTCTGGCTGGGAGGCTGGGAGGCCCAATTTCCCACACTGTGTCCAGCTGTACAGGTCCACTTCACATATAGGGCAGTCCCTATCATCTGGTGATCAAACACCAGTGGCTCATTACATCTCTTACGTGTACAGACAGTCCCTGCTTAATCCTTCACCAGGTCAATCATATGCGCTTCTCGGACTTGACCAGGTCGAGTATGGGCTCTGTTGATCCTGAACCTCGGTTTCCTGGAGCTCAGTCTAGGGGGTTGATAGCTGGAGCAGGTCATCTTCTGTAGCAGCAATGTCAACTGACTCCCCCATGGTGGCCCTAAACATGAAAGAATTCATTTGAGTGCAGAGTGCATAATAAAAATGGACTTTTCCTGATGCCAAATTGACAAAACAGTGCTTACTTCGCTTTATGACCCAGATCAAGGTACAAAATAAGGCTATTAGCAATCTACTAACATTTCAATATTTGCCACACATCTTCCTGATATTCGTGCATCTAATAGTTATAGGTTATAGTCAATCAGCTTTAATCAAATCAAATCGCTTTAATGGCTTGGGATATCCGGTATTAGAACTTTGGATCAGTTTCTGGGCTTCAACAATAAGTTATCATTGTTTGTCACATTTAATGCATAATTTCTCAAGATTTGTATTCAGTGTTTTAAAATCTCATTTCTAGTTCATGCAATAAATGATGTCAAATTTATAATTTAAATGAATAAGATGATGACAACCATGCACAATTAACCAAGAAATAAGAAAGTATACAAGACCATATATAAAAACTCATGCTATTCAGTAATTTTGTTTGCCTCCTGTTTCGCCGTTAAATCGAGTTTAAGTTTTAAGAATGCGGGGGCGAAACATCAGATATTTGTGTTTCGATGCTGGTTATTCTTAAAAGAAAATTCTTTATAATGCGACCTAATTCTATTTATCAGTAATGTGATAAGACACGGACAGAGACACAAAAATATGAATTATGATATGATAATGTCGCCTATACATGTTTAAAACGTGAGTTTTACTTATTGATTATTTAAGATGACATATCAAGGATATTTGCAACGTTTTTCTTATTTTTTTTCACCAAAATGAAGCTAAATGTAAAATCGACGTAAACGATGATTGTTAAAAATTTCTCAATACCACATTGTCATGCTATTCAGAGTGTTTGGTGTGTTTTTCTTGTTTTTAGTCAGAGGCAAGCTATCTTTGATTGCTCCAAATAACCTTACCAATTCTAAATGCAAGGGATTAGATTCTACGTAGAAGAAGACCAATGGTTACATGTTAAAATAATAAACAACCTCGGGCTTAATGTCTATATACTCTCTGCGTTATGTTATTCTTTATAGTTTGTTATTTTTGCTAATGAATACTTTACGTTGTTTTACCTGTAAAATAAACTATCGGAGCATGGAACTGATTTTTATGAAATATTCTCGCTTCATGTTCCCGATATGCACGTCCAGAACAGATCACAATAACAAAAAGTATTACTACATTGAAACTTTTGCTGAGTTACTAGAATCATTCCAGTATAACAAGCACCTGGCATGCTCGAGCTTTTATCACCGCAAATGGCACAATACATATTTAATTATATATACATTAACAAAGTCACCCCTTTTGCTTAAGTTTAACAAAAGATATGTGAAAGATTGGTAATCATGACATCCTACATATTTTTAAACTTCTTAGTCATGACAAACAATCATATCATTATCATTTATCATTTAATGAAAACATGCCTACTACATGTAGTTTTAAGGTACTTTGCCTGCCAGGAAATACTAGCGGGTTTCTAACAAAGCCATTACTATTAACTACATGTAAAAAAGATAACTTTAACAAAATTGAGTTTGATCATGAGTTGTTAGTTTTGATAGCATAATATATCTCAAAGTCACGGTTGGTCATGGTACAAAGTTTAGACGTTCTTTCCTGGACAGGAATCGTATCCGTTTTCTAACACGGTTCTCATTCTTTCGAAAAAAAGCAAACTTAAACTAAATACTCCACACAGACCTTAATATGATTACGTATCTCAGTTTCCAATTTTGTCCAAATGTGGTGATAAGTTTTTAGTTTAGAAGTTGTGAGCCAGACAGTTTATGACTCCACATTGCGTTTTGTTCAGACTGTCTCATTTAAATTGATAAACAGAAGCATTAATAATTTGTTTTTTGGATTCTTGTCATTTAAATTACACTTGTGACGTCAGTCTACTGTTCCCTCGCTCCATTATTTGTGTTTAGTATTGGAGCGTTGTATTTCACATCAAGTTTTCACTTGAAATTTCAATTTTTAAATATTTTAAGTTATTGTTTTCAATAGGCATTAAGTTGAGTGTAATTGTAGTCGGTTTATATCCTCGTGACTCTCTTTTCCTAAACAAATGATGCGCCTCGGGCCCTGGACATTAACCTATATGTAAAGGATGAAAATTGTGAATGTAACCTTTGATATCATGTGACTTGACTTATTTTGGAGTAAATAAAGATGACTTATCTATCTTACATCATGGTAGATTTAGCAGTTCAACTGAACATATAGGCCTACTACTTTACGAAATTTTTAACTCACTACCAGGTACGACTATAAAATTGTAGTGATCAAAGCCATTTGAAAACTGAATCACGCATTCTCAGGCCTTATCTTTATACCCAAATGTCATGCATTTGACACAAATGGATCTTAATGAACATGTGCATCGCGAAACGTAACAGTCAAATACTCAGGAGCCATCCATGGACATTGTTGAAAATGCAGTTTTTTATGTCATTTCGACCCCAATGTATCCGTGTGGGTGTTTCTTTAATTTGGCCGAATGAAATATTTAAATTTTGTTGATATCATATTATATGAGTCACTAGTTCATGAATAATTTAAATAAGTAAAGAAAATGACATTATATCTAGCATTGAATCTAACCTTTTGTCGATTGATATATGATATTAGCTCAGATTTAGAATGTTTGATGTTCTTTATTTATCTTATTTTAATGTTTCTCACAACAGTTCACAAGTGCATTTTCAGGTGTTATAGTTTTGATGTAATGTACATGAAAACGTGAATTGTCGATTAAGGATGAATGAAACCATAATGTAAAAGCTTCAATCTTATGTTTTATCTTGGAAGCAAATATTCCAAGACAGTTGAAAAGTAACACCAATGAACATTTTAGGGGCCAATCTCTCAAAGAGTTGGCTCACGTACTCAAAGAATTTCTTGAAATATTGTGTACAACGACCTGATGCCGAGTGTCTGTTTTGTGAAAAGATCAAACATCCGTCCTGAAGTACAATTAACTGGACAGCATCAAGTTGAACGTCACATTCCTTAGACAAGATGGCTTTTAGGCGTTTGCATGATAAATGATATAGGACAGTTAACTGTTAGATCTCCCCTAATAAACTGACGTCCAAAACAAACTTTACACTTTCAAACTGAAATTTGAAAACAGTCTTATATCGATATTTTCCGTTAAGTTGTCAACAGCATAGTTGAAACCCAAACTTCTATGATTAAAACTATTAATTGAGCAATACTCATGCATATTTGCAAAATAAATGGCAAAAATGTCATAATCACGTGACCTTTCCGTCGGAGCTTAGTCACGTGACGAAAAGGTTTAATTAATGTCCATAATGAATGTTTGTCACCCTGTTAGTGAAAAAACCACCTTAAAACCGGTGAACAGCATAGCAAATATTTTGCAAATCCCTACAGAAAATCTACAAAACTGATCAACAACTAACTTTGACAAGAATCGATAGAGTTCCTTCACTTTATTGTAACTTGATCCGGTCATACAGAGATGTTGTGAGGATTGCTGACAACCCTGAAGCATGAAAAATGTGGTTTTTTTCACTGCATGAGGGCCGATATCTATAACGTTAGACCACCGCCAACGTTACCTCTTAGTGACGTCAAGGATAGCAAACATCAAAGGTCGATATGCCATAGTGTTCTCGTGCACTTAATGAACTTTAACAGTTACAATCACAGCTTATCGACTGCTTTTGATAGCCATTGGTCACTAGTCATCGACATATGGCAATTTCAATCGAAGTCATAACGTCAGAATTGACATGCAATACTAGTAATAAGATTTGAGCTCTCAAGACTGGTTAGCATTTGAACGACTCAAAGATGTGTCAATCTGACATGTAGGACTTTATCCACACATTCCCATTAAAAGAAAAACTTGGTTGAAGATTTAATGTGTAGTTTAAAACTGATGACAGGTGACGTATTTCAAATTTTGGCCCTTTTCGTTAAACTGATGGCTGATTTTGAAGTGATAACACTAGGGCTGCTCATACCTGGCACAAAAGTAGCACATGTTATTGCTTTAACAAAATTATTGCGAGAAAAAATCATTTCAATTAACGCCTGAGCAACAAATATTTTGACCCCTGCCTACTTTAAATTGATTAAGTGCTAAATCGGGTTTTCCCCTTCAATTCTGATTAGATGGTTGTTTTCTGAAATGATTGATTGATAAGAAGTACTTTGTTTTAAAGTTCTGTTGTTTTTCATTCTTTAATCAGAATGATTACAAAATGTAGTAAGGTTTCTTTTGGACGTCAGTTTAGACCTTTATTTCATGATTTAAGACTTTAAAAAAAGGTCCAAGTCTGAAATCTAAGACCAAAAATGTATTTGATACCTTATTTAGAAACATTTTATGATTAAAAATCAGAATAAAGTAAATTGTAGACGTGTATTTGAATCTATTGATTACGTCCAATGTATTGAATTATTATAACACATGATTGAATGAATTTTGATAAAATGTGTAATGGATTCGACCAAGGGAAAACAATGTAAGCACCTTGAGCGGATGGATAAGAGCGCTATATAATAAAATAATAATAAGAAGAAGAATTTCAATGAAAATGTTGTCAATATTTTTCAGTGATCATAGTGAAAATGAATGAAAGACTTAACCTAACTGACTGTTTCAGTGAAATCTCTAGGACAGCATTACAAGTCAAATTGTATCACCAAAAGAATGTGTTATGTAAACTGCCAAACATTTATTGCAGGCGTAACACTTTCAACATTTTATCGCATTTTAGTGGATCTTTGACCTTTTTCAGAATGTTTTAACATCTGTTCCCATTATCAAATTACCCGAACAGAACTTGACATTTACCTTGTTATTCGGCTTTACCTATTTGATTGAATTACTGTTTAGCGCCGATTTGGCAATATTGCAGACATACATGTAACTGGCAGGGCAACTTATTGGACTGAATTAATATTTTAATGTGGGCCTCATAACAACTACTTTCATATAAAAAAATACGAAATGAGTTTTTCAATGTGTGTGATGAACATCTTTTTTTTAAATTCAAATTGTATATGAGAAATGTTTATGTTCAGTTTGATCTGCTGACATTCAAATTCTGTTCTTCAAATACTGCAAGCACTTTCCAATTTCCAATTTCGCTCATGTCCGCAATAAAAGCTGTGTAGAACCAATCGCCCTGAAATACGCCGCCGCCGCCGATTTCGCACGCATCAGTTGTAAAGTCATCATAAGTTATCGGCTCACCCTTAACTGCAAAGGTTGTACCGTTAAAACTACTACAGAAATCAACCCACCACTGAATGTCTTCTCTGGCCTCTTTATTTAAGGTCACGTAGTGATGTTTATTTCTAACGGTAGCACTAAAGTCAATCAAACGTCTGATGAACGTGCGTCCGCCACGCACTGCACGTGCAGCCCAGTTCAGCTTGCCTATCACGCTAAGCAATTGACACTTTGTTGTCTTCCGCTTACCGACAATGTTATGTAAACACTGATGTAATTCCGTTAGCTTCTGTTGGGGTAGAGTTAGGGTGCTCATTACACTGTTAATCTCGATTCCCAGGAAAACCATTATTTGAGTAGGTGGGACGTACTTTTGGTAGTTTATAGTGAACCCTAGGCGCTCAATGAGCTGTCTTAAGCCCCGTTTATATGTGCGGTTACCCCCGGGGGTAAAGGCAAATTTTTGCCCCAGGGGGGTAAATTTCGTCATGTAAACGCAATTTTTAAGAGGGGTATACTTACCCCCGGGGGCAAAGTGCGAAATATTTACCCCTGGTCTGGAGGTAGGGCAAATCAGATACCCTCGGGGGTATAAATACCCCTGGGGGCAAACCTGTCATGTAAACACTTTACTTTGTATACCCCAGGGGGCAAAACTGAATATCCTTATAAAAGTCAATATATGAAGAGAAAATAATGCCCCCAGGTATTGCAATTTCATTTCATATAAACGCAATGCAATATTTGACTTTTGCCCCTGGGGGCAAATTTACCCCCGGGGGTATAATACCCCCAGGGGTAAATGTGCGGCATGTAAACCCACCTTTAGACACTGTGCGGCTGTCTCACACTCTGTTTCTGTGGCTGCTATCACTAGGAAGTCATCCAAGTACACAATCGCAACACTAAACCCAATATTTCTACGATTTAACATGCGAGTAATGCTAGAACTTAGCCTTTGGAATATTTCAGGGCTCTTTGATGCGCCGAATGGTAGCCTTGTGTCCACAATGTATGTTGCAACCCTGTCATTTAGAAACTTCCACTTTAGACCAAGAGCATTATAACAGTCTGGATGGACAGGGACACTACGATAGGCATGTTTAAGATCTATCTTTGCCATATACCCGTCCCTTGGGAGAAGGGATACAGCCTTATCTATACTATCATAGGTCACATGATTTGTACTCACATAGTCGTTTACACTCTCGCCCGGTGGTCTGCTGCAGTCGTGGATCACTCGGATGTCGCTAGAGTCTGACTTGGGTACCGCTCCGAGTCCACTGATGATCGTAGGCTTATCTGCGCACACAAGGTAGTGACCAAGGTCTATCTTCTGCTGTATCTGTTGCTCGACCTTCACTACATTCTCCTCATGGAGGGCAGATTTAGAGTTCTCACTGGTGACATCCACAAGATCAACATTCTCATCTACTATCCTAAACCCATTTCGAACTCCACTAAGTATAAATTCCCTATCGCAGTCGCCCTCTAGTTCCTTTTCCCAGATATTTGCTGCCCTAGTGAGGGGGTTGGGCTGTAATTGCTACCGTCGGGTGAACTTGTTGGTCTGTCCTAAACTAGACGAGTCGTGAGTGAACTCCGGGTGGGGACCCTGCCACCGAATACACACATGGGCATATCTGCATTTGACAAAGCGACATCCCGACTGATTTTGAAAGTTAGGACAGATTTCCTTACCCTCCGCCGAAATTGGTTTCCTATGAGTTTCACGCGAGCGCCTAATGATTTCTTTCTTCTCCCGATAATAGAACATCGTGTGGTAGTCTATATCCGACCAATTCTTCACAGACTCTGCCTGACTTCGCCTATGCATGTGATCAAACAGCATTTCTGAAGGGGTGGTATGTTGCTGGAGGTAATCTCCGATGTACGATGTATAGTTTAGGTAGTCGAGTATTTCTGATTGGCTCAAATTTTTATCTTTGATCAATTGAATAAGAATCCTGGAGTTTGCAGATAACCACTGAGCGACTGAAACTTCTTCTGGCTTTAATTTTGACCTAGCAGTACGAATTGATAGCTTCCTTCCAGTTTCTGATAAGTCTAAAAGGTCTTCGTTATCTTCTACTACACATTTTGGTTTGGTTATAAAATCATAGATATACAAAGGTTTAGTATTGTCACCTGCACGCTGTTGCTTGACTTGGTCTTTGTTTTCTGGGTTGGTTTGTAAGATGTCAGTCATAGTAGACGAGCCGATAGCATCGAGAAGAGTGTTGAGTTCTGCGTTGTTAGCTAGCTCACGGGTGGTGACCGGCGTCGCGTCTTCACGGTGTTGGCCGGGTGTGGACTGAGGTCCGCGTAGGGAAACAATTGTCTTCTCGAGCAGCTTACGTTGGGCCAGTTTAAGGTTAAGGCTTTCAATGTCAGTTTTATTCAGTTCAGCCAATTCTTCGGGGGCGGTAAATTCTTCTTTAACAAGTTTATTAATTGAGCTTTCAGTGAACCCCCTCTCTGTCAGCCATGAGTCGAGGGCTTCGTTCTCTCGCTTACTCGCCATGCTGCAGCTTCGCGGCTCGTGCTTCGTCGACTGAGTGAGACCGGGGTCACATGGGCAGGACTGTTCATGCGTTGCTGTATCGCTCCGCCAACCACGTCACAGGTCACGGGTCACAAGTTAAAACAAAATAATCCCCTATGGCTATTATTTATACAGAAAATATATTTCGTCCATTCTTCCCTGAAGATATTCGCATAAGAAATTCTTACGAATGTGGGCTCTAAGTAGAGAATTACAGACACAAATTCCATATGTTCATTATTCAAAATATTAAGCTGAGAAAAAGTTTTATTATCTGAAATAAAAAAAATCCAATCAACGCATGAGCATAGAGAGCTTCAAGTAATTGTCAGTTCAAACATTTTTAAATAAACATATGCCACCAAATGTCGATATTTCTTTTAAAAGAATGAAATTATTAAGTACCTGTCATTTCCAGGAAATCAACTTCACGAGTCTATTCTTGTTTAGTTCTCAACATCACCGCATGGATAGATTACTGATTGATATGATAGAGGAAATTGTCAGACATTCATTGATATGAATGTGATCACAGAAGTAAAGATAGCAGTTTGATAAGGAACCTCTTGTCACATTCTTCACTGAGGATGAAATGGGCCTGATCAAGTGTAATCAAACTCAAAGGTTTGTCTAGTTGCTCGTTTCACCTTCCAATCATCAGAACATAGATAAAAGAGGTTTCCCTATTATATGAAAACGATCAATGATAACGGTTTGTTAAGACATCTCTTGTCACGTGCTTCACAGATGATGACATGGTCTGATTGAAATGAACATAAGCGAGGATCGACTTTGACTATGCTGATGTTTATGATAGGGACCTTGAAAAATCATACGCAACTGAATGCAACTCATGTTTGTTAACAATTATTGAAAATTCTGTAATTGCAAGCAATAATTTATGAAGTTCATATCATATATGAAAAAATTCATGTCATTGCTGTCAAGTGCAAATAACAATATTTTAAAGAATGTGTATGTATATCTCCTATGGCTCTTTATTCAGACAGAATATGATGAATCCATAGATGTAAATATATAGTATTCCTGTTTATAAAAAATGCACATATTCAGCGACAATGGGTATTCATATATGAGTTATAAACTGATATAGTTTTAGCAAAACAAATGGAACATGGTTTTGCATTGCTTACACCGTGAATTGAAAATATGTCTTCCCTTCATAAGCCTTGGCTATTGGTGAGAAATAGATTTTTGATATTTTATATAATATAGCATGGTATGATGTAGCTAACTTAGAAATTGTATTGACAAGATGTATACTATGAAGAAACTTATGTTTTGGTATGATATCACAAGATGTGATTGTACATGTATGTTCAGATAATGCCCAGATGGTATTATATATTAATTAATATTTCATGCATTGAATAAGTATGTAAATGTTGTATTTGCTAAATGGTAAATACGGTAGATGTAGAACTCGAACTAAAGGATGGTATATAGATTCAATCAATATGTTGGTACCGGGCAATTATGGAATTTAACAAACTAAACAATATTTGCAACAAATATTTCGATGATTACATTCAAACATCTGTATTACAATTATTGAAAATTTCTGAATTTTGCTAACATTCATTTATGACAAGTAGATCCTTTTGTATTAAATTGTATAAAGGCTTATGAAATTGTTAAACCGTAATTGTAAGATTGTTGATATATATAACTGTGAACCTACATGAAGACAGTCAGTATATTATGGTATGCAGATTCAATTGATATGTAAGTATATAACTAAGAATTTTAACAAAACAATCTTTTGGCCAATATATTGATTGGGATTATATTTATAATATTTGTGGTAATATCAAAACATACATATTGCTTAAGTTTTGATGGATTAATTACGTGTTTGTATGTTTAATGTAAATTTCATAGCAAAACGATCCTAGCTTTTTACATCTAAGCATAAGCATAGACATGTCACCAATCTCGTTAGCGCTCAAACACTAATAAACCACCTTGATGTGTCTGAAGAGCCGAAATGTGAGTCTACTCTTAACATTAAGACCTTTTACTTTCTCACAATACTACCTTTGATCTTGAGAAGTAATGTAACATTAACCTAGAAATCTTAGACAGTCTCATCATTTCTATTCCTGTAAATGTTAATGTCACTCAACACCACAGCCTTATACACATTCAAGAAGTATATAAAGATCTCAAATATATTTGTCACTTTTTCTAAAGAACATGGCCCTACTAGAATCAAAACGGAGATCTTTGATAAGGACATGATCTGTTTCCATATTCATTGAAGCTTTTTTTCTTTATGAAATTTGGTCATTTGCAAACATGTTATACCTGTAATGATACCACCAATAATTCGTAACCCCTTTTTTTGTATGAGCCTATTTAACTATATTTATAAGATAAGTAAACCCTTCTTTAGTTTAACATATTATCGTTCTTGTCCAGAGGGAAATAACATTTGAATTTTAATTGTTGAAAAGAATTTAGAGTTTTAATTATGCACGAAACAAATGAGTAAATAAGATTACCATACTTGATCGATAAGATCAGTGATCTGTGATCTGAACTATTCAGAAAATGAAAGTCATTTAAAAAAAAAATGTTGCATTTTGTTTTAAAATGAAATTAAATGAAATGAATGAATGAATTTCAGGTCGACTTATTATCATAATTATATTTGTGGATGAAGGAGAAATAAAGAAAAAAATACTTGCATCTGCACCACTATGTATGTCCTACATAAGTAATGATATATACATGATATTTAACATGAAATATCAAATATCCACTTTTTCGTCCACAAGGATATTATTATTTCGTTTAAAATACAATAGTACAAAAGTACAATATGAATTGTTTTAGATATTGTGCATAGGTTGGGAAAAATCTATTGATTGTAGTTTTCTAGACATTAATCTTCAATGTGTTCTTCAACATGTGCGTATCTCTATATACAAGTACCCCAAAAATATTGGTAGTAAGTATTAAATAATCAACTAAATTTACATTGCATAACGAACCCAAGAACAGTTTGTTGAAAAAGCAAAAATAACTATGTTTTATTTCAATAATCAATCTTAATGTTATTGATCCTTGAGATCAGTGATGGCTCAATTGCATTACCTAAAGTAATTTTGATAAGGAATCATGTGTTTCCGAATACATTATTTGGACTAAAACTATTTCAACTCGTTTATCTGAATTATTAAAACAGCAGTTTGCCAACACATATCACTTTGTATATAAATGCTTTCAATATCAAACCTAGTATTTTTTATATCTACCAGTCGTCAACATACTTTTAAAACAAGAGAAGTACGTCTCACTTTTTTCCTGTGTGAGTAACACTGCTTCATATTTTACATTTCTTTATTCCTGAATTCCAGAAAGTTAAAGCATCAGTAAACAATTAAATTTTCAAAAATAACTTCATTTAAGAAAGGAAATGTTTGTTCATACAGTTACAAACTGTTTAAAACGTGCAAGTTCAACTTGTATGTGTTTCATATAGGTCATACATGTGTAGACAAAGATATTATGAAAATAATTTCTTATAAATTCTGACTCTTAAAGTTAAGGGACGTTTTAATGTCAAAACAAACTTGAAATTAAATGCAAAATCTAAAATAGTAACCATGCAACACAACTGTTACAGGTCATAAGCTCCGCCGACATTTGCGAGTCTTCCCTCTTGTTAGTTCATTGACAAAAATAGTTCACAGAAAGGTTACAAAATATATCAAACTTGTTTTTCTTATGATACATTTTAGTCAGTAACTTACTCACGAATTTATAAATAGTTTTTTCCAAACACTTTCAAAAAGATATTTATAAAAACAGTCTGTTATGGTGGTTTCTTCCCTTTGCAAAATTTATTTTGTAAAAAAAGTTCTCATGATTTGGTTTCGTCCAATCAGCAGGCACGGTTCATATAACCTTCATAAATGTGACGGATATTTTCATAACCTCCACTTTAGGGTTCAATGAAATGTATACCGATCACGTGACAGTGTTAGATCCAATCAGAAGGGAACATATCGCTTGGATTTCATAGACTGAATCAATTCATTTATCAAGTTCATCAAGAACTATCAAGATATTCGATTCCAAATTCAGTCATTGATTCTGAATATTACACAGAGCAGTTTCCTATCAGCAAATCGTTCTATGTTCATGTATCCCCATAAGCCATGCTATTCTAAGCTGTCTTCGTCTATTTAGCTTAGTTAACACCACTTCAGACACTTTGCTTTAAGGTGTTCTTCTGCCTCTTATTTAGAGGCTGATTACCTATTGTTTAATTCGACCAGGTAATTCAGAAGGTGATTTCCTGTTAATGAAATTAAAAGCTTGTTATTGAATTAAGGTGTTTGCCAAAGGCAACTCATTAAATAGATCCTCTTAGACAAAATAATCTTCATACATAAGTCACGTTCCACTTCCTTTTTGGTATTTAGTGAGTCACTATCAGAATTGTAGGCAAATTAATAATATCAGTTTCTATTTCATATGATTATGGATGAATGTATACATACATTCATAAACAAAACTACTACAAGTTGGAAATTGCATAAATCAAAGTTATTTCAAAATTGTACATTCGTCAATATGGTACATATCTATGTAATACTTTCAAACGTTTTCACAAATCCGCCATGACTATAATCATTCAAAAACAACTGGCATAAACATGAAAATGAGGGGCCGCTTCATAATACAACCAGGGCCTACCGTATTGTTGCTTGGAGGTTGGGAACTTCAGTGACCCTGAGAGCTTTGCCAATACGAGCATCCCTAGATAGAGATTTTTGCTGTATTTAATCCAAGTGTTTTTCTCTTATTTTCCTTTCTCATGTTTTCGATCCCCTTTGATATTTATCTGTTAAACCTCCTTTTTGGGTAGTACAATCCACGTAAAAAATGGCTGTACACATCTTAAATCCTACTCACTCCTTTCATGGCTATGGAATACCGAATTATGTTTATACCAAATTGCTACTTTGCTAAAAAGTTTTTTTATACCAAATTGCTACTTTTTACATTGTTTTATTTCAGTGCCTTAACGCCATTTTATGTCTGAAAAAGAAATTATCATTTTCTCGTTTGATTTGAATTATTATTATTAGCACTTAATGTTTCGTTTTTAGAACCTTGAAGATAATATACCTTTATAATCGATATGTCATTTGAAAACAAGATAGGGCTGCATTATTCATAAGTTATATTTATTAAGATTTGTGCCTGTAAATGATAAAATATAGATATTTTAACAAACATGCTATGAATCTTTAAGCTTTTGCATTTACTCTGAAAATCATTAATGTTGAAATGTTTGAAAAGTAATGAGACGTGTATGTCATGACATTTCCTATCTCATACGACTATTTTTTAACTTTTTACCATGACACCCTCCACTTCTTGATTTGTAAACCTTGCATATTCATCTGGGAAATGCAGTAAAAGCAATTTCCTCAGTAGATAATATTTGGCTCAATCCTTCAACTTGAAAAGTATTTCATGACTGGTAACTTTTTCAACTATTTCAAAACCTGTGACATATGTTAGTGCAGGAACTACATTAAGTGTCAATCTCTGGAAGCTCATCAATCAAACAGCAACTTGGCAGGTACATATGTCAGGACAGAACTACATAAAGTGACAATCTCTGGAACCTCATCAATCAAACAGCAACTTGGCAGGTACAATATGTAAAATCTGTTGAATACTTTCAGCAATCTTCTGATACCAACTTTGATACAAATTGACCTGCGTGGATGATCTCCCATGAGAAGATATGCATGTACAAAAGATAATATTGTATTCCCAGATCCTACATTACGAACTAACCTGGACAATCATTGAGGATTCTACTTTATCTGACGGAACCAATCTTTCATAGTCAACACAAATTGATTAGTTGTACAAAAACGATGAGAATGAGAATGTTCTTACGCTTTAAATCAGTTCAATGATTTCTCCTAGGTGTCATCTCGTTTTTCTAGCCAGTTGATGGTTTATTAAACAATTTTGTCCATATAACATTTCCAATCCAAAACGTTGTTAATCAATCTCTATCTGCATCATTCTATTTTAAAACAGTTGTTCAGCCTCGGACTTTTGTAAGTGTATTGTTCTGTTATGTTTCTTTGAGTGAGGGATCAAAAGAACAAAATAAATTGTAAAATGTAATGGAGGGAATAATTTCACCTGAGCAGTAAATGGCAATTTCCTGTCCTCCTTGTTGGTAGTTGCTTTCAAAACAATTCATACGTTTATTGTCATTGATAGGAGATTATGTGTCAATTTACTGACAGTTTAGGAAAAGAGAATATTTTATGTAGAATCGATCAGAACATAAAACATGAACGCTAAGCTCTTGTGAATGTTATTGCAAAAGAGTACATAACTTCGATAATTGGTATGAATATATTAATGTTTATATTAATTTGTCAGTTTCATTTAGGATTTTCATCGACATTAGACTACCACTAGTGTCAACGTGTATAATATCTAAGTGATTTGGCAAAAGAAATATTTTCCATTGTGTTTAGGCCGTTTGAATAATTCCTAAAATATCTTAAATGATTCTTGCAGGAGAAAAAATGAGAGAATGTAATTAATGTTTAGCTAATCATCTTTTTACTTCTGCTTTCTCTCCTTGTTAAGTCAGTCTCCATGTCCATACACGATGGAGAGACTAGAAGTTGGAATGATAACAATGGAGGGAAAGTTATGAATATCAACTTCTGAAATCATGCTATGCCATGTTTTGTCACAGACTTATGATAAAAAGATAGAAGGGAATAGGGTTAATGTAAGTACATGTCACAATAGAAAAGTGACAAAAAGATAAGGTATTTGTTTTGTCATAAATGACCTTCATGGAAATATTATGTATAGTGACAATGGTTATGTACTTAGGTTATTGTTATTATTATTTTTATAGAAATGTAAACGATTTATACATAAATAAATAAATAAATTTAAACGAAACAATAATTAGAAAAATTTGAGATCACTTGGCTGAAACTAGGTGTGGTACTGCGCTGAACTTCGTTGTAGCATTGCACCCAAACCCTACTGCGTGTAGAACAGTTCTCTACTGCAAACTAAGTTGCCAACCCTCTGGCGGTATTCGAGCCATGGACCTATTGACCCGACGCGCTATTCCGCCTCTCCTCCCCCCCCTCCCCTCACCTTTGGAAAGATGCAATTAACGCTAATCAACGTTTTTAATGCTCAACACTATTTTTTGGAGAACAATAATAATTACATCATATTTTTATCAAAAGTTTGTCACCTACGGTAAAATAAATTGAAGGCCAACTGTGACATTGAAGTTATTTGTCTTATGGGAGGTCATTATTGTCAATTTGGTTTCATCCAAACCTTTGGATCATTGAACCTTTTTATCATTTATCGTATTTTTTAAAGCTCTGAATCTGCATTGGGTACATTGCATGAAGAACAACATTAGCGAAATTATTCCCATTGGATTGGTTAAGGTTAAAAGAAAACAAATAAAAAAGACAGGCCGCTCATAAACAGGGTAAGAAATTCCAAGATGCATAACACAACCTATATTAAATGCACAGTTTATGTAGGATTTTCATAAAAAGTTTATGTGTCATCCCTAGATGGCAAATTTGGACAGTTGGAATGCATTGAACTCTATCTTTGTCGTGAAAAGAAATGTTTTAGCTTTTGATTTACACAAACCAAACAGATGTGTTTCAAACTATCCTGTCTTAATATTTAAATCACAATCAAGAAATTCTTTTCTTCAGGGATAATATTCTAAGCATAAAAGACTTCAACAATCAAACGATTTTCCCATTTTCAACACACAGACCATTTGTAAACATTGTTAACAAAACTAACTGTGATCTTGAGAACACATGTAAAATTAGTCCCACCAAGCAATCATAGACTCTATCTCCAGTACCACTCTGCTGTGTCATCATTAATTACCTGTCCATTGTATTTTCTCTTTCATCTCATGTTTTGATTGTATGCAGCTAATTAATGACTGTCTTCTGTTTTGTATATGCTAAGTCAATTTATTTGGCTTCATGTATATCTATGAATATAATTACCATACTGGATATTTCAGTATCAGTCACCTGAAGAAGGGGCAAGAATTGGCCCAGAAACGTCGTGAGAAATCAATAAATAAGTTGTTATCCATAACATTTGTCTTGTATTACCACATCAACTTCTAAATGCCTTTGAAGAATTTCCCTACAAGATTAAAACTTTATGCACATCATAGCTGGCGACTTTGTATCATTTAGGTTACGCCGGTTCTTCAATTGCTGATTTAATTATGTGTGAGGGGTTCATACGATCTTTATTATTAAGTTTTTTAAACTTTGAAATAGAGCGCCAGTGAGTCTAAATCGATCCAAATTTAACCAAGATTAAATTTAAGATGAACAAATTCCTTTTGATACACTTGATTTATAAAAATTTCATCACTTGATGAAAACATATAATTCGTAAGTAATAACTTTCAATAAATATATTTTTAATCCAATAATTTGGATCATCAAGCTTAAGTGGGAAAGGAAGAGAGTAATAGCATCTTTTCAGGCAATCTAATCTTATAGCAAGCTTTTCAGGAGAGACGTTTTAACAGACAATGAATCATAGATAACCTTATAAACAATTTAGACAAGCAAGAAATGAAAGAATTACTCTTATATTGTACAGTTGCATACGTTAAGTTTCTTCACTTACCTTCGTATTCTAGTGCAAACATCATGTAATTTGTGAAGTCTTTGAGACGTCTTAGCATTGTGAAAACAAATCGAAAATATTGAAATTTCACTGCATAAATTAAGACTCAGTTTGCGTTAACATATTCGTATGTCATACCTAACAGATAACCGTAAAAAATTTGGGAGGCCATTGAAGTGGCCAGGGATCGAACTTTTTGAAAACACTGTTTTCTATTTTTCTATACAAAATCCTTCAAAAGTGATCAACAGGTTTAAATCTTATTCATATTTGTTCCTATGCACTAAGGCAATGTAACTGTGCTGATTGTTTACCTACGATGTTTATATTGAATATTTAAATCGACATTTTTAAAAATACGAATTTCACAAATATGACCCAAGCTGTCTATCTAACCATGCCAAATATCGACATTCAACACAAGTGACGAGACGATCCCGAAATATGGTTTTGGGATCGTTATTTTACTCATGGACAATTGATGATCCTTTGTTAGTGGCTCTTGAGTTATTTTATGGACAAAACCCACATTACATGATATTTACAAGATACACAATCAAGTGAACAAACTTAAGATACGCAGCTGTACACCCCTTATCATAAAAACTTATTAAAATCAACCATGCTAAATCACTGTAACACTATCCACCACTTTTTTTTCACAATTATATGTCAATAGGGAAATATATCACACAAGGAAAATATCCTTACATTAGGCATGATTAAACCAGCGATTTGCTCAATTGCTAAGTTTGAACAAGACAAGTGTTTAAAGACTGGTAACTGAAAGAACTGATAAAGATATTTCAAGGCCTTTGATATGTGTCAGTGCAGAAACTACAGTGAATCTAACTTTAAACTTCTAAAAGTCATTAATGTTGAAATGATTGTTGGTAATGGCACACGTATGTTAGGACTTCCCCCTGTCATTTTACTACGAGTATATTATCAAGCGAAATGCACAGTGACAAATCATCGCTATTTACCATATCACTCAAAATTTCTTGATTTGTAACCATTACATATTAATCAGGAAAATGTTGTAAAAATAAATTAATATATTATATTATAACTGATTCAGCTGGCGCAATCTTTTAGCTTGAAAGGGACATATATTTAAAGACTGGAAACTGATTAACTGATATGGGTATCTTAAGAAGAGTTCTGACATGTGTCAGTGCAGATTCTGCACAAAGTGTCAATCTCTGACACCTCATCAATCAACCAGCAACTTGGCAAACTCTGCAATAAACAGTCTATGTGGAATACTGTGTCATGTCAAAAAACAAAATGCAGAGATTGTTGACTCCTTCCAGCAATCCTCTCTGAAAAAAATAGGAACAGAATTACACACTGCATATTAACAAGAAATCCATCGGGAATGCATTTGGTGTAAATATATTTTAAGTAAGTTAACCACAAAACGTGTGAAGTAGGGTAAAACCCTCCAGTCAATCTTACAGGAAATTTCATTTTCTATCTATCTTAAGATCAGAGGTTACATAAATGTAACAAATCTAGACTTCTATTTTCGTAGGCTTTGATCTAAGGACAGATAGAATACTAAATGCATATAATCCATTGGATTATTGATTTGAAAATGTTGGATTGACGGGAATGCCTAACAAAGGATTTGATTGACTAGCTTTCTATATTTACGAACCAATCATTGCAATCTTTGCATATGCTATTCCCTATGCTGCTTGACTTGTTTTCAAACACTCATCGCATGTAAATGTAGTTGACTTATTTAGAGATTTGGAACTGTGTTTGTTTACATTACTTCTACTGAAAGACCTGCGGCTTCAACAGACACGTTTGTATCGTGTCTGTTATTACATCGCAAAGGCACCAAGACAATAACTATCGAGTAACAGGGAATAACAGATGATATTTCCCTAATTAGAACTCGAATAACAGATGATATTTCCCTAATTAGAACTCGAATAAGAGATGATATTTCCCGAGTCATAACTGATCAGATAGAGCAAACGTCTTCTGGTCAACACAGCTTGATTAGATTTATATATGATATTTGAGAAGGGAGAGAATGGTTTCTTTGTTAGATACAATTCATTGAATTCTATCAACTCCCAGCTCATATGTCTAGACAATTAACAGTCAAATTGGTTAAGACAAGACAACACTTAAGCTACTTTAAACGTTACGAGAATGTCTATATTTTATCAATGTAACAGTTGCTTTATCATCCCTTATGCATCAAATACAACCGTAAGCAGAGTCAATTAAGGTTGTTCAGTCATTTATCAAGTCAAAGTTCGGTTACGTTTTCTAGAGTTGCAGGATCAAAAGGACGAACAAATTTTCTATATGTAATAGAGCGAATTATTTCACATGAGCAGTTAAGTGTGTGCTAATGGAAATTCCCTGTCTTCTCCCTTGATCACCGCTCTGAAAATAGTCCACACAAATATTGTTACTGATAGGAGACCATCTGTCAATGAGCCCTGTTTTGTTTCTCACTAATGATAAAATGAGATCAAAGAGGAAACACAGTCGCACGGATCACAACATAAAACAAAAACTGTTAGAATTAACAACTTTTTAATGCAAAGTATCAAACAATTTCGATAATTGAAATAATAGATGTTGATGGCCAGGTCAGATTGGGTCATACTTTTATCAATATATGAGTAACTATCATGACATGTGATTTTAAGCTTTGTCAATTTTCATAAACATTATCTGGTAATCAACATACGCCGATTTTGAATTATAAAAAATCAGATGAAACATTTTCTTTTGTGTTCTAAAGCTGTATTGAAAATGTATTAAGTCATGTGGAAGAAACTTGACACACAAATTGTAACCAATCTGCTTATGCATGTATTTGTAGTTGAATGATTACTAAGGGTATTTTAAACCAACAACAGGTGCTTCACACTTAGCCGAATTTGACAAAAGATGGAAACACGCATGTACACACGAATTTGAAAATGTGCAAATTCGCAATGGATCGTAGGCAATCGGGTCATTTGTAAACGAATCTTAAGTCATCTTTTGGCGAGATTTTCTGGCTTCAGCGGTAACATCGGGGAAGTGAGCAAATTGTTCATCATGCCATTTTCGTGTTGCATCTGTGTCTCCGTCTTCCCCTTCGCATGACTATCGAGGTACACACGACGATAACATGGATTCGTAGCTGTAGTCGTACGAACAGCAAGATGGAGACACGATTGCACCAAGAAAATGTTTATTCGCATAGATAATCAGAATATTTTTGACATACCAATAAACGTCCCTGCACATCCGATTTTGTTGCCGGAGCTATGAAAACTCTAACGACCGAATACGAAGCATTTAGATGTTTTCACAATAGTCTCTGTAACTTTGGGATTCATTCTCGATGCACATGGCGCCGGTTAACAAAGTTGATTTTTATAATTCATGCAATGTCCAGGAAGAATACAACAAATATCCAGATGATAATTAGTCGTAAGGTTGTTTAATACAATCGAATTGTGCAGTCATGATACTCTTTCCAGCTGACTTCCAGAGGTCATGTGATGTTCATCGGCACCTGGTTAAAGACATCGCATATGCATCGTATTCTCGTTACGACTTCATGCTGCCACAGTGTTGTCTTTGTGCAGACTTCATAAAGGCTGAGTTCGAAAGCTTTGAATCACTTCCAAATGTTCACGATTGTTATCTAGCAAATCAGCTCAAAAATTATATTATAGGACAATGCCTGCATATGTTCCAAGAGGCCACAGATTAATAGTCTAACAACACTACTGGTGATCTTACTTTGTGCCACACATCCATTCTAAGACTTGGTGGCATTCCATTGCTAGTTCAACCACATAGCCACCTATAACGCATGGGCAAAAATTCAACTGAATGCCAATTGTTATCAATTCCAGGCAAATCGAACTCGACCTAAGCTAAATCTCCTTAACTATCGTGCATCCATTCGCATTGAGTTCGTTTTGTGTTCGTGTGTCATTCTTTCAACATCGTGTTGCCTTCTGTCTTTATTGGAAGTGCCTTCGAAGATGACGGTCTTTTACCCATATTCGGTCAAATCGTACAAATTTCAAATTTTCTAATTCGTGCTTCTGTCATTGGTCAAACTCGGGATGGTATGAAGCCACCCTAATAAAATGGCAAAATGGTATTTTACTGATGCTTCGTTTTACACATATATCAACAATAACATGAGCGATGGGTATGTCGTATTTATTCAACAAACTATTTTGATAGAAATTACCGAGCCTTAGGGATACGTAATTACCTTATGATTTATTCTTTATCATCAATCTGTATCCAATAAGAAAAAACATTTATAATTAAGCTTTTAGCTCCCAAATATATGATTACTTAAATTACGCTAATTGTCTCTTCAACAGAAGATATCAGTTTCATATGGCCAGGACAATTATTTTGCTTTAAGTTGCGAAGTATTTACCGACCTGTGACCTCTTTGTCTGTGCAGAACTGCACAAAGTGTAAAACTTTTGAAACTCATCAATCAAACACAACTGAGCAATTACATGACATTTAGTTTATGAACGTCAGTATGCGTACATGAAGTTTATTCATTTGCTGGTGTATCTTTGTGAAAAAATCATGTTAGTGAGATTTCGTTTTCATGTCAATAAAATATTTCAAGCAGCACTAACTTTTACAAAATATCAATGAGTAAATTAATCATTCTCGTCACTGACGCTGAATTTCGACATTTGGCATGGTTAAATAGACAGTTGGGGTCATTGCAATGAAATTCGGATTTTCTTTAATTTCGATTAAAATATTCGATACAAACTTCGAAGAAAAACATCAGCACATTAGTGCAATGGAACAAATATGACTTAGATCTAAAGCTTTTGACAAGAAGGATTTTGTATAGGTAAATTGAGAATAGTGTTTCGAAATTTTTACCCCTGGTCACTTCAATGCCCTGTCAAATTTGTTAGGATTATCTTCACCTATGACATACTAATTTGTTTACGCAGAGTGAAAATTGATTTAAAAAGTGAAATTTCATCATTATCCATTTCGTTTTTGTATTGCTAGAATGTGTCAAAGACATTCCAAATTACATGATAATTGCAGTAGAGTAAATGGAAAAAAAGGTACGCAGCTGTTCATTAAGATGGTAAAATAACATAAGTGTCAACCCGACATGAAGTGTATAAGATAGTATAAAGATTCAACTGATATGTAACCATGTAAAAAAAAACTCAATAATGTGACGGTTATTTATATATGAAATGAAAACCGGTTACATGGCATTGTTACATGCAATCAGAAGTGCATATCGCTTGGATTTCATTCATCTTCATTCATCAAGAACTGTCAAGAGATTCGATTCAACAGTCAGTCATTGATTCTGAATAATAGCCAGAGCAGTTTTTTATCAGCAAATCGTTCTGTTTTCATTTGTCCCAAAAACCCATTCTATTCTAAGCTGTCTTCGTCTACTTATTTACTACCACTTCAGACACTTTGCTTTAAGTTGTTCTTCTTCCTTAGTCAGATTACCAATTGTTTAATTTGACCAGGTAATTCGGAAGGTGATTTCCTGTTATAGCAATTTAAAAGTTTCCTATTGAATTAAGGTGTTTGCCAAAGGCAACTCAATAAATAGATCCTCTTAGACAAACTACTTTCCATAATTAAGTCACGTTTCACTTCCATTCTTGGTATTTAGTGAGTCACTATCATAATTGTAGACAAATTCATATCAGTTTCTATATCATATGATTCTGAATGAATATATCTATATATTGATATAATTATACTACAATATGCACACAATGCTTTGAGTTCAATATCATGTTTTGTAAACCTTTGTTAAATCCGAATTGTACATTTTTCAATATGGTACATTTCTAATTGTCAAACGTTTTCACAAATCAACCATAATTACAATCAGTCAATACACAACTGGCAAGTCATAAGCATGAAGCGAGGGGCCACTTCCTTACACAACCAGCGCCTACCATATTGTGATGTGGGGGTTTGGGTACAATGCACTTTAGTTACCCTGGGAGCTTTGCCAACATATTTCCTAGATGGCAAGACTAAATTTGTGATGTTTAAAGACCTGCTGTCTTTCTCTTATTGCCCTTTCTCTTCATCTGCCTCCTCATCCTTTTGATTTTTCAACTCCCTTTTGGGTGTTATTACCCACGTGCAAAATTGCTGCAAAAACGTCACACATTAATCATTCACTCCGTTCATAGCTATAGCAAATGATGTTTATACCAAATTGCCTACTTTGCTTTCTCTTTTTTATTTCAGTGGATAAACGCCAATTTATGTAGGAAAAATATCATTTATGTTTTCTCAATGATGGTCTAAATCATCAGTAGGCTTTTTGTACCTTTAGGTCAAGCTTTCGTTTTTAGACCCTAGAAAGGGAAAGATGGATAACATATATTTATAATCGATATGTCATCTGGTATCAGAGCTTAGACTTCGTCTTCATAATATAAAGCTTGTTAAAGGTTTAGAACTTATAGACTTCGTCTTCATAATACATAGCTTGTTAAAGGTTTTACGCTGCATCAATGTCAGTAAATGGTAGCTGATTGATATTGTAACATACATGGTATTAATAATTTAGGGGCTTTCTCATTTGTTCTGAAAACCATTAATGTTTAAATGTAAACATGCTCGTATGTTATGCCATTTCCTTGTCATGTTAACTATCTCTTAGCACTATTCATTTTAACTTTTTACAATGACACCCTCCAATTATTGATTTGAAACCATTACATATTCATCTGGGAAATGCAGTAAAAATGTTTCGTAAGTAAATAATATCTGGCTTAATCTTTCAAGTATTTTACTAAATATTTTAGGACTTGTAACTGACTAAACTGATGAAAATATTTCAAAATCTGTCGCATGTGTCAGGGCAGAACTACATTAAGTGACAAACAGTAACTTGGCAAGTACAAAGAGTTTGTAGAATACATTCAGTAAACTTCTGATAACAACCTGGATCCAAATTGGACTGTTTGGATGATCTCCGCTGAGAAGATATACCTGTACGAGCAAACCAGGACAATCAGTGAGGATGTCCATAGGTTATATTTCCTGAATTCTACATTATCTGACGGAACCAATCTTTCATGATCAACACAATTTGATTAATTTTATGAAAACGATTAGAATGAGATTATTCTTATGCTTTTAGTCAGTTCAATGATTTCTCCTAGGTGTCATCTCGTGTTTTGGTTTAAACAATATTATGGAAGACAGGGGTTGACGATTAAACCATGAGCTAATTGATATGTTATGAGAATGTCCATATAACATGTCCAATCCAAAACGTTGTTAATCAATCTCTATCTGCATCATTCTATTTTAAAACAGTTGTTCAGCTTTGGACTTTTGTCAGTTTATTGTTCTGTTATTTTTCTTTGAGTAAGGGATCAAAAGAACAAAATATATTGCAAAGTGTAATGGAGTGAATAATTTTACTCGAGCAGTTAATGGCAATTTACTGTCCTCCTTGATGGTAGCTGCTTCCAAAACAATTAATGTTTTTACTGTCATGGATAGGAGATTATTTGTCATTTTACTGTTTCTTCCTCAAGTCGTGGTACAGTTCAGGAAATGAATATTTAAAGTAGAATCGATCAGAACACATGAGCGCTAAGCACTTGTGACTGTTATTGCAAAAGAGTACATATGAAAATATTAATGGCTTTGTCGTTTTCATTTAGGATTTTCATCGACATTAGACTACCACTATTTGCACATTTCACTTGTGTCAACGTTAATAAGTATGAGACACTTTATGAAATAATGTTGAAATATTTCCATTGTGTTAAAGATTGTTTGAATAATTCCTAAAACATCTTGAATGTAATTACATTTCTCATTCTTTCTTTCCTCGTAAGATCTGTCTCCCTGTTCATAAACAATCGAGAGACCAGAAGTTGGAAAGTTTACAATGAAGAGAAGGTTATGAATATCAACTTCTGAAATCATGCTATGCCACGTTTTGTCACAGACTAATGATAAATAGATAGGAGGGAATAGGGTTAATCAATTCACAATAGAAAAGTGACAAAAATATAAGGTATTTGTTTTGTCGTAGATTAACTTCGTGGAATAGGATTAATAGTGACAATGGCTATATGCTGAGGTTATTAGGTCTTCAAGACGAATGTCTGAAGACCTATTGTTTTTATCGAGATTATTATTATTATTATTTTTTATTATTTGTACCGATTTTGTGAACGCTCTACAGCCTAAACGACTCAACCGAATTTCTTGAAATTTTCAGAGATTGTAGCCTGTATCTCAACTTAGATTATCCTCGAGCCAGATTTTTAAATTTAGATTTTGGTTTTGAGTTACCTCCCTTTAAAGGAAAAACTTCAAACCTCAATTTCTCGGTAACTAAGGGAGATAATTTTATAAAACTTTCACCAAAATGTGGGCAACAACATTCCCCATCGATAGCACCCTAAGCCGTTTTCGGCCGTATAAATAGATTTTTTGCTATTTTCGAAAAACTGAACATTTTGTGAAATTTCGCTGTTCTGACGGTACGCATCTTTGAAAATCTTCTCCTCACTAACTGCAATACATACAGACCAGTGTGATAGCTCGTTGGAAAGCTTATTGAGTGTGTAAAAAAGTTATCGAAACGAATTTTTAATTTTTGACCTGTTACTCGAGTTATCTGCCGTTGGAGTTCGACATTTTTTTGAAGTGTCATTTTTCGTGTTACGTTCAAAGGGGCACCACTCTGTAAGGAAATGTCAAAAATGAAATCTGTTTGATGCATTCTGTTCTACAATAATAGGTGAACAAGTTCACTACAGGTCATTATTATATAAAAGTTTATATTTAAGGAAATATGTGGACATAAAGAGATTTTGTACATTTTTCGGCGATTTGATCATTTTTCGAGGGTTATTTTACTTTGAGAATTTTAGTTTCAAAACTGTTACAGATAGAAATTTTATCGTTGATGTTTTGTGAAGCAGATGTAATGAGTGGACAGAAAAAAATATCAACAAGTCATGATAAATTGTTTTCTGTCCACGATCAGTCCTTGAAAATCACGATTTTTGGAAAATCCTAATTTTTAGCACATTTCAAAGTTCCACAGTTTCTTTATTAAGAAAGATATCTTTAAATTGATTGTATTTTTACATGCGCTATTCCCAGCACAACGTTTTCTATGTTGTACTTGATCATCAAAATGTTGATAGTTAAGGAGCTAGAAGGACCAACATGTAGTAGGGGTCTAAAAATCTTCAAATTTCAGTGCTTTCAATAAAGTTCAAAAATTCATTACTCCATTACTATTTAAGTTATCAAAACAAAACATACATCTTTGTATGTGGATAAACAAGACCAACATTGTTTCTGATATACCTGATCAGTAAAATATCAATAGTTAAAGTGCTAGGTTTCATTACATTATACAGGGGTCTGAAACAGTCAACTTTACATTACAGCGTTAAATCACATGTATCTCGAAAACGGTGACAGATAATTCAACCAAATTTTTTTCTGCTTCTAGGAATAATATTCTCTGAAGAATGATGTCATAGCTGACATTGGCCACCATGATGAATTTTTCTCAAAAATCTTTAACACTGAATATCAAGTGGAATTTGGTCATTTTGATAATGTATTAGTTACTGTTTACCTCTTAGACAAAAAAGCCATGTGAAGGTCAAACACTGTGTGAAGGTCAAACAGGAATCTTGAAGACCTAAGTACTGCCGCGGCAGTCCTAGTTGTTATGATTATTTTTATAGACATGTATACAGTATATTAATTTGAATAAAACATTTAAGTTGAATCATATTTGTTCCTGATGACAGTGATGATAAAAGAAAAGAAATCAAACATAACACATTTTGAATAGTTAGAAATCATATTCTTGATTTTATGAATTACAAATTACAAAACTTATTGTTGCTATGATTATCACTCATTTCTAGAACTTCTAGTTAATCCTCAACATCAGAATCTCAGAACCAAGGAACAGCAGGAAGAATCTCGGTAAAATTACAATCACATTATTTTCATAATAGTTTTGGAAGGAAACTCTTATCAGATTCCTTTTAAATGTCCAGGCTATTGATTGAAGTTGTAAAACATTACATTCAAAGAATATTCTTATGCCTGTTGACAGCAGAATATTTCTTATTAAAAAAATGGAAGTTAGTATCCGTACCATCACATTCTTTTCACAGTTTTCAAACATGCATTCAGTTTTGGTTCACTACTCATATCTATCATTTTACTTCAAAATATGTATATTTCTTAATAAATAACACATCAATCCGTGCAACTTCTGCATAAACTATTGTGAAGCATTTATTAACTTTACTATCTGGAAAACAGATATATGTAAAGAAACAACACTTTTCTTCCACAGTTTCGAAAGGTGTATATTTGTAATACAGTACTCAACACTATCTCTCCGAAAACAACAGATAATTAGTTGCAATAAAATGAAGGCTAACTGTGCAACGTCTGACATGAATTTTGTTGAGGTTTCCTGTCTTATGGGAGTTATATGTACATGTAGGTTATAATTGTTAATTCGGTTTCCTCCTTTCATTGACCTTTTTATCATGTAAAGCTCTGAATCTAATCTGCGTGAAGAACAACATTAGCGCAAATATTCCCATTGGATTTATTTGGGTGAAAGTACACAAATCAAAAGCGACAAAGCTCTCATAAACAGGATAAGAGGACTCCAAGATGCATATCTAAACACATAAAAAAGACACAGCTAATATCAGATTTTTATTAAAGTTTAAGTGTCATTTCTAGATGGCAATTTGGACATTTGAGATGCATTGAACTCTATAGATGTACATTTGTATCTTTGTCGTGAAAAGAAATAATTTAGCTTTTGATGTAAACAAACCGAACATATATTTTTTCCACCGATCCTGAATATTAAATATCCATTTCAAACGAGAAATTCTTGTTGAAAAATCAAGTTCTAAACATAAAAGATTTCAACAGTCAACATTTTTGCTCATATTTCAAATTTAAAACTGAACAATAATATTAAGGAGTTTAACTTAAATGTATTTTGACCCAAACATCACATTATGCTATCAAATATCTATGTTACTTTAAAAAATGTTTATCTTAATAACATGTCAAATCCCGGATATAAATACACAGTGTTCTTTTGGTGCAATTCAAAACATCACTGCTGGGGGAACATTTCTTGTGGATATAGGAAATGTTCCGACATACACTAATATGATTATGATAACAGAAGGGAGATTGTAGTTTGGTATGGAAGCTCATGCCAGACGCTCTGAAAGAGGATGAAATGGTCCTTTAGCTGACAAAGTTCTTGTTGCTATTTCCACTTTTTCAAACATCAACGTTTAGTATTTTGATAATTTAAAAGAAATCTAAATATGTTCACGCATTATCTAACAAAACAGGGAAAAGTGCTATCTGATGATGCCCTTCCAAACGGAACTTATTGGCATAGTCGTGATAACAAGTTATTTGACATAAATTCATTCTTGTTAAACCCACCACATTTAATGAACAGCCTTGGTACATGAACAGGTATGTCTTAATACGAAAACACGAATCCATCCACATAAGACCATTTGTGAACATTGTTAACAAAACTAACTTGGATTTTGAGAACACATGTGAAATAAGTCTCCAATCTTTCTTTATCGGGCACCATCTTTGTCTTCCAAAGTCAATGTTACACAACCGCAAAAAGCACTTGATAAACTCAACAGCAAAAGAAAATTACCAAATGTAATGATTCTTTTTCAATAACAAAAAGCACTAAGAAAATTGAAAGTCAGTCAAGTAACTCCACAATTCCAAAAAAATTGATAACATTGATATTTGACATAACCCAAAGTACACCCCGGGAATCTTAAGTGAGAAGGGTTTTTTCACTCTAAAAATATTAATAAAGGAAGGAAAACAATACATGAGACCTAAACATTCTAAGAAGAAGTGTGTGTACATAACAACATTGCTTGAGCAAAGATTAAATGGATAGTGTGACGTCACCGTATGGCTCTTTCAGTATTCTAGTTTAACCTAAATCGTGGTATGTTTATAAATAGGAGAATCTGAGGTTTGACTTAGGCAAGTTTTTGAAAGACGTAGTGTTCTTCAGTCAGTGACAAGGTAAATGGCCTTTATAAACGCTGTATTTCTTTAACATTTCCGTTTTGCCTGCCATTTAGCATTTGCAAGTGATCAAAGTTTATTGGTTAATGTTGGACCATTGATGAATCGAATAGCTTTGATTTAACTTGTCTTTGGACTCACTGTAAGTACGTACATAACCGTTCGTACAATACACACCTTTTGCATTTTGACGTTCATGACGCCATCTAAAAAAGGTGTTGACTATGGTTTAATGCAAGCGGATATAAGTCATACGATTAAAATATATTTGTTTTTGCTGTTTTTGGGTTGATATATTGCATATTGTATGTATTATAAAAAACAGAATATCTATACAATTTTAGGAACTATGTCAATTCTTTAAACGTTGGTATCAATGGACAGTAGTTGTCAACTTAAAGGTTTCTCTTTTGTGGTCTGATTTTTTTGGGTATGTAGGTGTTTATAATACAGTGATGATCTATTAAAAGCATTTGTTTGACATTTGTTTTTTTGTGACCTGGCATCAATTGCAAGGACAAGGAAAATATCACCTTGAAGCATTTTCTCCAATAATGCTTCAACATTTGTTCTTTACAATTAAGAAAACACACATTTCTCATCACTTTTCTGATTGAAATGATTCAATTTTATGATGTCATCATCCACAAAACTTGTTAGTCACCAGAAACTTATTAAGAAGTAAGAAACAATTATATGTCATTTGACTGGTTCATCAAGATCTGTGATAGAACGTTATAAAGATCGGACGCGTTATTCAGGTCTGTATTCTATTCAATGAAGGAGAAATACAAAAAATTGCCAACAGCAAAATATTTTGACCCCAAAGTTTCCTTCTGTTCTATTCTGTCTTCGTCAATTTAGCTTATTAAAGACCAATTCAGACATTTTGCTCTAAGGTATTCTCCTGTCTGTTGTTTAAAGGGGCAGTAGCACGTTTTTGGGGGGAATATAAGGTGATGTCAGGAAAATGAAAATAAACGGTTCCAATTGAAAGATAATGTATTAAAACTAAATGAAGAAGTAATAATTCAAATATCTTACGTAAAATTCAGCCATGCGATTTATTTTTCTTACAAAAATGAATTAAAGGTGTTCACACAAAAATGGCCGCCAATGGATTTTATGTGAAGCCTCATACTTTGTCCTCTGACTATGGGTGATGGGCTTGTGTAATGAGATTGTTGATACTGTCAATATGATACATTTAGCATTTACTTACAATTATAAATGAAATATTTAAAATGTAAAATTATCAAAAAACGTGCTACTGCCCCTTTAAAGGTGTGCGGGAGGCCAATAATGAATTGTTTATCCATTCGATTTACTTATTTGAAAATATCTTGTTTACGCAATTAAAATATGCTTATTTAATTAAGGTGTTTGCCAAAGCCAACTTCGTAAATGATTCTGTTCATCAAAATATTCTTCATTAACATTTCACGTTCATATTCAATCTTATTAATTCAAGAGTAACGATTAGAATTTTGGTCAAATGTTACACAAATTTACATTTTTCATTATGTTGCTAAAAAACCATGTTCACAGATGTTTGACATAAATGAACCACCAAGAGTATCAAGCATAATACACATGACACATTTGTTTATATTATCAAAGAGGTGCCATCTTCCTACATGACGAAATCTAAGCTATTTTTCAAAACATAAAGGGTGCAAATATCTATGACCTTCAACACAAGCTGTAAACCTTATCATAACTTTCAATACTGCTTTCCAGCCGAGTGTTGCTTAACTAGATTTTCTTTTCCTGTACAAAAGGTTGTAATTTGACACATTCTTATTCTATCGTTGAGTTTTGATTTATGTTGACGTGTGTGGAGGTGTAACAAATTCATTGCAATAGCACCAACTTTTTTCTCTCGCTCGTGAATTTTGAGTTTGGAAGTTCGGTGGATTGTACAAGTGGAATTGTAAGCAAATACTAGTTCCTCTTGTTTTACAGAGGTGAACACCTGGATTAAACATGCCATTTTATAAATGGAACGCGTGAACAGAATGTTAACATTAACAAACGAAGACATTGATAGCATGAGACCACGGTACCATTTACATAAAAAACATACTTGGTTATCTTCAATTGCAATGGTGTACCTGTGGTGACAAATTTATGCAATAGGTTAACATTAGAACATTGACTGTCAAAGATAGAATACAATGTGTAAATATTCATTTGCACATTGAATAGAATAGTTTTGTATTTAAAAACTTTTCTTTCCCTACATGATTAAAACTTTATGCACATAATAGCTGGCGACTTTGTATCATTTAGGTTACGCCGGTTCTTCAATTGCTGATTTAATAAAGTGTGAGAGGTTCATAACATCTTTATTATTCATTTTTTTAAACTTTAAAATATAGCGCCAGTGAGTCTAAATCGATTCAAAATTTAACCAAGATTAGATTTAAGATGAACAAATTCCATTTGATACACTTGATTAATAAAAATTTCATCACTTGATGAAAAAATATATAGTTCTTTAAGTAATAACTTTCAATAAATATATGTTTAATCCAATAATTTTGATCATCAAGCTTAAGTGCATGTTTAAAAAACACTTACACAATCTACTTCTTGATTTGTAAGCGTTACATATTTTCAAGTGCACATCTGAAAACAATATTTAAATTTAATTTCCCCTCGATCATATAGTAATGACCTGGTAATATAAACTATCCTTTCTAATGATCCGTTTGCTATCTTCAGAGTTGACTTTATTAGTAATAATGCACGCTTTTTAAAACACATGAGAATAGAGAAGCAGTAAAACCACATCACCAATGTGAAAGGGAGAGAGTAATAACATCTTCTCAGGCAATCTATTTTATAGTAACCTTTACAAGAGAGCCGTTTTAACAGACAATGAATCATGGATAACCTTATAAACAATTTAGAAAAGCATTGACAGTGACATGTTTTAGAATCACTCTTATATTGTACACCCCTTATCATAACAAAATCTTTAAATCAATCATGCCATATCACCGTAACACCATCAATGTTTTGATTTTAACAATTATATTTCATTAAGGAAACACTATCACATAAGGAAAACATCTCTAATTAAGGCATTATTAAACCAGTGATTGGCTCAATCGCTAAGCTTGAACAAGACAGGTGTTTAAAGACTGGTAACTGAAAGAACTCATAAAGGTATTTCAAGACCTTTGTGTAAGGACAGAAACTACAGTGAATCTGAACTTTAAATATATTCTAAAAGTCATTAATGTATAAATAATTTTTGTAATGGCACATGAATGTTAGGATTTTCCCCTGTCATTTTACTACAAGCATCTTATGAAACGAAATGTTAAGTGACAAATCATCGCTATTTACCATATCACTCAAAATTTCTTGATTTGTAACCATTACATATTAATCAGAAAAAAGTTGCTAAAATGTTTCTGCAAGCAGGTAATATTATAACTAATTCAGCTGGTGAAATCTTTCAGCTTGAAAAGTATTGATATGTATTTAAACACTGGTAACTGATAAATATATTTCAAGAGTTCTGACATGTGTCAGTGCAGAATCTGCACAAAGTGTCAGTCTCTGACACCTCATCAATCAACCAGCAACACTGCAAATACAATATGCAGAGTCAACACTGTGTCATGTCTACAAACAAAATGCAGAGCCTCTTTACTACTTTCAATCCTTTCCGATAGAAACTGGAACAGACATACACATCCCTGCCTCGCTTTTTAACAAGCAATTCATCGGGAAAGCATTTGGTGTAAATATTTTTCGTAATTTAACACGGAAAAGTGTGAAGTAGGGTAAAACCCTCTAGTCAATCTTATGGGAAATTTGATATTCAATCCTTCTTAAGTTCAGAGGTTACAGAAATGTAACAGACTTACATTTTCGTAGGCTTTCATCTTACGACAGATAGAATATTAATATAAATGCATACAGTCCATTGGATTATTGATTTGAAAATGTTAAATTTACGGAATGAAAGATCTGATTGACAAGATTTCTATATTGAGGAACCAATCATTGCAACTTTTGCATTTGTCTTTACCTATGTTGGTTGACTTGTTTTCAAACAGTCGCCGCATGTAATATGTAGTAGATTTAATGATTTTGAACTGTGCTTGGAACAATACTTCTACTGAAAAGAACTGCGGATTCAACAGACACTTTTGTATCTTATCTGTTCCTTCATCGCAAAGACACCAAGACAATAAATATCGAGTGACAAGGAAAACAGATGATATTTCCCGAGTTAGAACTCATCAGATAGATCCAATGTCTCCTGATCTTCACATCTTGATTAGATTTATGAGATATTTGAGAAGGGAGAGAATGGTTTCATTAAATTCTGTCTGCTCCAAGCTCACAATTCTAGACAGTAAACAGTTTATCGAGTCAAGTTGTTTAAGGCAAGTGATTTAGATAACACTCAATCTACTTTAAACGTTACGATATAATGTTATCAATGTAATGTTGCTTTATAAACCCTTATGTGCATCAAATACTACATAAGCTGTCTGTTTACGTTTCTAGAGTTTCGGGATCAAAATGATATTTGAAATCTCTAAAAGAGCGAATTATTTCACATGAGCTGTTGAGTGCGTACTAATGGCAATTCCCTGTCTCCCTTTATCACCGCTCTGAAACAATTCACACAATAACTGTTGCTGATAGGAGATCATCTCGTGAGTCTCGGGTAAAATACGGTCGCACGGATCACAACATAAAACACATTCACTTAGCATTAACGACTAGTTAATGCAAAATAATAAACAATTCTATAATTGAATTGATAGATGTTGATGGCCAGGTCAGATTGGGTAATATATTTATCAACATATGAGTAACTATGATAACATATGAAGTTTTTGTTTTGTCAATTTTCATATAAGTTATCTGGTAATTGACATATGTCACATTTAGATCATAGAAAGTATGTTGAAACATTTTGTGTGTGTTCTAGAGCTGTATTCAAATTGTATAACCTCACGTTGAAGAAGTTGCAGGACTATAATGAAAAGTCAATGTGGTTATTTACTGGCGCTTCGTTTTACATACTATACATGGAGGGATGGGGAATGTATCATTTTCCCAAGAGCTATAATAGTTGCGTAATGAACGAGCCTTAGCTATCAGTCCTTCCCCTTTGTGTAATTTTTCGTATTGCTCATATATATTCAATGGTTTAACCATGTACATGTTAATACAAGACAATGATATGGATGTCAACGATTCTGGGTTACATGTAGTTCTTGCTCTAGGTGAAGAAGGGACACGAACTAGCCCAGAGTGAAATAAATAAAGAAGTTGACATCATTGTCTTGTATTACTACCCAACTTCTTAATTCCCTTGAAGAATTTCATGTACATTTTGCTTTTTTACAGAAGGTATCATTCAGCCAGAACAATCGTTCTGTTTATTTACCCAGCTCTGACCTCGGTTAAACTGCACAAAGTGTCAATCTTTGGAACCTGAACAATCAAACAGCACCTGAGCAAATACATGAGATTGAGTTAATGAACGTCGGTTTACAGCTGCGTAGCTGAAGTATGTTAATTTGCTTGTGTAACTTTTTGGAAAAATCATGTTATTTGGGTTTCGTTTTGATTCAAGGAGCATTTATATTCCGCTATTGTCCATGTGTAAATAACCATTTCCAAACACTATTTTGGGATCGTCTCGTCAATGATGCTGAATTTTTACATTTAGCATGGTTAAATAGACAGATTGGGTCATAGCAGTGATATTCAGATTTTCTTTAATTTCGATTAAAATTATCCATATTAACTTCGTAGAAAAACATCAGCACATTAGTGCAAAGAAATATATGATTTTAGATCTTAAGCTTTTGGTATAAAGGAATTTGTAGGTAAAATAAATATTACAATGTAGTGTATTAAAATTTTTTACTTCTGGTCACATCAATGCCCTGCCAAATGTGTTACGGTTATCTGTCAGATATGAGATTCTAATATGTTCAAGCAGACTGAAAACAAATTGTCTATACAATTGTCTATAACAAAACTTGTTAGTCATCAGAAACTTATTAAGAAGTAAGAAACAATTATATGTCATTTGACTGGTTCATCAAGATCTGTGGTAGAAATATAAAAAGAGATCTGACGCGTTATTCAGGTCTGCATTCTAGTCAATGAAGGAGAAATACAAAACTTTGCCAACAGCAAAAGATTTTGACCCCAAAGTTTCCTTCTGTTCTATTCTGTCTTCGTCAATTTAGCTTATTAAAGACCAATTCAGACATTTTGCTCTAAGGTATTCTCCTGTCTGTGGTTTAAAGGTGTGCGGGAGGCCAATAATGAATTGTTTATCCATTTGATTTACTTAGTTGAAAATATCCTGTTTACGCAATTAAAATATGCCTATTTAATTAAGGTGTTTGCCAAAGGCAACTTCGTAAATGATTCTGTTCATCAAAATACTATTCATTAACTTTTCACGTTCATATTCATTCTTATTAATTCAAGAGTAACGATTAGAATTGTTGACAAATGTTCCACAAATTTACATTTGTCATTATGTTGCTAAAAAAACATGTTCACAGATGTTTGTCATAAATGAACCATCAACACTATCAAGCATAATGCACATGGCACATTTGTTAATATTATCAAAGAGGTGTCATCGTCCTACATAACGAAAACTAAGCTATGTTTCAAAACATAAAGGGTGCAAATATTTATGACCTTCAACACAATCTGTAAACCTTATCATAACTGTTCAATACTGCTTTCCAGCCAAATGGTGCTTAACTATATTTTCTTTTTCTGTACAAAAGGTTGTAATTTGACACAGACTTATCGCACATTCTTATTGGGGAAGTTGAGTTTGGATTTATTTTGACGTTTGTGGAAGTGTAACAAATACATTGCTACATCATGTGCAGAACATCAACTTTTCTCCTTCGCTTGTGAATTTTGAGTTTGGAAGTTCGGTGGATTGTACAAGTGTAATTGTAAGCAAACACTAGTTCCTTGTTTTGCAGAGGTGAACACCTGGATTAAACATACCATTTTTTAAATGGAACACGTGAACAGAATGATAACATTAGCAAACGAAGACATAGATAGCATTTACATAAAAAACATACTTGGTCATCTTCAATTGCAATGGTGTACGTGTAGTGACAGTTACAATTCATGTAATAGATTAACATTAGAACATTGACTGCCAACGATAGAATACAATGTGTAAATATTCATTTGCACATTGAATAGAATAGTTTTGTATTTAAAAACTTGTCTTTCCCTACTTGATTAAAACTTTATGCACATCATTGCTGGCGACTTTGTATCATTAAGGTTACGTCGGTTCTTCCATTGCTGATTTAATTATGTGTGAGGGGTTCATACCATCTTTATTATTCTTTTTTTAAACTTTGAAATAGAACGCCAGCGAGTCTAAATCGATTCAAATTTAAACAAGATTGGATTTAAGATGAACAAATTCCATTCGATACACTTGATTTATTAAAATTTCATCACTTGATGAAAAAATAGTTCTTAAGTAATAACTTTAAACAAATATATTTTTAATCCAATAATTTTGATTATCAAGGGCATGTCTAAAATCACTCACACAATCCACTTCTTGATTTGTAACCGTTACATATTTTCAAGTGCATATCTGAAAAAATGTTCAGATTAAATTTTTCCTCGATCATATGATAGTGACCTGGTAAAATAGACTCTCCTTTCTAATGATTCGTTTGCTTTCTTCCCTGAGTTGACTTTAATACAATTTAACAGTAATAATGCACGCTTTTCCAAACACATGAGAATAGAGAAGCAGTAAAACCACCAATGTGAAAGGGAGAATGTAATAGCATCTTCTCAGGCAATCTATTTTATAGTAACCTTTAGAAGAGAGCCGTTTTAACAGACAATGAATCATGGATAACTTTATAAACAATTTAGACAAGCACTGACAGTGACATGTTTTAGAATTACTCTTATCTTGTACACCCCTTATCATAAAAGAAATCTTAAAATTAATCATGCCATATCACCGTAACACTATCAACGTTTTGATTTTAACAATTATATTTCATTAAGGAAACACAATCCCACAAGGAAAATATCCTTACATAATGCAATATTAAACCAGCGATTGGCTCAACCGCTAAGCTTGAACAAGACTGGTGTTTAAAGATTGGTAACTGAAAGAACTCATAAAGATGTTTCAAGACATTTGATATGTGTCAGTGCAGAAACTAGAGTGAAACTAACTTTAAACTTATTCTTAAAGTCATTTATGTTGAAATGTTGTTTCATAATGACACTTTATCATAGGACTTTTCACTGTTTTGTTACCACACGTATCTAATGAGACTAAATGTAGAAAAGACCAATCAACTTTGTTTTACCATTACACTCTTTTGATTTGTAACCATTAACCATTGTCAGGAAATACAGTAAACATGTCTATTCAGCAGATACTATTATAACTGATTCAGCTGGCACAATCTTTCAGCTTTAAAAGGACATATATTTAAAGACTGGTAACTGATTAACTGATAAATATATTTCAAGAGTTCTGACATGTTTCAGTGCAGAATCTGCGAAAAGTGTCAATCTCTGACACCTCATCAATCAACCAGCAACTCGGCAAATACAATATGCAGAGTCTGTGGAATACTGTGTAATGTCTACAAACAAAATGCAGAGCTTCTTTACTACTTTCAATCCTTTCTGATAAAATGGGAACAGACATACACATTCTTGCCTCGCATATCAACAAGCAATCCATCAGGAAAGCATTTGGTGTAAATATTTTTCGTAATTTAACACGGAAAAGTGTGAAGTAGGGTAAAACCCTCTAGTCAATCTTATAGGAAATTTGATATTCAATCTGTCTTAAGTTCAGAGGTTACAGAAATGTAACAGACTTACATTGTCGAAGGCGTTCATCTTAGGACAGATAGAATATTAAATGCTTACAGTCCATTGGATTATTGATTTGAAAATGTTGAATTGACGGGATGAAAGATCTGATTGATAAGCGTTTTCTATATTGAGGAACCAATCATTGCAACTTTTGCATATATCTTTACCTATGTTGGTTGACTTGTTTTCAAACAGTCACATGTAATATGTAGTAGATTAAATGATTTTGAACTGTGCTTGGAACATTACTTCTACTGAAAAGAAAAGCGGATTCAACAGACACTTTTGTATCTTATCTGTTCCTTCGAATTCATCGCAAAGACACCAAGACAATAACTATCGAGTAACAAGGAATAACAGATGATATTTCCCGAGTTAGAACTCATCAGATAGATCCAATGTCTCCTGATATTCACATCTTGATTAGATTTATGAGATATTTGAGAAGGGAGAGAATGGTTTCATTAAATTCTGTCTGCTTCAAGCTCACAATCCTAGACAGTAAACAGTTTATCGAGTCAAATTGTTTAAGGCAAGTGATTTAGATAACACTCAATCTACTTTAAACAATATAATGTTAAATGTAACAGTTGCTTCATAAACCCTTATGTGCATCAAATACTACATAAGCTACATGTTCAGCCATTTGTCAAGTCAAAGGTCTGTTAACGTTTCTAGAGTTTCGGGATCAAAATGATATTTGAAATCTCTAAGAGAGCGAATTATTTCACATGAGCAGTTGAGTGCGTACTAATGGCAATTTCCTGTTTTTCTCCCTTGATCGCCGCTCTGAAACAATTCACACAATAACTGTCGCTGATAGGAGATCTGTCAATGACCTCTGTTTTGTCTCTCAGTAATGGTAAAGTGAGAGTACGGGGAAATACGGTCGCACGGATCACAACATAAAACACATTCACTTAGAATTAACGACTAGTTAATGAAAAATAATAAACAATTCGATAATTGAATTAATAGACGTTGATGGCTAGGTCAGATTTGGTAATATATTTATCAACATATGAGTAGCTATGATTACATATGAAGTTTTTGTTTTGTCAATTTTCATATAAGTTATCTGGTAATTGACATATGTCACATTTAGATCATAGAAATTATTTTGAAACATTTTGTGTGTGTTCTAGAGCTGTATTCAAAATGGTTTAACCTCACGTTGAAGAAATTTGAGGCAAACATTTCCATCTGCTGATCCATGTCTTTGTAGTTGAATGATTAAGGTATTTCAGCCAACGCCACTGTCTGCATACCACGACTATAATGAAAAGTCAATGTGGTCATTTACTGACGCTTCGTTTTACATACTATAAATGGAGGGATGGGGAATATATCATTTTCCCCCGAGCTATATTAATTGCGTAATGACCGAGCCTTAGCTATCAGTGATTCCCCTTTGTGTAATTTTTCGTATTGCCCATATATATTCCATGGTTTAACCATGTACATTTTAATACAAGACAATGATAATGATGTCAACGATTCTGGGTTAGTTCTAGCTCTAGGTGAAGAAGGGACAAGAACTAGCCCAGAGTCGTCGTGTGAAATAAATAAAGAAGTCGACATCCATATCATTGTCATGAATTACTACCCAACTTCTTAATGCCCTTGAAGAATTTCATGTACATTTTGGTTTTTACAGAAGGCATCATTCAGCCAGAACAATCTGTTTATTTCTCGAGCTCTGACCTCGTTTAAACTGCACAAAGTGTCAATCTTTGGAACCTCATCAATCAACCAGCACCTGATCAATACATGAGGTTGAGTTAATGAACGTCAGTATACAGCTGCGTAGCTGAAGTATGTTAATGTGCTTGTGTATCTTTGTGGGAAAATCATGTAATTTGGGTAATTTGATAATTTGATTCAAGGAGCACTAACATTCCGCTGTTGTTCATGTGTAAAATAACCATTTCCAAACAATATTTTGGGATCGTCTCGTCACTAATTCTGAATTTCGACATTTGGCATGGTTAACTAGACAGATTTGGGTCATTGCAGTGATTAATTCGATTAAAATTATCCATATAAACTTCGAAGAAAAACATCAGCACATTAGTACAAAGGAACAAGAATGACTTTAGATCTAAAGCTTTTGATATGAAGGACTTTGTAGATAAAATATAAAATACAATGTAGTGTTTTCGAATTTTTTATCTCTGGTCACTTCAATGCCCTGCCAAATCTTTTATGGTTATCTGTCAGATATGAAAAACTTATATGTTTACGCAGACTGAATTTTAATTCATGAAGTGAAATTACAACTTAATAAATTTGTTTTTTACATTGATAGAATGCTTCAAAGACATTCCAAATTATGTTTATGAATATTATGAATTATTAAATATTACAGCCCAACATATTTGACGCCGTTATCTTTTGTAAACAAAATATCGCCGAAATAAATTTGAAATGTTTGTATCTATAGCTAAAGTCTTTTAAAACTTCTCGAACAGAATGTTGTTTGAAGCCAAAAAAACATATTTTATATATTTTTTGAATAAACATTCGATATTGTTGAAGTTAACGAAGTATAAAATGTAAAAAAACAACGCATTTGATGTCGATATCTTTTATAAACGATACATTTCATCAAAACCGAAAATATTTAAAATATTTGAATTTAGCATAATCCCCTCGGAACGAATGTTGTCTAAAGCCATGATGATCATGACAAAAATATATAGAATGTCCCAGGTTTTCAGGAACATTTGGAAAAAGCTGTATAACCAAGTACCTGCTATCATTTTAACCTTTATAAAAACATCCTAAATGCGAGAAGCCTGAGAAGGTACATGTTTTCCTCATTTTATTTTGTCAGTGATTAAAGTGATTCATTGAAATCTCATTCAGTGTCACAATGATGTATGACTTTTCTTCCACTTTTTCAAGATATTGATTTTTAAATTTCAATTAAGGTCATTTATTTCTATCAATCAAAAAGGTTTTCTAACTAAGATTGGAATGGAATTAATTAAATAAATGAAGTAATCACTATTTAGGCATCGCACTTGATAAACCATCATCAGTTTATCTATTGATTGGGATGCAGGTAACTTACACACAGAGATGTTTTAGAACAATTATTTATCTGTGAATAATTTAATTTGTAATGTCATCAATTCTGGAAATTGTGTCACTTTCACCATTTCTAAACAAATAACTTTAAGATATTACGTTTGCATATTTTTTACATCGTACTGACAATACATGTATGATTTATGTTAACGATTCTGGCATTCCCAAAAAGAAGTAAAGGGGTTTTCTTCTTACTGTCATACTTTCGTTATTAACCATTGATGTTATCAATTGAAAAGGTGGCAAAATAGTCACTACTGGTTCACATTATGATATAAGTGATTTTCTAACCAAAACAGTAAAGCTCTGACCTGCATAGCGTGATTTTATTTCCGCTTCTATATTCTCAATTTTGAGTGATAAAGTTCACTAAAATCTCTCAGTGATATATTATTGCCAAGCAGTGTTAATATAGCTTGTCAAATGGCTACGAAGCCTCCACTACTGTTTTCGAGTTTATCATTTCGTGTTTGTGCTTCCTTGTCGTAACTGCATTTAATTTACTTCACGAACTTAAACCATGTTTGCAAAATAATTTGACGTATTGCTTGCTTCATATATCGTCTATTATTTCCTTTGTCGGGAGAAATAAAATGGTTTATAATGCTGTAAGTTGTTCGATTTTAGCTTTCACGTGGGAATTACATCGCTCACTGTCACACAAAATATCTGCATAATAAATCCTTTGTTTTTCTTCGTGATTGATCATTGGATAAAAAAAACATAATCAATCCATTTCCATAAAAAAAAACCCTGATCAATAAGTTCTAAATCAATATTTAACACAAACGAAAGGGCTAATTGTATCATCTCTTCCGTATCATCGTACAAGCTGCAATCGTGATTAAAATGTTGTTAAAAAAACGTACACACTTACAGTTTATTTGACTATTTTTGCAATTTTTGATGCAGTAACTTTTAACGAGAGTGTCACCCTTCTCAAAATGTTTAGATATTTTTGTAAATCAGTAATAAGCATTTAATGATGAGAAACACTCCCGAGTTAGTGGTGTTTTGCTCTTACCTGCTTGATAACAGAAATATATTTTGTATTTTTCATCATAACAACTTATGTAATGCCATCAAAAGATGTAATGTATAAAATTATTTGTAAATTATTTGACGTTTCATAAATTGTGTTATTATTGGTGTCATTCAATAGATATTGTTTAAGTTGAGTGGTAAGTTTAATCACCTTCTTTATTTGTGAGAGAACCTATTTATTTGGACTTACTATCTTACCTAATAATTACCCCTTATATTTTTTTTATTGGCAATTAAGACTTTGTTGTTTAACCTGTGAATGGTGTTTCTTATTAAATTTCCATATTGATTTCTTTCATTTCCCCTACTAAGAGTAAATGATCATTGTTGTTCATTTCAGTTCATGGTTCATGTGTACAAAGATAATATTGCACTTATACCATACTAATTTTATCCCTAGTGACATCTTGAAATCAGTTTTGAAACTTACTGTGGCAGATGAGACCATCTGGTTTTCATCCCAAGTTGGAATTCCCTTACAAAAAATATTGAAATCGCATAGAGGATTCAATACCTTCATGATGTTAACAAACATGATTCCACGTTACAATCTGAGATACATTAGTATCATTTTGATGTTCACATAAGATTTCGTTTGATAAAATGACATTACAGCAGCTTCAGAATGTTCATAGGCTGTTTTGATCTGTATCTGATGTTATCTAAACATTTTACAGAAGCCTTTTATGGTATTTTATAGTTGATCAATTTAATGTTAACGTGGCAGAAAAGACATGAAAACCCGATCAGTGTGCAATATGAATTGATTGATGTGATCGTTTTATTGGCAGGCAATATGTCTTTGGTAATGTGCTTTAAAGGGGCAGTAGCACGTTTTTAGGGGGAATATAAGGTGATGTCAGGAAAATGAAAATTAATGGTTCCAATTGAAAGACAATGTATTTAAACTAAATGGAGCAGTAATAATTCAAATATTTAACGTAAAGTTTAGCCATGCGATTCCTTTTTCTTACAGAAAATGAATTAAAGGTGTTCACACAAAAATGGCCGCCTATGTATTGTATGTGAATCTTCATACTTTGTCCTCCGACTATGGATGATTGACTTGTGTAATGACATTTTTGACACTGTCAAAATAATACATTTAACATTAACTTACAATTATGACCGAAAATTTTAAAATATAAAATTGTCAAAAAACGTGCTACTGCCCCTTTAATCTATTGCATATAAGGAACAAATATTCTTTAGAAAAGTATTCTTTATTAAAAGTACACCACTTAAGCCCTTGAACACTTAAAACTTGTTTGTGAAATAAATAAGAAAATCCAGGTTTCTCTACATTCACAGCTTTAAACATGATTTAAGTGCTTACTAATCTTTGAAGACTAAATGGCTTCCAAAATAGCGGCACTCTTAACTCAATTAGCCTTTCAATTGCAGTAGTGAGGGGTCTTGAGGTAGGTAGGTAGGTAGGTGGAATTTAAGGGCGACGTTGGGCCAACAAATGACCTATATGCGCCCGGCATTAAAGGGGATTAAAAGATTAGAAAATAATTATACAAGAGGTTAAAAAAAAGAGAATTTCATTAAGATTATCTCCCTTATAAAGGAATTGTAGAAATTTGGTAACTTCATTCTAATCAACAGTCATGTAACTCAAAGGAATGATTAAGAAATTTCTACCGTCCACCTCAGAACTTCCTTCGCTGAGACAACAGAACAGAGAAGAGATCCGACTTGACAGGTTATCAATTTTAAGTCACTGTCACTATCACTGTCGCATTGTGAAATATCCCTATACATTTTATTTTTTATTTCATTCTTTCTAATTCTTAATTCTAACAATTATGTCTTGTCCGGTTTGTCATCATTATATGATTGAAATAACATGATTGTATAACATGTTAAATACCAAAGAAGAGGGTATTCTAAATTGAAGAACGTGTCCCTAATCACATTCATTATGAATATAACATGCTTAAACCAAATATTCCGTTTCTCACTGTTCTCTGAGATAAGACTCAATCAAATGGTAAAATGCAGATTTTGGGGAAAAGAATCTCAACATCACAAAAAAAGCTGCGGTTCAACATCACTTCTGACATGAAAAGTTATTTTGCATCACAAACATTTGTTATAGATCTGAAGATGTATGTTTTAATAATATGTTAAAGAGACCTTTAGAAACTTATTTTCGCCATCAAATTTATACACGTTCTGACCACAAGCTTGAAAGAAAGAAAAGGAACACGATATGAACGTTTTCGTCGCATTCATCTCAATATTCATATGAATATTTACAAAAGATTCAAAGGGACTTGGGCGTGTTAATTGATTGGTATGACAGAATGTCCAACACATCTAAAAAACAATCGTCATTTTATATATCACCGCGCATGGTATTGAAAGAAATTTAATAAGTAGAAATTCCAGTTTAACGTAGAATTATATATAATCTTTTTACCGAAAAACAGAAACTAAGTTTGTATAAACAATAATAATTTACTGCACAGAAAATATCCCTCCTCAAGGGCATCATTTGAGATGGCATCTTTTATCAAAAGAGATATCGCATTGAATTTACCTTTTTTTAATGAGAAACGTTCGCCAGTTATACAAGTTTAACTTCCAACAGGTTACATATTTGTGAACAAAGACATTATGCTATTTATTTCTAAAATATTGTACATGTTATGTTTTCAATGACATTATGTAAATATGGATTAAAAACACTTGAAAAATTACAATAAGGACTTTCTAAAGATGTCTTTTAGTTCGCAAATATGTGATGTGGTTTGCTGCAAATTATACCAACTTCTTTACAAAGATTCCTTCACTTCACACCCACCATGTAATGAGTGAGTGTTTAGCGTGTTGTCAGAACTTTTTCAGCTATTAAACACGTGGATGTTGCCATCCAAAAGAGAGTAGACAGATCAGGGAGAAAGAGATTGAAAGGATGAGAGAAAAGACGGAAAGAAAGGCACAGTGAGAGACAGAAAGCAGGTTTTAGAAGGACTCACATTTGGTCTGGCTTCTACCCGTCGCAAGCACGCTCCGGCTGGCATACATTGTAGCTCTCTGGGTCGCCGAAGCACACCGACCACCACACCACGATAAGGTAACGAGTCCAAGGGTGGCCCATGTAATAAGGTCTGTTTCAATTCCAAAGAGCCATAGGACGCTGTTTACTTCAATTTACACCAACTGTGTGATGATTTCTTCTTCAGTTTACACCAATCACGTGATGAAGTTTGCTTCAATTAGGAGATAAACCTAGTGTGTTTGAAAATCAGAGACATGTCATACTGTTTCAATACGGTTTCAATTTAGAATTTACTCGCTATCAATCCTGAATAACATGTCTCTGATTTTCAAACACACTAGGTGAACTCTTTGTCTAAGCGAATTGCACTTTGTAAAATGTCCTAACTTCCGGCAAAAAAAATGATCTCGTCTGTGTCGGGGGTTTTGCCCTTGGTATTTGAAAAAAAATTAGCTGTCAGCAAAGGTAAATCTATCACTGCGTGTCGATCAATTAACACAGCTATTGATCTCGTACTGTTTAAAACGGGTGATTCAATTACTTGTTGACTATATAGGCTGAGACATCCCATATTAATCAAATAGATGATTCTTACCGAAACAACTATGACGTTGTCAAGGATTATGACGTCATAAGCTCTCACATAAATGACGTCAATGTATTGTTGCCGTATTCGAAGGAAGCCTACTTCTTGTGGCGCTGATGGACCAACTTCATATTTTGAATAAAATACTTTATCTACCTCAAACGATTTGGTATTCACCCGTAAACACACGAAAATGAAACATGTTAAATAACTTTTTAAAAGTTTTAATCTCAGTAAAAAGCAGAATACAAGCTCTGAAATTTCCATTCGGGTGTATCAGTGCGCAGCGAAGCGGCCTCAAATCAGAGGACGTTCAATACCAAAATGGTCACGTTTGATTTTCCAGGAGAACCAATCAGAATCAAATATTCATCACATTCATGGTAGAATTTACATTAACCATTTCATAAGGAATTTCACCAAGCATGTGATGGAGTGTTCTTCAGTTCATACCAACTATGTGATGGAGTGTTCTTCAGTTCATACCAACAATGTGATGGAGTATTCTTCAGTTCATACCAACTATGTGATGGAGTGTTCTTCAGTTCATACCAACAATGTGGTGAGACCTGCTCTTGAGATGGAGCCAAGGTATTCTAATATGAACTTCTTTTAATTTCTCCTTGCAAAATACTCGCACTGTCCTGAAATTGAGGAACGAATTGATAAACGTGTGTCTGAAATAAATAAAGACAGATTTGACAAAAATTGCCGTAAATGCCCCATTTCGCTGTCCAATAAACATGAAATAGGGTTATCGATAGCATTAACCTATATGTAAACGAAGAATGAAATGTGTGTCAGAGGAGAGAAAGCATGTTGGTTTGATCCAATAATGAGTGTTCAAGTGCTGAAACGTGATATTTAAAAAATGTTACATAAGTTTATTGTTCGATATTATTATTTTGATGACGTTTTTAATCAAGTCTCATTTCAGAATCTTATGTTGTCTGGATCACAGAACGTAACATAATTTACTTCAATAATATTATAATTTTATTTTCAAATGTACTTCATGGACGTCAAAAGATAACTGACCCAACATATCTTCATCTGATATAACTTCATATTGATACAAATCTAAAGTGTGTTTTAAACTAACATATAGGTTTTTAATATTCAATGACTTATTTTACAAAGAAACATAAAATACATCTGGGGTTTTCGATACTTACGAGAAAGTAGTTAAAATGAGGTTATCTTAAATGTCTCTATATTCATGCATCTTCCTGTAAAAGACTTACCTCTTCAATATCACAACGATCTTATTCCCCACCACAATGATCCTCTTTATTCCCTGGTGAAGTTTCAAACTTCTCGGCAGAAATTGCTGGTGTCTCCACGAAGCGACACGAATCTTACCAAGCTGTAGGATGTCTGTCCTAGCGTTCGTGTAGTACAGCTTGCCGTCTTGTGAATATATAATAGATACAGTTAAGTTAAGTAATATGTACTGAATGTCTGTCCGTAAGGTGTCTATCCTAGCGTTCGTGTAGTAGAGCTTGCCGTCTTGTGAATATATAATAGATACAGTTAATATGAGTAATATGTACTGAATGTCTGTCCGTAAGGTGTCTGTCCAAGCGTTCGTGTAGTAGAGCTTGCCGTCTTGTGAATATGTAAAAGATACAGTTAAGTTAAGTAATATGTACTGAATGTCTGTCCGTAAGGTGTCTGTCCTAACGTTCGTGTAGTAGAGCTTACCGTCTTGTGAATATATAATAGATACAGTTAATATGAGGAATATGTACTGAATGTCAGTCCGTAAGGTGTCTGTCCTAGCGTTCGTGTAGTAGAGCTTACCGTTTTGTGAATATATAAAAATATACAGTTAATTCGAGTAATATGTACTGAAATCAAGATAGCTTTAAGGTTCCTGAAGTCATACATGGATTGAGATTCAGAATGAATGAGGATTAATGTAGACTGGAAGCGGGCTCGTTTTCCTCATAGAATACCTTCTTTTACCTGCAACCAGTGTTGACACTTCAATTACATTCTGTAAACTCACCATTGGAGATTGTGAAAATTTTGCTTTTTTGGTAACTCTCGAATTTTCTCCTCTTTTGCAGGTCATATTTACTCCAGAAAATACTTTTCCCTTTCCCCAAGCATACGTACACAACTCTGGAATTCAAACAGGATTATTCTCATTTACGTATTTAATTTGATGTGAGAAAAACTGAGTTGAAAATCTGTTTTCTACTAAGCATGACACGTAAAAATTTGGTGACACCAAGACTAAGAAATCAAGCCTTACTTGGTAAACGATATTCAAAACTTAGACTTAGACTTAAAATTATAATTATTCTCATTCATTCATTCATTCAGGAACATGCTCTAAGCGATGAATATTTATACAGATTCGAACCGAAGGTGTTAAAGGGGCAGTGACACGTTTTTAGAGGGAATATTAGGTGATGTCAGGAAAATGAAAATAAATTGTTTCAATTGAAAGACAATGTATTTAATCTAAATGAAGCAGTAATAAATAAACATATCATGTAAAGTTAAGCCATGCGACCATTACTTTTCTTACATAAATGAAATAAAGGTGTTCACACAAAAATGGCTGCCAATGGATTTTATATGAATCTTTATAATTTGTTCTCTGACTATGGATGATTTGTCTGTGTAATTATATGTTTGACACTTTCAAAGTAATACATTTAGCATTAACGTACAATTATCAGTGAAAAATTGAAAATATAAAATTGTCAAAAACTGCTACTGCCCCTTTAAAGTCACTGTCGACAAAGTTTGAAGAAAAAGAAGTTTGAAAACACTTTAATTGCCATTATCTGTTGACATAATTGTAATTAGTGGCACATAATCATGTCTAACCAAGCTAGTGCGGTTCATCTTACCGGTCTCTGCGGTCGAGGAAAACCTGCAATTCCTTTATGTCCGTATTTTTCCTGAAGATGTTCATGAGTTTTTTGGAGGACTTATCAATAGAGTATCTCGTCAAGTGGTCAGAGGTCGCATAGAAGATCAGGTTCTGTGAGGTGTCTCCAGCAATAGCGTGGCATCTCTCTGAACACACACAATAGAATTATAATATACTTAATTGTTACATTTACGGACTCTTATGTAGCCAATTATCAACATATACTAAGTCTGAAATGATTTATTCTTTACATCTATGATCAAAATATCAAAGTCACTTGAAAATCTTAATATGGTAATTGTTTCCATGTTTATATTGATATTGCTTCATCTCTTTTAGTCTTTAGTCATTCTCAAAAAGATATATTCCAGAAGTTGTTGGTTTCACATTTGCAAAACGTTGCTGTCACATGATATTAAAAATCCTTATTGATGTTGACAAGTATAAATTCAAGGATATTTGGTCAAGAAATATAGGAACAGGGGTAAAAGGTCGCGAGTTTGCTTCCCAAAAGTCCCATAATATTGATCGTTTATTATCTCACAACTATATAAAATGTGACGACCATCCCACTTCTTAATGAAAGAAACGCTGTTCTGTCCTTATGATGCCGAGTGTGGAGCAAGTCAAATACACTTTGTGTAACGGCGCGACCGAAATTCGAACCCGTTCTCCCAGTTGATGGTGGATCACTCTGCCAACTGAGCTACATCCCCTTTCCATACTTGCCTTTTAAAAGAGGTTCTGTGTCCAACTGGCTTCCAATCTTATGTTGGTGAATTCCATTTGGACCAGCAAGGCACCAATAACACACTGAGTTATCTATATCTAGATCGACAAGTCGGGCCTGCAGAAACTCGATGGTTGAAGTCTTGCCGGTCTTCAAGTCGACTTTTATCAGTTGCGTGAATTCTTTGTTGGTTGGGAAGGATGGGGTTGCTAACAGGATACTTTCGTTTCCAAGGCTGCAGGTCTTTACTAGAGACATAATATTCAAGAATAGAACCTTGGATTTTTTACACAAATGATGAACGTCAAACATCGTGTTTTAAAAGCAATATTTTCTGAACACAAAGTTCGACATTGCAAAATAAAAATAAGGTTTAGGAACGTTTATCAACACTTACTTTTGAAAAAAAGCTTAAATTTAAATTTGCAAATTATTTGACAATAAGTCGTCTCAGTCCGGACGCCCCAATGAACCATGAACGCAAATTTAAAATATAGGGTTCTCTCCCTTTTCTTTAAGTATCCGTCAGACGATGATACTTTCACGTTCAATGCATCAACAAGAACGAGGAGGAACATCTAAGAATACCGTTTTATCAATAATATTAATAAGGAAACCAAGGAACGAATATGCGCTAAATAAATAATTTAGGATTTATGGCCGTAATCATGAATTCAGTTACTCGTACATGTAGGTCTTATTTTTTAAGAATGTAAATAAGATTGCCGCTGTCATTGGCTTTGACATATTTAAATGGTGAAAGTTGTATCTACATTGAAATGATTAAACTAATATGTCTGAGGAACAATTTGGTACCTTTAGAAGAAATTGTTGGTATTTTGGCGCCTGCTGCAAAATTAATTAAATATGAAATTAGTCTTTCATATCAGAAAAAAATAAATAATGATTCAGAAAAAAAAAAATAATGATTGTTTTGAAATGATTTTCATGGACATAGAATGTGGTTATTAATGTTGGCTCAAACATTTAAAGTTTATATAGTACAAACTGTTATCTGACAAGATCTTATAGGTTTTAAGACGCATTTTGATTATGAAACATTGAAATAAATTAATTAATAAACCTTGATGTCTTTATATATTTAATCGATTCGCCGTTAACAAAATATCTGCAAAACTTTGGACAACTGCAAACTCCAAACACCGACCGGTATGCTTGGCGTGAGACAAAGTACTATAGGTTATAATATAAGGTGTAAAGTACCTTTAAGTAAAACACGCCCTCTGGAACCCCTTGAATGTTTCTGTTCTCCGTAAAATGCTGCATACTGAACCTTATCAGATCGATTAACGGGTGGCGAGACGGAGAGGTACTTCTTCGTGTAGGAGTGGTCGTCCATCGAGAGTATTTTCCTTCATATAATGAAAGAATAGAATATCATTTACACTTATCATCATTTATACTTTGTGTTCTAGTTGAGACATAGACTAGTAATCTGGCAGTCTAGGTAAACTTAGCCTAGCAAGGGATTTTCTTACCAAGCCGCGATAGTCTCAATCCGCACATATCGTTTCAATTTTAATTTTGAAACAAATGATATTAATAGCAGCCGCTTCATGGTTGGATAACTCCATTCGGTCATCTCACGTTTGATTTGAGGGTCATAGGTCGCCGAAAGGTCGACTGACAGTTACTGTATCTAGCTAGACTCAATATGGGAGTGTAGCGAGTATTATTGAGGCTAAGGTTTACTTAGACAGTAACCTGGATGAATGATGTTGCGTTCAACGAGTCGATGATCAAAATAATTATTTGCATGTTCCCTGCAAATGCCATATCAATTAAACATTTATTCGTGATAAGAGCAAAACATAGACTTCAGACTTTATGTCACTATGTGACAAAAATCGGATGTAAGAAAAATTCGTTTTAATAACATTTCATAGAGCAAGAGGCTGATATTGTTTATTACATTGGTACCATATTTCAACACTCAATACAGAAACAGTATCCCAGATCCCGCATGCGTACATGTTCCCCCTAATATGATATGCATGCAGTTATCTCGTAAAGCCACAAGCAAAACCTTATTTTCTTTTCTTCCTCATTATCGTCACCATACCAGGTTTATCTTCCCTAATGGAGGATCCTGTAAAATTCACCTGAAAGATCTTCTATACACATTTGATATCTTAGAGACCAATCTGAGTCAGGTAAAATCAAAATAGACACCTTCCATCAGACAACTACAACACAATAATATTTACACTTAACGTTATCAACTAACATTAACTTTATATAAAAAAAAATTAACACAGTTTGAGTACTTACATATCTATTATCATAAGAACTTCGTGATCATCAGCAAAAACATTAGGATTTGCATTCTTTGGTAAATCACTCTTATGAACCCCTGGGTTTGGTTGTTTTGTGACGCTTAGGTGTCCCGCACTGTCAGTGGCGTACAGTACACCTAGAAAAGAGATTAGAGGTCAAAGGGTTAATCGTGAATATCAACAACAGGGACCAGGGTTAGAGAGGCTATACAACCAGTTTCAATCACATTTTTGATTAAAAAAGTACATTTTGCGACTTTATTACAATTCAGGGCAAGAATGCATTTTGAAACACTTGACTCAGATTGTAATAAAACGACTTTGTTGATGAACGTGCACTTGTGATGATTTGATATTGCTTGAACAATCAATATTAAATTTAAGACCAGTTTTCGTGTTAACACTGATGTAGAAGCTTTTCTGACAAATCTTAGTTTAGGTATTACAATTTGCGGCAGACTTTGAGTTATTACAATTTGAGGCAAACACATAACACGACAACACATAACTTGAAATAGACTAAAATTCTATCTAGGAAATTTTTCTTATAAAACTATCCCTATGTTAATGATAGAAAAAGGAGCGAGATAATATAAATCGTTGTTTTCTTGCAGATCCAGACTTGCTTTTAGGTTAAGGACAAAATGTGATATACTACAATCTGGGTGTTAGTTTAGGTGAGAGAGGTCGAAGGTCAAAAGGTAAATGGTAAATATCAAAGAATAATGAGTGGCAGTATTCTTAAAGGTTGATATTTTTTCTTGCTGTTTATATCCGAATATGGCTGATACAATACCCAAAACACCCTTCTTTATCAGGGTATTTATATCCACGAACGTAACCCAATGCCCTTCGTGTTTGTTGTCGCTCGCCTTACATTTGTCACGACTGAATAATTATACCTACAGCTGCTTGACAAAAGTTTTTTGCATATTTTGTGTTAAAAACATGTTAGTTGTTCGCTTTAAAGTAATTCGATCATCTCATTAAAAGAGCTATGATTTTTTGAGTAGATAGAAAAAACTCCTGTTCTCATCACATTCTTCAAGACTATAAACACATTTGGCCGAGGGTAACACATGAAAACACTCATTTTTTATTATTTAATAAAATCTTGGTTGCTAAATGTTGTATAAAAATGTAAGAGATATATTTACAGTAGAACTCGGATATAACGAACTCCAAGGGACCAAAGAATTTAGTTCGCTATATCCGGTGTTCGCTATACGCATATGATTTTAATGATATCATATAGGGACGGGACTTGAAAATTTGTTCGCTATATCCGAGTGTTCGCTTTATCCGTGTTCGCTATATCCGTATTCTACTGTATGTTAACCAATATTTAATTTTTCAAAAAAAAATGCTTTAAATCAATGAAGTATTGCAAAAAAAAAGAAACATTGTACTTAAAACTCATGCCACGTATGAATGCATTACATATGAAGTGTAATTGTGATTAATTTACAACATTGAAGTTTTTAACTTACATACTGTGTTTTACTGTATATGAAGACATAGTATGTTTTTCAAACCATAGTAAACCAATTCATATTTTAGTGATTTTACGTTATAGGAATTCATAATGAAAATAAACTTTTCAGAATTGTATGTATCTATTGTGACTGCAGATATCTAAAGACCAATAATCTATATACTTACCTCCTGCATCTACGTCCAGTGCTAACACAGTATGCTTTAAGTTTATCTCCCGTAGCAGCTGACCGCTGTATGTGTGCACGCCCACTGTGTCAGTACCAAACCCAACATACAGCCGTCTGAAATCGTTTAAAACACCTTAAAAAGATGCATACGGTCAACGTTTTTTACCTCCAAACCATTTAGTCCAGTAATTCTAGCAAAATATTCAGTCAACCCACCACAAATTGCAACAGAAATGATTTCAACTGATTTACACTCTATGACTATCCCTTAATGACATATAGAAAATCTAGGAAAATCTAAGTGGTGGATCAAGGTCAAATGTGGCTTTCAAGGTCATAGGGGTCACGGGAACAGCTTTCGAATCAGATTTATTTATATTTCTCTCTTGTATGTATGATGTTGCATATCAAATGAAAGCTAATTGTTTTTCCTTTTCACATATGTCACTTATATAAGTCTACAATATAACATACTGTTATAAAATCAAAATATTTGGTTTTAAACCTTGTTTTATCTTCAGTTCAGATTAAGGTAGGAGACTTATTGCAGTATATGCCTACACATTGTTCTCAAAGATTTATAATACAGTCACAATATAGTTTCTTTTTTCCCCTATCCTTTCAGGGTTCGTTCAATCTTTCGTTCGTTCAAAAAAATTTAGGCTTTTAGAGGTCATTTTCAAGCCTTTATGGCAAATATCGTATTATTCAAACACAGGTTGGATCAGCATTTATGCCTCTTTATCTCTGTTGGGAGAGAATTTGGTTTTTGTAGTACTGTTATTATGAAATGAGTATGATCGTTTATAGATAAATACATATCTATTATTGTAATTCAGTCGTAGTTCGCAAATTGAGTCGCAAATGCATGTAAGTATTATTTCTGCAAACAAAATTTTATTATCATTAACACTGGCTTAATCTGAGTTTCTTTCTCCGGTAGTACAGAATTGAACATGTCAAGATAAAGCACAAACATAAAAAGATTTAACCAGTCTAAGTAAACCTAGCCTCACTATTATCCGTAATACTGCAATACTGATAAAGTGAGGCTAGGTTTACTTAGACTGAGATTTAACCGACGCTGTTTGCAAAGCATTCTCTCTCTTCTTCAGGGGCAGATCAAGTCGTGTTGATTTAGCCTCTGTTATATTACGCCGACTTTGTTGGATAGAATGGGAGATGCCTGATTGGAGGCAATCAAAGTTAGTTGTGCAATCAGCGACGCTGTTCTTAAATCATCGTTTTGGCTACTGAATCAAGGTAAAAGCATTGTGGTATGAACCACCCTTTCCATGCGAGAAGCGTTGTCATTTGATAAAGAAATTCAAATGGATTGTGATGCGGGTTTTTTCCGCTAGGGGAAACTGCCGGAACTCACGGATTTCGGCGTAATAGAACAGAGGCATGACTTGATATGCCTCTGTGGGGAGAGAATGTTTTCAAAGATATATTCAAAAATACCTGATTTTATAACAAGCCTGTAGATTAAATGCCCGCTTCTTCAACGGCACGACGGCCTTCAGTTTGAAGTTGACGAATGTTGTGAAGATATTAGTTTGATATCCCCCGAGAAACACCACCCCATACAACTCGTCAACTGCTACAGTTAAAGCAGTCCCTGAAACAATTAAGTTGATAAAACAGTCAAATCCAATCAAGTCAAAGAATTATTTTGTAATGAGGCCAAAGGCCAATGTCTATAATAACTCCTGGTTTACGCTTGGAGTTGAATTATCTAATTATATTCTATTCCAATCACCATACAAGATAGGAAGAATAAATATAAATCAGTTCAGTACATAGCAAAATTGTATATAACATTTTGAATATGCATTAAAGCAATGAAAGTAATTATTTTGATATTTGCATTTTTGGAATGTTTCCTGTTGTTCAATTTTGTATAAAATTATATACATGTATAACGACAGTTATCATCAAATTGATGACACGGCTGATTTTTTCGGTTATAACAATGAGTAAATCTTAGATTCCTCTGCAATCTCTCCATCTATGTTTTGAAATAGTTATGAAAATTGTTTATTGAATATTCTTTTCAGTCTGTTCATTTGTAGTTTTACACTACTATTTGATACATTAAATTTCTTCATATTCTAGAAAATAACTTATCCAGTTATATGGTATAAATTTATTATTTTTCAACATCCAGAAATAAGTTATTCCTTTACTTGAGTACTTTACGGAGATTCAAATTAAAACATTCATACATAATCAACTTAATTCTAGACACGTATACCGTGTGTCCTTGTAACAGGTCGATTAATAATTATCTTAATATTTAGGGTATGCACTACATATTTGAAGGATTTCATTAAAGTTTTGCAACCATTTCCGCGCAGAAAACACATGTCATCATATTAAAAGATAAACGATGTAACACTTTGCTAATTTGAAGTTGGCAATTGATTTGACGCTAATTTTTCGTCTTTTTTTATGACATCAGTTAAGACATGACGTGAGAACTTATGCCGAGACTATGGACAGTAGCACGTTTTTAGGGGGAATGTAAGGTGATGTCATGAAAATGAAAATTAATGGTTCCACTTGAAAGGCAATGTCTTTAAACAAAATGGAGCAGTAATAATTCAAATATATAATGTAAAGTTTAGACTTGCGATTCCTTTTTCTTACAGAAATGAATTAAAGGTGTTCACACAAAAATGGCCGCCAATGGATTTTATGTTTATCTTCATACTTTGTCCTCTGACTATGGCTGATTGGCTTGTGTAATGAGATTTACGACACTATCAAAATAATACATTTAGCATTTACGTTCAATTATCAGGAACAATTTTAAAATATAAAATTATCAAAAAACGTGCTACTGCCCCTTTAATTCAAAAGGCAAGCAATAATAACCCTAACAAGCTTCCTGTAAACATACAAGAGGCGAATACATACATGTAGTCTCATTCAGTTGTTGGAATATTTTTGTTTGAGGATAAAAAATCATTTTGACGCATTTCGTTGGTTTCTCCTGACACCAGTATATGTGATTCCTCCAAGTCTTCATGTCCAGTATTCTACCTCTGTAGCTCTTGGACTGAACTGTAAGAAGTCTTGTATTGAGGTAGAATAGCTGCAGCTGGATAACGTCACATCTCACTGCTGCTATGAAGCCAGTTATCTTCAGCTGTGTCTGGCCTTAAACGAAGAAACAAATTATTAATTAGAAATAACTACATGTAATCCTCTGAAATCAAGTTTAAGAACTTGGGCATAACACAACATAAGCTTTTTCAAGGCACTTCATCCACATTGCGCTCAGTTCAATAAGCAGTACAATCGGTACTAAGCTAAACATGGGCTAAGTACGAAGCTGTAAGATCGAGCAGAGTGCTTGTTAATAGGCGGCTACGAAATGCTTTACTCAAGTGTAATAGTTCATATCATGACATTTTTATATGATTTTCCATGTTACATACGCGGTACAAAAATGTTATTATTTATTTATTTATTTACTTCTTCATTTTGTGTAATCCACATCGACGTGTGCACTGTAGCTGGCAGGTGCCATGGGCACAAGAAGATTTCCTAATCTAATTTGTATTAAAGACAATAAAAAATCATTATCATATATGATGGACTGGTTCATGGTTCAGTTACGCTTTGTAGATTTTGTTGATTTTATACTTTTATCGTTATGCTTTGATACGAACATAAATGACGTAATTCATTTTTACATCCAAAGAAATTCACATATTATTCTCTAAATCGCAAATATACGATAAATACTCGTTTTCAGTGAAAATGTAAAAACAGTCTTAATTTTCGCGGAAGTCAGATTGCCACAGTATGTGGCCCAAAACAAACTCACGGGTCGGCTCATTGACCAGTTTCAATTTTCGCGGATAGAGCACACCTGACCTTGTCACACCTTGTATATGTTATATAGATAAGTAGCCTACTGATACTATACGCAGTCTGATTAAAATCTGCCTAGTTCCGAGGAATAAAAGTTTAAAAATAAAAACTCTAGTGGGATTTGAACATGTTACTTCGATATGTATCCTCTTCAGTGTAGAGGATTCGATATATATCCCTGCATTTTATGTTTTGAATATTTTATATCCCTGAAATAGACCGATTTAATCAGACTGCATTATACGTATTGCATTTAAGCGTCTCTAGTCTGTCAATGAACTGAAGGAGTTCCCACATGTCGTTGCAAAGTGGTCAAACAATATATCTACTTTATTACTTACGTTTATTTTCAAACCGTATCTTCGACTTTCTTCCCGGGGATGGTCTCTTCTTCAGTCCTACTTCTTCTTCGTACAGAGGTTTACGGACTGGAGGGACGCACTTAACTCCCGAGTGTCGAGTCGGTATATAACGGTATGACCTCTTACACCGGATAGTTGTGTAGGGTTTCTCCTGCAAGAAAAGCGTGGATGATGTTTTGTCGAGTCAGTATATAACGGTATGACCTCTTACACCGGATAGGTGTGTAGGGTTTAATTTCTCCTGCAAGAAAAACGTGGATGATGTTTTGTCGAGTCAGTATATAACGGTATGACCTCTTACACCGGATATGTGTGTAGGGTTTCTCCTGCAAGAAAAGCGTGGATGATGTTTTGTCGAGTCAGTATATAACGGTATGACCTCTTACACCGGATAGGTGTGTAGGGTTTCTCCTGCAAGAAAAGCGTGGATGATGTTTTGTAGAGTCAGTATATAACGGTATGACCTCTTACACCGGATAGTTGTGTGGGGTTTCTCCTGCAAGAAAAGCGTGGATGATGTTTTGTCGAGTCAGTATACAACGGTATGACCTCTTACACCGGATAGGTGTGTAGGGTTTCTCCTGCAAGAAAAGCGTGGATGATGTTTTGTCGAGTCAGTATACAACGGTATGACCTCTTACACCGGATAGGTGTGTAGGGTTTCTCCTGCAAGAAAAGCGTGGATGATGTTTTGTCGAGTCAGTATATAACGGTATGACCTCTTACACCGGATATGTGTGTAGGGTTTCTCCTGCAAGAAAAGCGTGGATGATGTTTTGTCGAGTCAGTATACAACGGTATGACCTCTTACACCGGATATGTGTGTAGGGTTTCTCCTGCAAGAAAAGCGTGGATGATGTTTTGTCGAGTCAGTATACAACGGTATGACCTCTTACACCGGATATGTTTGTAGGGTTTCTCCTGCAAGAAAAGCGTGGATGATGTTTTGTCGAGTCAGTATACAACGGTATGACCTCTTACACCGGATAGTTGTGTAGGGTTTCTCCTGCAAGAAAAGCGTGGATGATGTTTTGTCGAGTCAGTATACAACGGTATGACCTCTTACACCGGATAGTTGTGTAGGGTTTCTCCTGCAAGAAAAGCGTGGATGATGTTTTGTCGAGTCAGTATACAACGGTATGACCTCTTACACCGGATAGTTGTGTAGGGTTTCTCCTGCAAGAAAAGCGTGGATGATGTTTTGTCGAGTCAGTATATAACGGTATGACCTCTTACACCGGATAGTTGTGTAGGGTTTCTCCTGCAAGAAAAGCGTGGATGATGTTTTGTCGAGTCAGTATATAACGGTATGACCTCTTACACCGGATAGGTGTGTAGGGTTTCTCCTGCAAGAAAAGCGTGGATGATGTTTTGTCGAGTCAGTATATAACGGTATGACCTCTTACACCGGATAGGTGTGTAGGGTTTCTCCTGCAAGAAAAGCGTGGATGATGTTTTGTCGAGTCAGTATACAACGGTATGACCTCTTACACCGGATATGTGTGTAGGGTTTCTCCTGCAAGAAAAGCGTGGATGATGTTTTGTCGAGTCAGTATATAACGGTATGACCTCTTACACCGGATAGGTGTGTAGGGTTTCTCCTGCAAGAAAAGCGTGGATGATGTTTTGTCGAGTCAGTATACAACGGTATGACCTCTTACACCGGATAGGTGTGTAGGGTTTCTCCTGCAAGAAAAGCGTGGATGATGTTTTGTCGAGTCAGTATACAACGGTATGACCTCTTACACCGGATAGGTGTGTAGGGTTTCTCCTGCAAGAAAAGCGTGGATGATGTTTTGTCGAATCATCTAGGGTACGATTCATGAACGTAACGAACATACCAAGTTCTCAAATAAAGATTAATATTTTCCGAGGAATGCCAAAGAGTTGAATGTTTAACTGATTGTCGTGACGATCTCTTACACATGAAATGCGTATAAGGTTTAATTAATTAGGATACAATTTATGAAAATTTCAAACATACCATGTTCTCAAATTAAGACAAATATTTTCCGATAAATGCCAAAGAATTGATTGATCGTCATGACGATCTATTACACTGGGAATGACTGTACGGACCCTCCCGCAAGATTAGCCTTCATGTTTGAAAATGTTTCATCGAATAAATTAGGATACAATTCATAACCATTCGAAGATACAAATAATTCCCGAATAATGCCAATGAGTTAAATTTCAAATCGATTTTCGTAACGATCGCCTACATTTACATAGCTGGTAAATAACTAACTAATAACTTTGGAAATATTATAATTCATAACTGGTACATAAGTTTACTTTAAAACAAACTTTCGAAACCACTGCAAGCAGAACTTTATATATCAAGTCCAATCAAAACAAACCCTGTTATAGATAAAAATACTGATGTTACATTTCAAGATTTTATAGAAAAAATAACTATGCAGACTCAAAATGATTAGTGCAAATCAGGCGAAATACTTTTATGTAACTCCAAACCTTGATGAAATGAAACATGAAAATGTTCGATATGCAGATGCACGTGTAAGAGAGCGAATTGTTATAGAAACTATTTGATTAAGATTATATATCAGACCAGCTTGATCTTTTGTTGTAAATAAATATTAAAAGATAAAATCGACAACGCAAAAAGTGTGTTTACCTACCCATGTACTCAAGTTTGAGTAAATACCGGACGATATTTGAGAATGTGATTCCAAGGACTGACATGTTAAACTTAATCTGGAGAACTCAATAAGTTCACACCCAGACATGTGTAGACACTTCTGGATACACAATCGATATCCATATGGGGACAGTTTGGATCCTTCTGGCGTAATTGTAGCAAATGTTAACAACACATAATAAAACAAGAGATCCATTTTGAAAAAAGATTTCTTCAAAACATTTCAGTGTTCCTTTACTGTTAGAAATGACTTTCGCGGACACCTAAATTTTAATAATAAATTGTGTTTATTGAAAGCCAAATTTAAAACGTTAAGTTCAATCCTTTTGAGATTGTGTTACCTGTTTGTCATCTAAAATCTCTAAGATTATTGCTATTGAAGTAAGTAGGTCCAACTACAAGTAGATTCAGTCACGATTCGTGTTCATGTTACTGCCCTCAATCACGCCCGGGCTATTGACAATCATATACCTCGAGTCAATAGCATTTACGGTTAGTATTTCTTTGTTGATTTTGTGAATATATAATGTATTGGCAAGTGTGTAGGGTTAAATTGGAAATCGATTATAGTTGTTACTACTCTCTTGGTTGTAAACTATTGAGTGTAGCTTGGGAGTAGTTTATACTCAGCTAAATTAACTTGTGTTTTGAAGAACGATTTCTAATATACATGTCATAGAGTCAGTATATGGTTGAGGTAATGACCTACAGCCGAGTGGGTATCGGATATAACCTTCAAGCCACAGCGAGAAGGTTATATCCGATAACCACGAGGATGTGGTCATTATCTCACATACACTACATGGCTTTACCAATTTCCGTTTTAACAAAAGTAGAATATCAACCAAATATATATTTATTTGGTAGGTGTTGTTATGGGGTTTAACTTTAATACACTCAACTTCTTAACATTCCATTTGCATAATACGCGAATTTCACGTGCAGATTGAGCATGTCATGGCGAAGTTGTCAATCAGACAAATCTTAGCAAGAAACAAGCACCAAAATTCTACATTGAACTGAAATTAAGTAATGTGAATACAATTTGTCAAAAACATCACCGATATTGTGATTTATGGCAAATGATATTATTTATGTTTAATACACTATTCAGTCCATCAAATATTTCCCTCTTTATGAAGCAAAGGGTGTTGCTACACGGACGTTGTCAATTTCATCTTGCGATGCACGGATTTTAAGTAAATATCATATCGCACGATCTGAACACAATCGAAAACACATGGTTTGAAGGTGGAGAGGAAAATGAAGTGGTCTCATGTTGTGAACAAATTTATGGCCGTGTTTCAAGGTCTTTTCAGGAGGAAGTAAAGGTGAGTTGAACTTTTAAGTATATTCATGTATTTGCTGTTGAATGTTATTTATGCGTGGATCTACGAACATGTTGAAGAATGTTACAGAGGGTTTACACGGTATGAAACAAGCCGTCAACAACCAAGTTATCATTTAAGCATTTTGCTGTTGAAAAATGATTCTTAATGTAATTATTATTTTCAATATAATTTAGAAATGCATATAGCAATGTGTACATAATATTGATAAATAATGTAACAAGGTGCTTATAAGCTTATTACTCTGAAACTGTAATTAATTTAGCATGTTTCTTTCTTACAATTAATCACATTATTCGACGTTCATCTTTAAAATATGACTGGTCCATTAAAACTTATACTCGAACATTATTCATAAGTCAGATTCAAAACGTTTTGAAATAAAATTATCAAAAATATCGATACCTAGAGATAGATCAACATTTAGCAATAAAGTCAAACATCGATAAGCAATTTACAAAGGTCACCGGTGTTTAATTTCAACAACTGACGATACACTTTTGTTTCAGGGACTACATACATGTATGGACACTTGATTGACTATTCAAACAACATTAAAGTCGACCTTATTATGGATAATTCAACACCCTATGATGACCCTATGAATGGAACAGATTTCAGCTTGTCAAAGGATTGGGAACACTGTTCACTTGGATTCCGTGTCCTACTTGCTGAAGCTTTTCAGCTAACCGAGAACGACGTGAATTTGTGTGTGAGTGTTAAGATGAAAATACTAGAAGACCTTGAGGGCTACATTCATCATTGATAAGCACAAAGCGCAAAATAATATAACTATGTGATGCATTTTATAAAATAAGGTTTAAATCTATAATTAAACTAAGTTTCAACATTGTTTTAATATTATGTATTCTTTCTTAAATATGTCTTTGATACAAAGTCAACATTTCAAGGTGTTGGGTACTTTGACATATCCTAAAACACAGTGGTTGTAAGTTCTTTCGAGGTGCGATACCACAAAGAAGAGAGGCGAAGCCGAACTTGTTTGTGGTATCGAACCGAGAACACATCGACCAAACGCACCTTGGATGTGAAGAGATAAGGTTATACAATATAACCATCGCACGCCTGGTTATACGACTAGTTAACCTCTGATATTGACCTGATAACCACACGACGTGGTGTATATATATATATATATATGCTTTATTATTTGAGAACTTCTCAGCTACCATATCTATATAAATCACTCAACCCAATAATGTTATTAAATTAAATAATTTTTTATATTTTTATTTAAATTTTCAAATAACAAAAGGATGTGCCCTCGATCTTATTCAATTGTTCAGAGGGTTATGGTTTAGTCATTTTAACATTGAAAACTTAAGAAACTTGTTGAATTTATAGTAACCGTTCACTTCTTATATTTTTTGCCAAAACTTTGCGTTTGAAAATGTTTTCAGTAATTAAATCTTTATTATCATACCTTAATTAGGATGGTGATTAAATGTTCTGCCATAACGAGGAATACTATGTAAAAAATGAGAAAAAAACATTTGATTTGTTATGAAAGTTCAATCCATATCAAAATGCATGTTGGTAACACATTTGATGGCATTTCTCAGTCCAATTGTTGGTCTATGATAATAACATGAAACACAAACATTATCAGATTGTGTAATTATCCCTAAGGGAACCTATAAATAGTACAAAATTGTTCATGACTTTACCTTGACTTATACTTGTCAATCCAAACTATTGTCACAACCAACTAACAGTTGCATGCAAACTGATTGAACTGTTGCTAGCTAAAAGTTAACCCTTACAGCTGCGTTTCTTAAGTTTGTTCACTTACCTGCGTTTTTAGTGCAAATGTCATGTAATTTGGAATGTCTTTGGGGCATCCTAGCAATGCCAAAACGAAACTGATAATGTTAAATTTGGGTACATAAGTTAACATTCAGTTTGCGTTAAAATATTCGTATGTCATACCTTAAAGATAACCGTAACTAATTTGGCAGGGCATTGAAATGACCAAGGTTGAAAATTTCAAAAACACTATTTCATTAGTGATCAATAGCTTTAGACCTAAGTCATATTTGTTTCTTTGCATTAATGCAATGTTATCTTACTGATTTCTTTCTTTCAATGTTTATGTGGATAATTTAAATCGAAATTTGAGAAGATATGAATCTTTCAAATTTGACCCCATCTGTCTATTTAATCATGCCAAATATCTAAATTCAATACCAGTGACAAGACGATCCCGAAATATGGTTTGGGAATGATTATTTTACTAATGGATAATTGGTTGTCCCTTGTAGGTGCTCCTGAAGTTATTTCATGGACGTCAAAATGAAACCAAATTTACATGATATTTGCACTAAGATAAACAAGCAAGTGAACAAACTTAAGATAGGCAGCTGTATATAAAACAAAATACGGTTCAAATAGATACGTTATTGAATGAACGATGGCTCCTTTGTTCGCAATACAGTCTTTAGAGATTTCGATGTAATCAATTTGTTGACTTCTCATCTACCAACAAGACAAAACTACATTTACGACATCTTCATTACTAAGCAAACCTATCAACGAGTGACAATGTTGATTATTTGTGATATATGATAGTAAATTACTCTTTATAATATATAGCTTTCAGTCTGTCCATTCATGTAATTTATAACACACATGTGTGAGTGAGAATACTTCGGGATATTATTGGTTTCTAACATAATTTATTATGTCAGATACTGCAAGCGACGCATCCGATTGGACCCCATTTCAAGATGACAGGACAGTATTTGTGATTCACGAAACTCCATTAACAGTTACAGCAATCATTCTTTGAATCGTCATTCTGCCGTCAGTTGATAAAACACCGTCCCGAATAACAACGAACAACAAAGAACGCTTGTATTTCCGTAGCAGTGAACACAGCACGTGCAAGTGATCTCCCTTCCACCGTCAACGTTTTGTCGCTTCGGGCCGCTGTCATTCGCGTTGTGTAATAAGGATAATAATAGTGCATATTTATAAGGCGCACATTTCCACGCAAGCAGCATGCGCAACATTAATATGTGTATGTACAGAGTTGATATGGTAATGTCTTATGAGTCGTAGAACTGAAGAAAGAGATACGTTTTAAGGCTGGTTTTGAATGATTCATATGTTGCAGATACAGCTGCATAACATAAGTTTGTTCACCTGCTTGTGATCTTAGTGCAAATATCATGTAATTTGGGTTTCGTTTTGATGGTCATGAAATAACTCCAGGACCACTTACAGATGATCATCAATTGTCCATGTGTAAAATAACCATTCCAAACCATATTTCGGGATCGTCTTGTCACTGGTGCTGAATGTCGGTATTTGGCATTGTTAAATAGACAGATGGGGTCATATTTGTGAAATTTGGAATTTCTTAAATTTCGATTTAATCATCCATGTAAATTTTGTAGGACAAAAATCAGCACAGTTACGTTGCATTAGCGCAAAGGAACACATATGAATAAGATCTATTACAGCTGTTGATCACTTATGAAGGATTTTGTAGAGCAAATAGAAATCAGTGTTTTTTTTAAATTTGGCCCCTGGTCACTTCAATGACCTGCAAAATCTGTTACAGCTATTTGCTAGGTATGACTTACGAAAATGTCAACGCAAACTGACTCTTAACTGAAATTTCATCATAATCGGTTTCGTTTTTACATTGATATGATATCTCTAAGAGGTTACAAATTACATGATATTTGCACTAGAACACGAAGGTAAGTGAACAAACTTACGATACGCAGCTGTAGTTTCAGATCATGCATGGTGGTTCCATACTTGGGGCGCATAATGTTCAAAAGATCTCTGACAAAAGCACTTTCATTTGTATTGTGGCACTGTCAGTAGGTTCTGATGTTGAGATCTTAGTTCTCGTGCTAGGATGTATTCTTATATTAGCTCTGATATGTATTCAGGTGATTTTCCATGTAGAGCTTTGTATGTTAGACATAGAATTTTAAAATGACTTCGTGCTTTGATGGGGAGCCAGTGAAGACTTTTGAGGGTCGGGGTGATATGTGATCTTTTATAGGTGAGAGTCACGATTCTGGCTACACCACCTGTAGTTTGTGAAGCAGGGCTTCAGGGAGCCCAACATAAAGACTGTTACAGTAGTCTAGTCTACTTAGTATCAGGCATCTGGCTAGACATTGAGCAACATCCTTGCTGATTAAGGGACGAATGTGTCCAATCACTCGTAGGCTCAAGTAGCATATCTTACAGACGTTGTTAATCTGGGCTTCTATGGAGAGTGTTGATTCCAGTAGTACACCAAGGTCTTTAACAGTTTTAGCTACCTGGACATCTGTGAGAGACGTCGATAGATTGAATTTGCACATTTTTGAGCTGCTGCTTTATTCAAAAAAAGATTGCTTCAGCTTCTGTTTAGTTTAAGCTTGATAGCAGTCATCCATGATTGCAAAGACTTTGTACAATTTGCAATGTCTGAAGAGCTTCCCTTGTGTTCTGTGGCTGGAAGTTGTTGTACAGCTGACAGTCGTCTGCATATGAGTGGTGAGATAGGCGGTGTTGTGTACATTGCATTCTCTTTATTCCTACATTTATAAACAGTTAATGTTACCTTTATGGTCCCGAATACTCGCCATAGCAAACGACTTCGTATCATGGAAACCGAGGACTGTTAGGCCAAGTTCAACAAGGAATGAATCTGGCCCCATGTGTCTTCACTGATTTCTTCGAGATGTTATCCGATTTCTACACGTAGTCTGTTCTAAAGGATGATTTCTCTCCAGGGGTTGGGCTATCATTAAAAATATGTTTCGAAAATACTTTTCCTTGATATCTCTAATTATTTTCCTGTGGCATAAAATCCTTTTCCATTCCTTGACCTTCTGACGTCACTGACGCAAGTACAGGCTGTATTTATACGCGCTTTCATAGAATGTGAAGATTATGTTTTGATCTCTATGTAATATGGTAGTTTATTCGTGTGTAATAAATGAAATAACAAAACTCATACTTATTGATACTGTATTTATAACAACTCGAGGCTTGTAAACGTATGCGTTTATAGACCACTCGTTGTAATGAATACGGTATACACGGATTTGCTTGGTCGTCTCTGTACATTATTTATAGCTTGTTAACGCTTATCAATGTTTCTTTATAATGAAACATTTATGAGTGTAATAATGAATTTCTTTTACTGCTCATATTCAAGATGAAAATCTTCTATATTTGAGGGAAAACTATATCACAGGAGCTTTATGTCATGCTGAAGTCAAATAATATACTTCATTAGCCGGTTAAATGGATTTTTATGTATAAGAGCAAAATCTTGAAAATGTATCATAATCTGTCTTGTTAATATTGAACATTAGCCTGTTGGCTTGAATTTGAACAAAATACGATTCTACCCTCCCTATGCATTTCAATCTAACTGCTTCCCTAGACCTTAGAAGCCTGATTTACGTTTGAATGTTTAAACATACAATAATGATGATTAAAGGTGAAATTGACAAAAACTATTGATATGGAGATGTATGTTTAAGTGTTTATTATCATTGCGATTGAACTGTATAATTTTATTCATTTTCTATAGTAATGTTTCCATGATATCAACTGATTTTATAAGATATGAATCGGATGAGGTTATGCACTCTTGCAAAGAATCAACAGTGTATCATTTGCAATTTATGAGTTCAGTAAACTAATCTACATTGATACTCAATGTATTCTTTCAAGTACGGAGCAACGCTTACCATTTACTTTTCTCATAAGATACTACACGTACATCTTGAGTCTTGATTAAAGCCCTCAGTACCATTTACTCATCATGCGGATACGCAGACTAATGCTGATTATGGTCTGATTGGTTCAAGCATTCAATTAAACGAGTTCCAAATTCTATATGTGGTGACAGTTAGGTTTTACAGCCATGCAATTATCTACTTGATATAATGGAAAGAAAAATAGAGATTTCTGCAAAACATTCTGCAGAACGATCCGTCTGACATTCTGTAGGACAGTGTGAAGAACACTCTACAGATGTCATGGTGTTTCCTTTCATTGTAAATCTTTATATAACCTTATCCAAAACTTGCTAACTGCAATTATTCAATTATTGTTGAAAAGAATGCATCATATTACGCAATGCAAATATATGTAGACGTGTTTGTGTCTACCACAGAACCTGCTATATGTGTGTAACATGCACACAAGTAATTCCTTGATTTTACGACACGGCAAGCATTATCCGCAGGGCAATGTTCACTCAAACATTGTAGAGTCAATACGAATTTAGTTTTGTCAATGACTTAAGTTGTTCTGTTATGTTAAGCATTGAGTTTGATATGAACTTGATTGGATCTTATTTTATTGTAAATACAAGTTGTACATACCAAACATCCTTCGAAAGTCTTCCACCAAATACCAAATATACATGATTGGTTTTAACAAACTCTTACGTTTGAAACTTCCCCTAATTATCGCTTACCTCCCTTTGTGAAAGTAATAAATCAATGCCTTTTGGTGGTTTTACATTCAGTTCAATTCCTATATTTTATAGGATATATTTGTTGATCACGTTTTTCATGACCAATTTCAACTATCATGGATGAGCGATTAAACAATTCTTCAAAAGGTGTTTAGTATAAAATTGTGAAACGCTCACCCAAATTTGAAAACTTTCTACTCCTAAAACTCCTAGACCTTTTATTAAAGTAGGAACCTGCAACCATTTACCTCCAATAGAAACTGGCAGATGGCAAACTAACGCGAGGAAGCAGAGACTTTGTAGTTTATGCAATTCACATGTGAGTAGATATGAGTTTTATTACATGATTAAATGTCAATACTTTACACACCTTAGTAAGTCATTGTTTCATCAATATTATCAATACGGGCCAACTAAGTTAATGTTCAGTCAACTTTTCACCAGTAGAATTTCTACTCTCAAAAAGTTTATAAAGATTATTTGTAACAACTTTGATTGTTATATCTAATGATCATGAATGCAGTCGCCTTGTTGTAAACTTTTGTTGTAATATAATATTTGTTTACTTATGTACCACGGAAGGTTGATCACCTTTGAGTAATAAACGAGTGATGATAATTGACAGTATATTTCGAACAGTCCCTTGAAATCGACATGACAACAGCACATGACATCACTGCTTTTGGACTTTTTGTGTAGTGCAAAGTTCATTGATGTACAAGTTAATGCAAACATAATGAAAATAGTTTTGAATGATATATATAATCTCACCATCATGTCTACATAATAATTCAATATAATCTCAACCTATATCTCGCAGAAGTTCTTCGTCATTGACACGCTGATATATATATATACATTTATTGAAGTTGTACATTTATCGAGGAGAATAAGTTTTTGTTACGACACATTATTTGTGAAATTTGGACTGAAATGTCTGAAATTCTAAGATTTGTCTCCAGTTGTTATCAGTTGTTGACAGAACGGAATTCCAACAGAATATATAAATGTTATGGTCAAAAAATACGAGTGTGAAATTATGCACGCTTTATAATATCTCATGTTCATAATTGAACACAAAACAACTAAGCGCAACAGATGGTTATATGAGACATCGATTATTCCAAAAGATAAAATTACATATACTAGGTATACCAAATAACGGTGACATTGCAAACCGAAATTAAACGTGTTTGTGTTCAGTTCACGTTGCAAGTCATTTAGATATGTGTACGTCGAAATCCAGGAAGACGTCTTGTTAAACGTCATAACTTCTTTGAAATATTTGGACGACTTTTGATAACATTATATGACGTATGGTTTCTTGGTGGATATAGAGACACAAATGGTGTTCATTAATCCGATTTAGATTAGGACTATCAAACTTAATGATAAATGAAGGTAGACGTAAGCCGATTAATAGAAACATTAGAATATGCCCATTATGTAAAATTGGTATCGAAAACGAATTACAAACGAATTTGTTGGCCAACAACTTGAAGATTTCCGTAAACAGAATGTCCCTGTTTATTATCTTTCTGCGACTTCTATCGTAGCGTTTAGAAACTTTTTTGTCAACTGATGATTGTTCAATAATTTTTAAGCTTTCACAATATGTAACCAATGCCATGTCTCTAAGAGATGAACTGTTAAAAACAAATATGAACCCATTCTCTCCCCACAGAGGCAGGTCAAGTCATGTTGATTTAGCCTCTGTTCTATTACGCCGGAATCCGTGGGTTCCGGCAGTTTCCCCTGGCGGAAAAAACTTTCATCTCAATACATTTGAATTTCCTTATCAAATGACAAGGCTTTCGCATGGAAACGGTGGTTCATATCACAATGCTTTTGCCTTGTTTCAGTAGCCAAAATGATGATTTAAGAACAGCGTCGCTGATTGCACAACTAATTTTGATTGCGTCCAATCAGGCATCCCCCATTCTATCCCACAAACTCGTCGTAACAAACTTGATCTGCCTCTGTGGGGAGAGAATGATATGAACCTAAATACTTTATAATTTATGTTGGAATTATTGTACAACATGTAACCCCATATGGGCCTGAGGCATCACATGCAATAAACATCCTTTGACTTGAGACACAAATGGTGCACCCTTGGCTTCACAGCGGGTCCACTTTAAATCTCACTTTCAAGGTTAACCACAACCTTCTCACCTTCTGAAATAGGTGTTGTTGAATCTGACTAACATTCTACTCACAAGGGAGATATATTTAGCCCATTGAAATTACCGTGTAACTGAAATCACTGCAGCGTGAAGCTATGTGGCAAGTAACAGGGCCACGGTTCGCTGTAAAGCCCCATTGTAAACACTCGTATTGAATGAACCGTCACCAGTAGAAGGGGTTGCTTATACAAGCTGGAGGCCTTCAGCACAGACAAGATGTCCTGGACCGGATATTTTATTCTCTTGTTTCTGGGTGGTTGTTTTGGAGGAACCGAACTCTCAGGTAGTGGAATATACATTCACGTTTACGTATAAAGAATGATCAAGACACTTTTTTCATTGAATATGGATATACATGTACACCATGATTGTTCAAAGTTGACAACGGTTCGATAGGAATATCAATTTCGTTTTCTAGAAATCTATAGCATTGCCTTCACCTTTCTTTATCGCTTCAACTTCTATATGGCCTAACACTATTCTTTACGTATTGGAAGCTTATTTCATTTTTCTTTGACAGGATATACGTTTTCAATCAAAAGAAGTGTTGTCACTCTTTCTCTTTCATATGATAAATTTAAGATTCACTGACGTAAACGTTTCTTATCTTATGTTACATAAATTATATGTGTTATTTTAAACGATTTGAATTTGTCATACCCTTAATTTGCCTGCCACCCACTATCCAATCAAACATTTTTGGTTTATAGAATTAATTTTCTTATGTTTTAAATTTTTAGTGTTTTTATAAAAGTTTTATAGATAACAGGTTTGTTATTTAATTTGGTTTGGATAAGCTCTTGCTTTTCAGAGCATAATGTTTTGGTTATCTTTATAGATTTGGTTTGAATATGATCATACTCTTTTGATTATTTTTTAAAGAAATATTGTACCCATTGAATCGGCTTATCAAATGTCAGTTTAAGATATATCTGTGACTTAATTATCAATTCTTTCAAAGGAACACTTTATTTAGATAATAGTTCGATAGTGAATGAGTTACGGAAATGTAAGGACATACTTTTCTCAAAATTTCAATACAAATGTCTTGCATTGAATAGCAAACTTGACAAAGGACAAGATACATTTTTTACACAAAATCGCCTTGCATTATCATTTGTTAAAAACTCAATTGCAGTTCGAAATTCTACAAACCTTTTGCATATCAAATATTAATTATTTGACACAAAACTAACTCGGAGCAACAGATGGTTGAATGATATATGTATTTATTCTTAATATATATATACAGAATTATTGTTCTTTTTGTCAATAGCAATGACAATACTATCAAATTTTACTGAAAGCAAAATTTACTGAAAATTAAGAAATCTTAATCGAAAAATTAATCTTTAAAAAGAAAGTAACATATTTGAATGTCTTCAAACGAACCTTGATCTCATTGTTGCTTTTCAAATACCAGATCATGTTACAGTACACGAACACAGCAGGTGATGCCTATAACCTATAAGGCATTGTAAGTAAATATGGTTTGTTACCCTACCACAGCATCGTGACTATGAATATATATACCATGTACAGTGAGATGTCACTACTTGTCACATATACTAAAACTTTCGCTCATGACAAATGTACATTTTTATGTTCTCACGTTCTATCAAGTTTTGAGTATCTCCAAAGCATAGTTCAACTCCGCATAATTTGCTTTATAAATTCTTACAATATGTTAATTCACTGAATACCTGGTGTATGTTTGATGATTAGGTTTGTTAATCAAACAACGCCGTTTACATTTCTATTTATTTTTGTTTTATCATTGTAATTAGTTGTTTTACTTTGTTTTGATAAACATAAATAAATATAATTTAAAACAAACAGTTGTATTAATAAATGTGTAATCACATTCATATTAAAATACTTACAACTATGTTTGATAATGTGTCATAAAATTATGTTGTATAACGAATACCATGTAATTAATCTTTTTCCTAGTTACGTTACCCATAACAAAAAAGAAAAAAATTAATGAACGAATGAGTTTCACAAAACGGGGTAACTTTTTTCATTTGAAAGCATCGGCCTGTTCTTTTCAAGCTGGCTGCCTATCTAAATGTCATAATATTTAGAGAGTGAAAATATTTTTTAGAAAAGAAAATGATATCGTCAGTCGTTAAAATGCATAGCTAAATCACGTGTTTCTCCTACATACAAAAACCTCTTATGACATTTAAAAGCAGGTAACAACAAAGCGAGGTTATGACTCCTACAGCGGAGCACTGCTAATTTCGATAGAAAATATAACAAACGAAATACTTAAAATTTATTCTAGCAGAGGCAGATTTCGCAGCTTTGAGGTAGGCAAAGAAGGGTTACTCGCGTGAAATGTAAAACATTCAACGTGGGTTGTGAGTAACACAGGGGCTCTCTGTTTACACTCATGGTCCAGTTGTTATCTAGGTCAGATAGCTCCCTGGTTCAAATCGGAAGAGTGTCTGATGTCAATCAAAATTATTCTTGAATATTCTAAAGAGATGAACAGAATTAATACCAAATTATTTCAAGCTGCATGCACAAATGACACCGTAATAGTTACAAAAACAAACCTTCCAAATTTGCACATCTGTTCAGAAAGCACAAATCTGTATAAACAGAGGGCTTATATAACTATTTGTAAGGCATTGCATTCCTTTGGAATAAAATTGTAAATACATTGAATGTGTAGATGCTTAGTATAAATGAGGGTTTATTCACTTTGACACTGCATTTCATAATCATACAATAAAACATGTACAATACATTGTATAAATCCGATAGAACTTATCGACGTTTTGATATTTCATGTAAACTTTGAAATATTATATGAAAATTGAAAAAAAAGTAGACAATTCATTTACATATTTGTGAAATGAGTCAAATGTCAATATAACCACTCGTCACGCTAAATAGTAATAAATACTCTTCAGATCGTTTATTGTTTCCGAAAGCCTTGCTGTTTCCTATCTGAAAAGTTCTAACGTTAATAAATTAATAAATAAATTCTCAATTGTGTTTGGATCAGTTGGACCTACAATAAGTCTTTTTTTTTCTTTTTTTTCCATATTTTGTGATACAGGCATTTACATCATTCAAAGGAAACATATAACATATAGTTTCACATATATACATTCATAGTTAATATGTACAAATTCAGAAGGTGGCCGATTTATTTTCCAAGTAGTAAATGTAATGTTGACCAATATTTAAAAAACATTTCTTCAGATTCTGTTGACAAAAATACATATCTTGACATATCATAGTAACGTCTAATTTCACGCTTTATGTATTCTAACTTGGGTATAAAACCCTTCATACTGCATCTATAAATATATTGTTTGACGAGTAAAATGATTGCATTAACAGGATAATTGTTTTTTCCTTTCATTCCCAAAATGATTATTTTGTTTGTAAATTTAAGTTTCAATTGTACTGAGTTCAACCATGATTCTATTTCGTTCCATAATCTATAAATAGGTTCGCAATCCCATTAAATGTGATTAATTGTTTCAACTTCAATTTCACAAAATGAACATAATGGTGATGGTTCATATCCAATTTTATAAAGAAACTGTTTTGTTGGAAGGATATTATGTATAATTCTGAATTGCAACCAATTTAAATCTGTACTTTTCGAGCATTTATTGGCAATGATATTAACAATTTTTCAATCGTTCTCTTCGAGATCAATTTGTAGAATTTTTTCCCATTTTGAATAACTTGGCAAGCGGATAAATTTCGAGTTTAATAGAGTGGCATATAGTGTTTTGCTCCCAATAATTGTGTCAATCTTTGAAATATTAAAAGGATAAATAGGATCAAGCAACTTCCTTTTGAATTTTTGTATATTCAAGGATCGAATATATGTCATTATAGCTCTTTTCACCGATTCATAAGTCAGAAAATTAGTCTTGATAGAAAACGTATTGGAAAATTCTTCATATGTTAACAGTCTTCCTTCATCATGAAGTAAATCATTCACAAATATAACACCTTTCTTATACCAATCATAATACAGAAATGGATGTTTATCAATTAGAATATTGTCGTTATTCCAAAGTGATTGACATTGTAAATCTTCTTCACTTATAATTTCTTTTTTACTCATACATATGAAGTCTGACCATTCGAAGAGAATGTCTTTCCAAAACAGGTTTGATGAAGAAGAGACCTACAATAAGTCCATGACATGTACATACTATTTTGAAACAGTTTTCTGGATGAATTTGTAAATGAAGTCATTGTCCTGGAATTCCAATAGCTTAATCCAGCAGGTCGTTATATAACATCTGTTCCAAGTTAAGACCACCGTAGTAAATACATGTTCATTATAATATATTCATTGTTAATTATCTTATTTCTCACCTGTGTACTGTACTTCTGCATAATAAGTATTATAGTATCGTGGCATGTATGAATTAAACTGTTGTGTATAACATTTCTTCCAGATTTAATCATCCAAATGCAACTTCTTTATGAATATATCATCTAGTCTGTTAATGGGGAATTTGGGGAAAGGCCAATCAAACCCAATAAACCTGTCATAATCTATGAGACATCAGATTGTAATTAAGGTCTACGTGTAGAATGGTTATAGTAGTACTTTTGGAAATGACTCCGGCATATTTGTCAGTATATGACTGTGTTCACCCAATACTCTAGGCAAAAGAAAATTGATTAAAGGTTTCAAGGTAACTAATAGATAATTGTCATGCTTAATATAACATGACTGTAATCAGGTCCCGATCATTCAGCTCATTCAGGAAGGCCTACTGTTTAGCATTCGTAAATATTCATGAATAACCCCTTTAAAGTCGCTCATTCAGGAAGGCCTACTGTATAGCATTCGTAAATATTCATGAATAACCCCTTTAAAATCGCTCATTCAGAAAGGCCTTCCTTACAGGTAAATATGCAGTGACTAACAGCTGAAGGGGATAGCGAAAGCTACTCTTGATTTATATAAACCGGGTACTGTACAGTTAGGCATGAGACTATAATAATACCAATTTTAAAACTCGTCTCGAGCAATGTCGTGTCCGTAGAGTTTAACAGTGACTAACAGCTGAAGGGGATAGCGAAAGCTACTCTTGACTCATATAAACCGGGTACTGTTAAGCATTCGATAATAATAAACCAGTTTTAAAATAACCGTCGAGCAATGTCGTGTCCGTAGAGGTTAGCAATGACTAACAACTGGGGAAAAACAAAGCTACTCTTGACTTATATAAACCGGGTATTGTACAGTTAGGCATGAGACTATAATAAAACCAGTTTTAAAACTCGCATCGAGCAATGTCGTGTCTGTAAAGGTTAACAGTGACCAACAGCTGAAGAGTTCATCGAAAGCTTCTCTTGACTTATATGTACGACTATAATAAACCAGTTTGTAAACACCCCTTCAGCAGGTAAAGTAGGTAAACCGTGACCGCGGTCAGGTATAAATAGCGAGTTATAACACCTTGTTATTGAATCTACCTGGTATAAAGTAAAGCTAAATGAGGTCACCAATTGGTCATAGGTCATGCACTGGCGGCTACACCAAATACAACCTTCACACAAATAAAGCTGTTTTGGGATTCTTTTATATTGGGTTGTGGAGCAATGGTAGTTGAATTCTGAATAACCCTCTTTTATCTGACACATCACAACATTAAAGATGCTGTATCATACTTGCAAGCGGTTCAGGATGAAACTTAGCTATTGAGAAATGAAATACATCACTTGGTAGAAAAATCTTTCGTCGAAATTTTGATATCATATTTAGATTGTTTAATGAACAATATTACTTATTACTAATACTTATTTCGACGCTCAAAGCACAATACCCCTCACAGAAAGGGCATGTCATTTAACGAACCCGCTTTCGGTGACGTAATCATTATGCTTGTAGGATTTACACAGTGTCTCAACTACCGTAATTGCGTTCGATCGGTATCAACTTTGACAGCAACGAATACCTAATTCGGAGAAAAATAAAATAAAATCTAGTTGAGCGCGACAAAGACGGTTTTCAAGCGTACATTTAGAAACCGGAAGTTGTGAAATGGCCACACTTGACTCGCCCTTATGTCGACTGCCGTTTCGGTATTTTTTGGTAAATTATCTCCTTATTAATGAATTTTGGTCGGATTTTCTCAAGGTTGGTCGCTAAAGTTTTCTAAAAATACAACGTATACATTAAAAAAACTTTTTAAAATATTGCAAGTATGATATAGCATCTTTAAGACACCTGTTCGCCATTTGCATATCTGGTGAGACCGTGAGGGGGGCAAGTTTAGCCAATAAAATCATAAAACAAAACAAACTCCTTTATGATGAATCCTGCTTAGGAGGTGAGAAGATTTGACGCCGCTTCCAAGAGTAACACTTATATAGTATATCTTCTAAAATAGTGCACAATACTATTGTGGCTATGCATTGCAGTGAAATCTGCGAGCAATATTCTGCACATATTCGAGAAACATTTGGTTCCAAAAAGCAAAGTCTCAATTTCTTAATTTATCTATAGAGTTTCATTTCAAAATATATTTTTTGAATAACATGATATTTGTCATAACGTTAAAGAACATATAATTGGTAGCAAATATGTTTCATATTAACATTTTATTGCAGATATACGAAAATCTTAAATTATCTTTTTGATCAAAGGCCTCTTTTAGTTTATGCCAGAAGTGTCACAGGCATACCCTGTAAATTTACTTTGTATATATTGTGTAAATATAAACCCTTCACATATGCATCCAAAAGTTTTGTTTTGAGTATTTAATATTCTTCTGGAATGGTTACAATTTAAAGATTTTAAAAATGATGATTTTCCAATTTAAGTAATGAATATTGAAACAAACAATTGTGTAGCAGCTGTACATATACGTGCATAACAAGATTAATGGTGAGTGCATTATCTACCGAACGTATAAAAGATGTCAACAACTCCCTTGATAAGCCATATGTTCTATTTTTACCATGTGCACACATGTACATGTATATATCGATTTTGTCTTAAAGCGATTGTTTATCACTAGCTTAACTAATGGTCGTTACGTCGCTGAATCAGACCGATTTTTACATCTTTTTGCAATTCAAATGGATACGATCTACCATAAAACACGTATTACCCCATTCTCTCCCCACGGAGGCAGATCAAAGCATGAGATGTTCAGTGATACAGCCTCTGTTCTAATGAGCCGAGATCGTCTAGAATGGGTGATGCCATGCGTTCTAAAATCAAAATTTTGGCAACTGTATCACGACAAAAGCATTGTGATATGAACAAGCCTTTCCATCAGGGAAGCGTTGTCATTTGCTAAAAGAAATTCAAATGGATTGTGGTGCAGCTTTTTCCGCCAGGGGAAACTGCCGGAACCAACGGATTTGGTCTTATTGGATCAGAGGTAGAATCAACAGTTTATGATTTGATCAACCTCTGTGGGGAGAAAAGGTAATTACCATTGAAAGTGTAAAAACCTGTAAAAACGGTCTGCTACCCTTATTCTTGTAGTATGAATGTAACCAAGCATGTTATCTTGAGTTTGACCAGGGTAGTAATGTTCGTAGTTCACTAGTGGATTGAAATGTGTGCCTTATGAATATCCATGCACTATTATCATTAGTGAGTAAAAGTAATCTATGTATGGTTTATATCACTTTAAACTTAAAGACTATGTTTGTATTTCCAGACTACAAGGACCATCCATGTATACGTCAGTGCGAGGTCGATGCTCCTCCAATGACCTGTGTGTACAACTTCACCATCGAAAACTACTTCGTGTTGAGCAAAGGCTGCTATGACTGTCCCTTTAACCAGTCTGATTGTGGTCGACCCCACTGTGTGGCCACTGATGGTGTGGAAAGGGGGATAATCACCGTCAATAGGATGCTGCCGGGACCACAGATCATTGTAAGTTTGTTATCCTGTTGACTTGTCTTACTTAGAAACCTATCGGGGATTTCGTCTATTGTTTTGGAGGTCTCTTGTTTTCTCGTAATAACCCTCCCAGGAGGTTTCACATTGGGAAGTCAGGGCATTATATTCACATGTAAGACCTACTCGGGGGTTGGAAAGGTTTTATATTCATTTGCAAGACCTACTCGGGGGTTGGAAGGTTTTTTATATTTCAAAGTCAAAGGGTTTTATATTCCTATGTGTTACCAAACCCCTAAGTCCACATTATCTTGAATAAACTTACAATGCTTCCTATGTGCGGGATTTGAACCCTCAACCCTCTGAACCGTAAGCTAGCATTATAACCACTACTCTAACGGGCCAGTTAGAAGTGAAGGTTATGTTAAACAATCTATTGATTGAAGATAAGATTTCGGTACAAGAAATCGGCCCTAAAGCATTAGGAAATCCAATTGCACTTTAATTCCAATTTTAAATGCATACAAACATTCAAAATGGATATTAACAGTATTACACCTTTTCATTTGTGATAAATTTAAAGGATCCAAATACGGTGTCAACCACGTGACTTGTCGATTGTCATTTGTAAAACCTTACACCTCGAAGAATGCTTTGCACGTGCATTATATGCTATGTCAATACCAAAAAGTCGTCTGAACACAATGCTTTTTTTAAAGGAAATTCATTTTAATCTTTTATATTCAGAATTGAAGCGACAGTATAAAGTAATGTAATCCAATAATAAATGTTAAAATTAACCGACAAACATGAATCCTTGATATTTGTTGTTTTTTTCTCAATTTTTATGATCAGTCTGAAAATATGATTACAAATACTACAATATGGACAAATGATTACGGGTTGTTAATAACGGCATCTAAGTTAGTTAAAACACTCGAACTCGATTATGCTTGGGTTTTCAAAACCTTCGGAAAGAAAGCCTCGCGGGAAGTAAGACCTCAAGCTTCGCTTTCGGTCTTACTTTCCGCTCAGCTTTCTTTCCTCAGGTTTTGAAATCCCAAACATAACCTCGTTCTCGTGTTTTAGCCCTAACTTAATCACCTTAAGCTTTTCGGGAGACATAATGTTTTAATGAAACCTTGTGCCTATTGGGGGGTAGGATCTATTTCTTGGCCATAGTTAACTGTTAAGTATTTCTCTACTAAACGTGGTATGTTATTAGATCTGGTGGTTGATTGCTGCGCGGCTATTTTAGTTATTCTGAATGTTCCATTTTTTTCTGAATTCAATGGAAACAATTTGAACTAAGTGCATACTGGGGGCATGCTGTGGTTAAAGTTAGTGGTGGAATGATGCCCTTTGCTACTTTGGTTATTCTTTAATTTTTATTTCCTGATTTCCATGGAAACAATTTAAAATTAGTAGATACATGTACATATATCTGAGGTAGGGTCATTTTCCTGCCTCAATCTCAAAATCTTTCAGTATAATTTTGTGAGACTTAGAAAGTGGTTAGATGGAGTGGACCTTTTTACTCCTTTCGCTACGTTTCTTCTTCTTTTTTGAATTATGATAAGGAATGTATTTGGCTGCATTGGCAAATAAGGCTAAGATGATGAGATTCCATTAAAAGTTGAAGCGCGGGTGGGGGCATCTCAGTGCATAACAAGCACATATTTCTAGATGTCATTTCATTACTATGTCCTCTTCCTGCAGAGTTGTCAGACGTTAAGCATCATCGTTTCTTCTTTTGATTTCGTCTCATTACAAAAGTGTTTAATGATATGTAGATTCCAGAACGACTTATAATTCTGTATTCTATGATTCGTCTACCTCACCTTATTCCCTGTGACAGTGGCATTGCATCTGTCTGCTCCTATAGCTCTTATATAATAGATGAATGCCCAGTATTCTTTGAAGGCATTTTAAAAAGTTTATCTTGCGAAACTATTCCCTGCATGATATGTCATATTCCCTTCATTTCACAGATTGTGTGTCGCGATTGTTGCTGAGGGTGTCCCTATACTCCATAATCTAAATTTCAGGCAAGGTATTCATCTTGATCTCTGTTATTAATCTCCCCCTGCAGGTGTGCCAGCACGACATGATCGTGGTGAACGTGCACAACAAGATGGAGGGTTCAGAGGGAACCAGCATCCACTGGCACGGCGTCTTCCAGAAGGGTTACCAGCACTATGACGGGGTCAGCATGATCACCCAGTGTCCTATAACTCCACGTTCCAGGTTTCAGTACAGGTGTGTATCATAACACTTAGTTGGGATAAAGCAACATATACATTGTGCATCTCTTACTATTTTTGAATGACCAACACTTAGTGGAAACTTTCTCAAAGTTTTGATTTTATGGAAATATGTCTTTTATACTTATATGATCAAAAGTAATTGGGGTATATATTTTTCTAACGATACTGTATGTGTCTTTATTCACTGGCATATCTGCATCACATTTGCCAATGGTTTTCTGTTCCAAATGCACCGATATCGGGTATTTTCTTATGCTTTGACGTATATTTTGTTTACTTATTTAATATCGCGACTTTGCTACTAGAATAATGTTTAAGTGCTCATGGTGTACATGTTAACGACGCATAAAGTTTAGAATGGTAGTATGTATACCTGTATATCAAAATTAAGTCTTGTACGTATGTGTCATGTAGTACGTCATGAACATTTATATCATGGTCTCTATTTATGAACCGTTTGTAAATTGGTTGAATGTCGTTTTAGGTTCAAAGCGTCCAATAGAGGAACTCTTTACTGGCACGGCCATGCGGGGCTTCATCGTTCAGATGGGTTGTTCGGCGCTCTCATCATCCGGGAACCTGTGACCCTTGACCCCTCCTCGCACCTGTACATGCATGACCTCCCAGAACATGTGATGATTGTCCACGATTGGTTGGTTGAACTCACCATCAACAGATTCGCCGGTCATCACCACTCAAATTACGACAACAAGCCAGCTTCAATGTTGATCAATGGTATACAATTAAAGTCTTTTCTACTTATACACCTATTTCTGTCTACTTATACACCTATTTCTGTCTATGTTTCTTGCTCCAATGTCATGGAGTTTCAGTTTGCCAAATAAGTTTGATTTATTTATATTCTTTATTTTCATATGCCAGATTTTGATTTACTATATCATCAATGTGACTGAAAGAAAATGCTTATTGATACTGCATTAATACATAACCATAACCTGGAGCTAACTAAATTAATTTAATCTTGAGTTACAATTCATATTCGGAGTAGTTTGTTTCTAGATACTCCTGTCATTAATTAAGTCAGACACTATTGAATATTTCGTTAGATATTAAGGCTTTTTCAGGAAGTAGGATGTAGTCCTCATATCTATTAAAAGAACAATCAATATACCAGGAACGATTGAAATATGTACCTACCTTTTCAAACAAAGCATTTAATTTTCAAGTATGATTGCTCATTATTACACCTGGCAGGTCGCGGGGCGTTCAGAGAGTTCCATGACGATACAACAAACACGACCGTCCACACTCCCTACAGCGTCTACCACGTCAAACAGCACGACACCTTCCGCTTCAGAATCATCAGCAACGGCATCCTCAACTGCCCCATCCAGATCTCCGTGGACCACCACGACCTCATTATGATCGCCTCTGACGGTGTCCCATTTGAACCTGTTGTTGTCAGCTCCTTTAACATCTTTGCTGGGGAGAGGTACGGTACATCTGATGATTGCCTACATTTGTATGTGGGTTGTCTTCAAGATCGCTCAACGGATTTATACTTCTTTTAGAGACATTTACTACTTATCCCAACTAAGTACAGAAATGATGCCTATTCACTTAATGTTTTCAAAAATACTATCAATGTCTTTAATACAAACAAATTCACCGTGTCCGCGGTCTGTTTTAAACGAAATGTACCGTTGGGTATGACACGTGTCTCAATGACCTTACTGCCCGTTCCGTAACATATTTTCATTTTAATGAATTCCATATCTAACATTTCTATCATATATTCACATTGTATTAATACATTGGATCTGCTCATTTCGTCCAGGTATGATTTCATCCTCCAAGCGGACAAAGACATCGGCAACTATTGGATCAGAGCTAGGGGAATGGCAGATTGCGGCGTGAAGAAAGCTAAACAGGTGGCCATATTGAGATACGACACAGCACCGGAAGTAGAACCTTCACAACCCACAGACTATGAGAGTTGCTTCAGAGAAGGGAAGGTAGGATTCTAGGACACCTTTTGCAGGAAAAGGATATTTTTTGCCTGTTGAATCTACTTGAATCTATTAACTAAGAGAATAGCGAAAATATGATTAGAGAATTTCAACAGTCGAGAAGTTTTCATGTAAGGGTTATTGCAGTTGAGAATAGTTACGTTCCGCGAGGATTCAGCTTGACGCAGAACTCTAAGTTTTAACAATTCATAGTTGACCTACTTTGTCGCCAATTAAACAAAATCTTGTAAACGACTATCAGAGACAAGTTCATGATATATCAAGCTGTATTTGTTTGCAGATGCTGAACCCATGGAACAAGAACGGGGACCTGCAAAGAACTCCAGTAGCTTATCTCAACACTACGCGAGCAGATCCCGCTGACTATTATAAAGAAATTCCCGATAAAAAGTTCTTCGTTGCCATGGATTTCTACCGGATTGACAACTACAAGTTCAACCACGAGGACCTGTATCCCCAAGCTGCCGTGTACAAGAATGAACAACTCCTCTCGCCACAGTTCAACCACATCTCCAACATGATGCCCCCGTCCCCTCCTCTCTCACAGTATGATGATATCCCCAAGGTTGGTGTCTGAACATAACACGTGTAACGCTTTAATATTCATCTAGAATTTAAATAAATGTACAATAATGTGAAAACCTTTACCCTTACTGTACACACCAGTAAGTGAGTAGTCATGTATGTACATGTATATATGTACCCAAGAAAACGAAATAACAAGTCCATCTCAATGGCACTAGGATAGAAAAATATTGAATAATCAAGTTAATTAATCTTACAGTTGCAAAGATCTTCAACTTTATTTAAATAAACGAATTTTCTTTCTTTTTTCTTATCTTACACTTCAGCGTTTTGATTGGGAGGTAATTTATGAATCGCATTGAGCCGATATTGGTTCCAGAGGTTAGTGGAGATATCAGAACGTAAACTCTGGATTATCGAGAATGGGTCTTATTCATGCTTTTAATTTAAGAAACACATAACATAATGTGTGTAATATCTTTATATTATGATTAGTATTACCCTATCAGGACCTATTCTGCGAGTACCAACCCCCCATGAACTGCAGCGAGGAGTTCTGCGAGTGTATCCACGTGCTGAAGGTCGACATGGACGATACGGTCGAGATCGTTCTTATAGACGAAGGAGTGCCCTTCGGTGCGAACCATCCCATACATCTTCATGGACATCACTTCCGGGTTGTGGCCATGGAAAAGGTATTTTAAAATATACACTGACGTGTAGCCATTTGGAGAATGTTTAAGTTTTCTAAACGTTTCAGAAAGATGATGATGTTATATCGCCACTATTCCTATCATTAGAAGCAATGTCGAAATGTTTGAGTGGTAATTGCTTGTAAAAGATATATTTTCCCATTTTTTTAGAAATCTCTCTCGACTGTTCAAACAGTGATAAGTTTCAATATCCAGTAAAAGTTCCAAAACAATGGTGGCTAATTATGAAATGATGTTTCTACAAATGACATTGCAAATAGAGTTATATATACTTATATACTTATGTTAAGGTGTTATATATATCAGATAAAAGTGGGTTTGTTTGTGTCCATAGACACAAAATGGTAATAGTCACATAACATTTTTCCTTGTCCAATTCCCCCCATCTGCCAGGTAAACGCGTCCACATCTGTAGCTGAGATCAAACAGCTGGACGAGGCTGGTCTGATCCACCGGAGACTGGACACGCCCATTGCTAAAGACACAGTTACCGTTCCTGACGGGGGATATACCGTCATCCGGTTTGTCGCTGATAATCCAGGTAGGAATGGGACTAAACACTAGCATTATACATTGATGTGTTTCTGAATTGAGTACTGTTAATCCGGTTCCACGTCGACACTCCAGGTGATAAATGTTGATTACCTACGTGCAGTCTCATTACATCTATACTGTTCTGAGTACATTCTTTACACTAACATAAATTCCCTGAAACAAAGTATTTTCACTAAAAGTTTTTTTTCAAAGATTTGATATTAAAACAAAAAAGGAGCCCTGAACCTAAAGCTGAGGCATCTAGACTTGCCACCATTGTCTAGACTTAGAAGGTTACTTTTTTTTGTTTTGCTTTAGCGTCTGGATAACTGTTATTCGGTTATACTCTGAAAATCATGGTAAGAAAATATCAATTCGCTGAGTGCAATCTCCCAGATTATTACGGATTATTTCAAAACGCTTTGTTCGGAACATTTCACCTTCGATAGCTGAGAATCAAGCTTTATCTAAACGCAACACAACACAAGGCATGATTTAAAGACTCGATGACTTTCCAGGACTTTACATCTACTGATGCATCAAATAATATTGAAAGAATTTTGCCACAAATGTTAAATGAATACAGTTAATTTTTTCATTTAACACTATTTTATTCAGTGAAGAATGGATCAGTAACAAAGTATCTATCTCCCAAAAAGTTGCAGTATATCGGGAGTACCAGTGAATTATTTTGAGCAAAAAATGCATATTATAACAGAAATGCGCACACTGTTGAGAAGAACCTCAACAATGATGATTTACTTGATACTTTGCAGGGTTTTGGTTACTTCACTGCCATATCGACTTTCATCAGGCTATTGGAATGAGTCTCATTGTTCAAGTGGGCGGAGCCAAGGATATTCCACGCCCACCTAAGAACTTTCCTCGCTGTGGCAATTGGCATTACGAGGGAGAAGAAGGCGAAGGAAGACAAGATCATCCCTGTCCCAGTTCATCCGCGCACCTGTCGGCAAGGGAGACAACTCTTGTTTTCCTTGGTTTAGTAATGATGGTATTGTCTTATGACATGAGATATATGAGATAAGTCATAGTACTGAAGCAGCAACCGAGATATATAACGTAAATACATAGAACTAAAGCGGCAGAAAACGATTTTTGGGCTATCAGTAAAATACTATTATAAGTCCTCCTTTTATCAAGAACAGCTTTCTAAAGCGCTGAAATCATGTGCCTTGTGCAATAACCCATTTTTAAACCTGTACAGTTCACCTGGACAATACCATCAAACATGTTTTAAATGTTCGGAAACTAAGCTGTTATTTTGCTTCACCTTATACGTTTGACGGACACATTGTTGTATATTTAAACCTTTGTGCCTTAAGAGATGCTTAAATTCTATCATAATTGATAATTCTAGTATCCTTGTGTAATGGGTTTTCAGTCAGATAAGGAATAAAGACCTGTATTTGAAAAATTACCACAGGTATTGATGAGAAATTACTCTTAATCATTCATTGCCATGTTATCTAATAGAAAATTTATGAAAACCAATTATATTTAACATTTGTACAAAATAGAATGCTTTTAACATAACTTTGAAAAAATCCTGACTTTGGAAGTAGTGTCATGTGTTTTCAGTCACTTTTTTGAACCTCTGTTATTTAGAATATGCAGGACAGTTTTTCAAAGTTTATTATTCATAATGACACAGAAAGTTGACAAAAGTTTGACTAAAAATATTTAATTGATATTTTTTAAGTAAATATTATTCTAAATAAAAAAAACTTTGATTCATCATATTTCATAATGAAAAATCGAAAAACATGAAACACTGTGTTTAGAGGGTGACCTAACTATTTCTCCGACAGGAATATCAGTTCTGATAGTTTAAGGTGCTTTAATAAAAGCTTCTCTTGGAGTTTGTCCATATTTTTTTTAAATGTATTGTGCACTATTGGAAAATCATTCAAAACCACTGAGATAACATTTAAAGTTTTGAAAATAAATTTGATAAGAAAAAACACTGAAAACGATGAATATATTTTTTGTTAAAATGGCAAGTGACAATAAATATTATCACATCAAGACATCTCATTAAGTAAAGAATTACAAGGAAATTAGGTGGACAGTTATAAGAGCAAGGTTTGAAAATAAAAAGACTTTCTTTCCCATAGAAAATTGGTATTAGAAAATTTGCATTAAAATGTGATGTTTTTTATGTTTTGGCCATAATATTTTTTCTTAATCAAATTATATTTTAAATGACTATTCCTAGATGCACCTATGAACCCTCTGCTGCAAATAATCCACAAGATACTTTAATATCCCTTTGGATATGTTCACAAAAGGGAGTCAAAATGACTGACCGAAAACACATGATGACTGAAAACAGATGACTTGACGATACAGAAAAATATTAGATTGCTAAAAAATGTTGATATGGAAGTTTCTAGTTTCTTATTGAGGTATTGTCTCAAACAAGTTTAACATTATGTGTAGAAAACGAGTTTATCAATCTTCAGAAGTTCCCCTCAGTGTTCATATAGTGCTTGGCTTCTTGTGTACACCACGGTCAAATTGATGGGTCTGATGGGTCTGGGCCTGAATTACTATTGTGATATTTGATTTGTTTTAATCAGAACTTTCCTCTACAACAATTTTATTTGTTTATTTTGATGTGAAATGTATACACGCTAGCCTCATATCAGTTTTATACACTGTAGATGTTCATCAAACATCAAACATTTGTCACTGTTTGTAAGTATTGTCATATAAAAATATATATTTTTAATCAGAATTATATTTTTAAAGTTTACATGATTTTTTTATTTGATGCAATGTATAATTATTTTATCCATAATAAAGTTATGTTAAATATTAGTTATCGTTCAATAATCATTGCTTTCATTTAATCAGACGCAATGATATTTTGTATTTAGCTATGCAGAAAATCCTTATTATCATCCAAAATTGTGTTCCACATTTCGCTTGTAGACGATCAAGGGATATCTCCTAGGAGATATAGCTTGACAGTAGATTTTGAACAATGCCCTGTTATCAGAAAATGAATGACATCACAAACGTTTTACATCATCAGTAATGACATCACAATGATATGACGTCATTAACACAACGATGTCACAATGCTATGACGTCATTACCATGATGACGTGACAATGCTATGACATCATTGGTTTAGGACTTTTAGGTCTATGCAGTGTTCAAAGATGTACATTTTTCATGCTAATGTGATGAAAAATGATTTTGGATGATAAATAGAATCTCACCCTCGTGTCTTCTGATATCAAATATATCAACTTGTGTTGATGTATTTGATATCAGAAGACACTTGGGTAAGATTCTCTATTTACATGTGTTTCCAATAAAATCTGTAAAATTGATATTTTCCTGGATGGTAAGCAGAATATGGTAGACGATTTTGTTATTTGAACCTGTGGATGTGTTTCTCTTATTTAGCGCCGTGAACCAATTAAAATATTTCTACTATACTTATGTTTATTTGATATATGCATATAATATATTTATGTTCGAATAAAGTATATTTTTTCTATTCATTTGATTTAATGTGTTAAAAAACTGAAATGTCATGACAACTTTCATGATATTTGTCCTTACATGTCCTTATATGGAATCATTGACATCCAAATGAAAGTCCTACGTTATTATCCGAAAATTCGAATAATGGAGTTTGACTCGTTAGAAGCATTCTCTCCCCACAGAGGCATATCAAGTCATGTTGATTTAGCCTCTGTTCTATTACGCCGAAATCTGTGGGTTCCGGCAGTTTCCCCTGGCGGAAAAAACTTTCATCTCAATACATTTGAATTTCTTTACCAAATGACAAGGCTTCTCGCATGGAAAGGGTGGGTCATATCACAATACCTTTGCCTTGTTTCAGAAGCCAAAATGATGATTTAAGAACAGCGTCGCTGATTGCACAACTAGTTTTGATTGCCTCCAATCAGGCATCTCCCATTCTATCCCACAAACTCGTCGTAATAGAACAGAGGCAAAATCAACATGACTGGTTCTGCCTCTGTGGTGAGAGAATGCGTTAGAAGGAAAAGCACGCTATATGATTATAAAATAGTCAGTATAAAATATCTTTGGAAGATACCGTTGATATTTCTGTAGCAGAGTATTTCCAAATGTATAAAACACTGGAATTTATGTTTAGCTGTTAGCAGAACAGAAGCTATCTTTTATGAATAAGTAGTTTGGATGAATCTTACATTGACCTTTATATTCTTATAGATGAAGATTTGTCGCACGAGGTTCTCCAGGTGCATCTCATAATTTCGTAATTCGATGATTCTATGAGTATGTTATACCACAACATGAGATTTAAACACTGTGAATACCACCTCACACCAGGGTACAATGAGATTGTAAATTGACTCCAAACAATAACCACAAATGTATTGCATATTCACAATAGAAAGATAACTACACGTGGTAAGGTAACCTAAAATCTGAAGCGGGAGTCACTTCTATTCCAGCAAGAAAAATGTGTGTTCAAAATTTGATGTTTCTTCTTAGCTCTCATCGAACTAGGCGATATTTTATGTGCGCTATCGAGTTGGACAGTATAAAACTATAAATGCTAAGATTATGGCTGATATTTCACTCTCGAGTGGCAAAATGAAAATCTTGGTAACTGTTGAACAGTTTAGCAGTTCTGTTTCAGTCATTCATGTACGCATCGAAAGTAGAAAAACCAATCTCTGTTCAACAGTTGTAATGTTTACCCATTCTCTCGCCACAGAGGCAGATCAAGTCGTGTTGATTTAGCCTCTGTTATATTACGCCGACTTTGTGGGATAGAATGGGAGATGCCTGACTGGAGGCAATCAAAGTCAGTTGTGCAATCAGCGACGCTGTTCTTAAATCATCCTTTTGGCTTCTGAATCAAGGCAAAAGCATTGTGGTATGAACCACCCTTTTCATGCGAGAAGCGTTGTCATTTGATAAAGAAATTCAAATGGATTGTGATGCGGGTTTTTCCCGCTAGGGGAAACTGCCGGAACCCACGGATTTCGGCATAATAGAACAGGGGCTAAATCAACATGACTTGATATGCCTCTGTGTGGAGAGAATGATGTTTACTATGAGCAGTTACAACTTATGATTAATTCATGACATAACGCATGGAGTATTTGTTTCAGGAGTAACGCTGATGTGATTTATTCCATCATGCATTCAGCATTTGCAAGCTTGGAAGAAAATACGATTACTGTAATGTTTTTGCTTTTTAAAGGGGCAGTAGCACGTTTTTAGGGGGAATATAAGGTGATGTTACGAAAATGAAAATATTTGGTTCCAATTGAAAGACAATGTATTTAAAATGAAGAAGTAATAATTCAAATATATGATGAAAAGTTTAGCCATGCGATTCCTTTTTCTTACACAAAATGAATTAAAGGTGTTTACACAAAATGGCCGCCAATGGATTTTATGTGAATCTTCATACTTTGTCCTCTGACTATGGATGATTGGTTTGTGTAATGAGATTTTTAACACTGTCAGAATAATATATTTAGCATTAACTTACAATTATCAGTAAAATATTTGAAATATAAAATTATCAAAAACGTGCTACTGCCCCTTAAATAAGATATAATTTCAGAAAAAAAATCCAAAACGGAATATGTTTATGATTTTCTCTAACAACCATCTTCACATGCGTAATGATAAAAAAAGTGTCGTTAGACACTGGTGGGCGCATTTTAAATGTGGTTAACAAAATATGGTGTTAAGGCGGTGCAACAAACCGTCGACACTGACTTGTTTCTAGCTGGAGTCGATTATCTGTTCTTTTTATTTTTCTGAAACTGCAAAGACTTATTGATAAGACTATACAGTATAAACGATGGATTCTTGAAAATATTAGACTGGTTCGTTGGTGTTGCAAATCATGCAAACGGAAATATGTTTTATCGAAACTTTGAGTGCCAAAAATAACTCCAAATATTTTTCACTTATTGTTGACAAAAAATAAACGATGTTGTATATTTCTGATTAATATCTCTCCTGTTGGTAATAAAATGTTCATATCCCCCTATTTGTTCTTGTCCATAATGCTAAGTATAGCCTTTATAGTGCCGTCCTGCAACATTGCCCTAAGGCAACCCTACGAGTAACTTAAGAGGACCAGATATTAGTCATGATAAACAAGTTTAGTACCGACAAACGATTCACACTACGAGTCAATTGAATCTTAAGGAAAAGCTATAAACATGTGATAGAATCATTATTGTATCGCTCACCATTTGAGAAGGGGCGAGTCACGCTTGGACAGTTCACCTGCCGACCCGGTCTGGTCTCACCCTTGCCAATCACCCGAGCAGTGAACCCAGTGAATCTAGTGTTACTTGGTGTTTGTAGTTGAATACTAGTCTTACACACAGACGCTTGAGCATATAATTCACCCCATGGAAGCAAGTCTAGATCTGGGCTGCTCTGAAAATCTCCATTTGTCTGAGGCTCCTTTTAAAAATTTAATAAAATTCAGAGACTAAATATAAGTTTAGTTGAACACTTGATCCGATATGTATATATAACCAATGTTTGGACATAGAGCACTTGTTTGCGACTAGTACGAATGAGCTTGTGATTATCAAAAATGCACGTTTTTCATTTAATCAAGACGGTTGAAACTTCTTTGTTCATACTTGCAATTGGTTATTAGTTTTCGACATTACGTTTGGTGTAAGAAAAAACAGCTGCAACAATAAGCAGGATAACATTTTATAGAATAGACAAATGACAGATTACAGTAACATGAGTATTCTGTAAGGTTTTCTACACTTTTTAAAACTGACATACAGTTATAAGAACAGTATTGCAAGCAAGGTTCACGGTTGGATAAGAATGATACATCTTACCAAAAAAAAAAAGGTCTTCGCGCATGTCCTAAAAGGCTTTGATAAACCCTCGTCTCTCACTGAATTTTCATTTATATTTCTCTCTATATTTTAATAAAAAAAGAACAATTTGACAAAGGTGTTTTATTTTACAATACTAACTTTGAAATGACATCGATGATTGTGTAATGTACATCAGGTGTAAACATCGACTCGCTTGACTCGCTGGGCTGGCAGATACGCCTTACTTGGGTCGTTTTTATTTTAAACGTAGACCTTGTATATTAGGCGACCCCCTCTTTAACCCCCCAATTTCTGGTATATAAATAACGTTTTATAAACTGAAATTTACGGTAATCTCTTTTATGGTGGTATGTTTTAGTATGAACTATTTAGTATATATAATCAGAAATGGTTTGACATCGAATAATTTGATGTCTAAGTTTTCATTACAAAAAGCAATGGATGAAAGCTTTTTATATTATGTGTGTAGAAAGCAGGTATATCAAATTATCTTGTTTTTTGTAGAGGTGAACTCCAAACCTATTTAACCTGAAGGTCGGTAACCTAGGCTGGGAAATCACCAAGCGAATCATCGGGTTATAATTGAGTTTATGGCCCGTCCAGTCATCTGGTCAGGTGGATGACCGCTGTTGACTTCTCACCTCTTAATTATTCAATGATATTTTGCTGAATTATTCAACCAAAATGGGTTTAAGTTTTATTGTATGCTATTACACGAGTTCAATTAACCCATAAACAGGAAGAAGACAATATGTATCGATTAACTAACATTCCCATATATTTTGCTATCAACAATAAAGACGTTAATCATTCATACATCATTTGCTTTTTTATATTTCCGAAAACTAGAGGTCAGATAATATATAAGTTTCAAAACAGCTGTTGTTTAAATGTGCTTGTATACATGCTTTAACTTTACCTCTGGAGGTGGAGTCAATTTACTACGGAAGCAAATTTGCCTATAGAGGTAAATGCCGAATTTACTCATTAGGAGCAATTTTACTTATGTAAGAAAATATACTCATATATGTTTTTGGTTGCATGTGAACACGGCTTAAATTGAACTGGCATAATTTGCTAAGAATAATCAAAATACCTCACTTGACAATCAACCTTTCGGTAGGGTTGTTTTTCTTCTTAAAAATGACCTCATGTCTATACAATAAAAATATGTATAACTAATGACTCAGTCTTGAAGTTATGTGACACAGAATAGGAAATTGTATAACACATTTACACCGTACATCTTTAGAAAAAACGCTCCTCTGTCATTCATTTTCACATTGAGTCAGAGAGCTTAGGGATTCTAGGTACAATTGAGTGAATACTTTCTTCAGATAACACTTAATAGCTTGAGACATAAATTCTATGGCACTAAAAAATATTACTTTCATCCCATATATGCTTGATCAACGTTGTCAACACCCATTAATTTTATGCATGTGCAAACACAAATGGGTTTCTTACAAGCTGTGATGACTCAGATTATGTTATCGGATCAAAATAGAATCCATCGTAAACTTTAAAAAAAGATAATCATTATCTTTTTTTTATTTCTTATTTCTTAACAAATGACTTGTTTGCCGATTACAAACAGTAAAGTGCATTTGAAATAATACTACATTGTTTGCCTTTGAAAAACTTTGAATCATTGATTCCGATAATATATTAAACCGAAATTACTTGCTTTATCGCCTTACTGCAAACGCCTCAAGAAATGTATCTGTATTCATGTTTTAAACAGGTTACTTTGATATAGATATTGAATATATTTATATTTACTTCTTTAAGACTATAGCTTCTATAAATTGTTTAAAGTCATTTAGATAAGAAAGGTAGCATATGTTCTTTTAAAATATTTCTAGTTTGTTTTTTAGATACGCATTTACGTCATTTATTTTGACCCTCCTAACTAAAGACTATCACTTCCAAGTATCAGTGTCATAGAAATAGTCGGCCATTCCTATCATACCCACAATGTCAGATAACAAGATACGGAGAAACCTATAAAACTTTGTCACGTATCATTAAGTTAAGTGACCTGTTATGCTTGGAAATTCTTTTGAATGTCTTATTTTCTGAAAGATTTGATATTCCCAATATATCTCCATCGATCATAGCCCAAGAAAACGTTTATGACTTCACTAAGCCCACTTCTGAACCATTAGGATTTTTCTACAAAACTTGGGCTAAACCACCGAAATGGTTTCAACTCATTGTTCGCTAAAGTTGAAAATCAACGTTAGCTGTAAACCCTGTTTAATGAAAAGAGGCAAATAATACATGTAGGATATTTAGAAGTTCTTTGATGGGAGAAATAAAGTTTCTGGATACTAACTTCTTCATTTCTCATGGGCAAAGAAAGTTCGACGCAGGGGAAATTCTATACTCCTAACGCAGGAGAAAGTCTATATTCCTTACACGGGGGAAGATCTATATTCCTAACGCAGGGTAAGGTCTTTATTCCTATCCGTCACGTTTGTATGAAACGTAGTGAGTTAGATCGCAAAACAAACAAGATCTTCTCTTTTAAGACCTGGATGTCGATAGAAATCTTTCATGAAGTGTCAGTCTTTCATCAATGGTAACAAAGAAATGTTACACCGCATCACACTTACACAAATGATATACAAATGTACTATTATAAATACATCTCCTCTTTAACAGAGATGTAGGTCATATTTTGACACAGGTACAAAAGCAGAAAACCAATGCAGATGCCAATATAACATGTATTATCCTCAAGGCTCAACCGCTTCTCAAGCCTAGGAAACCCTGTTTAATTGCCTACATTATATAATGTTTAGCAAAAGTGAAGTGATTTGTTTATGTTTACACAACAATGGGGCATATTTGGGAGAAAATTTAACTTAAAGATGCTTGCAGCACTTAGGTTACATTTTGACAGATGTATGTTATCTATAGAGTTTGAAAACATGAGAACCTATTTGGTGGTTTTTGGAATGACTGAGCCAATGCTTGTCTTGTAGAATGTGCATGGTTTTTGTTTAACTATAAGCCCTTTCTCTTGAAAATAGGTTAAATGATATTGTTAAGAATGAATATTTCAAATAGCTGTATTTGTGATATGACTGGAGATACCACTCTGGAAGGCACACAGAAACTCTCTGTCATCCAACATATATATTTTTTTAAACAGACAATCAAGAAATATCTTCTCTAACTAATATCCAATGATGAATATTTTTAAAGTTTCGATGCAATGAATGCTCAATTTTCGTTCCACATGCACGCATCAAACTGCGTAGCTTTCAAAATACAAGCACATGATGCATCAATACTTCAATTTGGTAATTTCGGCAAATGGTCTTCAACTGAAACCAAATCTATATATCTTGATGTCAGCTTTCAGCTTCGTACCATCAATACAATACACATTATAATATACTTTCCATTTTTACAATTCTACCTGAGACAGGAGGCCCGCCCAATATCTTACAAGTTTCTTATTAGTGCATGACTCCCTAAAAAGCATTTAGATGGTAAAGTTACCAAAGCGTTACGTTGATATGACCGTCATCCAATACCTGTTGTGACCTTCATAAATAAAGGATTTGTCCATGGGGAACGGTAAACTCTTTCTGGACATTTAGGCGATCAGTTGGTGGAAGAAGGGTTTTCGTCAGCAGGTGCCCGTTGAGTTAAAAAAATGACAAAGTTAATGTTAACGACAGGTGTTCTTGTAATGATTGTTTGTGGAACCCTAGGATATGATGACTTACCAGGTATGTACAATTGATTGCATTTTCATAATTTTCGTAATTTCTTTGTATAATTCTTAAAATTAAATCAATTATAAAAGTCGACTGTTAAGTGCTTAGTCGTCAAGAAGACACCAAAACAGATGAAACATCACAATGGCTATGTGACTGTGTCTAACTTAAACAAGATTAAAAGTGGAAGAAAACGTTTAAAAGTATGTAATACAGACATTATCATATGATTCACAGTGAACGAGTGTGATTTTGCATTACCTATTCTATTAACAATATCATGGAATTACCTACTCTCCTTGCGATGGTCGGCTACATTGGCCTCACCACAATGTCTTTTTATTCTGCAACAAACTCACAAAATACAACAAACGTTGCTATGAAAAATCAATATGTACATGTGTGCCCATATAGACAATATGTAACTTCTTACTTTTCACGCCATGAGTAATAATTTTCTAATTTTGTCAGTTTATCAAATTGATAAGGTGTTCTATCCGTAAGAAATCGTTCTAGAAGAATATGCCTCTCAACGAATCCCATTGTTTAAGTTTAAATGTATGCTATATGAGCATAAACGAGGTGCAATTAAGCATTGACTATCATACAGATTTGTAGAGAAATGTCTTCGAGGCTTAACACCAATCGAACTCATATGGCGTTTTCGTCTGCGGACGTTTTGGGACTGAGATGTCATGTTGCACGAGGTTACGGAAACGAATTCAATAACAAAACAAAAAGAAAAATGAAAATTTACATTATAGATATGTCATGGAATAGGTTCTACATAAAAAAAATGATCTTATCTGTTAATGATCTGCTCTTTACCTTAGTCCGTACTTCTCTGTGGAAATCCTAGAGAATAAAGCAAGGCATTGTTAAATCATAACCTTGTAAAGGTACATTAAGGTAAGATAACAGTTGAAGATTGTTTTCTAGTAAAACCTTGCTTCTTCTGAGACTGACATATGCACATGCTATACAAACTCTGCTTCATAATCAATCATGTTATGGATAATATAAGGGCATTTCATGGAACAGCGCTTTCCAGATCTTTGCAAATAGAAATTATTGCAAATATTGCAGGTTGATGTTAAAATCTGTACTAATATATTATATTGATTATTTCTTAAACATCAGCTTACCTCGACTTTACCAATTCTCGATTTTCGTTCAAAGGGTTTTCAAGAAAATATAAACTGGACTTGATTTTTGTTAATTATCAGTTGTGAAAAACTCACCTGGGTTAGGGGCCCTAAAACTCGCGCGGGTGTGACGTAATAAACAGACTATACTGAGAAACGCACCATTATGTCAACTAAAATACCGCATAAATAATTATTTAAGTACCATTGATGTGGATATCCTTTTTACACCAAATGCAAAGTAGTGTTACATCGTCAAATGATCTATCTAACTGAGTGAATAACATTTCTGAAAATGGTTAATTATTGGGGTTTTTCTGTGGTATTGTTACGATAGATGTATAGATAACGAAGCTGATTCTGTTTATGGCGTCACAAAAATGGGTCGTGAACAGTCATGCATTCACTGGTTTGTGGCCATATAGGTCTAAGCGGCCTTCCAAAAGTTGCTTTCGTTACCAAACTGAACATATTTGGGTGGCGACCTTTGACGCACTATACAATATTGTAATCAGACTTTCATATATTCCAAAGAAAATAGTGAAATATGTTTGTGGTTATGTGAACTCTAAAAACATTATGTTCAAGATCATGGATACTTAAGGAAGATTCAGAACGTATAATTTTGAACATTAAGGGTTTTTATTTCAAAGTGAAAAATTCATTGAAAAAGCACCTAACTAGAAAACTTAAATAAATAAGCACAACAATTATTGACTAAATAGTTTTACAAATAAAACATTGAACATGCTAATGAAAAACTATGGTTCAGGAGTTGTTCTTGAGTTTTCAATAGTGTAAACCATAGATGACTAGATCATCTATATTTCCTCCAAAATATGAAAATGTTTCCAAATCACGTGATATCACAAGTTACATATTTATGAATAAACATAGATTAATTGAAAAAAATTGAAAGGTACAGACAGTCATAGCAAACTTATATTATTACTTTCTAACATTCTGTAATGTCACAATTTGTGACATGATATGTGGAACAGGCATGTGACTTTAATATAACATGCATGCTATTGGTTACTTCATGATAACACAAGACCTACAAGATTTTCACAAGAAATACTTGTGTTCGATCCCTTCAAAATATTGTTAAGAATTGAAGACAATAGTCTTTTTCGCCAACAGTTTGACAACACGGACATCTTAGGTAACCGCTGTATGTTTGGCTAAGACTTATATTCAGTCTCCCTAAAAACAACTATTTTATTAAATATAAGAAAGGAGCCTCGGAGAATTTCAGATTAAGTCTCTGAAAAATAATAATTTTCAAAAAACAACTATTTTATTAAATATAAGAAAGGAACCTCTGAGACCTGCCTTTATAGAGGTTTTGTTTGGTCAAAATAATATTTACTACAGTCTGAGTGTAAGACTATGGTTGGTTAATAAGACTGAGGTATTTCCACCATTAATATCAGGGTAAACCACCAGAGGTATTATTGGAAGTAATAAGTAGCTTCTGTTGGGAGGACATGTTTGCTGAGGTGTTTTTTATAAAATATAACAACAAAGGACTTCCACTTAATTCACGAAAGCTATTCTAGCAATAAATGAAAGTATAGAAAAAAGACCAGATACAATCTAAGTCTTTAATGATGACTCACTTCAGGTGCGATGTAAGGCACATGTACCTTTACATCTTTTGTTCCACTTTCTTCACAACCCACATACCGCTTGATTAAGTAGGTGAACTATAGACCATGTATACCAGCCTAGTTCAATACATAAACGGGTAGATACGCAGCTAACCAAGGTCCTTGTTTGGCCTAGTTTTGAATACGCCTTCACAGTTATTCTAAAGAATGTTTTGGACCACTGCTCATCAAAGATGCTGCCCTCTATCCTCAAGGCCAGAGTAGGCAGTTTTGGTTTCTATGTGCGCCATAAACTGTATTCAAAATACGAACTATTATATTATTACGTATTATAGCTAAAATATGGAGGCTATTTTGTTTGGTGACCTTCAAAACAATGTCGTAGATCATAGCTTAGACTAAGGTTATATACGATTATTATAAACATTTATGTATACGATTATGGTTTTCAAAGGGTGATGTTCAAGAAACTGTCTATATGTCAGTATGTTAAATAGTAAAAGGCCAAAAGTAGCAAGGAGCTATGTAAACCAAGTGGGGAAACTCTTTATTATTTATTTTGTATAATCAAAGACAATTCACATGACCAAACAAACACATTGATTATTGCTAGGTCTATTTGGTGTCTAAACAAACCATATTGTCATTTGATTAGTGTACAATCTTTATGCCATTGCATGTATTTAAGTAGTTGAAGCGATCAACATGAGGTTAGGCACATTTTTTAGATAACATGTAAAACTTCCGATGGTGAAAATATAATCAACAGCGTTCTAATTAGTATCGATGAGAAAACCAAGATTCAGCAGATGGGGCGGTATGAGACAATTGATCGAAGTAATATTGATTATAAATACCAACAAGAACGGATTATAAAGTATACAAAAAAATTAAAACATTGTCTATATAAAACTAATGCATCATGCTTAAGCGTCAAACACATGCCTGGTAATGTAAGTAATAGTTATATATGACGAGTATTGGTCGTCTAGTCCACGACATGGTTGGTTATACGACGAGCCGCGGAGCGGCGAGTCGTATAACCAACCATGTCGTGGACTAGACGACCAATACGAGTCGTATAACTTACTTATACCACGACCAACACAACGACATATATAAACAAAACATATTTATAAAAATACCATACGTAAATTGTAAAAATGCGTTGAACTATGTTCTCTTTACCAAACAATGTGCCTCATCACGTCTTTAGAAGCTACCAAATATTCTCTAAAATATGCTATATAGTTACCTTATCCTTCGTGTCTTTAAAAAACTATCTATTGAGCAGTACTTGTGTAGAAAACTACGGTAACAACAACAGCGCGAGGGTCATGCTTTGCACGTGCACTCCATGATGAAAACGACATTGGTTTTCGGAGAAGGCGACATTGTACAATGGAAGGTGAGGACGTAGGCAGCATTTCTCTACAAACATGGATGATGCGCCCAAATGACAGGTGATTATTTTCCTCTCGATGAATTTAACATACAAATTTAGAATTTGGAAGTGTTTCTACCGAGAAGAGTGCAATCTTGAAGTAAATAAGATATACGATATGACAGAAGACTCCCATTACATATTTAGTTATACACGGTTGATCTAAATTCATTGAATTTTCTTGCCTCTTGAAATACCAATCAACGTGGACTGAATTTACATATTTTAATATTTCCATACGTAATCGGCGATGCAATTCATTTCTTTAATTCTATTTACAGGCTGTTTATGTAAAGAATGTGTTTGAAGGTTGCATATTAGGCACATTTGTCTTTTTGTGTTTATATCACCGTTGTATTGACTAGAGCATTAAATAGAACTACAATTGAATTAGTTTGCAATTTTGTCTCTTCATTGCATATGTTTTCGTGTCAGATACACTTGACGAAGAAGGCAGGAATAAATTTAATGAGATGTTTTAGTTATTACCTATGAAAAAGTTATCTACTGTCTTAAGAACAGTCTATATTGACTATAGTCATAAATTCTTGATATTCAAAGAATGCATTAATTTGATGTTCAATTACATTTTCAGGAAGAAAATTAACATCTATTCTTTTACCTTATTTTGGCATTCGAATGAACATGCGAGATGTTTTGAATGAATTACCATAATTATCACGGACTGTCTGTTTAACAGTACATTTGTCTAAATGATTTAATGCAACTTTAAATGGCCCTGGTCTGTCATGGCTAGATAATGAGGTTTCTGTCACTGATCATTTAATTAAATTTAAATATAAATGTGCAGTAAATAGTGTTATCCGAATTATGGAACAATCTCTCGAAAAATCAAAATTAAGAATTTCCTTCCAAAAAAGAAATACAATGTTGGTATTGATAGGGCTGCGGGTTAAGAATTGTTTTTGTCGAATTATGGAAGAAGTAACGGTTAATGATAAAAGTATAGCATATAAGTCATCAAAGGGATGAGGGGAATGACAAAATCGTACAATGAAGAAATGTTCAGTTCATTATGTGTTAAGGCTTCTGAAAATGTTCTCCATCTCTATTCTCTACATGATTCAGTTTAACATAACAATCTTAACTCTTTGCAGGTCTTTTATGGAACGACAAACATGACGCCTTTCCAGGAGAAAAGAATTTTCCCCTAAAACGGAAAAGATTCATACGGGTGAATCGTTTGTGTGAAGAGAAGAGAGACGTGTTGGTCTCAACTTCGCCAATCGTATTCGCCAATACGAAGAAATGGTCAGCCAAAACGACGTCCTCCGACTGTAACGACTACCTCAAACGATGACAAGGCTCCCGACAGAACAATTAACAAAATATAAAAAATGTAAAAAACCCTAATAAAAGTTTCCCACGGTTGTTTGTCGTTATTTGAAATTGAAGGTATTTGTTACATTCTGTTATTAGTCTGTCATGAGAAGGGTTAAATGAAAGTAGTTCCGGCTGATTCACTGGTGTAGTATAACTAACATTTTGGTTAGTTATACCACGGGTCCAAACAATAGAGTCGTGGTATAAATTGAAATATAGTTATTTTCCTGGGGACGATCGTCATAGTTCAATTTAACCATGTAGAAATCAAATGCCGGTAAGTATTACTGTTGTTATCTGTTATCTTCGATTTGGCTTTGTGTACAGCTTTGTATTACGGTGTTGATATTCACCACCAATCTCTGCTGTGTGAATAAATCACAAGGAATAGGATTAATATTGAAGTATTGTTAAAACTCTGTGATTCTATTTTTCAGGCTATGACAACATACGAGAAGTACTTTCTCTTTCACAAACAAATTACTTGTTTTCTAGAACTGTTAAGCATTGGTCGTGCCGCTGCTTGTACATATGCAGTAGCATCCGCATAGTGTTCAGTAACACGTTGTTCGGGTCGGGTTTTCTACTTTCAACATTGAGATATCGCCAATATCCAAGGCCGGCTTCATTTATAATACGTAACTTCAAACTTAAAAGAAATGAGTCCATATCGTGAATTCTTTTATAATTTGGTATTTGGCTTTAATTTCATTATTGTATTCAAGAATTTTTTTTTTATATAATGTGACTGTTACTTTTCTTGTATTCAAGTTCACTTCTCAATGCAAAATACAGAAGCTTGACATTTTGTACCAAAATATAAATCTTGCTTGTTTGCCTATGACTGGTATTTCTGGCTATTGGCCAGTGTCGTAATCTGATATTTTCACAATGGGCAGCGAAGATGGCCTGATATATAGTTTCTGTCTCTGACAAAAAAACGTAAACTTCGTAGCCAGTAATAAAAAACAAGACAACTAGAATGTCAACAATTTCACCACCCAAACGTTGTTATGGTCGGATTCGTTTTAAAAATGGCACTGGTAAAACGCACGAAAGAGTTTAAATAATGACTGAAATATATGTATCATATTAAGTTATCAATTGAATTCTAATGACGATAGAAAAATTCTTCTATTATAAATTAAATTAATTGATTATGTTTAGATATATATACACATGTATATTGTGTATGTCTATCAAATATTTAACATACAGTGACTTATACAAAATTTAATGCTAATCAATGCAAGCATTGGAAATTACTATAATATCACTTTATTCCTTGTGAACAAAAGTGCATGTTTCAATACTTTGAAAGCATACGAAAGTAAGCGATAGATCCGTACACATTCTATCATGGCTTTAATGAACTAGACTAAAAGGCCCACCCTTATTGATTTAAACCTTTTACTGAAGAGGAAGTGCTCAAACATATCAAGAGATCTAAGCCAACATCCTGCTATCTTGATCCGATTCCAACAACACTGGATATTCTCTTTCCAGTGATTGTCTCCCTCAAAAAGGCTTGCCTCCAATCTGGACTGATTCCGTCAGTTCTGAAAACGGCCATTGTAAAACCTCTTTTGAAGAGCCATCTTTAGACTCAGATAATCTGAAAACTACTGATCTGTCTTAAATCTGTCATTCATATCAACACTGGTGGAAAGAACTGCTGCTGAACTTCTCTCCTCCCATCTTAATAAATCATGGACTCTTTGATGAGGTTCAATCTGCTTATAGAAAACACCACAGCACCGAGACAACACTTTTGAAGCCTTTTTGAAGCCTTTTTGAAGCCTAAATGGCTTGCAACTGGAGGTGGACACCAGTTATCTCGCCCTTCTTGTCTTGCTCAATCTGAATTAAGCATCGATGACTCTTGTTTGATCACTAGATTTTGCATCGAATGCCACATCGATGGATTTGCCTTAGCCTAGTTCGACTCGTATCTCTCTCGGAGATGGCAATCTGTTCTCGTTGATTGAAGTTTATCCGATCTCCAAGAACTGACATGTAGAGTCCCAAAAGGTTCGGTACCAGGACCCCCATTCTCTCCCCACAGAGGCATACCAAGTCATGTTGATTTAGCCTCTGTTCTATTACGCCGAAATCCGTGGGTTCCGGCAGTTTCCCCTAGCGGGAAAAACCCGCATCACAATCCATTTGAAATATTTTTTCAAATGACAACCCTTCTCGCATGGAAAGGGTGGTTCATACCACAATGCTTTTGCCTTGATTCAGTAGCCAAAACGACGATTTAAGAACAGCGTCGCTGATTGCACAACTAACTTTGATTGCCTCCAATCAGGCATCTCCCATTCTATCCCACAAAGTCGGCGTCATAGAACAGAGGCTAAATCAACACGACTTGATCTGCCTCTGTGGGGAGAGAATGCAGGACCCCTACCCCTTCCTTATACATAAAACACCTTGCCTTTGTCATTAAAAAACACGATGTTCTTCATTATCTATATGCTGACGATTTCCAACTGATGCAGATGTTTCAATCAAATGCCCTGAGTGTCAAGTCTGCTGCAGATTGCCTTTCACAATACTATTATGATGTCATTGATTGGATGTCACGAACAAGTTTAAGTTAAATGACGCCAAGGCTAAATGTTTGCTGATTTGTTTCAAAATAAAAATAAACCATACAGATTTGAACTCCCTCATAGTTGGACAGAGCACTGTTTCCTTATCAGATTCGGTAAAAGATCTCGGAGTTATCGTTGATCAAACACTAAGTCTAGAAAGACATGTGAACCACCATGACAGAGCATACAACTCATGTTACAAGTTAAGCAAATGTGTACATTACTAGAAATTACAGTTAATCTTACGACTTTGCTGGAAGGTGCACAAGTGCAGTCCTATCACCTTGTCAAAACACAAATTCATCAAAATAAGTTCATTCATTGATTCATGAGACAAAACGTTTTGAATTGCAAACAAATATTATTTTATGTATGAATTATTCTTTCCCTTTATGTTTAAATGTTAAATATCTGTCATCTATTTGTCAAAATGTACCTAAAGTTTGTGAATATCTACGAGAGGTTAGAATTTTGAGAACTTTCTTATCTCTTTCTACATCAATAAAACATGATTTAACTTTTAAACTAAATTATGCACCATATCTATATCTCTGTTATAGGTTTCTGTACCGTCAATACAAAACAAATAAACTAATGTCCAAAAGAAACGACACCACGTTTTCAACGTCCTCCGAAACAAAATTCTATTACCTGACAGAGTCGAATTTAAGTGTGCCTAACAGGCATATGTCTTGTAAAGAAGTATGCACATTTTCATTCTTCAGGAAAAGATACTTTTGATTTTGTGCCTCTTCAAATGCACATGGAGTGCATAAATCGAAATTTCAAGTTGTTTTATGCACATAACTTTTGTCATTTCACTATAAACTTGATTAAGTATTGAATTTAGGTAAGAAAACAATGTTGTTGATTTAATGCACCTTATTTGACATACATTCGTTGACGCGTCATTGCACTAGAACGTTTTAAAACAGGCGAATGTGTCCAATTTCTCCCTGCTATCTCGCCTAGTTAAGGAGATTCCAGATCGATGATTTTTTTAAATGCATGTTTCTCGCAAACATGAAAAGATAATGTTTCAAAATTTTGCATAGAAGTAAGTTGACTACTGAAGAAATGATATAACTATGTTTTATTTTTATCAATCTGCAGTGGATTGAGTTATTTAGCAAATTGTATGGTAACGTTTCTTTTGGACACTAGTTTAGTTATTATGTAAATTTGTACCTGAAACTATTGAGCCTGTCCAATATCAAACCAATTCATTTTAGTGCATGACTCGATGTAAAACATTTACATGGTAAAGTTGATACGACCGTGATCAAATATCAACCTGTGGCCTTCAATCTGAGAGGGTTTGTGGGAACGGTAAACTCTTCTGGACATTCCAGCTATTAGTTGAAAAAAAGTTTTTTTCGTTAGCAGGTGCCCGTTGAGTAAACAAAGACAATGATGATAGTAAGACAGGCATCAGGTTTCGACTATCAATTTTGAAAACAGGTTAATTTTACTCGAAGGTATTGCATTTACACAATTTTGGCCATTTGCAGTAATAAAGAAACCGTTTGATACTTGAAATTATTCCTAAGGTATTTGATATTGATAACAACTATAACAAGATTTTTAAAAACTATTTGTAAATAAATGATTACCTTATTTCATGAGGATAGTTCTGGGACATGAATAACTGCCCTCTTCTATGAGAAGAAGAGGGTAGGAAGTTTAATTTACAAAAAAGTAAAAGACTCCTTTTTGTGTAATTCCATGTATTGAGTCTGAATATCACTTTTGTTTAGTTGCCATATTATGATAAATTAAGGCATGATATTCTTCCTATGTACTACTGTAATAATCCAACAATGGAAAAATTTATGTTTACTACAAATACAACAACTGTTAATTGTTTGGTGTCTTTCTCGGTCTGAAAATGCGTAAACAATATTTTTCAAACATTGTTGTATCTACTGGAATACTATTTCATTTTATGGCGCGTGTACCACTTTTTGTAATGTAATGATGTATTTTCATACTGATGGAAACGAATAAGGGAACGCTTAATTACTGTTAACTTATGTCTGGCATGTTCCGTTTGTTTGAGGCTGCGTGGGGCTATTATAAACACCGAAAATGTTAAAGATTACTTTCACTGAAAAACGTACCGTGCACGTGAAAATTGATTTCCATGAACTTCATGCATGGCAACGTCCATTTAACCTTCAAGGAGTCAACGAATGTCAGTGTACCTTTACTTTCAGAATCATGCCAAGAGCATACCTTTCTGGTAATGTGAAATGGCAGGCTATCGGGTGCATAAACAGCGGTCAATCAATATGCCAGACAGCCAGACAATTCAACAAGTCTGAAAGTGTGATTTCGCGAATGTGGAACCGGTACCGTCAGACAGGGAACGTAAAGATTAGACCAGGTCGTGGTCCAAAACGTAAGACATCGCCCCGAAACGACCGCCAGCTGGTGCTGCTGTCATTACGTAACCGATTTAAACCAGCATCGACAATAAACTCTGAGTTCAGGGCAGTAACGAGACTAAGAATTTGTGACCGTACTGTCAGAAACAGACTTAAAGCAGCAGGCTTAAAGTCACGTCGTCCTGTTGTTGGGGTAAGGCTGACTGCGGAACACAGACGTCTCAGAAAAGCATGGGCTACACAACATCGAGTTAAACAACTTCGACATTGGCGCAATACCATGTTCAGTGATGAGTCTAGATTCAATTTGGACTTCGCAGATGGTCGGATCCGCGTTTGGCGACGCCTTCGTGAACGTCACCAATAATGCACCATCAAACAACACGATTCCTACGGGGGCGGATCTGTGATGGTATGGGGCGGAATAACCTACGACCATAGGACCAATCTTGTTCGACTTGATGGAAGGGTGACTGGTGTCCGTTACCGAGACGAAGTGTTGCAACCTGTTGTTCTTCCTTTCCGCCGTAGAGTGGGTGTAAACTTTGAGTTTCAACATGACAATGCTCGACCCCACACGGCTCACGTCAGCAGTGATTTTCTCACGCAGAACAACGTCAGAGTGTTGCCATGGCCGTCCAAGAGCCCAGACATTAATCCCATTGAACACCTCTGGGACGTTCTTGGACGTCGGGTGAGGGATCGTGATGTTCTACCCCAGACACTTGATGCCATGTTCCAGGCTCTCCAAGAAGAGTGGCGCGCAGTTCCTCGGGCTGTCATCCGGAAGTTGATCCAAAGTGTTCCACGACGGTGTGAAGAAGTAATCAGGAAACAGGGAGGACACACCAGATACTGAAATTTCACCTGTGGTGCACATACTTAATGAAATATACTTGATTAAAAACCCATGACAATAAAACAAATTTCACCATCAATACATAATGTTCCTTTATTCATTTCCATCAGTATGTAATGGGCCTGTGGCCCCTCTACAGAAATAAACTCATTCATTCAATAACTGCCGGATGAACAATGGAAGATATTTCACTATGTCACTATGTCACTATGTCTTATTCCTTATTTTAAAATAATATCTTTGAAAGATGGAACATGTGAAAATGCAAACATGTGAAACGGTGAAGAAAAGAAAATTTGTGCCATTGTGATAGCCTTATCTCCTGCAAAAGTACATGTATATCCAATGTAGGAGATAGTTTGCACTGAAAAGAACATTAACATGATCTTAATTTTTCTACCGATTTTAAAAAATATTTTGAAAAGTTTTCTCTTCTTCCTGTATCCCCAGACTACAAGGACCACCCGTGTATACGAGAGTGTCAGGTAGACGCCGCCCCCATGACCTGCGAGTACAACTTCACTGTGGAGTTCTACCACACATTGAGCAAGGCCTGCTACAACTGTCCCTACAACTACTCGGACTGCTACAGACCCCACTGTGTACCTACTGATGGGATGGACAGGACCATACTCACCGTCAACAGGATGATGCCAGGACCACATATCATTGTAAGGAATTTCTCTGCCATGTGTGTTTGAATTTTACAAGAAACGTGACTAGTACCCTTTCCCCTAGTCCTGCTTCATGACTGTTTAGGTCCTATTTCTGCAAGTCTAGATTGACTGAATACACATATGAAACTAATAAACCCAAGAAATTAAATAATATGAATGAAGGTACAGTAATTACTTTTATATTTCAAAGACTCATTTTAGTCTACCTTTCCCATTTCTGCAAGAATTCTTCAAGCCTTCTCGCAACAGCACAATATAACAACACAATGCAATGGCTGGTGCTCACTTCAACCTGATTGAAAACTTTCAATGACCTTTAATTCTGGTCGGCCTGAAGAGTGTCTTATTTCCTGATCCTGTCCATTCTCTCCCCACAGAGGCATATCAAGTCGTGTTGATTTAGCCTCTGTTATATTACGCCGACTTTGTGGGATAGAATGGGAGATGCCTGATTGGAGGCAATCAAAGTTAGTTGTGCAATCAGCGACGCTGTTCTTAAATCATCGTTTTGGCTACTGAATCAAGGCAAAAGCATTGTGGTATGAACCATCCTTTCCATGCGAGAAGCGTTTTCATTAAATAAAGAAATTCAAATGGATTGTGATGAGGGTTTTTTCCGCTAGGGGAAACTGCCGGAACCCACGGATTTCGGCGTAATAGAACAGAGGCTAAATCAACATGACTTGTTATGCCTCTGTTGGGAGAGAATGATTTCCTTCATTTCACAGATTGTGTGTCGCGATTGTTGCTGAGGGTGTCCCTATACTCCATAATCTAAATTTCAGTCGAGGTATTCATCTTGACCTTCTGTTATCAATCTCCCCCTGCAGGTGTGTCAGCACGACATGATCGTGGTGAACGTGCACAACAAGATGGAGGGTTCAGAGGGAACCAGCATCCACTGGCACGGCGTCTTCCAGAAGGGTTACCAGCACTATGACGGGGCCAGCATGATCACCCAGTGCCCTATAACTCCCGAAACTACATTCCAGTACAGGTGTGTATTTGCTTCTTTGTTGTGTTAAGATCAGTGCATCACGAACTTTAAGTAAGAAGTAAGATACTTCCAATATTCCTATTAACACAAACTACGGAGTACTGACTAGACCAAATTCATGATTTTACTGAGGTCCAAACTATCTGAAATTTAATCATCATTTTGATCTACGCTCAGTACCCGTCGTAACTCTAAGGTCAGGGACAAACCAGACATATGATTTAGCTTATATTGATGATGGCTGTATAGAGAGTCTCTGTTTTAAGGTGTGGTGACTAAAACCTGTTGATAAAAGTCTCCAATCGTGGCACGAATTACCGGCACAATTTTAAGTAAAATATCAAGCTTTCTGAAAATAGTTTGCATCATTGTGATAAATCTTTTCCATTTTCAAAATCAATGCTGAGGAATTGGCAACATGGTGAGCAAAGCGCATATGTAAGATAGCTATAGGGAGTCTCTGTCTTAAAGTGTGAAGACTTAAACACATTCTTTCGGTCAGGTTTAAAGCCTCCAATCGTGGCACGCATTATTGGCATGGTCATACGGCGATGCATCGGAAAGATGGATTGTTCGGCCCCCTCACCGTCCGGGAACCTGTGACCCTTGACCCCTCCTCCCACCTGTACATGCATGACCTCCCAGAGCACGTGATGCTTGTCCAAGATTGGACACATCTTCTCTCCCTTGGAGACTTTATGGGTACCTATCACAAGCAACGGGATAGTTAAAAAACTACTACAATCCTTATCAACGGTACGTCATTTAAAATATTCTAATACCTAATAGTTTAAACATTAATATATTTTGAAAATTCCAAGAGTCTTATAAATTCACATCGTCCTTTTATTCCTTGTCATAAAAAAATCAATGCTGACACTCAAATTGTGTTTATTCTTTTAAACAATAGTCTACACATATTTTGCCGGGTTTTTATTCAGGCCCTCTCGACTTCCTCCTCCCTACATTTTTAAATCGCCCATTTATGAACCTCTTTTCTATTTTTACAGTAAATCTGTGTCCACTACTGTGGTTCACGAACATCTTTCATAACACTGTCTGTTTATCAATTGCAATAGAAAGGACGAGAGAAAAGGCAGTGTTAAAGCTCATTTGATAAAAAGAAAAAAAGTTAAATCTCTCTTTATACATTCTTACATTTCCGGTTTTCAGGTCGTGGCGCTTTTCAGGATTTTATCGACCCTGAGACCAACAATACAATCCACACTCCCTACGCTGTCTTCAACGTCAAACAGAACGACACCTACCGCTTCAGAATCATCAGCAACGGCGTCATCACATGCCCCATCCAGATCTCCGTGGACCACCACGACCTCATCGTCATCGCCTCTGACGGTGTCCCATTTGAACCTGTTGTCGTCAGCTCCTTCTTCATATATGCTGGAGAGAGGTAAAGGATGGTGTTTAAGGGGGACCAAAGTTCTTGGTCGTGCTACTATTGGCATTTTCTCCCCACAGAGGCAGATCAATCCATGAAATGTTGATACAGCCTCTGTTCTATAACGCTGATTTTATGGGCTAGAATGGGAGAAGCCTGATTGATTGTGCAATCAGCTGTTCTTATATCATTAGTTTCGCTACTGAATCATGACAAAGGCATTGTGATAATAACCATCCTTTCCATACGAGGAGCGTTGTCATTTGATTAAAAAAATTCAAATAGCCTGTGGAGGATTTTTTTTCTACCAATGCAAACTACCGGAACCCTCGGATTTCGGCGTACTAGAACAGAGGCTGTGTCAACATTTCATGACATGATCTGCTTCTGTGGAAAGAGAATGGCTGATGATCGTGATGCCTAAGATTAAAGAAATTGTGACCTTGAACTGAACGATCTTACAAATCAATTTCTGCAAATTTTACATTATAATGCCATAATATATATTTAGTTAGAACATAAAGATGGAGTATCACCTTTCTTATTTCTGTTTTATGTAAATAAAACATACAGACCGGATATCGGATGTTATAACAAATCCCTATTATCACTATGGTTCATGATTTTCTCTCAGATTTGACTTCATCGTCCAAGCAGACAAAGACATCGGCAACTACTGGTTGAAGGCAAGGGGAATTGGTTCGTGTGAACGACGGAGGGCTAAACAGGTCGCCATCTTGAGATACGAAACTGCACCGGAAGTCGAACCAACAGGACCAACAGACTATGAGAGTTGCAATCGGGAAGGAAAGGTTTGTTTCTCGGAAAAGTCATTCTCATTTTGGTGACAATACCGAACATTAAACCATAACACAAGTGAAAGCCTGAATGACTTCCGCCCTGAGACGGGTCTTTGTGTTGGTTTGAGTGAGTCGAAACCTTTTAGGAATGGCTCAATATAGAAAAGATAATACGACTGCCTTAATGGTAACTTTTTAAAAGATTATTTGATCGTCAAACTGTCTAATCTAACACAGCCTTTTTTCTCGATATCAATTTGATAATTATACAGAATTTTTTGGATTGATCGCCTCCTTCAGAATCCAGTACCCAAAAGAAAAATCTGAGTTTATATTACTTAATATTTCTTTAGCTTGGACTGTTAATTATAATTTCAAATCCAGCAAAACATTTAACATGTGCATCATCAAAGTTTGTTCTCTGATTGTTGTCAGCAAATTCTCAATCATTGAAGGATCTGGATTGTGAAACAACGATCAGATATTGATTTCTCAAAATAACTTTTGCATCTTTCTCTCGTGTAGTTCATCAACCCTCTGAACGACCCAGGCTCTGTGGAGAGAATGCCCGTCTCGTGGTTGAACGCTACACAGGCAGACTCCATCAGTCACTTCAAACAGGTGCCCGACAAGCAGTTCTACATCGCCATGGACCACATCTACATCGACAACTACAGGTTCAACCATCCAGATCTATACCCACTGGAGTCCGTGCCCAGTTCACAGCGGCGTCCTATCCCTCAGTTGGACCATATCTCTAACAAGATCGCGCCCTCGCCACTACTCTACCAGTACGCTGATATACCCAAGGTGGGGTTAGGTATTAAGATATGCTTACCTTGTAATCATGTTATTTTATTGGAACAGGATACTTTTTATGTGTTGCCTTAGTCTTAAGAGGGAGTTTTACCCATATATCATTAAAGAGAGTGAAAAGGTATTGGCGGGATTACCATTGTTAACCTCATAATGAAGGTATTATTGGCTCATCTGGCATGAAACGCCCGATGGGCTTATGGCAAAGCATGGTGTCCGGCGTCCGTCCGTCCGTTCCTCCCTCCGTCCATTCGTCAAATTCGTGCACTTTCGACTTCCTCTACTGAAGAGGCCTCGAAAGCTAAAACCTTGTGTACCTACTCCTTGACTTGAGTGTATAATACTTTATTGATGACCCTATGGCCCCTAATAAGCACCTGAAACCCTATTTTCTTCTTTTTCTCTAGAAGCATAAGGCCCTGAAAGCTTAATGTACATACTCCTTGAAGATGATAATTCCTAGCTTTGGTGACCCTGTAGCCCCTGATTAAGGCAGGGGCTAAGCCCAAAAACCTATTTTCTTCATCTTCTCTAGAAGAATAAGGCCTACAAAGTTGAAACCTTCGATACAAACTCCTTGCATAGGGACAAGAGTCCTTAGTAGGGTAATGAGAATTCTTAATTGTACTTAATTGGTAGTGTTGACCCTACTAAGTGGGGAACCAAATTTGCAAAAATGATATGAAGCCTATGGGCTTCAGAGCCAATAGCTCTATTTTCAAGAACAAAAATTTCTGTCTTTACCTTTACCCGCTTATTATCAAACACAGCATGTGCATAGGTTTTTTGGAGGCTTTTAAATGCCATAACTCATCATGATTGCATTGTTATCTCAACGAAACATATCACGAAATTGACTCTCTTCCTCTCCCAGGAACTATTCTGCGAGCACCTGGCCCACAAGAACTGCAGCGCGGAGTACTGCGAGTGTATCCACCTCCTGAAGGTCGACCTGCACGATACAGTCGAGATCGTCATGGTCCACGAGGGGATCCGCTTTGGATCCAACCATCCCTTCCATCTACATGGTTACAACTTCAGGGTTGTCGCTATGGACAGGGTAAAACGCATTTGTTTTTATTCTGAAATTTTTAGTACTTGCAACCAAAATAACCAATATGCTACAAATTCGTAGTATTAGTTGTCTAAATATGTGACAAAATCAGTCTACAATTAACATTAAAATTCAATAAATTTAATCTCTAACGTACACTCAGCCGGCCGTTTAGTTAAGGGTCAGAAAGTCAAATTGACATTTTTGCTACACTAAACTACGAAATGCAAAAGAAATTCAATTTCATTTCTCGCGCACAGTCATGTAAGTTTACCTTAAAGTGGCTTCAGCATGAGTTAGACACTTCAGCAATGAGGTCAAGGCATTCCGTTTGCGTCTTTAAAGGTTACATTATGTCATTAAATTTCAACAGGTAGATTAAGTAGTTCCATAACTGTGTGTGTTTGTGTTAAGGTGAACACGTCCATAACTGTGGCTGAGATTAAACAGATGGACGAGGCTGGTCTTATCCACCGGAAACTGGACACGCCCATCGTCAAAGACACAGTTACCGTTCCTGATGGGGGATATACCATCATCCGGTTCTACGCTGATAATCCAGGTACATGTAGTACATTAAAGCGCCCCGCAAATCATTGGGTTATTTAAGTTTAACAACCCCATCTCTTCGAAAGATTAAGCAACAACACCTTTCGCATTTTAATTCTTGTGCAAAATGCTTTTTACGTAAGAAGCAAAAAATGTAGTGTGACTCACTAATACCACGGACCGTGCATTACTGAACAACTAAATTACTGTTTAGTTCCGATATCTTAGACATTTTATTATGCAGACCAATATTTAAAAGAATTGAATGAATTCTGCAATCGGTCAGACAAATTCTGATCTTGGAAAATGACTAGAGTACGAAAAATAAACATTTGAGATCAATTGGAAGAATATCTTCTTCTGCAATGGGTCGTATAATAGATTAGAAGACATATGCAAAATTTGGACAAAATAACAGACAAATAGTTTTCCTGGAATTGGTCGCACAAATTCTGATATTGGAAATTGACTAAGTTCAATACATGGAAATTCGTTAACAATTAAAGAATTAACGAAATTGGTTTTAATTTGTCACTGCAAACCTCTAATAGGATAGAAGACATGTGCAAAATTTGATAACAATCGGATGAATATTTTGTATATAATAGGTCGGACAAAAAATTTCCCCGGACGGATGGAATCGTTGGTATTACTATATACCCTCGACCGTTTGTCAGGGGTATGATTATGCCCATGGATCATGTCTTAATCATAACTTTTATATCAATAATGAAACTAATGCCATTTACATTTTTCAAATATTTTAGGATTTTGGTTTTTCCACTGCCATGAGAGCGCCCATCTCATCCTTGGATTGAGTGTGACCATTCAAGTGGGCGAGATCAAGGATATGCCACGCCCACCTAAGAACTTCCCGCGCTGTGGCAACTGGCGATACACGGGCGAGGAGGAAGAGGAGAAACCCCCTAAACCCTGTCCCACAAGTCATAGCGCGCACCTGTCGGCAGGGGGGGTAACTCTTGTGTCGTTTCTCTCACTGCTCGTCCTAGTTATCAGCCTCCTGATCTAATGTTGTTGATTTTAATTTATTCCGAAAATGAACTGTAGGCAAACAATGAGAGATAAGGTTTGTCTTAAGCTACGATACTTGTTTTGACAAGATTACCAATCATCTACCATGACCTGTTTGTTGCAAACGATTTAGTGATATGCAATTTAATGAATTTTACTTCTTTTCGATGACGACAATGAACATAAAAATAAATTCATTCTTCTAAAACATATAGAGAAACAAAAAAGTTTTACTTCAAGTTTGCAATTATCGCGTATGATATATAATCAGATGTTATTGTATTTCTATGTTTGTTAAAGTTCTGTTCTGTTTCATTAACCGTCTTCCTATTTATCATAAAATATGACTTTATGATAGTTGACCTAAAGTGTTTTATATTTGTTATTTTCTTTTATTATGTGCAATATATTTTGAAAGCCTCAAGGATAGAAACATGGGGGAAATCAACCCAACTACCAATGACATGTATGAAAGAGAACAGTGATCAATGCTGCTCCATGTGTTCGTATTTATTGCCATGTTTCCATTCGACGAGATTTAAAGAGGCAGTAGCACGCTTTTAGGGGGATTATATGGTGATGTCTTAAAAATGAAAATTGATGGTTCCAATTGTATGACAATGTATCTATACTAAATGAAGCAATAATAAATCAAATATAACTTAAAATTTATCATGCGATTCCTTTTTCTAACACAAACTAAATTAAAGTTGTTCACACAAAATGGCCGACAATGGATTTTATTTGAATCTTTATACTTTGTCCTCTGACTATGGATGATTGATTTGTGTTATGAGATTTTTGACAGTATCAAAATAATACATTTAGCATTAACTCACAATTATCAGTGAAAAAATTAAAACAATTCTTTTTTTAAAAACGTGCTACTGCCCCTTTAAAGCTCGACAGGGAATAAGTTGCAATTTCTCCACTTATCTGTAGCAAAGACAAAAGACTAAATTAGGAGTTGTACTTTCGATAAGATTAAATTTGGTTTTCTAATCTGACATATCATCATTATGTATAATATCAAGGTACATTCATAAATATTGATCTCAACTGAGAATATACTTTTCCAATAAAATAATGTTGATATAAGACGTAAACTCGTTGTAAATTAATAAAGGAAATGAAGTCGATGTTAGTTCTTTGTTTTATTTCAATTCATAAAAATCAACGTATGTAAATATAACAACGACAACCTTCTTTCATTCCACGTTGAACACAAACGATAAGTACAATTCTGATTGGCTGATAGCTTATTCGAATTCACCAATGAGATGTGCTGTTACTGTTCAACACTCATCCAGTGACAGGTTTCAGTTAGTTAATAACACAAGGTTTTCAATAACTAACGTCATAGGGTCACTTTTCCAATGAAGAACAAAAACAATTGTCTCATAGGTGAAAAGATTTTACAATTTTAAGAATATATCATTCTTGCTACATACACAATATGCAAAACATGCAGTCACATAAACCTTTGGTCTTGAAGTTGGTCACATATTGCAGATTTCTTATTATTCAAATATCATTTAGACCTGTCCATCCGATGCTTCCGATTTCATTTAGGGTGATAGATATAACTCAAGCAAGTTTCTATCAATATCTAATTCAAGCCTTGTCATAATGAATTATCCTCTTTGTTGATTCGTAGCAGTATCAAAGATATTTTACGAGCGCTTCATGGTTAGAGGCAGGCCGCTGAGGAGATGGCACAGAATTAGTTAGTGATTGAAACTGATGCAGGAATGACCCTGGTCTTCTGTGGACAAAAAAGATAATACAAATGCAAAAGGTAGATTAACAGTACAAACATTTTTAAACGGAAGAGTCAACATTAAGAGGTATTGGTCTTTTAAAATTAACATACATCTTTTTTCATAAAGCATATTGTTAACTCAAATAAAGACGTAACACGAGTTATTTAAAAAGTTGTTATGACTAATGTACCAGGTTAAACTGGTTTTGTGTATTTTTTTCAAATGAGGAAATACTCATATTGAATCAGAGTTAAATATTAGAGAATAATCTGTTTATACTCACTGATGGACCATTCTTATCCGACTGATCCATTCATGGATTTTAAAGCGTATTTTGTTAAATAAATTGTCCAGAAACCCAATAAAATGGCACTTGGGTCGCTTTGTCTTAATCTTTCCATGTTACATGTTTGGTTATGAAGACCTGTCTGAATTTCTACTGCCTACATGGGGGGTGTTTCATAAACTTTATCAAAGTAAGCAGAAAAACGTGAATCCAAAGCATAAACGGAGATTTATCGGGAATTTTATTGCTAAGGATTTATCTCTCATATGGATATATGAATATTGTAGATTTCAATATCAATGGCGATTATACCTTTCTAAAATAAACGGTTAATCATATCCTAATTATATAAACATGACAGCAGATAGATAAAACCTGGCGATGAATGAAATCTATAACCGTCCTCACCGATTGGCTACTTGCCATCAGGCCCAAATCATTCTGATTGGCTGGTTCAACTCTTGCTGGGGGCCGACAGGGGGAACTTCTCAGACGCCATCTCTATCATCCGTTTAAAGGTCTCCACGTCCTGAGCGCCCGAGAACATGCGGTGTCCGTTCATGTAGAAGAAAGGGACTCCTGCAAGGTTTAATCAATTAGAGATATTATAATGTAATAATGCGGTACTTATACCTGTTCAAAGCACTGACAATTTCTTGTTTAAGGATTTGTTCTTTCAAAGGTGCCAACGAGCCCTAAATGCCATAGTTGGGAAAGATTTATTAATCAGAGATATACTTATAATGTAATAATGTGGATATTGATATGGCGCATTTTATTTAACATTTCTATGTACTTAAAGCCGCTTAATGCGTTAATTATATCATCCTCAAGGACTTGTACCTTCGAAGAGTGACCATGTAGGTCCGTACATCCTCTTTTCAGGTACCAGTTTTATCACCTTGGTGGAGTGCAATGTAGACGAAGTGCAAGGGACACAACCCAGTATGAGAACTAGTTCATAAAATGGTGGCGTCACCACCAGGATTCGAACCCGGGCCTTCACGTGGGGTGCCAGCATACACCACTGCGCTTCATATTTACTGAGCAAAACACTCATATTCAGCTTGTGTTATGAGCAAAACGTGGAATCATCTCTCGTTATCTGCTTGAGAGATGTCACATTCAGTGTACCAAAAACATACATTGTCCGTTGATAAGTGTAAAGAAAGGAATCCTTGAAAATTTTCGGTAATTCTAGCAAGGCATCTAATTCACAGAGAACCTAATCACCGCCGGGTCTATACCCAACCCTAACAGAGGTTAGACAGTGAAGACATTAGTAGTGTGGTCTCTGTGCAAATACGATGCTGTCTGCATGTGTCTGAACTAGTTAGACGTATGTAGTGAACATTTGTACCCATTGAAACACAAGTAGTCTGTAGTGATCAAATCGTCGGTGAAACATCTGTCTTGTAAAATATCAGTGCAGAGTAAAATACATTGTTTTTACTAAGTAAGACGTCTGTTAGGAATCAAACATCTTGCTAGAGTAATTAAAAGATATGAACTGAGTATGTAAATAGAGTAATAATATAATGATCAATATTTATTCATCAAACAACAGAAAAAACTCACCAGTGACTCCCTTCTCACTCCATGACCTTGCTTTGACCTTGATGTCCTCTGCCACCTCCTTATTGGCCATGAAGCTCTTAGCCTCGTTCTGGTCCAGCCCCGCTGCCTTGACAATTTCCAGTAGGGACTTTTCGTCAAGGACTTCCCCCTTGGTGAAATAGGCCTGGAGAAGAGGAAGATGGTTTACAGACTGAAAATAATAGCTTTTTATTTCGATCATAATCCTTGTAAGTTTAGTTGACTGTTGAATGACAAAATAACGTTGCCATGTGTGAAACGTTAAGACAATGGATCATGTTGATACCCCACAAGACAGAATTCCGAGAAAAAAAGACTCAACGCTTACATCGTAAATTCAAAACTTACGGACGTGAATTACCTCGAATATCTACTAGGGTAAACGTTTTGATGATTTATCACTAAACCCTTAAAAATTCACTGCACTTAATGCTTATGTTGAGGAAACCTATAATGAACCATCTTGTCTCACTACGTCTCTCGACATAGCTATGTTATGGATAACACACGCATACGAGGGTGTTATAGCAAACAGAGGCCTTTGCCCTAGGGACCACCCGAGTGCGCGTCAGCGCACGAGGGTCGTCCCATAGGCAAAGGCCTCTGTTTGCTATAACACCCGAGGATGTGTGTGTTATCTATCTTATATACCGAAATAATCACTTATTTAACTTAAAAGCGAAAAAAATCAACAAATTAATTTCATTAAATTTGAGGAGAGCAGAATAGACGTCAATAGTCAATAACATATTACTAACCAATCCCCTGTGGCCTAGTGGTACAGTCTTGGACTACAGTTTGAAAGGTTGAGGGTTCGAATCCCTAATGTTCTACTTTTTTACATTTTACATTTAGAAATTTTTCTTGAACGCTATAGCTAGAGGATGAGGTTGTTGCAAATTTCATATATCGAAAATAAAATCACATTTCTAACATTTAAGGTGAACAGTGAAAATAACCTTTTAAAGTTTGAGGAGAGCAGAATAGATATCAACAGTCAATCCCTTCACACTTACCAATCCTTAGTCGTCTAGTGGTATAATCTTGGACTACGAAGTGAGTGTCTCTGTGTTCGAATCCCCCATTTTCTGCCACGAAATGTTTTATCTTGGACATTTTGCCAGAACACTATAGCATAAGCATATTAAGGGCGTTATTAATTTTTGTTACAGAGATACACCACATCTCTGACGTATAAAGTGTACAGTAGAGCGCAAATGAATATCATCAAGTTCTAGGAGAGCAGCAAAGACCTCACAAAACAATTCCATCATATTCACCAATCCTTTGTGGTCTAATGGTATAAGTCTTGGGCTACAGTGAAGGGTTGTGGGTTCGAATCCCGCGGGTTCACTTCTGAAAATTTTTGAGATGGATTACCTTACCGGTCTTTGAAATTATGAGGTGCGAAATGGAGGGCCTCATAATAAATAATAACCTCCTTGGATGTTATTATTTCGTATAAGGCCCTCCCAGCAGGTTCTTATACAGTGCAAGGCCCTCCCGGCGGGGTGTTATACAGTCTAAGGCCCTCTCAATTCCATTCCGACGGATGTTCTCCCGAACAAAAACTCGCTTCAAATAGTGTTAAATGGGCCTTGAGGTATATAATAACATATAAACTCGTGAGCAAGAGATCCCTTGCGTTTACTTGAAAACGAAGCGGCGGTAGTAATAATAGCAGTCTCTAGTATTTTCCCAGAGTCAACACCTGGATGGCTTAAGCACCATTATCAACCTTCTAGCCACATATTGTGATGTTTGCAAGGGTCTTCCAAATCATATTACCTGTTTTGAGGGATACATAACCACTGTGTATAACCGTACACCGGAACTAGCGAGGTGTACGGCGGAGAAATGTTGCTAGCGAGGAGCCGAAATCGAAAGTTAGGTAATAGTTTACTTCATAACTTTCAAATAATCAACATCATGTTGTAATTTTACCACACATACTTAGTCAAATATATGTGCTTGTCATTCTGTATCCAAGGGACAGTAACAATGACAGTTGCGAGTAAGGCTGTTGTTAGTAACATATTTGCTATCTCTGACTATGAACAGGATATGACATTAAATAGATATGTCTCGGAAAGCTATTGACATGATAATAACATTGAAAAAGATGATGAAACGGCGATGATTGCTTTTTAAGTGATCCAGTTTGCGATCGCGCTCCTCGCTAGCAACATTTCTCCGCCGTACACCTCGCTAGTTCCGGTGTACGGTTATACACAGTGATAACTCTGTGTTTCCCTCTAGGAGGTCCTACCATTCCTCTTGGCAGGGCTTGCAATAGTCCTTGTAAACCTCAACATAAGTTTTACAATCGAAACTAGTTATTGTTAAAATTATCACAGATACCATAATAGGACTACAACCCTATCCGTTGCTTCTTGATCCTTACTTAAGCGCTACGAGAGATGCTAATAAACTCTATTTGGCGTTACACTTCATAATTTCCAATTTAAAAGCTTGTGAGGGAGATATACTTCTTTAAAACGCGACAGTGCTTGGAAACTCAGATAATCATTTGTGCGTGATGTCGATGCCATTGATTTACCTTGGTTCCCGTATGGTACTAATATTAGGCACACTAGCGTGTTGTGTGGATGTTATGATTTATTTTTACGCATTTCCTAACTTAAGCAGTTGATAATATAGAGAAAGCATTCAACCTTCGCATCCTCAGGATTTTCCTTCCTATCAGGATCTACAACCATACCATAGCCTCGGTTTCATGTTTCTCCCTTAGTTAATTCGCAGCTAAATCCATGAATGAAACCAGGTGTTACTGGATATTTCTAGGAACATACAGATGGAGGTCTATGACTCTATTCGATGACTTCATTCTATGACTTCATTCTATGACTCCGTTCTATGATTCCATTCTATGACTCTATTCTATGTCTCTGTTCCATGACTCCATTCTATAAATATTCAATGACTCCAATTTATAACTCAATTCTCTCACCTCGAAGACCCGCTCTGCGACTTTATCCTGGGCAGCTTCTCCTCCCTTCTGTTTGGCGAACTCGATCAGTGCATGGGACTTCAGGGTGTTGGGTACTATTTTTGCTTTGTTGGCGAAATCGATCCCAACCTGTTGACCAGCTTGTTTCAGGTACTGTACTCTGAGTGGAAACAGTGAATGATGAACATCAACATACGTCCATTGCATTATCACTACAGTTCAATATACTTGAAATGAATAACACGATTCGTCCACAGCAACACATACTAAATTTAAACAAAACTACGTAAGGAATAATAACGTCAATTTCATCACACATGTATAGACTTTATCCTCTAGTCGGGACGTCCAACACATTACCACTCAAAAGAAGCTGCTTCAATCATATATGTTGAATAATACCTCTGCTGCAAATGAACCGAATGTTACCAATTGCAAAAAAATCATTTTCTATAAAATATGTCTGTAAACGAATGTACCAAGTTTACCATGTACTCATTAACTAAAGGATTAATGTTAGGGTGTTCACACTAAAATTTAAACAGTAAATGATGAATAACACGACATATCCACCAGTTCGGATGTATAAACTAAGCGAAATTGGACATTCGACAAACACTATAGCTCATAAAAAGCTTAGTAAGTAATGACTCAAGGTACTTGTTTTTATCATAAAAAGCTTAGTAAGTAATGACTCAAGGTACTTGTTTTTAGAGAGTGATCAACTACTAACTTCTCAACTGCTCGAATACATGTTCATATCTTCATTTTTAATCATATATCATAATTATTTCTATAAATTAAATCACTTCGGGTGGTAGTAATGGTGTTTTAACTCAGCATAATTTATTTGGTACTTTAACGTTGACCTGTTTATTATTAGCAAGATTAAGAATTGCTTAAATCTAATGATGTGAGAACGTTGAAGTGTAGTATCATGATTCCGTTACATCATGCTTATCATCTGAAATAAAGTTACTTTGAAATATACTTTAAAATAATGAATGGACGATGAGAAACACCTTTAAAAAGACACCTTGAACTCAAACGCTATTGAATCAATGACATATAACTATCATATCCTCATTACGCACTATAATTAAATAATTGATCAACACTCTTAAGCACATATCAATGCAATCTAAATAAATTTAGATCAACAGGTTTTATATTTGGTCATACATGTTGTATGACAAAATAAAAAATCTGTTGATCTAAATTTATTTAGATTGATATCAATGTGAGCGTGTCTCATTATTTTACGGCCGCTTCTATAAATATTGTTATCGTATGCAGATTTACATTGAGTAAAATTATATTCTTACTGGGCACTTGACTGAAAATAAAAGTAAGCCTTGCTTAAACGATAATGTAATAACTAAAACTCTTCTTTCAACAAAAAGACAAATTACATTTATCTTAATCGAACAATAATTTCCAATAAGTTATTAAGCGATAACAACCTAACCTTGAACTCTGAACTACAAGGCCCCGACAGAACGGGCACCTGTCCAAAAGTTAGTTCCGACTTTACAAGGCAGCTTACCGAGGATTAGTGGGATCAGCGAAGCTGGCAGGTTTGGGCATCCCTTCCGCTGGAGTGTTGGGTCGGAGGAAAAATGGTTCCCAGCTAACGCGGAACTCGAACCGTTCGGCAAGTTCCGACATTGCTGTCTCGAGTTTCCTCTTACCGACCCAACACCATGGTCAGATGACGTCACTGACAATGTCAATGCGGACTAACGGACGCACGGACATCTTAGTTTCTCGGAATCGAACCCGCACTGCGACCTCTTGTGGATGCAAAGGTGAGAAATTTTGCTGATTCACAACCTGAAGTGGTACGGTATTTTCATTACAACGTACACGAGTTACCTCCCTTTGATTGCTTAGCCTACCGTTTGCCAAGTAGCTACTTTTTCTCGCAGTGTTAGAACTTGACATTGAATGAATGAAAGGAATATTCTAGAACGGATTACCAAGATCTCTCTAAGCTACAACAAGTAACATGTAAATGAATCAAATGTCGAAAGCCGATAGGGTATGTGGATTTATTTTCGCCCGGTGATTAACCACTATGAACTTAAGAAGATTAATATCTCAGATCTTCGATTAATCCGTAGACTTATATTCAGTCTCTGAAAAATAATATTTCAAATTAACGATTATTACAAGAAATATCAAAATAATTTTTAGAATATTGGCTGTAGTTCTTTACATATTTCTAGGCTTGCTCTGTAATGTCAGTCGGGGTATAAGACTAATGAATCCATTATACTTGCTTGAATCGCAGTTGGCTATCATCAATGGTGGCGCTCAATCTATGATCTATTATCGATTAATATTAATAATTGATGACTGTCTGTAGTTATTAATTTGAATCGAAGTTGTAGGAAGGCCTGTTAGCAAATAATATCAAGGCATTAAGGATTTTAAGTTATTCTAAGTTATTTTAAGTTATCATGTGTTTGGAGGGCATTTAGAAGTGTTGTATATAGACAGCAAGATTTCCTGGATAACGACCCTTGCTATGAGAATCACGACGATTTTGATATATGTTTATAGTTCTTACATTGTAACCGGATGAGACAATATGCATGTCTCTCTAAACATCGCGATTTCAACAATAAAGAAGAAGTTATCCGGACAATCGTAATGTTCTTATTCTAAGTCGTGTTATTAAGTGAAATATTTCTTGAATTGAACTAGATTATTATGAAAGAATACTGAAATTATATCGTTCTCACTTTTTAATTGACTAGTTGAATAGATGAAAATTACCGTTCCTGAATGACGGTGTTCCAAAAGCTCAAACGAGTTAGTCCTTGCCACTTTATAAGTCACTATTTGAGAAATTTATTATTACCTAAGAAAGTTGCTTTTCAAAACACGTTTCGCACCACTGAGCATATATTTTGAATCAAGCTTGAATGATAAAAATGACACATAGTAATCTCAGTGAAATAATTCAAATAACGAAAATGGTCCTTTCATTTCGCACATTCAATTAAAAGGTATATATATAGAGAGAAATTGTTTATATATATATACTGTTTTATCGAGGAAGGTTAACCCTCAAGCGGCCTATATTTGTTGACGGTCCAGGTTAATGTTTACTCACTGCGGTCTCGTATAAACATCACTTCCTCTGGACAATCCCCTATCATTAACCCAGTCATCATAGGATTTACTGAGTTAACATCTCTAAACAGGTTGAGTTTTTTTTTATCAGGTTTGCTCTATGGCATTCGTAGCTAACGTATTCAAAGTCGCTATTCATTTCGCTTTACTCATACCTCTGTGCTTGACTCTTTTTCTGAATTATGTATTCCTTATAATAACATTTCTTTTTAAAGTTACATTCCTGTAACTGTCTTTATTCTTGTGCTTTAGAAGACGACCATCGCCATAAATACATATATACCCATATATTTTCTTCATTCCACACAGAGAATTAAATGGCTTTCTCCTTAGCGAAGGCAGAATTTACAATTATTTAGTAAACGTTTCTCTATGTTGTGTGATATTAGCTACTTTAGGTTAGTAGGAATGTTTAGTATTTACGTCATACTTATTCAGTTAAAATTAGTTAGATTTATGATATTTTATCTTTTACTGATATCATATTTTAAGGAAAGAGGAATATGCTTTTTAAGTTTAACCAATTAAGTAACCAATCTAACAATGTACGACAAAACTTTAAATTAACCGAAAGCATGACAGATTAAGACATGACAAACATTGCTCCCAACTAACAGCTGTTTTGAATATTGAGGTTCGAATGCTGACATGAGTTTAAATATTGCTTAAACTCCTCCATATCATCAAACAAACAAGATGGCTGTCTATTCTTCATTACACAACTAGGTACTGACTAAGATTCGTTTTAAAACTTCTTCTATAAAGAAGAAATTAAAAATGTTAACTGTAAAACTGCCGCATACTATACCAGGTAACATGTTTATGCGCCCGGATGCCTGTGCTATGAAGACAGACTAAATACCCATCCAGACTGCCCACACGAAGCGTTCATGTACCATATGGTCGGTTAAAGAGGTACACAGGAAGCGATAGACTTACGCAAATCCCCTGAAACAGATTTCTGACTATAAGTTAATTTTTTGTATTCAGTATGAACTGAAATAGAAAGATAGCTTGAAAATACCTATTTTCAGACAACTGAACATGACATTTTGTAGACTTAAGACGGCTCCTTATTTTTTTCCCTGGGGTCTGGCTTACGGGCAATCGAAGCGATAGACTGTCTCATAGTCCCTCTTGTGTTATCTTACTGAAAGATTATAGAATTAATAAAAATATTCCCATTTTTCGAATCTTTCAGTATTAATGTATCATTTTTGTATTCTTTAATTTTGATATTTTTCTTTTTAACGCATAATAAAATTCTCTTGAATAAAACAATTAATACTTTCCAAGGGCTTTAAACCATTCAAAGGAAGAGATTCACTTACAATTTGCAGCAGTGATGGAACGAGGTTAGCACTTTACCATATACAATACTTTCTACCCTTAGGGCATCCCACCTCGACTTCAGTTCAAAGGGAACATGTGCTTGTTTTCTAACACAAGAGATCATTACACATGTTGATCTCGCCATTCAGGGCTGCACCATATGGTTGGTGTAAATAAGTACATTGTCAGTCCTCTCAACTACATGTACATGTATATGGCGTATTTTATTTTCTGTGATATCCCGTCATCTAGACTCATGAACAGTCGCTAAATGGTATTTAGTTTGGTGCCGACTGTATGATATGTTATGGTATGGTGTACCAGGGCATGGTATCTTTTTATGATATGGTGTTGGGAATGGTAATGGGTTGTTTTGGAATTGAATAGTAAGGTATGTAATGGTATGATAAGTTATGAAAGTTTTTCATGTATACGTAGCAATTTGTGGTACAGTTATGATATGATATCGCATGAAATGATGTTATATGGAATGGTATGTCATGATATGGCATAATGTGTCATGTTATGGAATGCTGCGGTCTGAAATGGTATCTAATTATTTGGCATTATGGTATGAAATCGGATGTTACTAATATGGTATGATATGCGCTTTAGAATTATATGATAACGTTCTGACCATGCTATGGCATGATACAGCCTTTGAAATGGTGTGGTTATGGTATGGTATGGTATGGTATGGTATGGTATGGTATTGTATGGTATGGTATGGTATGGTATGGTATGGTATGGTACGGTATGGTATGGTATGGTATGGTATGTAATGAAATCGTATTGTATTGTATTTGTATATTATATAGTAATGGTATGTCGTATGATTAAAGGTGTTATAATAACAATGATATTTTTGTCTTTACTACTACAACTATACCGTTATCTTGGAAATTTTTAAAAGCAGCTTTCATTTTTGAAATGGCATGGCATAGACCTATTTCTTACACATTCAGTTACAGCACACAAGTCTCTTTTCAATTACTTACTTTACTATCTAAATACTACACATGTACCTTCATCCATGTTGTCTTGTTTCTATAGGCCTTTCATTTCATCAATACAGTTATATCTAGACTTGCTGAATGAAGAGCTAGAATGACTCCTATGTAGTAAACAGTCATAAAGCAGGGCCCCTATTCTCGAAAGTGCCCTAGCCCTAGGTAATCCTAATTACAACTTCTGTTCTTAACTATCTCTTAGCTACGATACTCTCGAGAACAGGCACCAGGACTACCCCCCTGCCCTCCACACTTCCTCTGACACCCAGTACACCTCGCCCTCAGCTTCTATTCCTGTAGTCTATTCCTGTAGACGCTAGAGTACCGCAACCTGACACCCCCCCCCCCCCAACCCCTCCTGCCCCCGAGTCTAGTGAGGACGCCATGTTCCGTACCTGTGTAGCGTCTCTGTGTATATACGTTAAGTTAGGTCCTACACCAAAGGTGTCTAAAATTTGAGCGCACTACTGGGTATATCTAACGTGATTCTTACTTACACCGCGGGTTTATGATTCCTCTCTGTTATTTTTAGAATATCCTCAAAGACTCTTGTTCACCGGTGCCTATTTATTCCAGGAATGTTGTAAGAATGTGAGGTGTGCTGATAACACCGATACCTCCCGACTGGATGATATAACTCCATTCTGCTCTACCTGCCCAGTGATAAGGATGCTAAGCAGCCGGCAGAACCTCTGATGGAAGTTTTAGTGACAAAACCAGGTTATTGATTGTGTTGGGATGGGATATTCACAAAACTGCATAGAGGTATGTGTGTTTAAGCTATGCTATTTTCAGGATAGCAGTATGGTTTATGTTTGTTTAGATAGCATTGAGCATCCTCTTCATGTGATTTTCGTGTCTGAACGTGGAATCAAAGTAAACATACCCACTCTGCGTTCTTAAAACTTGTTAAGACAACACAATAACTAGGGGGAAGCAATACGTACCTAAACAATCTCATGCCTGATGCATTCGTCTTCTTCTAAGTACCAAAAGTTGAGTCTCACGTTCCGTCTACCAGCCTGCAATTTAAAGGGACAGTCCTATCGGGTTATTTTTGTGTGAAATTTTGTGAAATTGCAGTGATGCATTCTATTTTTTTGTCAACTTGTTAAATCTAGAACAACTAAATGTATAACTAACACATGGTATGTTTCAGACATTTTAAATAGCTTAAAAATAAAAAAAGACCGTTTAGTTAGAATTATGTCACTAAACTTAAATATTTATACCTCAAATGCAAAATTTAGTACTTGTGCTTATGCTTATTGGTATAACTAATCAGAAAGCGTCGATATGATATCGATGTAAAGAAATTATACATTTCATTTATATGTATTCTAATGATATTAGGTCATTACCACAACCACCTTTTACTATTTGCTTTTATATCTTCTATTGCCAAGTTTCCAAATTTAGAGTTCAGACAAAATAAGAACCTAAAAATATTGTCTCTCTATACGTTTTTATTATCACATAAACATTGACTTCAGAATATGGACACCGAAATTAAACCTATTAATTAGTCAACAGAGATGCTACTTATTAACATAATTTAAGATTCCGATAACCAACGATGTCTAGATCTTCAAATGATAGGGACAACCATTGATATCCCTGTTTAACTTCAATTTCAAACCGCACAGGATGAAGAAGTCAGGACGTGCAATGTGAGGCTGGAGTGAAGAGAGCAGTACTGGCCATGGATATTGAGGAGGGTGGGTATATATATCATCAATATATATAGGATCCTTAGAGACCAACTCCGTGATCTTAACACATATATTTTTGCTTTGAAATGAACATTGAGAGCATAATGAATTATATCAATTCAAAACATCTCACATATTCATGTTCTCCCCAAATACCAAATTACATGATAAATTCTTGTTTTCAATGAAATGCTTAAAACGGCCATATATATTCGTGGAAGCAAAATTGACCCGTCATATTTACATGGGTGTTAGTTAAATAACATATCAAACATTGTCAGCTCGTAACTTTCATTTCGAATAGATCAGTTTCCAATATTACGTTTGAAAGATTGACAAGCGTCATTGTCCGGTTTTCGATCATTATGGCGTACCTTCCTTGTATCACTTTCAAACGACTTCCGGCTCTATAAGGATTTCTTCCTGCAAGAGTCGATACCTCTCGATGGAATGACACTATTGATAAAGTTTGGCATATGTGACTCTCATGCAACAAATCACAGAGTGGCTAAGTACTAGTATCTGACACACATCATTTGATATGTTTTCAGCTATGTAATTCGAGCAATAATTTGTTATCAGAATTATTTAAAAGCTGTAAATAATCTCGGAGAAACACATTAAAAGATAATTCAGGTATCTGCTAAGACCTGATATATTATATCGCCACGGGTCACAATAACAGGAAGAAATCGTCTCTGTACCTTGACAGACAGTAAAGTGAGTGTTCAATTTATGAAAACTTACTTTATTTTCACAACATCAGCGATTGCATTGATATCATTCATTTAAATGTGCATATAACACTGTTGAGGAGCAACGATCCATAACATTTTTCATTATTTCTGTCCTATGTAAGTATATTGTTAAATCAACTTAATGATGGTTTTGCAGGAAGCCATATAGACCTTATACCACCGGAAGTAGGAGGTATTTTGCAGGAAGCCTTATAGACCTTATACAACCGGAAGTAGGAGGTAGTTTGCAGGAAGCCTTATAGACCTTATAAAACCGGAAATATATGGTACTTTACAGGAAGAAAAATAGACCTTTTAACTCTTCAAGCAGGAGGTACTCACAGTAAAAAGAGCCAGAAAAGGCGTGTGTTTCCCCAATGAGAAATAATGAGCATCGCTTTGATGACATTTTTTGAAACGTTTGGGGCGTGATAACGGAATGAAGTAGATTGATGAGTCTACCTGCACGTGCATAGACAAACCAATATTATGAAATTGAGAAAAAGCAGATAACAATCAGTGATGCTGAGGTCATTAATCGGATTAATTCATATCTCTTTAGGAAAAGCAATAAACATTGCTCTATATTGGTAGATTGTTTTGGTTACCACATTATGGTGTCCATCATTTTGAAGATTCCCGATATTAACAGAGGATGAGGCCATTGAGGACATGTGAGACGAGCACATGTCAACAGAAATGCATATAACAATCGATGTTTGACATTGATACACATTATACTCTTTCCAAATCAGATCAATTTACATCTCCAGGCAAACCAACATAAAATTATCCTGTGACAGTCCACCAAATAATGTTTATGTAACCAATTAGTTTTTATTATCTTGCAGCTTCCCGCTATGGAGAGAGGGTGAGGTCATTGGTTATGACGTCATACCGACGTCAGCGCGAGCTACGTGAATCGAGGTCATGTGACGTGGAGAGACAACTTCCGTTACGTGAACCCTTCTTCCAAATGAAAAGAGTTCCTAGGTTCAAGGTGCGCAATGATCTGCATACGTCACAGTGGCCGGCTTACTACCCTCTCACCAGGTAAATCATTCCGCTGGGTACAAGTACTCCCTGACTGTCAGTAGATTTGAATAACACATTATTAGCATACATATAGGCATGGCACCGCACTTTAACATGATACATTTTGAAATATTTTTGATTGAGTTTATAATTACTGGAACATGATAACAATAGATCTGTCACAACGTGAAGTGTATCTTTAAAGTAAATATTTAAAAAACATTCCAAACATGCCCTCATTTTCTTTCGAAATTACAAAATATGACATTCCTCTGTTCAGAAGATAAGCCAAGAATACGCGGGTAAACATGTTGTGGATATAAACAGACATGATGACGTCATGGTGATGAAAAAGCGATCTGTTAAATTCACATTGTCGGCACTAAACGTTTTATCATCTTGCTCCAACCATTGCAAGACGCCCTGAGACACACTTCGAACCGAGTGCAGGAAGCGAGAACAGCTGTAATAATATCCTTTTGCCAAACAACTCAAATTAAATGTTTTTACATATATATAAAATTGTAAATAGGACATTTGTCTTGTGTGGTATCCCCTTAAACATATAGATGAACAAGATGGACATTTATGTTTCATGAATCGTGAATGTGGAGACAAAAAAGTGATGGTATGAAAAAAATAATTAGTTTAACGGCTTTATTTTAAATAGCATCTGCCTAAACGTCTAAACGATTTGATTAATTTCGTTTGCAGTTCGATTGTTCATCCCTTGTATGACTTCAAGTCTGTCTCAAATCGTTTCCATATTGACCACATCAGTCAATACACACTAACATAAATCACATAAATCACACAAATTTATCCTTGAGTATAAATGTTGGTAATTTGAAACGCGCGTTCTTAATGCAACGTTTAAACTCGAAATATTTCTTTGATTAAATACAAAAAAAATTCCTTAAATATAGGTATTAATAACATTAAACATGAGTTCATAATGATGCGTTCAAAGGTTGAACTATAGTGAATGGGACAGTGTATGAACGTCAACTACACTAGTGATGTAACGTGCGGCAGTGATGTCATGCATTGCACGCGGGGAGCTCAATAAGTTAATTGAAGTGAATACCAATGTTGCACTGACAAGTCAGTTGTTGTGCCCTGAATTGTTATAAAAGTCGCAAATTGTAATACCTGCCGTGAATTGTAATTATTACAATTCACGGCAGGTATTACAATTTGCGACTTTTATTACAATTCAGGGTACAATTCACGGCAGGTATTACAATTTGCGACTTTTATTGCAATTCAGGGCACAACATCTGTTCAGTTGCACTATATTGGTTTCTAGGAACTTATTGACTTCCCTCGTACGTAAGTCGTTGAGCGCCACGAGTGTTTACATTTGAGATATAAAACCACAAGGAACAACACGTCTACATGTAACACTAATGTTAGACCAGTTACATGCACGTAGTGTTCTAGTAATTGTGTTTTATATATACTGAAACTAGTGTCCAAAAGAAACGCTACACAAATTTTTTTCCAAATAAGTTTTTTCCTTTGTTATCATTTCGTTTGGAAACATGATTTTATATATCAGGTATACCAAATACTGTGTATTGACTGTAGCAAGTTTTGCATGGGCAGATAAATTGTATAAAACGGCTCGACCCACACGTTATTGTCATAGCAACAAAAAGAACACCAAAGAATGCCATGTTTGACAGTCAATGATTAAAATGAAACTTTATATACATTGTGAAAAGGACACTCTTTAAAGTTAAAACAAAATGATATTTCTATATGGGTTTGTTTTTATTTTATGTCGATGCTAACACGCGGTAGCGTTTCTTTTGGACACTAGTTTAGATAGGTAATTAGATAAAATCGCAATTTGAATGTCAATAGGATACAGGTTACTAGACAAATGTTCATGCACTGGTTAGCGTAATAATTGGAGCGATGAGCCATTAAATCTCCGTTAACATTACCGTTTATATTTTCATACTAAGGGACTGTGCCAAAAAAGTAAATAATTTATTTGCGTTAAATGGTGGTATTTACGGGGAAGTTTTCATATTTTCGTACACTGTTTGTGGCTTTGTCTAAGGTGAATGGAATGCAATAAAGAACTATTATTAGTCATAACTGCTTACGGATAAAATGGAAATTAACTCCACATGTATATAAGTGCGTTGAAATGACTACTATACTTTCCTCAAATACTGTTGCACACGTGAGCAAATATCATTTGGTAAGTAAAAGTGTGCATGTAATAAGAGCTAAAGATTATTCTTCTTACAACGAATTATTGATAAATCACCATTGAAACGACGCCATATTGGTAGAATTTTGCAAGTTCAACGAGTGAAAGAAGGCTTTTTTAAGTCAGTAGTTAAATTCATCAAGCGTTCTATTATACTTCTTTCAGACGAGAAAGACAGCCAAATGCTTCTCACGTAAAGATGTTTTGCAATATCCTCGCCAGCATAAAGTAAGATTGTGACTAATGCTATGAGCTGATTCTGGGATTATTACAAAGCTGAAACATATGTCAAGAATAGGTTCCTGGTTACATGTATTAAGAATACCTGCAGTACACAAGGTCTCCTCAGATAAATATACTTCAACAATAAGATCGATTTTATATGGAAAAATATAAGTTAAAGTAAAATATTTTATTGATATTCAACTTCTTTATTCACAGAATAGCATCGTTAGCAATTGATCCTTATATCGTTTTCAATACCGCAACGTCGCTATTCTGTGTAAAGAAGATGGATATTAGTTTACAGCTTCTTGAATGCCACTTAAATAATTAAAAGTAATAGGTCATTGTTTAAAAAGAATATTTGCTGTTAAACAGATATAAAACGATATATAACATTTATCAAATAACATTTTCTGAAAGAACTGAATCAAACTGAATCAACTTACAAAACAAGCAGTAAATCGCTTTCAAGTAACTACCTATCAAAAGTGGCTTCATAACGCGTGAGGTTTACTCAAGTGGCTAATGGTTACCCTCACGTTTCTTGCGAAATTAATAATGACAACACCTGACAATTTCTATCTTAATTATTAAAATGTGCCCTCTACTTATCACTGCCTTTTATTTCAGGTTGGAAACTGCTTCAATAGACGACCTCTTGTATCCACGTCCAACACGATGTACCAGCATTCTCATTGAGGGGGAAATTGGAACGGGAAAATCTACCCTCTGTCATCGCCTTCTGCAACTGTGGGATGTCAAGGTCACACTAAACGCAAAGGTCAAGGACATCGTCACCACTACAAAGATCCCTTTACCTCTGTGCCTTGACTGCAGTGACGTCACAGAGGGATCGTTTCCGGCTGTAATGGATAGTAAAACGTTTCTCAGGTTCATCTCGAAAACTCTCAAGTCAAATCTCGGTGAACTAGGGTGTGACCTCCAACCGAACGACATAATTGAATGGCTTAAATCTTGTGCAGAAGATATTGAGATATATTTTGATAACGTCTCGATGTGCTCTGGGTTAATAAAAGTGATTGAGGCCACTGTTGACTCGCGGAAACCTGCATTCGCTAGGGTTTTGGTGTTCTCTACTCCAAATATATTTCACAAACATCGATTTGATAATCTGTTCTACTGCTATGGAATCAACCCTGACTACGGGTCTAGAATCCTGGTGAGGCGACTACAGAAACAATACGACTTTCCTGACAACAACGCATCAGTTGTAGACAAAGTAAGAGCGGTGGATGTACAAGGGGAGATGATTCGGAACCCGCTCATCAGCTCACTGCTCGTAGAATACTGCAAGGCCGGATATGACGTCATGCCCAAAAATAAGATCGACCTCATCCAGTGTCTGCTCCAGCACAGCTTCCGGTCCCTGGACATGTTCCTCCAGGAGAAGGGCACGTCGGGAGATCTGGAGAGGATCATAGTTGCTCTGCGTCAACAGGCGTATGAAGGTTTATACAGGGGCACTCACTTCTTCTCAAAGATGACATTACCTGAGTCAATCCATCTTCTACACTTATGTGACATGAAATTCATTCGTGACGTTCATATAGGGGAACAACCAACAGACTGCATCGATCCAACTGACATGTTTGCCTTCAGTACTCGCTGCTTCCGGGATTTTCTGGCGTCTGCGCATGTCTGTCATCTGCTGGTGAACCCCGTGACAGACTCATTTCTCCCAAACCTCCTTCAAGATAGGGTTTTTGAGAGTTTGTGTGGTTATTGTTGTCGTCAGCTGAGTATATCTGGGCATCTCGAGGTGTTGAAGACACTCATAGAGACCATGATGGAAAGGTCAAAAGTTCATTACGTGACCATGCTAGGTCATGACCAGCTCGTAACACGTGGCACATTGTGTGACGTCAGCAGAGTCCTCGTGTGTCTCAGACAAACAGACTTTCAAGTTGATGTGTGCAGATTAGCAGCGCAAAGTTTTCCAACGATTCTCGAGTTTTCACTTGAAGACGGCTCCTGTTCAATTCTGAATGATCTGATATTCTTGATAACACATCATGAAATGGCAACACATGGACTCGTGATCCACTTTGATAAAATGTTCACAAACAATAGCCTCGGGATCAATCTGGCACGTGCACTGAACACGATGACGTCACTAACAACACTGATGCTCCGTGCAACGTTTATAGGCGATACCCCCTTCCTGGTCCATCTCTTGTGCGAGACATTCCAAGGAAACAATCACATCAAAAACTTCACGTTCGGAGGCCCTTTCAACTCTGCAGACAACCTGACCCAGGCGCAACACAGACGGGTGGCCTCAACCTTCACGTCTTCCATAGCCCTGAAGACTCTTACTATAGAGAACTGTAGCCACATGCACAGGATCGCGTACGTCATTGGTTGTTGGCCAAACATCTTCTTGAGGTTAGAGGTCAGGAGGTGTAACCTTGAAGCTGCAGGGTCAGAGGTCATCCTGAAAATGCGAGGGAGACCAGACTTCTACCATCTTCGCCTAGAGAACTGCTTCGTTCCGTGTGGGATGCTCCACGATATCATCAGTGCCGCCACCCAGTGCAAAGAGTTGCAGGTTCTTAGTCTCAATTTGTTATCTGCCAAGAAGAGTTTTTCTATCATAGAGGTGCACCGTGGATCGTTCCTTCCAGCAGTTGATAACAAGGCGTGCTCCCTTCTGCACGAGCTGATCGTCAGATGCACCATGTTGGAGGAACTCTCGTTATGTCACGCGGGATTAGACGATACCAGAGCGAGGCGGATACTGGAAGCCTTGCTTGAGTCTCAAGCGATCAAAAGTGCTGACTTCAGTGGGAACCTTCTTACAGATGACGTCACAATGGATGTGATAAACGTCATCAATAAAGTGACTACATTGAGGAGTCTAATGCTGAACAACAATTCGTTCACTCCAGCGGGTCGCAAGGTTGTGGTTCAATCGACGATCGATCACAGTGACTTGAAACTGAGCATGTGAATGATGTGATTCGATAAGAAATTGCTATTCAGATTCTGATTTGTCTCAGCTTTGAATTCCATTAGTGATTTTAACACATCAGTCAGAATATTATGTCATTTTTCACGATCTATGTATCTTACTAAAGGTTTACTTTGTCTTATAGGATCATGTACTACCAACTAATAATGCAATGTGTTATCTTGTACTGTCTTATTTCATAGGTCATATTTCAAGCACCCATTCTTTTAACAGTGTTTCTGAATAGTTTACATCTTCAAATTCTATATCGAAAATTTTATTCCTATGCAATCTTTGTCTGCGAGCTACCCTTTAAAGGGGCAGTAGCACGTTTTAGGGAGAATATAAGGTGATGTCAGGACATGTAAATTAATGGTTCCAATTTAAAGACAATGTATTTAAACTAAATTATAAATGGAGCAGTAATAATTCAAATATATAATGTCAAGTTTAGCAATGCGATTCCTCACACAACATGGTCGCCAATGGATTTGATATGAATCTTCATACTTTGTCCTCTGACTATGGATGATCGACTTGTGTAATGAGATTTTTGACACTATCAAAATAATACGTTAAGCATTAACATACAATTATCAGTAAACAAATATATAAACTTTTCAAAAAACGTGCTACTGCCCCTCTAAAATAAAGATACGTAAGTTGTCAATGAGTTTTTAGCATGGAAATTATTTAAAATAAAATTTGCAAAAGGAAGGATAACAATGGACAAACGTAAACGTACTTGGAAAGCTTCACTCACGTAGAAAAAGAAAGAACTGATTGATTCACTTGTCAATACTACAAGAAGTAATTTTTTATATAACTTTAAAACAAGTCACACTAAAAAAAACATTATTGATTCACGTAACAATTTTGTATCACTCCTCATTTTGCCCTCCCAGTATTATGCATTTTCCTGTGTAATAATATATGCAATGCTTGTTGAAATGTAGATGTATAAGTGATTACATGAACGATCATACCATTCAAGGTGTTGTATTTACTTATCAGTGTTAATCTCAACCATGATGAATGAATGTTGTAAATATACTGAACATCATGGAAAACTCACCAGACGTCACGTCAAGATCGCCATATTTTTCAATAACTGCGTTGTGAAATGTTGCCATCTATCAGGATTGCAGTATCTGCCCAAAGAAAGTGAAGTATTATGACCTTCAAAAACCCATCCATTCTCTCCCCACAGAGGCAGATCAATTCATGTTGATTTAGCCTCTGTTCAATTACGCCGAAATCCGTGGGTTTCGGCAGTTTCTCCTAGCGGAAAAAAATCCGCATCACAATTCATTTGAATTTCTTTATCAAATGACAACGCTTCTCGCATGGAAAGGATGGTTCATACGACAATGCTTTGCCTTGATTGAGTAGCCAAAACGTTGATTTAACCACAGCGTTGCTGATTGCACAACTAACTTTGATTGCCTCCAATCAGGCATCTCCCATTCTATCCCACAAAGTCGGCGTAATATAACAGAGGCTAAATCAACACGACTTGATCTGCCTCTGTTGGGAGAGAATGAAACCCATCGACAAAAGAAAGTTTTCACATTTTGTAATGACTGTTATAAGATAACGAAAGTTCACGGGGTTTCCTTTCATTTAACAATTAATGAAAGATTGGCGGTCAGTATCCGCCGGGTTTATGTGCCGAAAACACCAAAGATTGTGTGAGGAAAAAAGAATTTCTTCTTGTGTCTTCTGAACTCAAATATCATCCTGTCTCAGGGTACGAACGTTACACTAACTCCACTAATCTGTCACAGTACCCAGGGATCAGAAGCTAGATTTCCTCCCGCGGCCCGACTTGGGATTTAGCCAATCAAATCATTTTCTCGCGACCTTCTCAATATAATTTCAACGGGGAAATGATTTGATGGACTTTATCCTAAGTCGGGCCGCGCTAGCAAATCTAGCTTCTGATCCCAGGGTACAGATTAGTGGAGTTAGCGTAACGTTCGTACCCTGAGACAGGATGCTCAAATATATCAACGCGGATTTATGAAGGTTACGAATGTTCGAGGTACCGTAATGTTTTGAATAAATGCCTCACATTATATTGAACATTCCGTTAAAGGGACAGTCATATCAGGGTACAATTGTAAAAACAAATTCAAGACTAATTCCCGGTTTATGCTTATATATAATTATTTCGTGATTATTTTCACACTTTAACAAAATGTTTGTTAAAGAAACATTTCAGTTGTTCTAGATTAAACGATTTTTACACAGAATAGATTGCATCACTGCGTCCTCTTGAATTTCGTTTTCACAACAAAAAAATGAGACTGTCCCTTTAAAGAGATATTTCACGAATACACAGTACATTAACACACATCACCTTCTTCACTAACTCGAATGTGATGCTGTGGGAATTGCAGGTTAGATAAACTGAACAAAACACAAAGGACGTGAAAGTAGTATACTTTTGTGACTAGGAAAAATGTACAAAATCATAATTTACATGTATATAAAAACTGTAATGGTTCGGTATTCTGAAAGGGTAATAAATGTTCTTTTGGTGAAACTACGAGGTGAGTTTCAGATGAAAAAAGCTACAATATTAACGAGTTTATTTTGATTGTGACTTTTCTTTTTTCCAAATTTGTCAATTGTCGTGCAACTGACACTTTTCAGTCGACAACTAAAGATGTCATCCGTTTCTTGAAACAATTGTATACAATATAAATCCACTTCACACAAACCACCATTGACTATCATTTCTCAGTATAGGTAAGCTAGTCAGTGGATACCCAGGTATCAGGATTTTATGAACGCATGTACCAAGAAGTATTATAACGTTATTTCAAGCATAATGAAAAAGGACAACTACATAATAACAACATCCCAAAAATATAAAGTCGAGAGTGCTTCTCAACTTCTGTTCATCTTACCTTGACTATCAGGATTTTATTCGCACACAGTAGGCCTATACAAGCTTTTTTTTTATTGATATCCTTTTGCTTTATCAACTTCTACAATGCCACTCAAACAGTACATTATATTTGAACAAACAGAACATGACAAACGCAACATGGGATGACGCGTTATTAGATTATATAAATATATTTGCAATTGTAATATTTTATCTCAAAATATCAACAATTCCGATAATTGTGATTATCATGTTGAGTAACTAGTAACTTCAGCAGCACCAATTTGAAATAACATACGTTTGAACGTGTGAAATAGTACAAATAGCATTGTTTATGAGCATATAGCTGGTGGACAGTTGTGACATGATGTATATATATATATGTATATATCTATGTATGTGCAGGTGCTCGTCAGACCAACACCTGCTTGACACACTTATCGTTGTCCAGTGAGTGCAGTTAGTCACATGGTGTTGAAGTAACAGGCTACCATTCATAAATCTGCTGTACGATTTCGGGTGGCAAATGATTAATTTAGCAATATGCTCGTGAAACTTCTAATCATTCATTCGTGGAATTTTCCAAGAAATATTAAATAAGATGACATTCTTTGTTTTATTAGCAATATATGCAATAACAAAAAGCATTTTCTGAATCTGAACCCATTGATACATCGTAGTGCAGATCTTTCTTATAATAACACAATTCAGATATTTCGAGAAGTTCATCAACATGTATTTCTCTCTGAAAGGTTTGATAAATTGATGAATTTCTATATGAATGGTACATAAATTGAGTAATTCCGATTTTTATCATTTTATCTGTATTTTACCTGGCTGTCCTCTTGTTATTATGTATTAACCTCATCTCTCCGCTTCTCTCTTTAAATATTTATTAAATTTGAAAGTTATCTTTAAGCGCTAGCATTGTTCATACATGTAGGAGTGGGTTTTACCAAGTTTCATTATTTGAAACCTATCCCTTCATTTGACTCAAAATGTTTAAGTCACTTAAGACAACATTCAGAAATGTGCTGTATTCAATTTTGGATGATAAAACATAGAGGTCATGTAGTAATTTTCTGTAAGCATTTTAAAATTTGTTGATTATCATTCACGTTAGTTTTGTCGGTAGTATCAGGAGTTGCATTAAAGCATTTAACCAGAGGTCATTGACATTTGAATGTCGCGTGGTTCATGTACTTAACGATTGGGTAATGACGTCATAATTATTATAAATCAGTCACACAAATGAGAAAACTGGAGTTGACGAGTGCTACTGACCTTAACCGACATTTTATACATGGCATTTCACACTGCTCGTTCCATGCATATGTTGAGGTCATATTGAGGTACACGACTCCGATTGGTTCAGAGAAATGGTCCGAACTGTCAATTAACTAATTATAGTATCGGGGCTCTCTCTGGGATTAATTGAGAAATGCTTGATATCCTCCTGTTGTATTTCAGATGTAAATTCAGTTTTTATATCTATCAAGATCATGAAATCTCACGGTAGATTTGTTCTGATTCATTAAAGTATTTATGAATTAGTTCGTTGTTACTTACTTTGCCTCTTCATCATATTTTAACTAATATGTATATGAAAAATATAAATACTTGAAAATGTTTAAGGTTTTAGGTTTATGATTTTTTAATCAATGAACATAAAAAGCACATTCTTTAAATTTCAGGATTGTTTGTATTAGTTTTATAATAACTATTAATATAAAAGCTGTCGAATAAATTTATTTTGAAATGATAGCATCATTTCGGTGTACTCACATCGCTATCAAGGGTTAGATACTAAACTGAAGAAATATCCTTATTGTGACTAGCGAAACTAGAATTGCCTGAACGTTATTAAATAAACTAGTCAGAAAAACAAAAAGGACGCATATCAAGTTTTATATTTTATTCTCGCCTCACAGTTTCCTCTTTCAAACGATATCTTGAAGTACTCTACAAGGTACTTTCTGCCAAACTTCTTTGAAAGCAGTGTTCCTGAGATTGCTCCCTGTAATCTATGTGGACGTCCACAATCCACCCACGTTTTAATGTTGCATAGTTTTCTCTTGACCACATTTAAGATGCAAACTCTTTTCCACTGATTTCTCGATATAACACATTTCGAATAGTCCTCTTTGCTAGAGCATGCCGGAGATAAAGTTCCCCAAAAATGAGTACATGATCAATTACTAATTAAACTGTACTGAAATGCGCCAAGGTTCAGGAGTTTTATAGAGCTGCATTTGTTGATAAATTAAATCTAGGGAACGTGTAACAAGTTCCAGTTTAGTACGCTGAAGATCTGGCACAGTAAATTCGACGACACGCAACAGGCTTAAATCAACCAATGATAGAGCTTGTGCACAGGAAACCTAATGTGGGATGTTTGCCTGAGATTAAATCGTAGTTTAGAGATTCCACTGATGGACCACAAAGAGTTTCACTGATCGACCACTGAAAGTTTCACTGATGGACGACACGGTGGCAGCACTTGCACTTAATGCACTTGTTGAGAAGGTAGAGGACTCTGTGTCTGTTGGGATGTCTTCGTTTGACTCTGTGTTTGAAGGGGGAGGACTCGTGGACTTCTCTGTCTGACGGCAACGCGAGATATCCTGTTTCTGAAACATGAAAAATAAAAAACTAACGACAACACTCAATTAATTCGTCATTCTCTCCCTAAAGGCAGCTCAAGGCGAGCAAGCCTCCTTTCTAATAAGCCAAGATCCCGGCTTTTCGGCAGATTGACGGCAAAAAGTTGCAGCTCAAGATATCACCCTTATTTGCAACCAAATTAAAACACCTCTTGGATACCTTTAACCGTCGTATGGTTTCATGGTGTATATCATGCCTTTGTGCTTATGATGGGGGGGGGGATATTTGAAATATCAGATATGGGTCGTTTTTTGTAAGATAGGAACTGTTTTATAATTGTTTCAATTATTATTTGTTTTGTGAAAAAAATTATTTTGCTAATTAACCAAACAAACACTTCAAAGTACTATTTAAAACATGTTTTAACTCTTCTTCTTATCAGTTTGAGATATCAAAAACTAGAACTATATATAATAAACAAACATACATTATTATGATGAATTCAACTTAAGTGTGTACCTTCTTTTGACTGTCATTTACAATATTTGCTGAATGGTTTTCAAGTGTGAAAACATGGCGCTGTGGGTATTCTCTAATGTGTGGATGTTGCGCATTACAAATGGACATAACCATTTTCAGGATAACCACTTTTGAAAAGAAACACGGAAAATCTTGATTCTGAATTAATGCATGATTTTTAACGTTATTGTTCTAACATGAATAATGTCATTTATCACCCTGATGAACCAAATTGTAACATCATGATATTTATGTGATGCAAAATGTGTTATGATGCAAATTGTAAATCTCAAATGTATATTTGTGTTAGTTTAAAATTTATTGATATAAATTGTTGTTGATATATATACATTTTGATATTGTTTGAGTGAGCCAATATATTTTAACTATGCAATTTCCACATCATCCACTGCCATTACAATGTACTTTCTTTTCTTTTTTTAATTTTCCATATTTTCAAGTTACAGGCAAAAAAGTATTAATAATGACATGATATCAGGTTACAGGAATGGTAACAACAATGACATAATATTAATAACATAAATTGACTACCTACATTGAAAATTATGTGCGTATACAATTTACGATTGAGTTTTCTTTCCAAATAACAAATGTAAAGTTGACCAATATTTAAAAAACATTTGTTCATTGCCCGTTGAAAGGAACACGTATTTTGAGATATCATAATATCTAACAATTTCTGTCTTTAAATGATCTATTTTTGGTCTGAAGCTGTTTATGTTACATCTATAAATATACTGTTTGACTAATAAAATGATTTACAGGATTGCGTTTACAGGATTATTATTTTTCCCTTTCATCCCCAAAATAATGATTTTGTTTGTGAACTCTAGTTTCAACTGGACTGAATTTAGCCATGATTCTATGTCTTTCCATAACCTAAAGATAATTACAATGTAATGACATAACAAGGAACGAAATGACAATGGTATGTCAATGTGTTTGTAAAGAATGAAAGTTCTTCCACTTACCTGTTAGTTGGTTTGTTCGTCTCGAAGGCAGCGCTGTGAGGAGCTGTGTTATGGCGAGAAGTATTACCAGGAGAACGTGAACTCTTAACATCGCCATCTTGTAGTTTCTGAAAACAATTGAATGGTATTCTTTATTTGATATTTCTTCAAGAAGAAAATTTCATATCGTTTAATGAGCTTTGCAAAGGATGAAGAATTTTTTTAGGAGTATTCGACAACTTTAATCTGAGAATACGACTCTTTCGTACCAAAGCCTTTTTATGTTGCACTTAAGAACTTGTTTATTAAGCATTAGTATTTTCTTGGGATATTCAGCCTCCCAGAATAAAGAAGTTGTAATCCATGAATTTGCTCTCATCATTCTTCATCGCCTCAACCTCTAGAATGTAAAATGTGATGCTTTGCAACGATCCAAATCATCTTAACAGTAGTTTAACAGGAAAACATTTCATAGATAAGTGTAAATTGTATTCAAAGTGCGAAGTCCTCAAGTTCTTGTTTTAACGTCCATAAACTACATACTTTTAATCCAATCGTTAACTGTTTTATAACATATGACTAGCATGACCATTTGTTTCAGTTTTGAAATATACGTACAATGAGTGCCATTTGACAAAAATTTAGAATCACTTGGCAAAAGATGATTTAGAATTGGTAAGGGTGGGAGAAGAGAATTTCAACTGTTGCAATCCCTTTGAAAATGTTTTAGATTTGATTAAACAACTTTTTGCTGTTTATAACTTTATCCTGTCAGATATACAATTAATTTGAACGTTGTATAGCAGTCTTGTAATAACCTTAGATTAACAATGCATCAATTTGTTCATTCTACGTATTGGTAAGATAGTATAACCATATGCAAATAGAAAATGCCTGACAAACAAAACACACTGCAGTAGATAAACTGACGTCCAAGCCATGTATCAAATTCATTTCAGATTTCTTTGCTAAACCTTTTACATGCTGGTTCTTTCTACTTGGAAAATGATGAATTCATTTTTTTTTAATTTGACCTATGAACATCCTTGATTTGACAAAAACAAAACTTTACACTAAAAATCACAAACCCAATCAATCATTATGAACGAAGTAACCATTACATTTTATGACAACAGTTACATTGCAACATGTTTGTAGTAACTTATGCAGATAAAATCAGTTTAACCAAATGATAGAGTTTAACTTACCAGCGTTGTGGTCGAGTTCACGCTGAGTGGAGTAAATAGAGTATCCTTTATATACCACACCATTGCTATTTATAGAGTCACCGCGTGGCTTAAAGCTGCAATTATCAACCAATCAAATACATCATGACATAGCCGTAGAACTGAAAAAATCAAACAGTTTATTCTCGAAATTTTTTATAAAACATACAGCACTTCAGTAATTCATATTTTTTCTACATTTTAAAAACTTATACAAAACTTAATACTTGACAATAAACTTGTTAAAAAACACTTTTCATCAGATGTTTTTTCGATATAAGCTAGGGTGTTTACAGGACAAATTGGCGTCTGAGGGTATCTAAAGTTGTGTGCGTCACAGACAGATAATGTGCAAATCGGCAGTCCTTTTACATCGTTCAATGCCGGGCCAACGCTAGTCTTACACACAGACGCTTGGGCATATAATTCACCCCATGGAAGCAAGTCTCCATTTGTCTGAGGCTCCTTTTAAAAATTTAATAAAATAAGATTTTTACTATAAAAAAAATTCAGAGACTAAATATAAGTCAAGGCCAACGTCCTCGTGGTTTGGGAGGTCTGTGATTGGATTTTCTTAAAAGAATTGAAAACGTTTATAAGTTTATTTTATTGGGTAATTGTAACAAGTAAGGCTCTAAAGTAAAATATTGTTTATACATAAATAAATTCAGACTTTGAAATGTAAACGATATGCTCGATTCTGATTGGATCTTACAAGGTCATGTGATCGGTATACATTTCGATGAACCCTAAATCGCAGGTTATACAAAATAACTTTCAGTAAATGAAGTTTATACGATATCGTGCCGGAACTACATTTCTCGGGGATTCCCCTGATCTTACAGCCACATTCCAGCCTGACCCCAGTCTTGATGGTCATCACTGAGACTCACTTTTTGCAAATATTATTTTTCTGTTTATTAGCAACACTCGCCCTAATAATCTGTTTTTGATTTTTGAAGAATAAACATTAAGTTGTAAATAAATAAAGTTGTACATGTTCATCTCCAGTCACAGCAATGATGGTAGTGGGCAAAGTTAAACAATGTAATGTACATCATTTCAAAAGCATGAGTTCTGAATTACCTGACTTGCGACAACACGGTTTCAAGGCACCCCATTCCATACACAACAAATTAATAGTGTCGTGGCGCGCTCTCTACAGACAGTTTCGAGGCCCCCGATGATCAAAACGATGTTGCCGTGTTTGAAGATATGTACTCGTCATTGTCAATGACAGTGTCTAACATAGGCGGGCCTGCGATTGACATTATTTCTCGAGGGACTTTAAATAACTTTTTGTTTATACATTCATTATTATACATTGCTGTGTCGTGGCGCGCTCTCTACAGACAGTTTCGAGTCCCCCGATGATCAAAACGATGTTGCCGTGTTTGAAGACATGTACTCGTCATTGTCAATGACAGTGTCTAACATAGGCGGGCCTGCGATTGACATTATTTCTCGAGGGACTTTAAATAACTTTTTGTTTATACATTCATTGTCAAACAAACAACCCAACTTTCCCAAGCACGTCGAGCTTTTAGAGCTGATACTCTACACTCGATACAGGACAGTATCAATACGCGAGTGCAAATTGTTAATTTTGGAATATTGAAATCAAACTTTACATATTTTTTAGTTTTTTTATTGTTATTAACATGATACCCATAAAGGATTATTTGTGGAATAAAGAAGTGCATCTTTTTCTTTTTTGTTATGAACTATTTTTGCATGCGCTTGAACCCGGTAGAGACCCGCCTGGGTCTAACTGATATCTAGGTCAGTGCTACAAGCAGCTTAGAAGTTACTACAGAATCGCATTTCGAATGATATAAAAACAACTTCTGGCTTTAAATACAAAGTGTGAATTTATAAGAAATGAATTTCATAATATAGTTGTCCACACGGTTATAACCTGTTTGAAACTCGTAATATAAACTTTTGCATAATTGGCTCGGCAAGCTCGCCAATTATACAAGTTTATATTACAAGTTTCAAACAGGTTATAACCGTGTGGACAACTATATTGTGAAATTCATTTCTTAAATAGATATGATCCCACACTATAATAGAACATTCAACTAAGGAGAAAAAGAGTCTTACATTGGTAAAGAAATTTGTGATTATTAACACAAACTTCAAACTTTCTAGAAATGATATAATGTGTTTTATATTACCCTCAATAACTGTCAAAAGAAGCTTATCATGGACCGATAACGATAAAGTGTATATGAAGAGTTGATTATTTCTGTGTATATAGTTGAATGTCGAGCAATAACAAACACTCACTTGTGTGATATAGTATATCACGTGTTAGAGCACTGGCAAAAATAAGTCTCTTGTTGTGTAAACATGTCATTTTTCATGTGAATATTGAGATAAAAGACCCTCAAACAATGCTCATGATTATGATTGATACATAAAATAATATTGAACTTAGTGAGCTCTTATCTTCGCTGATGCCCTCTGAACCTGAAATTATTGTTAGTAGAATGCATGATTTTTATTGATAATTAGAAATTTCAAAATTGAATTGTCACTGTATTTTTTTAAATTACTCAATCAATAAAGGAGAATGTATCCGGAGTTGTAAAAGGGTTCCTCGTCCTGTTCTTCATGATAAAAATATGATAAACCAAATCAATCAATTACAACAAAATATAGTTTTAGGTCGATTTTTTATATGTGACTTACTCGATTGATGTTACGATAACTAAAATCAACGTTTCTACCACTCTTCAAATAAATAAAAAAACGTTCCCTTACCGGTATTTCGCAAACTTCATATTTAAATGATTAAATGTACAAAGTAGCGAATTTTATATTTTATTTCTGTTCTTGAAGGTTTTAGATAAAATACAGGAATACAAGCGATGACTTCAAAACTACCTTCAACTTTTCATTTCTGACTTTCCACTCTTCACAAATCATAAGTTGCATACCCTCTTTGCAAACTTTTTGTTTTAAAGCTTTTTGTGTCCTTGTGTTCCTTAATACGATTTGTAAAAAATATTTCATTTCAGTTCATATCAGAGATGATAGTTTCTTCTTCTTAACCGTGAATCTTGATCCCATTGTTACTTCATAGATATATTAAAAGCTGACAATGACCATATTATAAATGGTACATGTAATTTTCTATATCATGTACTTAAGCGTATTAGAAATGTTCCCATTTACCATGTGCACCAGCCTACATGTATGAATTAGGCAAATGCTTGTATTGTGGGCCTGTGGCCTTTTACTGAATAAATCTGTCTGTCTGTCTCTGTCTGTCCCTGTCTGTCTCTGACTGTCTGTCTTTATCTTCGTCTACTTTATTATTCTTATCAAACTGTTCAACCTAATATCTACAAGGTGTCTCAGTCAGTATACCAATGTTAAGAATATTATATTTTATATAAGAATAAACATGTAAACCTATATTAATAATTCGCGTCTGACGTATGTGTTTGCCTATACTGACGTCATCATTTAGATTGTTTTGTTAGTATCTGTTATTCAATTTTGTATAATTCTCATTCAACAACAAATAACTAACTACAATTCTTAAAAACTGATCAACTCAACAACTACAAGGTTTCTTAGTTAATATCCCAATCTTGAAATTGTCCGAAATTCACGCGTCAAGCGGCTTATAGATATTTTAAAGGAAGCGTATCTAAAATACCATACAACCGGTAGTCAATATTTTAACATAAACATCAAAGTAAAATGTCATTTAATATCTATGTATTTTGCTCATATCATTCATGATTTTAAAATTTCAATTCCCTATCTCAATTTTTTTTCTAATTGCCTTATAAAATAGTTTCAATGCTCTCATTGAAATATCCCCTTATGTATTTCGAATTTTTCAAATTGACTTTTAAGCAGTAAATTTTATAACCATGAGATAAATAGGAACGGTAGTAAAGAGGAATAGTTGTCATTCAACACCCACAAATTAATGGATGTACAACTTCTCGTAGACATTTACTAACATTATCTGCCTGGATATCATTTTGTTAAATACCCACATTAAATACCCACAAAGATTTGTTTTCAAATTTCGTTTTCAATCACTATTATTCTGTTTCTTTCGATCATGCGTGATCATGACAGCTTGCTCTCCAGTGTCCTTTATAACAATATCTAGATCAGGAATGAACATAAATAAACCTGTATTTGTAACATATAGATAAACAAGAAGAAAAACGACCTGTTCTGTTTTATGACCGATTTAAGATTCAGATTCCAAGGCTTACATGTAGTTATGGTTTAAAATATTCGTAGTTTAAAGGGGCAGTAGCACGTTTTTTGATAATTATATATTTCAAACGTTTTAGGTGGAATATAGGGTGATGTCAGGAAAATGAAAATTAATGGTTCCAATTGAAAGACAATGTATTTAAACTAAATATAGCAGTAATTATTCAAATATATAACGTTACGTTTACCCATGCGATTGCTTTTTCTTATACAAAATGAATTAAAGGTGTTCACACAAAATGGCCGCCAAGGGATTTTATGTGAATCTCAATACTTTGTCATCTGACTATATATGATTGGATTGTGTAATGAGTTTTTTGACACTGTCAAAATAATACATTTATCATTAACTCACAATTATCAGTGAAATATTTAGAATATAAAAGTATCAAAAAGCGTGCTACTGCCCCTTTAAGGTTTTACAATTGATATATGAAAGATGTCTGATAATCATTATATCAAGGGTAATTGCATTTATCAATTTTTCCCCAAACTTTTCGTCTCAATTTTCATGTAAGTCACAATTTGGCATTTCATTATATTGGGCACATACAACTGATTCGAACGGTAATGATAATACGTGAGTGTATTGAAGCGGGATTGTTAACGACACGGTAAGGAATGTCAGTTCTGCCTTTCGTATAAGTAATGTTATGTCATGATGCCATAATATCCATTTCTATAAAACAACGCCATTGAGGGAACATAACGTCATAGTGTTGTTCGTGAAACCGTCAGCGTAAAAGGAAAGTCCAATTGGGGTGTTTTATTAAGCAAAATTCAAGAGAACTTCCTTGTTTATACATATATATGATCAAAACATAATTATTTCATGCTTATTTTTCATAGACGTTAATGATGCTAAAGGAAAGAAAAGAATTTATCATTGTGTCCTCTTGAATTTCGTTTCCACCAAAAGACACCGATAGGACTGTCCCTTTAAAGGTGTCAGGGTTTCCCTCAGGCATGTCATGAACATATTTTCCTTGTAATAAAGGCTCTTCTCTATTAGGTCATCACTTAAAGAAGACAAATTTAAGAATAAATAACAAGGAGAAGCAACTTCAATTCACTTCTTTTATTCCAAGATTCAGCCGATAACCAACCATCATTTCAGGGTCTCCTCTTCACGTGGGAACATATGTAGCGAGAGAAGAGCCGGTCGAACACACAGACACACGGACATACAGACATACAAGCGACGTATAACACTTGCAGTTACTATTCGCTACAATTATTCAAAGATTCATTCATCAATCAAATAAGTCATCATAAATACTTGGTCGTTTCCGTCCCTCATCATGCACACACAATAAACCATCCAGAAACCTATCCACAAAACTTTACCTCATTTATGACTAAATTTTTCACTATTTTATCAAATTCATCGTCGAACACATATTACACTATACATTAGTTTCTTGAAATGGACAAGTTGTTTTGGTCATCCTAAAGTTCTTCAATATATTCATCAAATGATAATATATGCTGTTTTAAACATGATATGAATATCGATAACAGAAATGCTTAGATCTGATCCCTTAATCTCTTCAAATCTGATCCCTTAATCTCTTCAAACATAATTTAACGCGTAAGCGAGCTGGACGTACATATAAACGAGATCTAACAAACATATGAGACAAGTTATCACAGCAGTGTGATCATGACGTCATCATCTTGTGACGTCATTTCAGGCTTCCATTGTTCCGGGTTCTAGACTCTGACGATACGGGGACCTCTGGCCCGACGTCTGTCGTGGTGGATGCGGTGACGACGGGGAATGTGAAGGTGCTTGTGGTCGTTGCCGATGCTGAAGTGGATATAACGTCGCACACGTCGTCCCTGTTGGCTGTCGTCAGTGTCTGTCTCATCTGTCTCTTCCTCCGCGTCTCTGATCACTGAGGGAAGAGACAACATCGCGTTAAAATTGTAGTAAGAAATGTTTTCGATTTGGTTAGTGAAAATAGATTCATTGATTTGAAAAGTTGGTTTTATCATTTTTATTATAAGATAAATAAAGGTTAACTATAGAATTGGTTCGCAACATACTTTAATAATATTTCTACTATACATTTTATGTTGATACTTCAAAATAACACCTTTTTTATCGTAAATGATCCATAATATATTTTTTATAACATTATGTGAAAATCCTCGCAGTTCTCAATCGTTACACCTATGAAACCAACCACGATCTTTCGGGCACCAACGCCATGTGGAATAAAGAAAACCGTTGTCATCCATAACATTGTCGTGCATTACTTCATCGACTATTGAATCATTTCACTTCTCTTAATAGCCTTTCAGCGGAGTGCACATCTTACTTAACATCTATGTATGTATCCCCATGTATGTTTACGAATAATTACTAAATGAAATCAATCTCTGTAGAGACGTTCAATAGAAAATGAATATATTAAATCAGACTGACCTCTGACGATATCCTGAACCAGATCGGTGAGGTCATCTCCCAGCTGGTCGACCTCGGAGTCCTCAGATCTGAGGGGCGAGGCCAGGAGGCTCTGGGTCAGCATGAGCAGCACGAGACAGGCGGACACCACACGGGTTACCTCCATACCTAGGGAGACAGAGGGTTAATGATGGTAAATAATAATAAGAAAATAATAAAGAGATGGTTTGATAATGAGGATACTTATATTGCGCACAGGGAGAAAGACAGTTCTTTCCAAAGAGGTTGTTAAATCCTCATCTTACCACTGTTATGATATGGGCAGTTTTCGGACTAAAAACGAATTTCATCAGTCTCTTTTTAATATGAACAAGACATTTTATTACATGGTATCTTTTGAATTTCTTCTCATCCAGCGCTTTGTTACACATGAGATGCCACTTGTGTTGAATTAACCAGCTGTTAAAATGGGTACCTGGGAACTGGATAAAGTGACCTACGTTGTTACGACTGGCGCTAAGTAGCAGCTGTGAAAGTACAGTCTTCATGGTAATGATGTAGGTAGCGCTTTGAACATGCTTTAGGAAATTTTTAAAAAGGAATTTACGTATCCACATTACCACTACTATTTCGATATCCTTTCGGCTGTATATTTCACTCAATGACCTGTTATCGCCACCTTCATTATCATCAAGTAATGTCAATTAGCGCTATAACCAAGACAGTCTCACTAAGCTATGATGACATAAGCCAAAAGGCATTACTAGTGCTGTACAAAGATGAATATTTTTAAGGAAAACGTAGTGAGGAAATATTTATGATAGGTAAAGCTCTTATCAAAACTTCTCAATAAAGCACAATAAAATGACATACCGAATAACAAAACTCAAGCAATCAAAATAGTATTTGGGATATAAAATATGAAAAGACTTCATGACCTGATGTTCTTCTCCAGTTGAGCATAGACTTTTTAAAAACGTAAAAATCGAAAGCAATTTCAAAACTACATTTGTTAAAAGGAAAAAACATTGTGGGAATTGTTTTATGTTAATGATAAACGTTATGCTAAACGCACGAACAACGTAGCAGAGAATTAAGCATTATAAGATATTTGAATGATCAAGTATTTTCAATCTTAAACTAAGGCCATTTGCTTCACTTGCTTAAGTTCTTCATTATGGTTAATTCAATGCGATAAAAATCCATATATCTTTTTAAAAACTTGTTTCCAAAGGTCTCAGATTGTTGAATAAATTTTAAACATTATTGATAAAACAAGCTAAAGCAAAATACTCACTGAATATAGTGTTAGGACGAGCTTGGCGCTTGACGATGAAGATCGTGTAAAGCTGAGAGAGATCTTGTCGTGTCGCGATCAGCTGTTTGCCGGCGGATGATCAGCTGAGAGCTTGCCGGGCTTTTTAAGTGTTCACGCGTCACCCAGCAGGCATTGACATTGTAATGCGATATCCTCTCATCCGTGTTCTATCCCAGTGACGTATTGGCTCGTTCCCTCCCTCCCACCAACCCTCTTCTCTCATGCCGACCCACCCAGGTCATCTAGCCCTTATTAGGAAGGCGGTTCCGCGAGCACGTGTACCGGCTTAATGCTGATTGGCTGACGTGGGGGTAGGTCTGGAGGCGTGGCCGTGCTATGTCAAAGGTCAGGGTCGTTGATTCCTCAGATCAGCTGATCGCGGTTGGGTGCTTCTCAGAATGTTCACAAACACGCAAAAAATAGAAATGATGAAGATGACATCTGAATAATATCCTTGAAAAACTTCCGTAGCGCTTCTGTCGAGCACGAATTTCGTGGAATTCTAGTCAAGGCTAACAACATGTTTCTTTCAAGTTCTTTGATAAACTTTTGCTGACTCTTGCGAATTTTGAGTTTCTCTAAAATTTAGAATCACGAAAAAATACGTTCAGGTCTATACTTCACCAGTTTTATCAAATAATGTGAAATTGGTATTACTATTTATAACTTATACAATAAACTGTTTGTCTGTCTGTTCAAATGTTGCTTTCAAAAATGAATTTAATGATGAATTAAATTTTGTAACTTCCACTTTTCAGATCACTCGAAACATTTTGTCTGTAATAAATGTGCCGTAGAATTTATCTTCAAACAAATAATTCGAATTTCCCTTATTTTACGATTTAAAGTTTAGGCTTCCAAATTCATATATGCTTCCTAGTGAATCTAAACTTTCTGAATCATGTTCTGGACAGCATATAAGGTTTTTATTCCATGCACAGTGATTAAATAAAACTACTTTGATTAAATGGATCGTCTCACATGAAATGTACAATGAATGGTGTATTTATGTTTGTTTATTTGAACAAAATAACCATCGACGACATTACTCTAATGAAGGTGAAAAAGATCCATTCATATGAGTCACGTTAAGTGGGTATCTTTATATGCACAAATCTGTTTATGGTTGGTTTTCGAGAAAAACATGTTTGCGTTAGAACGAAATACGAAAATGCGTATATTACGTATTTGAGAAAAGGAGCAACCCACATGTATCATTTTTAATTTTGTATAGCGTAATAATGATTCATTTTATAAAGCTCAAAACATGTCTCCACTTAAATGATCCGACTTTCATTAGAAAGCTGTAGAATTTTAATATTTCATTTTCGAAATTGAGAGAACTATCGTTATTTCCTCCATAACTATAACTCTGTTTCTAAGACTCATTTAAACTGAATCCATAGTACTTGACGTGACGTTTTTACAAAAGTAAAGCATTTCCACATTGAAATAACATGTTTGACTTTTTTAACACCCTCCTATTACTAATTATACTAAGTTTCTTTATCCTTTTCTTTTCCTTAAGATCAAATATTTTTGACAATTTACCAAATGTATGGTCTAAATAGGGATTTGTACTCTGCAAAAATCTTATATACCTTTTAAAACGAAAATTGCGAAGGATGATATAAATACTAGTCTACTCGCTCATAATCAAACAAGACAATGACATATTCTGATATTGTAATGGGCTGAATTTTGAAAATAAATTTACCAAAAGAATATTCATTTTTATCATTAAATACGTGTGATGTAAGTTACACTTAACGGCAACCCATCTCATCAACAAAATCAATTTATAAACTGGTAGTTATTAGAAGATATATTGCATAAATTTCCGTGTAGATATTTCGCTGACTCGGCTTTACGGGAGAGGCACAAGGCCTGTCCCTGCACGCCCCGACTGCACACAATAACGAGATCTAACCACGACAACTGAAACGGGAATAATGTCTCCTTTGTCCAATCTTGTTTATTGCTAACGTGAACTCCCCTTCTGTTGTAAAATGTTCTTGTTATTCAATGTCAAAGAGTTCCCCATTCATCGAATTTAGTTTAACTTGTTTCTGTACAATATATCCTTGACCTTCTTGCATGAGTGCGAAAGGTCAAGGTCGACCGTTTCAAAGGGACATGAATGACATTCCTCCGAGAATGAGAAAAGCTTACTCTCATAGCAACCGAACATTGAGCAGTTTTGCAACGAATAAATAAAATTTATGTTACAAGGTTATGAGTAACTTTGGGGAAAACTGACTTCGAAGGTCATTTGAAATTCAGTCAAGTTGACAATATGTCTACAATAACTAGTTGACAATCATGCATTTACCTTTTTTCTAATAGCAAATTCATTCATAAACATTTAGAATCACTTGCGTTTACATAATTACAGTTGAACAATATGTCTATGCATTTTCAAAATTTACCATACGTTAAAAAAATATACGTTTGTATCTTTCTTCTATCTATCTATCTGTCTGTCTGTCGTTTTGTTTATATGTCTATCTGTCTATCTGTCTCTCTTTCTGTCTATCTGTCTAACTGTCTATCTGTCTAACTGTCTATCTGTCTCTCTTTATGTCTATATCTTTTATACGTAACCAATAAACTTACGAAGCTTCTCAATATCTTAATACCATAGTCCTACCTAGCTGTTTGTTTTCATGTCCATCTGTCTGTCTGTCTTTCTATCTTTCTATATAACCAATCATACTAAGGAAGCTCTTAAATATCTAAACACCATATCACACAATCGATCTATCGTAATGTCAACCTATTCATTTATTCATTCATTCATTCATTCATTCATTCATTCATTCATTCATTCATTCATATACATCTAAATAGTCAATCAAGATCTTTGTGTTCAATCATCCGCGTATCTCTCAATCTAATTTCTAATAAATCCATCCAATTTGACATGCTTCGTCTTGATCTATCATTCTATCTATGCATTCTATAGCTTGGACCTTTTTGATTATTTTACAAACTTACATGCCTTCTTTCCTTTTATATGCATATTTGTCACTCATTATACCGTAACATATATTAAATTCCCTCTCCAAATCAGGTCATTCACTTGTTATCGTTTTGTGAAACGCAATATCAAAAAAACATCTTACGTTTGATTGTATATATACCTTTAAACGTATCTCTATATTAAGCTATACAATAGGTATGCTTATTCTGAGATTATTTTAGTACAAGGTTTATATTAGGGGGAAACATCAATACCTTTAGTTTCCAATTCATTCATCAAATAATTCAATAAACACAGTTATCCATTCATCAGTTCATTGAATAATTTGCTGCAGTCCATCCATTCTCAAAATATTATCTTTTTATTATCATTTAAAACAAATTAATCATATCTAATTCATTAACGATTCCTTCAATGAGATTCAGTACTGTACCCTCATTTATTTCGTTTCAATATACTTTTCATTAGGCAGGCCTAGAAATTCATTTTATAAGATATTTTTAAAAATCTGTAATGCATTTATATCACTTTAAGGGTTTTTCATTTCATATGTATTCTGTCAATATAGACTTGAAGCAATTTGGCCTAGACTTATTAAAGGCTCCTATCTAATACACAGGAATGGAGAAGGACTGATATTCATGTAAAGGTCAAAATAAATATGTCAGAAACCAGATGTCCGTCATTCAGAGACTTTCATTCGCCTCTCTTTATCATGTATCTACCTTAGCAAATCCAAAACCCTTGCCCCCTTTTATATTTTATTCAACAAGTAACCATAACACATGTAAAACTCTTCCTTTCATTTATATATTTGCCGACTCGTGATCAAAGACCATAGCCCTCTGTTTATGTATATAATTGACCAATTCATCTTAAATTTCTTCTTGGTGATTCAGAGGGTTTTATCAAGTAGGTCATAAGGAGTGAGTGAGAAAACAGGTCATTCGTATCGAGGGAGGAACGGGAGGGGTGTGTAAAACACTTTTTCAGTTCATCCCACGTCTCTAGATGATATAAAAGGGAGGATTAAAGTACTTTATGAATGAATTGTTTTACACTAGCCTGAATACGAACAATATCATACGATCTACGTACTATTCGCTTTCATCACATTGGAGTTTCTAATATGATTCGATTGTCAGATTGTCCTTATTTTAACATTCATTTTTCACGACTAATCATAATTTGATTTGAGCTTAAAATTGTTATGAAGTAATCAAGATATTATGAAAATGAAAAACCAACTGTTGATATCAAGTCTTTGAATGACATTTGGAATTTGTAAACATAAGAACAGCAATACTTTCCACATAACAACTTATTTACAGTGAAAAATCAGCACGTTTGGGAATATATCCTTCATCAAGTTGAAAGGAAAAGTGAGGCCATTTTCCAAAACGTCGTGATTTTCATAATAAAGAAGTTGTAATGTAGAAAATAATGATGTTCCAACGGTGCATAATAACTTAATTAGAAAAATTATTTTTCATCCTTTAAAGGGGCAGGATCACGTTTTTAGGGGTAATATAAGGTGATGTAAGAAAAATGGAAATAAATGGTTCAAGTTGAAAGACAATGTATTTAAAGTAAATGAAGCAGTGGTAAATCAAATATATTTTGTAAAGTTCAACCGCGTGATTCCTTTTCTTACACAAAATGAATTAAAGATGTTCACATAAAATGGCCGCCAATTGAATTTATGTAAATCTTTATCATTTCTTTTCTGACTATGAATGATTAGTTTGTGAGATGAGATGTTTGACACTATCAACATAACACATTCAGCATTAAGGTACAATATCAGTGAAAAATTGAAAAAATAAAATGTTAAAAAAACGTTCTACTTTAAATGTCATCAACTTCTACTAAATGTGAAAAATTAGGTTAGAGCAGGTAAAGTTTGTTTATCTTTAAATGACCATAAGAAATACAGCCTCTGTAGATATTACTCCACGTGTACTTTGTTCACGTTATTTTCCACCAAAGGTCAGCCTTGCTCTGATTTCCAAGTCGGTTTCTTTACTTACCACCATTAACAATAGATAACTTATTTTTCTACTGATCAACGAAGCGAATAAGTTTCTAAATTTCAAAATGATCTCCTCTAATCCTTCGAGATTCAGAGGGATAAAGTCGATTCACAAAATGAACATTGTGACGCACTTCCGGTTTTCTTGAGGTCATTGACTGGGGTGCGCACTGACCGGAAACTGTGGATAATGTGCGCGGAAGGTCCATTCATTCACTGACCGTGACGCATTCTTGACTTATGCATGATCTCACTCTTTCTCGCTCCTCAATGTGATCTCCTTTTGTTTTGTTTTAGTTTTTCCACACATTTTTGTTCCTCTTTTCAATGCAAATGCAAAAAATATTGACCGGTTCCACAAAACACTTACGATCGATTGTCGGTTAAAAATCTTTTGTAATCGTTGTTAAAAGAATTGGCTACAATCAAAACGATACAGAGGTTCGAACTTTTGCACTGATATATCGTTTTTTTGTATGTTGAGATAAAGCTACATTTCAAAATTGAACGAAATTGGTCAAGAAATTAAGATTTAAACGTAATTCTCTATCTATTATATAGAACTTTATAAACGCCTCCCAAGAACATCAAAGTGAAGCCACTTACGTTTAATAAAAAATTTATAACCAAAATTCTTTTTTGTTGATGTAAATTCTTAATTTGATCACTCTCCGTTACAGTATATACTGTTTTCAGAAATTAAATCATGTACATTTTAAGTAAGGCAATCTTAATAAATATAGGGAGTAATGATAGTTATTTTCTTTTACCAGCAATATTACACAGATCTGGTCTATGCATATTTGAAAAAAGTTCAAACTATATTTAAAAAAGAAGGTTCTTGTTGTTTTTGTAGATTACTCATTCTTCTTTCTTCTTTCTGTTGTATTTTGATCATCTTTTTAATGTAACTTGATCAAATGTGTATACCAGTGCAAGTTTTCCCGTTGTATAGCCTAAACCAAATCCTCATCTTGAATAAAGTATGTCTCGAACAAAGTAATTGTTTTCTTAATAACACTTTGGCTTAAATTTTTACGTTGGAAACAAAAGGAATGACATGTAATGACTATAATATTTTGTCCTCAAATTATCGCAAGCTTTGCACGTTAATCTTAATTCAGTTTATTAATCCAACATTACCTCTAATGACAAGAACGGAAAATAAAGTGTTGATTTTGCATTTGGTTCTATTTTCAATACTTAAAAGTTAGAGTAAAAGTTATAATTCATTAACAGGATTGTGACTATTGAATTAAGTATGACGTACAATAGCTAGATTTTATTTCTCTAAAATCCACGTTAAAGAGTTATGTTGATAGGATCACATATGTCAAATTTTGAAATCGATGTTATTACATCGGGAACCACTAACTGTTACTGAAAATAACAAGTTAAAGGTCAATCTGTACATTTGAGCGAAAATACGGCCATTCAAAGTCGGGATTTTGATCGAAAACCGGACAATGTGGCTCGAGTGGAGCGCGCAAATTAGCCAAACGTAATTTTGAAACCTTGTCATAAGCTGACAGGAAGGTATATTCGATTCGATAGTGTTTATCAGGTAATGTTACTAATAGGTAGATTAATTGGATGCATAATTTTGAATATTAAACGTATTTGAGATGTTTTCTTGATTTTTCCATAAAAGCAAGCATTTAAGAGATATTATGCATAAATGGATAAGTTCAGTGATGAAATGTAAACTTCAATCAGCATATTAGATATTTTGTAGCTTATCAAAACCAAATAAAATTTTAAGAAAGATACTCTGTGTCACGTTAAGACTCTTAATCAAATGCCACCACATCCTTATAGCATGTCTGAGAACAATGCTCGTCATATGCGTCATGATAATTACTACGTTTGTTCATTGAATGGCGCATTTATAATTAATGATATCTTTGTTGTTGATATTTTGTCTTCAGTTCAAAAATTCATAATTACATTGCCTTTACATAGATTCAAATAAAATGACATTAACCATTTTACAAATTTGATATGCAGACAATATGATACATAAATATTTTTTTGTCAGGGTCTTGCATACATTTCGTCATGAAGCAAAATAATAATCTTCTCACAAATATATAACTGTTATAACTAATGAAGCAAATCTTTCATAATTGTTCTCCTTTTTTAAGTTTTTTCTCAAGTACAACTGAGGGTTGATGATTTCATTACGTTAATGGTGGTTTAAATATCAATCATGCGTAAACCCCCTTTCGCAAAGTCCTTCGTTCAATTTTTATCATGTTTGTCATTCCAAATAAATCTGAACAATATCCTCTCCAGTTCAATGGTAAATTCTTCAGGTAAATATGGACCAGTTTTGAGAGTTTGATAACAGTTATTTTGCCAATTTATGTCAAATGTGTTTTTCTCCATGTTTCTAATGACCTATTACTTTTTTCAAGTCTTTTTCTTGTGTTGATTACACAAAGGTCATGCAAATTAAGTGTAAACTTACAATGTCTGAAATTGATGAAACGTACATAAGTAGATGGTTATTGCAATTAGAAAAGCATTATGACATACCACTAAACGAAAATATAATATTGTTCAAGTATAACATGGTTTGCTTAAATATCACAAGCTGTTCACACTTCCACTCTTATTTTGATTCCATGACATAATTTATAAATTTGAAAGATGAGAACAAAATGAGATATGAAATAAGGTGAATAGAATTTTATATTAAAAGCTATAAATATATTTTCTTAACCCGTACCATACATGTATGTTTTATTTTAAATCCATGTAAAGACCTCTTTGCATCGAAGATAACATAAGTTTAACGTTAAATGTAACATTGAACTGGTCGATTTCTAATGTCACAGTAACGTTTTTTTTTTAATTTTTTAATTCTATTAATTCATTTCTGAGAAAAGTTCTAAAAAATTCTAAGTTTAAACAAAGGCGTGTTTATTTGATAGTAACAGTATGATGAAATCACTTCAAAACCTCCTTCGTCAGATTGATGGGTTGTAAGTATAATTAGTTCCTTTTCTTCAGAACCCAGCTTGATTTCAGAAGAGTGTTATGAATGAAGTGTTGTTTGCGAACAGATCCGGGTCCTTATTGGCTATGACTGGTCTTTAAAGGGGCAGTAGCACGTTTTTAGGGTGGATTTAAGATGTCAGGAAAAGGAAAAGAAATGGTTCCAATATAAAGACAATGTATTTAACCTAAATGAAGCAGTTATAAATCAAATATATAATGTAAAGTAAAGCCATGCGATTCCTTTTCTTACACAAAATGAATTAAAGGTGTTCACACAAAAATGGCTGCCAATTGATTTTATGTGCACCTTTATAATTTGTTCTCTGACTATGGATGATTGGTTTGTGCAATGAGATTTTTAACACTATCAGGTAATACATTTAGCATTAACGTACAATTATCAGTGAACAATTGAAAATATAAAATTGCCAAAAAACGTGCTACTGCCCCTTTAAAGGTTTTGTTATTCTATTTGCATTGAGGCACCATCATCGGCGTAGAAAACGCCTCAACTAATAAATATACCTCCAAAAAATGAAACGCACAGGAGATTTCGATTTTTTTTTAACTTGTATAAAAACGATTGTAAGAATGCGAATGTCTTATTTCTTTCCTAAACGTAATTGTTGCAATGTTTATTAAAAGGTTGGGTGCAACAACAGGAACTGTTCATTCTTTTCGTTTGTTAAGGAAGCATTTGAAAAGAGGTACGCAATATGTCCTGAAGAAAAGTTTGAAACCAAAAACAATATGTAGAAAGCGCGAAAGCATTTGAAACTTATAATCCAGCAAGGAAAACAGTGTTTCAAATTTTGTTCTTCGTTTAAGCATGAAAATGACGATATACCTATGCCATGTCAATGTTTCGAAAAGCGAAATATCGCCTTAGGTCATATTAAAACTTAAATTTCAAAATCTGCCGTTGCCTGAAATAATAATGTTCTTTAGGACACAATATTTAGTCATTTGACTGGTTTCCTCCAGGCCAATTTTCGACAAAAAGATGCCAATATTGTGCGCCAAAAAGTGTCTCCAAAGTAAAAAAAGAGAGCCAGTTGCAGGAAGTGGATATTCGACCAGGTGAGTCAGTTTTCGACCCTGTTTTGAGAGACTTAAAATGCGGAATCGCCGCCAGGTGTGTTTTAAAACACAGAGGGTCACTCTTTTAATCCTTCGAAAAGCTTTGTTTGGTAATATATAAAAATGTCATGGAAAACTGTGATATGAAAGACAACGTTTCTCAATATTGTTTACTGTCGGCCAAATGAAAATTTCGTCTATAATCTATTTGAAAGTTCACCAGATTATATTATGGCAATAGCAGTTTTCAAGCTTGATCGAGTTTATTCCCATACAGCACGCCACAGGTTCCACTATGATGTCAAGATAAAGGTCAAGTCCTGCAGAAACTCCCTCAAACTCTAGATCTAAACCCGTTAGACCGCAAATGTAATGAATTATATTGACGTGCACGTCAACGTCACAATACGTTTTAGATACTTCAACGACCGGCCATCGCGGGAAAGGTGGGAAGAACTTTGTAAAAAAGACTTTTTTTACCTTTTTCCTTCATTGCCAGAAAGATGCCAATCATGAATAGCTTGAAATGATAGGGAAATAATTAAAGGACTTTGGCGCAAAATTTTGGACTAAAAACACAAAAGAATAGCATACAATCTGGTGTTGGTGTGTTTGCGAACACTTTGTCTACAGTTTTGTAAATTTTCACTTTCTTACCATTCAAATTATTGTGATATTTTTACTCTTAACTATAAGCAATATATTCTTAGAAAATATGGCTCATACGCTTCTTTTTAAAGAGTATATTTCGTTGGTCATGTCACAGTTACGTTATTTCTTTGAAAAGCAAAAACTATTCCACTTCCTATTCCAGAGAATACAACAACAGAAGGAACTATCGCACGGACATCCTCGAAAAAATCAAATCTGAGAAAAATTTCATCATCAACATTATTATGTAAGTTTAAACAATGTCGTCTCTATACGTCATTAACCGTATGATGAAATCACTTCAAAATCTCCTTCCAGATTGATCCGTGATCCGTGATAAGATTAGTTCCGTTCCTTCAGAACCGAGGTTGGTTTTAGAAGAGTGTTACGAAATGAAGTGTCTTTGCTAGCAGATCCGGGTTCTTATTGGCTATGATTGGTCTTAGCAGGTTTTATTATCTTATTTGCATTCGGCACGATCATCAGTGTAGAAAACGCCTCAACTGTAGAAGTTGAAAACTTTCATGTTGTCAAAAAATGGGGGCGTTTTAATGTTGTGCTTTTTCCAATTATTTGTAATCTTAATGACTCTTAATTGCCAAATTTACTACAACGACACCTTTGAACTACGTTTAATACTTGCCTTTTATTCAATGATTCCCTGTAAAATAATACCAATTGATAAAACTAGAACTCTTTAGACAGCGATAACGTTAACTTTTTACCGATAAGCGCCAGATTCTCTGATCTGATCTAATCGAAAACTTATGGAATCATTTTGATTGTCAAATTAGTAAACATCATTGAGGTCCATTATGTCATCACAACAATTAAAAAACTCATTGATGAATAGCAACACCTCTCTCCATGCTTCATCCGACGTCCAATTTCACCAGCCAGAAAACGTGAAATGACAACGTCCGACGTCACAAGCCCGAAAACGTGAAATGGCAACGTCCGACGTCACAAGCCCGAAAACGTGAAATGGCAACGTCCGACGTCACAAGCCCGAAAACGTGAAATGGCATGTATTGCTACCAGAACTCTTCACGTCTCATGTGACTTTACCTCGGTCATTAAAGTTAAGGAGTTTTTCATGTCGAAACCACGTCCTTGCAGGTGTGTCCTATCGATTGACACACATATATATTTTATCAATATATGGTATATTAATTTCTTATACAATATATGGTATCTTAATTTCTTATACAATATTTATTGATAATTTCGAATTAATGTTTTAAAAAGTATGTACGTTTGGAAAAGGTGAGAGAGACATTGTCTTAAGATATGTCTGCCATCATCTGTCCCCCTCAAGATCTACTTCCGATTAAGTTGACAAGAACTACAATTATCGTCATATTTTTTTAATTTTGACACAGCTGTTAAGCAAATGTTATTGTCCCAATTTGTGTCTCTATATTGAGAGGTTTAATGTTTTTATTTACGAGCCACAAATAGCTAAGTCGAGCTGAGATTGGAGGACTAATCCGCATAAACGGATTAACGCTTGGAACCCGTGGAGCTACAGCGAGAGGTCGTCGGTCTCATCAACTGCATCGGTCCAACTTTTCTGAACATTATGGGACGGATTTGACAGCTTCCTTTTGTGAGGTTCTTGTAGAGAGAGTTCTTTCGGCTTTTACTAGTCTTCATTGTTTAACATGGTAGCAATATCTCAGGTATCGGTTTAGATAGATAAAACCTCATCACAAACCTTATAATCAAGAGGATTTTAATTAGACTGAAGATGGATCAGAAATAAGCATCGTTAATAACGCCTGAGTCTCTAACGTTAAACTAGGGATTGTAGACTCCGTGCTTTGCGCTCAACATTATGAGAATAGAACAACATTGAACCTGGTGCAAAAGTGTAGCTCCCGATTGTACATAAAACATTTTCTGAAGTGTTCTATTTCTGAGGAATTTAAGAGTAGCAATAATTATAAATAGTTTTTTTTCTTCTTTGAATATTGTCGTTAAAATCAGTAAAAAAAATACTTAATCAACAAATCATAACTTGATACAGTGACGAACCCAAAGTGGGAGCCATGACTCAACCATTCCTACACCTCAGAAGTGAGTGTAAAAAATTCCAACGACACAGGACGATCCCATGTCACTTCATTTCACAATATATCAGTTCGACATAGTAAAAAGAAAGTGATAATTCAGAGGAAAGTTATAACACGACTGCTTTATAGGAGCCAATGTGCCAGTCTAGTTTGAGTACAGTACGTACTGCACGTACACTTCACGTGACAGTGTTATCCGGGCTTGCGTTATGGCAAGGATAAATTTTCAATAAACATGTTGTTTACCTCAATGCTTCTTTAACTGTTGCTTAAGCAGGACAACATGGCAAGTGCAACTCATGGTTTACAATCTGCTATTGTAAAGAGGATGATGAAGTATTCTGTATTGCAGTGCTACATGTAGCATATTCTTTCTTGTGTCATGCATATGTTTATATATATTGTTTTATGTTCAGAAACATGAAGCCGGATGAGAAATAATAAACACAAAAGAACGTGTAATGAAAAATGTCCATTTTTTGTGTAACGTTCATTCAAATGGTTTAAAATAGCATTTCGTTGAAGTTGACGATAAAAGCAATTAAGGGATTGCAGGTCATCAAGGTACCGTTAGTTAGGCAAAGTTTAAAGTTGATGACATTTAAGATATATTTAAAATAAGGAGCCCTGTACCTGAGCCTTTTAAATAATAGTATTACGTTGTCTAACTCTGCCTTAGCCGGTCCCAAGCCCGGTTGTGAGAAGAGGAGGGTTGGTCATTGGGCTGGCAACCCATTTCTATAAAAAAGACTACGCTACGGAAACAAGCAGTAGAATGGAACCAAGTTCAAATACCCAGGCCCAGGAGATGAATGAGCATCCACAAGGTGTTAGTATTACGACCTCGGAGGAAAAGAGGAAGACCAAGAGAGACATGGAGAAGGACAGCAGAAAAGGATAGGAATGCTATGGACTGGAACACCTGGAGAGCCGTAGAGATTGTAGCCCGGGATGGAACAAAATGGAGACAACTACTGCCTGCCACAAGGAACCAGGAGGATAAGTAAGTAATTACGTTGTCTGATTAGAAAAGTTTACATGTAATCAAGTTTGTTATCACAAAATTATTGCATTATATCCAGTCCAAGCTTGCCCAATGACGGAACAATATACATTTTTATATTTACTCTTAAGAAATTATACTTTCGAGGCATTTACTATACTCTAAGCGCAACCTCTTAGGTCGGTGCACCCTGTTGTCAGGCATCAATTTAACAGCAGGGGGCACTGAGTGCTATGTTGATATATTGCCTTGTTCAAGGACATGTATGAGAGCCAGGTCACAAATATTCGCGGTCTCAACCTGAATCTGAACCAGGTTCTTTAGCACGACAGGTCAGTATGCTAACCACTACACCACCCTGCTTGTACATCCTGTAAGTCACGTGACTGGCATTGCGTGTTGTTGTCGTCATCCAAAACAAAGCGTTATGCTGTTGCTCATCTAGTAAAAAGTCCGGGTCAAGTGTTTTTGTCAAGAGGACCAACTTCAGGGAAATACCATCTTCCGACTGAATAAGAAATTATTGTAAATGCATATCTCGCGCGATGCGTGTGGAAGATGAGGAAATACATGCCTTACTTAAATATCGTTGCTTTATCATCCGGGTTCCACTGAGCAATGTTTCATAATGTCGTCTTCTCTGACTGCAGATGTGTCCCTTAAAAACGTGTTCAAACAATTTTGATTACGTAGTACTATCATTAAAAAACTCACATCTTCAGACCTATAACGTTTGATCTTTATTTCTTCATGACAGTGCATACTTCAACATACTGCAAGTAACAAAAATCGACAATTGTTAATTTGGTAGTTTGAAAATCTTCTGAAGGTTAAATTGATGGGTGTTCAAGAAGTTAAGTTGATGAAGAAAGATGAAGGCAAGTATACGGTTGTACAACCTCTAGTATAGGAAGGCGACGTTTCGACATTTACATCGTTTACAGGCTTGTATCTTTCAACATTTTTCCTCATTTTTAGCAGATCTGACGAGAACGATTTTCTCAATAACAGTTCTAACTAAAAGATAATTATCAGGGAAATGTGTTGGTGCCCGACGCGAAGACATATCCACTGATGTAGCATAGTTATATCTCTACAAGGCGCTGTTGCAGAGAGCATTTGTTCACTTATAACACAATGAAATGACACATTTTTCACAGGTTCAGTGTACCAACAGGCCAAGTTTAGTGTTCTGCGCGCATACACATAAATAGAGAATACTAAACGACGTTCAGTTTAATAACATATGTATGAAACGAGTGGATGGTATTCGTATATAACGAGCGAAAGCGAGTTAAATACCAATACTATAAAAATATCCACGAGTTTCATAAATATGTAATTAAACTGAACGGAGTTTAGTATTTTATTTGCTACACTCTTTAAATTAATGATATAAAATGAAAATTATATTGACTCGTAGTTGTGCGTAGGAATACAATTTTTACAATGGACGCATAGCGTCATCTTAGACTTTGAACAATGAACAAATAGGTCAGTTGATAACAGTTTTAATTTTAAACAATACAAATGGAAACCCTCATTCAATTATCTTTTTGTTATAGTTCCTACAAATTCAAATTGGCGAGTTAACAAAACTATCTGTCGGTGAATAGTGCGAATGAAGATGAATGTTGTGGAGGTATCTCTGATTCTTTGTATTGTTTCTCGCACATTTTAATCATAAACAAATAAACACGTTTTTAAAAAGAATTTTACTTTTATCTCGTATATTTTTTCGTTCCGACTGAGAACAATATTCTTAAGTCACAATTTTGATTGACATCATCAAGCGATAAATTGTCATGCGACGGCAGGAAAGTAGTTCCGGATGCGATCGCTTTCACGTGCAATGTTTCACAACAGTGTTGAATAACATGTCATTGTTTCACAACTGCAGTATCTTCAACGAGAGTGTAATAACTAGTTTTATATTCACGTGTCACATACCACAGCTCTCCCATCGTTCGAAACAGTGTTATTTTGCTACAGATATTTTAAGCTCGTCCATCTGCAGCACTTGGTCAAAATGGACGAAATGATAAAGTAGATACCATATCAAGGAATAGAATATAGTATTTACCTGCTCTATGTATATTTCTTTTGTTTCCTTAAAGTATTAAATTAATTAAAGTAGGCTTTGTCTGTCATCCAGACCCTAAAGCAAAATATTTAATTGATGATCAGCCAAGTCTAGAAAAGTATAACAAGTCTAGAGCTGAAGTTAAAGCATCTTCTGGGTTCCATTTTGTTATAATACATGAAATTTGTTAAAAATATTGTCAATATTGAATAAGATACTTCTTAGACTAAATGATAGTGTAAAGTAGGCTGTGTTTAAACCTTTGAGAATATTGCCATGTAATTGACGGTCATCATATGACTCAGTTATTCTCATCAATACACCAGTTTTTATCTTCAAACAATCATCCCAATTCAAGCTCACAATATAAGTTATACCATTCAGAGGCGGGGTACATGGAGAGATATCCGCCTCGAGCTTGGTGTTATGCGACAAACTGGAGGCGAGTTGCATAACACCAAGCGAGAGGCAGATATCTCCCCATATACCCCGCCTCTGAATGGTATAACGAATTTATCTTACCGAATGTTTAAACAAAACGCATATAATATGAAGATAAAGGGTAAGAACTTCGTAAGTCATTTTACTATAGTTTGTTCAAAGCTATATATCGGTTGATCAAAAATAACCAGCTTGATCATGTGTTCGAGGTAACATACATTGTACATTTCAAGACGCTCAATCTGCATGCTTTTTTCATGCTTTTTATGTGCCGGGGTATAAATGATTTATTACTCCGCTCAAGAGGGTGATATCAGTATTTATTCAAGGTCACGTGGACCAATCAGAGATCGAGATTCTTACATGAGGTAGGATAAAGTTTCATAGATACACTACTCAAGTTGTAATATTATTTGCACTAACTTTCAATGACGACAGCTCAAAGAGAAGATGTTTTTTAAAGTTTTGTTAATGACACCATGCATACCTGACACTTGCTACTCATTTTCAAACTTTAAAGATTTTTATACAAATTTGAATTAAACTTTAAAATTTTAGAAATTTTAATCACATTTTTTAGGAAAATGTCTTCATCATGGTTTTCACAAACAGGGGTATCATTTTCAAAGCGATAAAGTCACCTAAGACAAGACCGCAATGTTTTGAACCTGAGCCATCGGACATCCTTTTACTTTCATTTTCGACCCCTGTCTCGTTTCTGACATCAAAGAACCATACAGAAATTGAATAACACAACATTTGATTGACAAATGTCTGTAAGATAGTGTTAAATTTCATAAAACATTGATTTTATATCATGCGCTGAGGTATTAAGCATAAAGGGAACACTTTACCAGTCTTCCTTAGATTCTTTTGAGAGGTATAGATAGATCGGTGGTTTTCAAGAGTTTTTCACTTATATCACGGCTGCTAGAATTATTGCAGGGGGAAAGCCCCAGGACTAATGTAGCTAAGCATTGCAGTGAAACCTGCCAGCATCGACTTGAACTAGCAAACATGGGTGGTAAAGCGCTGAAGTTGAGTGTAGCATTGCACCCAAACCTGACTGCGTGTAGAACAATTCTCTCCTCCACAGTTGCCCAGCCCCTGGTGGGATTCGAACCCGGACCTCCTGATCCGAAGCCGAAGAAAGAATTCTGTGTCAATCAAATGACATTGATATACAATGGTGTCAGCTTTCACCGCCGGGTAGTAAACATCGCTACGTGGGCTACCAGTAGTATCAAATCATTGTGTGGGCCCTTATAAATAGATACCTACATATCAAAATGGTTTTCTCGGTGACCTCTGGTATAAATAGACGACATGTATAACGATAAACAACTGTATATATTATATGTGACCATGTACTCCTAAACATGTTTTCTACAAGCATAACATCTGGTTCAAAGACTTTTCTAAAGCATCTATTATAACGTCCGGGGTTCTCTTATAGTATGTCGATGTTATTGATGGTGACATCCTCGATAAGCCAGAGTCAACGATAATTCTCCACTTATCAGTACGTTGACTCTGGGTTATCGAGGATGTGTTCAAAAACGTAAGATGTACCAAACCTACGAGATTATCAGAGATCTATCGTTAAAATCTCCACGTTTTTATTCATATTCATACGGAAATATCGATATTTACCATCACAAAGCACTGCAGAAATGCAAAACGACATTGAAATGTGAAGTCAAAATATTTCAAAATAAGAAACGTTCTGAAATACATTGTTTGGTTAAGATGTTCTGACTCTAATAACGCAAAATCAAGGGGGCTAATAAAATATGCTTTATTTCTGAAATTCTGAAGTGATTGTACAGCTGAATTTATCCAATAATGGTGAAGTGAGGCATTACATCACTTGTTTAACTACACGTTTGTTTAAAATTTAAAAAAAATATGTCTGTAGAACCATGCATGAACGGCGGTGATACTTGTTCTTTTAAGATAATATCGATCAATTTATTCAAACCCCCTTTATTCGACTCTGGATAAAGTGAAATAAAGAAATCAAAATTATTCAAGTTTAACTTGGATTTTATTGGAATGGCGGACACAACAAAGGAAGCCCATTTATCTGCATTCACAGTGTAATACCTTGTCTTTATTCAGAAGTGATGTTCTATATTCATTATACATATAATGGTGATTATCATAATATAGAATATTTGCTGATTTCATTGACGTCTGGTATCCAGAATAACCTTGACCTTGGCGATATCATCCGGGTATATTCGACAGCATCCGCCGATCCAGGTGGCGCCTCTATCTAACCAACCAGCCACCATGGACTCAAACCCGACCTTTGAACCTCCCTCAATCCATCTGAAACAAAATACGTAGGAATAAAGATTCAAGGTTTCAGATACAAATGAATCACTGACAAAATTTCAGGGCAAGGGTTTCAAGACAAATATATAGATAAATAAGGAAGAGTTATATTGATTTTAAACTTCTTTTTTTGCAGGATACAATTACCGTTATCAAGCAGATGATCAAATCCATTATACTCTCCCTTATCCATCTTACAAACTTCTAAATGTCTCAAAGAAAGTCTTTTGTATCATTTGGGCTGTGGATCACTGGAAGATATTTACTATTAATACTTAAGGACGCAGTTTGGATGGAAACTTAAAGTTGACATGCAAACCAAAACCCTAAATAAATTTGGAACCTATATTTGAGAAAAGTCTCCGAAACCATATCCTTGAGGGCGCCATTAACGAGAGTGAACGACTTATTTTGAGTTCCTACAAAGCATGGCCACCTCATAAACGCTTTGTGGTGGCAGTGAAATATTTTATCAGTTAGTACCATGTTATAGTTGAAAAGTTGTTATTCTCTGCATTTTTTCCATGTTTCTTTGTGATCGTTTGCATGAAAATCAGGATTAATCGTATAACTCATTCATCTGTGTAACTATAAAATAATAGCAAGGGGGTTCGTTGTGGACAATTACTTGTTTTCTCTTCAACAATTCTAATAATTGAAACTTGAATGAACTCAAACTGAAATCGTATTTATGCAAAATACCCTGAGTTTGAACCACGCAACCACTACAAGTTACGGGGACGAAACACGTGTGGTAACCCTTTATACAAATCATTTCATTCATGAGTCACTCTAAACTCCACACATCGCTTAAACAATGTATCACTTATGGAAGATGACACCGACATTGCTCATTGTTGTTACCAAACAGAACTCCGTGCACGGTCCTTTCCGAGGTATAGAAATCATACAATTCAATCTGAATAGAAACATTCATGACGACAAAATCATCCGATATCCTGAAACCAGTCAATGTTCCTGGTTCTATAATACTTCGGCCTTGGCATACTTGCATTACAACGACACTTGCTCCAGTAAACAGCGCTGTCCTTGAAGCTTTCAAACCCTGACCTCAGTTTAGGGGTACATTGTACATAATATTTCCTTCGTAACTTGAATTCTTTTCTGGTCGTATTGCCACTGATAATATATTTTAGACCACAGACATCAGACATCATGAAGTATTGAATTGAATAATAGTTTTCTTTCTTGTAATATCTTAGAAATTATACAATATTCAAAAAGGAAATGCAAAGCGTTTTTTTTTAGAGAATTATTGTTGTAAAACAAAGATACGAGTTAGAGATGGTATTGGTATTTCATTAGACAAAGAGTTTCACAACAGAAGATGATCTTAAATTCATGACTTTGTCAATGACTGGTTAAAGTGATTAAATCAACGATAGAAAGTTTCTTCCCCACCTTTCACTTCCAGTGGAACAAGTGTCTGTGGGCTCGCTCTATTAGGGCTAAGATCACAGGCCCCCGGGTCATTGAGCAATCATCCCTTTAAAAAAAATATTAAAAAAACATTTGAGATGACCCCCCGTAGATACATAATATTAACATCTACGAAGGCTGTCAAATCTGGGGGTCATCTCAATTTTTTTTTTTAGGGATGATTGCTCAATGACCCGGGGGCCTGTGGCTAAGATCTCGTGTTTGGAAAGGCCGATGCAAGATATTGATGTTTACAAGATACACATGCGGTACGTGACGTGGCGAATTACAGTAATTACAACTGTAACTCCCATTCTAGGTCCACAGTTACATTTGACATCCATGGCAAGACGTTCTTGATAAACGGATTTGCTGCCAATGTTCCCTTAATCCCGACTATAATGTCGCAACCGAATCCGATGACCGGTCGGGTGAAATCATTCTTTAGTTCAGCACCGCGAAACTTCCCGGAATGTTTGTGAACTCTTGCGAACACTCAATGTCAATAGAAGGATACCCTGGGTGAACAACGTGTTACTGAAAGCAAACTAACAATTTGCACTATTCCGTTTCCTATCTCGCCGTTTCTGGCGAACTCGTTAAACGTCTCTGATGAAGATTCCGTCAACCACTTGTACCTGAATATTGTTGTGACGCTGCATTCCTCACCTCCCCAGAACCCAATGACACACTTAGTCAAACGTTAGAACATTTTCGATACAAATTTTGAATGTGGAAGTGTGTTGATGCCCTGACTGATGAGTAGTAACTCAATTGTGGATGATACTGTGTGATGTCAGTGATGCTCTTTGAAAATATTATTTCTACATCGTTTTTTGATCGTCATTCCAAAGGCCACTCATAAATTTCAGAAAAATGTTTTTTTGACACTACTCATTCACTTTTTTCTCCTCTGTCAAGACAGCTAGCTTCTTCTGACTGCCCTTTCAAGCGTATGGCCATTCCTTACACTTATGTCATCAAGTTCAAGTTTTAAATATTTACTTCGGATAATATAACATGTGTAAACATGATAATTAGCTTAATGACTTGATGACGACTTACATTAGATATATAATGAAGTATTTATCATGTCCAATATTTATCCTTATTTGATCTCTCCCCCTTCGGGACCTGCCAATGTGATCAAGCAATTATAAATCTCAAGCTTTCAGGTGAGTGCCACCGCAAAGTCCAAATCAACTAAATATCTTTCTGGAGGAAGGTAAATATAATTTTGATTGAGCTCTAGAAAATAACAATACAAACTGTAAATACCTCTAACAATCTCACTGAGTAAATATATTGCAATAACCAAAAGGTTCTCACCTAACGTAAAATCCAGAAAATATAACTGAAGGAAGGTTACACCTGAAAGGGGCCTCTCACAGACTGGTGAGATGATATGTGTTTAACGCCGCGTTCAAGATTCTGTAACTTCTATCGCGGCTGCTAGCATTACTGCAGGGAGAAAGCCGCGACACCATTGTGGCTATGCATTGCGATGAAATCTGAGAGCATCCGCTGGAACTAGCGAACCACGGGTGGTACTGTGCTGAAATTCAGTGTAGCATTGCACCCAAACCCGACTGCGTGTAGAACAGTTCTTTACTGCAGACAACGTTGCCGAGCCCCTGGCGGGATTAGAACCACGGACCTCTTGAACTTGCTAACCACTGCACTATCCCGCCCCTCACAGACTGGAACTATTTTGCTAGACTCACCCAGTGCCCGCTTCCCACTGCTCCCCACTGTTAGGCTTGACCAGGACAGGTTTGTGTAGACTGAGGTTGTGTAGACTCTCCAGTAGACTGACCACATGGTGTGGATCTGTACAGTTGATCCCCACCACGACCACCTGGTGTGAGTCTGCTACTCTCCCCACTGCATCCCTCAACATCTCACCGTGACATGTGTGCTCTCCATCCTGTAACATGTAGTCTTGTAAACTGACAGGCAATAGAGAGAAAACAATTCACTATTTGTAAGATTTTCAATTACAAATATTTTGTTTTTGATGTCCTATTCTAATACTGATAAAAGCAAGAGTTAAAGCATCGTTTAAAGAATACTTTAAGAGTTTTTTAAATTTTGATCTAAAATTTTTTGCCAAAATTAATTTTGATATAACAGAAATGTTCATCAAGGAAGATATATAAAATTAATAAACTAATACAATTTTAACTAAACTAATAAAAATTAATAAACGTGCCTATTTGTTTTTTAAATATTGATTATTGACAACATTTAAAACACTGTACAACAATGTTTAAAAGTGCTTAATAATGAACAAGATTCGATATCACTTTACAACACTGTTCACTAGTATTTAAAACTGTTTCAACAATTAACACTGAATAATAAAATGTTCGAAACTGTTTAACAATGTACAACAATTAACAACATTATACAACTGTGAAAATAAGAACGAGCTTCCCTGTATAACACTGTTCAACTATGAACAAAACAATGTAAAACAATATCCTAATATTACAACAACGAACACCCCTGTACAACACTGTTACACTATGAACAACATCAATGCACAACAACATTTACTACAACAACGAGCACCCGTGTACAACACTGTCAGACACAAACCTTACAAGAGAAGCTGACCCAAGCCCGTGCACTGGGAAACTCAGAGAGAAGTTCTACAATGACCTCTGCCTCCTTCAGGGCCGGGATGGTTTCAACTGCCAATATGTCCGCCCCACACTCTAGAAGGGCCTTTACCCTCGGTCTGTGCCAGGTCTTTAATTCCTGAAACAAAACATTTTCACACCGTAAAAGTGTCTAAAGAATTTAAATGAAAACATATTTTAAATCATTCTTTTTTCTGAGACACAAACTATCATTTCATGGATGAAGAAATATCACACCGACCTAGATGAAAGTACAGTTTGATAACTGTGATACTCATATATGAGGGCAAATATGTGTTGATCACGGAGTGCATAGTTATGATATGTATCCAATGATACAAAAATCAGTTACAGCATAAACACTTTCATCTCATACTTGCACATTTGAGATGCATATTATTCTGATCTATTAGGATGTTCAATCACAAAACTCCTTCACAGGGTTTGCCTCAAGCTTTGAATAACCACAAATTGAAATGACTGCAAAATTGTCATTGTCCAGAAAGGACAATAATATTAGCCGTAAGTATACATCCTAGATTTAGCAATAAGTAAAATGAAATGAGGCAAACGTCGAGAAGACTATCAGCAGATTGAAGAAGCTCTACAGACATAGCTACCCTGATTGAGCGGCATAATCACAAACTGTTCCTGTTTTTTTCTTGAATTTAGCATCCACAGCTCTCCAGATTGGGGCAATGTTTATTTCTACGACATATTTACAGTGCCTGACTAGATAGTTTTTAGAAAATTGACTTCATTGTCCTTGAATCACGCTTCTTATGGCCCTAGCAAGGCTAAAGTACACTTCACTCATACTCCTTTCAGGCAGAACAATTTGTTAGCAAATACATAAAGACAAACAGATTTAGGAAGCCTTGAGGATAAACTACCCTGATGTAGCAGTATTCTTAGAAATAGAAAATATTCAATTTTTCGAGACAGTTGACCCACCTCTCTACTCATAGTATCCACATAGTCCCCCGTGTACTCTGACCCATCAAGTAGAACAGCACCGAAAGGGCCTATGGATCCTGCTACCACTGCCTCTACACCTGTAATAGATATAGAATAAAATGAAAATACGCCAGCTTTTTTCCGAGTTCAAGTTTGATGTTTTTATAAATGCAATGGCCTATTTGATATTGAGTAAGTATTAAAGGGGCAGTAGCACGTTTTTTGACAATTTTATATTTTCAATTTTTCACTGATAATTGTACGCTAATGCTAAATGTATTACTTTGATAGTGTCAAAAATCTCATTACACAAACAAATCAGCCATAGTCAGACAACAAATTATAAAGATTCACATAAACTCCATTCGCAGCCATTTTTGTGTGAACACCTTTAATTCATTTTGTGTAAGAAAAGGAATCGCATGGTTTAACCTTACATTATATATTTGATTTATTACTGCTTCATTTAGTTTAAGTACATTGTCTTAAGATTGGAACCATTTATTTTTATTTTCATGACATCACCTTATATTCCCCCTAAAAACGTGCTACTGCCCCTTTAAAGAAAAGATTAAAATGGTCCGTTATCAAAGATGTCTTTACCAATCACTGTAATGAAACCCTTGGACAACTCTGTGTGGAGTATTACCTTTAAGCTATATTTGTTGAGATTACGTGTTTTGGATACTACAGATTAAATCAATGAAGAATTGAGCAAGGCCCGCAAAGAAAACATGTCCACATTTGAGCCTTAGGCCTGTTCATCCCTTAAAGTTCAAATGCACAATCAAGAGCCATAACTCCGTAAAAAAATGTTTTGGAAATGGCTCTCAAACTCGATCCAAAATATCACCAGGTGTACCCATAACCAAAATTTCACTCATCTAGGTGTGATAGGAGATGTATTCAAGGAGTAACTGACCTGCCTCTTTGCATGCTTCCCGAGCCAGGGTTACACTCTGACCAATCAGACTGATTGCTGCAGATTCGTCCAATCCCAGGTGAGAGACAAACCCATCAACAGAAGCCTGGTACGACGCCGTTACAATCACTTCACTCCCTGCTAACAGAAAACTGGAACAGAAATGAGAAGAATTATCTATCGAACATGATAAATACATTACATAACACATAACATTATTTTAATTGAATTATCTGTTATCCATGACTCTGTTCAAATAACACTGATGTACTTGCATAGTTTAGCCCTAAGTCAGACACTGAATTTCCCCTTGCAGTGGGGCTGCAAAAGCAAATACCACCCCACCCCAACCCCTCACACACACACACACAGTAACCCCTTTCTTCTTCTACTCCTACTTTCAAAACTAAAAACGTAATGAAGTGTCATTACCCAAATTGTGTTGATTGGATACATACATTCAACTATATTGACTGAATGAATGTCGTGTTTTTGATGAAATGATATTCCACTTACTTCTTGTAGACCCGCTTCACGACCTCTGGGTTTGTCTGCAGTAGTCGGGCTGACCACAGTGGGTCGGTCTGTCAGAAGAGACGGAAGTTTAACACTATAAGTGATATTCTCAATAAGTGGACAACTTGAACAGGGATATTGAAAGGCAGGGGTGAACAGATTACCAATTAATAGTTTGAAGCTTTTAATGACACAGTACAGGAGCAATGGTCCGTTTAGAATTGAGAAATTTACTAAAAATTCTGAAAATAGCCCATCATCATAAATGACTATCCCAATACCCAGAATTCTCTCTCCACAGAGGTGAATAAAGTCATAAATTTTGATCCTACTGTACCTCTGTTCGAATTAGACCAAATCGGTCGTTTCCGACAGTTTCCCCAGGTGGAGACATTTTGCAACACAATCCATTTGAATTATTTCAGCAAATGACAACACTTCTTGCATGGAAAGGGTGGTTCAGATATCATTATGCATTTACCATGATTCCGCCAGTAGCCAAAATAATGAAATTAGGATATCGTCTCTGATTGCACAACTAACTTGGATTGCATCCAATCAGGCATATGTCATTCTAGTCCACAAACTCGACTTATTGGAACAGAGGCTAGATCAGCAATTAATGACTTGATCTGCCTCTGTTGGAAGAGAATGGCTCTCCGGCCCGGAACCTTAAAGTCACGTGACCTAACAAAAGAGTATATCATTGCTTCTTCAGTCTGACGAATCCAGATCAATGGACGAAACTAGTAACTCTAAGCAATAAGCACTTGCCCCTGAGGCGTTGTTAGGCCAATCCTGTCTTGCTTATATTCCACTGTAGTAGGACTTGATAGTCCTTTCAGACATTGTACAAAGGTTGCAACATAGTGCTGAAGAGGAATGCACTCCAACCCCAAATTCTGGCACTGAGTAACAAGGCTTTTATAAGCCAGGGATAGGGACTGGTGAGACTTATGCCTTGTGAGGGATGTTGTCCTCTGCTCAATTCATAAAACATTTTAAAGAGCAACTTCATTTTTTTTCATTATACATTGTTTTGATTTCATGTGAACGTAAATGGAATAATTTAATATGTGATTTTTGTTAAATCTCACAGATTCATTCGCAAATGGCAACCATGATAAATATTTGTTTTCAATGAAAAACCATAAAAGATTGCTATTTATTCATGGAACCCGAATCACAAATTTACATGGATCCTAGTTCTTTAACCTTCCAAACATTACCAAGCAGTAACTGTCATTCTAAATGCTCACGGTATGTTTTCAAAATTATGTTTGACTGATTGATACACGTCATTGTGTTGTTTTCGATCACAATCCCGACAATCACGATGATTAACTTTCATCCATACACCTCAATCAAATGACACTATTGATAGTTTTGCTTATGCGACCTAAAACCACTCACCGAGTGGCTCTTTAAATAACTAAATGAAACGGATTCATCAATGTACACTGTATTAAAATATTTTAAAGATATAATGTCAGGAACAGACAAAATAATTTAACATATTTCTAAGGCTTTCGTATTCTCTCCCCACAGAGGCAGATCAAGTCGTGTTGATTTAGCCTCTGTTATATTACGCCGACTTTGTGGGATAGAATGGGAGATGCCTGATTGGAGGCAATTAAAGTTAGTTGTGCAATCAGCGACGCTGTTCTTAAATCATCGTTTTGGTTACTGAATCAAGGCAAAAGCATTGTTGTATGAACCACCCTTTCCATGCGAGAAGAGTTGTCATTTGATAAAGAAATTCAAATGGATTGTGATGCGGGTTTTTTTTCCGCTAGGGGAAACTGCCGGAACCCACGGATTTCGGCGTAATAGAACAGAGGATAAATCAACATGAATTGATCTGCCTCTGTGGGGAGAGAATGTGGCTTTCGTTGATATTTGTTAATTTTTAATCACATTGAATCTGAGGCATGAGTTAAAGAAGTATCTGACTATGTTTGAATTGAGTATCGACACAGTAATAACAGGGTCCGTCTAACTCTGTCTAACAACACGCCCCAACCAAATCAAATTAATCGTATACCAGATTCTGTATAAACTCACATCAATGGCATCATACCCTAGCCTCATCATCTCAGTCGCACTGCCCCCATCTAGAAGCACGGTCTTTTGTTTCAGCAGTGTTTCCAACCGGTTGTTACTTCCTTCAGCCATTCTAATGAAGAACTAAAGTTCGATTTTCAATTGACATATTAATAATGGTAATGTTGTTGTTTTAATTTTGCAATCCGAATTGTTCTAAAATACATCCAACTCGCAACAAAAGATTGCCTCAACTTTAATGATTTAAGAGACTCAAAAACTAATCTGTAATGAAAAAACAACGATTAACTAACTATATGATTTGATCGTCCGTTTGTCATCGGAATGTTGGCAAATTCTCATTGCAACAGCGCAACTCTATTACTGGTCTTTTCAATTTTCTATCAATATAGAAAGAAATAAGTTGGTAAAATTAAGTAAATTGATAAAAATTTAGACCAAATTGGATTTGGCGTGAGAATTAGTTTTCATTAAACATTAGACACAACGCCCTAAATGATAAGCAAAACTAGGCTCCAGAGGGATTCGAACCCTCGACCTTCTGCTTACTAGGCAGACGCTCTAACCAACTGAGCTATAGAGCCCGTCGGCAGCGAACAAGGAATTTCATTGTACTTATTTTCAAATCCATTAAATCTTTTTTTCAACAACATGATTTTCATTCTGCAGATAATTGTTAACAATAATTAATAGACTTACTCACTATTTGAACTGAAATTTAAAACATATATAGTACAGTAGCCTTTGTTGTTCAAATTGACCTAATTGCAGAATATCAAATCCGTTTAAGATCTCACCCCATACAATGATCCGTTGCAAATATGTCAAATCAGTAATTAACATCTACAATGCACTTTCACATATAGTTACTAAAATCAAAATGAAACATATTATCATAATGAACGAATATTACCTAATATGTCACGAAGTTGGCGCCGCCATTTGCATGCAGTTAACGAAATTCGTAGAAGCGCTCGTAAAATATCCCAACAGGTGCCCGTGCGCTATCAAGAAGACGTGACTGATTATCAATAAGGTATCATCGCATTAATTTAGTTCCCCTCTGTGTTAAAATACAGTTATCTGAATCATGTCTATGCATAACAATGTGTCCGAAAGACGTGACACACTTCTTCTTTTGATTATATTTGAACATCAAATGACACTATATTAGCGAAAATATTTATTTCGAAATGTATTGTTGATATTCCAAAGGTAAAATCATGTCAGCTTGTTTTAAATATAGAATTACGATCACTTAAATGTTGGTATGTCTCCTCCTGACCTTATATCATAAAGGCTAATGAAATAAAACTATTCATACGTTGTCATACAAGATAGACTAAATACTTTTCGTCATGTATTAACACTAAAGGGACAGGAGCACGTTTTTAATGGGAATGAATATATGGTGATGTCAGGAAAATGAAAATGAATGGTTCCAAATAAAAGACAATGGATTTAAACTAAATGAAGCAGAGATAAATAAAATATATAATGTAAAGTTCAATTAATTAGGTGTTCACACAAAAATGCCAGCCAATTGAAATAATGTTAATCTGTATAATTTGTCCTCAGACTATGGATGAATTGTTCGTGTAATGAGATTTTTTCACTGAAACAAATAATACATTGCAATTAAGACGTCTGTGCTGAGCTATAACTGTTTAAATGTATATGACGTCATAAATATGGTGCAGAACGACAAAGCATACTCATAACAAAACAAGCAAAATACCACCAGTCTTTTTGAAATTTAAGTCATCTATTAATCGATTATTGGAATTTAACTTGATCAAAAAGACAAACTCAAAATCATTGATACGTACAAAATTCGCTGGTCCCTTTGAGTTCGTTATATCCGTGTTCTACTGTAGTATTAGAATGACTGGGTTTGGCTAATCAAAATCGGGGGAATTAAGGTTTTAAATTTTAATGCTCCTGGGAATTGGACGTGTTCTATCGGACAGCGTCCACTCCTCAAGACGGAGAGGAAATCGTGGCTAGGTTGAGCTCGAACCCCGATAGGGTCAATATCTTAAAAATTGTATTCGATTAGGGTCTCCTTACATTTACTGAGTGCAAAGTGTTTAACCATGTTAAAGGCACCACTCGATCGCGTTTCGTCCACCGTTTTGAAACGTTAGCATTGCGAGAAAACAAATGTGCTGTAATTATGCTAATTTATTAACAAAATAAAGAAATAAATACTTGATTGATAGAAGAGGAGCATATTTACAAATAATTCATATTAAAATTATCAGTTACGACAGCATTTTGTCGTAGTAATGCATTCCACGAATGTAGCTTCGGCTATTTGGTTTTATTTCACGATGTTTTTATTTTTTGAGCGATACACTTGATTCTTTGACAAATTATTTAATCTTGAACAACTGAAATGCTTACCTCACAAACATATTTGAAATTAAGTGTGAAATTATCATGTAAAATCATATATAATTGTAAACAGGAAAGTCCTCCTGAATTTCGTTTCCACCAAGAAATACCCCGCTCGAATGGTCCCTTTAACTACAGTTCTTTTCTCTTCTCAAAAAATTATGATTGTTTTAGAGTTTAGCGATTTTTATTTATTACTGTTATTTGTACTTTGTGTTTGAATGTCACAGAAAAATAAGCCAAGGAAGTTATTTGTCTAGTCTACTTGACAGATGTTGGATGGGATAATCTCGTTAAGTATTGTTCATACGAGTGTGATTTCCTTCCATTTACTTCCTTATTGCTCACATGTCTTGATAGTATCAGTAGCGATAACAAGCTGGGATAGGCACATAGAACAACAAGGCAAGTTTCGTAAATGTCATGTTTGGAAATAAAATATTTCCTCTAAGTTAGCGTTTCAAGACGAAAACAATTATTTGGCCATGAGACCTCCCAACAAATCCTAACATAAATCATACCAATATTTGAATAAAACGTCCCTTCTATGTCTTTGATTACGATTTATTGATTGATTTATTGGCATGATATCTAATGTTAATCATAAAAATAGGCTTTATATAAATGGCATTGACTCCAAACCCGACTTCTTCTCAAGAACCAAATTTTTTTGAAATAGTATAGACAAGTAACCTGATAGGAAATATAACAATAGATTTGGTGACCCTGTGACCCCAAATAAGAACCACCTGGGTCACGCCCTTTTTTCTTCTTGTCCAGACATAACGGACCAAAGCTTAAAAAGCCCAGATTCTGTGTTGTCAATCCCCGGAATGCCACTTGCATGATGCATTATAGATAGCCCAATGAGCTACAAAGTCAATGACTTTTCTATTTTTAAGTTTCCTTATCAATGTAGATTTGTATTCAGTGTATATTGGAACAGTGATTGACCATGCACAAATTAAAAATACATTCTTAATTTTGCACTTTTAATCGCTGTTATATGTTATTACAAACATTTATTCCAACTTGAAGAAAATCAGTGAAGAAATAACAATTGTTTAGAAAAATCTAGATCTTGTTTTCTATATAACAGGTTAAGATTTTTATTAGAAAAATATTATTATTCACCGACTTAGTACAAATTTGGAATATATTTGATTGGCACAACATTTTAAGCGATTCCTAGGTGCAAAATTTTAGATTTTGATTAACGTTTTAAATGTTGTATTTGGTAAATATCAGCGATTGGAACCCCTGTACATCATGCCATGCATACGTCCTTATCTAATATTTTTTTTTTTTTTAACTTTTTATTTTTATTTTATCTAATATGGAGACAGTCCCATTTAAAGATTATCTTCATTTGACATTTGACAAGATTGATTTAATTTGATGTTTTCGTGCTACGGATATGATAAAGGTCAAACCGAGAATTATTGCACGGCGTCAACTACTTCGACATACAAAAACAAGTATAATTTCAAGATGTTTTTTATTTTCAAAACATGAATGGGATACAGCTTAACAAATACAACTCTTTGAAATAAAGACATAAATATACATGCAGGCAAGCATAAGCAAATATGTCAGATCTTAAAAAAGGAAGACGATGTTGAATGTTTCTCGTGATGTTTTAGAACATTATTCCCTTATCAGTATTTTATTGGATTTTCTCGTTTGTGATTAAATAAAATTAAAGAGACATTATACTATGATATGATTTTTTATATAAAACTATGAAATGATATTTTATTCTTGAATTATATAACGGTTGTAGAGAAGTTGCCTGGGTACTGGAACTTAACGGGGTAAGTCAGAGGGAGCATCTTTCAGATAAGAAATCATACTTCTTGGTTAACATTTTTGAGTAGACACAAGTTTGGAATGTTGAGTTAGCATTTTATAACACGAGGATACAATATAGAATGCATGTGCCGGGGGGAAGTATGTATTTCAACTAAAGAATTATCCATTATGGATTCGATTATATATTGTTCAATTTTCTCTATTGTATATATATATGGAAGTTTTCTATATAGCTTTGAACTTCGAAAAATTTTAACTTTAAAATTATCAACAGTATTTTTTCAGTTCTTAAATGTGATGACCCAGCCAACAGTTGCGGCTCCAGTTAAAGAGCGTATGTTATGCTCACACATACACATCGAGATATGATTGTCATACTGATATAAAACAGCAGATTGTTTATAATATCTATCAGATATCTAGTTGATATAAAACAACAGATTGTTTATATATATCTATCAGATAGCTAGTTGATATAAAACAGCAGATTGTTTATATATTTATATCTATCAGATAGCTAGTTGAATATATATATATATATATTAACGTATAGAGTACACTTATCATACTATAATATGTGAAATATTTCTTATATGTGAACATCTAATTATTTCCATAACCATGTTATATTTCGTGACGTCGAGTGAGTGGGTTGGTGTTTTACGCCGCTCGGGCAATATTTCAGCCATTAGCGGCGTGCGCACCAGTGGGGACATGGACGAGAGGCTTGGCGTTTTCTGAATATTTGAATTAATGCAATTCGAATTAAATAAAATCATTTAAAGAAATGATAACAATATCACTCAGATAATGCATTATACACACTCGTTTCGTAAAATGCATATGCTTGGTGTAAATATATCTGACAAATCCTCCAAGCATAAGAGAAATCACAGTTTTTTTAAAATGAATAGAACAAAGTACTGCTGCAACATCAATTACAATTATATGTCTATTAAAAATATAAATAAATTTCACTCATCCGAGTATCTTAAGTTTTGTACGTGACCTTAGTTGATCCCCTATTTATGTAAGAATAGACTAAGTTTCTCATAAAACATTTCCTTCTAACGTATAATTTAGGGGTTTTTTTTGGAAATTTTTAAAATGCAAGATGTATCAGTACGATAAAATGAAAGGAAATAAACTGATTCGATAAGTTCAACATAAAGATTCCGTTCAAAAAAGTTAAACTAAAGTTCAGCTAAGAAGACAAATATCAAGCAAGCGTATTTGAATGCAATGTCAATGCAGCTGAAAATTCAGACGGCATTCCAAGAGTTAATGTTTCAAGACATAACCATCTTGATGCAAGGTGTGAACCACGAAAACGAAGTCGATGTTGCATAATTGAATCTGATATTTTTCGATATGGGTCAGAGAGGTTTCACAAAGTGTATACATCTTCTCCATAGTTTTACTGTAAGTCTTTGTTTCAGACGATGATGTTCAATGGTTTCAACAATCATCGATTCGTAGGCCCAATGGATTCAACGCTGAATGATGAGGATTTTGTTTGATGGATTCAACGCAGAATGATGACGATTTTGTTTGATGGATTCAACGCTGAATGATGACGATTTTGTTTAATGGATTCAACGCTATATGATGTTTGTCGGATTCAACGCTGAATGATGTCGATATTTTTTTATGGATTCAACGCTGGTTGATGTCGATCTATGTTTGATGGATACAATGCTGAATAATGTTGATATTTTTTTATGGATTCAACGCCGGATGATGTTAACATTTGTTTGATGGATTCAACGCTGGATGAGGTCAAAGTTGAACTGCGTTCGGTCTGTTGATGTCTGTCTCTTCAGGCAAAACTCCGGCTTGTCGTAACAGATATACAGACCTGAATATCAGAAATGAACATAATCACAATCAAATATAGCTTATTGGTATAAGACTTAATTCATTGACAAACTACCTACAATGTAAAAATCACGAATTGAATGCAATAGGTTTTAAAATATTAAAAACTCATTGATTGTACATTTTATGAACATGCCCTGGTGATAGGGCTTGATTAATGATAACTGAATTTGGATATTGATAAATTTTTTTCCTAATGCAGGCACGCCGCTAATGGCTGAAATATTGCCCAAGCAGCGTAAAACAACAACTCACTCACTCCTAATGCAGGATATTTACTATCCGAAAACACTTGCATAACACACTATTTTACCTGAAGATCCGAAACTCCGGAACTGACACCAATTTTTGTTCATTGACACCTCGAACAACCTGCTGTCCTCTTCAGTCGTGGCCGGTTCAGTTTCAAATTTCTGAAATAAAAAACATTGTTAGTTTATGATATTGATGAAAAATATAATTTTCCGTTTAAGGACGTGTTACATTTTTAAGGGACACTTTTAAAGCAGAAGCACATATTTATACACATTTTCAACTGATTTTGTACATCTTAATTTTATATCAACGCTCTTCAAAAAAGAATGTGACGTTTTATTTCATAAGAGAATTTTTGAAATTACCTCCAATGTTACACGAGTGTCCCGTGAAGTGATGTAATAAGTGACGTCATCGATTTGGTGACTGAAGTAACAAAGGGAGACAACTCTGTCTTTGATAAAAACATCTTTGGCGGAGAAGTTGAAAGTATCTGAAAGTCAAAATAGATGTAATAGATAAGTCTGTTTGCATTGCATGTAGTCTTGGCAGCATACTGCTGTCACTTCCTGCACCTAGCCATATGATGGATAGAACTGAATATCATTTCTTCAACTGAGTTTAAATAATTATTCGTTACGCATTAGGCTATCCTATTGTTTACAATAATAGGCCTACTATTTTCAGGATCAAATGTTAAATATTGAAAATTAATAGATTTTAAAGTTTATTCTAACTCCTTCTGCAGATAGGTCCTATGCTAACATCACCACTTCATAAGACAAGAGATAGGTCCGATGCTAACATCACCACTTCACAAGACAACGGATGATTGGGTAACACAATATTGACCCTCTTGTGATAATACATCTAGCAAAAACTAACATTTTTTTGCAGGAAATATAAAAGGAAACATTAAAAAGAACAAAAACAAGTGAGACCGCCCCTTTAAAGGGCCAGTAGCGCGTTTTTAGGGGGAATATAAGGTGATGTCAGGAAATTTAAAATTAATGGCTCCAATTGAAAGACAATATATTTAAACTAAATGGAGCAGTAATAATTCAAATATATAACGTAAAGTTTAACCATGCGATTCCTTTTTCTTACACAAAATGAATAAAAGGTGTTCACATAAAATGGCCACCAATGGATTTGATGAGAATCTTCATACGTTGTCCTCTAACTATGGATGATTGGCTTGTGTAATAAGATTTTTGACACTGTCAAAATAATACATTTAGGGTTAACGAGAATCTTCATACTTTGTCCTCTAACTATGAATGATTGGCTTGTGTAATAAGATTTTTGACACTGTCAAAATAATACATTTAGGGTAACCTTACAATTATTAGTGAACATTTTAAAATAACAAATTATAAAACAACGTGCTACTGCCCCTTTAACACATATAATCATCGAAGTGTAAATCATCAGAGTACATGACAAATTCTCCTACCTATCTCAGGGTGCTCTGACCCGTCAAACACTGCAAGCGATGGTTTCCCTCCCTTCGAGTCCACGCCCATGTGTCCGCTGGTTGGAAGACGCACATACATCTGCTGGCGAGTCCATTCTCGGTCTATAGGGGTGATAGACTCCACTGGAAGTTGATAGACACAAATCTTATTTTAAAAAATCTAAAGTAAGATGCAGTTTTGTTTCTCTTTCCGCGTCACCCCCGTGCAAGAAAAGCATGAATTTTCGGGGAAAAGTTTCTTACTGAGTAGCTTGACTGCGTTCTTATCATCCTGTCCACTACATCTTAGCTGCTATTGGTACCTTAGCTACGGAAAATCATGCATCAGGGCGGGAGAAAAATTATATATACATTATAGAAACATTGTAGCGATAAACGCATCATCATCAAGCAAGGTTTTATTAAAAGCATGTTTTCCGGATAACAACGAATCTTTGAGAATGATAAGAAAAGAATAACAATATGAAAGTTTTATGTTTTAACGAACCTGTTCGTCCCATTTTCTGCCTGAAAGATTTGCAGACTGTCTTGAATCGGGATGGCATTGTCAAAGAGAGCGGTGATATTTTCAACACAGACTGGTTCACGTTATGACTACGGCTGACGTCTTGTAAAGCTGACGAGAACTCTTTATAGGGATGTATTTATTTAAACGATGACAAACATTGGTCAGATCTAAAAATAGACCAACGGTAGGAAAAGCCGGAAGTCATTTGAAACCTCGTAAGCAATTAAAGATTACGCCATCTGTTTGTCTATAAATATAGATTTCTGACTCAAGCATTTTTACCACGAGATTAAAAAAAATATTTATCCAGTATTTAAGTAAAAAAGAACGTTCATGAACGTAATGTGAATTTGAAACAATTTTGAAACGTTTGAAAACGTTTTGTGTTCACATATGTTGGTTCGTATTTTTTTACAAAGATATATCGATTTTTAATTAAAAATTTCCACATTGCATTGAGTTCAGGCAAGTGTATTAAGAAATAACTGAATCAATACGTAATAATGTATTTGTACATCCTACTTTATCACCATCAATCTACTGTTCCAATTATACATGTTCAACATGTACCAATACCATTCAGTACAGATAAAGATGATAAACGAATCTGAAATTCATCTGATTCTGAATCTGAGTTAGAAAATGAATCAATGGACTTGTTAACCCAAGAAGTAAACCCTTTGAATACGGCGCAGGTCTTTATATTAAGTCATCCTGTTAATCAAAGATGGAACTGTCCATCTAAATTTATATGGGTAGGCTTTTCTTGAAACAACTGCTGAAGACTGCAATTTTTTTATTATTAACAGTATGACAAACGGATAAGGATACTAGGAATCTGACATGTTGAAAAATACATTTTCTTTCAATTCGTCCAGAACCAAATGTTTTTTTTTGTATACTTTAGTATTATTATTAAAGAAATAGGGATGTTCTCAAACTCAAATTTTCATAAGAAAAATTACACGAAATGTAACTTTCGCAATGAAGAAAATTCTATTTAAAACTATCTCCCCAGGAAGAAGATTACTTTGTGTCATAATGTTGGAGGAATGTTGTATTCTAAGAGTGATAAAACGTTACCACAAGGTATCTAAAAAAAACAAAGATAACATTTGTATCACAATGTTGATGTTCACCATGCGTTAAGACATTTAGCCCACGCCTAAGAATATGCACCAATCAATATCAAACACGTCATGGCATTCCCTTGTTAGATAGGGATTTCCACTCTCCTATTTATAGAGGCCGGGACGTTGCTCGAAAGTTCGCAGTATATCAATCGCTGGTAACTGAATCGAAAATGTAAGTACACGTGTTAAACTATATTTTAGTCATATTTATATAGGGTACTAAGCAATATTATTTTACAATGATGATGGAAGAGTTGGGTCACATGTTCCTGAATGTAGGCTATTATTCAATACAATGTGAGACTTATCAGTCGGTTTGACGCGTGATCTTTGCCGACTATGGCCACAAGTATTGTTATTTCCGGGTCGTTGTCACGACTGTGTCACTGTCTGTTCTCATCAAAAATGTTGAATAGGTTCCATCGTCGGGAAGTCACATTGTCACGATGTGATAGGGCAATTAATCGTGGTGATAATGAGTACACCACTGTTTATCCTCTCGCTAATACCCACATTTCACTGAGCTACGACTTTGAAAAGTGTTCAAGACTCTTCCCGACTATTCCCGACTTTTCCACTACGACTTTGTTGGCATGAGTCGGCAGCAAATAGAGTTCAAATTATGAAATTTGATATTTCTACGAGTTACTAACGACACTCTTAAGAGTTACCTACGACATACACGACTGACATACGACACAGTGAAAAGGAACTCCCAACAGACCTACGAGGCACCCCCGACAATAAACTGAGGAACTTACGACTCATCCAAACTCAGATACCACTCAATACGACTGAGACCGACTTGTTCACGACTCACTGCCGAGTCTTTCATGACACCAAGTCACCACCACGACTCTGACAAAGACTCATTTACGACCCTCTAACGACTCACTGTCGACCCACATGACCTGAACGACTTATTTACGACTCGTTCACGACAATGAAGACTCCTCACGACACAGAAACGTCTCACGTACGAGTCACAGACGATCCACGTCGATAAAATCGACAATTTTATACCGGAATCGGACATATAAAAGGTCAACAACCGCCGACATTTTTGTTATGATTTGTCAGGAACGGGTCGTCACTGATCGTCTTTGAGTATTGGTTAGTCGTACATGTGTTTGCACTTGTCGGAAGTGACTCGGCATGTAAATTAGGGAAAGAACCATTCCCGACAACCACGTTTCAATCCAACTATGTACGACTTATTCACGATTCAATATGATTCCATACGACTCAATAAAACTCAGATACGAGCAACATACGACTCAATACGACGTCAATGGAATTTCTGGAATTTCCGGTTGAAAAGTACGAACCTCGCTGGACTTAAAAAGTCGTGAGTGGGTTTTTGAACATGTTCAAAAACCCACTCCCAACAAAATTTGACCTCAGACTCATACAGACCCATACAGATCTATACAGACTCAACTACGCTCAGAGGCGACTAAAGAGGACTCAGAGATGCTTAATTACTAGTCAATGACGACATTTGGCCTATTTTCAGTCGGCAACGTCTCGTAGCTCAGTGAAATGGGGGTATTACACATTGAATTAAAAGATTTCAAAAATATAAAGACAAGACCTAATAAAAATAAAAGATAAAACAGAACACTTACCGGTATTTTGATACTTTTAAATCAGTTGCCCTATCTTGCTGAGATGGGTATGGAGAGGCTATGATAGGGATAAGGGTATTATCAACTTTATGGATTGTTTTACATATATAGGTAGAGATGTCAATAAGTTCATAGAAATCTGTTCCATTATACATAAAGAGCCAGTGCCATTAAATGGTCACTAGTGTCTGGGGATATTAAGAAGAAGAAAAAGAAGAAGTTTATTCTCTGATTAACAAACATGCCCCTCTGCAAACAAAGATCATCACACTTAGACCAAATGCTCCATGGTACACAGATGAGCTCAGAGAGACAAAGCATTCTCGTCGCGCAGCATGCGTGCACAAACAACTCTTCAAGGACAAGTGCAAGGAATATGGTAAACTACTAATCAAGACCAAGAGAGATCATTACTCTGAGCGAATTGCTGAAAGCACGACTGATCATAAACAACTTTTCGGACTCACAAAGAACCTTATGGGACAGTCAGGAAAGACTCCTTTAGTATTACCATCATGTTCCTCTGATGAAACTCTAGCCAACAAGTTCAGCGATTTCTTCACCACCAAAGTTGCCACAATAAGAGACAATATCTCATCTTCTGGTTTGGATGTCCCAGACAATACGTCGATGGCAGTTGACAAGGAGTTTTCTGGAGAATGTCTGACACATTTCACACCTGTTTCCCAGGAAGAAGTACAGAAAGTGATTCTGAAAGCACCACTGAAATCCTGTGAGCTTGATCCAGTCCCAACATGGCTACTGAAGCAATGCCTGGAGCATGTTCTTCCTCTCATCACAGCAATTTTAAACAAGTCACTTTCTGAATCTCAACTCCCACCCAGTTTCAAGAAAGCTCTTGTCAGACCTCTCCTCAAGAAATCGGGATTAGACAAGGAGACAATGAAGAACTACCGTCCCGTATCTAACCTACCATTCCTGTCTAAAGTCTTGGAAAAGGTTGTTTCATCTCGTCTTCAACATCATCTTACATCTAATAACCTGCAGGATAACTTTCAATCTGCCTATCGAAGAGGACATTCCACTGAGACGGCGCTTCTTCGTGTTCATCATGACATTACCAAGGCTCTTGACGACAAGTGTTCCATCATATTGGTGATGATAGACCAATCTGCTGCATTCGACCTCATCGATCATGACATACTGTTTCAGCAGCTTCACTGCACCTATGGAATCTCAGACAAGGCACTCTCCTCGTTCAAATCCTACATGCGCTGTAGAACCCAACAAATGGCAATAGGAACCAGTCCTGTACTGTCTGTACTCCAAACCCATGAGTGAAATATGTCGGCAACACAACCTTCCATACCATGTCTACGCAGATGACAAACAGATGTACAAAGTGATTCACCCATCTACTGATTGGATTTCAGCCACCAAGAACCTGGAAACATGTTTGAGTGAGGTTGCAAGTTGGACAAGCTCAAACATGTTGAAGATCAACAAAGACAAGACAGAGGTGATTGTTTTCAACCCCAAGAGCCAGATCACGAAGGACATTGAGTTGAATGTTGGAACCAGCACTATCCAAGCTACCGACTCTGTTAAGAATCTTGGAGTCCATTTCGACAGCACACTCTCAATGGAGAAACACGTGAATGCCATCAGCAAATCCTGTTTCTATCAAATAAGGAACATTGGAGCCATCAGGCCTTACATCACAGAGAAATGCTGCAAAATATTGGTACAATCACTCGTCATTTCACGCCTGGACTACGGAAATGCCCTCCTGTGTGGACTGCCCCAGTCGCTCCAATCTCGCCTCCAGAGAGTGCAGAACTGCGCTGCGCGGCTGATAACAAGATCAAGGAAAAGAAACCATATCACACCAATTATGATGGACTTACATTGGTTGCCAGTACACATGAGATGTCAGCACAAAATCCTGACACATACATACAAGGCACTGCACGGCACAGGTCCAAGTTACCTCCAGGAGCTCATCACCCCATACCAACCATCACGAACCCTCTGTTCCGAAACAGCTTCGCTCATCACCGTACCAAAAACCAGAACTGTCAAATATGGCGACAGGCGCTTTGACAAAATAGCTTCATCTGTTTGGAACAATCTACCAGCCACAATCAGAGACTCTGAATCATATGCTGCATTCAAAAAGGGCGTCAAGACTCACCTGTACAAGAAGGCTTATTCACTGTGAAGCGCCTTAGAGTGGCTTTTTGTTAAGCCATATAGGGCGCTATACAAATTTTGTATATTATTATTATTATTATTATTTTATTCAGCCTCATGGCCAAGAGTACAATCATTTAAATACTAGTTTGCGTATGGACAGGATAACATCTAAATTTGTATTTACACAGGCAGGTTGCGTTTAAGAAATATTGCAACAGCTTTCAATAAATGTACATTTGTTGTTGTTTGAAGTTGTTTGAATTTTATTTTATGATAATAACTGGGTATATACAATTGTCTATGTACAGAATAGAAAGGACACAATTAGAAAATGAAATTCATCTTGTTTAACATTGCAATCACATTTGTATAAGGGAGTTTACTCATTTGTGTATCAATATTATACTTTTGTTGTTGGATGTTCAACTTATGACTCAAACAGCAAAATTTGCATAAATAAATAAGATCTTTATCAGTATTCAGTGCTAAAATGTATTTCTCAGGTTCCAGGGCAGATTTAATTTCTCCATAATATTTAAGAAAAGATGATGATGTTATTCTAGAATGCCAATTCTGAAGTTCAATATCTTTACATATTCGTTTAAATTCATTAACAAATACATCAATATTACCACAGTCTTGTGTAATCCATGCACATGAGAATCCAGTACAAAACAGAAGCAAGTGTACATGGGTGACTGCAGCTGCCATGATCATCTTGTTGCTTTAACATATCATAACATGCTTTCGGAAGACGATGATCATCCATATGTAATATTCTGCACCAATATGTTATACATCTGCTGAAATATTTAACACATAAATATGTTCTTCCAATTTCACCAAGTATAGCATTGGAAGAAATAGTTTTATTAACACAAAGGAAACGTTTGAAAAAGAAACATTTGATTTTCTCAATATGAGTACGGTATGAATGACCCAGGATTTCACTACCGTATAATATAATATGGGAGCTATTTTACTGTCAAATATTGCTGATGCAACTTTCAAGGATATATTTGGAAAATCTTTGAACATTCTAAAAATCGGAAACAACGCTTTCTTGGCTTGTAAACCTAGTATTTTACATGTCCTGGACCAGATCAATTTTGTAGTAAAAACAACACCTAAATATTTATAGTGGGATTAAACATTCATTCATGTTCCGTTATAGAACCATTTTTCTGATTTCTTAAGATAACCACCATTTCTAAATACAACTATAGTTATTTATACAAGATTTTTCAAGGTTAACTTCAAATCCCCATTTTAAACAAAAACCATATAATGTATCAAGTTTTCTTTGCAATCCAATTATAGTGTCATCAAGCAAAGTAACATCATCTGCAAACAACATGCAGCAATAAAACATCACTTAAACCATCTTTGACAAATATTCCTCTTAATCCACAATTATTAATTTCATCTACAAGCTCATTGATAAAGAAAATAAACAAAGCTGGACTCAGCATACAGCCTTGCTTTACCCCAGATGATGTGTCAAATATTTCTGATCTCCTATTTCCAACTTTAACACACACAGATACCTTATCATACATGTCTTTTAATAGATTAAACATTTTACCATGGACACCTTTTGTAAAAAGGAGTGCTTTTTTAGCTCACCTTTACGAAGTAAATGTGAGCTTATGTCGTGGCGCTTCGTCCGTCGTCCGTCTGTCCGTCCGTCCGTCCGTCCGTCCGTCCGTCCGTCCGTAAACTTTCAGGAAAAAGACTACTCCTCCTAAACGAATGCAGATATCATTCTGAAATTGTAGTATGTTATACCCATGGTGATTCCTCACAGAAAGGTAGACGTTTCAGTTTTGAGAATCCAAGATGGCCGCCATGGCAGCCATATTGAATTTTCAATTAGATTTCAGGAAAAAGACTACTCCTCCTAAACGAATGCAGATATCATTCTGAAATTGTAGTATGTTATACCCATGGTGATTCCTCACAGAAAGGTAGACGTTTCAGTTTTGAGAATCCAAGATGGCCGCCATGGCAGCCATATTGAATTTTCAATTAGATTTCAGGAAAAAGACTACTCCTCCTAAACGGATGCAGATATCATTCTGAAATTGTAGTATGTTATACCCATGGTGATTCCTCACAGAAAGGTAGACGTTTCAGTTTTGAGAATCCAAGATGGCCGCCATGGCAGCCATATTGAATTTTCAATTAGATTTCAGGAAAAAGACTACTCCTCCTAAACGAATGCAGATATCATTCTGAAATTGTAGTATGTTATACCCATGGTGATTCCTCACAGAAAGGTAGGTGTTTCAGTTTTGAGAATCCAAGATGGCCGCCATGGCAGCCATATTGAATTTTCAATTAGATTTCAGGAAAAAGACTACTCCTCCTAAACGAATGCAGATATCATTCTGAAATTGTAGTATGTTATACCCATGGTGATTCCTCACAGAAAGGTAGACGTTTCAGTTTTGAGAATCCAAGATGGCCGCCATGGCAGCCATATTGAATTTTCAATTAGATTTCAGGAAAAAGACTACTCCTCCTAAACGAATGCAGATATCATTCTGAAATTGTAGTATGTTATAACTATGGTGATTCCTCACAGAAAGGTAGACGTTTCAGTTTTGAGAATCCAAGATGGCCGCCATGGCAGCCATATTGAATTTTCAGCTGCAGATGACACATCATTATTACTAAATTTTAAGCTTTCATCAAGTGATCACTCGCATTATATAAATTCTCTAATTTGAACTTACTAATCATAATATTATCTTGAATATGGAATTTTTAAGATTGTCATGCAAGTTGTTCTATATTTTTAAGTGTTTCTAAAACATTAAGATGAAAGACAAACATAATTGATTAATTTGTTTGAAATATTTATGGCAACTAGCTGAAAAAACCCAATGACATTAAACATCATGTTGAATTTTGAACAATGATATCTCCCTTATATTCCTTTAAATACCACACAAAAGGGGTCAACCAGAGTTCAGATATTCCTATGCTTTTCTAATACACATCCCAATACAGGCTGCTAGCATCACAGTCTCAGCTGCTAGTCTGTTGCATAATCAACCTGACCCAATTGATATGGTAGAGCATTATGCTATATGGCCATGTGTATGCAATAAGATTTATGGAAATTAGACTTGTATTCTCATGACAGTGATATGTTCTTTCTAAAAATAACAACTTACACAAAACTTGTCAACAATAAGTTTTGTGTTTAGCAATCTACATGATAAGTTGATGTGGAAAGAGTTATTTTGCATCAGGTTCCAGTTCCTGTGTTTTACTCATATTTGTACCATTTCTATATCTAACAGAACTTCTTCTTGACACAAAATCAATTTAGGACATAAGCTAACTATATTTTGTGAAATGATATATATTTTTCACAACAATTCATGTTCTCTCCCGTCAAGTCTTTTAATACCACACATAAGGGCTTAGCCAGAGTTCAGGTTTACATGCTCAGCTCACTAGGATGCTTCTCCAAATATATGTACACAAAGCCAAATACACAAATTGCTACACTCTCCTTAAGGATCTGGGGCTAGCAGCCCTGCCTGCTTGTATATTGCATAGTAATCCTTACCTAATTGATAGATAGAACATAATGGACTTTATGGAAAGTATATAAATTGTCTTTATGAAAAGTATACTTGTATTCTATTAATAGTAATACTTTTTACAAATAACAATTTAAACAAGTCAAGAATCAGCTTTTGTGTACAACAATCTGCACGATGAGTTAATATTAACAAGTCAAGAATCTGCTTTTATGTACAGTAATCTACATGATAATTAAGTTAATAATAGAGGTATTTTGTATCAGGTTCCAGTTCCAATACCATGTAAATACCTGTAAAACTAAATGATAATTGTATCATGCTGAAGGGGTTCTGGGAACAACATGTCATCATAGAAGTCATTATTTTTCAATTAGATTTCAGGCCAAGTACTACTCCTATTAAATCAATTAAGATATCATTCTGAAAAGTGGGTATTTTTTTAAATAGTGATTCCTGAAAAAGACGCATTTATTTTATTATCAAGAATCCAAGATGGTCAATATGTCAATTATATTGAATTTTCAATTAGATTTCATGAAATTCATTGAAAAGAATACATTTCCTGATCAATCAAATCAATGTCATTATATTTGTATTGATACGCTTGTTGTAATATTTATCAACACTATAAATACAGTTACAAAAAAATGTATGAATCATCTTTATCTGCGAACAGCCTGAAGCATGACTGTTTTAATAAATCCTTTTTAATAAAACATAAAATGATAAAAGTTGTTCACTCCATCAGTGGGTTACATAATTCCTGACACTTCATTTATGGCAAATAACATAGCCAGTGAGGGATAAATATACATTTTTTAATCATCTATATCTGATTACGGTCTGAACAATGATTATCTAAATAATTATAATGAACATTCAATTCAAACAAATCCTTTTCAAAAGCATTTAAAATGACCAAATTTGTTCACTCCCAACACTAACTGTTAGGTTTTTTACTCCTTTGTTCCCATGCAATTAATTTATTCCAAATTGAAAATTTTGGTTAATGAATAACAAATTATCTTTTATTTTGTTTGTCATGCTAATAAAAGATATCATTTAATATTCATCTTCAAAAATAATTGAACAGCTGTCTGAACAATTCTTTTTTTACAAAGTCTTTCTCACCAATTCTCTCTGTTAGTTAAGATACTTCAATAAACATATTACTGAGTTGACCTCCAGATTATTTCCATTGCAAACCTCTCTTCTACCCCCACCCCTTCTATCCCTTCTTTCCCTCCTCCCCTTTTTTCTCCTGTCCTTCCATTGCATAGCTCTCTTCTATCCCCCCCCCCCCCCCCTTCCCCTCCTATCCTTCCAGCCCCTCTCCTGCAACTCTCCTCTAAAGAGTATCTGTATTGCATATTGAAATGAGGGGAGGACACTCACTATATGGAATAACAGTAACTTACATAAGAGGATAAGTTACATAAGCTACATGCAGGTGCAAGAGGTCATCATAGGTCATCATATCTAGTAATTAGCATAAATCCCCATGTTGCTAGCCTATTCTGACCAATCAGATTGCACTAACATATGTCAAGATTTAAGATATTCAGAAATCTTCAGTTAGAATTACATGAGACATAACACTAGCTGAATTTGTGATTTGTGTCAGAGGGATATATTCCAAATGTTTATGTGCATCATCTTTTTAGTTCTTTGGAAGATGAGAGTGTGACTAAATGAATACTCCTAAACCAATCAAGATATCATAATGAAATTAATACAGATGCCCACATAAAAGTAGCATTTTGAAGATTAAAAAGTCCAAGATGGTCACCAATTCAGCCATAGATATACAAAAAAGTTATACAAAAACCTACTGCTTGTTAACTTATCATGATTATATCATTCGTGTATTAATGTTTGTTCAAGCTCTAGTCGTTTCCAAAAGAAGACTAGTATTTTAAAAGATAAAAAAATCATGATGACAGCCATAATCAATAATATAAAAGATGGTTACATGTATAATTAAACCATTTTACCACATCATTCATTTTAAGGTTAGCTTCTGTACCCTCGGTACTTTTATTTAAATCTATAAAAGCTGCATAAAATCTATGTTTTGGATATGCCACTTTCAAAAGCAGAAATCACAGCATTTATCTTATACATAGCAGGTTCAACCTAATGAACATAGGCCATCATCAGCTACTTAAATTAAGTTGTGAGCTCTTGGACATCTATGATGGAGGTGCAGAGAACTTTCACTTCCTGCTGGTAACGGGACATCTTCCTACGCAGAGCCTAAAAGGCCAGTTTCCAAACTGTCATTTTATGCCTTGCTGCAGAGACTTTACTTTTCTTTGCTGCTATAGTGCCCCTACAGAGTAGAGAGCAAGCACAGAAAACTCAAGGCTATGCAGCAAGGCATAAAATGACAGTTTTGGAAACTGGCCTTTTAGACTCTGCGTAGGAAGATGGTAACGGGATGAAACAAGGATTTATTCCTGGGATTGAGACATCAAACAAGAATCAATACAAGGATTGTGCACATTTTTTTTTAACGTGCCTGTTATATAATGATTTTCGACAAAATAAATATTTTATGTAAAAAGATATGACTTTCAAGCAATCCTTCATTTAAAAAAATTTTTTTTTATGTTTTTATTTCCCTAAAATACATCATAGTTCACATCAATTCATAACATTTAAGCCATCCAAAAGGACAGCAATCAATTCTTCATGGTAACATCAACATATTATAAAATCTGTACAAAATTTCATTATTGAAACTTCAAGATTTAAATGATATTACATTTTTTCAAAACAACATGCCTTGCTATCATGACATTTCTGGATGTTATTTTGTTGGTTTATGTCTTACCATGTTTAAAATTTATGTTTAATGTTATATATTTGGGTTTTGTATGTATCTCTATTATGTTCAAGGGAGAGGCCTTAACATAAGTGCTGTGAACTTGTTGGCCAATTCCTTTCACAATGTATATGTATATTGTGAAATAAATATGTTTAAAAAAAAATTAAATTAAATAAAAACAAATAATGGATAAGGTCAAGCATCATCCAGCACCAAAGAAGTTCAGCACTCAACCTTCGGTTGGCAAGCTCATGACGACCATTTTCTGGGATACGGGAATGTGATACTTATTTCCTATACACAGCACAATAGTGTTGACTTACACAGTCACAGGCCTCACTTCAACAATGTATTTCGAACAACTGAACCATCCACCGGCTTCAGTCCTGATAAGTTACTTCGTAATTTGAAGTCTCAACTGCATGGTACAAGATCAGGCAATGATGAACTCAAGATGGCAACTGAGGCAAGGCAGTCAGATAACTTCTACTGTAAGAGCATAGACAGTCTCTCGTGTTAAGGGATATAAAGAATTTAATAAAAATATTAGCAAAATCATAATTGTAGTGAAGTTATTATAATATAAGTTTATATTTAATTCTATGAACTTTTTGTTTGTCCCTCATAAGATATAATTTATTATTTTGAGGATCTATAAAGGCCAGTGTATCATGATCATACTATGAAAACATGGTCGCCAGCAAATACCTCTCCTAAATGCCATCATCTCCACCCCCTTGTCCCCCCCCCCCCCCCCCCCCCCCCCCCCTCCACCACTTGCATAAAACTTCCTGTTAAGGAATTAAAGAGACACAGAGTATGTTGATAGGATTACATATGTCAAATTTTGAAATCGATGTTATTTAATCGGGAACCACTAACTGTTACTGAAAATAACAAGTTCAAGGTCAATCAATACTTTAGAGCGAAAATACGGCCATTCAAAATCGGCATTTTGATCGAAAACAGGACAATGTGGCTCGAGTGGCGTGCGCGAATTCGCCAAACGGAATTTTGAAACCTTGTCATAAGCTGACATGATGATATATATTTGATTCGATAGTGTTTATTAGGTATTGTAACTAATAGATTGATTAATTGGATGCATAATTTCGAATATTAAACATATTTGAGATGTTTTCTTGATTTTTAGCTCATCAGGACTGAAAGTCCAGATGGGCTTATGGCATGGCCCGTCGTCCGTCGTCCGTCCGTCCGTCCGTCGTCCGTCGTCCGTCCGTCCGTCCGTAAACTTTTGACACTTTCGACTTCTCCTCATGAACCATACACATTAGAGAGCTGAAATTTTGTGTACAAGTACCTTAGCATATGGAGATTCTAATTTGTAACTTTGGTGACCCTGTGACCCCAAATAGGGTCACAGGGGTCACAACTTTAAAAACCTAGTTTCATCTTCTTCTCCAGTTCCAGAAGGACTAGAGAGTTAAAAATGATATGTGCAGACTCCTTGGCCAATGGGGATTCTAATTTGTAACTTTGGTGACCCTGTGATCCCAAATAGGGTCACAGGGGTCACAACCTTAAATACCTATTTTCATCTTCTTCTCCAGTTCCAAAAGGAGTAGAGAGTTAAAAATGATATGTGCAGACTCCTTGGACAATGGAGATTCTAATTTGTAACTTTGGTGACCCTGTGACCCCAAATAGGGTCACAGGGGTCACAACCTTAAAAACCTATTTTCATCTTCTTCTCCAGTTCTAAAAGGACTAGAGAGTTAAAAACAACATGTGCAGACTCCTTGGCCATTGGGGATTCTAAATTGTAGATTTCGTGACCCCATGACCCCAAATAGGGTCACAGGGGTCACAAACTTAAAAACCTATTTTCATCTTCTTCTCCAGTTCTAAAAGGACTAGAGAGTTAAAAATGATATGTGCAGACTCCTTGGCCAATGGGGATTCTAATTTGTAACTTTGGTGACCCTGTGATCCCAAATAGGGTCACAGGGGTCACAACCTTAAATACCTATTTTCATCTTCTTCTCCAGTTCCAAAAGGAGTAGAGAGTTAAAAATGATATGTGCAGACTCCTTGGCCATTGGGGATTCTAAATTGTAGATTTCGTGACCCCATGACCCCAAATAGGGTCACAGGGGTCACAACCTTAAAAACCAATTCTCATCTTCTTCTACAGTTCAAAAGGTCTAGAGAGTTAATATTGATATGTGCAGACTCCTTGGACAATGGGGATTCTAATTTGTAACTTTGTTGACCCTGTGACCCCAAATAGGGTCACAGGGGTCACAACCTAAAAAAACTATTTTTATCTTCTTCTCAAGTTCCAAAAGGTCTAGAGAGCTGAAATTATATGTGCAGACTCCTTGGCCAATGGGGATTCTAAATTGTAGATTTCGTGACCCCATGACCCCAAATAGGGTCACAAGGGTCACAATCTTAAAAACCTATTTTTCTCCATTAGATGACAGTCTATGGCAAATTTATTTCTCCTTGGATATTTTAGCGTGGACTTCTTTCACTGTCTGATATTGGCGATCTAGAAAGTGTTGAATAATAATAGGTTTTCTTGCAATAGGTAACATCAGTTTCATTTTTAGCTCATCTTGCCTGTATAAAGCAAACTTGATATGATGCCTGATGAGCTACAGAGCCAATGGCTCTATTTTTCCATAAAATCAAGCATTTCAGAGATATTATGCATAAATGGATATATTTGCAAGTCCAGTGATGAGATATGAACTTCAATCAGCATATTAGATATTTTGTAGCTTATCATAACCAAATACAATTTTAAGAAAGATACTCTGTGTCACTTTAATGCTTTACAAGTTTAAACAAGGAAGGAAGAACCAAGTACAAATATATGTTTTATTATTTTATAACAAGGCATATCACTTCCTCGTTAAGTATGAGAATTATGGGTAAACGTTTTCCAGTCACCACCTTAAGATAGGAGACAAGTGGTCAATACCTTGGTGTTGTTAAAATGTGAGTTAACAAAATTTCATTTAGATAAATTACTCATAACTCTATGTCACTCCCATATCAACTTTTACTATCATTCTTTCAGATATTCTGTCCTTAAAGTGACACAGAGTATCTTAATTAAAATTTTATTTGGTTTTGATAAGCTACAAAAAATCTAATATGCTGATTGAAGTTCATATCTCATCACTGGACTGGCCAATATATCCATCTATGCATAATACTCTAAATTGCTTCTTTTTATGGGGAAAAAATCAAGAAAACATCTCCGATACGTTTAATAAATATTCAAAATTATGCATCCAATTAATCTACCTATTAGTTAGAATACCTAATAAACACTATCGAATCGAATATATCTTCCTGTCAGCTTATGACAAGGTTTTAAAATTACGTTTGGCGAATTTGCGCGCACCACTCGAGCCATATTGTCCGGTTTTCGATCAAAATCCCAACTTTGAATGGCCATATTTTCGCTCTAATGTACTGATTGACCTTTAACTTGTTATTTTCAGTAACTGTTAGTGCTTCCCGATGTAATAACATTGATTTCAAAATTTGACATATGTGCATGATCCTATCAACATACTCTGTGTCTCTTAAAAAACAAAACTAAATAAACTGCAATCTGAGTTTTGCTTGAATAACTTCTGTTACAGTACCAGATCCATGAATAAAAGGGGCATGGTCGAGAGCTGACATTCTCTCCCCAAAGAGGCAGATCATGTCATGAGATGTTGATACAGTCTCTGTTCTATTCAAATTTTATTCAAATCCGTGGGTTCCGGCAGTTACCCCTGGCGGAAAAAGGGCACCACAATCCATTTGAATTTCTTAATCAAATGACAACTCTTCTCACATGGAAAGGGTGGTTCATGTCACAATGCCTTTGCCTTGTTTCACTAGCCAAAATGATGATTTTAGAACAGCGTCGCTGATTGCACAACTAACTTTGATTGCCTCCAATCAGGCATCTCCAATTCTATCCCACAAACTGGGCGTAATATAACAGAGGCTGTATCAACATTTCATGCCTTGATCTGCCTCTGTGGGGAGAGAATTGAGAGCTAAAGGTTTGAAGGGTCAGTTCTGGTTGAGGATTGGTATTTAACATAGGGTGGAAAAAGGGTTTAAGTCTTTAGAACTGGTTTGAAAAAATTATTTTCTTTGCCGGCATGTTTTTAAGTTGAGCTGTTTGAGTGGCATTCTAGAAGTTGATGGTATAAGGAAGACAAGAGTGATTCTATGGATGAACAACTTCTTTATTGGATGGTGGCGACGTTTCGGTATAGATTCTTATACCGTTATCAAGCATATGGTGAAAATGAGGAATACAGCAATTTATACAGTTTGGAATGATAATGAGAAAACAATAACAGTAACAACAGGATAAGGTAACAATACATCAAAGGATAATTTACATGAAGTTAAGAAAACATAGGATGAGTGGGATACCAGTTTGTGAGTGAGTTAATTAGGCAGATTAGCGAAGCCAGTTGAGTTGATTGGATTAATTATGGGCGGATTAAGTGGTTGTAAGCTGATGGGATGTAATAGCCTTGATCTCTGTTCATAGATGGCCGGAAACGGGAAATTTGTAAAGCTTCGGCTAAACGACGTTGAGTGTAATCATGTTTGTTGGTTGTGAGTGTTTTGACAGTGTCCCAGTTGATGTTGTGTTGTGGGAATTTGGTGATGTGTTCTGAAATAGCTGATTTTGCGTCTGCTTTGATGGTGGATGTCTTGTGTTCTTTGATGCGAATGTTGAGTGGCCTTGATGTTTCTCCGATGTAGTTGCTGCCGCAGTCGCAGCTAATGTTGTAGACCACTCCTTTAGGCTGCTGTTGTTTTGTTGCATGTTTTCTACCGTTAGCCCTAATGATGGTTTTGAGAGGAGTGGCCGTGGAGAAGTAGGTGTCTATACCAGCTTTCTGCTTGAGAAGACGACTAATGTGATGCGATGTTTTGCCAATGTAGGGAAGTGAGATGCGAATGGGGGCAGGGGCAGGCTTGGTAGTAGAGGGTTTAGGCATAGGGTTAAGGGTTGAGTGGATAACACGGTCAACAAGTTTAGATGGGTAGTTGTTTAGTTGGGTGAAGACATGCTGGAGGTGTTTTAGTTCAGTGTTAGGGGTGCCAGAGGATAAGTGGATAGCACGGCGGGAAAGGGTGGAGACAATGCCAGTTTTAGTTCTGTGAGGATGATTAGAGTCGAAATGGATGTATTGGTCAGTGTGCGTGGGTTTGCGGTAGACAGAGGTGTTAATAGTGTTGTCAGCTGTGCGTGTCACAAGGACATCAAGGAAGGGAAGCTGTGAGTTAGATTCAGTTTCAACAGTGAATTGGATGCGGGGATGCTGTTTGTTAAGGTGGTTGAGTAGAGCATGAGGGTCGTTAGCTTGTGGGAGAATGACAAAGGTGTCATCAACCTTCCTGAACCAGCAGGTTGGTTTGATTAGTGAGGTGCTGAGGGCATGCTGTTCAAAGGAGGTCATATAGATTTCAGAGAGGATGGGAGAGAGAGGGGATCCCATGGGCAGCCCATGGATTTGCTCATAGAGGTCATCACCCCAAGTGAAGTAGGTGGAGGTGATGGAGTTAGAGATGAGCTGAATGATGGAGTCAGTAGAGAGGTTGGTGTCAAGAGGGGTGTCAAGGTTGTCAATACGGTGGCGAAGAACATGCAGGGTTTCGTTAATGGGAACACTGGTAAATAGATCCACAACATCATAACTAATAATTTTGCCAGGATTGGATATACATTCAAGTTTTTTACAAAATTCAGCAGAGTCCGAAATGTAGGAGAAATGTATGACCTCCTTTGAACAGCATGCCCTCAGCACCTCACTAATCAAACCAACCTGCTGGTTCAGGAAGGTTGATGACACCTTTGTCATTCTCCCACAAGCTAACGACCCTCATGCTCTACTCAACCACCTTAACAAACAGCATCCCCGCATCCAATTCACTGTTGAAACTGAATCTAACTCACAGCTTCCCTTCCTTGATGTCCTTGTGACACGCACAGCTGACAACACTATTAACACCTCTGTCTACCGCAAACCCACGCACACTGACCAATACATCCATTTCGACTCTAATCATCCTCACAGAACTAAAACTGGCATTGTCTCCACCCTTTCCCGCCGTGCTATCCACTTATCCTCTGGCACCCCTAACACTGAACTAAAACACCTCCAGCATGTCTTCACCCAACTAAACAACTACCCATCTAAACTTGTTGACCGTGTTATCCACTCAACCCTTAACCCTATGCCTAAACCCTCTACTACCAAGCCTGCCCCTGCCCCCATTCGCATCTCACTTCCCTACATTGGCAAAACATCGCATCACATTAGTCGTCTTCTCAAGCAGAAAGCTGGTATAGACACCTACTTCTCCACGGCCACTCCTCTCAAAACCATCATTAGGGCTAACGGTAGAAAACATGCAACAAAACAACAGCAGCCTAAAGGAGTGGTCTACAACATTAGCTGCGACTGCGGCAGCAACTACATCGGAGAAACATCAAGGCCACTCAACATTCGCATCAAAGAACACAAGACATCCACCATCAAAGCAGACGCAAAATCAGCTATTTCAGAACACATCACCAAATTCCCACAACACAACATCAACTGGGACACTGTCAAAACACTCACAACCAACAAACATGATTACACTCAACGTCGTTTAGCCGAAGCTTTACAAATTTCCCGTTTCCGGCCATCTATGAACAGAGATCAAGGCTATTACATCCCATCAGCTTACAACCACTTAATCCGCCCATAATTAATCCAATCAACTCAACTGGCTTCGCTAATCTGCCTAATTAACTCACTCACAAACTGGTATCCCACTCATCCTATGTTTTCTTAACTTCATGTAAATTATCCTTTGATGTATTGTTACCTTATCCTGTTGTTACTGTTATTGTTTTTCTCATTATCATTCCAAACTGTATAAATTGCTGTATTCCTCATTTTCACCATATGCTTGATAACGGTATAAGAATCTATACCGAAACGTCGCCACCATCCAATAAAGAAGTTGTTCATCCATAGAATCACTCTTGTCTTCCTTATGTTTTTAAGTTGATTTGCATGGCTTGTTACAATTTCTCATTGAAATTTGATACAAAAGTAACAAAACATTTTGATGTTGGAGGTATTCTAAGAAACAGGAACTTGTGTATGATTTGTCATATCTTGTATTATTACATACGTGGGCAGTCATAACGAGGTTCATATTTTTCATATGTTGCCCTAGGGCAAAATATCACTTTTTCATTGTGACGTCACGTTATAAACAATGCTTTGACGTCACGGTTTACCTATGAAGTCACAATCTATACGGGCCCGCGGCGGCTAGTCCGCCTATGCCGAGAAGTAGGTTTAGTGTATTTTCTTTAATTTTAGGACTGTGATAATAAAGAGAATATTATATTCGTGCCCATGACATACTATGTTTACGACAAATGTGCCTATTTAGCCACTCGTGTCGTAAACATTGTATGTCATGGACACTCATATAATATCCTCAATATAACCTTTCAGGCTAGGCAATTGGATTATTGAATTGCACTTGATATTTCTAGATTTAGAAATGTTTGAGGAAAACTCAAGCTTTCCTCGTTTTGAGTTTGATCAATAGTGACTTACTAAAGTGTCCAATCAAGAAAATGTGATTACCAAAGCAATTGATCAGATTATAAACATAAAACGGACAAATTGTCATGCCTAGTACTGTAATTTTTTCCTATCTTACAAATTAAGAAACCATTGAATACTTAGAATTAGAATTAGAATTAATTAGAAAATGTGTTAAGTCTGTACATATGTGACTGAAACATCAAATTTTTGAAGTTTTGAAAAGTTGATTTTACTTAAAGAAACTGTCCTTCGACTAGCGGTCTTCCATCTTGTTATTTTGGTTTTGAATGAGTGTGCGTTACCGAGTTTTCAAATAATAATCAACAAAAATGTTAGCCCCAGTAACAAGTTTCAACTTTGTTGTGTTATAGTTATGTACAAATAAAATTTTAAATACCAAATGATATGTACCCTTGGATTATGATATGTACCCTTGGATTACATTTCCAGAAAAAAATACCCCAGTAAAACTGTTCCTTTAATTGTAGATAGCAATATTGAAATTGCTGTCACTATTATCATAATGCTCCATATATGAGTTTCATTTGTAAAGTTAAAATTAATATGTGTTAATGATTGATAAGTTCCTTGAGAAAGGACAAATGTATATAATGAGTGAAGTTAAATTGTAACAGATACATAAAAATATTGAAATGAATCAAGTATTGATCTTTATCAAAATTTTCTTTATGAATACCCTGATTAATTAATTAATTAATTAATTGTAATGCATGATAAAGCCAGAGGAACGATTGATGTAAGAAATTGACTGTTTGCCTGGCGTGCATTATAAGATATTTGCCTTCAAAATTAAGACTATGACTTTTATCCTTATAAATCCCAAAATAAGGAACTTTAGAATCTTCTATTTTCAGTATGATATTTATAACGGTATCAGAACAATCCATAAGAGCCGCCCCCCGCTAGTCTGCCTATGCTGAGAAGTAGGTTTTGAGCATTTTCTTCAATTTTGGGACTATGGTAATAAACAGAATATCAATTGTGCCCTCTCGCTCGGGAAATACTAATATTTAGCCACTCGTGTCGTAAACATAGTATGTCATAGACACTCATATAATATCCTCTATTTAATCCTGTTTCAGGGCCAGCAAAATAGGAAGCGTGACGCCAATCGTGTTTGCTTTTCCTGTGGACGACAGCGATGAGGAAGATGAAGACAGCGCCGACAGCGTTCAGGGTTACAAGTTTGGGGCTTCTCTCCTCACACAGAAAATCTCCACTGAAGATTCTTCAAGAAAATTCTCTCACAAGTTTGTTGACATGGAGCCAGATAAGGAAGTTTTTAAAAAATTAAAGTAAGCTTTTAATCGATACGGACAATGTTGGAATAATAATTTTGTCAAAGGAGGTTTACACTAAGGGAATCTGATTCACCCAACACCGACCAAGGTTTATTAAATCATATATATATTATATATAATGTTAGGACATTATAAGCAGCCCCGTCTAAGGACAGGGCTGCTATCAGGTTTTGTGCAGTTTCCGCCGCCGCCGCCGCCGCACACATACTAGTTGCTATAACTTTTTTCTACTAAACTTTCCAGAATTTGTATTCATAACTTACTGCATATACCTCGGGGGAACGATTTTGACATGTTCACTTTCAAGGTCAAAGGTCAAGGTCACAAGCTATAAAATCACTAAAAAATTCCTTGTAAACATGATAACTTGAAAAGTTTTTGTGCTATGAAGCTCTAACTTGGTATGTTTCATCCTTGGAAGAGTAAAAAATTTTGAAAAGGTTTTTGCTCAAATCTGACGAAAAATGGATTATTTTAACTTTAAACACTTTAAATCGATACATTAATGTTATTTTCAATGAAATGTATTCTTTGATTGCGTGACCTTGAGTGTCAAACGTCAAGGTCACAAGAAAATGCCCAATATGCTGAGGCTTGGAGAAGGCGGAACAGGGTAAGGCGAAACCCCAAGTTTCGGGGCTGCTCTGTTTTTGAAACACTAATCTAGTTTTGAAAGTGAAATGATTTTATTATTCACAGATCTTAAAATACTAAAATACTGTCTTTGGCTCTTCTGACTATTTGTTCTTTTCTTTTGTAACATGAAATCTTAGACTCTTCATTGAAATTTTGTATTGAATAATGAAAATGTTACATTAATTAATAATGAAATTAGGAGATTTTGATCAAAAATATTTGTTAAGCAACATGTTAGATTGTTATGCTTTAAACCTTTGTCTCATTGTCAATCAAGAGAGGATGACGAGCTCTTCTCCGTTAACGACCTTGAAGTGACCTCGTGGAACCATGACCTTCTGGTGGAGACCCTTCAGACCTGGTGTAGGGAGATGAAACTGGTGAGTGTCCTAATAACTCAACCTCACTGAAATCAGATCAAACCTATCACTCTTACCTTACTGCATTTCTGATCTGAGAAATGCCTTATTGGGGTCATACCATATGACCTTTACACTCCAACCAATTTGTGAGGAGCTGGTTGGACATGGACTGTGATGATTTGCTCTTCTGTATGTTGTAATTTAATGAAAGGTGAAGGTCGCACAAGACGACCTTACATGACCTCTGGATAATTGAACCTGGTTGAACTGGTCAATCATGCTAGACTTATGTAGTATTGTGCAAATGAATAGCCTAAAATAAGTACTTGCTTGTGGAATATGAAAATATGAAAAAGCATAATTATTAAATTATCATTTATTATGTTGATTCTTTATCTAAAAGAAATTCTATGCTGTTGTTGCATATTTACTTTTTTTCTGTCAGGTGTTTTATCGAGAGAGTATCAACTTCACTGGGGAGGAAGAAGTGATTAAAAAAGAATATATTACAGTGACCTTCACCTTGTGCGGCTTGGACTCAGACTCTAAAGGAATCGTCGGTAACAATAACAATCAACTTGTGTTACGTCTCCTATATAGTGTCACATTTATCAAGATGTAGAAATTTTTTTTATTGAGATCCAGATCTTACAAGATGAAGAACAAATATATTTAGGGATGTCAACATACATGTACTTCATGATAAGATACACAATACTAAGTTCATGATATGGTACATCTCGTGCTACAGTAAATGCAACATTCACTGATTAAAAATTGATATTTCTAATGAGAATTATTTGAGTAACCAACATTTAAACACATTGAAAACATCATATCCTATTTTCCACCTTAAACATGAAAAGAAATGCTGTCGTAATAAGGATTTTAATAAACTCTGGATTTCTTGATTCAATAATCACATAGAAATTTGAACGATATTCACCAAAATTTGTATCACCATTTGGTTGACTGTATCGTGTTTCGTATTGTGAACTGTACAAGACGATGCATCAGTGAATTGTGACATCCCTAAATATAACCCATTTAAAATGTACCCTAGGGGTCCGGACCCTCCCTTTTGAAAATCAGTTATAGATTCAAGTCAATAAAAATAATGTTAAATAACAATAACCCTCAATGAAAATGTCTGAATCTGAACCCGAACATCCCCCCTACCCCCCCTTTCAAAAATCCTGGATCCGCCACGGGGCTGTATACTTTGAAACAAGGGATGTACACTGAAACCTAATTAGCCGATAATGATGAATACCAGTAACCCAAAGTTCATTTCACATTCATCGCTGTTAATGGCTGACATATTGTGGCGTGAAACTCCAGCTCACTCAATCATCCATTTCAGATTCAATGTTTCTTGATTACTATTTCCAGATACGGCATAACTTATCAGCTTTTAAACAAGGCATGTACACTGAAACGGCAGCTAGTGATGAATAACCATAGGTTAATTTCAGGTTGATGGTTTTGGTTTGTTTTTTCCAGATGATTGCAAATCATGGATCCAAGACATTAAATGGACTTTTTCTTCGAAGACAGAAACAATAGATTTAAGCAACATGAGCTATAACGGTAGCAAGGAGCTTCGCATCCGTCACGGTCCGACACAGCAATTTCTCATGGTGGAGAAAAACAAACCAGTCTTCAAGAAACTTGGAGGCTCGTCGTCCGCAGGTAAGAAGATTTGACTTTTGAGAAAATGAATGATTTAGCTGGTTTGTTGATCAATGCTTCCAATGATTCCCAGCATATGTGCTCCAGCTGTCTTTATTTTACTTCTAGGCTTTACGTCCACCTGATGTTCTTCTTCAATAATGTTTACTATTTACCTGCGTCTCGTTATGGCCATGCGCGCATGGAAGGTGGTCTCGAGCATGTCAAGTTAAAGGGGGATAACTCTCGCTTAGACTTGTGACTAAAACAGCCACGCAAAAGTAAAGGAGGCAAAATTGACAAGTTACTACTTCACATTAAAATTTATTTTAACACATCAAAATGACACGTTGTGTGTTGTATTTAGCTCGTCAGGATTATGGCTAGTCCAGCATGCTAGACATCTTCCTTGATGACTATTTGGTAGTCATGACTCATTGAGAGATTTTCTGAACTAGCTTGTCTTGAACCATCTATCTATGATCATTCATCCATCCTTCTGTAAATCACCCCGTAGGAGCGGTGAACGACGGGGAATATTTCATGTCAGGAAGTGAACTATTTGCAACGCGAGAGAGGAGCACGTTTTATATTTCAGGTGTAGGAAAATTGTCAATATCTCCATATTTAGAAGCCAGATTCTCCCCAAAATTCAGGCTGTAAAATAGTAGACATTTATGCTCAATACCACCAAATATCGCCAAATTTTGTTTTGGTAAATTGAAGATTTGAAATGTAAGTTTTAAACTTACCTTACCTTAGAATTGCATGTTCCTATGCTTACCGACCAAGATTGAGACTCGTGTTGACGGGGCTATCTCTATGTGAACCAAGTAGTGATACGGGAAGTGACACGTCAATACGGGGACAGGTATACCGGAAGGTAATACTCAATCACGTGATAACCAAAAACTCTCACTTTTTTCCTTTGGTCCGAACCGATCGGACCTCGTGTTGATTCAAAGTGTTTAACTTGCTATTACCTGTTCAGTTTTTGATTTTGACCTCCTATGAGAGTTTATTGCGCCAAGTGCAATTCTCAAAAATCGGCCAAGGACCCGCATGCACTCTGCCCCGACTGCCTGGTCCAGCGTCCGTGCTCGTCGTCCTCGAGGTGTCCCGAGTGTGCATCGTTGTCCCCGACGTCCTTCAAGCGCTACGCTGCTGTAGTACGCAAGAGGTTCTCTCAACGAGCATACAGGATGTCGTCTGAGAACATGGACACGACTCCGTCTCTCCCGAGACCCCCTCTACCTCAAGACGACCCTCCAGCTCCTCAGGACCCCATCCCCTCTACGAGTGGCCTACCTAAGGTCCCTTCGACGGAGACTGACAACCCTCCTCCTCCTGTCTTGTCTGACCCCCGTCTTCCAGGGCTCCTAGAAGCGTTCCTGAAGACTCAGGACCAACGTCGAGACTCGAGATCTTCGGACAGGCGCTCCACCACCCCTTCCTCTGATCGCAAGCGGGAGAAGAGCTCCTCGAGACGCTCCTCGTCTTCCTCCCGACGCTCTCCTCCTCCGAAGAAAGATCCTAAGACCTCGGACAAACCTGTGAGGCGTAGGTCGAGCTCTCCCTCCTCCTCCAGGCGCTCCTCATCTTCACATCGCCGCTCTCCTACTCGGGATCGAGACTCCAAGTCTCCAGACAGGACTCCCAGGCGTTCCTCCTCTCCCTCTCCGAAGAGGAAGTCCTCCCTCAAGCGCTCCTCGTCCTCCAAAGGGCGCTCCTCGCCCTCCAAGCGGCGCTCCTCGCCTTCGAAACGGCGCTCCTCGTCCTCCCGGCGCTCCCCTCGACGCTCTGCTTCTCCCAAGCAGCGTTCTCGGCGCTCCTCTTCAACTCAGCGCTCCTCTCGGCGATCCCCTCGGCGCTCCTCATCTCCTAGGCGCTCGCATCGGCGCTCCTCGTCCTCCAAGACCTCCCCACGGCGCTCGCCTCGGCGCTCACCTCGGCGCTCCCCGTCCAGACGCTCACCTAGGCGCTCTCCTCGGCGTTCTCCGACTCGGCGCTCCCCTAGACGGTCCTCTCGGCGTTCGGAGTCTCCTCAACGCTCTAAGAAGGACCACTCAGGGTCTCGCTCCCGGTCTCCTCTCCGTCGACGAGTGGTACACAAGACTCCCAAGAAGTCTGGGAACCGCCGTCCTCCCACTTCGCCGGTCAGACCACCACTGTCTCCACAGGGCACACCGTCTCCGCGTGGACGTACTGTCTCGTCGTCCAGGAAGTTCCGTACCCTGGAACGTTCTCCGGAAACCTCCAGACAGCGCAACCCGATCACACCTTCCTCCAAGAACGATGCCTCCACGTCTTCTCGCAGGTCAAGGTCACGCTCTCCCATCCGCCGTCCCCACTTCGACCTACAGGACCAGGAGGAGTCGGTGTTGGATGAGGAACAAGAGGAGGATGACGACAGACCATCCCACCTCAACCTCAACCAGGTTACGGGGTGGGTGGCAGACAGACTCGTTAACTGCCCGTCCCCCGGTCCTACCGTACCTCGACTCGGAGCCATCTGGGACGAACCCACTCTTATGATACCACCTCACCCCCTTGTGTTGGACGCCATAGCTACCTTGGATGAGGACTTTAAGAAGTTGTCACTCAACCCTTCATTCAAGGCAGCCAAGAACTCGTCACACCTCTACAAGGTCCACTCCTTGGACTTTGCGGACGGCGCCGCAGTTCAGGACGAATCCGTCGCCAGGTTGTCCCCTGCCTCTCAGCAACAATTCAAGGTGACAGATGCCAAACTCATGGCCTTGGATATGGAGCTTCGTAGAACCTTGAAACCCTTGTCAGCCTTAGCCTCGGCCACAGACGCTATACTGCAAGATCTTACAGAGGATAACAAGTCCAGGATCTACCACCTCTCTACTATGATGCGGTGGCAGCATCGTACTCTGGGCGACATCGTCGAGCACTTGAGATCAGCTCTGGCCAACGTTCTTACCATTCGCCGCTCTGGACTTCTGGCCCCCTGTGGGTGGAACGAAGAATTTAAGAAGACCCTCATGCGAGCTCCGTTCTCCCACCCATCCGTCTTTGCAGGCCTCATCCCAGAAGTCTACAAAGAACACGCTTCTCTGACCCAGACGGAAGTGACCCTCTCAGGCATCCGCGCTCTCAACTCAGCCATAAACTTCAGCAACCGCCCGAAGTTCAACTATATTCCGCGGCGGAGTTCGGTCAGAGGAGCTCAGAAAGGAAACCATGGCAGAGGCAGACAAACCGACAAGCAGCCTCTGCAACAGTCTCAGCAGCCCCGTGCAGGGCCCAAGACTCCTGGATCCAAGTTCAGGAGTTACCGACGTCGTTGATGTCGAGGGAAGTCACGACTGGGATCTCCCGCCCCCAGCCGTCCCTATCCACCAGACCCCAGTAGGCGGGAGACTCGGGATCTTCTGGCCCAATTGGACAGTCCTGGAAGATCCCTTCGTACTCGACTTACTCAAGACAGGTTTCAAACTGCCAATGACCTCGTCTCCGCCTCTGACCAACCAGCCCCGGTCACGCGTGTATCCGAAGACCCTACACACTCAGCTTCTCACCAATATAGAGATCTTGCTGGAGAAGAGGGCCATAGAAGAGGTGCTAGAACCCAAAGACTCCCCAGGGTTCTACTCTCCCATCTTCCTTGTCACCAAGAAGAACTCGGACAAGTTGAGGATGATCCACAATCTAGCGGTCTTCAACGAACGTTACCTGGAAAGACCGCCTCATTTCAGGATGGTGTCCCTGGAGCAGCTGCGATCCCAGCTTCAACCTCTCGACTGGCTGGTCAGCCTCGACCTCCAGGACGCCTACCTCCACGTGCCAATATACGAACCCCATCGGAGGTACCTTCGCTTTGTCATGGATCATCGGCACTACCAATGGAAGGTCCTGCCGTTTGGAATTTCTACGGCCCCGTGGCTATTCACGAGAATTACTGCTCCAATCGTCAAGTTTCTCCATCTGAGGGGGATTCGTTTCGACCCTTATATAGACGATTGCCTCATGAGCCATGCCTCGTCAGCGCTGCTACGCAGACAGACGGACTTCGCCCGCAGACTCCTCAACCAGCTAGGTTGGCTGGTCAACATCGAGAAGTCGTCGCTGGTTCCATCCCAAAGGCTGACGTTTATAGGAGGTCACTTTCAGACCGATCTCGCCCGCCTGTCCGTTCCACTCGACAGATGGAACAAGATCACAGTCTTCGCACAGCGAGCCTTGGAGGAGCCTCTCAAACTCAGAACCTGGCAGTCCCTCCTGGGTCTCCTAACCTCAGCCCAGGATCTCACAATCAGAGGGAGACTCATGCTGAGGCCCCTTCAGAACTTCCTGAAGCCTCGCATTCAGGCAGACGACGTCAATACCGAATTCGCCCTACCGTCCCATCTTCACCAGTACCTAGCGTGGTGGACGGTCCGATCGAACGTCTGCGTCGGAGTCTCTTTGACAGAGTTTGCCCCCACCCATCAACTGTTTGTGGATGCGTCGCTTCTGGGTTGGGGGGCTCATCTAAACGACCACACAGTCTCCGGTCTTTGGACAGACGAGAGGAGGTCGTGGCATATCAACCATCTAGAACTGCAGGCGGCAGTCCTGGCCATTCAGCACTGGATCCCCCTCCTGCGCGGGTCTCGACTTCTGGTGGTCTCGGACAACTCCACGGTAGTCTACCTCATCAACAACCAGGGGACCACCGGGTCGAGAAGACTACTAGAGCTTACGTTCCAGCTGTTTCGTCTAGTAGACGCAAACAATGTGGAGACAAGAGCGCGACACATCCCGGGTTGCAGGAACGTCTTAGCGGACGCTCTGTCCAGACCGGACAAGCCCTCGCCGACGGAATGGATGCTGCACCCGGAGGCCTTCGAGCTAATCTGTCAACATCATCTCAGACCTCTGATAGATCTGTTCGCAACAAAGTTCAACCACCAACTACCGGTGTACGTCTCTCCACTTCCGGATCCGGCAGCTTGGGCAGTGGACGCCCTGTCTCTCTCTTGGGAAGGACTGGACGCCTATGCGTTCCCTCCTCCAATCCTCCTCCCAAAAGTGGTAGACAAAATCAAGCAGACTCGGCAGATACGTCTGATTTTGGTCGCGCCCTGGTGGCCGGCCAGAACGTGGTTTCCGGACCTCAGAGACCTGGTAGGAAGGGATCCAGACCCTCTTCCTCCTTGGCCAAACCTTCTTCGACATCCTCACAGCCGTCAACCTCATCCGGACCCAGAGAGGTTTCATCTCTGCGTATGGGTCATCTCCAGAAGGCTTTGAGGTCAAAGGGCTACTCGGCGCAGGTAGCCAACACCATTGCCAAGGCGCATCGAGTTTCTACGAGATCCTTGTACGATGACAAGTGGTTGTCCTTTGAACGATTCTGTTCAGACCATTCCCAGAATCCGGTCAAAGCGTCTCCTCAATTCCTCGCAGAATTTTTGTTATATTTGCGGAACAAGCGTTCCTTGATGGGTAGTACCATTGGCACTTATCTATCAGCCATCAACTCGGTCCTGGCAGTCAAGAAGGATGCTAAGGTGTCTACCATTCCGGAGCTTATCGCGATGCTTAAGGCATTCAAGCAGGAGGACCAGAAGAAGAAGTTCCGTCCCCCTGCTTGGGACCTGAATGTGGTACTGCAGCATCTTCGGGGCCCCCCTTATGAACCCCTGGAGTCTGCCTCATTTGAGAACTTGTCCCGAAAAACAGCTTTCTTAGTTGCCATGGCCACGGCAGCGCGAGTCAGCGAGGTCCATGCTTTGGATGTGACCCGAGTCCGTTTTGAACAAGGCCGTCACGGTTCTATCCATCTAGGGCTTCTCTGGGATTTCATTGCAAAAAACCAGCTTCCCGGACAACCAGACAGAATGTTCACAATTCCCCCGTTGTCCTCCATAGTCGCCAGTTCAGAAGCAGAAGAGCTTGCTCTCTGTCCTGTTCGGGCGTTGAGAGCGTACATTGACAAGTCAGCCAGCAGAAGGGGTACCAGGAAGCGCCTTTTCATCCCCTTTTCCCCCTTGGTTAAGGGCGAGATCAACAAGAACACCATCTCCTTGTGGATCCGCTCTACCATCTTAGCGGCTTACGATGCTGCTGGCTTACCCCATCCGGCGGCTAACAACCCTCACGAACTTCGAGCGTTGGCCTCTACGATGGCACTCCACAGAAACTGCTCGGTCCCGACGATTATGGAGGGCTGTTTCTGGAGGTCCACCACCATCTTCGCTTCCCACTACCTTAGGGATCTGGCGGTGGAAGATGTCGATGGTTTGCAGTCTTTTGGTCCTTTGGTGTTTGCACAGCAACTCACCAGGCCACCTGCTCACTAGGTAATGATCTGTTTTTTCTTTTTTGACGTCCTTACCTTAGTTTTATTGCTTGAGGCTCAGGTTGATTGGTGGTTTTTTCGTATCTTTTAGATTCGTCGCCCTCAGTCTCCTCTTGCCTGCGCGGTCACAGTTTTGGTTTGGTCCTTGGAGTCCTACCCACCTGCCTGACTGTCGAATCGTATGCAATTCTAAGGTAAGGTAAGTTTAAAACTTATTAAAATCTAAATATTTTAGATGTTTAAAAGACTTACCTTACCTTAGAGGATTTATTCCCGCCCATCGTTGGACTCTTCCTCCCCTCTTCTCCGGACTCCTTCAGACTTTTTCTGGCGGAAAAAAGTGAGAGTTTTTGGTTATCACGTGATTGAGTATTACCTTCCGGTATACCTGTCCCCGTATTGACGTGTCACTTCCCGTATCACTACTTGGTTCACATAGAGATAGCCCCGTCAACACGAGTCTCAATCTTGGTCGGTAAGCATAGGAACATGCAATTCTAAGGTAAGGTAAGTCTTTTAAACATCTAAAATATTTAGATTTTAATAAATTGGTGTCTCAAGTAAAACTCGAAAAGCCCTAAGCTTTAGTTGTCCAAACTTTATCAAGTATGCCTGTCGTGGTTCGAGTTTAGTTTTTTTTGTGGCCAGTTTGAATCCAAATTCAATTAAAGATTAATTGGTAATTGGAATGAGCTAGCTAATTATGGTTTTCGATGGCTATATTTGTGTTATGGTTTAGTTCAAAATAAGCTTATACTTGCATACAATGTTGTTTTCATAATCATTTCGAACTACATTCTGGTAAAACAGACCTTTCTACTTATGTTGAGACTGGATGTTTTGTCTGCAAAATAATTTATAGACATGAAGAAAAATTGATTTCTTTTAATTACCGTTATGAATAAATGAATTTTCTCTTCAGACAGGTTCAAAGTGTTCTCCTATTGGATATTAGAACAAATGAGGGACAAAAGGGATGGCAAAGAACGAGAACTTCCGAAGTACATGTGGGCACTACAGTGTGTGAAGACAGGAAAGTTCGTCACGTGCACTAAAGGTTCAAAGAAGCTCTCTCTAGTAAAGGTATTGATCATTAGTCATAGAAATATACGGTATATCTTTGAAAAATGGCCTGCCTTGAATAAACATTAAGCTGATGATGCCAAAATGACAGAAAATGTTAATTTGAAAATGTGAATGTTTATGATGATGTCTCCAATTCCATGGTTTAACTACATTTCATATATGATACACCTGAGAGTAGTGATTGGGTATTTTTTGTGTGTTAAGTTATATATATATATAAATAGATAACAGCCACAATATTACAATATGGACAATTAGAAATATATTCTCTGTTAATCATTGTTTGTTTTATTTTTCAAAATGCATTCACATTTTATTGCTTTGAAAAGAATATTTTCCTACAAGTACATTAAATAATTTTTGGTTCAAGTCGTTTTTCAATTGTTAATCGCAAGGGCGAAGGCAACTATTCAAGGATTTACGGTAGTTGTACTACTAGTTAGCCATGTCACAACATGGGCATTGATCACTTTAAAGGGGCAGTAGCATGTTTTTTGATAATTTCATATTTCAAAATTTTCACTGTTAATTATGTTATTGTTAAATATATCATTTTGATTGTGTAATAAATCTTATTACATGAGCTAATCCGCCATAGTCAGAGGACAAAGAATTAAGATTCACATAAAATCCATTGGCGGCCATTTTTTTGTGAACTCCTTTTATTCATTTTCTGTAAGAAAAAGGAATCGCATGGTTAAACTTTACATTATATATTTGAATTATTACTGCTATATTTAGTTTAAATAAATTGTCTTTCATTTGGATCCATTAATTTTCAATTTCCTGACATCACCTTATATTCGCCCTAAAAACGTGCTACTGGCCCTTTAAAGGGGCGGTCTCACTTGTTTTTGTTCTTTTTAATATTTCCGTTTATATTTCCTGCAAAAAAATGTTAGTTTTTGCTAGATGTATTATCACAAGAGGGTCAATACTGAGTTACCCAATCATCCGTTGTCTTATGAAGTGGTGATGTTAGCATAGGACCTATCTCCAGAAGGAGTTAGAACTAGATAGTATTATTGTAAACAATAACATAGCCTAATGCGTAACGAATAATTATTTAAACTCAGTTCAAGAAATGATATACTTTACATTATATATTTGAATTATTACTGTTCCATACATTGTCTTTCAATTGGAACTATTAATTTTAGTTTTCCTGACATCACCTCATATTCCCCCTAAAAACGTGCTACTGCCCCTTTAAAGACCCTGAAGTAATTTAATGCTACTCATTATTGTAGGATTTTATTTGCCCTGTCACAGTACTCGAGTAGTAAATAATTGTACCCGTTTCAGCCCTAGCCATGTGTATAGGTAACCACTGGTACAGCTGGGAAGGGGTTTCAAAGAAACTGTCTCTATATATATTCGTGACATTTTGAATTGAGTTTACACTTTCAGGATTATCTAACTAGTTAAAGAATATCTGAACATTTATCAAGATAAGAGGATGTCCAAAAAAAACCAATCTTAATCAATTAAGATATTATTATATCAGCAGTGATTTAATGAACATTTGATTTTAATATGATGAAATATCAGAAGTTTGGCTGAAACTCATGAGTCATAAAGATGTCATTGTTTATGTCTAACCATAAGGGTCATCAAATATATTTATATATCAAATACCATGATATTACACTGGTTCTGACTCGTATTTTATCTAACTTTGTCAATCTATGCACTGAAGGAGAAGAAGAAGAACAGATAACTCTATTGCCCTAAATTGGAATTTTACTTACACCATCAAAGTCCTGGTCCTAATAATGTGTAAGGATGCTCAATATTTTCGGTATATCAATATTGCAATAAGAATATATGATATGTACCAGAAGACCCTTCTGGAAATAGCAAATATATCAGCCCTTTTGAAATTGATAATTTCTATTTAAAATTGCAAAACCCAATTAAAAGTTATATATTTAAAATTGAAATGCATCGTAATATGCTTTTCAGATTATATTGCAATACAGAAATGAGGAAAGATATCAATCCTTAATGATGTGAATATTTATATTGCGCCTTATCCACGTAAAATCATGCACAAAGTGCTACCTATATCAATTCCCTGAAGGATTATACTTTCACAGTTGCTAACTAGCACTTACTAATCAGGACCATGTAGATCAATACATACTGTTTTCAGGTACCCATTTAAACACCTAGGTTGACTGTGTGCAATGTGGATGAAGTGCCTTGCCAATGGGGCTTCCATGGGATAAGAAATTCAGAAAGTCCAGACCCAGATTTCTGACCCAGATTTCAAATTTTGGTGTCTCCAGACCCAGATTTCAAATTTTTTGTTCCAGGATGATGACATCAACCCGGAAATGAGTGATGTGAAGCCTAACTCTCCCTGTCTCTTCCTCAAGTGGAACGCTAAAGATGGCAGATCTTTCTTCATCGAGTCAGTGGCTTTTCCAGGTACTTTTTGTCTTCTTCCAGTTTCAAGAATCTATTAAAGGGAAATTTCAGGATATCAATTTCTTGTTTTATCTGTCTGCTTCAATGTATGGTAAGTGAGTTGGTAAGCTGTAGGTTACAGTCATTGCTCTGAGATAATGGGTTCAAATTCTGTAGAGGACTCAACCCGAAAAAGTGCACAAATTTGTGTTATCACAGTGCATGTATTTAGATAATCCTTAAAAGCACCTTGATTGTGCTTAATGTGTGGAAAAGAGCTTATTAACTATAACTGAATAATACAGAGCTTATATCCCTTTGATGTTTCTTTTTCATTTGGGCAAAGCAAGGGTTCACCTATTTCATGGTCGAGTTTATAATAAAATTACCTTAACTGAAATTGCCTTGATCCGCTAGGCCGTCTAACAGCCCCTGAAACAAACTATTTCAAAGACCAAAGCAAGTCTACATTACCAGGTATTGTTAAAAGTCTAGATCAGTGCCTAGAATGAACAGCTTCATTGGGCTCCTTTCTTATCGAATAATTAATACCCAGGGTATGTGCATTTTAGATATATTCTAATCTTGGAAGCTAAAATTTAGTCTATGGATATGCTACAGTATTTCAGACTGTTGTTAATGACATATGGAGCATATGTTCTTTGTAAGAGAACTCTCCTATCAGCCTTTGACAAAATCAACTTATCATGTATCAAGTAATTATTGTTAAAGGAGCAGTAGCACTTTTTTTATAATTTTATATTTTAAATTTTTCACTGTAAGTTAATACTAAATGTATTATTTTGATAGTGTCAAAAGTCTCATTACACAAGCCAATCATTCATAGTCAGAGGATAAATTATGAAGATTCAAATTTTGTGTGAACACCTTTAGTTCATTTTGTGTAAGAAAAAGGAATTGCATGGGTAAACTTTGTTATATATTTGAATTATTACTGCTCCATTTAGTTAAAATACATTGTCTTTCAATTGGAACCATAAATTTTAATTTTCTGACATCACTTTATATTCCCCCTATAAACGTGATACTTCCCCTTTAAGAAACCACACTGAAAAAGACTTTTTTGCAACATACTGATAACTTTATAACCTTAGCTGTGATAAAGAATTCATTACCTTATGTGCTACTGATGACATTTGGCTCCGTCTGTCCGTCCGTTCATCCGTTTGTCCATCCGTCTGTCTGTGATCACATTGTTTCAATGAAACTTGGTATATTGACTCATCATCGCATGTAGTTGTGCCTTTTAGGGTTTTCAACTTTCTGGAATTATTTTTTTTGCGGTTTCCATGGAAACGCAACTTAGAAATGTGTTTCAAGAGCAGAACTCGAAAACAGTATGGCCTAGCTTAATGAAACTAGGCATGCTGACTAATCATCACATGTAGTTGTGCCTTTTGGGGTTTTCAACTTTCTGGAATTTTTTATTTCTGCTGTTTCCAAGGAAACGCAACTTAGAAATGTGTTTCCGAACAGTTATTTCTAGCTTAATGAAACTTGGTATGTTGACTGATCATTGCTTGTAGTTGTGCCTTTTGAGGTTTTCAACTTTTTGGAATTCTTTATTTCTGGGGTTTCCATGGAAACGCAACTTAGAAATGTGTTTCCGAAACAGAGCTTGAAAACAGTTAGGCCTAGCTTAATTAAACTTGGTATGTTGACTGATCATCGAATGTAGTTGTGCCTTTTGGTGTTTCAACTTTCTGGATTTTTTTATTTATCCAGTTTCCATAAAAACGCAACTCAGAATGGCGTTTCCAGAGCAGAATTTGAAAACCATCAGGGCTAAATGAAACTGTTTACAAATGTGCCTTTTTAGCTCATCAGGACTGAAAGTCCAGATGGGCTTATGGCATGGCCCGTCGTCCGGCGTCCGTCCGTCGTCTGTACGTCGTCCGTCCGTAAACTTTTGACACTTTCGACTTCTCCTCATGAACCAAACACATTAGAGAGCTGAAATTTTGTGTACAAGTACCTTAGCATATGGAGATTCTAATTTGTAACTTTGGTGACCCTGTGACCCCAAATAGGGTCACAGGGGTCACAACTTTAGAAACCTATTTTCATCTTCTTCTCCAGTTCTAAAAGGACTAGAGAGTTGAAAGTGATATGTGCAGACTCCTTGGACAATGGGGATTCTAATTTGTAACTTTGGTGACCCTGTGACCCCAAATAGGGTCACAGGGGTCACAACTTTAAAAACCTATTTTCATCTTCTTCTCCAGTTCTAAAAGGACTAGAGAGTTAAAAATTATATGTGCAGACTCCTTGGCCAATGGGGATTCTAATTTGTAACTTTGGTGACCCTGTGACCCCAAATAGGGTCACAGGGGTCAAAACCTTAAAAACCTATTTTCATCTTCTTCTCCAGTTCTAAAAGGACTAGAGAGTTAAAAACGATATGTGCAGACTCCTTGGCCAATTGGGATTCTAAATTGTAGATTTCGTGACCCCATGACCCAAAATAGGGTCACAGGGGTCACAACCATAAAAACCTATTTTCATCTTCTTCTCCAGTTCTAAAAGGACTAGAGAGTTGAACGTGATATGTGCAGACTCCTTGGACAATGGGGATTCTAATTTGTAACTTTGGTGAACCTGTGACCCCAAATAGGGTCACAGGGGTCACAACCTTAAAAACCTATTTTCATCTTCTTCTCCAGTACGTACTAAAAGGACTATAGAGTTGAAAATGATATGTGCAGACTCCTTGGCCAATCGGGATTCTTAATTGTAGATTTCGTGACCCCATGACCCCAAATAGGGTCACAGGGGTCACAACCTTAAAAACCAATTCTCATCTTCTTCTCCAGTTCCAAAAGGTCTAGAGAGTTAATATTGATATGTGCAGACTCCTTGGACAATGGGGATTCTAATTTGTAACTTTGTTGACCCTGTGACCCCATATAGGGTGACAGGGGTCACAACCTTAAAAACCTATTTTCATCTTCTTCTCAAGTTCCAAAAGGTCTAGAGAGCTGAAATTATATGTGCAGACTCCTTGGCCAATGGGGATTCTAAATTGTAGATTTCGTGACCCCATGACCCTAAATAGGGTCACAGGGGTCACAACCTTAAAAACTTATTTTCATCATCATCTTTAGCTCCTAAAGGTCTATTGAGCTGAAAGACTGCATGTAGACTCCTTGGCCGATTGGAATTCTAAACTGTAGGTTTTGTGACCCCATGACCCCAAATAGGGTCACAGGGGTCACAATCTTACAAACCTATTTTTCTCCATTAGATGACAGTCTATGGCAAATTTATTTCTCCTTGGATACTTTAGTGTGAACTTCTTTCACTGTCTGATACTGGCGATCTAGAAAGTGTTGAATAATAATACATTTGTTTTGTAATTTTTTTATAGGTTTTCTTGCAATAGGTAAAATCAGTTTTATTTTTAGCTCATCTTGCCTGTATAAAGCAAACTTGATATGATGCCTGATGAGCTACAGAGCCAATGGCTCTATTTTTGTGTTTTCAAATTGCAGGGAGCTTAAACTCATTCTTCATTCCAACATTACCAATGCTTTCTAAACTGTGTCACGCGAAGGAATGAAGATGTTTTAATCAAACAGCATATTCAATCGTACAGGATAGTTGTTTTCTTCTCTCTTCACATTAACATTTGGAACTTGACGATGGCATAACATAAGCATTTACTTATAGAGGATATCTTTTGTTTTGAGTGTGATATCACTTATCTCTCATCGAGTGACGGGGTAGAGCCAGTATTTTCAAGAGTGGTGCAGCCAAGAGTGAAAATATAGGCTTTACCCCGTCACGAGATGACAGATAAGTGATATCACACTCAAAATAAAAGATATTCTGTTTATTTTATGCCTCTGTGGTCGAAAATGTGGTAATTTATGGCCGAAAGGTCTTGACTCGAGAGTTTTCTGGCGACGTCATATCATTGTTGTTCTTAACTTAGTGACGGCGATGATGTCGCGTTGATTGTAGAAGTGACGTCAAACCATTGTTTGTACACATGACGTCATCGCCTCTGTGATATTTTCACTGACTTGAAAAAGTGATATCACACTCAGTGGCGAAAACACATTTCTAGAACTGAGAAAACTCAGTCTCTCACCGCTTGGCATATAATAAATTAAAAAGACCTATCGGTTGTTTATCATAGTCCTATGTCAGTTATAAAAGTCAAACAAATCTAGCTGCATGTATGAATACAACATTATTACGCAATCAGTATATCAAAATATATGCTTAAACTGTTCATTCAACTTCAGTGGGGCCGGGGGGAGAAGCCAACTCTTCTAAAGGCTCTTGTTTAAATCAATTTAAACTTTTAACATCATTTTCCATGCCATTTATTCTTTCTTATTTCAGATAATTTTATGGCTTTTGATGCAGTCCGACTACTCAGAATGAAAGCTATGGACCCACCACCTTTTTCAGATGAATATAAAGAAACTGATTTTATTAGACGTAATTTCACTTTTGAAACAATGTGAGTCTTCTTTCAGGCTATGAAAGTAATTGATTAAACTCAAGGCAACGAATCAAGCATACGACAACTTTACAACCAGCAACATGGCTCAGCTGGTAGAGCGATTGCTTATCACCAAAAAAGATTGGGGTCGATTCCAGTCATACCAAAAGTGTTGGGAGTTGTTGCTGCCTTGCTTGACACTCAGCTATGCTGAGGCACCAGTGAATTTCCAATATTTATACTACTGAGGACAATGAAGTGTTACTATTAACATCACTTTTATAGCTTTAGGACTTATTTAAAGATAGAAAAAAGTTTATTTATAATGTTTGAAAGCTTTTATGACCTGATTCATGTAAATGATGTATGAGATATCAGTTTTGGCAGACATATTGGGGTGTTGTTCAAATTTGAATTGAAAACTACATAATGTCATTCTTGGCATTTTGAGATAAATATGCAATTGTTTTAATTGAAAATCATCGAAGTTAATGTTTTGACATGTGTGAAAGCCAAATCAGATACCACATAAACCACAGAAAAGTGTCTTTCACTATAATTGTGATCCTCAGTACTACATCTTGCCCCTCAGAACATTGAAGGGTTTGAAGTTACAAACATACCTTCAGCGTTCTGTTCTTGATAAGAGTCTAGTCAATGTAAATATTCATATTGGCGTCGCTAGCCATCACAAGGGATGCATTGCTGTTAGATTTCTGAATATTGATAAATAGAATACCGTATTCGTCCTAATAAGCGCCCCGGGCTTAGCTTGCAAAAATCCAAAGGGGGCGCTTATTAGGATACCCCAGAAAGGGGGGCGCTTATTAGGAATACGTTATAGACAAGCGAAACTAGCACTTGTCGGGATCCTGAACGAGAATGAAAGTAGGTCGATCGTGGAAATTCAGTGCAACTACACATTCACAGGCCCGGATAAACTAAAAACTATTGGAAAAGCAGTAGAGGTAGGCCATTTTACGTATGAAGGGGAGGGGGGGGGGGGGGCGCTCTGTTATATGGAAATTTGTAATAGGGGGCGCTTATTAGGGAGGGGGCGCTTATTTAGTTATTAGGACGAATACGGTAGAATCGGTACTCAAGAAATAACCACACTCAGAAGTAAGTCATATGACATTTACTTAACTCTTATGTTTTACCATAGCTCTTGATTTGTTACATTAATGTTCACACTAGTTTTGTAAAACTCATTTGACATACGCTGTCATGTAAGAATATCTATGTATATGCTTCTGCTGTTTGTTTGAAAGCAAGCTTCTTTACCAGCCCTGTTGTGAGTAAATAAATAGGTTTTAGTACTATAACTGAATACAGTAGAACTCGGATATAATGAACTCCAAGGGACCAAAGAATTTAGTTCGCTATATCCGGTGTTCGCTATACGCATATGATTTTAATGATATTATATAGGGACGGGACTTCGCTATATCCGAGTTTGCTAGATCCGTGTTCTACTGTATAATCAAACCACATGATATTTATACTTCTGTTGATAAGATCATATAAGTAGGAACACGACATGACAATTAATAAAGTTTTGTGACAACTGCTGCTATTCATATACAATGTATTGATGCTTGTTCTGCTGAAGTCAACAAAAGTTGCTAAACATTCATTTTGACCTGCAGAGAGGAGGTTGATGTGGTGATTGTAGATTAGATTGCAAATTTCATTTTCTTGAAATGAATTTAACAAATTGATGGGTATTCTAAAAGTTATTTTGAAAAGAATGAAACTTTGTGATTATTGACCAGTTCTGTTTCTTGAATAAGTGAGTGAGACCTATGTCAAGATATTGAAACTATCCATGGGAAACTGACAACCTTAAAGGGGCAGTAGCACGTTTTTTGACAATTTTATATTTTCAATTTTTCACTGATAATTGGACCTTAATGCTAAATGTATTACTTTGATAGTGTCAAAAATCTCATTACACAAGCCAATCATCCATAGTGAGAGGACAAAGTATGAAGATTCACATAAAATGCATTGGCAGCCATTTTTGTGTGAACACCTTTAATTCATTTTGGGTAATAAAAGGAATCGCATGACTTAACTTTTCATAATAATTTTGATTTATTACTGCTTTATTGAGTTTAGATACATTGTCTTAAGATTGGAACCATTTATTTTCATTTTCCTGACATCACCTTATATTCCCCCTAAAAACGTGCTACTGCCCCTTTAAAGATCACAGTTTTGAAGATGTTCAGCTAATTTTGAATAGAAAAACTGATATGCATATCATTGTCAAACATTACACAGATTATATTAATGATTTCATTTTGTGAATGGTACAAAGAGCATTATATTTGGCTTCCATAAGAGACTAAATACCTGCCATGACTGTAGTTGGCTTCTATCGTATTGAATTCATCCATTATCATTGTGAATCATTTGAATCTGTTGTGAAACATTGGCAACCATTAGGATGGTAATTGCCTATCTTTGGTCATCTTGCAGCATGCCTGTCAATAGGGCACTATCTTACTGAACAGTTTGATTCCATAAATCATTGACTACCATGCATCATTGGCCTGTATCATTATCTTGCTTTAAAAAAAACCCCTGTTACTTAACATTGATTTTCATTTGATTAATACTGCATGTATTGTCCTTTATTGTTTGAAACTACTGTACAAATCTTTTGTTGTTCATTTTGAAACTAATGTCACAATCTGCCCATGCTGCCATTTAAGTTTTTGTAAACCATCTGCATATGCTATCTAGTGTGAATCATTTCATTATGCTATGATAAATAAATGTCATTTGCTATCCGTGTATCTGATTCGCTGAACACTGTAACAGAAATTCAGTTCATACCTGCATCAACTTAATTTTGTGACGTCACATCACATTTAGCCACGCCCATTTACACTTAGCCACGCCCCAAATGACGGAACTATTCGTAAACAAGTAACGTTTTTTTATGCTGTACCAGTTCGCGAGAGTTCGATAAAAAGACACAAATTACAAAAAGCTAATATCAAATAAATATTGTATAGTTTGTTTGATAAATGGCATGGCTTCATAACAATACACCCGGTCGTTTTCCCTCTCCCTCAGTCGCGGCTGTTGCAAGGGGATCGGCCATTGAAATGCCCCAGTTTTTAGCTTTGTTTCTTAACAAGATTAGAGAACTGTGCCGTTTAACATAAACCTAATTCGATTTGATCTGATTGCTTGACGTCAAACTTTTAAGCCACATGTATGGCACCTACGATAGTCTAATCGGCTATTTTCATCCCGAATCCAACAGTCGCGAGTTTGTGTTTATGTACAATGGTTGACACTAGGAATGTCAAGGCCACGTGACAAGCCGTTGCGTGATTCTGTTGTGAATTTTCATTGGCTGGTGAACTTGTCGTAGGCGGAGGTAAAATAATATGGCGTTTTGATTGACATTTATCTCTCTCGTTTTGTTGAGAGTTGAATTCGTTCGCGTAAATAGTGCTGTCCTATTTGTTGCATTGTGGTTATTTGGAGCAAACAAACGTATTAAAACATCAAATTTGTGTATATTTATTTATAAGAATTGACTTCAAAATTTATTAAGTTCATCGAGGTATAAACTTAAAAACCGCTGTGCAAACTTCGATGTAAATCCGCTAAGTTTATACCTTCATGATCTTAATACATTTTGAAGTCAATTCTTAATTATTGTAACCATTTACCTGTGTGAGCAACTAATAAACCATTAAAAAATATTGTCAAGCTTTTTTTTATGCTACTATTAAAAATAATATAAATATATATATTTTTTGATTTTTTTTAAATTTTAAATATTTTTTCTATGTGTTTGGTAATCGCCATCCCCCCAACCCCCACCCCCTCCTCCTTATTTAAAAAAAAAAATATTGTCAACCATTTTTCTATGCAATTTGTCAAACAAATACTTATGCTCCAGGTCTTAAACTCTTGTCAATAATTTGCCTATATTAATTGTCAACATTTTATCATAGTTATCATTTGCCTATAGACATACAAAAACATTTACTTATTTAAAAATAATTGTTTTAATCATTTGCAATCATTTGTAAGCTATTGTCTGTTATTATTTACTTTGTAAAACGTTATAATTTGTGAAGTATTGTCTTTAATCAACTACCCCCTGAAAATTGTTGTCTTAAATGAACTCAAACTGTAAAACATTTGTTACTGGCAAATATTTGGAAAATATTGCCTCGTTTAATATTTAATAACTTTACTTATTATTTGCAATCTAGGCTGTTTTAATACAGTTTCTTTGTTTTTTGTCAATGTATTAGTTGATATTGTTTACAACTTTTAGTAAGTTGCACTGCCAACCATTTGCATATAATGGTTATCTTAAAGCTATATTTATTCTGTAACCAGAATTGTTAATTGTCTAGTCAAATGTCCTGTTTTGTTACCTATTTGGTATTACTTTGATGAGGTTTATTATTCATAAAAGAGAGTTTTGTCTTCTTCTCAAGCAGCAGGCCTCCTAGAAAGGAAAAGAGACTTTTGTGCAGACATCTTGTCTATTAATATAGATTATGATTGTTAGATTTTGAACCTTTTGACTACAGTGTCACCATTTTGTGAAATTAACTTCAAATATCTGGCTATAAACTTAGATTTAAGCTGCATGTTATATCTTGCTACAGAAGAGTTAATGTTAACTAAATTGATACAAGAAATTGTGATAGAATTGTGATATGGTTATTCTATTTTAAGGATTTATTCAAATATGTTATTTTAATGAAGAATTTATTATCTGTAATCATTACATTATTGATCAGTAGAAAATTGATTTTGAAAGTTTCCGAATTGTACATAAGTTTATCGCAACAAACCTTTAAGACAATTTTCATATTCATTTTACAAGTTTTTTACAAATATGCTGTATATTTTTACATGTGCTTGGAAATAAAATTAATACTCTCATATAATATTGTTGTTATATTTAGTTAAGCAATTTTCAGACCTGATGGTCTTATGGCATGGCCTGGTGTCCGGCGTCCGTCCATCCCCAGATCACCTTACCTCATCTCAATTGGTCAGAACTGATAAAGTATTACATGTGCCGATGTGGTAACAAAATGCTGATCAGTCTACGAAGTCCTACTGGCTAAATATGGCAATTTCACTACATGACTTAAAAGGACCATTCCAGCGGGGTATTTTTTGTGGAAACGAAATTCAGGAGGACTTTCCGGTTTACAATTATATATGATTTTTACATGATAATTTCACACTTAATTTCATATATGTTTGTGAGATAAGCATTTTAGTTGTTAAAGATTTGACAATTTGACAAAAAAATAAAGTGTATCGCTAAAAATTAAAAACATTGTGAAATGAAGCCAATCCTTGAAGCTACGATCGTGGAATGCATTACTACGACAAAATGCTGTCGCAACTGATAACTTTTATTATGAATTATTTGTAAATATGCTCCTCTTCTATCAATCAAGTAGTTATTACTTAATTTTGTTAATGAATAAGCATATTTCAGCACAATTGTTTTCTCGCAATGCTAACCTTTCAAAATGGCGGATGAAAGCCGCTCGAGTGGTGCCTTTAATGGATTGTGACTGTTAAGTCTGAAAGGCAGATTTATTAGAGTAATGAATGAGAAAACAGGATTAAAAAGTCTTATCCATTGGTCGAGCCTTTAGTGTTGGAGCGATCAGTTGCAAGAAGTTCAAAAGTACTGAGGTTAACTTGTGACAAGACATTAAAATATATTTCTCTTTCTAAATCATGTCATTCAGAATTGAAGGCAAAATAAGCCCAAATAATTATTATATATTTATTTGTAAGATTGAAAAATAACAAATAGTAAATGACATTTGGAGAATTCATCAATTTAAAAAAAGAAAAACAAATGATAACTGATTTTGATTTGGGTATAAATTATAATGATCAAATATTAATAAACGAAATTTATCGACAACAAAGATTTTTTTTGGTGGTCTACAGCAGTACCTCAATTGTCGAGTTATGTGCCCCTGTTGCGTAGCGATTGTTTATCAAAATGGCGGCAAGGTGCTTGTAAAATGGACTACTGAACACTTGACGGACGTGACACCAGTGACAATAAGGGTACACTTTATTTGACAAATATCACGTAGGCATTTGAAAAAAAGCCATTCCATTATCTTCTTCGAATACATGTAATTTTTTTGACTTCTCTCGTAAACATACATCTTCAAATACTGTCAATAATGACATCGTCTTTTTTTCTCGGCTTTGACACTTTTAGGAAATGTCATCTGCTGTAAACTTATTAATCGGTATAATATATTCACATGATACCAAAACTTATTTGAAACTTGCCATTATCTTTATGTGATTTGTTTAAACGTGTTTTATTGTAACGATCATCGGATGTCTACACTTTAGCGTCGTTTAGACTGCGTCTTGAAATACATTCGTGAAATTCAGTAAATGTAATGAATCTAATGATATAGATACCTTACACACATAATGTGAGTGACATTAATAGTTAACCATGATAACAGAGTATATGTCTTTTGACTATTAAAACATATTTTATTAACATTATTTTGTGATAATACCAGGCAAGATAAAGTGTTACGAGCATTTTACTGCGAGCAGGCTTTGAAACCCATTTTTATAACAAAATATAATAATCAATTAATCATCTAGATGTCACAGATAACCAACCTTTTCTTAAAGAATGTGTAATAAATTGCCATAATTAATGAAGAAGAATAAATAATATGTTATACATACATGTAATCATATTTGGAATAGTTTGTTAGGCACCTAATGAAAGCCAGGATGGTCAAAGGATTACTGGATACTTGCTTTTAATTCTTTTGAAGATGTCCTCCCATGGACTGACAGACTCTCTACCTCGGCTAAACACGGCCACAACATTTGAAGGTGACTCTAATACTAAAACTGTTAACATACATGTCAGTTATAAGACAGGAGCATCATTCCATGGTCAAGTGCTTGACCACAAAAAGATTGGACAAGGTGTATTTACGTGGCCAAATGGATCAAAATATGACGGAGAGTTCTCAGACAACTTGAGACATGGAAAAGGTAGGTTTTCGTATTTTGCTGTGCTCATCATTGGAGACCATTTTTTAAAAGAGAATGAGATGGTTTTCTTTGTATATAAACTGAAACTGTTTGGCAGTGATTGCATTTTTCTTCCCGAGAAAGTTTAGTTTGAAACTATGAAATTTCACCAAATTCTTCTTGTTTTCTTTCTCAATTAACATATAGTCCCTGAGTTAATGACTTATTCTATTATTTTAATTTCAATTTTCAAGTTGGAGTCCTGAAGAAAAATTATTTTTCCTACACCTGTGGCATCTGGACTTGGGTGTCTGGATAACAGTGTCTGAGAGTTAGACTAACAATATATTTTCACTCAGCACAAGAGATAATTTTGTTTAAAAAAAAAAAAGTGCAATTTTTTTCTTTTTTTATCAAAATTTTAATATTTATCTCAATTATTGTTGATTGAAGGCAACAAATAAAAGTTGTTGTACATATTTAATACAGAAATAAAAAGCAATCGTTGACATCATATATGCATGATTCCAAAACAAAATATTTGAAAAAGTTGATAACTGATAATTATTCTAGATAGGGAAGATTCCCAGATGGGTTGCTTTTGACACTTGCTCTGTATAATTCCATAAATCATATTTTCCTTTGTTAAGTATTTGATCCGCATTACATTAAATTTGAAAGTAAATTTTCATTTTTCCTTCTCAGGAACACAACACTGGCCAGATGGTAGTCACTACACAGGGGAGTTTGTTAATGACTTGAGACATGGGGAGGGCTTCACAGAGTGGACAAATAAAGAGGTTTGTATCTTGATTAAGAAATACTTTATTATTTTAAGAAGCTTTTACAGAATACTTCTAATAAATTCTTAGGAAAAGTCAATGATATGTTATGTTTCAAGTCATAAACCATTAAGTTTTAGGGTCAGAAGGGTATTATATGTTTTCAAATTCTTTTTTTCTGATTTTCATATTTTTATCCAGCAATAAATGTAAATTTCGTGACAAAACCCTCATTATTATATTAATAATTATGAACTTTGATTTATTTTATGTAAATGGGTAATTAACTTCTACTGATGGATGTTATTTTCATTTCATGAAAGTTAAAACAGGAGGCAGTGATACAAGTTTTGCCTTCCAAATGTTTGCCAACAAAAGTTTTCTCAAGTCACAAAAGTTGAAAACAAACAATATTTTTGCTTTTGCCATTCAAATATGACCTTATCACAGAAACAAAGCTAACAGTGTCATAATCAAAGGCTAAGAAAGAAGAAATGATAGGATTTTTTCATTTTTTGTAAGTTTTGTTTTCATGTATTAAGATTAAGTATAAAGGAACATATCTATACATGAGAACAAAGTTCAAGTATATGGGTACTTGAATAGTGTTTTATTGGATATCAAACTAGTCGGCCTCTTTAGGATCTTGAGGGTCCCTAAGTTGATATGTAAGCCTGCATGTGCTGATCTAGGAACAATGGATATAATCGAAATATCACTGTTTATTTAACATTTCTCTCCTCTACACGAAAACCACAATCTTTCAGTGAACTTGGCCTGTTGAAAGATAGCTCAAGATACTAATATCAGAGGATTTATTAAGTCAGTTGATTTCTGTCCTATGAACGTCTTCTGTCTTAATGTTTATGTTTTGTTTTCCAAATCTACAGTCATACAAGGGAACATTTTTCCAAGACCGACGCCATGGGAAGGGATTGTATACATGGCCAGACGGATCTTCATTCGAAGGAACTTTCTACATGGACAAGAAAGAAGGCTATGGGTCTTTCAAGTTTACAAATGGAGACAAATTTGAGGTAATCACATGATACCAAAGCAGTGTTGTTCCTAGAGGGGGTCCTGGGAACATTTGTCTACCCTTTTGGCTTGGTGTCCCTTAAAATTTTAAGACGTAGGATACTTTTACCATTGCAAGGGGTCCCATACACTCAGGAAAGGCCAAAATGACCCACTTAACTGGTCATCTAGTAACAACACTGCAAAAGTGCTGATCATCACCAAAATTTACAATTCTTCTTATTGAGATTTTAACAACAATTATTTACCGGTAATAAAATCATGTGCTTGTCCTTAACACAATTTTCTGGGAATTGAAATAGAATATCAATCCTTGAATAATTGAAAAATATCTTATCTCCTTACTCAGGAATTTTGGTTTCATAATCTACAGTGTTGTTCTAGATTTATTGCCATATTATCCTTATTAATATCATGATGATGATGATGATGATGAATATACAAGCTTATTTGATAAATCCATGTAAAGTGCTTAAGATACAAAGTAATACAAATCCGATGTATTGATTTTCACCAGACCTTATCATGTGAGAAGTGTTAGCAATGATTTAACGTGTGAAGATATTAGATGACTAAGTCAGGGCTTTACAACCACTTTATGGTATAGATTTACACCTACGATCTTTGCTGATAAGGAGTTAAAAAGGTGGGGTACAAGCCCGGGTCGTTGTTGATATATGAAATTGCTTCATTTGAATCAATACAAAATGTAATATAATTTTAAAGTAGGTAATAATTTATACTTAAGTACTCCTAATGCTGCAATAAACAGATATATACAAAAGTTATTTCATATCTTTTAAATTTGTATAAATTATCGTTCAATGATCATAAAATAAAAATTATCAGATATTTCATTCAGAGAGTAAAGTGCAGAGGTCATAAATAGGTTTTTATGCAATCAGTATCTTTCATCAAAGCTCTGACGTGTTATCATTGCTTATGTTAAATGAACATTTGTTTTTGATGATTATATCAAAATTATCTAAAATACATTCAAAAGATTCTAGAGCTGTGACAATATGGGAGGGTTGCGATATGATACATATCCTGTATTTTGGGTCGCAATACACTACGTATCCTGATACACATTAACTCTTTACACAATGATCACTTCACAAAATATTTGGATCAATTAATTTTGTGCAAGAATTTAACCCTACCTAGTTTGAAGAAATTGTAAATTGATCCAAATTCCAAGTATTAGCCTTTAGGAGAGGTTCTTGTGTGCATAATAAGTATCTTTCAAATCTCTATCTCAATTTTCAGCATCTACATTGAGAATTTATGAATATGTTCTGTATTGCGATAAGCATTCTTCAAAATGGTACAATATATCATGGACTCTCACATCATAAAACAATATTGTTTGACCGTATTGTTACACCTCTACAAGATTCTTTCTTCTTACAAACTGAAACAACATATATATACAACTGCTTTGAATGACAACATGCAAATGTGGAAAATCTGAAATATTGTTGAAAACAGGGTATACACCAATTCACTTGCACTTGAAAATTAAAATACCTTTATTGTACCCTTATTAATCATTTCACTTTTCATTGTTAGTGTTAAGAAACATTTAATGCTCATGTTGATGATGTTAGAATAATGATCAGAGTCTTTGTTCTTATCCCGAATGACAAGAAAGACCTATTTTCTGTGCTCTGTTCCAGGGTCTGTATGTAAATGATGAGCGAGAAGGCCCCGGGGTCATCACGTACAAGGACGGAACTCAAGATGTTGGACTCTGGCTCGGAGAGAAGCTCATCAAACTCTGCTCACCGGTCGATAAAGCCTTCACTATGAAAGATCACCTGGAATTTGACTTTAACCCAGAAGAACATATTCAGTACATTAACCCTTGTGAAACAAAAGACACTTTTGCGGCTTTTAGTAATGTTATTAATCCCCCTTCTGCTTTTGATTACTCTCCGACTCCCGCCCTCCCAGATAGGGTCTCTGAAATATTCAGTACTGCGCTAGACTCGAGAAGTTTAGCAGTGAACAAAGATCTGTTTGATCAAGAATTCTACAAAGATGTTTCTGATGAGGAGAAGAGTTCAGACATTAAAGTTGCCGCTTGGAACAAAACACCATCGATGATCCAACTTCAGAAACATGTATATAAACATAAGAGGTTTGAGAAAGGAGTTCCCTTCAGTGTACAGAATATAATCGACGGAGAACGCGGGTCTTTCAAGAGTAAAGGAAAGTTTGAGCTAGCGTCGGAGGAACTGTTGACGGCTGCAGCAGAAGGAGAGATTGAGAGAGTTGAAGAGTTACTGGTGACAGGGGGCGTACATCCCGACGTTGCTGATAAACATGGACACACTGCTCTTATTGGGGCCACAGTTAGTATTCAAACACATTTAGAGTTCTATCTATATTGGGGAGGGAAAATGTGAAAAAAAGTAAAAATCTGATTGAAAATTCCAAAGGGACAATAGCCTAAAATTGAATGTTCTAAAATATATGTAACCGCAATTGCATGTTTCTTAAGTTTCATGTAATGAACAGAATACTCTTCATATCAGTCCTTTGTGGGAAAGTTGTTCATATTTTGAAAAGGCTGTTTAACGAAAATTGCATGTATGAGGACCCTGTAATTATGATATAAATCTAAACATGTGTATTTAAATCCCTTGCGAGGTGAAAAAAAAAAAAATCAAAAATCAAAACAGAATATGCAGAAATTCTGTCATTTTCCTAAGTGCAGTGTTGTTTTGAGGTGGTCAGTTAAGGGGTCATTTTGGCCTTTTCTGAGCAGATGGGACCTCTGCAATGGTAAAAGTATCCAACATCCAAATATTACGGGACACCAAACGAAAAGGGTGGCCAACTTTTGCTAGGATCCCCTCTAGGAACAATGCTGTGATTGGATTAATCAAACTAATATTCCTTAACAATGATCCATCAGATCATCTCTAAACAGTGTTTGAAATAAGCATCGGCTCGTAGGCCAAATGCTAACAGTTATTCCCAAGGGACCACCCTTTTATAGGTCCTTACAGTCTCACAGTTGATCCTCACTGTTCCTTATTCTCACGTAACTTATAGTAAAACATATTTCCTAGTTGACAACCAAAAGACAACGAAACACATGAAATGCATACAAATATTGAATGAAATTTGGATTCAGGGTAAAATAAGTAATGATTAATAATAACGAGCTGGATTTACAGTTTTTCTTATGTGTGCCGGTAGGTTCTTATTTGACAAGCAGTTTTTGCATGTTTATTTCAAACACTGTCTCAAAGAAAGATTTCTCTACCCAGGTGAACTGGCACATCGGTATCATCAACCTGCTGCTGAATCACGGAGCAGACGTGAACAAACTGAATGACGAGGGATGTTCAGCTCTCTCCGCTGGAACGATATTTTTCTACCCAATCGAAACGTTCAGGTACAACATAGCCGAGAGGTATCTGGAGCCCCCGCCGGAAGTGGATGAAGAAGCAGAGAAAAACGATCAAAAACCAAAAGGAATTCTTTCCAAAAAGACGTCAGTCTCTTCAAGAAAGGTTAGTCAGATCAATGAGATTAACAAGGAAGTGTCGAGAACGGAACGACTTATTGAACAGTCTGGACTGAGCAGTACAAGTCTGGACAGCGGAGTTCCAGCCATGGAGAGCAGTCTCAGCGTGAAGAGGGAGAAGTCCATTGTTAAGATCGACGACGACATCAAGGAACAGGACGATCCAGATATGGATCTGGACCTGGATCTTGACACCGGGTCCAAAACTGAACTGAAGGACACAGATCGTGACTCTGTGATTGACAGTGACAATGAAGGGTGTGGTCAATTGGGGGAAGAGGGGGATATTCCAGAAGAGTTTGAGTCCAACCGAAGTGTCCACAACTATGAGATAGAGGTGACAGATCAGCTGGTGGAGAGATGTGCCACCCAACTGAGCACCAACGATAGAGTTGTCAGTCGTCACTCCCTCGGCAGTGCCGGGCTTGGGCGGGCCAGGATGATGGCTCTTCAGATCTCACTGTGAGCAGGATTTTTGTTTCATTTCTTTTCCCTTTTATTTCAATATTAATGTAATCTTTTTTGTTGGATAATATAAAATTCTTTGTTATTTTTCATGAGTAGAAGGTTGAAGATTTGATGCTCTGACGTCATTTGTGTGTTCTTTTCATTTGTTTTGATACACTGAAGTTCAAACATATCTAGTTTATCTGGCAATATCATTGATTAAGATAATACAGAACTTTACTATGCACTTTACTGCTAAATTGTTTTTCAAAACATTAAGCATATTCTGTTAAAATGTAAAGAGTACGGACAAGAATTTGATCTTTGTTTATTTCAATATTATGAATCCCTTAGGAAAACATTCCAATAGTATATTCTTTTTCAGAAGGGATCCTCCTTGGGGTACTATTGCATAAAAATCTGTTTTTTGCTACTATGACAGGTTGTGACTATTTTTGAATAAAAAATATACAAAAAACAACATTTGGAAAATGTGTTGTCGTTTGTCCTACCACCTCGTATAGAGCCCCATCCCTGGCCGTCACTATGACACCAGGGGCAGATAACTCTAATCTTACCACTTATCAATCTGTCATTGAGCCAGCCGGACGTCTTCGTTCTTCTGTCGACTTTTGCTAAGTTTCTTGTGAAGTTTCCTAAGAAAACGTACTATGGACAAAGAAATTGTATGTGTGGTAACCTTTTATTCTTAGAATAGGTTCGCATTCTCGCATTTCTCGCGTTGTAGACTAGGTTTCTCAAACCCAGCGCGGCCATGTGCTCGCGTTGTGGGGCGAGAATTCGACAAAGATGGCGACTTCCCGATTAGACTTTTCCTGCTAGTGGAAAATTGTATCTTTTCGTATGGAGTGCGTCTTTCTTTGGTGCTTGTTGTTATGTTAGTCATAATATTTAAGCAACCTTTCGTTCCTTGAATAAATTTCACTTCGAAAGTTCGTTGTGATTTTTATTTTTGTGGAACGGGCAAGCCATGTTTTTTACATGCTCTTTTCCATTTCAGGCTGCTATGTTTTTTGGCTTGCTTCATAAGTTGCAATTTCATTACTTTGGCAGCCGAATTTGCCAATTTATGTCATGCTTAGAATAGGCGCATGTACACTTTGATACACATGTTTACATTCTTCCACGCATGCACGGTTGAAATATCTATTTGAATGATTTTGCAGTCTTTCAAACGATGTTTCAACTGCGGGACTAACATCCCTCAAGCCGATGCACACGAATTGTGCATCGTCTGCCTGGTCGAGGACGACCATGATGATTCAGCGTGTTCTACCTGCTCGGGGTTCTCCAACCGCACGAAGAAGAGAAGGGCACTGGACACGGCGTTCTTCCGGAGCCTCAGGGACGCGGGCGAGGATCTCCGCAAGGCGACCCCCCCCTCCAAGCGTAAGCGTAAGAGTAAGCAGGCCACCCCCGCTCTCCCTTCTGACTCTCCGAGTTCAGATTCGGAGGTGGGGGAACGGCTGTCCTCCGCTAGGGTCCGTCCAATCACACAATCTATTGACACCATTAACGCCATTATTAAGGGGCAGATGAAGGGCATGCTGGGAGACCTGATGTCGCAGCTCCGGCAGGAGCTGAGGACGTCGGTCCCCCCATGCCTGGATGCTCCGTCGGCCGGTGCTTCGGGCACCGCGTCCGACGTCGGTGCCGACGCAGGCCTGGGCAGGGGCCCAGGTGTCGCACAGGTTCCCGACGCCCAAGTGCCCGGTACTTCCCGGGCCATGGTGGGCAATACCATACGGCCTCCCCCGTCTTCCTCCGGCTCCGCTGGTGTGACGGTCGGTGCCGGTTCCCCAGAGAGGCTGGGTCCCGACGCTCCGCCGCCGGGGCTCGCACCTGGACTTTTCCTTCCGCCCCCTTCTCTCGAACGGCGTGAGTCTGGTGGCTCGGCGTTCCGCATCCCTCGTCTTCCTCCTTCTGTGTCTTCGGTCGTTCCCTCTGATGCCTTGTCCTCGGTAGAGGATTCCGAGGTGTCGGGGGAGCGATCGGAGGCGGAGATGGACGTCGAGGGGGATGGGAATCCTGATCCACTAGATTTACCCATCTCTGTTGCCTTGAGGGAGATCCGTGCCAAGGTGGCAGAGGCCATCCCTCAGGTTGTCGTTCCCGAGAAGGAGGTAGGGGAGGAGTTCCGGCTTCCCGGAGGAGCTTTTGCTCAACGCAAGACTCCTCAGGTGCGCCTCCGCATCTTGGATTCAGTCCGCACTGATATGATCGCGCCGCTTCTGAAGGGTACTAGAACACGCTACTCCCTGCCGGAGTTAAATAAGCGGTATCCTTTGGGGGAGGCGGGGTTATTTGAGGTACCGGTCTGTGACTCGGATGTGTCGGCCTCAGTCAGCCTGGACTCCCTTGGAGCCCAGGGCCGGTGTGTGCCCCCCTTTAAGCAGGATGCGTTCCTGAAAAAGCTATTTAGGACGTCGGAAGACTCCTACAGAAATGGCTGTCAGGCGCTCCGTATTGCAGTTCATCAGGCGTACCTGGCTTCGCTCCAGGCCACGTCGTTGGACGAGGGAAAGGACCGTAGCCTTCCGGCTATGCTCCAGAGGCACCTGGCTGAGGTGAGTGGTCACCTGGCAAGGGACGCCATCCGTAGCGCTTCTAGCCAGGTGATGTGCGCAGTAATGGGGCTGCGCCGGGTGTGGCTTTCTTTCTCTTCCTTCCCGCAGCCCACCCGAGACATGTTGATGGAGCTCCCGTACGAACTGGGTTCCACCCTGTTTCCCGGGTCCGCTACCATCATCAAGGACACCGCGGACCAGATTTCACGAGTTAGGGACGTCAAAGGCGCCCTTGGCTCATCTGGTAAGCGGAAGTCCTCCCCCCTTGACAACCTGAGCACTGGGCCACCGGCCAAGTCCTACTCGTCATGGAACGGGCCATACGAGGGACGCTCAGGTCAACAGCAAGGGAAGGGGAAAGGCCGGGGGAAAAACCGACAGCATGCCAAGGGCAAGCAGTCGTCTTTTCGGGGCAAAAAGGGCGCCAACAAGGGCCCTTAAGCCTCTTCCCGCCCAGTCTGGAGGACCGCCAGGGGACCGGAGTGTCGCCGGAGGCGGGAATCCACTGCCTTCTCCCAGTTGTTCTGGAGGACCGCCAGGGGACCGGAGTGTCGCCAGAGGCGGGAATCCACTGTCTTCTCCCAGACGTTCCAGTCGGGGGCCGTCTGTCTCGGTTCCTGGAGGAGTGGGAAGTAGTTTCTTCGAATCCCTGGGTCCTGTCCACACTCAGGGATGGTCACTTGCCACTCTGGAAAGTTGGGCCACCGCCTTTTACCGGAGTGAGGAGCACACCTGTGCCAGCCTCCCCGGGAAAAGCGCAGGTTCTACGCGCCGAGGTCACAGCTCTGCTGGACAAGGCAGCTATAGAAGTCGTTCCGGTGGGCCAGGAGGAAGTCGGGTATTACTCGACGTACTTCCTGGTCACCAAGAAAGACGGAGGATTCAGGCCCATCCTCAATTTGAAGTATCTGAACAGAATGCTGGAGATACCATCGTTCAAGATGGAGACTCTCAGGTCTGTGATAGCATCGGTAGGGTCGGGAGATTGGCTCTCCTCAATCGACCTCAAGGATGCGTATCTTCATGTCCCGATGCACCCCCAGTTCAAGAAGTATCTTCGCTTCGCTTTCGACGGGGTGTGCTACCAGTTTCGTGTGCTCCCCTTCGGCATCTCGACGGCGCCAAGGGTGTTCACCAAACTGATGCTGGTTCCAGCCCAAGTGGCCAGATCGAGGGGCAGGTGTTGCCACCCGTACCTGGACGACTGGCTCATCAGGGCCCTTTCACGTCAGCTGAACCAGGAAGCCACCCAGGAGATTATGAACATTCTTGTTCGCCTGGGTTGGATCATCAACCTGAAGAAGTCAGACCTTGCCCCATCACAAGACCTTGTCTTTCTGGGGGCCAGGTTCCGCACCGCGGAGGGACTAGTTTCCCTGGCTCCGGACAGGGTGATCAAGGTTTCCCTGGCCGTCTCCCATTTCCTTCAGTCTCCGTCTCAGCCGGCCAGGTCTTGGCTTCGGCTGTTGGGGAATATGGCGGCCACGGTAGACATAGTGTGGAGAGCCCGCCTCAGGATGAGACCAGTTCAGCAGGCTCTAGCCGGTCTGTGGTCTCATGCGGACGATCTCGAGCGGCAAGTCCCCATTCCAGGGTGGCTCCCGGCTCATCTCGAGTGGTGGCTGAACAGGGACAATCTATCCAGGGGCATTCCCTTGGAGGTCCCGAGACCCTCAGTTACGATCCAGACCGATGCCTCCCTCTCAGGCTGGGGAGGGGTCATGGGCGATCACTTGGCCTCAGGCCTGTGGTCTGCGGAGGAGTCCAAGTTGCACATCAATGTGTTGGAACTTCGGGCGGTCAGGAGAGTGTTCAGTCGATTCAGTCCGCTGATTCAGGGCCAGGTCGTACGTCTAGAGATGGACAATCAGACGGCAATGACCTACATTCTCAAGCAAGGAGGGACAGTGTCACCTTCCCTTCTAGAGGAAGCCTGGCAGTTTCTACTGTGGTGCGATCACCTCGACATCAAGGCGATGCCGGAGTATCTTCCAGGGATAGACAACGTTCGGGCAGATGCGCTATCTCGTCGCATTCTGGCCCCGCACGAATGGATGCTCCACCGGGGGACATTCGACACTATCTCCCAGTTGTACGGATCGTTCCAGGTGGATCTGTTTGCGTCCGTGGCAACGAGACAGACCCCGGTCTTTTGCTCCAAAATCCCGGACCCGGCAGCTCTGGCCTCAGACGCCTTCGCGATAGACTGGACCGACAGGGTGCTGTGGGCGTTCCCACCCTTGCCCCTCATTCCCAGGGTTCTATCGCAGATGGGCAGTCAACCTCCCAGACTTCTGGTGTTGGTGACCCCATTGTGGACGGCTCAGAGCTGGTTCCCGTCGGTGCTCAGATTTCTGGTACGGCCTCCTGTACTATTACCGTGTCGGCGGGGCCTTCTATCCCAGGAGGGAATGCCCCACCCGAATCCCAGGATTCAGTGGGTGGCCTGGCCACTGTCCGGAATCGCCTCCAGGAGAGCGGTATTCCTGCACGAGTTGCAGACACAATACTGGCTTCGAGGAGGGATTCGACGAACATTCAGTACGAGGATAGATGGGCCTGTTATGCGCGCTGGTGTGGAAGTCGAGGGCTTCTCGATCCCTTTTCTGCAGGGCTAGTGCCGGTTCTCGAGTTTTTTACAGTCTCGGCTGGATGACGGCTTGGCCGCGTCCACAGTGAGAGGTTACTCTACGGCCATTTCTGCGTTCCACATTCCGGTGGATGGTACCGTTCTAGGTGGCCACCCTCTGGTGCAGCGTTTTCTAGCAGGCGTGGACAGGATCCGCCCCCCTGTGCGGCGGATCAGCCCCTCGTGGGACCTATCCTACGTCTTGGACTGGCTGTCAGGTCCGTCTTTTAGGGACCTTGATTCCTTGTCTCTTCAGTTGTTAACCTGGAAGGCTGCCTTTTTGGTGGCGATTACGTCTGGCAGGCGGGTAGGCGACATCCATGCGATGTCTGCTGATCCCGAGCTGACTGTCTTCCATAAGGACAGAGTCAGCATTAGACTGCCGGACTCATATCGTCCCAAGGTAGCCCACTCCTTTCATGTCTCAGCTCCCATAGAGCTCCCGGCTATGTCACAGCCGGCGTCCTCTGGGGCTAGGTCCACGATCCCGCACATCCTGGATGTGCGTAGGACCTTAAAGAAGTATGTCCAAAGAACAAAAAGCATTCGTAAGGACAAACAGCTTTTTTGTTGCTATGGCGGAGGGAAGTCGGGCGTTCCCGCTTCTAAGCAAACGATATCCAGATGGATTGTTTCGGCCATCTGTATGGGTTATTTCTATAAGGGTCACCAGCCCCCGGAGGGCCTAAAGGCTCATTCGGTGAGGGCGGTGGCAACCTCGAAGGCATATGCAGCGGCTCTGCCCATTGAGGAGATTTGCTCAGCGGCTATATGGAGCCGACCGAGCACGTTCATTAAACACTACCAACTCGACAAGCACTCTAGTGAGCGTGCTCGGTTTGGCAGGACTGTTCTTTCCAGTGGGCAGAGCCAGGCTCCCCCGAATTGATTGTATCTTCGGGGCCTGGTTAGTTAAGTCGTTATCTGACTTAGTTATTTAAGTTTTTAGTTGAGATCTTATTAGCGGGATTAATACTTACCCACTAACATCTCATGTTTATGTTGATACGGACTCTAGTGGAGGACACCCGGAGGGTTATCGCCTTTTTTGAGTGGGTACTCTTTTTTAGTTACTTTCCCCTGTAGAGCCTTTTTGGTAACGAAAAGGGAGGGAGAGGGTTAATTTTTAAATTAATTTCTGTGCAGGGTTTCATTCCTGCTTCGAATATTAGTCCCCACGGGTCAGAGCCATGCACCGGAGCCAAGACATCTCAAGTGTTTGGTCAGGTGGGTGTACGCTTCTTTCTCATTTTACTCTTTTAGCTTTATTACGGCATTAGGGTATAGTTAATAGCAGACTGTCTACCGCACCCAGGGTCTCCATCTCTGGGAGTCTGACTTATGCAATAGTACCCCAAGGAGGATCCCTTCTGAAAAAGAATCGAACAAACCTGTAGAGGTTTCAGATTCTTTGAAGGGGATCCTTTTTGGGGTACGGCCACCCTCCTCCCCTTCTTCAGTCTGCTTTGTTAGATTGATAAGTGGTAAGATTAGAGTTATCTGCCCCTGGTGTCATAGTGACGGCCAGGGATGGGGCTCTATACGAGGTGGTAGGACAAACGACAACACATTTTCCAAATGTTGTTTTTTGTATATTTTTTATTCAAAAATAGTCACAACCTGTCATAGTAGCAAAAAACAGATTTTTATGCAATAGTACCCCAAGGAGGATCCCCTTCAAAGAATCTGAAACCTCTACAGGTTTGTTCGATTTTAGGCCTCCAATTTATTCAGTGTATGTCAGATTCTTCCTTATGATCCAGTAAGGAAAACATGAAGGACACATTAGACCTGCTGCTTCGACGCGGCGCCGACCCGAATGCATCCGGAGTGCCAATGCCAGTCCTCTTCTTTGCTATCAAGGCTGCAGACGTGGAGATGGTCAGAACACTCCTGATGAAGGGGGCGTCAACTGACGCCAAACTGCCAAAAGAGGTATGTTGTGTCAGATCAATGCAGTCATCACCTATATACCTGTCACTTAACCCTCAAGGGGATATATAGTCTCTCGCAATTATTTCTGCTAATCGGTACCGTTGGTCGAATATTTTCATCACCTATGAAATGAATGAAGTCCAGGTTAAGTTTTTTTTAAATGAGACAGTATGTAACTTGCAAATGTTTAGGGCATCATTTAAATGGAGAGATATGGGTAGTCCTAAGGCATTATGGTAAAAAATTGCAAGATTAAACAGATATCCAACTTCTTTATTCACAGGAAAGCAACTTTGCTTGTAAAACACTTTAAGGATCTAAACTGAAACGTTGCAATTCTGTGAACGAAGAATTTGAATATCCATAACATCTTGTACGCCACTCAAACAATATGATGGTAAACACTTACTATGTAAGTTGTCCCGCAGAAAGGAGGACTGGCCCCGCTCCACATCGCATGTGCTATCTCGGGGGAGGAAGGGGTGCTCATCACTGAACTACTTCTTGACGCCCTGGCCGACCCCGATGTCCGAGCAGATCTTGACGATTCATTCCTCAACAGAACTCTGGTTGGTGAATTATCGGACTTATATTTTATATAGCACATTCAATTCTATGTTTGTGACTTCCAAGCTGTAATCTTCCTTTTACTGATCTTGAATTGGTTCTTGGTATTTATCATAAGTCTTTTAACAATTGCAATCATATGGTTTATTTTCTGCAAAAGATCAATTTGCAAACTTATGTTTTGTAAATAGGTTTTCATTTGATTCTTCATTTGGACAAAACATTGAACAAAAATGTCATAAGAATCTATTCGAATTATCTTTGAAATTTTGCCCTTCATTTGTGCATACCTATAAAAAGATAACTCTGGCACAGTATGTGTACTTGTGTCTAGATGAAATTATTCGTAAGTGTATCATGTGTACTATCTGCAACAGGAGGATGAGTGGAGTCGAGACCCGATATCTGAAGAGAGTCAACAGTTGCTGGGAGGTCGTACGCCGCTACAGATAGCCTGTGCTCGGGACGACAACTACAAGGTATAGACTGTATATACACGTTGGTTAGAAAATCTCTTCACTCACATGCAATTATTTATGCTGTATTTGCTTATCAAGAGGTATTTCAAGTGAAATATCTGCAATTTCCTTACCTTCAACAGTTCTTTGAAAGATTTTAGTTAAGTTGGTGTTTTTTTTTATTTAAGACGTAGATAGAAAACAACTACTTAGAGCAAGTGAAAGGACAAAGTCTTTTCATTTAACCTATTTTTTTTAACTTCCTCAACTCAAAGTTATTGCATACCTATGCAGATAGAAAAAATGCAATTATAGCTGTGTCAGCAAGGTAGATGTCTGACATAATTATAGACCTTGTGTATAAGGCAAGCCCCCTCTTGACCTTCAATTTCTTGTATCAAATACTCGCCTGTCGCCCAATTATATGCAGTATATTTTAATATCTAGATTATAATTTTCCCCAATCCAGCACTCCACAATCGTCCACAAACTGCTGGAGCACAAGGCCACCCTAGTCTTTTGTGTACTTCAATGCAAATAGAAAATATGCAATAGTTGTGAAGGATGTAGATAATTAAATATTTAAGATATCTAGATTATGATAATCTCCTCTCCCTGATGCAGTACTCCACCAGAGTCGTCCACCAACTGTTGGAGCACAAGGCTAACCCTAGTCTGCTGTGTAATGGTTTCTCAGCTCTCGCCCTCGCCATCAAGAGTGGAAATGATGCTGTGAGTATACCTTTACTATAGTCTATGATAGTATAAAAGTTAATTGTACCTTATGAATAATCACTGATTATAATAAAGTATTGTTAAGAAATTTACTTTTCATCTTTTTACCATCAAATATTTCAGTTACTGAATGGTGATCTAAAAGAATTCATTTTAGCTATTTGCATGACAAATTATTAACTACAAGGTAATGATTTACTTTGTGTTTGAAAAAACAGAAATAGTGGCAAATTTTATATTTTTTTACTGACCTCGGTTAGCATTGACGTTACAAGTATCATTTTTCTACATAGAAAGTTTGCACAAGCTTACAAACGTCCTTGGATATTTGTGTTACTGCATACAGGCCATTTTAACCTTGTACACACGAGTAGTTTCTTTCTTCTGCACATGAATTTAATTAAATAAGACACAAAAAATAAGCTGTTTATTATTCGTCAGTACAGGTTAGAATTATTAAAACTTGATATAAAATTTGCCACTATTTCTGTTTTTTCAAACACATACCTGACAGAATCATCAGCTATAAAACTCCTGCTTTCATTAATCATCTCCCGCATTGACTATTGCAACAGCCTCCTGACCAATATCTCCAAAGAACAAATCGCCAGAATGCAACGAATTCAGAATTCAGCTACAAGAATTATCTTCAAATGTCCCAAATTTGACCACACAAGCCCTCTTCTACAACAACTTCACTGGCTTCCAGTTGCTGCCCGCATTGACTACAAACTCTTAGTTCTAGCCTACAAATGTTTCACTAACTCTGCTCCATCATACCTGACAGAACTCCTACCTGTTTACTGCCCACAGCGAACATTAAGATCTCAAGATAAATGCTTGTTTGTTGTCCCTAAAGTAAAATCCTCAACCTTTGGCAAAAGAACTTTCTCCTACTCGGCATCAACCAAATGGAACAATTTACCCGACCACCTAAAAACTGCTGCCAGCTTTGAATCCTTTAAGTCTCAACTGAAAACCCACTTGTTTAAAGAATACTATCTCTAATATATCGTCCTGGCCCGTCAGCGCAAAGAGCACCCTGTGTGAAGTTCTGCGCTATATAAATGAATGTATTATTATTATTATTATTATTATTAGAAAGTGTTGTTTGATTCCCTGCTGCAGGCGATTGACGAGCTGTTGCTGTACGGAGCTGACCCCAGCCTCTCTCTAACCCACGGGGTGGGCAGCGCCCTCTGTGTCGCCACGTCAACTGAATATGAACATCGCAGATCCATTAACGGCAGGCTACAACTCGTAATACCCAAAATTGTTTCAAATAATTAGTCAAGAAAGGAATTTGTTGTTATAGAAGAAGAAGAAAAATATTTTATTTAAGTGTCACACAGCATACATATGCTTGAGACTAGATATTATAAACGGCAAATATAGCACGCCAACCGGCCAACAATGGCCTATGAGACACTAAAAAATAGAGTAGTAGAGGAATAATTGGTTTCATCTGGAGAACAAAAACCAACTGCTAAGTTAATCCCATAACTACAGCAGTTGTGATTATTAAGTCTATTAGGTGATCATATAAAGTCCTTTGTGTTGCCTCAGTGTAATGTTAAAGATTGGATGGCCCTGGTCCAAATTTTCAAAGAGAAAGGACATTTTGATAAAATTATGTTATTTAATCAGTAGATAAGCGATTTAGAAATGAATAAAGATTTAGAAAGGTTACAAAATTTTAGAATGAATGATGGTTAATGGACTTTTAACAATTCAATTAATGATAAATTCATTTTCAATTTTAAGGTTGAAATTACATTTTTGTTCAGCATATCACTAAGACATTGTGTCACCACCAAGCACTACGAGCTGATATATTCCAAGCACTTGTCCTTACAGGTAGATAAGCTGGTGAAGGCAGGAGCTAACATCCTGGCACCCATTCCTATTGGACCCAAGAGAGTTCCGGGAACTGCTGTAGACTATGCATATTACATGTTTAACCAGGTAATAACTCCTTGTTTCACCTGTCAGGGATGCCTTTGATATATTTTACCGCTCATGTAGCATGGTTTGGCACTTTTGAATCAATTCTGATGATTCCCCTTATTGATTCTTGATGAGGCTCAATGCTATAATTCACTTAGTCTACAAATGGAATGTTCATTTACTTACAGTTTTTCCAGTAAGCACTGCATGCTTTACCTAATGAAGACTTTATCTTAAGATCGTCATCATATAAAATCACAATTTAATTCCTTATTCTGGAAAAAATGCATTTTATTAGACATCAATTTTCGTATGTATGCCGTTAGAAAAACCCAGCATAAGTTTAAAAGTACCTGTTCATTTGCATGAGTTCACATTCAACACTGCATGTCACAGGATCGACGTATTGCGCACATGCCATACCACGCACTCACACATGCTGAGAGAGAGACTTACAACGCTAGACGCAAGCTGTTGGGTCACGTGGGAGATATTATGAGGGTCAAGGCCATTGAGCGCGAGCGGAGGAGACTGGAGGAGGAAAACAAAGAGGGACAGAGGAGTAAGTCGGGTTGGGGTGCATGGAAGGGTGAGAGGGGGGGGAATGGGGATGTTAACGGTCCTCCCTTTTTGGGGTTATGATTAGTATTGTGTCGGCACACTTTACCTGTTAAAGTTGATTGTACCTTCCTGTCTCTCAGACAGACGAGTAAGTTGGATTGATCTAGGTTATGGGGGGTTTGGGGCTGCTCCGCTCATGAATTGGAAAACTACATTAAGGATCCTCCATATATCTATGCATTATGTCCTCCCAGGTGTGAGTCCGAGCCCAGCCTTTGTGTATGTAGGAGCTGGCGCTGCCCTCCCTCCTGGCTCCCGGTCTAAACTGAACAGGGCTGGACAGGTGACCTTTGACCGCAGCATCACCGACCTGCAGACCGGCAATATACACCAGGAGGGCGATAACATCGGACTCAGGTAAATTGATATGACTGTTATGATTTATTTTGCTGTCAAGCACAATCTCTGAACAGGGACTCTTGTAGATAGATATGAATTCATTATTGTGCAATTTATTCACAGAGATGTTACCAATATGGGTTTAGTTTGTTGTACTTTTATTTCTAACTGAAAATGGCTTCTGTTTATGGAGTTGTTCAGGAGGTTAAAAATACTTCAACGTCTGTGTTTGTTTCCTAAACTTACAGAAACAAAAATTATTCCTCTATTGAATTTTTGATACCATGACTCATGATTTTCTCTGTTAAACTGTTGGTTTTATTTTACATTTTTTTATTGTGCTTTTTTAACTTACTCATTCATATTTACTAGTGAATTTGAAATGTATATTAATAATGTTAGTAAAGTTTGTAATTTCTTTGGTTTTTTACTAACTTTGGTTTAGTTGTTTTGTGATCTACTAAAATAAGCTTTATTTTGTTTTGGTTGCTTTGAAGTTTGAATAGATACTGCCTTATCATTTTTGGAAAGTCATTGATGTTGGTAGTAGTTATGTTCAATGCATGACAGAGATTGCTGTTATTAACTAGATCCAAGGGCGGAATATCAACTGTGTTTGTTACTGAAACACATCAAGAAATAAAACGACTCAATCGGGTTCGAGCTCGAACCACCAGTCGATCACCAGTCAGGTTTGCAGAGTTACCTCCCCTTAGCAATTGTATACCCGCTGCTACTTCATGGGCAGATACTGTGTATGAAATAAGGTCCATTCTATGAAACTTTTGGTTGGAGCTGTCAATTTTTTAAGGTATTTTCAATCAATTCAATAAATTTTGCCACTATAATTGGTTGGGTAATCTTATTTCATACACAGGAATATCATATAATAATCTAAGATTTATTATGAAGAAATATTATCATGGCAGTACTTCACACTTGAAAGGGTGATGTATATTTTAATTTCAAAACGATTTTATTGTCAAAATGTTTTGAAATATTGCAATAATGGTCATAGCAATAACATGTGTATGTTGTTGCTTGTGTACGAATCAATTTACTTTTGAAAATATTAATGTTTTGGCTACCTCAAAAATATAATGAACTTTTGTTTGTATTTATTTACCATCTGATCACACATTGCCATGATAATAATCTAATTGCTATAAATCGTTCTCCTTCAAAGTATATGTACAGTTTTACAAAGTTCATAAATAAAGGTTTACCAATGTAAACTTATATCTAATATTGTATTTGAAAATCTTTTGATGCATGTAAGTAATTTTACTGTAATGGACTTGTATGGGGAATAAAAAGGACACTTTAGCCAAGTGTTGATGAAAATGACAAATCTTTGTGAGTGACATGGAATAAAAGATGAAATTACAATTTAAGTTTTTTTTATTTCATTAGCATATTTGCCATTTTAATTCTGATTCAATAGAAACAATTCCATCAAAAATAAGTCAAGACTTTGGAATAAGTTTTGATAAGACAAGAAATATTTTTGATTATCCATTTTCATAAATACTTTGAAGGAGAAACGGAGGGTAGATCTTCTATAACCTGCTAGGGTTAGATAGTTTTGTGTTGATGAAAAGCAGTTTTGCTACGAGATCAGAGAGCAAAAAATCAATTGAAAACAGATTTGTTCATTAATATTGAACGAGGGTGATTTAGAAAAACCATTACAGCAAAAGGTGGTTTTATCCAATGTTTATCATTTGTAATTGTATTTTCATGCATGCAACATTACATCTAAGAGACTATAATCCTCCCAGTTTCAAGAATGCATGAATATCAGACATTGAATGCTGTCCGTGGGGCTATTTAAAGTGCTTCATTTACATGCTTTGGGCAATGAAATGTATTCAGGAAAAATTTCTATTGAGCTAGTCCAATGAAGTTCAAAGTTCTGATTAAAATATTTGTCATATTTTCTATTATTTTGTGAGATGTAATTCTTTACAATAATCTTATACTTTGATTAAAATCTCAAATATGATACATGATATTGGATGTGATAAGTAGAAACTGCAGTTAAGATTATAGGAACAATTATGAATGTTTCTTTGATAAGTTATAAATGTATAATCCTTTTACAATTTCCTTCTACTGTTAACAACAGACCCTGGTTTCTTCTATTTTTCATTATAACAGGAATTATGGGATTCTCACTGGTTTTAACATTTCCTGACTGTTGCATGATTTATTAACAAAATGGGTATTGTTTATATATACATTACCTTTAATGTTATTTTCTAACATTAATTCTAAATACTACATTATTGCATTTGTTAATGTTAAGTTAATTTACATAAAATGTTGCATAAAATAGCTTTGTCAGTGCTCATAATTATATAGATATAATAAAGAGTCTTTGGAATTTTAAATGATGATAGCAATGTAAATGCATGTACATTTCCTTTGCTTTTGTTTCTCTCTTTACAATGACAAGACTTAGTATTCACAACAGTTCAAACAGATCAAGGGAAATGCTACAGTGATATCAAAGACATAAGAATCAAACTTTCGCTGACTAAACCACTCATTAAATTTAGGATGTGTTCATCAAGTGAGATACTGTAAAGGCTTTCAAGGGGTTTGAAAAGTGGCATGCATATACAAAATAAATAAATGAATAACATTTAATTGTATAAATTTGTGGCACATGCATAGGCTTCTCCTTCACAATCATATGACAACATTATTTATTTAGTAATTTCTTAAATTTTACCCTAAAAATCTACAAAATACCACATTTTGGCTAGCTTCTTTTCAGGCTTGTTTGTAAACTGCTTCAAGACATAGATTCAAATTGCATCAGATTATCCTATGAAAGGTCTTCATATCACATACAATAATTAATTATCACTACCGATATTCCTATGAACGATCTTCAAGACACAAGCAAATAATCTATAATTTTGCATTAGATAATTCATCACTACAGATATTTCTATGAAAGATCTATAAACACATACTATAATTCATCACTACAGATATTCCTATGAAAGGTCTATAAACACATACAATAATCTATCATCACTACAGGAAGCCGCTGCTGAAGTACTGCTACGAGTGCGGGAGGTCGGTGGGCGTGCGTCTCTCGGCGTGTACTCGATGCAAGGAGGTGTACTACTGCAGCAAGGCCTGTAAACTGAAGGCCTGGAACTCGCGACACAAGGAGGAGTGCATCAGGGTCGGAGGTAAACCTGGTGATAATATAGCAGTTGTGGTAATACAGATATTACACTATTTGATATGGATCACAATATCACAGAACAATATGATTCAGTAAGATAAGACATACACTCTGTGATATTCTAGGTCGGTCCCAGAGCCCCATGCAGTGCTCACCCAATCCCTCAATCACCACCCCCTCCCCCTACCAACACTTAACTACATTACCCCACTTGACCAAAACTGATTTCACTCGTGTAGACCAAAGAGACAACTGAGCATAGTAAAAGTAGTAGTCATCTACTAAACCTCTTAAATTCCCTTAGCTGATGATGTTGATATGAATCCTCGGAGATAGTCTCTAGGAGACAGCCTAAAACTCTGTCCCCAACCCCACTTCAGGGAAAACCACTGATGGCAGGATAAGAAATTTAGAAAAAAATTATCCCATATTTATGATGTTATAATATATCATTTTGGTCAAGAAGTCTTAGGCCATCTTACAGAAAGCCTTGAGGAAACAGCCCCACCAACATTAATCCCATTACCCCCACCTTACTGCTTCCTCTTATCCACAGTACCCATACTACCCAAGGTGAACAAAATTTATTTATCCAGATGGGCCCCTGCCACTCCTAACTCCTAATTATTTATCCCGATGTTGCAGGTCGGTCGAGGAGTCCAAGCCCGTCCCAGAGGAAGTCCCGGGGAGACAGCCCCACCCCCACCACCACCGTAGAGCGGGGTCGTAAGGCTACAGTGTCTGAACTCACCAAGAAGTCCGAACAGAGAGTGGTGGTATGTACATTTGAATATAGGTTTATACATGACTTCTTCAAACACTCATCAGGAAACTTACTCATTGATTATGGTCTATATGAATGACATTATCAAGTAATGTATTATCTTATTCTAATGATTCGGAGAAATGTTTTCAATACACATTTGGATGTAGGTTTATACTTACATACTACAGGATGAAACACCTGAAGATACGAACTCATATACCTTAATTATTTATATTTATGTTCTTGAAGTTGTTTATAAAGTAATGTATCTATTAATTTGAAAAAATACACTCCATTTGTAACTCACAATTTGTGAATTATTCATTTCATTACTCATAGAATGTTTGAAGCATAAGTTACAGTTTTATGAGTATTTGTGACACATGATGATTTAGCTCAGATGACACAGATATTATATTTAACAAAATCACATGTTTTGTCACTTGAATTATTGTGTTCACATTGTCACTTTAGTTGGGAAAGAAAAGAAAATAATTAGGAGATTATACTGGTAGGACTTTAACTAGACTTGCAAAATAATAAGATATGATTGATAAATATTCTCTAACACTGCATGATTTCATACATATTCTATTTCCCTTGTTGTGTTTTATAAGATTTTTCAATATCTGAAAATATATAATATTATATAACATCTACCTGTATATGCAATATTATCTATTATTTATTTCTAATATTAACTTTCAGAGTCTACATTTCTTTCTCATGGTGAATTGTTTCTTAAGAGCTAGTTTTGAGCTTTCTGACTTTCTACATATATATATATGTATCCAACTTTCTCTATGTATAAAATATGAACTGCTTTGATATTTGAGTGAATTCTGCAGTGTTCAACCTTTTCATTTGTGTAAACTCTTTTTAAAAATTAAAAATTAAACAATTTTCAATGTTGTCCAAAGAGAAAATGAAACAGGAACATTTATGATTTCATTTTTAGCTTAAAAGTTCAACTTTTGTTTTGCTTCCAAGATACACTGGGCCGTCATAATATTCATACCTTTTATTTCATCATAATCAGACCAAATATATACAAGATTCATTGTGATTCCAAAGTATTTTCTGCTTCCTTTCTATTCCTACTATTTTTCTTGACTTGAAGTTGTGTTTTGTATACTCATAAAAAACATGGCTAACCACTTTTAGCGTACATCTGATGATAAGTTTGATTGTAAGATGAAAGGGGTTTTAGTATTATAAATAATATCATAGAAGCAAAAGAATTTGATATTAAACAGGGTTCAATTGTTAAAATAAATAACATTTGAACTTCATAGAATTTTTTGAAAGGTTGTACTATAACAATTATAAAACTTGTTTTTGTTTAGTTCAGTTTTCTAAAATTATCTCATCACATGTCCAAACAAACTGTGTATGTAAATTTCTAATTATGTTTTGGTGATATAAAGTTGAATTGAAGTTAAGGTTACTATGAATAAGGTAAGTGTCTCAGGCAAATTTGTTGTTTTTATCACTTCTATGAGTGGCATTTATTGTTAGGTGTTTTCATTGATAACTATTTCTCCTATTGTATAAGCAACCAACCTCTCTATTTCAGGGAATCTAACCTGATTATAGTTGCTCCATGGTAGGGTCGATCTAAACTAACTCTCGCTGTGTCTTGCACCATTTCACTAACAATAGCTTCAATAACTATAAGTAGTTTTATCTGTGAGAGACGAAGCTTAGTTTTGTTTGTGAAACATTGCAAACATTCTTCAAGTGTTGTCTAATTATGTTTAAAAGATCCTTGAATATCAAAGAATATCTGATCTCTAGTATTTCTTATTTACTTGAAAATTATTCTTGTAAAATATTTGAGAGTCGGTCATTCAGAATGAAAATTGTAAAGTTTCAGTGGCGTGTCCTTGTTACAGTATAATGCAAACATGTCTCATTTAAGCTTAATGTGCAAAATATTTAAATAAGGAGAAGACAAACACATTTGAATCATTCTGTCAGTTTTGCAGGTAACTTCATGTGTTGATGGCCGACGTATCTTTTTTAGGACTTTAACTTTAAACTACTTACTTCCCAAATGATCTAAATTTGTATAAGTTTTTTTACCAGTTGTGTCATATTTACCAAACTGTAAGGTTGACATTATAAGAGAATTTATCTAACAACGTGTGAACAGTAGAATACATAATATGCTTGAAAACCTAAAGAAGTGCATAAATTAGTTTAAAAGATTTATTCACATTTCCCATATAATTATGACTAGCTAGTCCCCAGCACAAAACTTTTATCAGTTTCAATCAATTTGAATATTAAATGAGTGTGATATGTAGAATAAACAGAACAAATTCTAGATGTGATTTAATTTTCTTCAGTTGTTACTCACAAAAAAAGTTTTTCAATTGTTTTGAATTTAGCATTTAAGATACTTCATCAATAGTAGAAGTCAAAAAGAGGATATTTGTAAAAACATTTAACAAAGAAAAGTATTTGTTAAGAAAAGAAATTAAATTATCACTAAAAGGCTTTTGTCACAATGCAAGTTACCAAAAGCCAGTTCCAAATGATAATTGTTTTAACAGAAAATCCTGGTATTTGTCACGCATTATCAAAAGGAAACTAATTTGCACAGTCAGAACATGACCTTTTAGTTTTTGATCTGTTAAACAAAACCCACAGATAGATGATACTCGTAGGTCGTTCTGACATTACTTGTCACGAACAATAGCATGTTTATTTGACTGTCAGATAAGGTCACAGTGACCTATGAGGGGAGGCTATATTGTCCCATGTGTTAAGCTTTTATATTCAGGCCGTAGTATCCTGAAATTAAATGCCTATATCCTGTCCCATGTATATTGTGGTCGTATACTGGTTACATTATGCAAAGGCATTTGTTCTTTCACATTTTGTCCTGAAATGTAAATAAAAACATGTTTTGTTATCAACAGATGCCAATTTATCTAATGATGATATATTTCATTTTTCTTCATTTTGTTAAAATCCAGAGTACTGCAAATGTCTAAAATAAAAAGTTGATTAGACCCTTGTTTTCAATTATTCCTCTTTAGGTTAAAATTATAATATGTGTTTTCTTATAAATGTTTTGAACTTTAAAGTTAAGCGTGTAAAAATTCTGTATTTTATCAATGTCAGAATGGAAAAGTTATTTGTTCAAAAATTGGTGTTTGTCAGAAAAATCAGATGGGGGACAGTTCTGGAAAATACAAAGTAGGAATTTATCAGTGCTTGAATTCAACTTGAATTATTTTTAAAAAAAGTACTTAAGAACTACCGTAATTTCTCCAGTAATTTGACATCTCTAATAATTCGACCACATCATATTTTTGTGAGGGAACAAATTCAAATCATTTCTTACACTTCAACCAAGTGCCTAAAAATGCCTACTGTAGTTATCTATTTCAAACATCTTGATCATGATTACATTGCCATGATTATGTGCTCATCTATATAAACTATGCATATATATCTAATAAGATATTTATCTAATATTTCGACTATAGTGCAACCAATGAAGTGAAAAATAGTTCAACCATAGACCTTTTCTGAAAATCTTTAAAAAGATTGATGGTCGAATTAATAGAGAAATTACGGTACTCTGTTGCTAACCTGCATTCCTATCAAGAAAAGATTTCATTATGCGTTTTCCCACACGCTGGTAGTGGTAACTTAAAACTGTTCTCTTGGCAACAGGTGCCTGTACGAGGACTGAGTCAGAGCGCTAAAGGACCGCGACTCTACCCCGGGGGCAGTATGTACAACAAGAGGGCGGTCAAGTCGGGCACCAACCAACGGTCAGTCAGTCCGTCCAACAGAGACATGGCCAATGTCTTCATTGACAACTACAGTTATGTTTAACCCGTCCAACGGAGACATGGCCAATGTCTTCATTGACAACTACAGTTATGTTTAACCCGTCCAACAGAGATATGGCCAATGTCTTTACTGAAAACTACAATTATGTCTAACTGGTCAAGTATATATGTCCTTATAGATAACTACAGTTATGGTTAGCCTGTCCGATAAACATGACATATGTCTTTATTGACAACTTTAGTTTACTTATGAAATAAGCACAAAATAACTGGCCCAAAAAGGAAAATTTTGAATGACAAAATTAATAGAAAAACCTCAATAAGTAACCAGCCTTGGATAGTGAGCAGACTGTCAACAAGGCCTTGTTTCATACATTGGTTTGATTTATCTGCCTCCGATTCCTCTCTTATTATCATCATCAAGTCAAGTACCGCGTGTGTCAACCTTTACAATAGAGCTGTTACATCACAGGTAATTACCGGGGAAAGCTATTGAGCTTGACATTTCAATTTGAGGTCATGTACATCGCTCTGGAGCATAAATTGATAGAACATTGACATCACAGTTTTGATTTTGCGAAAAATTGAGATTTGAGATGCAGAATAAATTGTTTATCTCTTTATAGAAAGAGAAAAAAATATCTGAGTAACAGCAAATTTGACATTGTAACAACTGATTACAGAGGAATGATAGAAGTACTGCTGATTCAGTGTCATGTATTTCCTTTCAACCCTATCGTTATCTCCTGTTTCTCACACGTAGTGTGATAGAATACATGTATATATATTATATACAGAACAAGGATGTGGAATTGTTAATTCATACAGGAAAACTGTTTCCTTGTGTGAGATAATGGACCTAATGTAAACTTATCTGTGATGTTCGTTTTATAGTTATGAAATCCGCCCTATTTACTGAAATAATAGGATACTTTTGCACCACAAAATCAAGTCAGATTTATTTATGATAACATCATTTGAAAAACTGAGAAAGTTTGTCATAGAAGTTACTATTTTGAGATTTGCATGGACATTTTCTTGAACAGTTCTTAATACAATGCATATTAGTTTATGGACAGACATATTAGACATAAGTAAGAAATTGTTCTTTTGTGCTTTTCTTGTCTTTGTTTTGTTTCAAAGATTCCATTTTCATATTTCACTCATCGTCTAGTCCAGTATCCATTGATACCTTGCCATTAATATATATTCTCTAGAGACATGTTTCTAAATTCTTTCAAATATCTTACTTTATGGATTGAGATTAGGATCAAATCAAAATATGTAGCATTAATATCAAAATTAAATGTTTCATATAAATGGGTTACAAATGATATTAAACATTAAATGAGGAAATATTTAATCAATTTAACAATGTATGCTTGTTTTTTTTACCATTTTGTATTACTGTATTTATTTGATTAGGCGAGTCCTAATTATTTTATAGTTATATCTAATCATGAATTAATTTATTGAATGTGTTTATGATCAACCATGTGCTTTATGAACATGTATGTGCTTTCTGAACCTTTTAATTTAAGAACCTTTATGATGTTATCGTGTAATATACATACATTTTGTAGAAAATGGATACAACCCTTCCTTCCATTGTGAAAATATCATTTTGTGAAAGGATGTACTGGGTAACTCAAACCCTTATCAAAATTTAAATGTAAAAATAAGGGGGCACATTTTTAGTCATGTTTGGTGGTTTATTTCGTCTTATGGAATATCCTTACTTTCTATTTTAACATGTATTATTTCTAACATACATTCAAACTGACAAATTTCCCAAGGAAATTAGAGGGTTTTAATATTATTGTTCTTCTTTTGATGTTGTTGATGTTATCTGGTTACTTAGACGAGTTTCTAATCATGACAAGTTGTTTTTGTGATTTATGGTAGTTGAAATCATGGTAAGTTGGTTTTGTGATTTATGCTAGTTGAAATCATGACAAGTTGGTTTTGTGATTTATGGTAGTTGAAATCATGACAAGTTGGTTTTGTGATTTATGGTAGTTGATTGCTTCAGTATTACCAACTCCAATAGTTAATATATCCTCATCCTACAATGTGCCTTCTTTCAAACCAACCAGCCTTCCCAAACCTAACTTGGTATTGCCTCTCCCTGTATGTCGGTCACAGTGACCCTGAAAGAACTCTACAATGCAGCGTTGTTCCTAGGTGCTCACTTAAAGAGACACAGAGTATCTTGATAGGATCACATATGTCAAATTTTGAAATCGATGTTATTACATCGGGAACCACTAACTGTTACTGAAAATAACAAGTTAAAGGTTAATCAGTACAAAATACGGACATTCAAAGTTGGGATTTTGATTGAAAACCAGACAATGTGGCTCGAGTGGCGCGCGCAAATTCGCCAAACGTAATTTTGAAACCTTGTCATAAGCTGACAGGAAGATATATTCAATTTGATAGTGTTTATTAGGTATTGTAGCTAATAGGTAGATTAATTGGATGCATAATTTCGAATATTAAACGTATTTGAGATGTTTTCTTGATTTTCCATAAAATCAAGCATTTTAGAGAATTTATGCATAAATTGATATATTTGCAAGATATAGATGCATAGATATTTTGTAGCTTACCAAAACCCAAATAAAATTTTAAGATACTCTGTGTCACTTTAAAGGGTTTCATTTTGGCATTTGCCTAGCAGATGGGACCCCTTGCAATGGCTAAAGTATCCAACATCTCTATTATAAGTGACACCAAACCAAAAGGGTGGGCAAATTTCCCTAGGAATCCCTCTAAGAACAACACTGCAATGTATGGTAAACCTTTTGGTAATTCTTCACCTGTAACCTGAGCCCAGTGTTGAATGTGTCTCTGGATTACGTAACAAGGATGAATTGTACGTGCCATCTGTCTAATCATATTCCCATACCAATACCGGTAGCTTCCTTATGCAATCTCCTCATGTTTACCATGTCTATCTGCTGTGCAAATTTCTTCTTTTACAAATCAAGCTTTTTTCCAGAAATTTCCCTTCTTCCAGGATATATAGAGTTCTTTGATGAATCATGCCTTTTTGCAAATTTTATTTGGTAGATTAAGTCAATATCACGTTTTTGTCATACATGTATTTCATATCTAACTCAGTGGAGAATGAAGAAATCATAGAACTTTTTGGTGTACTATACAACCACTCAAATATTGCATTTGCTTCAAATTATTATTTATAGCATATAACTCAAAAATCCTTTTAAGTCTCTACATTGACAATTTGACATAACTTTTTTTTAAATTTTGGTATTCTAAATAGTTTTTTTCACCAAAAAATATGAACATCAGATATTGAACTAGCTTATTTGGGTTAGAACATCTATATTAAAAGGACAAAATTAACATATTTCAGCGATATTTTATACACATGCAGTATTGTTATGTGATTTTTTATTTTTTTATCTAAATATATAAGTATTATGTTACATATTGTTTAACCTAAACAATAAATCTACGATCTTTCAATATTCAGTTTACCCGTTGTTAATTAGTTAATTAGATATTCTAGCGGCCCTGTACTTATCTGCCTGCTTCTACTGCTGATGTATACATATTTGATACGTCTTTTCTTATTCCTTGTATGTTTATATCCTGCTTTTGCAGACCCCTTGAATAAAGAAAACCTGACTCACAACCTGTTTTTGCTTTATTTGAAGAGAGAATGAGTTGGTGTCTTGGAAGGTATAAGCATTAAAAAGTGGCACATCATTTCAAGATGAAAATTTTCAAAATCTTGGATTTTTATGTTACAAAGAACAAAATTTATCCTAATATTCTTTTCAAGAGATTTTACACAATAAATTATTCACTTTTTTCCCCCAAAGAAATATAACAAGAACACTAATAATAAGTAATGCAGAATCTTCCTGAGATTTAATGACATGACATTGCCCAAAAGGGTTTCATGAACATTACAAAATGTTGATATGCAATATACAAAAGGACATTGAAAAGGTTTCAAATGATAAGGTATGATTATGATAGACAAATAGAGAAAAAATTATATCCATCCTGCTACATCAGCGCTAATGCTACAACCTATCCCCTGATATCTGTCGTATCGCTATATATAGCAAGCCAATCAAATGATGCCCTTTCAGCGATAGCGGCAAACTAGTTTCTTGGCTTCATTCCGCGTGCTCGGTTCGTGATTCAAATTAACCAATAGGAGTGCTACTAGATAATAAATTTGATTCTCATTGCAGTCTACCGCTAAGCTCCAAATCACGCGCTCTTAGATTTATAATAATAATAATAATAATGGATAGCTTTTATAATGTGCGACATCACTAGACAACAGTGTATGGAGTTCGAAATAGTTTGACTGAAAACAGACAGGCTATAAATAGCGCTGAGAAACCACCAGTCAGTGATACGACAGAAGACCATAGGAGGATATCAGGGGATAGGTTGTAGCATTAGCGGAGACATATACACTGATGTAGCAGGATGGACTATATCTTGATATTATTGACAGGACAGACCAGAAGAGCCTGAGTATTGTGAACATAGCAACATCTTATGGTTTCCTGTATGGGCTGATATCGACTATGGTCAGTGTTTGAAAAGAGCATTCAAAGCATAAACAAAACTGTGGGTCAAACTCTGAAACTGTCAGCACTATTAATCAGTACTGATTGCAAGTAGTTCGACTTACTGATACAAACTGGAACATACTTTGATTCAAATAAACTTTAAACAGTCGATTTCAAAACGTTGAGAAGAAATAAGGATATAAATTTTGAACTACTTCCTTTCTACAAACTAAACTACCGGTATATGTCACATACTGAATACACACTTGCTTGAAATTAGGAAATTAACTATTGCTATCTTTAACTACCCGTACATACTCATCACAATCTTTAAAACAAAATGTGAAATATGGTTCATGTAAATGATAAAACTGTTTGGGTCTCTGTCAAACAATGAGAAGGTATGAAGTACTTTATGAAATATTGCACTTATGGTATGAATTGATTAATGACTTATCAAAATGAGTTGTTACAGGCATAACACTTCACATTTCTATTGAGAGGAATTGCATCAATTTGTATCAAACTTGACAATGGTTATGTGCATAGAAGTTTAAACCAGCAATATAGACACAAACATTCAAATCTTAAGACAGCATCAATTGTGCATCATTATGGCTTTAGATCTTCAGAGCTCTCTAAGAACCAGGACAGTTTCAAGCCAATGATCATGTATGGTACTTCAAACTATTGTAGCACTAAGAGAGCTTGGAACATCAAATCTCTGATATGAAGCTGGGGAACATCTCTTGACATAGTTCACTAGAGTCAGTCCTGAAACAATAGAGCTGAGGGTGCACAGTCATAAAAACCACACTGCCTCAAGCAGGAAGCTTTACGTTTTCTTCATTCCATATTTCCGTTCAAAAGCAGGGACGTCAAACTTGCGAGTGCAACCTTTGTAGTTCATGTATCTGATCTTCCCAAACACTTCCCTTTCTTTCCAGCCCTGATCATGGATTCCGCAGATTGACCACATACAACCTGCAACAAACAAGGAAAATGCATTATCTGGGCCTGTAAGCTGTTGATGCTCTAGGTCCAGAGCAGGGTCCCTTTGCACAAAGTCACTAAAGTAGCCTTAGTGCAACATTAAAGGATGGCACTTACGTTATCCTTAGTGTATTTGTGCAACTGCCCCCTGGACTCCAGAAATGATGATACTTACAGGAACTTACATTTCAAAAGATAACTTTATTGAAATTTTAAATAATTTTAACTGGTTACAATAAGCTTTAACATACTACCGGTACTAACCAACATAGCCATTAGGGTCCCTGCCATCAAGGTTGTATCTGTCGTTGAGGTAGATGGATTGTTTGAGCGCGGTTTCCGGTGAATCCGTCCACTCTAGGATCTTCTTAGCCCAGTACATGCGCAGGAAGCCGTGCATCTTGCCTTCATTCACCATCTGACGCTGAATGTTAGTAAAATACAGGAATTGTTTTTAAGGATTGTTTTACATGTTTTGTGCCTCTATTGATGTATAACAGGAAGAAATTGTAGAAAATTGCAGGGGTTTTGTTAGAAAAAGAAAGTATTTACTTCTTACAGACGAAAGTTTGAAGAGCCAAGATATGTTATATTGGCCTTTGCAACAGAACGTAACTCAACCTGTCAAAACAGGACTGTTGATAGTGACATCACATGGAATGAATGCATGGGGCACATTTTTTCTGTATTAATCGAGATTAATTATAGAGCTCTCGGCCATTCAGAATCGCCGAAAAAAGTGTAACAAAACCATTCTGTAATTATTTGTTGCATATAAAACTTTCTGATTTTTATCAAGAAGTGTTTTGATTTGAACGTAATGAGAATCATGAACAAGTTTGTTAATGGCCAAACACTTAGTTAGCTTTACATATTCATTATGAACAGGATATATTAAACCAACCAGAAAATTCCTTGATCATAAAACCAATGTGGAAAGAGATCTGATAAAGGCGTGACGAACCTGTGCTGCGTTCCAGAGCTTATCGTGAGTGCGTGCCTCCTCCAGTTGCTGTAAGGAGTATAGGTGGGAGCGCTTGTCTCCAGCGTGCAGCTTCAAACTCGTTTTAGCCCAGTCGTACGCACCTGCAATGATTTGTAAGTCACATTACTCACAGGGTATGAGTTTAAATCCTAAATTAAATTCTTAAGATAACAGGTTTGAACTGTTATTCACTCATGAGATCAGTATGTCACATTCTGTTACATCAGGTTACCGTAATTTCTCCATTAATTCGACATCTCTAATAATTCGACCACATAATATTATTATGAGGGAACAAATTCAAATCACTTCTTACACTTCAACCAAGTGCCTAAAACTGATAATTTTATGATTCACTCATTTCTTGAAATAATTGTAAATTTGGAAAAATAAAAAAATATCGATTACAAAGCTTTATTTTTTCTACTGTAGTAATCTATTGTAAAAATATCATTGTTTTCTCGCAATGCTAACCTTGGCGGATGAAAGCCGCTCGAGTGGTGCCTTTAATGTATTTTCCTCATTCACCAGTCAATGAAACAACTCAAGATCCGCAATATTAATCATCTACATGCTACTACCAGTAATAGCTATAAATAGTTTGATAGAGAAAATAGGCAAATCCCTACAAGTCAAATTGTAGAAAATGTGAAAATTCACAAAACTTATGTAGTTGGTTGAATATATCATTCTTATGATATAGAGAATACTAAACGACGTTCAGTTTAATACCATATTTATGAAACGAGTGGATGGTATTCGTATTTAACGAGCGAAAGCGAAAGTTCATTAATATGGTATTAAACTGAACGGAGTTTAGTATTTTATTTATTACACTCTGTAAGTTAATGATATAAAATGAAAATTATGTTAACTCTCCATTCTCGTAGTTGTGCGTAGGAATACAAATCTTACAATATGGACGGATAGCGTCATATTAGACTTTGAACAATGAACAAATAGGTCATGAGTAAGTCCGTTAATAACAGCTTTAATTTTGAACAATACAAATGGAAAACTCTCATTCAATTGTCTTTGTGTTATAGTTCATTCAAACGCAAATTGTCGAGTTAACAAATACAACTGTCGCTAGATTGTGTGAATGAATGTCAAGTGATTGTGACGTCATCGGAATGTGCGTTTTCAAGCGCGATTCAGTAAGTTTGATCGCTAGTGTCAGTGGGAGGAACACTGTCCTTGTTTGCGATCCATGGTGCGGATAGATTGGGGAATAGCCTCTTCAAATCAAAATTTCATCTAAATTCTAAAAACAAAAAGGACCGCTGCTTTGAATGGCGAGTTCGTCGTTGAGTTGCAAAACGCTGCTAGGAGCTTAGGGCTTTAAGGGAGATAACTCTAAAACATTTTAGCGTTTCGACGAATTTGAACTTGTTGCCGATAAAGATAACATTACTAATGCTTACGGTTTCACCCAAAAAAAATGGACTGCTTTATCGAAATTCTGATGTAATGTCGCTGACATTTCAAGAATCGACCGTAATCGGAATGGATGGCCTTGCCAGATCTACTATTGAATACCGACTTGACCCTGATTCCGAGGTCGTGTTTACATTTGAAGATGAATGTTGTGGAGGTATTTCTGATTCTTTGCATTGTTTCTCGGACATTTTAATCATTAACAAATAAACACGTTGTTAAAAATAATTTTACTTTTATCTCGTATATTTTTCGTTCGGACTGAGAACAATATTCTTAAGTCGCAATTTTGATTGACATCATCAACCGATATCTTGGCAGGAAAGTAGTTCCGGATGCGATCGCTTTCACGTGCAATGTTTCACAACAGTGTTGAATAACATGTCATTGTTTCACAACTGCAGTATCTTCAACGAGAGTGTAATAATTCAAAAGTTCCCACCTTCGATTGAGTCATAATGTTTGTTATAGTAACAGAAGTTGTCTGCGAGTTCCCGTCTGACGACAGCTTCCTCAATAAAGGCGTCTACGCTCTGCGAGCCTTTGTTGCGGTACTGTTTCACCGTCAGAATACAGCGCTGGACAGAGATCTGACCTGGTAACAATAAATAGTTTTGTCACCAAAGTAAATGTCATTATTACTTGCCAGTGAAAGATACCGCAGTGTAATATTTTTACAGCAATATTAAACTAGACTAGTGTAATATCACAATGCAAGTATGACGTCACAGTAGTGAGTTGTTGACGTCACAATGTAAGCGTGCAGTCACAATAGTTGCCGGGTGGCCAAAATGTTAGTTTCCCTACATTTTCGGCAAGTTTGCTTGATTTTTAGGGCATGTAATAAACAGAATATTAAACTTCCTTCCATTTAACTTCTTTGAGAGGCATTTGATACTTTTTCAATCAAACTTGTGAATGATTTGGTATCAAACTTGCTTTCGCTCGTTATCATTAACTCGTTTAAGAAAAATAGTATAAATGAAAGGTCGCTTAGTATCCTCTATATACCTGACAATTGATTACCAGTGACTTAAACATTTGTACACGGTACTCACAAAGCTTAAGAGATCCTGTCCTGATGGGTGAGTAAATAAAAATGATTTTTTTCTAAACGCAATAACAGAAATTTAGCACAGAAAAACAAACTGCTACAACCATAGAACACTAAATCAGATGGACGTCCATTTTCATCTCACAAATTTTTTAAAACAAGTTTCTAATGATGAACTGAAATTACAAAACCAACATCAAACAAAAAATTAGTGAAACTTGACAGCAGAAATTTATCAATTAAAGTAATAATTTGTAATCTTTTATATAATAACCTCTTTCTTTGACAAACTTACCGAAATGTATCCATGGCGACAGGTTGCTGAGAGCATTCTTGTTTGGGTTGTTCCTATCTGAGTTAAAGTATTTGAGTCTCTCCTTACAGAAGGATTCCAGGACACCCAGACCCCCCTTCGTACCAGGAGTGGCCCAGTCCACCTCGCCCACTGACCTATCAACCTTCAGGCTGTCATACACTGCAGACCAGTCCACTGGCTGTAAGGGGTAGACACAAACATAAACACTTTCCATACAGTACATACAGTTATTAATTGTAAATAGATTATAAGTAACTTCTTTAAGCTGTCTCAAACCTATTAAGACAAATTATTTCAATGGAAACAAAAACTGAAATTCTTACATCTGCTTTGACTTTGGCTTCATGTGGGTGTTTACTGACAGGCGGGAAGGTGGTGAGGAACTCTGGGAGTTTATCGTGAATCTTCTTGCGTATTGTTCTTGCTCCGTACTCTAGTTTTGGTGATGCTATCCAACAAGGCACGAGGTTGTGGGCGTCGACCTTTATGGAATATACAACATAGACGTAAGAGAAAAATATCTTCATCTTTGACAGTGTTCTTCATTTTCTTGCACTTCTGGGGAAAAAAATATGACGCAAAGCAAGAACAGTTCTTACGATGGAAAGGATACTAAAGTTATCAAACTACCGTTTGATTAAACTTACATATCTAAATATAAAAAAATGATTGATAATGACTGAAAAATTGAAATAAACATAGTAAGTTTTTCTCTCCCTTACTTTTCAATAGAAATACATTTGATAAGTAGTAATTGTAATTGTAAATGCATTAATTATAGATTATTCACCTGACAGAGAGGAACAGTTAGAGGTAAATTCTTCTTGACATCATCGACCCACCCCATGGGGACCCTCAGCGGGGAGAAGTCGGTCACCACGCCCCCTATGTTGTGAGTTTTCACAAAGTCGGGGAGAACGTCTTTAGCATAGCCAGTGAGCAGGTGGAAGGAGATGTTCAGTTTCTTGCATTCCTGGAGGAAGGAGATGTTATTGTTATATCATGCATTTCACAATTCTAACAGAAGGTTTCATACAAAGGAAATAATATTCAAGTTATCAAAACTAACATTTCATCAAACATAAATGCGTGAAATCATGTAAATATGTCATTTTTAAGTTTGCTGTTGATAAATACATATTTTCAAAATGCAATAATCCGGGACACCCTTATTGAAAGTGATGCTTTTAAAGTAGTCAGCACTAAGTGATGTTTTGTAGATTAGAAGAGTTAAATTTAAGTAAAACTAACCGCCCTAGACCAGAAGTAACCAGGCTGGCATAAGGGCCTTATTTCATATATACCCTGGCAAATGTACAGAATTTCTTTTTCAGGTACTTTATGACAGTGCAATAGGAAATTGCAATTAAAGAATCAATTGAAACCTTAAGTCTTACTTGTTCAACCTCTTGAAGTCCCTTCAACATAAAACCAAAATGGCGGATGGTTGCTTCGAGAAACTTGGGTACGAGACAGAAACACACGTGGAGAGGAAGTTCGAGCTTCAGAGCCAGTCGCTGAGCGTACAAAAAAGCCCAATTGTCTGGAAAATAATGAATGAAAGTTAATTTCAAATCTGTTAAAAAATCCTTGATTGATGCCTTATCTATAGATCAAATGCGAAAATGTCATATACATTTTATGCCTATAAATATGTCTTATAGTAGACTAAAATGTAATGATGCATGACTTGAAGTCAATGTTTTGAGTGAGGTCTCATTCAATATCTCCGTTTTCCATTCCTTCAAAGTTTTTTTATCTGCCTCAGGTTCTATTACATGAATAAACAAGATGTGTTTGTGAAACACGAATGCCCCCGGATGCATCCTGCTCGCTGTGTCAAGGTCAAGGTCACAAAGTCAAATGTCATGGTGTCATCTGAAAGGTCTCATGTCAAGGGATCCATATGTCAAGTATCAAAGAGCTAGCTCTCACCAATCAAAAGTTATGACCAAGGTTAAAGTTTTTGTGGACAAACGGACAGACGGACGGACGGACGGAAAAGGTCAAATATCATGGTGTCATCTGAAAGGTCTCATCACAAGGTATACACATGTCAAGTATCAAAGACCTAGCACTGACAGTATAGAAACTATAGCCAAGGTTAAAGTTTTCTGAAAAGGCTCGCTGTGTCAAGGTCAAGGTCACAAGGTCAAATGTCATGGTGTCATCTGAAAGGTCTCATCACAAGGGATCCATATGTCAAGTATCAAAGAGCTAGCTCTGACCAATCAAAAGTTATGACAAAGGTTAAAGTTTAAAATGCTCGCTGTGTCAAGGTCAAGGTCACAAGGTCAAATGTCATGGTGTCATCTGAAAGGTCTCATCACAAGGGATCCATATGTCAAGTATCAAAGAGCTAGCTCTGACCAATCAAAAGTTATGACCAAGGTTAAATTTTTTTTGGACAAACGGACAGACGGACGGACGGATGGAAAAGGTCAAATATCATGGTGTCATCTGAAAGGTCTCATCACAAGGGATACACATGTCAAGTATCAAAGACCTAGCACTGACAGTATAGAAACTATAGCCAAGGTTAAAGTTTTCGGAAAAGGCTCGCTGTGTCAAGGTCAAGGTCACAAGGTCAAATGTCATGGTGTCATCTGAAAGGTCTCATCACATGGGATCCATATGTCAAGTATCAAAGACCTAGATCTGACCAATCAAAAGTTATGACCAAGGTTAAAGTTTTTGTGGACAAACGGACAGACAGACAGACAGACAGACAGACGGACGGACGGACAGGTGAGAAAACAATATACCCCCGGAATCTTCGATTCGGGGGCATAAAAAGTTAAGATTTGTATTGGAAGTTCTTAAAATTTGTGTACTTTTATTGAAGTTGATCTTTAAATTGTTTTCAAAGACATATGGAAATAATAATAAAAACAGATAGTAATGCAGAGGAATATATGGATGACAACTTCTTTTATTTTTTTGTTGTATGCGTTCTTCGACACAGATGTTTGTGTCGTTCTCAAGCAGAGGAAGAGGTTGGAGCATATATATAAGTAAATAGTACACTACACAGTAAAAACAACTTAATGAAATAGTAAATTTACAATTTCAATAAGTTGTTGTTACTGTGTAATGTTTTATTTACTTATATACATGCTCCTACTTAGGATGGGTATCATTTCTAACGGACTGTATTGCAATATATTGCCATACAGAAAAGGAAATTGCAATATATTGATACTTCATTAATTCAAGAATGTGCATGCTATCTTGTCTAAACATAAGCGTTAAGAACGATCATCATTGCTCAGTTATGAGCCGTTTTGGAAATTTTTGTTTGTTCAATTACTGTTTATGATCTGTATACATATTTGAGCTATTTTCGTAACACAACTTCACAGTTTGTAAAGAGCCTTCCATCAATCATGTTTATTTGGTTGTGGTTTTTTTTTCAATTTTAGATAGAAAAAGCTTGTTTTAACACAATCAATATATTGGATATCTTCAGAAGCGTGTACCGATTCGTATCCTGTTGTTCCTGTAGTGCAATATACCGATATATCGATAATACCACGCATCCTTAGCTCCTACCTCATTACTCTTCCTCTGCTTGAAAACGACACAAGAAACGTCGCATACTATGAACAAACAAGTTGTCAGCCATATATTCCTCTTCATTATTGTCATTCCAACTTCTAAGATGCCTCTTAAAGAAGTTAAAAACAGATACCGGTAGGCTTTTATTTCATTCATCATAGATAGAACTGTTTCTTACTACCTCAAATTGAAATAATATTCAAATATGAACAACATGGAAACCATAATACAAACAGATATGTTTTCATTTCATTCATAATAGATAGAACTGTTTCCTCAGTGACAACCAGAATCAAAATATTTTTAATATCATATATGATTGACATGTTTACCTTGCACTCTCTGATCTCGAGACATCCAATAAACAACACCATTTGAATCTTCTGAAAATTCTTCTACATCTGACAGAACTCGAACACGCTTCTTGTTGAATTTGAACTTAGCAACAGATTCACAAACTGCTATTCTGCTTTCTTCTATAGTGGCAAAAAAATCTTTGTCATCAGAACTCGTTTTTGATTTCTTTGCTGGAGTTGGGGAGGGTGTGTCAGCTTTTCTTTTTGAGGAAGCTTTCTCTTCCTTATCATTTGCCATTTTATACTTTGTTAAGTGAATCAGTGAAATATCTAAAGAATCAATTGTCTTTTTAAGTAGAGTTCTTTTAGCAAAAGTGGATTGTATAGAAAACAATGCCTTGCATATCAACTTTCAAGTCTGAAATATAAAGGATGCAAAGTTATTCAAGTAAGATATTAAAAAAAACAAGATATAAAAGGTCCATTAACATTCATATATATAAGGAGAACATTAATCCTTAAATTCATTGATAACGCCCTGTTCGCATGCACCCTTACACATATTATGTAAAGTTATACATGTATGCAAACTTTACACACCTATGTAAATCGTGTCATCCCATCCCTGAGTAATTTTGCACAAGGAGTAAATTTACATCTTATTAATATTTTATTAATATTTAACTTATTATATAAATGTCGATATGTATTTCATGCCATGAGCTCTATTTGATTCAAGAAGAATTCCCTTCTGGGTAATAAAGTGTTATCTTATCTTATCTTATCTTATCTTATCTTACATCTGGCGAGGAGGTGGTGCAAATGTAATTTTACACATGCGCAAATCTACACTAAGTGTTAAAAGTGTCGTGTGAACGCATAGCAAATTTACTCACATGTGTAAATACGCTAAATTCTTCTATCAGTTTTATTCAAATTAACCCCAAAAATGCAGAAAGCCCACAATGCTTAATTATTCAGTTCATTTTCAGACTTATAAGACCCAATTAAATAACCAAACGATAATGTATCGAACAGTAGTAGATTTTATATATGTTACATTCAGTTACATTCAAATTACACATGTGTGAGATTCTACGTTATTTTATAAATCCAAAATATCTTATCTTAGATGAGATTTTATAAGATTTATTTATGAGATGATTATTTTTATTGTCAGAGGATAAATAGCTTTCATTTTGTATACACTGCTCAAACATTCATTTGAAATGGAAGCCTAACTCCCAAAAAATCTTACAAACACTTTAACATTATTAAAATGATCCATAAAACTTTATTTCTTAAAATAATTGAAATAATTTTCTTCGAGATGAATCAATGGCGTCAAAATCTAAACTCAGAACATGAATTTGGAACCTTCGTATTTAGATAAACTAGTGTCCAAAACATCACCAAATAAATCTGTTACCGAGGACAGTTGTTTTTGAAACACAAATTCATTCTTTAGCAACACATATTTTTTGTTACGGTTCAAACACGCCAAAATCATTATTTAAATATGTTTTGGACAGATTTTTCGGTACTAAAAAGTCTCGTAAATTGCTTTTGAAATTTCGAAAGAGTTTTAAACAATGTTGTCGATATAATGCATTTCATTTGATATTAATTCTTTGATTGTGTCAATGTTATAGGAGGTTTTTGAACTAGCAAAATTTCAAATCAATCGATTTTGTGAAAGCATTTTTCGCAAACATGAAATGATAATATTTTTTAATTATAAATCAAGGTTAGTTTTTTTCGGAGAACGCACAGCAAATTTGCTATCCATGTGTAAATTTACATATATGTAAAATTGCACACATGTGTAAAAGTTGGGCAAGCAAACAAAACATAAGATGAGAGATCACAAATATTTGCATTGCTGCCATCCTTGGTCAAACAGGCCCTATTTCTTTGATGATGATCAATGAAAACACTCTACATATAAATAAATGTTCAGATAGTTGTCACTGATCAAATTCTAATGGATGAATAAGGACATCTTTTTATCACTTATACTAACCTTATCGAGATAGACTTCATTTGCAACAGATAACAATGTGGGCTAGAGCACCTGGGAACTGTTCATAATATTTTGATTGCAGTAATACTCATGCACGCTATCCAAAATCAACGGTAAACCTGTCCTAAATAGTCACAGCTCTCATTTACAACGTTTAGAAAACACAACAGAAGTTTTGATTTGCTATGTTCAACAATCAAAATGTCACACACTTGCGTAACACGTTTCTGTCCAAATCGTAAACAAACCGCAAAGTTATGCAACAGAATCCTGCGCGCTTTTCTTTGATCTGAATTCTGATTGGTCAGTTGTGTTCTCGTGGTAATTAAACGTGATTTCCGGTTATAGCGAGACTAGACGAGTGTTGTTGTTCGATTTGTTTCGAAGGATTTTCTAGAAAATCATGACGATCTATAAAACCCAGGCACAGGACAAGAAAGATAAGTCACCAGAGGACCCCGATGTCGTCAGAGAACCATTGGTAAACATGTCTCCTCAATACTTTTAGATTAAGATATTCTAGGCAACATTACAAATGGCGTATAATTTGACCTAAATGAAAATATGTTTGATCATCGAGTCTTTGACAGTAGTTTCTATCATGGGTCTCTATATGAATTTAGACTGCCTCTGACAGTTAAAAAAATATTCTTGTAATGAATTTAATGAATTCTATTGCCAATAAATTGTTGACATTCAAGTAACTTTGGCTATGAATAATTTTTTTTACAACTCCACTGCCAGTGCCACAATCAAACAGTTGGTTGTTTATAAACACAGACAGGATCTTGTTGATTGGTCTGAAGTGTTGTATCCATCAGACGCATATTATTGTAATGAGTCGTATAGACAATATTACCAGAAGTACTAATGCGTGTGTATGTTTACAGTATCACTCCATCGTCTGTAGTAAAAAAGAACGGATCAACTCAACTGTCGTGTCTTAATTTGAAGAAGCGAACCCAAGATATATAATGTGAATGTCTAGTTTTGAAACAACATGCCTACTTCTGGTATCTGTAAATTATTTTCAAGTTGTTTTGGTTGCTTTTGTAAAATACTGTTAGGTAAAAATATGTCTGATGATGATCATGTAAAGGTTACTGTTGACATTTCATTTCCTGGTGAAAACTGATATCTTCTAGAGTGGCAGCAATTGCAATTACCGGTAAGGTTAACTATTATTTGTCAAACCTAATTGACCACCGTTAATGAAAGCGTTCAGAAGGGTAAGGGGATCATGTGACACAAAATTGGTACGGGCTTACAGCTGTAAGGGAATTCTAAGCAAACAATTTAGTCCCTATCCAGCATTCACACCCCAAAGCACCATGGCTTGATATCTGTTTTGTGGTTCAAACTCTAATAGAGATAATATCTTTACACTCTTTTTCTTGAAGCACAGTCGATTTTAATCAGACTGTATCCATGTGTAAAGTCAGTGTCAACCAGACTCTCACAAAGTGACTCTTCATTGTTTCATTATTACTCCAAAAGGCATGTATTGTTTTATCGTCAAGTGACTTTTCTAAATGAGTGGTCAGCATTTCCTGAAAATCGCTATTTACTTAGTTTTTTTCTGTGATATTGTTACAATAAAAGTTTATCATGTGACAATCTGTTTTTGGATATGACGTCACAAAAGGCTCGTGTCAAAAGTCACATATTCACTGGTTTGTCATCAGATAAATATAAGCTGCCCCTCAAAAGTCGCATTCAAAACCGCTATAATTACCAATCTAAACATTTGAGTCACTACATAAAATGTTAATCAGACATTCATGTATTCCAAAATTAAATACAGTAGTCAAATAAATCTGTGATCATGAAAAATATAATAAAGCAGTAGCCATTCACACAACGTGTTATGTTAAATGAAATATGTTTCTAGTATTATATATTTGTTGCCTAGTATCACCCAAACACTTTCAAGGTTAGTTCAGATAATCTATATTTAGCTTTACATGCGATGACTGTGCATGCGAAGGAAAACATCTGGCATGTTGGACTAATTCCAGGTATGACATATATAATCATCATCATTAAATTAAACATTTGTACTACTAATAAATTATGGTTAGGGCTACTCTATTTCTTAATTGTCAATTGAATATTAGAGCTATTTCCATTTCTGTATTGTTTACAGGTATCTGAAATCACATAGTATGTACACTTAATTCTAGGAGTTGTTACCCTGTGGCCCCTACATAGGGGGAACCACATTGGCCACACTCTATAGCATAATTGAATGTGAAACCTGATGAGCTACAGAGGCGATGGCTCTTTTTTTTATCATCAGTATCTCATCTGTGCACCTTATACTGTTAATGGGGAACCGAGATGATTTACCATGATCATCATGAGATCTATCATCTTTCCATCAAACTCTCCATTAATTTGTTTGGAATCCCTCAATCTATTCAGGATGCTTTATTATTTCTTCAACTTTCAGACTGGAGGCGACAGTCACAGCACAGATGCTCATGCCGCCAAGTGCGTGCGTGTGACATACGGTCCTCGCAACAACCGCGCATACATCAACCTGTGTCTGATAGTAGCGGCGCTCATCGTGTTAGGAGCCGGAATCATCGGAGCAATTTGTCTCTACAGACATCTTTCTCATAGGGTAGGTTTTCCAGCAAGATCTTTACATCTTTCTCACAGGGTAGGTTATACAGCAAGAGCTTAACATGCACCAGGGATCATCTAAGGGAAACCTGTCAGTGGGAAGAGATAAGAAGAAGTTGTTGTATTATATGTGTAGACGGAAGTGTCTCTGCTCAATTTACTCTATTTCCCCTAATAAGCACCCAGGCACTTATTTTTCAGCACCCCTCATGGCACTTATTTGAGACCTGGTGCTTATTTCTTTCAAATAAAATTGAAGTTTGTCTTAAGCCATCTTTTACAATGAATACCTGAAAAATGTTTACTGAGAGAGCATTAATCTAATGGTAAGGACCCAGCGCTTAATAGAGACCAGGCGCTTATAAGAGGCCAGGCACTCATTTTCTCAACTACCAATGATCCCCCCGCGCTTGTTAGAGGCCCGGTGCTTGTTGGAGACCCGGCGCTTATTAGAGGAAATATGGTATATGCTAAAACTTAGACTAACAAGTTTAAGGGTGATATGAAATAATACTGATGATATCTTTTATTGAAATTATGTTTAAGAAATTAAGTATTAACCTAAGCCAGGGCTAACTTTTAACTTTTCTATACTATCTTTTATATATATCACTATGAAGGTGTGTGCTGGATGATGTACTACTATTCATCATCAACAACTTTGAATTTTGTAAATGAAATTGTTTTGTAACATTAACTGTATCAAATCTTATAAGTCTCTGATATTGTGGTTCGACATATGTGTCATATAGTAAAATGTCTATCATCATTACTCTAATCTTCTTTTATCCAACTCCATCCAGGTGACACGAGGAGTTTGTGGAGTTACGTACTACGATGAAGTGTATCATCGACAAGACATGCTCACGGGCCAGGAACCAATCTCCATTGATCTTACTCACGATGACAACATTGGATTCAGATTGGATTTCTTTGAGGAGCGAGTAGAAGTTTCCGATATTGACGGCTACGAGAGGATCCAGGTGCCAAGATTTGACGAGTGTGAAGAAACTGTTGTCTGGCATGATTTCAGACAGGTAGGTTACATACAGACTCACTCGTAAGAAATAAAATAGTCATTGGCTAGTCAACGCTGTGCGGCACTTCTCGACTATTATGGCCAAGTTTCTACTGAAACAGAATGTGATAATCCTTGTAGAAATCTTATAAATATTGCAATTAATCAATGAAGACAACTGGACAAATTCTAGCATTGAATTTTAAGGAGTAAATCAGCTGGTACTGAAGACTGGTGTAAGTATTGCCTTTTGGAAAGAGAAGCTATGCGTCCTATTATGCTTCAAATGGTTGAAAGTTGAAAACACAAGAGAATGAGGGATCTTGTTTTCAGTAACATGCACATGGAGTCAATCATTTCAAAATTTGAAACACAACTGTCCCTGCAAATAAAACAAACAATGTCAGATGGTTGAATAGCAATGATACGTTGAAAATACAAGATAAGGAGAGATCTTGTGTACATTAACATGCACATGCTGTCGATCATTTCAAACTCTGAACATTGATATTGACCCTCGACCTCTGTAGCGATTAAGAAGACCGTGACTTCATATTACTAATGTCATGTTGTTGTTGTAGAACTACACAGCTATCGTTGACCATCCACACAACTCCTGTTTCGTGATGAAACTCAACCGAACACTGGTCGCTCCACCGAGGGAAGTCAGCGAGATGTTGGACCGCTTGGAGGTGAGAGATGTTGTCTTTAATTAACTTGTCTCTTGATCCACCCAATGACCATGATCAACGTGAGAAATTGATTCTGTCTTCTTTTGTTTGTTTTCAGATTCAGAGATTGTCATTGGGTTAACCAGTGTATAAAATAGATTGGAAATCTAGCCTGTCCTGAAAATTCATTGGTCAATTCCTTTGGAAAATTTAAGAAAAAAATTGAAAAGTTACCAGTCCTGACCAAAAAGTAGCCAGTTCAAGGACTGGCAATATTTTAAACACTGGGTTAACATATTCTACATAAAGGGTGTTCACACTAATTGACAAGTTTTTATTGTAATGATACACAATGTTTCAGATTATAGGCATGCCTCTTCATCATATCAAATTTTGAAAATGCAAAATTAGATGATGATGATGATGATTTATTTATAATATTTAGTGTGACGTAACTAATGTTATCTGGTATGTTCCACAGCACGGAGATTACTACTTCCCGAGAGCAGATGTTGTGCGTGAGAAGTACGCCATTGTGACCCCCGCCATGACAGATCTGAAGGTCCTCGGTCCCTACATCATGCGCGAGTGCTTCTGGTACGATACCTTCGCGCTGGAGAAGATCGTCAGCGGAGGTGAGACATATAGTGTTGATTATGAGATAATAGAGAGAGTATACTAAGAACCTTCAATTCAGTAGTTTTGTGAAACCCGTTATTAGCTTTAAAACCAGTTCAGTGTATGTGGTTAGTTCTTCAGTTCAGTTACGAACGGTCATGGATTGGACAGTTGAATAATAGGATTTAACTAGGGTCAAACTCTAAGGCTTAACAACTGATGTGAATGGTCACATGGGCAATATTTCAACCATTATCGCAAAAAGACATAGAAAAGTCATTATTTTTAAATACCATATCTACAATAAAATTTATCTGACACAATAATAATATTCATGATGGATAAAAGTTTAGAATACTATTACTCACCCACATTAATCAAACATCATTGCAAAAAGTGTGCTAAACTTTCAAATGCTGTCGTTATGATGTTGTACATAACATAGTGTCATCAAAGGAACAGTGCTATTTCACAAGTTTAATATTTTTGTATTAAAAATTATACTCATGGACCCAGATTTTCAAGCTCACTTGCCGCTAATGGCTACAATATTGCTCAAGCGGCGCTAAACAACAACTTACTCAAGCTCACTTAGTGCTAAGATAGTCATAAGCCGATGTTAATGTATGGTACTTACCAAATACTAAGGACACTCCAAAGTCTAGATCCAGAATCTTTTATGGGCAGATATTTATTAAATTTTGAGTTGTAATTAATACTAAATTATTTGTGTGTTGCAGTGTACAAGAGAAGCGTGGATGTGCCACAAGAGAAGACGGTCGGCTTCAGCAACCTCAAGGACAGGCTCATTAAGCTAACGATCCTCATGCCTGAAACCCACTAAACGAAGTCGGAGAAGAAACCAATGAAGAAATGACTTTTGGCAGGGCTATCACAACTGTGAATAGATGGTTTGAGGGCAGTTTCTGACAGAGATTGTACCTGTCTTCGTTGAATAAGTTTTTGATAAGTTTGTGAATATGAGAAAGATTGTTTGTCTTGAATCTGTACAGTTTATTATTGTTAATCGCACAACTCACTTCATTGACGATGATGGAGGTTGTCAAATTGAACTTGTTATGATTCCTTGAGTTAGAAATGATTTCTATTTTCATTCATGAACTCAATATGAATGATGTGATAAAAGTATTATCTTGAGGCAATATTTCCCCAATTCAACAAGTACATTGATTACACAGTATGTTGTTATGAACAGAAAAATCTTAGATATTACTCAGTTTTATTAATATTTTATTACTTAGGGAGTCATTTTGGCCAAACTGTAAACTGACAGAAATATTTATTATTTTAAAAGTATCCAAATATTAAAATTTTAAGTGACCCCAAGCAAAAAAGGTTGACAAAATTCTCTTAGAGTCCCTTGATTCTTTTCTTCCAACTGTCATGTATAAATTGTCATTTATTTCGACTATGCGCAGGTGTTCCTGTGTCTTGTGCACTAACAACTTACAAGGACATTCAGACTCACTTAGATAGATATATTTTGTATCTAAGATTATTGTTATGACATTACTGTCAGTTTGAAAGGATTTCCTTTGTTTGATTGATTAAAAGATATTTATTCATTCAAGGATTGAGCGCAACTTCAAAAAGCCCTCTTTTCCAAAGATTGAAGAAGAACTCAAACAATGAAAACATAACTCAAGCATGAACCCTATGACTTATGAAATACGCATCAGCTATTATCCTATTCAGTTTTATATTCCCCTGTGAATTCAATTCAAAACGTCAGTAGACAATATATTTATGTTAAGTGAATACAGAATTTGTGATTTGTTTATGTGGGTAAATCTGTTACCCACAATGCTCGTGACGTCTTTAAATCGGGGAGTATGATGTTGTCATGATCCCGAGTTGTGTTGTCTGTTATGGTCATTGAAGGTTATACTGTACCGTATCATGCTGTACCGTATCATAGCTAATGGTGAAGTCATTGTTCAGAAATCCCCGTTGTTCCAGATTCATAGTGTGATGATGTGCAGACTAATGTTCACTTACCGGTATTAACAGTGGAATATCAAAACTAAGGCCCAGGCTAACTGTTTTTCCAAGCCACTGCATCTCCAAGCTTGTTATTAAGACTTGATTGAGGCTATTTTGAAGCTATTAATGCTATGAATACTTCAAAAACTGAAGATGGAACTCCAAAATATGTCCTGTAGACAGTAGGTGTGCACAAATATTTTCACCTATTATGGTTACTTCTTTTTTACCTACCTGTTACAATAATTCCCCTTGTAGCAATTCCATGTTTAGAAATTTTAAAAAGAGTTCATCCACATATTTAATTGTATGATTGCATAACAAGAGCAAATCCTCACCAGTTCTACATTATAACTTTTAGTACATGTTCTTGTTTTTATGAAATAGAAAAGCAAGCATGTTATGATTATTGTCACTCACTTTCTAAAGGATTTTGTGTTTATCTTATAACAAACTTAAAATTTCAAATTTACAGAGAAACATAACAAATTATGATTGAACAATATACAAAACTTTGATGAAAATTTCAGGATGTTTGGCCAATATTGCTAAACCATTAGTAAGATTTTTGTTATATAATTTTGATTTCTTGCTTATATTACACAGAGCCCACCAGAAAGATATCAAGTTTTGTCTTGATTTATGTTAAATGTTTATAACTTGCCTGGAATTGTATCTGTACTATAATCAAAGAGTCTTTTTCTTATCACATTTCAAAGGAGAACATTTTTCACCTATGATTTCAATGTATTGAGAGCTTGTTATTTAATCTTGCATACTTTTTGTTTTGCATATGAGTTAATTATTCTTATTTATTTTTAAAAACTTACCTGCTCACGTCTGTTTAGAACAAGTCATGAATAATTCTTGAGTTATCTCCCTTTAGCTAAGAAACTCCCTTTAGCTAAGAAATCTCAAGAATAATTCTTGAGTTATCTCCCTTAAGCTCAGAAATCTGTCTTCATTTAATAGCTCTCCTTTCTCGTGTTAATGCTTTGTACAAACATTTTTGGGAATTTTATTGAAAACTTTTTATTTTGACTGTGTATTTGAGGCCAGTTTAGATTTATGGATCTAATGAACAATATCAATGATTAAACAACAAATACATTAAGAGTTAAGAGAATATTGTTGTTTAAAAATTATTGTCTCAATAATTTAAGTAAATGTTTCGAAATGGGACCTTATTTAATATTGTAACTTCCAACAATTGAACAACCCTGTATGGAATCCAATTTTCATCAGATTAGCTTTTGGGAAATATTTTATGTTGCTTTACTTACATTTGTTGTGCAATTATGTTTTGCCTTTTTGTGAATGCTCTTTGTTTTAAATCATTTTTTAAATGTCTTGCAGTTCTAATATTGTACATGCTTTAAAGTGACACAGAGTATCTTTCTTAAAATTGTATTTCGTTTTGATAAGCTACAAAATATCTTATATGCTGATCGGAGTTCATATCTTATCACTGGACTTGCAAATATATCCATTTATGCATAATATCTCTAAAATCCTTGATTTTATGGAAAAATCAAGAAAACATCTCAAGTACGTTTAATATTCGAAATTATGCATCCAATTAATCTACCTATTAGTTACAATACCTAATAAACACTATCGAATCGAATATATCTTCCTGTCAGTTTATAACAAGGTTTCAAAATATGTTTGGCGAATTTGCGCACGCCACTCGAGCCACATTGTCCGGTTTTCGATCAAAATCCCGACTTTGAATGGGGTTATTTTCGTTCTTATGTACTGACTGACCTTTAAGTTGTTATTTTCAGTAACAGTTAGTGGTTCCCGATGTAATAACATCGATTTCAAAATTTGACATATGTGATCCTATCAACATACTCTGTGTCTCTTTAATGTGCGATTATTTGTTTTAAACTTTGGAGTGCTTGTTCAGTAGTATTTGTTTTAGGTTTATTTGATATCCAAAATGGCACTTTTCTAAAGAAACAAAATTAAACCTTTTTATAATAATGATGCTACAAAACAATTATATTTTAATAAATTAATGTATTTTTAACTAAAAGTATAACTTGTGATGTATTTGTCAATCAAGAAGTTTCTAATAAGCTTTCAAACACTGACATGTTGTATTTGACATTTACAAGAGTACATGTAAGTTGAAATCAAATTGGATGGTTTGGTATGTATTTAGGTCTTCTGTTGATATTGTGACTATGATTTGTGTCTGTGATATTGTACCAAATGTTTAAATCCAAAATTTTAAAGTTTCATTTCACTTCATTTTATCAAGAGAAGAAAAACATTTTGTTGATTATCAAAGATAGTTCTTTAAATAATATAAGAATTTATATCTTTTGTTTTAATGACTAGTTAACATCATGTAATAAATTTGAAGGCTTGTTAATATTTTGTTTATTTCTGCATTGCTTTTTACACAGTAACTATGTACATGTGTCATTTGAAATTGTATAATAAATCATTGAATAATACTGATTAGACTTGTTTGTCATTAAGAGATAAGAAAAACACACAAACAGCGTGTTTACCAATCATTAAGATAATATAAAAGTAGTACAGTAGAACACGGATATAACAAACTCGAAGGGACCAAAGAATTTAGTTCGCTATATCCGGTGTTCGCTATACGCATATAATTTTGATGATATTATATAGGGACGTAGCCCAGCGGATAAGTGCAATTTTTTAGCTGAATTGTGCACATCGTGATGCAAGCATGAAATTTGGCATGATTGTAGTTTATACCTGTCTTATAACATACAGATCAAGAGGCCTCGCAAATTTTTCATATTTTTCATTTTTTGGGTAAAAAAGTGAAAAAAAGTGATTTTTTCACTTATTTTCCTCTTAAGCAAATTCTGAACCCTTAAATACTTAATTATCATAAATTACAGTGTTGGAAATTCAAAGCTGATCATTTTTCATTATATGCATGTATTTCTATCTTCAACGGTTAGGTCTACAGAAGTCATAACGCTAAAACTAGGACTGCCGCAACAGTATTTAGGTCTTCAAGACTCTGCTTGAACTACAAACCAATGGTTTGTCATCAATTTCCATCCAGTCTTTTTGAAACTAGTAGATAATAAAAGAATATCCACATTATATTTGAATTTAATGGGTTTCATAGAGTTTAGTATGCAAACCAGGGCTGTTAAATGTATGTTTGGGTCAATCCCTGGTTAGATGCCAACAACTAAATAGCGCTAATTGGGTCTGGCATGGACATTTAACTTTGAGGCTTGGGCAACTTTTCGAAAGGCATCATTAAGTTGCTAAGAATTAAAGTTTGTTTAAGATGTTAATGAAAATTAATGTTTTTAAGATAAAGCAGCAGATATGTCATGGTGGCTACCCTCCTTACTGATCAACAGCAATATATTGAGAATGTTGAAGAAAATGTATGTATATAAGCTTTTTATGTAATATAGGTTTGAAGTGTTTATTACTTCTAAATTATGTTAATATCATATGAAACTTAATTGGATATTTTTGGAGGATAACATTTACACTAATGAAGTTGTACTTATGCTGGAGGTGACATAAATGTATAAATATGAGGTCCAAAATAAACAATACATAGTTTTTATGGTATATATATGGTATATTGTTTTTCACCTGTCCGTCTGTCCGTCCGTCTGTCCGTTTGTCCACAAAAACTTTAACCTTGGTCATAACTTTTGATTGGTCGGAGCTAGGTCTTTGATACTTGACATATGGATCCCTTGTGATGAGACCTTTCAAATGACACCATGACATTTGACCTTGTGACCTTGACCTTGACACAGCGAGCCTTTTCCGAAAACTTTAACCTTGGCTATAGTTTCTCTACTGTCAGTGCTAGGTCTTTGATACTTGACATGTGTATCCCTTGTGATGAGACCTTTCAGATGACACCATGATATTTGACATTTTCCGTCCGTCTGTCCGTCTGTCCGTTTGTCCACAAAAACTTTAACCTTGGTCATAACTTTTGATTGGTCAGAGCTAGCTCTTTGATACTTGACATATGGATCCCTTGTGATGAGACCTTTCAGATGACACCATGACATTTGACCTTGTGACCTTGACCTTGACACAGCGAGCATTTTAAACTTTAACCTTGGTCATAACTTTTGATTGGTCAGAGCTAGGTCTTTGATACTTGACATATGGATCCCTTGTGATGAGACCTTTCAGATGACACCATGACATTTGATCTTGTGACCTTGACCTTGACACAGCGAGCAGGATGCATCCGGGGGCATTCGTGTTTCACAAACACATCTTGTTGGAACTGCCTTTGATGATTGACCATCACATTGATGTTTTGTGTTTATGACATATATTGTAATAGATATTGTATGTGTTGAGTGTGAGGTGCAATGATATTGAGTTTAACCTCACTTTCAAGTGTCCTTGGCTTATATCATGGCTGCTACCGGTAGCATTACTGCAGAGAAAAAGCCTGCAACACTATTGTGGCTATGCATTGTGGTGAAACCTGCGAGCATGGGTTGAAACTAGCAAACCATGGGTGGTACTGCTCTGAAATTCATTGTAGCATTGCACCCAAACCTTACTGAGTGTAGAACAGACCATGTACAGTTTGAAACCTCTGATGAATCTGTCTGTTCAGCAAAATTGGATTGTGATGCTGTAATGAGGAAGCTGAAGAAGCTCTGATGAAAGAGAGCCTCACAAGACAATTAACATTTATGGAAGGTGATCTGGGGTTTATCGCTGCTTTCAAGAGTATTTCACTTCTATCATGGCTGCTAGCATTATTACAGGGAGAAAAACCTTCAACACTATTGTGGGAATCGGCTGAAACAAGCAATCCATGGGCGATATTCAGTGAAGCATTGCTTCCAAACCTTTCAGTGTAGTGTTGCGCCCAAACCTCACTGCGTGTAGAACCACAGGAACCCGATATCGTAAATAAAATGTAGGTAAAACGTAGATAAGAAAGACCCATCCCTCTGTACTCAATTATATAGAGGGGTGGGTCTTTCTTATCTACGTTTTACCTACATTTTATTTACGATATTGGGTTCCTGTGTGTAGAACAGTTACATGTTCAGTTTGAGAAATGCGACAAAACTGTCTGCGGAGGAAGATTTAATTTTGATGCTGTTATTCTTAATGAGAGAGCCTTGCAAGACATAAAGGTGAGATGTGAAGATGGACCATAGACCCTAGAGAGATCTTATCCACATGTTCATACAGTTACGTGTTCGACCACATGATACTCTGATGGTGGCCACCTAGTGGTCATAACATGAAACACATATGAATAAATGTATTTGGTAAGGATGCGCGGTATTATCAATATCGGTATATTGCAATACAGGACCAAGGTGATACGAATAGGTACACACTCTTAAAATTATCCAATATATCGAACGTTTTAATACGAGCTATTTCCATCTAAAATTACTAACAAACACAAACAAATGTTATAAGATAAACGTAAAGTTTGTTTCAAAGTGTGAAGTCGTGTTTCAAATTTAGCTCAAATATGTATACTGATCATAAACAGTGATTGAACAAATATCCTTTCCAAAACGGCTCATAGCTGAGCAATAATGATCGTTCTCAACGCTCATATTTATACAAGATAGCATGCAAATCTTGAATTAAAGAAGTAGGTACCAATTTAATGCAATACGTTTTTCTGTATCGCAATATATTGTAATACAGAAAGGTGGAACGATACCCATCCTTAGTATTTAGTGAAGATTTCTTTGGTTTCGGTGGTCATCCATCCTTCTTCCTACTTGCCAAGTTATTTGGTGGGTCTGCTCTATTTTTTTGACAATCTTAAAATAACCTATCAATACAAATGTGAATATCTATATCTATAATGGCTGAAATACTGCCTAAGCGGTGCTTAACTCCAACTCACTCAAGTGCTTTTTTTTCAACAAAAGTAATAAGTCACATACTGCCCGTTCAAGTTCCCACAAAACCAAAGTGTTTAATAAACAGCATGAACAAAAATACAGGAAGAAGCATTATGATGAACTAGGCAAACAAACAGACAACTTTTTTTAGATCTAAAGACAGAGTGTTGTATAATGAATGATGTAATTAATAGAAGCCTGGAGACATGGACTCATGTTTATCCTGAAACAATAACCTGTTTGTTTACTCTTACCATTACAATACGGTTATGACAGTAACTAGTATATTGTTCTTGAATGCTCAAGGCACTGTCTCACTAGAGGTCATAAAACCTTCTACTTATTCATATCACCCTAATATATATACACAGCTATATTTTTAATCTGTTAGTGACAGACGAATCAGTTGTGTCATACAGGTAAATACCCTGTAACAATCAGCTGTTTGTTTATTTACTTGGACACTAATTAGTAAATTGTACCTTGACCTTAGGGCACTTTCACCCTGAAGTAATAATGTAGCTATTCTACTCCCACTGAGCAGTTCACCTCCCCGTTAACCTGATGTTTTCCTGAAGAAATAAGATGTAATACAAATAACATTAATATTCTGAAGCTTTTCATAAGCACTCTCCTTTAATTTGTTTCAAGGTATATTTGTTTATAATACATGTATATCTTAACCTAAGTCCTAGAAAAAAAGTAACTTTTTTCCACCTGCTTCGGTTTCAAACCCTCGCATCCAGCCTTTTTTTAAAGATATTGACAAGCGAAAATTAAAATTTAGTCCCCTAGCTGGCCTAGAAAAAAACATTGAAACGCAGGCTCTTAAATGATTACTTGTTTCTGCCGTTGAGTGCCCTCAAATAAGCAGTGAAAAAGTTATTCAAAGATTATATTTATTTATTTTTTCTTCATGTTCAATGATTAAAAAAAAGGAAATAAAAAGAAAATCTGCGTCATTGAATATTTTTATTTTTATTTTTGGGCTGAATGCTTTCCTGAAGCAGTAATTTGTATTCAACTTTTCATAAGCAACCCCTTTAATCTGTTTCAAGGAATGCTAGTATAAGACAAACAAGAGTTATCTGCTTTTCTGAGAAAGATGAGGTGGGGTTTATCGCCACTTTCAAGAGTATTTCACTTACAGTGAGTTTTTAGTATTTTAGCTAGTATTATTGCAGGGAGAAAGCCCTCAACACTATTGTGGCTATGCATTGCGGTGAAACCTGCGAGCTAGCAACCATGGGTGGTACTGCACTGAAATTCATTGTATCATTGCACCCAAACCCGACTGCGTGTAGAACAGTTCTCTACTGCTGACAGTGTAGCCGAGCCCCTGGCGGGATTCGAACCACGGACCTCCTGATCCGAAGCCGAACGCGCTAACCACTGCACTATCCCGCCCCCTTTCTGAGAAAGAACAAGGCAAAAGTGAGCATGGCTCACATACCCCCGCCTGTAGTTTGACCGCCTTCACGTAACATTAATTTGAAAATTTATGATTATGACTTATAACACAATGATCTTGCAACCCTAAAAACTATTTCACTTCAAAACATCCCCGGCTATGTAGTTTTTGAATAAAATTCTGGGAACCCTGGAATTACCCCTAAAAGGCACAACAGCACTATACAGTCGAACCTTGTTTTGGTTACAGGTGAAAATAGTCTGGATAGCAAATCGTCCGGTTAACTGGGTCATTTTTCTTAAGAAATATATAGACACAATGTTTGAAAAATCTTTGTCCGTAAGGTGAGATTTATGGATATACGGAGTCTGGGTATCCGAGGTTCGACTGTATACTTCCATACCAAATTTGAAGTGTGCAAGTCATTTGGTATTTATATATGCTCCGGAAACAAGACAAAGTAAAAAGTTTGACCGTTTTTGGTCAAGATTTCAAAAATAATTTGGACCATTGAGTTGAAACCCCTAAAAGGCACAACAGCACCATATAGGCTACTTCCATACCAAATTTGAAGTTTCTAAGTGGTATAGTTTTTCAGTTATGCTCCGGAAACGAGACAAAGTCCAAAAATCGGACCGTTTTTGGTCAAAATTTCAAAAATTATTTAGACCATTGAGCTGAAACCCCTAAAAGGCATCACAGCACCATATAGGCTACCTCCATACCAAATTTGAAGTTTCTAAGTGGTATAGTTTTTCAGTTATGCTCCGGAAACGAGACAAAGTCCAAAAATCGGACCGTTTTTGGTCAAAATTTCAAAAATTATTGGGACCATTGAGCTGAAACCCCTAAAAGGCACCACAGCACCATATAGGCTACTTCCATACCAAATTTTAAGTTTCTAAGTGGTATAGTTTTTGAGTAATGCTCCGGAAACGATTTCGGACGGACGGACGGACACGCGGAGCGCTATATACCCCCGACTACGTCGTAGCGGGGGTATAATAATAATTTTATAACATTAACGGATGACAATTTCTTTAATCATGATATGCACATTTTGACACAGATTCTTGTGTCTTTTTCAAGCAGACAAAAGAATCTGAGTCGCATATCAGGACTAAAGAAGTCGTCATCAATAATGGTTTACTTTATATCATCATTCCATCTTCTAAAATGCCTCTCAAAGAAGCAACATTATATTTGATAACCTTTATTGTGGATACAACGTTTTGAATAAAATAAATATAGAAGTACAATTTGCCAAACAAGGACGACAGATCTGATATCAGAAGTTGAGGTAGTCGACCCTTCCTACTTGATCTTCAAACACAGCGTTTGGAGGAACAATGTTTTGAAGAGGTAGACTAGCAAAATGATTTCGTAAACTTCCCAAAGCCTTTTTAGAGATATCATGAGATTGTCTCTCCTTTTGTAATTCTTCAGTCAACGTCACAATCTCTTGCTCTAAATCAAAAACAATTTTCTCATATTTCACACGAGCACCTTCTACAGCTAGAGTCTTTTCTCGAATAATCTCCCGCTCTGCTTCTTGGACCTTCAATCCAAGCCTCTCTCTGGATAGTCTTTCTCGGTCTGTTTGAATACGCAACTCCTGTGTTTCTTTCTGCATGGCTGATTTCTCTTCACTCATTTCTTTCCACATTTCTGTCAGAGCGTCCATCTTGGTAGCAGAGTGTTCCAACTGTTCCTTTAAATTATCACAGTGAATCTTCAACCTCTTGTTGGCTTTTCTCGCTTCATGGAGACGGCTTGAATTTGTCTCAAGTTCATTCCTGAGTTCAATATTTTCTGTTTCTAATACTTCGTTCCTTCTGTTTCCTTCCCTAACTGCTACTTCCAGTTCTGTGATTTTGCCCTTGGCAGACTTGTACACATTCCTCAAAACATCCAATTCCTCCGAGTCCCAAATAGTGCTTTCGTTCAAGTTATTCAGGGAACCAGTTTTATTTTGAACTTTTTCTTCTTGTTCTCCCGCGTCTAATGTTGTTCTACCTGAAATGGAAAGATGAATTTCATTACACTTTAATTATGTGCAGCAAAATTTAAGATTCATCCTACCTTGAAATTATCATGATGCTTATTAATTTCATTTAAAGTGATGGTTATTAGGAAGTTATCATTACTCAATTATTTTTTTAAAGAAGTTATTGAAGCACTTCATGATTTATCATATTTGAGATTTCAAATTTTTATCTAGTGTAACAAAGTTGTAAGGACAAAATATTCAATGGATTATCTCCCTTTACATGTATACACTCTACAGAATAACAGATAACAATAGATGACGGTGCTTTATCTTGACTAATGACAATAAAACCCATTTTACACCAATATAACATGAGCACCACTATGAAAAAAAAATATTACAAAGATCCATTTATTGATCTTGTTGTCATATAGACCATAGAAAATTCAGGGTGATTCATAAAATCCAAAAGGGATAACTTGAAATCTAATAGGGGGAACCCTAAACCTTCTGGATCTGCCTCTTATACACAAATTAAAGAAATCATAATTATCTTGCCTGCTAGTTCAGCCACCTCCATTTCCCTTGTTTGATGTTTGATCTCCTTTTCAAGTATTTTCATCACTCGCACCTTCTCATAAACCTCTTGAATGGCTTCTGGGTCAAATGCAGGGACTCTTTTGATTTTACTTTTGATTGGGCCTTGGTCCTGGTAAGTCATGACATCCTCTGGAGTGAAGGAATGCATCGGTCGGAATAGTTCGCTGATCCACTGCCCCGGAGTCTCGTCCCCCATCCTGCTGGTTAAGGGTTAAGTGTTTCTGAAAATAGAATTGACGTTATCGTTGTGCTGCTTTTTGTAAATGGACACAACAAAATTAAAACTTGTTATTGTCCTAAAACACCTACATTTGTATAAAATGACAAGTGCACACTTCAACGTACACAGAACAACAAGTTATTTCTATTTTGTTCTGTGAGGGCAATGCAAGGATATGAAAATAGAGATGTCACATTTGCTTGTTGACCTTTTTCAAGCAAAAATTTTTTATCCAAAAGCCAAGGGCTCCATTTTGATTCGTACACATCCTTTAGTATTGAATTTAATCTTTCAGATTAGGACAGTAATACTTATTGTTGAAAAAAATATCTACCTCCATGCATTGAAACCTATGGAAAAATCATTATAAATCTTATCTTATCATACATCCATAAGCACAATTAATATTTATTTTTAACCTATTGACAAGGAACATTTGAAGCATATAAACAATTTCAACTAAAACACTAATTTTATTTTGTGAATTGTGTATTTAGCCCTTTCACATTCTCTTCCATAGTTAAAATGAAATAGTTAATTTAACTATTTGGTGTTTTATAGTAAAGAAGTTTATCCAAATTAATAATCAACCCTTATAAGATTTTGTTCATCTGGATCAATGTATACACTATGAGATTTTCATATTTCATTAAAACCTTTCAATATAATTGTCATCACCATGAATTTCAAGATTATACAGGAATAAACATCATTGTCTTGATATCTCAGTAGTTCTAAGTGCACAGTATCAGTATCAGGTATAATCAATCAGAGAAGCGACTCGGCAAGGCTACCAGATTTACGACTTCAGATGAAAACTGTGCGTTACAACAGTTAATTCACAAAATATGTTAACATAGATCACCTAATGAAAGGAACCGGTGGTTTTTATAGATATGTTCAGATCTAGCCAATCAACTACTTTGAAAAAGTAGCGAAATTGACAGTCTTTTAAAACTCGACTTCGTTCAGGCCTGCCAGAGGTATTTCCAAAATATCGGTCACGTGATCGGAAGTCATACGATGATTGGCTGAAGGTTACTTCCGTCAAAAGTGACAGCAAGGTGCTTGAAGATGGGGGAGAGAGGTGCGTATGAGATTTTCCGATATTGTCCTTAATTCCAAAGCTTTTGAACAATTAGCAAGATCAACTTCCAGCCAAATGTTGTTTTTACATAATGCAATTGGTTATTTTTCAATCCAGATAGTGAATTTAAAACACGCATACGTAACATGTTTGACCCCGTGAAAGCTCGCGAGCATTGCCGTGTAAGGGATTGTGGGGATCGTGTCACAAGCAACGTGTTGCTTGCGAGCTATTCTATCAGTAAACATCTTACGTGCTGCGTGTCTTGTCATTCTCCATACACAATCGAAGTCAGAGTTAGATCAAACAAAAGAATACTCTGAAACGTACAAACAGATCCTGGGGTGATTAGAATAAGCAAGGTCGGAGATCAGTGCCTTGTTCAACAGAGAACTGGGATGCAAATATGGTCAGGGGTTAAAGGATATAAAAAGCTAGGATAAACCCTCTAAGCCTTTACTTTAGGTTTTTCAGAAATTCGTTTTTGCTAAAGCCATTCTCTGTTTCTTCTGTTGCAACAACAATATGGGCCACAATCGGCATATAAATAACTTAATTAAATGTTAAAATTAAATATTAAATTTATTTGATTTGATTATTTTGATAGTGTGTTCACGATGATGATCATTGATGGGTCATGAATGTTTTTTAATAGCCACAAATTTGAAATACTTTAATTTGTTAAAGATGCACATTTAATTTTTTTTGGACAATAAATGGATTGTCATGTCCAAAACGGAAATGACAGACTAAAGTTGGTAGTATACTTGATCTAAAAAGATATGATTGTAGAATAGAATAGAATATGAAGTAATGAACCTTTTGCCCTCACTCTCAAATTATTTAATTATGATAATTGATAAGCAGCTCATTAACAGCGAAAAGTAAAGAAACGTTATTTATGCAGATCAATTATATATATCGTATGTATATTATTATATTATTATATATATCCGGCTTAGTTTGATATATTCTGGTCTGAATGCCAGCTGGATGAAACATTATTTATGTTATTTATTGACACTATTACTCTTTATGACAAGTGCTTCATAATCAGGTGATAGGGAACTATATAGTTCTTTAATTTTGGGATAAATGTCTTATTTATATAATTTACACAGCATTGATAATATCATTCATTTATGCATTGATTTGTTCTAAGACCATTTCAAATCCTTATGAATTATACTCAGGATAGTAACTTTTCATTTAATTGAGGTATTAACATATTGCAAAATTTGATGTTAAGAATTTCTATTAAATCATTGATATTGAGGTTTTTTTTATAAAAAGATAGACGATATGCCTAATAATCACTTGACAATCTTCATGTTTCATCTCCCAGATGGCTTAATAATTAAACACTATTTCCAGGTACTTCTTCCTGCTCAAAATGCTACCTTCATTATTTCCCTTAAGTAATCTCAGTTTCAAAACATCTAGCAAGGGCTTAGTATACCCATGTAGATCCGTACATTCTGTTTCCATATACCCAATTAATAGCTGGGTTGACTGAGGACGGGCAGTACAGTGTGGGTAAAGGGTACCGCTCATGATAGGAAGACATAAAACCCATGAAAGGAACACATTATAAGAGACACTTACATGATAATGAAATAATACTTATGATAATAAAGTGGATATTTATATGGCGCCTTTTCCACGTCCTTTCACATGCTCAGAGCGCTACTTGCATTATTACCCTGAGGATTGTACCTTCACAGCTGCTATCAAGCACTAGACACTACCACTTAGGTCAGTACCCATTCCAGCTGGTTGGACTGAGTGCAATGTGGATGAAGTGCCTTGCCCAGGGCAACAACACAGAATGAGACCCAGGTCACAAATTTTTGGTGTCTCCACCGCGAATTGAACCCGGTTCACATCCGTGAGAGGCAAACATGCTAACCACTACACCACTGTGGTACTTTACTTTAACCTCTGCCTTTACCTCAAGTTTTAAGAAGCAGTATGTAGGGAATATGTAGTTATTATAACTCTTAAGGTTGCTCTTCTCCTAGGGATGTCACGATATTTCACAGGTACCTCATGATACCATAAGTATCACAATGCTAAGGTCATGATACAGTTACTGCGTCTTTGTTACAGAGAAATACAAATTCACTGATCTTCATTCAACATTTCAAATGAAAAAGAAATGCTATCTTTATTAATATCTAGTATTCAACAAACTCTGGATTTCTTGATTTGATATTCACAAAAACTTTATCATGATTTATGTTTATCAGTATAACTGTATCTGTATTGATACTGCGTATCGTGACATCCCTAACTTTGCCTAACTGTTATAAAACCCTCTTGCACTTGTATGTTAGGTGTGAAGACCTGTTTTATTATCAGTAAGCTATGAACTTTAGATAGTCTGCTTACACATTTGCTCGCATTGCTTGTTTGAAAGTCAGGCCAATTTTTTCATTTGATTGCTTCTGATAAGTCGAGAGATGCAACCCCACTTCAGTTATTCTGTTACAATAGAATGCAGAATGTTCAACCACCTGATATGAAAGGACCTCACAGTTCATTTATTCTACATGAGTACACAGGTTGACATTATGTTGATGATATAATTCATGTTTGTGCTGAGCTGGCTTCTTGTCCCATTCATAACTGCCCACCACTGGGATGATACGTGACCATTAGCCATGGTATGTCCCTTATCTCCTGCCTATCTGATAATACAGGGATTGTGCACAGGGAGACATGAGATAACTGACCTGTTGCATACCTACTGGGTAATAACTATCAATGAAAGCTGATAAGAAGATATTAGTCCAGTGACTCAGTGTGACACATTGTATGCCATCATAATCATCATCAAGTTGTTTCATGGTCCTGAACTTAATCTCTTTCATATCTGGAACTTTTTAGTTTTCTTTCATATTTATTGAAAGATTGAAGAAAGACTTGGAAGTCATGCTTTTTCCCAACAAAAACGTTTTTATAAGCATTTGCTTTAAAAATATTTTAATGTTGTGAACCTTTTGTCATTGATCTCATCTGTCTGTCTTTTTGAAAATAGAATTCCTTTGGAGCAGATGTTGATTATTTGCTTAGTGCACAGTTTTCTTCCAAATTGTCACAAAGTGAAATTGATTCTTAGATCAATTCCAATCAGTTACATATCAGTCTTAGAAGCTCATGCACTTGCAAGTTCATACCATTGCGGCCTCCTAATTATATAACATTTGCACAGATATGTTATTTTCTTGCCTATTGATACTGCTGTAACAAGCAACTGTTATACATTATTGCAAACAAACACTGATATCCATATACTCTTCCAAGAGCAGACTTACTACATTAATGCATTCATGGTATGTACCCTCTCCTCTCTTCACCTTTGAAAAGAATAGTGAAACAGGTGCCCCCATTGAATCTTTATAGACCATGGTGTTTATTAAGCATTACACTCAGTTGTAGTATGTTTTATTTTTACATTACACTGTTTAGACATATTTAACAAATATTGGTAAGTTTCATCATTTATCTAAAAGCTGTAGGAAGAGATAATTTGGAAACAATTTGGACAATTTTGTTTCATTAATTTATCATTGCTCAATTTTTAATGCATAGTCCAAATTATTTTTCTTTCCAAATATTTGTGTTGTAATTGTTACAACCTAAGTGATAAGGCCGCTTGTACAATATTTTCAGCAGACTAAAACAATACTTGCTGAGTTTTCATCAAACGTATATTCATAGAAAATTACAAGGTGATAATTGGAACAACACCCTTCAGTCACAGTGTTTTCATTGCAATAACAGAAATAGTATATATTATATATAAGTAGAAACCAACATATCAGATGTCAGAAGCTGCAAGGATGATTGGAGAGAGAGGTTGGTTATTTACTGTTATAAAGTTGAAGTACCTCCTTAGCTAGGAGTCCTCATGGTCTTGGTTATGTTGAAATGATGGATTCGCTAAGAAATCATGAAGTACTACACTCATGTCAATGCATAATAAGAAGTGGTGAAAGAGAGGTTGGTTATTAACTGTTATAAAGTTCAAGTACTTCCTTAGCTATTAGTTCTTGTGTTCTTTGTTAGGTTGAAATAATGGATTGCTAGGATTTCATGAAGAACTACACTCAAGTCAATGTATAGTGAGAATGGGTAAAAACAGTGGTGGAAGAGAGAGAGGTTGGTTATGTACTGTTTGAAGTTCAAGTACTTCCTTAGCTATTAGTCCTCATAATCTTGGTTATGTTAAAATGATGGATTCGCTAATGCTGCTGCATCATGAAGTACACTCAAGTCCGTGCATAGTGAGAAGGGATAAAAAACAGTGGCTTGACTTGTATGAAACTTACTACAGATGTGGCAGGAGAAACTTCTTTCTTTCACTTTTTCAGTAATCGCTGTTGTATTGGCTCAGCTCGTGAACAACAACTTTAGTCTTACCATAATTCTTTGAGTTTCCAAAAACTGCTATATCAATTGTTGTGGTCATAAAGTTGTAACAAAGTTATTTTGTGTGATCAATCCTTTACAATTAGCAGGGTTAACAGAAATCAAGAAATCTGAATTCAATGACTTATATCCTATTGAGAAAACTGCTTTAGTTCCATAAATTACTGACACTATTGACTTAGTTTACGTTAATTTTGTTACCTGTAGATGGATGAATTTAGATCAATCTGTCAGTACAGTGGCAGAAGGCAAGAGACTTAAACACAAGCTCTTATTGTGTTAATCTCACTCACGGATCCAGACATTTTGAAAGTAGGAGATCCACATGTTGATAAAAATTGGAGGTTGTTCACCTTCTTGATGTGTTTTGTTTAAAAGATTTAAGAAAGCGAAGGTTTGAGACTTCCAACACCCAAATCACTCCCTCTCCTGACATTCCACTGTTATTCTTTTTACCTGTCTTGGAGTCAGTCATGGCAATATCAGTTTGGAATCTAGCTTCAGATGAACCAGTGACATAACCTCAAGCTATCTACAGTTCTACACCAGATGTCATGACCTCATCTACCTACTGCAAGTTATGTTTGTGTAGAAGTGGTAAATACCAAGGCAATGTATTTGTGATGCAGCCAATTTGTAAAAGGAGTAGATACAGTATTCATGCTTAATTGATGATATATTTATAGGTGTTAATAGTTAAAAACAACCAGGTGTGTTTTTGTATGTATAAGCTTATTCAGAAACTTTACCCCAAATATTCCGCAATAAAATTAAGCTTATTCAATCCATGATAGTAACAATGTAGTTAAAAAGTTATCATCATGGTTTATTACAATTATTATTCTGTAAAGATATGAGATAATGACCTTGAAAGGTTTATTTGTACAACTTTATGAAACAATGTTACTATGGAGTCTAGACATAGTTGATTGTTTAGGGAACATTTATTATTTGCTGGGTAATTACATTGGCATTAATTGAGGTATGTATATGTGGGCTGTAAATTGTGTACCTGTAATATTTCAGGTGAATCCATCTCCTACCGATTAGCACAATTTTTGTTTTACATTCATGCGTGTTTGAGTTATCTTATGTTGTGAGTCATAAGAAGGATCTGAAGCTATTTTAGTGAAGTGATGTATCTTTAGAAAAATCAATTCCATTCTAATGTGTATTTGTCAGGACTTGTAAAACCTCTTTAATCTGTGTAGATTAGACAAACTCTTAGATAAAACTGTTTTGTTGAGGGTTAATTTCTCTACTCTAGACGACTTGTTAAAGGGACAGTCAGTCCTATTGGGGTATTTTGGGGGAAACAAATTCAAGTGGAAATTCCAGTTTATACATTTAATTTTATTAGTACATGATTATAACACAAGCCAGTTTAAACATATAATTGGGGGTAACATTTTTTTAAATTTATATTTTACAACTTTCCAGTTGGTAAAGAAGAGTGCAAACTTTGTCAAAAAACACAATTATGAGAAGTTACGCCCTTCATCAGTTCTATGTGTGTGAAAAGCCTTGCTAAAGCATAATAGTGCATTGTTGTTAATTCTAATCACTTACCCATTTAAATGTGTGAATATTCTATCATGTAGCTTATTTTCAATAAAAAGTAAATTTGGGTGTTTTTTGTGACATATTCTCAATCTAACAAAATTGGGTCTTTAGATGTCTCCCTAAGGTTCTGATTAGTCCAGCTTCAGGACTGTAAATATAAAGGAGCCTTTAATACAGTCTAGATTCTCCTTAGCAAGTCTAGGCTACAGCAATTTATATAAGGAAGACAAGAGTGATTCTATGGATGAACAACTTCTTTATATTGTATGCACATTGTGCTACAGGCCTGTGGCCTATAAGTGCAAATAAAGATTGATGTTGAATAAAAAAAATTGAAACTTCTTTATAAAGAAGTTGTTCATCCATAGAATCACTCTTGTCTTCCTTATACCATCAACTTCTAGAATGCCACTCAAACAGCTCAGCAATTTATATGAAATGAGACCAAGAAAGAAATAAAAATGTTGAAAACTCAAAGGCATGTAATTATTTCAAAAATAATATATTTCATAGATTAAATTTTAGTCTAGGTTCTGATGGTCCATTCATGAAATCATTTATGGTTTCTTAGAGTGTATTTTGACTGGTAAGAACAGTTTAAAGGGGCAGTAGCACGTTTTTGGGGGGAATATAAGGTGATGTCAGGAAAATGAAAATAAATGGTTCCAAATGAAAGACAATGTATTTAAACTAAATGGAGCAGTAATAATTCAAATATATAACGTAAGGTTCAGCCATGCGATTCCTTTTTCTTACAAAAATGAATTAAAGGTGTTCACACAAAAATGGCCGCCAATGGGTTTTATGTAAATCCTCATACTTTGTCCTCTGATTATGGTTGATTGGCTTGTGTAATGTGATTGTTGACAGTAACTTGACACTGTCAATATAATACATTAGGCATTTACTTACCATTATAAGTGCAATTTTTAAAATATAAAATTATCAAAAAACGTGCTACTGCCCCTTTAATGTGAACCAGAAGCACGCTCAGGGTAAGCATTGTTGTCAGTGACCTGGAAATGGGTGTACTACAATGTATTACATGCCTGTCTTCAGTTGGAGCCGAGCTGGGAGATATGTATCAGTACACTCCCACTAACTGGTACATATCGTATAACACCTCCAGTCAGTGCGATAATCAAATATACTCATGCCTCACTCAGTTAGAACTACGTTCTGCTGCTCTGGAATTTGCTGCTTCAAATATAGCTTTACTTCCTTGATTGGCTGGTAGATTTGTAGGTATCCATTATGCTTGCAATCATAGATACTGGTAAATATTTCATAGTGTTTGGAATAAAATAATGTGTACATGTCAGGGATAGGGAAAGATATCTCTGATGATGGACCATTTTCAGGCTTTTCTGGTCATTTGCTGAATTATAGAAGGGCCACTGCCCTTATATCAATAATCAACTTAAAATTCATATTTTATTTTTTCATCAAAAGTGCAAGATTGTTCATGCCTTTCCCTGACATATGTATCGTGTAAATCAAAATGTGTATGACCTTGGTTTATCTTTAAATGAAATAGTTTGAGTATTTTCTAAAATACCACAAAATTGCAAACATTTGATTTTATAAAAGGTATTATGTGTATTGATGTATAAAGTTTATCAAGCAAATATTTGAAAACATCTGAGGCAGTGCTATTCACTTTATTGGTCTCATAGTATATTTCACATTATCTCTCCTTACAGTGACATTAAGCACTTGAAGCCCTCTCATTCACTCACTCACTAAGAGGTTATCTCACTGTCTGTGACATGTGTTATTGATTTTGATGGCCTTCATTCTCATAAGAGGTTATTTCTCCATCATATAACACTGTCCTTGTTCTGTTGAGTGTGACACACCTATATTTGCATACCCTCCCCTTAACGTGTCTGTTCACCTGTTATCACTACCTGTGCTGTCTACCTGGTCCTATCTCTACCTGTGCCGTCTATCTACTATCACTACCTGTGGTTTTTATGTGACATACCTTGTTGAGCCTGAGTGCCCCACACACTCATTCAGTGTTATACGACCCCCTGAACTCCCAGCCCAGACCGTTACGACTCGTATTACACAGGTGTGGTACAACCCATATCTCTCTCTTCATGTCCTTCCACTCTGTATCCAATTTTATATGCTCTCTCAAGTTCCAGGTTCGAACTAGTTGAACCACTGAGATAGGTATCTATGGTTTCATTCATAGGAGAAAAGAACTTTTATAACATGCAGAATTATATTCTACCAAATGGATCGATAGAAATTTCAAATACTGCTATATGCAGATAAAACTTAATAAAGCATTTAAGGTGTATTCTTGATATATTGATGGAAATTTATGCACATTGTCGATGGAATGACCCTTTCTTAGGAGGTTTATATTGTACCTAGATTATTAGTAAAACATTTAAGATGATGAAGTTCAGTCTTGTTAAACTTTATTTGATGACTTTGCTTATTTCTGAGATTTTTTTTACCAGTTGCAACGATAGAAATCATCTATGATGTTGATTAATTGACATTTGAATTATTTATATTGTATGTACCACTTATGGTGATATTTTCAGAAAAACATTATCTGAATGATGCGTGCTGTGATAATGTTTATTCTGACCCCTGCCCTCGCCCATTATATCCAGTCGTAAAACAGTTACATGATTCCACCCAATAGTTAAATATTATGCTGACCTATATGTGAGCATAGTGGCAATTCGAACATGATGTATATGAACCAAAACAATGGAGTAGAAAAAGAAACCACAAGCTGGCGTTGATATCCGTTGTAAGGTCAGGGAAGTTACCCATATGTACTGTTAGCGTAGGCACCTGGAACTTGTCAGGGTACATTGTTAGCAACTATCTTGTATCTAGACCTGGTCATTCAGTTAACCCTTAACTTGCGGGTTTTAGAATATTCCAGGCCGGATGTCAATAGTTTTGAAAAAAAGGCCCCCATAGCAGTGTTAAAAAATATAGCCCGTCCGCCAGTACTTTTTGCCAGGACGGGACTGGTTACTCTTTGGTCAGGACTGGTAACTTTAAAAAAAAATTCTTTATTGACCAATTAATTTTCAGGACAGGCTTGGTTTCTGATCTATTTTATACACTGCCTATAGCCAGTTACGAAGTGTTAACATTTGCGAGAGCAAAACAATACAGCCTTGTTTGAATTTGACTTTACCGTTTTAAGGTCTTTTAATGAGGCTTTGCGCCATAAGGATATGAGTAAAATGGAGCAATCACTCAGCCTAGAATGAACATTGCATTGATGTTGTAATATGTGACTTTTCTTCTTTGAAGATAAGATTTGGTTGATAAGTATTTCAAATTATTTTTGGAGAAGCTCATGAAAATAGATAATTATAGAATTAATACTTTGTTATAGCATCCTTTGTTCTTTTTTGAACCACCATGATTACATTATCATTACCTTGATTTAACAGCCTTTGTTTATAGTTTTAATAGCCAAAAGTTAATATTTCTGTTTTCTTTCAGCGGAAAAAGAGGCTTTTGTGACTTTGGCCACCAACGACACATACGGTCTAGGATGTCTCGTTTTAGGGAATTCCCTGAGGCGTGTCCAAACTACACGCAAGCTGGTTGTGATGGTTACGGACGGAGTCTCCCACTCCATGAGGTGAGGAGACGGACTGGTATTCACCAGCAATCATGAGATTGTTAATATATTATATATATGTAAGATTGGAAAAGACTTCTTTCACAAGGACTATTCTCAGTTTTTTTTTTAAATTTTCTGAATTTCAAATGGACCACTGCCCGTTATATCAATAGTAAACATAAAAGTTTTAATGGACCATTTTTCATCCTATGTACAAAATGTCCCATGGCCCCTGCCTTGCCCAATAACTGATCTTACTGGCAAAATCAGCTTTTTGTGTATCTCTATGTATTTTGAGGTCATTGCATTACTGAAGAATCCGAGGAAATAAAAAATCAATGTTAAGAACCTACTCTGTTAATAGGCTATAGGACATACAGGCCATACTTTGTCCAAATTCTCACTGGATTGCTGCCCTAGACGGAAGTGACTGATTTGCCAAATTTGTATCAAGTCACGGAGTTCAAAAGTTTGCAATAACATAAGCAAAATATGTTTGGAGAATTTTTTGATCTTCATTGATTTGAAAAGATCTAAATTCTATTTCTGTATATCTCTATGAACCCTGATTTCTTCCAGAAACCAACTGGGTCGGATATTTGACCTGATCCAGGACGTGAATGTTTTCGACAGCAACGATGCGGTGAACCTGCAACTGCTGGGTCGCCCCGACCTGAGCTGTACCCTCACTAAGCTCCACTGTTGGATGCTCACACAGTTCCAAAAGTGCGTCTTTATGGACGCAGACACACTTGTAAGTGTTCAATTTGTAACCTACGACCTGATCATGAACCTCTTAGGACTCAGATGGTGATGTGTGTATGGCACTTATAATTAATTAGTGATTGAAGAAAGCTTTGCAAATCATCATAAAGATTCATTGTTTCAGTCTAACATTCTGCCAATATCTTTTATTCTCTTGCCTCAAACACAGCCGCCAAACATTGTTACGACTTTCTTCAAAATGTAATGTTCTTCAAAATGTAATGAATAATTTTGGTAAATTAAGACACAGAGTTTATAAAATTACTTCTGTTACAGGTTTTACAGAATGTAGATGAACTATTCGACCGTGAGGAACTCTCTGCAGCGCCCGACGCAGGTTGGCCTGACTGCTTCAACTCTGGCGTGTTTGTGTTCGTACCCAGTGAACAGACCTACCAATCTCTTATACAGTTCGCAATGACACAGGGAACATTCGATGGTGAGGAAATCTTTCAGTATTTCAGCTAAAACAGTCCTGCTACATTGACAGTTTTGTACCTGCCAAACACCTAGTCCTACCATACCCTCTTACCTAAATGCAAATATCTTGAACCACTTTGTATGAATAGTCTTGCCACATCAGCATTATAATGTATACCTGCCAACCTCATACCATAACCCTGATACCTATTTAGGCAAATGCATTGTTTCAATCCGTATGGGTAGCCAATGAAAGGCTACCATTTACAATTCTTGTAGTACTGGGATGAATGGCAGCAAGGGTAGACAATTTTCCCTTCAGGTTGGAAATAATTCTAAAAGATATCCAATCATGCATTGCCTCCTGTTTAAGATGTAAGATATTGTCCTTGATGACTAGCAGGGTATGGTAGGAGCTGCAAAGATAAGCATACGCTGATGTAGCAGCTAGAGGTAATGCTGGATATTACGGCAAGTTATCACCAGTGAAGGCTGAACTCAAACATATGACATTTGAGATCAGAAGCTAGGCTTATGTTGGCAGTAGTTGAGAATTTCTCAAGTCATGTCTTATTGGTGCATTTGATATTGACTGTAGGGACTACCTTAGTTTAGATATACACAAAAAATGAATATATCAATTTTTTACCCACAGGTGGAGACCAGGGCTTGTTAAATCTCTTCTTCCACGACTGGTCGACGCAGGACATCGCTAAACACCTCCCGTTCACGTACAATGTGGTCTCACAAGCCTTCTACAGCTACCTGCCAGCTTTCACCCAGTAAGTATCAGCATAGTACACAGTTCCTAGAAAGCTGAAAACTCCTTGACTTGTGAAGATTATAAATTGTAGCTTTGGTGGCCTTGTGACCCCTAATAAAGGCCACAGGGGCCACACCCTAAAAACCTATTTTCATCTTCTTCTCCAGAAGCATAAGGCCTAGAAAGCTAAAACTTTGTGTACAGACTCCTTGACTAGTGAGAATGATGAATTGTAGCTTTATAATATTAATAAAGGCAACAGGAACGTCCTTCAAATCTATTTTCATCTTTTCCTGAAGTATAAGTCCTTGAAATGGCTACTTTTTGCCAGGACTGGTAACTTTTCAATTTTTTTCTTAAATTTCCCAAAGGAATTGACCAATGAATTTTCAGGACAGGCTAGATTTCTAATCTATCTTATACACTGCTATATACTTAATTTTATGATTGGTGACCCTGTGGCCTCTACAAAGGGGGAATCACATTGGCCACACTCTACAGCATAGTTGATGATGAAGCCTGGTGAGCTACAGTGCCAATGGCTCTATTTTTGTCCATTGTGGTTAAAGTTAACACACACATGTATCTTGTTTCAGATTTAAAGATCGTATTAAGATAGTCCATTTTATCGGTGCTGTTAAGCCGTGGCATCATGCATACAACACGGCGACTGGTCAAGTGATGCCGCTGGCCGGTACTGGTCACTCCCAGGAATTCCTGCAACTCTGGTGGAACATCTTCATACAGACTGTTCAGCCTAGTCTCGATCCTGCAATAGTGAGTTGTTCTGTTCTTGTTGTTTGTGTTGGTTAAACAACTATCCTGAGTTTTTAAACAACTATCCTGAGTTTTTATACAAGCACCAGCAAGCAGGGTATAAGATATCCTTGAGAAGAAACCAGCGCTTGTCAACTTTACCAGTAACTTTCTTGACAAACAAACCTTATATTTGACCAAGTTCTTTCAGTTTCCTGAATGATTTGATAAAGCACAAGATTTGCTGAAGAAGTTATCATCTGATTGTGATTGTCAGCTGAGAAATTACAAACGAAGAAATTAATTGGATATCTGCATGTTTTGTATAAAACTCGGGATGAAATGGTGTTTTACTTACCTTGGATAACTCATCATATTTACAATTGTTCTTTTAATGGCCCGACCACTGTTCAGAATTTTTCTTTATTGTTCAATTAACATGAAATGACTGTTGTATTAACTGTATGCTTATTATGTGGCTAATTGTATGCTGAAAGAGCTAAAAGTCTAAAATCAACTTGATTCAGAAGAATTCTCGCTCCAAAACATTTAAATTTTTTTCCCTTTTATCAGTGAATTAAATAAACATTCTAAATAAAATTTTCATTAATGCAGCAACATGATGTATTGGTAAGTTTTTTAGTTTTGAAATTATTTTTTTTATGTTTAAAAACACTGGGTAATAACACAAGCTTTCATAACAATACTGCTTTGCACACTAAAGGGGAAGATTATAATATTGACTGAGGGATGTAGATAGGGTTAGTGAGTAGTTTGGTGGAGGTGACCTTAACTCTTCCCCTGCCGTGGGCAGCATAATGTTACATATTGGGTCATGAGGTATACTCCAATATGACATACATGCAAGGTACTTTGACTTCTTTATTCTTATGCCTTTAGTGCTTTGCGAAAACAGTATGTTATATGTTAAATATCACTATAATGAAGAGATTAGATTGGTCACATGTAATGAATTCCTAGATTTCTCTTTTGAATGTATATCTGTAGCTAGATGTCGTAAATCCTTGATTTTGTCTATCCGTTCTCTTCTAACACTTCTAAATGTTGTCACTCCATTAACAAACTATTACTCACTCAAGTTATCACTCTAATATATATGGGATATATGGTTCACAATCATTAACTTGAAATACCTGGTACAAAACGCTTCGCAAAACACATGACCCATTTTTCCAATGGGATCTATTTGTTTACAGACGCCATTATTACAGTATGAATACGTCGACCATTCGGCACTGACGCCCGTTGAATCTGTTCACAACCCAGAACCCCCTCCTCAACCCACGTACCAAGTTGTCTATCCCTATATCCCGCCATCTTTGGATCAAGTCTTCTATTCCCCTCCAGTGCATGAACACGCTGCCCATGCTGAAGGATCATGGGATACCAATGGTGGCGGCCATTGTTGCGAGAGTGTTGTTGCGAACGTTGTAGAACTGTCAGCTGAGACAATAAAGCCATATTTGACAATAGAAACACACTATTCTGAAGAGCCCTTATCCCAGGTTAATCCTGATAGTCCCCCGAACGAACATTACGCTGCTTCTAGTTTAGAGTCAACATTAAAAGAAAGTGCTGATGTTGCAAAGGACGATTCGTCAGTCGAACCAGTGGATACTTCTGGTTGTCATGGCGACGACATTTCTGATGCAAAAACTGAACCTGATTCTGAAAGTAGTGATGAAAATTCAAAAAGTGATGATTATGATGATTATGATGACAATGGCAATTTAAAATGTTGCGATCATTCTTTGGTAAGTTTTGGTCAGCGTACTCCCATGACTTATAATTAAAGGGAGCATTCATTTTTTATTTCGCTTAACCTTTTTACATCAAACCTTTGCCTTTTTGACTGATTGCATCCTCTTAGAACTTTTTGCATGATGGTTTTACATTTTCCTTGATTTTAGATATTTACTTTCTAGCATGGTGAAATCTATTGAGCTTCAAGCATGTCCTGACTTTTACAATTAGATGTCAGTTACAAAAGAAGAAAATCAAATTAATCTTTTATATATTTAAAACATATATATTCATTTGAATTTTTCAATGTTTCAATTTGATTCCTTTTCACTTGATCATTTAAGAATTCATTGGAATTGACATCCTAATCCTTCATTTGACCAATAATGATTGACAATATATATCATTTTACTAAAACTAAAGTAAAATAAACTCAAGTAACTTCATAAAAAAACAATCTAAAAGGTTAAAATGCTTACCCTGCGTGAAAAATATTCATTCATGTGCATATTTCCCATTTTATATATGCATATATGTATGTAAAACTGTTTGTCTTATAACATGTAATGAAGATAACAACTGTATCAAGGTTTTGGTATAACATGTAGGAGGCTTTTTTTTATGGAAGGCAGATCAGTTTTTGATGGAGATAATTGGGTTATCTCCCTTACTCTCGCAATTCATGCTTGGGTGTAAGTCATTGTTAACACATGACAGTGTTGTACAATAACGCTAAGTTATTCCAGCTGTTGAATGGGATAATGATTGGAAACTCCACTCAACTTTGTTGGTGATACTGGTATAACAATTCTTAAGAGAGACTTCTAAACAACTGTTGCAAAAATGACATTCAATTTTGTTAAGTCATTCAATCCAATTATGCTTGAAAATAATCCATTATCACAATATTTATTTATTTATATTCAATCAAGTATTTTATTTCCTATTTTTAAAATGTGCTGAAAATATATGTTGAGGCATATTTGATCATGTATTGTAATTTAAACATTTTAACAGAAACTATTTAAAAATAAAAGATGATATCAGTGTTTAAAGAACATAAAAAAACATGAATCTTTGATAATTATTTTGCTTAGTAATATAAAACTATAAAGGTAATTTTTCCAACCCAAGATATACATTTATAAGTAAACCAGGTAGATATTTAGGTGTAAATGTAAAAGTAAGACATTTCAGCTGATCCAGGATGCAATGACTAAGAGAAGCAGCTGTCACTATATATATAATGGGACTGCCATTGCATGCACGTATTGTGGACAGGTACTGCTAGTTAATGTGTAACAGTCAATGTACTGTTGAGTATAAATGCTGAGTAGCCACTTTATAACAAGAGCATGTTTCTGTTTGGCAAAGCATGATTGCTGCAGAGTTCTTTGTAGTAAGGGGGATATAATTGCTTTCCCTGTCTGACAAGTCAATACGCTAACATAATAGGTCAAAACAACCTCACATGATTCTACAACCACTGATTTGACCTTGTTTGTGTCTCAAGGACATGCTAATGACCTTCACCTCTGGGTTGTCAGCAAACATGGCCGCCTCCAGAAGGGGGGGTTGTCTCAAACATGCTTATGTTAATTTTGTGCTGACAGTTGTGGATACGGTGTGATAATGATGGTTTTGATAGGAACAGAGGACAATCAATTGAAGAATTAAAATTATCTGTCACTTTGTGATGTATGACTTCATAATCAACAAAAAATCATTCTCAGGAATAGAATAATGTATACAATTATCCACTATAGGAAATTATCCTGTTGGAAAAGAGTGTTTAAGGATTTTGATTTTTCAGCGTATTAATAATAAACTGTTTAGTTGAAAACTGCACTAAAGGGAGATCTTTTAAAGACAAAATCACAAATTGATCTTTGTTCATTTTGGTAAAATTAACTAGAGTTAACCTTAATTGATTATTATAAAATATATCAGTGAATAAACCATATCAGAAATTTTCAAGCTATCAGTTATTCAATTCACTAGCTTTAATTGTCAAATCGGTTGTTCGAGATAAACTACATGCAATGTGTAGAAAGGCTCGTGATAAAGTGAGGGAGTTCAGGATGTATCATAAGTCGGGCTGTGTTACCCTGACATGACCAGTTATGTGTAGTGTAATGGATGTATAAAAGCTAACACATGTGCCACAGGAAACCTACTGGAAGAAATAATTCCCAATTTCAGTGCAGGAGTAAAAACAAATGGCTTCATTTAGAAAATAAGGACAAAAAGCTCATTTAACCCATTTCTGGAACACTCAGTGATTAAAAAATATTTTTATTTGAAAAAGGTAATTTGCTTGTCATGTAAGCTTAGCATTTTTAAACTCTTTTCAAAATAATGTGAACTTTGATTAATAAGATCCATATATATATTAAAAAATTCTAAAAAGAACATTTTATTGGTGGACAAAAATATTTCCGAAAGCAAATTTATTTACAGGTTGTATTGATAACCAATAAGATTACCAAGACTGCAATTCATTTCTTTCTTGTCAATATAATCTACAAATTCAATATTTTAAGGACGGTAAATAATGAAAATATTCAAGTAAGTGAATAACTCGAATGCAAATTTCCAGAATCTTACCTCAAATTTGATAAGAATATAAAAAAACAGTTAGGAAACGTTAAACGTTGAAAAAAAGTATAGGCAATGAAAATTCTTCCACAAGTAATATTTTAACCAATTACACACAATTGCACCTTTTTTCTGTCTGTTCACAGGGAGGTCTGGTAGGCGAGTTGGCCAGCCTTCAGCTTGAGGGAGGAGTTGGTGGCAGTCAGGGAAACATCGTCTTCTTGGACGACCGTGAGCGCAAGTTGGCATGGGAACGCGGACAGATGGACTATCTAGGCGTTGACAAGTTCGAGAACATCCAGAAGAAATTAAACGAGAAGATGGGCGACGAAAAGACGAGGAAAGCTTCTCCGCCGGCCGAGGCGTCCAAACCTGAAGCACCTGCTACTACAACAACTACCACAACTACTACAACGTCGGAGCCAGTGGAGACTCCTGCAGAGAACACGGAACCCGTCCCTAGCTCAGGTACAGAGGAAAAGGGTGTGGACCTCGGTGTAGCGGCTGATGTACAGCCAGGTGTTTTTGTTGAGTCTAAGCTGGAGGAGTCCAGTTCACCTGTAGCTGTTGTAGATGCACCTACTGCTCCTGTTGTTGAAGATGTATCTGTAGCTAACGTAGTGCTATCGGCTCCCCCTGTGGAGGAACCAGCCACTGCCACTGTAGCAGCTGTGGCAGAGTCCCAGCCTGATGTATCTGATTCCTTCACCCTCGTACAGCCTCCCTCCGAACCCGAACTCCCCTCCCCGCCCCCTGATGCTGTTGAAACTCTAGTTCTCGCAGCACCTCCCGCAGCTGAACCTGAGCCTAGTCCACCTGTAGAAACTGTCACAGCGTGTATTCCACCTGTCACTACCCCTACCCCTACACCACCTGCTCCCAAACCTTCTGAGCCAGAACCAGCACCTAAACCAGTACCTGAACAAGCCCCTAAGCTTGCGCCACTAGCGACACCCCAAACCTCAAAACCTCCACCCCCTGCTCCTGCTCCTAAACCCACCCCACCAACAACACCTACCTCAGTTTCTAAGCCAGCTCCCCCTGCACCTGCACCTAAGCCTACTCCCCCGACAACACCAACATCCCCTTCCAAACCAGCCCCACCAGCCCCTGCTCCCAAACCTCAGACACCGACATCCCCAGAAGCTGCAGCCCCTAAGCCTTTACGACCATGGGAGAAACCAAAGCCGTGGGAAAAGCAGGCTGCTCCTGCAGCACCCCCTAAGCCTGCTGCTCCTGCTCCTGCTCCTGCTCCTGCTCCTGCTCCTGCCCCTAAACCAGCTGCCCCAGTTCCAACTCCTGCCCCTAAACCAGGAGCACCTGCTCCAGCCCCCAAGCCCGGAGCAGCACCAAGTGCAGCTGCTGCCCCTGAATCAAAGCCAGAGGCATCTAGACCCGCTCCATTTTCGAGGATCTCTGCTTCTCCCTTCATGAAGAGTGCAGGATCTGCAGCGACAGGTGTCTATGCTCCCAAACCGTGGTCAGCCTCAGGGACTAAACAGTTTGGATCTGTTGCTGGTCCTAAACCAGGCACAGCCCCTGCCCCCGCCCCGTCACCCACCGCCCCCAAACCCTCCCCCGCTGCCCCTCCTAAACCCTCCTCGAGATTTGGTACCACCTTCCCCCCTCCTAAGAAATGAACCCCCAGGCTTGCATGCACCTTGCCACTTCATAGAGTGTTTGTTGGAGCGATTGCAGTATATTAAGATTTGTCTCAGGATATTTCTTGGTGCTTGATATATATAGGGCTCTTTCTATGTAATAATTTGAAGGAATAATAATATATTTGAAGGTTTTTCTTGCAACTGCCTATGACTTTGTCATTGGATGATGCCTTGTAAGGTATGTTTGATCTGTTTGTACAAGGTATGTTAGCATTGTGTAATTATGGATGGACATTTGAAGTTCTGTTTTCAACTAACACTGTCTCGACAAACGTCTCAACTCAAAGAGATGTTATCAATGGAGCATGTCCCAGTGTAGCCATATCTTACTATCATGATATTCAGAAATTGCTAGTCTGATAATAGCTTTATACCCCTATGATTTATGAATAGAAGGCAATATTTAGAAATTACTAGTCTGATGATAGCTTTAATACCCCTATGATTTATTTCATATTCAGTTTTAGTGATTTATATTTATCAATGCTTAAATTTTGATAACTCAAGCATGCACCAAATAATGCCACACAATCATTAATGTATTTCAAATCAGGCATTAAGTTTTGTTTGTTTTTTCTTATTTTTTATGAACAATCTTTTTAAAAATCATTTTGTTGATATTGCTTTGAATTACCTTCATAATGAAGCTCAACTATATCGCTCAAAGTTGTCGATCAATCATTGCTGTACATTTCAAACATTGCTTATATTTATTGCACTAGTTCCACGATCTCATGTTTCAGTTTGCAAGCCTCTGTTTGGTTCATAATCATTTGCCATCGTTAGCATGTTCCCATGATGCTTGTCAGTTTGATACGATATCTATCTTTTGTCCTGGTGGTTCTTAGATATATACGTAACCAATGTTAGATATGCAGTTTTATCGGTAACACAACATTGAGAGTGAATATATGCAAAAATATTCAGATAGATTTTTATATCATTTTGTATATGCTTATGGTGCCAAGATAATTGAAACGGTTGATTCTGGCATCTTCACTTTACATAATAGTTTTGCAGAATTTATTGCAATTATTGTTCACTAGGCAACCAGATTTAGATACGGTATGTAGATTTATTAGTCACGCAGATTATGCAGATAATATTATTCTGTTAACTTTTTCCATACCCTATTGGTGCTTAGATAAATTGTCATAAGCAAATAATATTTTAAAGCGACATATGCAATCCACTAGATTTATTGGTCACACATCATTAATATTTATGTGCAGATAACAGAATATTTGAATAATAGAAAAACCTATTTGGCACCTGAATGAGGAAGGAAGAATTAATGAATGAGGGGAAAATATGTAGCAATATATGATTGGTCAGTGAATAATCCAAGCTACAGTATATTAACCAGCTTCTACATGTTAACCTAGATAGTACCTACACAGAGCATTAACAGGGTCAATATCATCATCGGTGTAGAATTAACCCAAAAGCATCTTTAGCAATAGGGCTTATGCTTTTTTTAGGTACTATGTAGTCTGTAGAAGTCCATTTATTTGGCCTGCTCTAGAACAGACATCAAACCTATTTCCCACCAACAGCAGTTTTAAATTTCTTTTAGACTGAAAACTTTCTAGACCAAGGTGTCACCAATGGCACAATAGCATGTCCATATTAGTCAAGGGTTGCTCTTGAGTTTGCTTTGGCTTGGCTATGTGGTAATGAGTTGATATATATTCATCCATGCACTAACCATCAGAACGCTAGGTAGTCTCGGCAACATATACTAGCTTGGTGCTGGCGGCAGGGCGAGGGTTAATAATAACATTTAACCAAAAACATGATTGAGTAAAATATTCATGACAATCTGGACGTTATCAAGTAGCAATTGTCCATGGGATTATAGAACCCAAATCTTTTCAGAAGTTGATAGTGATAGAAAGTAAGTCATATGAATATCCAACTTATTTTAATAGTGTAGAATAGCAACTCTACATAGATTCCTTCAGTTTTCAGTTATTAACCCTGTGTGCTTCCCAGTCACCTTGGACCCGCCCTATTTTGCCAACTTCTCCCATGAGGCATTACTCTGAGCAGCTTTCATCACTTGATAGTTTCAGTCTTGCTGCATTGTGCCAAGATTTGTGGTTTAAATAAATAACCTTAGCAATGTATACTCCAGGGTTCATATGGGTTATGGGAAACCTGTAAAGTCATGGAAAATAAAGTAATTATTCCAGGCCATGAAAGGTTTTGAAAATAGGCAAACATTGATAGTCATGGAAAAGAATTTTTGAATTCTTGTGAAATATACATTCACTTTCCTTGATTTTCATCAGTTGTCGATATTTCGTCACAAATTTTGGGCATTCAAGTTCATGTTCACACTTAAAAAGCTTGTTTTGTTTGTCATTAATTTTTTTTGCAAAATCATTGAAAACATGGAAAATTCAAGGAATTATTGTTGCTAACAAGTGTATAAACCCTGGTGTCAGATCTAACCTGTTCAGTTGTCGAGTCTGATCACGTGTCAGAAATGTTGACAATATGCAGCAAGGCTCAAGCTTGCCAGAGAAAATGAAAACCTCAAGTTATGCCTTGCTGGAGTGTTTTTTTATGCTTGCGCTATAGCTTGATTGGATCATTTCATCCATGTGAATCAGTTAACTAATATATTACTAGCTTATCTGCATCGGTGGAGCATCAAATATTAATCTAGTCAATTCTTAATGTTTCAGTTTATTTAGTCAATCATAGACGGATATGAAGTAATAGTGCAGTAGCTTTATCTATGCTTCCCTTTTGTCAAGCTTAAGAAGTTATTAATCCATTATATAGAATCATAGAGAAATAGAGTCCACATCTTGTAGAATGTGTTACCTTTTATGAGAAGGATTTGAAAGCATGAAAGCATCAAAATTATCTTATAAAATTGGTTATTTATCTTTTCCATTGAATATTTGCTTTTGCTCTTGCTTATTAATAAAATGATAAGACATTTTGATACACTCAATTTCTACTTCAAACTAGCCTTATCGACAATAGATTCTTCTTAACATAATTAAAGGTATATCAGATAAATGATTTTGAAAATCAAACAAAATAAACTTTGATGCTCCACTGAGTCAAAACGCTGCTTTTCAGGCCATTAATTCAATAACTGACTGTTTGATGATTTCTGCATGTGTGTATTGTTTGCAGGCAAATGATCTGCTGATTGGTGGGTGGGTCGGTCGGCTGCCAGTCGATTGGTCGGTTTGCCCTGTCAGTCAGTCACATGTTCTTCGCTCGCTCGCCTGCCTCACTGACCTATCAACCAATGAACTGCTGGAGAAGTAACCTTGACCTTTGACAAGCTCGCCGCTAACAGCATGCTGGGAGCCTCCGTATCCATGGCAACACTTTCTATGAGTTCTTTGCTGCTGTATAGAGTTTTCTTGTAGCTTTCTTGTCAATTTTTTCACTTTTTAGAGAATTTAGAGCCACACTGCCAAATCTGCTTATGAGTGTATCAATATTTTAAGACTTCTGCAAAAAATATTTTTAACAGCTTATGGAATGTCTCTTTGAAGACTTTGCTTATTACTGTCATGAAATATTTTTGTATGGTTATGAAGATAATTGTTATATATGTGGTCATGACATCACCAGTTGCATATACCAAGCCATTATAATCTGTGTTGCTGGCACACCTATGTTGGAAATGTTTTGAACACTCATCATACAAACTTTTTGAAATTGCAAACCATCCTTGGTCCTGTTTAAAAAAACTCAAATCGATAAGTCTACAGCTGATTGTAATCAATGTATAGCAATGGGCTGCAATCGATCGCAATTCACAACTGCATTCTGAGATTGCAAACCTTTCTGTTCACAATTTCAACTGGACATGTTCACACAAGACTGCTGCATGATCTCTTTACCCAGCAAGCACCTGCTAGTTTATATTACACACTGTACAACTTTTTTAAATTCAAATCAATTCATATCCTGGAACTCAGCTGAAAGTTTTTTAATTTACCGGTAGGTTATAGAGTGGTAATCTATGAAAAGAACTACAGTCACGACTGACTCTAAAAAGCTGGAATCAGCTGAAAATTCCTATCCCTGAAGACGTACTATTGTTGTAAGCCCTCATCTAAATAAAGAAATACGATATGAATTCTTTCTTGACTTGTCAGACGATTACAAAATTCCCCTTCTATTATTTTATGATTTACAGAAATATCTGATAATGATCACTTAAGTTACTTCAGGGTATTTTGATACAGAATCAAAAGTATGACTTTTAGTCTAGTGTTTGTTAGAGCTACCTCATAATGAACTATTGGAGATTTGAAATCCAAATTTGTTTTGGCAATCATCTAGCTGTCTGTTTCAACCAATGAACATTTGGCCAACATCTTTTTTAACCAATGAATCATTTCTATTTAGAAAAAGAATAATTCCAGAATCTAGTAAGGCAAGAAAGCTACATCTCAGTTGTCTAGGTCTTAGTTATTGTTAGAATTGTTGAATCACCGTTACTTGTTGAGCAATCTGTGTTAATGTTATGCAATAGGCCAAATAACTTACTCGAGTCACTACGTTGTTGATTTTTAAATAACTTCTTGTCACTTCAATGAATCTTTTTCATTTCTACCCAAATTTTAGCTTTGTTGGTTAACAAAAAATTTACATTTGAAATAATGTAGATCACATGCAATAAGGATTCATTGAAGAGAACAGTATTGTCTGTTAAATCAACCAATGTTGAGTCCTTTTAGTCCTCCATGAGTTATCTCCCTTGATTTCAGAAATAAAACCATTGTTTTCAATCCTTTGAATTATTATTAAAATTTATGTGACAGATGTCTCATCAATGTTATAAAATAACAGAAATGAAGGGAGATAACTCTTGTCATAATTATCTGTTATCTTACCTCTGTTGTGTTGATATGGTGAAGGAAGTTTATTAAACCACAAACATCATCAGACTGGCTAGATTTTACAACTAGGAACATAAAGGACCTGAATGATATTTAACATCCAAGAGGCAGGCATTTGCTCCCTTTTATTTTTGAACAACTTTTACCCAGCCAGTGAAATCCTCCAGATTTACAGTTCATATCTTCCCTTGACAGATGAGATAACTCTCGTAACATCCGGTGAAAGGGAGTTATTGTCTGTACCCACTGTTGTTGGCTAGTCTACTAGCGTAGTGTACTGTTTTGTACAGCAAGTTTTCTGATCTTCTGTCAAGGGAGGTAACTAGAGTAGACGAAACAACGTTGTTGTTTTAGTTGCTATGGTTACACTAGTAACCATTGTGCAATATGACATGTTATCACTGATGCTGTTAACTGTTGTTATTTCATCTTTGCTCAGTCCTACACAAACTAGAAACCCTTGTTTAGCAAGGTTAAGGTCATTTACAATGTTTTTGACACGGGTTTGAGTCTCGGAGTGGACAATATGATAAAATGCAAAAAAATTTAAATTTAATTTTTCATCATATTGTCCACTCCTAGAATCGAACCCCTGTGTTTTTTTAGTAGAATTAGTTATGCAGAACATTTTAAGAACGAGTTGAAACTAATAACTTGGTTATTTTCCTACTGGTTGTGATTCTCGGCTGCCCCCGGCAAGTGGAGAGTTAATAATGTACTGAGCAAGTGATTGACGTGTTTAGCAGTGTCATGTGTCCAACCCTCCCAGACTTGCAGTATTACCTACTGTAACAGTTGTTTATCTGTTATTGTGTATAGATGACAAAAATTTAATCATGCATTACTTGATTATTGCAACTAGCACTGGTTTGCTTTGCATGAATAGAAATTTGGGAGCATTTGGTCTTCCCGAGGCTTTGTATATGTTTGAAATTAGTCATGTGTCATACCTACAGCACATAAAGATTGAGTTACAGTGGAACGATTCTAAAAATTCGTATTAGTTTTATATGAATAGTACACACCCTTATGTAATGAGTTTTTCAATGAAAAAACAATGTGGATTTAGAATTAAGGGATTGTCAATCCTTTATGTTATATATGTGAAAAGGGTTGTCATTTGGGTAATTTTAAGAATTTAATAATTGCTTGTAGAAATAGAAATTGTTGTATCATATGTATAGCCATTAAACTATATTTTCATTTATTCTTATAACCGTTATTGTCCCGAGATCCCTTGTGCAGTGTAAGAATTAGATGTCCTGTACAACATTGTATAACATAGTTTGATAGACCGGCAGGTAGTTGTCTATATCCCAGGTTTCAGACCATTGTTTGACTTGTGGAAGCAATAGGGTTAATGCTATTTTGATGATTATTAAGACACATGATTTATCTGTTAAAAATGAAGATTGACATTGATGTTTACGCTTGTCAAAGAAACCAATTCTGCAAATAGATATTATTTTTTAGAGTTACAGTGATGTGTGATAGTATGTTTTTGTAACCAAAGATTTTTTTGTTTCTTATACCTACGCAGCTACCGGATGAAGATATCCAGTGCCATAATACCTACTGTTTGTCCAATAGATCCTTCACTTCAGTATTAAAAGCTCTTATTTCATGTCCAATAGAATTGATTGCTGTTGTTACCTTCTGCTCATCAAGGGCATTATAAGATTTATCATCCTCATTCAGGGCCAATTACTTAGTATATGTTACAGCAATGTTTTTAATCATTTACCAGTGTTAAGGGGGAAAATTAAGAGCTTAGTTTTCAAATGCTGAACATCTTGCGAGCTGCCTGTGTTACTCTTCTGCTAGTATATTTTGTAAGCACTGTTTAGACAACTTCATTTTCTTCCAAGCCCTGACCCTTGCCATTGTGTAGTGGCTCACCTTTAGTACATGTTTGTTCAGTGACAAATTCAGCAATTGGAATCAATATAGAATATGCACCCAAAACAACATGATTACAAAAACAAAGATTTTTTGGCCTCAAATTTTAATTGGTTCAGATACTCTATAGTTTTTAAGAATCTAAGAACATTCCTTCAAATTTCAGAAGAAAAAAATAATCCATTAACTGTTAACATCCGGTCAAACATTAAGGAATTGTTGACTTTGATAATGTCAAAACAAATAATCTCTTAAAAGTTTTTTTGAAAATATGAAGGATACTAAATTAACCAGTTGCTGAACATGTCATTAAACATTCTCCTAAATCTTCTCTACCTTATTATCACATGGGACTCGACAACATTAATCTTATGCTCAATGTATGAGTGCTGTAACTATATTGGATTGTTATAATAAAATTATTATAATAAAGTAATCATCACTTTTGTCTTGTTTTAATTCTTTTTTTTTTATCTTGAAATGTCAATTTTTTAAAAGCCTTCAGTTGAGAAACGGTTTATAAGTTCATTGAAATCAACAAGATTTAAATCACCATGGCAATTTTTAAATCTTTTATCTTATTTATTATTTTTTACACTTGGGCAAATACTTCTTGATTGTCCATTTCATAGGGACCTCTCAACTGCTAAATTGGCAGCTAATTGCCGATATAATGCCAAAGTGGCTTAAAACAATAACTCAATTTCTAGCAACTGGTGATGCCACAGTCACATCATCACTTATATTTGATTGGTGCCAACTCATTCTAAATAATAAGCGGCCACATGTTCCCTCACTATGTAGGTCAGACTAGAAAGGTCACCAACCTGAGTCAACACTGGCTCCATTCACTAACTGAAGGTTACACTTTGTAGGTCAAACACAAGTACAGCATAAAATTGTTAGTTTATAAGTGAAGACAAGTAGGTATACAGCCTACTCAGCAGTTTCTCTGTGTTATGATTTATAAAAATAATAAATTTTACTCCCGCTGATCCAGAATCCCCCTTCATACCTACTATCCTTTTTCTATTTTGGTGGTAGAACTGTATAAAACTGTATTGACAAGTTTTCTCTCACAAGAAAAAAAAAACAAGCAGACAGAGTCGTCTATATCCCCCGCCATTTGGAATATTTTGACGAAAAAAAACATGACTTTGAATTTTAAGTATCTTCGATTTCTGGTGTCGTAAATTGTCACAACTTACAATTTCAAAGAAACTGCAAAAAACTAGATTTGCGTTTGCGGGATACCGCAAAAGCAGAGCAGCCCCGGAACTTGGGGTTTCGCCTTACCCTGTTCCGCCTTTTACAGGCCTCACCAAATTGGGAATTTTCTCGTGACCTTGACCTTTGACACTCAAGGTCACACAATCAATGAACACATTTCATTGAGTATAACATTATTGTAATGAAATAAAGTGCTAAAAATTAAATTAATCCATTTTCTACATATATGTTGACCTTGCTATGACCTTGACCTTCGACAGTTCGTACCCAATTTTTTTTGAAAATTTTGTACTTCTCAAGAGATAATATATACAAAATCTAAACTTCATAGCACAAAAACTTTTCAAGTTATTGTGTTTTCAAAGGAATTGCAATAACTTATATCTCATGACCTTGACCTTTGACCTTCAAGGTCACACAATAATTGAACACTTTTTATTGAGTATAATAATCATGTATTGATTAAAAGTGATCATAGTTAAAATTAAGCATTTTCGCTAAACCATTCTTAAGTCATGACCTTGCTGTGACCTTGACCTTTGACGGATTGTAGCCGAAACCTTTTCAAAATTTTTTACTTTTCCAAGAATGATATATATCAAGTTAGAGCTTCATAGCACAAAAACTTTTCAAGTTACCGTGTTTACAAAGAATTTTGCGGTGATTTTATAACTCGTGACCTTGACCTTTGAACTTGAAAGTGAACATGTCATAATGATTCCCTGGAAGTATTAACATTTAGACATGTTCATGAGTTCTGAAAAGCTAAATGGGATAAAGTTATACCCAAATTTAGTGCATTTTGTAATAACTCATATCTAATGACCTTGACCTTTGACCTTCAAGGTCACACAATCATTGAACACTTTTTATTGAGGATAACAATCATGTATTGATTAAAAGTGATCAAAGTTAAAATTAAGCATTTTTGCTAAAACATGCTTACGTCATGACCTTGCTGTGACCTTGACCTTTGACGGATTGTAGCCAAAACCTTTTCAAAGTTTTTCACTTTTCCAAGGATGATATATACCAAGTTAGAGCTTCATAGCACAAAAACTTATCAAGTTATCGCGTTTACAAGGAATTCTTAGAGTGAATACATATCTCGTGACCTTGACCTTTGACCTTGAAAGTGAACGTGTCAAAATCGTTCCCCCCGAGGTATGAGTAGTAAGGTATGAATAAGAGTTCTGGAAAGCTTAGTGGAAAAAAGTTATAGCTAGTAGTACGAGTGCGGCGGCGGCGATGGAAACTTCACAAAAACTGATAGCAGGCCCGTTCTCAGACGGGGCTGCTAATAATAATCCAAACAAGTTCAAACCCCAAAACGGCACATCTACACATAATGATTGATCCATACACCAAGTTTGGTTGAGCTAGGTCTCAAGGTTTTCAAGTTCTGCTCCAGAAACAAAATCTTAAGTATAGTTTCCATGTAAACAGCTAAAAAAAAAAATAGAGCCATTGGCTCTGTAACTCATCAGGCTTCATATCATTTGTGCTTATTGGTGTGGCAAATGTGGTTCCCCCTTACTCTTTAGCCTCTTTATCTAACTTAGGAGACTGCACAGAAAGTTTTAGCTTTCTACTAAGGCCTGATGCTCCTTGAGAAAAAGAGGAAATAAAAATGCAAAGAAGTTGAAAACCCCAAAAGGCACATCTCCACAGGATGCCCGTTGCACATACCAAGTTTCGTCGAGCTAGGTCTCACTGTTTTGGAGTTGTGCTCCGGAAACGAAATCCTATGTTACGTTTCCATGGAAACGGGTAAAAATAAAAATGCAAAGAAGTTGAAAACCTCAAAAGGCACATCTCCACATGATGCCCGTTGCACATACCAAGTTTCGTCGAGCTAGGTCTAACCGTTTTGGAGTTGTGCTCCGGAAACGAAATCCTATGTTACATTTCCATGGAAACGGGTAAAAATAAAAATGCAAAGAAGTTGAAAACCTCAAAAGGCACATATCCTTACGTTTGGCAGGGGATAATTAACAGCCCCATAATTTTTATATTTGGAAATTATGAATACATGTAATGATATACTATCAATTCAAGTTTGGAAAAGTAATTAATTGGTGAAAATGTTAAAAACCTTTGGCAGCACTGAATATCCTAAGGTTTTTTGCTCAAATCAATATTGTAGACTTTTGAAGAACCCATTCAATATTATCATTTGTTGCTGAACTTATTTGCTATTCCATATAGTCATATTGGATACTAGAATTTCACTTGTAAAATTTGAAGGACTCCTCAAGTATAATTTTATCATAAAAAATAGAGCCATGGGCTCTGTAGCTCATCAGACTTTTGATTAAAATATATTTTGACCCCTGTGACCCCATTTGGGGTCATGGGGTCACGAAATCTACAATTCAGAATCCCCATTTGCCAAGGAGTCTACACACAACTTTTCAGCTCTCTAGACATTTTGGAACTGGAGAAGAAGATGAAAGTAGGTTTTTAAGGTTTTGACCCCTGTGACCCCATTTGGGGTCATGGGGTCACGAAATCTACAATTTAGAATCCCCATTGGCCAAGGAGTCTACACACAACTTTTCAGCTCTCTAGACATTCTGGAACTGGAGAAGAAGATGAAAATAGGTTTTTAAGGTTTTGACCCCTGTGACCCCATTTGGGGTCATGGGGTCACGAAATCTACAATTTAGAATCCCCATTGGCCAAGGAGTCTACACACAAATTTTCAGCTCTCTAGACCTTTTGGAACTGGAGAAGAAGATAAAAATAGGTTTTTAAGGTTTTGACCCGTGACCCCATTTGGGGTCATGGGGTCACGAAATCTACAATTTAGAATCCCCATTGGCCAAGGAGTCTACACACAACTTTTCAGCTCTCTAGACCTTTTGGAACTGGAGAAGAAGGTGAAAATAGGTTTTTAAGGTTTTGACCCCTGTGACTCCATTTGGGGTCATGGGGTCACGAAATCTACAATTTAGAATCCCCATTTGCCAAGGAGTCTGCACATCAAATTTCAGCTCTCTAGAGTCATTGGTTTCGGAGAAGAAGATGAAAATGTGAAAAGTTTACGGATGGACGGATGGACAGACGCCATGCCATGCCATAAGCCCATCGGGTCTTTCAGACCTGATGAGCTAAAAATAGAGCCATCGGCTCTAGCTCATAAGGCTTCATATTCAATTATGCTGTAGAGTGTGGCCCATGTTGTTCCCCCTTTGTAGGGGCCATAGGGTCACCAATCCTTGATTCAAGTATAATAGGTGATAAGTTGCAGTTTTCTCGGCCTTATACTTCTGGAGAAGATAAAAATAGGTTTTAAGAGTGTGACTCTTAGTGCCACCTGAGCTATAATTTTTAATCCTCACTAGTCAAGGAATCTGTACACATGGTTTTAGCTTTCTAGGCCTCATGCTTCTGGAGAGGAAGATGAAAATAGGTTTTAAGGGCATGGCCCCTGTGGTCTATATAATGGGTCACATGGCCACCACAGCTACTTTTTTTAATTCTCACTAGTCAAGGAGTCTGTACCCAAAGTTTCAGCTTTCTAAGCCTTATGGTTCTGGAGAAGAAGTCGAAAATGCACAAAGTTTACAGACACCGGACACCATGCCATGTCGTAAGCCCATCGGGCCTTATAGGCCAGATGAGCTATAAATAAAGAATGATAACCAAAGGAAAAACACAAAACAACTTCCATTTCAGATCTTTAATATCATTCATTTATACAAATATACAGACATGCAAATATGTATCCTTTTAACAAACAAATATGATAACAAACCCCTCCCCGTGATAGGATAAATGCACAAAATACTTCACATCTCCGTCCAAACACTTTTCAAGAAGAATACTTTATTTCTGCAAGTCTCACTTTTGATCTTAGGACATAGATTGCAAAATGAATGATCAACCTAAGGATAAATACAAGACTGTTGCACTGCAAACAAATTAAGAGTTAATGAAGTGTCATATGGTTTGGTAGATGATGGTTACGAAAACAAATTCACTGCATCACATCACATTTGCAAAAAACTTTGATTTAAGAAGATATTTGGCTTTGGAGAAGTTTGTAGTGAAAACACATATTCTATCTTATCAACATTTAGAAACAATATGTTTGAATAGAATAGATATTAACATAAGAATTATCAAGAGCAGATGAAGATAACAGAAGCAATTGAGACTTACACATTGTTGATAAGTAGAAATAGCCAAATATTTGCACAATAAGTTATCTAAAACTGACATCGTCCTTTTGACTAGCAGTTCACTAGTCATTGGCTAAAGCAGTAATGTGATTCTCCAAATCTGACAAAGTGCGTAACTTAGGATACATAGTTTATTTCTTAACGTAGATTGATTTTCTTGATCTTTGACAAAATTTGATAAGAATTACCTCTATTTATCAGATTTCCAGTCAATATTACCAAACAGTCAGAAAGGTTTTAAAAAATTGTTTAGTTTATAACATCAATCAAACATGGACAGGGAATAATGAAGTATTGCTCTGAGATTCATTCAATATGATGGACGCAATTCAGAATGTTTGAGACAAGTGTTCACAAGGCAATAGCTTCTTACAATGTAACATAGTTTCATGTTTTGTTACAGCATTTTCTTACATAGTACCACACCCAGCTAAAAGATTAATTCTGTAATGGCAAGAAGATACAGGAAGACATAAATGAAACAGAAAATATATTAATGACAGGATTAATGAGGGATATTCTTTAAACAATTGATATACAGACATGTTTTGACAAAGCTCAATGTTTACATATATATCACAATTGTTTCTGCAAGTACAACAACCTTTTCACACATTGAAAACAAAATGTGAAGATTTGAAATCTCCCATAATGAGTCCAAGTGACAAAACAACTGTTTTAAATAAAACTCCTTATGTGATAGCCCTGCACATCTGTGCAATTGGACGTAGGCTATTATTAACCACAATCTATGTAAGCCTTGTCATCACTCATCACTTAGGATCCAAGAATGTTCAAGGTCATTTCAAGGTTCACTTGACCAACCCTCTTAATCCTTTTAAAGGTGATATCATCAATTCTTGGCATTGAGGTCCTGACGTCATTATAAATGTATCTTACCAAAGGAATAATATCCCTCTTGACTTTCTAAGAGGAATAGATGCATCCAGTAAATACCAACATAATTGGACTCTCAAATCTGTGGCCCACCCTAAGAGATCATTTAGTCATTAAGTCCCTGGTGATTGTAGCTAAAGGTGGGTTCCCTTAGAAGTAAAGGGCTTTGTGAATTCTTGTTCTAATGTCCTACAGCTGTCTTGTCAATCGATCTTCACCCTAGAATCCCCGGACTCCTGGCTCACTAGTGAGGACTTCAGTTTCTGTTCCAAAGTAAACAGATGTGCTAACAATGGGGCTTTGTGAATGTCTGAGAGTTGTGTCATCAATGTATGTTCATCGTAGAATCACCGGACTCTCTTGACTCGCTGGTAGGTGAGAGGAGACTTCAGTTTGGGGTCGCGAGCCTTGTAGTGTTCGTTGAAGTCGAGCCTGAAGCTGAGGAAGCGGAGACTGACGTCGGGGTGACTTGTCAGCATCACGAGGAACTGCTGTACCATGTCCTGATGAAAAGAGAATATCATGAAAATATCTCAATTAAGTAACCAGGTCCTAGATTTTTAAAGCTCTCTTAGTGCTAAGATAGTTGGAGACCAATGTTTATGTATGGTACCTACGACTATCTTTGTACTGAGAGAGCTTCGAAAATCTAGACCCTAGTTGAGTGTAGGGTAACTTGATTTGGCCTCTAGACCACTTGATTAGAGACGTTATTTAAAGTGGTCATCATACTCACAAAACATTGAACTATACATCCTTTCAAGGATGGAAAAGACACACCTGGTACGACTGAGCCAGGACGATGAGTTGAGCGCGGGTTGAAGGCATGACACTCTTGAGGAACTCGCTACGTCTCTGTCTCTCGTCTTCCTCCTCTGCCTCCGTCACACCCCACTCTCCCTGCACACACAGTGAAGGTACATTATTTTACCATGCATTTACAAAAACCAAGATTCTATATAACATTCTACCAGCCCCGCATAAATTCAACTAGCCATATGCTACCGGATTAGTGCTAATTTCGAACTATGATAAAAGAGCGAATGTGATTGTATTTTACTATCAAACGAGTGTTCCACAGAAGATATCTCTTATGGATCTTTAACATGTGTACACTTGATTATTGTACCAAAAATTGACTTTGGGAGATGAATAGAATCTCACCAATATGTCTTCAGATATCAAATACATAAAAAAAACTAGCACTTTTTTCAACAATAATATGGTGAGATTCTGTATGTATTGACATTTAATATTTTTCTAACAAATGATCAATCATTGGGATAGAAATTAAGTAAGAGATCATATCAGATTGACATCAGCACAGGTTATGCCTAGCAGGATAGTTTATAGCTATCTCTGCTTAGCACATAGAATTGTGAATCAAACCCTCTGACCAACCTCCTTGGTTCTGGTCTTGATGCGAGACTCGTAGTGTTGACGTTGCTCCAACTCTGCGTTGGCCGCCGAGTAGAACGTCTCCTGGGCGCTCTGAAACTGGATGATCAGGTCGAAGATTGTCCGCAGCTGGGTCAGGATAGCCTGCACAGAAATAATATCTATATCATTGTTCTATAATGTGTAATTCTTCCCAAATCATTCTTAACACAAGTAAAGATGAAGTGATTGAACTTAGGAGTAAGTGGAACAGCATGAAATAACTACAAGTCCTGAACAATCCCCTAGGACGTACCCGAGACTTGTCGTCCAGGAGACAGCGAGAGATGACGGTGTCGAGAAAGACTTGATGTGCGGCGATGATGTGGTCGAGATCTCCAGCCTCTCTCACCTGGGTCAACAGCTCGTCCCATGAACACTCCAGCACCTGGCGGCAGAGTTATGAAGTTATGTGCATGACAATATCTCAACATCTTCACCTTTATTCTGAAGAAGACTCATGGACGGTACTCTTCAGCTTTGATTCTACATTTTTGATTTTGATATTTCACCAGCACCTATAGAAAAAGGTGAAATTGTTTTCTTTAGTTTGGGTTCGACATTTGGCACCCAACAATTTATACCAAAGTCTCCACCTGTATCAGAAGACACCAGGACCTGCAGTTCTTGCAACACTCAAGCTTTATTGGCTCATATTTCTGAATCTTTTTTTGTTGTAAATATCCCTTTGGCAGTACCAATACAAAATTTGGCTCAAATTCCTTAATCTTATCTTGTTGAAAATATCCCTTTGGCAGTATTGATACAAAACTTGGCTCATGTTTCTGAAACATGTCATAGTTCCCATCAAATCATTACCTATCCTGAATAGTACATTTCTAGTCATATCCCAAATAAATGGCAGCTAGCCAGATTATCCAGGCCTCACCTCAAAGTTGATGTAGTACTGGGCCTGCTGTATGAAGTGAACCATCTCACAACCCAACACATGGCACTGGTGCAGGATACACCGCAGCTCTGGAATAGTTCATATTGAATAAACACATAATGATAATAAGTTATCGTTGTCTTAAAATATTGTTATATTTGAGGTGACACTTTATCAATATAGCCATACAAACAGTTTTAATTTCTTATATTTTGGATCACATCATCTGCAAATGTAGGGATTCGATTCAAACCAAAACCAGTGAACATACCAACAGCTTATCCACTCAACCACCAGACTTTTAGCAGTGTAGTCAATATCATAGCAGACACTTATTTTAAATTAATACCTCTGAAATGAAACTTTTCAAACATGAGGAATACCTTCAGAGATTTAGCAGAGGAACCCTAATGAAACACACTTAAAATGTTTTGAACAAATGTAATACCTTCGAACATGCCGCCCGGGATACTCTGGAGCTGTCGAGCGTACGTCATCTGGTTCTTCCAGATTATCGCCAGGATGTACTCCATCCGCTTGGCGCGCCACAGGAAGTTGAACACACGCAGGTACATTATCATACACTCTGGGGTGAACACCTGGTGGCAATCAATCAAATGCAGTTGTAGGGAGATCAAGGATCATATAAGTAATATATATATTGACTTCTGAATCATAATCTCAAGACACCTGGTGGAAACCATTAAAATGCACTGAGTTGTAGGTAGATCACAGATCTAATAAGAGATGTAAATATATTGACTTTTGAAACACGGATTATCTGAATCATTTGTTTTCACTCTGGTGTGGACACCGTATGAATATTATTTTGACATTGAATTAATTATTTACTAATGGTTCCAATTTACCAATTTAAAAAATAAAAACTAGTTGAAAAAGGAAATCTGTATAGGCATCCAACGGAACTTCTTGAGTAAAAAATTTATAAGCACAGAGTTGTCTGATATCTTTAGTTAGGGAGACAGGCCAAACAAAATGAAGAGTATGAAAACATGGAACATTCAAATCTAATTTCTAAAAGGTAATTAATCTTGGAAACCATAAAAGCACACAAATACTTGTAAAGGAAAGTTCAGAGTTAGCTGTATAAACCATACCGTGCGTATCGGACCATCCACGTGGTAGTCTAAACTGAAGACGTCCCAGCCTGTGTCTCCTGGGGATACCTACAGGGAAAGTCATTTACATTAAAAGATTACTTTCAAGCTGTCTTTTTAGAATACGCATCTCAAAAATCATGTGTGTCAAAATCATTTAATTCAAACATTTGTTTGGGAGATACTCTAGTAGATATGTACAAATATTTCTCAAATATTTAACTTCTTTTTGTTACAGTTGTTCTGCTATAGAGCTTATAAACACGATTAGAACAAGCCATAGGCTAGAGAGGCCAAAAAGCCAACAATTGCACCACTGGGCCAACTTAACAGTTAAAGGGGCAGTAGCACGTTTTTTGAAACTTTTATATTTTGAAATTTTCACTGATACTTGTAAGTTAATGCTAAATGTATTATTTGATAGTGTAAAAAATCTCATAACACAAATCAATCATCCATAGACATAGGACAAAGTATAAAGATTCAGATAAAATCCATTGGCGGCCATTTTGTGTGAACACCTTAAATTCAGTTTGTGTTAGAAAAAGGAATCGCATGACTCAACTTTACATTATATATTTGAATTATTACTGCTTCATTTAGATTAAATATATTGTCTTTCAATTTGAACCATTAATTTTCATTTCTCTGGCATAACCTAATATTCCCCCTAAAAATGTGCTACGTGCTTTCAAGGTTAGACTTTGATTTCCACTAACCTCGAGAAGTCTGACATCTAGTCTCTTGAGGATGTCTGAGTCGTCAAACTGAGCGTTGGTTGCTCTGATGGCTGTCTCCAGGATGCCGGTGAGGTTGTGTAGGTACAGATTGCCTGCTGGTTTAGCTAGGTCCTCTCTGGGGATAAAAGATAACATCTTTATATACACCATATCATGCTTGATTGTCCAGGTTTAGGTTTCTAAATTAAGTTTCAAATTGATGCTGGTTTAGCTAGATCCTGCCTTGGGGTGAGGGGGAGTATTTACAGATAAAAATTTCTATGTCTTAATTTCATGGTATAATTTTTGTTCAAATTCAATGCATAATATGTAAGGTATCAAGAGTTACCTCCCTCTTTGTATATTGGTTATCAAGCACCATCAAGCATACAATGCAGGAAGTGATGAAAAAAGCAAAACACTTATTGATATCTACTAGTTTGGCTAGGTCCTTTCTCAGGTGAGGGGGACCATTTGTCGTAACTTCCTTTTTATACTTGAATATCAATGTTATCAATTTTCAATTTCAAAAGAAAATGAGTTATGGGCTGTCAAGAGTGATCTCCTTCATGAAAACAAACGTGCAGAATATCAAACTTGACATCAAGTTTTTAAAATCTAGTTCAGAATTGACGAGAGGGTGAAAAGAGTTACTTCCCTTGGTGAAAACATTTACCATGCACTTTTAACATTAAATACTTAACACCTGAATGTCAAAGATGTAAAATTGATGAGAGGTTGTAAGAGTGCTTTTTGAAAAAACAGAATCCCCTAAATGTTAGTGTGTGGTAATAATATCCATATAACTATTTTTTTCATCAGAATCGGTTTGGGAAACACTCTAGTAGATATGTACAACAATCAGTTTTGAATACACTACTAAATGAACTCCACAATGCTCCCTCTATGAATACAGTTAAAACTGGTCTGAAAACATTGTTTAGAAAAGCTTTACCTTGAACTGTAATGCTAAAGTGCAATTTTGTTAGAAAGGTGGGAAAAGGGTCCAGCAATTTGTGCTATATGAAAATTCATTATTATTATTAAACGAAACAACTCACTCCAGCAGGTCCATGAGATGCCTGATAAAGTCACCTTGACCCAACAACAGGTAGCGTCGCATTGCCTGGCAACAAAGTTTATTAGTTATATATGTACACAATGTAAATACAAAGAAGAGATCCATGAATTGACAATTTCATTGTTAGAAACTGGAACAAGTTTCCCATGTTGTCATAAATTCAGATCAATTTGTAAAAGTGTTTAATGCCTTTCTATATTCTAAAAACCATAAATTTGCAAAATACTTGTTACTGATTGGCTTCTGTGAAAAATCAGTGGGCAGATTTTGGTTTTACAGTGCTATTTCTTTCACGCTACGCTAAGTAAATAAAGAGCTACATATATATCATATGCCACAGTATGTTTATCGCCTAGATAAATAGAATGTACAAACCATTATGATTAGAACAAACCTGCAGAAGGGACAAGGGCAACTTAGTCTTAGAAATTCACAAACACGACAAGCAAGCTGTTACCTTGAGGTGGTCCAGAAACTTGTACTTGTTGTTGAAGACTTCGAGAAGATGCTGACTCGTCTCCTTGTACACCGCATCGACCATCGTCTGGAACTCTGTGTTTAGGTCCTGCGTCGACATCGTCTCTCCTTCAAGTCACAAGAAACGTTAAATTTTCTCTTTGCACAGAACTCTATTATACCCTTTGAGTTAACAGTGTTTCTAATTTTACAGATTAAATACATGATTTTCTTCAACAAGTACTGTGAAAAAATTAACAACATGTATTAACAGTGAACTTTCTTCAAGAATGTTATTCCATTTTCACATGGTGTAAAATTTGGTTTCAAAGTCCTTATTGTATGTACATTGCTACGTTTTCATCTGCTAAAGATGTAATTATATCTGTGCTATCCGATCATAAAGAAAGGTTTTACATAAAAGGTCCTCCAATCGATTTGTATCAACCTACCTTTCTCTACATCGTATGTCATGGCTGCCTGTCTGCCCTTAGTTGGTGTCCGATCCTGACACACTTGTCGTAAGAAGTTGATTGACTTCCCAGTTAACAGGATCTGGAAATCAGGGAAGACATAGTTCCAAATTTGAAACATTCAAAAGGATATTCTTTAGTCCATTCTCTTACCTGACCTTTAGATCAAATTTGGACATTTTAGTTATGACAAATTTCTCAAGCAATGATACTTGCCTTAGTCTTACAGACTTATGCTTTGTAATCTTTCCAAGAAGTGGTCTTATATTCTAGGATTAACGCATATCATTTTGTGAATTGACTTGGCCTTATTTCGAAATTTATTTTCTTCTCTTATCATATCATATACAGAACATAATATATATTAGTAACTTATTAAATGATTCTTGATCTTTGTAGAAAATGTGGGAAACTAAAATTGATCAAGGGATTCAAATGGAATTTCAATAATACTGCAACACGTTACCTTCCTGGCCTGGCCCGTGGTGACGAAGGTGGGTATCATCGACTTCCTCAAGCTGTACTTGTCGTACCAGAGACGGTCGTTCTTCACTGTCGGGTCCGATGCCACGAAGAACTGGAACAAAACATGAGTTGCATCTCAAATCTGGAAATCTCACATTTGGTACCTGATGTTTCTGAGTCAAAGAGTTTTCAAGTTATGATCCGTAAACAATTTCGGATGAATGGATGGACACGCTGATGGCTACATACTATGTCAGAGTGGGGTTAAAAATATTAATGTTGCCTACCTAATAACTGTATAATTGATGAATTATATCATATGCACTCAGTTCACCCAGCTGTACAAATAGGTACCTAAACAAGGGGAAGTATGGAGTACTATGGACCTAAATTATAGGTCACGCGGGGTGTTTGTTAATCAGCGGCACCAAATATACCATCCCTCCAGGTTAATAATACTCATGGCGCTTTGAGCATGCTTTGTCATGAATATATGCACGGTATAAGAAAGCTATCATCATAAGGCAATGTTCAAAATAGTGCCTGCCTGCTCGCTAACTGCTGGTAACTTTCAGATCTGGCTTGTTGAAGAAGAGGCTGGCCCATTGTGTGATTATAGAGATACTTAGTCTTTACTAAGGAGGGCTTGTTAAATGTGAAGGAAGGTTGTTTGTAGGTTTTGATTTGTCAAACCACCAGCCCTGCTTGCTAGTAGGGACTAAAACATATTCGGATCACTGTCACACAGTCTGCTCTCACCTCATGGTAGGTGTCCTCTAGTTCTCCATCGTAGATCCATCGCAGGAGGGTCGCGTACACTGGCTGGGACACCTGTATACATAGAGAAATGATATAGATTTAATAAGTCATATATAGGTGCCAATGTACAATCTCTTGTATTCATTGATATTAATCACCTGCAGCTTAGCTTTAAACAATCAAGTAAGCCATAGGTTTTGAAATTTTATTTCACCTATGTCATATTAGATTTTAAAGAAAAAGATTTGTTTGTTAAATGAGATTGATATTTGAATTTCTTAAGCATGGTTGTGACTAACTTCACATGTACAACACAACCTAATAATTGACTTAACAACAACACCTTGAAACAGTGCACAAAGGTAAGACCCAAGGCTTGTTCTGGTTTTAACGAGATTTGCTCTGAGAATGTAGAGTTCTCCAGCACCAGTCCCTACCATGGTGAGCGTGTGTTTGATGAGAGCGCGGATGTAGGGGTCTCCGTGCTGCATGTAGGAGAAGATAGAGGACGCCAGGGCACCGCCCTTCTTGCCTGCAACATACAAGATAAAATGTTAACTTGATGCAGCTTGTAACCTGCCATAAAATGTACACATCTTTTACCATCTTTATCAATAATACAGATCCACCAAAGGATGCCAGCTGGTAGACGCCTTCGAGGAATAATGATTGTGACAATGACGAACATTGAAAGTTGGCAAAACCTAAGACAAGTAATTCTTTGAAAATGTCAACTCTTACTCTATTCATTTCGTTAATCTATCTCTGTTCTTTAATCTGCATTCGCCTAGAAAGTCCTGCAAATATTGATCAATGTTCATTTCTTTATTAGCTTGCTATTCAAAGCCCATGCAAAGGATCAATTAAAGCATGATGTATCCTCACCTTTACAAATATCGACGAGGGCCGCGAGAGACTTGAGTCTGACGAGAGGATCAAATGTCCACACGACGAGACGACGCAGCGTGAGACCTGGCTGGGACTCTGAGATTCCTTGATCCTGTTCTTGTTGGAGCTACACAGAGAGATGTGTGTGATTCAACTACGAGGCGGAATTAACACATGGGTTTCTGATCACTTCGAACATTACTTGAGTATTGACAACATGCAAGTCTAATTCAATGACAATGAATTTCATAAATATAATGCATTTCATTATTATACAACCAGTTTGATACTGAATTGATGACTTGCTTGTTTGATTTGATTTTCTCAACCAACAATGACTGTGGCATCAAATATGAATCACTCATGCGAAATAGGGGAATATGATTTTATGACTCTTGAGTTCTTCATAGTATTTGATTTGAAGGCCTTTTATTTGAGTCGGCACATGAAATATAGCGGATGACATTCTTTTGAATACACAATTCAAACCCACCCTCCCCGCAACTCTTTAGGTTTTATGTGATCATGTCATTTGAACTTAAGAAAGGTTTTCAATTAAAAGGGTTCAATAAAACAGAAACAGCTTAATTTCTCAAGATACAGTTTTCAGTATATGCCCAAAATGACCTTGATGCACGTTGTACCAACGGCAACTAATAATCACCTGAGCCTCCAAGACTGCTATGAGTCTGTAGTACTCCGTCATCTCCTGGTGTAGAGCTGCACAGAAACTCTGAAACATGCAGAGGTGTAAGTCAGTCTAAGTAAACCTAGCCTCAATAACACTCTCTATAACTCATACTGAGTCTAGCGAGATACAGCAAGAGGTCGCGTCAGCCGACCTTGCAGAGATCTATGACCCTCTAAGATTATATGTGCAAAAGCAGACTATTGCGGCATAGTAAGCCAAGCCCTGATTGGTCAATTCGATAAGTAGGCTGACAGGAGCCCTAATTACACCTAGCTAGACTCAATATGGGAGTATAACTAGTATTATTGAGGCTAGGTTTACTTAGACTAAGGTGTTTTTGGAATTTTTTAAAATCAGATGCAAGAAATGTTCAACAAACATGGTGTCTTTATCTTATATATTGAATAGATTACTTAAAAGGAGTCATAATAGTCAAAGTTGAGAATTATGACCACAGAGAAGATTAATATCCTGATAACTAGGGTAGCGATATTTGAAAACCAAATTGCCATCTTAAAACTAAAAAGTCAAATTAAGGTTTGTGATAAATATTTACATTTCAAAATAAGGTTAATATTCTCCTGATATCTTATCAGGATTATATATAATACAATGTTACAATAGACTTTTTATCTTTTAAACTATTAATAATTAATAGTTTGCAAGTAAATGATCCATAACACAATAAAACAACTAATGTCATTATATTGTTAGATTTAGAAAAATAATTTGTAAACAGTTTCATCATCAATTTCTCTATTAAAGTTTTCGATGTTTAGACAAAGATACTTATGTCGTTCTCAAGCAAGTGATGAAGGACATTAGTATCTATGTCGAAACATTTCAAACTTGAATAAAGAAGTGGTATATCCATAATATTGCTTTCACCTTTTTCAACATCGCAAATTCTAGAATGCCCATCAAACAATTACTTTATCTTTATCACATAAAATTAGAAGCAACTCTTCAGTCAAATCATCTAAATATGACGCACCTGCCCAACTAGTCCGAATGCTTTATCTGCACTTCTCGACTCCACGTACGTCTTGATCTTTGTGTACAACCAGCCACACTCCGCCAGCTTGCTGATCAGCTGACGCACAGCCTTCGGTATACCAGCCTGCGTACATGGAAGGTGACGTGAAGTGAGGTCATATGGGGTTTATCGCTCCTTTCAAGAGAATTTCACTTATATATCAGCTGCTAGTATTATTGCAGGGAGAAAGCTCGCAACACTATTGTGGCTATGTATTGCTGTGAAACCTGCGAGCATCATCTGGAACTAGCAAATCATGGGTTGTACTGCGTTGAAATTCAGTGTATTTACATCCAAACCTGACTGAGTGTAAAACAGTTCTCTACTGCAGACAAAGTTCCCAAGCCCCAGGATTTGAACCACGGACCTCCAGATCCGAAGCCGAACACGCTTATCACTGCGCTATCCCGCCCCTATATATATTGTATCCATTATCAAATTTAATAAGAAACTGTATTTGACATTGTTATCATTGAAAGAAACATATTTACTTGACACATAGCACACTTGATCAAAAGAATACATTGAATACCTTTCAATTGACTTTCTATGAATTCTTTAAGGTCAAGCAATGACATGAAACAAGAAAAAACATTTTGACTATTTACCATTGGGTCTATACGATACCCTTCCCGTGTTGTATCAAAGTGAATCCATCTCCCTTCGATACCCTGGAATGCGTACACCAGATCTTTCAACAACTCTGCTTCAGGGATCTCAAATGATGCTGCATAAATCAAGAACATATTTAAACAATTCATGTTACTGCTTTAGTGTGATATATATATATATATATGCAATCTTTTGACAATAAACTACAAAGAAAACCAAACTCAAAATAGCTTATCAAACATCTGACAATGTTTTTCAATAATACAGGCAAAATTGCATTTTTTAAAGCAGCGGAGAAATATGGAATTAGGTACCCCAATGGTATTATATGAATAAAACTACAGTCAGGAATGATTTAAAACAGCTGAAATAAGCTGATCAGCTGAAAATTCCCATCCCTGAATCTTATTCAAACATGTCTAAAAAGCTTAAAACACAATTTCTCAAAAGTAATCTTTTTCACCAAAAGTTCTTTATTGCAAGATGAATTGAATCTTTTAGTATCATATCACCATGCTACTCACTGTTGTCTCCCCTGTTGATCGTGACTGACTGCGGCACCGCTCTTCCACTCTTAGGGTACGAGAAATCTGGGAGAATAGAGTGCGTAGAGTCAGTTAGTCATACACTTATTGTCATATGATCAAACTGTTTGATTGACTTTATAAACACTAGCAGTATGAGGAAGTTAGGGAATTAGAATTTGTTGAATTGAATTATTTGGATAGCATGATCAAAAACATAAATTTATATGAATTTTAAATAAATTTTATAATGTTGAAAATAAATCATTTTGATGTTACTTTTCAAATTCCAAAATTGCTGTTCATTAACTACCCGAGTCTCTTGGTCTTGTTAGACTCTGTATGACCTTGCCTCGATTCCCTCGTCCAGTCCGCTCAATGTCCGCAGGGTTTGGGGCGGGGGTCGCCAGATAGCTGCAACATTACATCAAAACTTTCATTTGTATATAATATTTATAGTTGAACAGATTATTCTGATCATGAGACAATTAATAAATCTCCACTGCTTAAGGGCAAGTTCACAAATCAGAGTTGGTCTTAAGGTAAAAACAAGATGTGTTTGTGAAACACGAATGCCCCCGGATGCATATGTCAAGTATCAAAGACCTAGCTCTGACCAATCAAAAGTTATGACCAAGGTTAAAGTTTTTGTGGACAAACGGACAGACGGCCAGACGGACAGGTGAAAAACAATATACCCCCGGAATCTCCGATTCGGGGGCATAAAAACCCCTTTAACCATGTATTATGAATCTAAACATCCACTGGTAATAAAGGTTCACAGAGTCACAATACTACAATTTAATCCAAATGCGACAAAGTATTTTTACACAAGTTTCAGTTCTATAGAGCAGGGAGTTCTAGACAAGAGGTGAAATGGACAGACGGATGAGCCGAGTATCTTATTGTATTAGCCTTCGGTATCATTCAAGCCTAATGAACTAAAGTGGCTTCTGCTACTTCCTATTGCTACAAATATATGATCAGTGATTGTGCTAGGTATTTCTCTAGTCAGCAGTAAGTGTATAAATTGGAACTAAAATTTGTTTCAAAATTATTTGCGTGAAAATTTGCGAAACATTAACTTTAATTATTAAGTTGTCATGATTGTTGTTGTTGTTAGTTACAGTTTACTTTTATGCCAAACTATTCGTTTTTGACATTCTGTTTATTGATCCATGGAACGCGATCTCTGATATATGATGATATTAATCTGTTAAACTAGTGTTGGGTTTTAAAGTCGTGACAATTCTGAGAACAACTCGATAAATAAAAATCATGGATTGCACGCAATGCCATAAATTTATTGTAACTGGAAGTATATGACGTACCTGGGTATATAAGTCTGTGGAATGGGTGTAGGGTCACCACTCCTGGCCCCGCTGTGAATACTACTGATTCCGCTACTGCCAGTGCTGTGGGATGCATGTAGAGCAGAGGCGCCCTCTAGTGGAGTGTCTAGTCCACTCACAGCGCCCCCATGGACCCCTCTCGCTGCGGGGTGAAATGGGGTTGATGTTGCATACGCTGGAAGACTTTGTCCAAACACGGAGGTGAATGCACTCTGTAATAATGATAAATCTATCTTTCTTAGAAAGAAAATTTATTATATGCTAAGCGGTGAGAGATTGAGTTTTCTCAGTTGTAGAAAAGTGATCTCGCCACTGAGTGTGATATCACTTTTTCAAGTCAGTGAAAATATCACAGAGGGGATGACGTCATGTACACAATGATTTGACGTCACTTCTACAATCAACGCGACGTCATCGCCGTCGCTAAGTTACGATCAACAATGGTATGACGTCGCCAGAAAACTCTCAAGTCAAGTCCTTTTGGACATAAATTACCACATTTTCGACCATAAAGGCATATAATAAACAGAATATCTTTTGTTTTGAGTGTGATATCACTTATCTCTCATCTCGTGACGGGGTAAAGCCTATATTTTCACTCGTGGCTGCGCCACTCGTGAAAATACTGGCTCTACCCCGTCACTCGATGAGAGATAAGTGATATCACACTCAAAACAAAAGATATCCTCTATGTTCAAGGCCTAGTATGAATATCAAAATTATCAATGATTCTCAAAAACCTGTGTCATACTTATCACAATGATGGCGATAAATTGTATTGTATAAGTACATTTCCACTAACTCTTGACTAAATTGTTTGAAACGTTGACCAACCTGAATGAAATACTTTAGTTATCATTTAGTTTCAGACATAGCAAAATGTAAAGTCAAATCAAAATTCAAAAAGAATGATTAAAACAGGGAGTTATGATCAAGATCTGGCTTCTTGCAAAACAATATGTACTGATTTCTCACATTTTCCAAGCGGTTTGAGGTTGTGTACCTTATTCTTGGAGACGACCCCTGAGTCACTGAGAGACATCAACAGGTAGAGGACGGACCAGCGGCTCTTCAACACGCTCTGCAGGGGAGACAACTCTTGTACATTTATATCAGGATAGAGCTTACAAGCACGTTTTAGACAATGATTCATCTCCTTCGTGTGTTCATTGTTTTAATAATTGTCCAGAGACTGTCATTCATTATCTAGTTGAATGTGAAGGGCATAAAGATCATCATCAAATATCTTCTCACTAAGATCTATTCTTGGTGAGAATTTGATATTTGGTGAGGTCCAAAGATCAGTTTTAAATTTTGTCAAGAACACTGGCAAATATGACCTTATATAACATTTAATACTCAATTTTAACTTTTAAATGTTTTTAACTCTCAATAATCACTCCAAGTGCCGGGCGCATGTAGGTCATATTTGGCCCAAACTTCGCCCTTAATTTCACCTACCTACCTACCTATCAGGATAGAGTTGTGAAATGTTCTAAGAGTATGGGTTCTTCATACTATGACATGGCTTAGAGTAAAATCAACTAAATTTCAATGGAAGGATCAAAGTTCTACTCTTCGAGCTGGCTTATGAATATAGAAAGTATTAAGTTTCACCACCCTTAGAATATGTGAGTCTGACCATATTGAGAAAGTATGAGTTTTAGAAAACCAATCCAAACTAATGATTAAAAGACAATATCAAAATTTGAACATAGCAGGGTTGGATTGATATCAAATTTCATTCCAATCTTTTAGACTTTTAGACAAGGCTTTTATTTGGCAAAATTCAGGCCAATTTTTAAATTAAGTGATAAAAATAGAGCCATTGGCTCTGTAGCTCATCAGGCTTCATCATCAATTATGCTGTAGAGTGTGGCCAATGATACCCCCTTTGTAGAGGCCACAGGGGCACCAATCATAAAATTAAGTATATATAGGCGACAAGTATCAGTTTTCTAGGCCTTATACTTCAGGAGAAGAAGATGAAAATAGATTTGAAGGACGTTCCTGTTGCCTTTATTAGGGGTCACAGGGCCACCAAAGCTACAATTTATAATCCTCACTAGCCAAGGAGTCTGTACACAAAGTTTCAGCTTTCTAGGCCTTATGGTTCTGGAGAAGACGATGAAAATAGGATTTTAGGGCGTGGCCGCTGTGGCCCTTATTAGGGGTCACAGGGCTACCAAAGCTACAATTTATAATCTTCACTCTTCAAAGAGGCTATACACAAAGTTTCAGCTTTCTAGGCCTCATGGTTCTGGAGAAGAAGATGAAAATAGGCTTTTAGGGCGTGGCCCCTGTGGCCCTTATTAGGGGTCACAGGGCCACCAAAGCTACAATTCATAATCCTCACTAGCCAAGGAGTCTGTACACAAAGTTTCAGCTTTCTAGGCCTTATGGTTCTGGAGAAGAAGATGAAAATAGGTTTTTAGGGCGTGGCCCCTGTGGCCCTTATTAGGGATCACAGGGCTACCAAAGCTACAATTTATAATCCTCACTAGCCAAGGAGTCTGTACACAAAGTTTCAGCTTTCTAGGCCTTATGGTTCTGGAGAAGGAGATGAAAATAGGTTTTTAGGGTGTGGCCCCTGTGGCCCTTATTAGGGGTCACAGGGCCACCAAAGCTACAATTTATAATCCTTTACTAGCCATGGAGTCTGTACACAAAGTTTCAGCTTTCTAGGCCTTATGGTTCTGGAGAAGACGATGAAAATAGGATTTTAGGGCGTGGCCGCTGTGGCCCTTATTAGGGGTCACAGGGCTACCAAAGCTAGAATTTATAATCTTCACTCTTCAAAGAGGCTATACACAAAGTTTCAGCTTTCTAGGCCTCATGGTTCTGGAGAAGAAGATGAAAATAGGCTTTTAGGGCGTGGCCCCTGTGGCCCTTATTAGGGGTCACAGGGCCACCAAAGCTACAATTCATGATCCTCACTAGCCAAGGAGTCTGTACACAAAGTTTCAGCTTTCTAGGCCTTATGGTTCTGGAGAAGAAGATGAAAATAGGTTTTTAGGGCGTGGCCCCTGTGGCCCTTATTAGGGATCACAGGGCTACCAAAGCTACAATTTATAATCCTCACTAGCCAAGGAGTCTGTACACAAAGTTTCAGCTTTCTAGGCCTTATGGTTCTGGAGAAGGAGATGAAAATAGGTTTTTAGGGTGTGGCCCCTGTGGCCCTTATTAGGGGTCACAGGGCCACCAAAGCTACAATTTATAATCCTTTACTAGCCATGGAGTCTGTACACAAAGTTTCAGCTTTCTAGGCCTTATGGTTCTGGAGAAGACAATGAAAATAGGATTTTAGGGCGTGGCCCCTGTGGCCCTCATTAGGGGTCACAGGGCCACCAAAGCTACAATTTATAATCTTCACTAGCCAAGGAGTCTGTACAAAAAGTCTCAGCTTTCTAGGCCTCATGGTTCTGGAGAAGAAGATGAAAATAGGTTTTTAGGGCGCGGCCCCTGTGGCCCTTATTAGGGATCACAGGGCTACCAAAGCTACAATTTATAATCCTCACTAGCCAAGGAGTCTGTACACAAAGTTTCAGCTTTCTAGGCCTTATGGTTCTGGAGAAGAAGATGAAAATAGGTTTTTAGGGCGTGGCCCCTGTGGCCCTTATTAGGGATCACAGGGCTACCAAAGCTACAGTTTATAATCCTCACTAGCCAAGGAGTCTGTACACAAAGTTTCAGCTTTCTAGGCCTTATGGTTCTGGAGAAGGAGATGAAAATAGGTTTTTAGGGCGCGGCCCCTGTGGCCCTTATTAGGGATCACAGGGCTACCAAAGCTACAATTTATAATCCTCACTAGCCAAGGAGTCTGTACACAAAGTTTCAGCTTTCTAGGCCTTATGGTTCTGGAGAAGAAGATGAAAATAGGTTTTTAGGGCGTGGCCCCTGTGGCCCTTATTAGGGATCACAGGGCTACCAAAGCTACAATTTATAATCCTCACTAGCCAAGGAGTCTGTACACAAAGTTTCAGCTTTCTAGGCCTTATGGTTCTGGAGAAGGAGATGAAAATAGGTTTTTAGGGCGTGGCCCCCGTGGCCCTTATTAGGGGTCACAGGGCCACCAAAGCTACAATTTATAATCCTTTACTAGCCATGGAGTCTGTACACAAAGTTTCAGCTTTCTAGGCCTTATGGTTCTGGAGAAGACGATGAAAATAGGATTTTAGGGCGTGGCCCCTGTGGCCCTCATTAGGGGTCACAGGGCCACCAAAGCTACAATTTATAATCTTCACTAGCCAAGGAGTCTGTACAAAAAGTCTCAGCTTTCTAGGCCTCATGGTTCTGGAGAAGAAGATGAAAATAGGTTTTTAGGGCGCGGCCCCTGTGGCCCTTATTAGGGATCACAGGGCTACCAAAGCTACAATTTATAATCCTCACTAGCCAAGGAGTCTGTACACAAAGTTTCAGCTTTCTAGGCCTCATGGTTCTGGAGAAGAAGATGAAAATAGGTTTTTAGGGCGCGGCCCCTGTGGCCCTTATTAGGGATCACAGAGCTACCAAAGCTACAATTTATAATCCTCACTAGCCAAGGAGTCTGTACACAAAGTTTCAGCTTTCTAGGACTTATGGTTCTGGAGAAGAAGATGAAAATAGGTTTTTAGGGTGTGGCCCCTGTGGCCCTTATTAGGGGTCACAGGGCCACCAAAGCTACAATTTATAATCCTCACTAGCTAAGGAGTCTGTACACAAAGTTTCAGCTTTCTAGGCCTTATGGTTCTGGAGAAGAAGTCGAAATTCCACAAAGTTTACGGACGGACGGATGGACGGACGGACGCCGGACACCATGCCATGCCATAAGCCCATCGGGCCTTACAGGCCAGATGAGCTAAAAAGCAAGATTTCCATATGAAATGCGAGAGAAACACAAAGTAACAGAAAATATGCAGTGGACCTTGTCTTCATTAGAAAAGATAGAACCAAGCAAAGATATCTGAGTGTGTACTTTGTTATTTTACATCATACACACTTAAATAAAATCAATGAAATCTATGAATCAGCAGGAAGTCAAATTGAGACTTTTTTTCAAACTCCTTAGATGCTTTCAAGGCTTTATAAGTCTAAAACAGATTTTAAAGGCTTTTTCAGGACAAGTGCTTGAAATCCATGCTTTTTCAAGGCTGGATGCAAAACACGTATATTGTATATGTATAAGCAATGAAGGACTGTATGGCGTCAATATGTTAGTATTGCTTAACACAATATCTTAAAATTGATATCAATAGTAGGAATAAGAAACAAAACAATTATTACAAAATAAGAGAATTGTTTCCAAATGCAGAGGAATTGATAAAGCAAATGATCAGCTGTAATGTATATGCTGCATGTAGAGTGACATGTGATGTCAACAAGCACCTGTTACACTGGGCGACAGCAGCTGGGCAATATACCGTATATCATCATGTATACATCTACACTGTGATATCAGGTAGAGAAGAATATGAGGGAAAGGTGGATTGAGTTCAACACATGAGGGACTTTTCTTTACCTTATCTACAATGAGAGCTGAACTATCATTGCCTACCTCTAAATGGAACAAGATACTATAAGTTGTTTGCTTCTCACGAGGGTAATACGGTCTGATGTACCATCTTTGTAGAAATGTTGCCCGAGCCGCAAGGCGAGGGCTGACATTTCTACAAAGATGGTACATCAGACCGTATTACCCGAGGGAGAAGCATACAACGAATTTATCTAACCGTCATGTCAGAAGAAAATTTATTATTATTCATTTCTTTTTGATTGCCGTTAACGGATGAGCCATCACCGCTTGAACGACCTTGACCCCTATTGTAAACAAAATGGCGTCATCCAACCCGACTGAAATGTTATGAATCGAGTAACGTGAAACTACTAGCCTAAACATGCTTAAGAACTATTTGATTTTAATTCTATGGCATGTGCAAGTAATGCAATAAGGAATTTGTTTCCAAATAAAGACAGAATGATGGGAAAACAAATCTATAATTAATAATCCCGAAAACGGCTAATCGAACTTATGTTAACTCTGCACACCGCGTGCGTCATTTGGTAACGTCACGTTAATGCTATGCGACACCGCTTCTCGAAAAGGAGCTGTTGCTATGGCAGCGGGGTACATGAAATTTGTACACCGTGAGAGGTGAGTGTCCCGGGGTACATAAGATAAAACGAGTCGATCGTCAGCCAATCAAAAACGAGTATTTTACTGTAAGGTAAGATAAACACTGTTATGATGCTCTGGGTTTATAATCTCTTCAAGTAAAAGTATTTAACATATCTCATTATAAAGGCATGCATAAACTTACATGAGTATTTGAGATATCAGGAGATTTTTTAAAACGATATTTTGTATAAAGGCATGACATAATCGAGACAACATAAGTGCATTTACTCTCATGTATAATTTCAGCGTACACAGTATGAAGACAAACACATAAAACATTCTAGGCTAAACAAACACGCATAAGAAAATCTCAAAATGCACTGAGACATCAGATTTTGTTGGTACAACAGTAGGAAGGTTGACTCAAACATGGTAATATACGGTACTGATTACACTCACATAGATCTCAAATATCTACATCGAAGTGCTGCAGGCAGACCATTGATCTATTCTATGACATGTGTTTGCTGTCTGTCTGTCTGTCTGTCTGTCTGCATCTCTCTCTGTCTATTTGCCTGTCTGCTGATTATAGAAAACTACGGCCAAAAATAATTGTTACCGTACTATTTAGGGTTCAAGAAAAGCAAGACTTTCTGAGTCTCTCAGAAAGTCTTGCTTATCTTGAACCCTAAATAGTCAGAGTTAATGTGAAAATACCTTACAGTATTTAATGTACCGGTAATTAAAGTTGACATTAATCAATTTCTTCAACTGAATTTCAAAAAAATAATATAACTGTTAAATTTTTGTACTTATTGCCTGCAGCTTGTATGATATACCATCTAATAGCTATCTAATCCATCATTCTTGTTTTGTGTTTTTCACAAAAAGTACTTTTCATGTTTTTATTTCAATATGAGCAATTATTATCAATTTGAGATGCACTCAAATAATTTTTTATATATAAAATAACTCATAAATTGCATTACACGTCATTTAAACAATATATTGTATAATGGGCCTTTTAGCACAATATGAAACTGTATCGACACTAGCAATATAGCTTTAAGAGCCACGAATTAATACAGATATTAAGGTAAGCATAAGAGCAAATACCGGTAGGTGAGTTTACCTGGGCCTGCAGCTTCCTGTGTAGTTCTGAAAACACGGCCGCATCCTTCTCTCTTCCTCTCCGTACCACTACAAAAGATTTCCACAGATTAGCCTTTTTCTGAAACTGTAACTTTCATGCACAGCTGATACCTTTGCCTCTAGGAGTATTTCCTTTTTTGCTAGATGATGAATTTGTATCTTTGAATCAAATTTAAAGAGTGAGATCATGAAAGTATTTTTATATGTAATTGTATACATTATTAATGTTGCAATTTTTTTTTATCTATATAAAATTTTTATCATTTCCTAAACACTGTGCCATACCAGGTATTTTTATTAGAATTCATATACAACTTTGTGTAACAAGTGAAAAAGCATTGTAATCTGCACGTCACAAAAAACCCCACTGTCTGCATTAGTTCAAAGTACTTTTCAAGACAAGCGCTTCAAGACTCGCCTACGACCAGAGTCTTGACATCAGTATCCTACAGAAACTCTTACAAGTATTTATATTATAGCAGGTAGACAAAATTCAAACATTACGTTGATCAATGTTAGAAATAACGAAGATTTGACAAGGATATTTCCATATCAATCAACAAGTAAGTATCTCGCATAAGGGATATCTAATGTGAAAGATGTTTTTTTATGATGAAGAGTAATCCAAAATATAACAATGTTACTATTGTTATATAAAAAAATTGATATGTATTTCTAATACAAACTAAAGTCACCAACACGCCACATACAAGCACCAAACCACCACACCACGATGAGGTAATGGGTTACAAGGTGGTTCAAGTCATGGTTAGTGAGGTATTCAAACACCATACCACTACACCATGACAAGGTAATGGTGTAAGTTCAATGACCCATCTACATGTATGACCTACAGAGTCCAGGGACTTGCTACCACAAAGTCTTGTGAGTTGGAAGCAGATTTCATTGAATCTTTTATTAGAAAATCAGATAGTACCATGAAATACTTCGCATCTTAAATTTATATTGGTCTTTTCTAAATTTGATGGAGAGCTTGGGAGTAATTTTATCACTTGAGTGGTGGTACAAGTCTCAGGTTTGAATAGCCTGTTGATTCAAATGACTTCAAAGAGATACTTACGTTGTCGTTTAATCTTCTCTGAGACCTGGAACTCGTCATTCTCCAGGGGAGGAGCAAAGTTACTGAAACATCAGCAACATTAATTACTACAAAAGCAAAAAAGTTTGACTATAGTAATTTCTCATTTATGTCAACCCTTTCAAAAATGTTTTTATAACTGGTTTCTTAGTGGTGAGAGTATCAACAAGGCAAAGGGTTTAAAATTAGCCCATATCCAGGAGCCAATAACTAGTAGAAAATATGCTGGGCTAGTAGAATGTTTTAATTAGTAGTCTGAAGGACTAGCAACAAATTTCAAACAATATGTTTATTTCAATGTTTTTGGATAGTTAGAATATGCTTGGGCTATCAGTTGTTTCTTGCTACCTCTTGTTGATCCTCAACTCCTGATTAACCCTTTCACCCATACAACGTCAAAAACGTACTATCACTGGTTTTCCTAGTTAGGAGTGAAAGGGTTAAGACTCTTCCTCATGACATAGACAAAGTACCTATGCATACAAATATAAAGAAATTTTTACCTGCCAAGGATCTTTAGAGCAAACTGATAGTGAGGAAGTACAGCATCTGAAATTTAAAAAAAATTAAATTTATAAAACACACTTAAACCTTTTCATGTATTTCAATATTTTTACTTTCGCCAAAAATAATAATTTGGCAACTGTATATATGTTATGCTTGTGTGCAGTGTATTTAGAGCAGTTGGGACCCTTTGCAAAGGTTAAAGTATTCAACTTCTAAAATTTTTAAGGGACACCACCAAAAGGGTGGGCAAATAACCCAAGGACCCCCTCTAGGGACAACACTCTGTGTGTATATTAAGTCCGGACTAAAATCTTGGTATCTATGTTTCTAAGGTTTTTAGGAAGGTGATTCCATAGAGAAGGGCCGGCGACTTGAAATGTGCAAATGTTTGAGCTCTGGATGAAGGAACTTTAAGGAGGTTACTGTCGGAAGATCTCAGGCATCGTGCGGGTTGATAGATTTGAATCAGGGCTTGTAAATATTCTGGAGCTTGTTCATTTAGACATTTAAACACTAGGAGCAAGAGTTTGAACTGGATTTGATATTTAAGGGGAAGCCAATGTAATTTCTGCAGTATAGGTGAGACGCTTGGTTCCAGACACTAAGCGAGCGGCAAAGTTCTGGACTCTCTGCAGGGATTGGAGGTAGTGGGATGGTAGACCATACAGAAGGCCATATTACAGTAGTCCATGCGCGATAAAGAAGGTACATTCAAATAAATAGCACTTCCTAAAAAAAGTCTTGAACCATAGGATTATTTTTTTCATTTTATCGGTTTAAAAAAAATTAAAAAAATTTCATGTGAACAATACAATCTTGTGGATTGAATGTCACTTAAGTGTATAATAACTTAGCTTTGTTATTATTATTGTCTACAGAAATGACAGAATGATTTCTTAACATTTCTTCATATACTTTAATGTTGAAATAAAGGGACAACAAACACTTCTTACTAACTAATTAATTAATAAAAAATACTTCAGGTTTTACTCTTTTGGGTCAAAGGTTAGATTTCCGACTGGCAAAATTCTGAATCTGCATATTGGCTACAATATCCTCTCACTGTTTTACCTTAGAAAATGTTTATTATTATTCAACAACATATTAAATTTATCATCACCCTTATTGTTTGACTACTTGACCGTCTTTGATAGCAGGTAGCGGTGAATTCAATGTTGCTGAACAATAAAGAAAACATTTTAGAGTGAGACCGTTGTGGGAGATAGAAACCAAACTTTTTTTTTTGAAAGGATTTATCTTTTCATCCATATGCCATCATAATAATTGTTTGATGTTTGGGTATAACTATATAGAATTGGTTCGCCACCCTTTTTCATAATATATTATTTTACTAAACTGTTCTTTAGGTTAGGGTTAGGTTTTGTTTTAGGTTTAGGGTTAGGGTACGTGTTAGAGTAAGGGACTTACTTAGGGTTAGTTTTAGGGTAAGGGTTAGTTTTAGGGTAAGGATTTGGGTGGCGAAACAATTCTATAGTTGCTCTGATGTTTGTTTTGACTTAACAAATCAATTGGGAAGCTGCTACAGATAAAATTGGCTTGGGACTCTTTGGATGCCCAGTCATCACACATGAACCAAGTTGAGATCGTATGAATAAGTGCAGTACTCCTGTTGTTGGACAAGTAAAAAATATTGGACGGTTCTGATGGTTATGACACTTTCATGTGATTTTCATTTATTACAGAGTTGGTATTTTAGATATTGATTTTTTCTTTTTTTAAAGAATCATTAATTGGCATTATGAGTTAATAAAATGTTGATAGTATAATTTCTGTCATAACTCTTGCTTGAGTTCAATATGGTTACAACGCCAATGATTATCGGATCTGACAAATATTGTTACAGTCGTGTCAAAGTTCATCTGGTGCCTAAACAAGATTGTACTTGTCTACTTACCATCTGAAAGACCTGTCACTTTACAACAAAGACGTTGCAGCATCGCAGACGGTGAATTAACATCACCGCCATATCTGCTGCTCATGATGGAAGGTATTTTATCCTAATATACTGGGACAGTTATCATAATCCGAGTGTGAAGTTTAAACCGATTTTCGATCTCGAGATCCCGCCATACTGTAAATTAAGCAAAGCTACTTTTCAAAACATTTCTTGCTAGTTTCGTAAGTTTTTTGGACACGTAAATGGACAATATTTCTTCTTATATATAAACAATATTTGTTTTGAACTAAAAGTTCCAAAGTTCGTTCTTTATAGATAATAGAAAATAGTAAATATGCTCCTTAGAAGATTTTCTTTGATGCGAAACTTTCACTGACTTATTATAAAATAAGGAGGCTTTTGGGGCTCATTTGAAGTCGGACAAAAACGAGTTCGAAACCGAGATTCGCCAAAACATTGTTTTTAGTTTTTACCAATTAAATTATATTGAATTGAATTGAGAAGTATTTGGGTGTCTATTTTCGAATACTACCTATCTCTTGTTTAAAAACATTAAGAAATATACCCTTAGAGTAAGTCTAGCACGTTTAAGGTGCTCGCTTAATTCGTTTCAATCTCATTAAAATCAGCTCATAATTTTCTTCACTGAGTTACGCGGATTATTGCAAATAGATTTGATTTGTTTATCGAGAAAGGAAGATTGAAATGTACATAGAGAACAAAGAGTATGTCAGATGAAATTGAAGACTAATATAATTTCTGACTTAATATCCGAAAGAAATATTTTCAAGAATATTACTATTTATATCCAAATATGCTTTTGTCAAAAAACCTGCTAAATATAATAATATAACTTTTTGGGAAGTGTTATCTATATATCGTGTAGTGCGGACGGAAACTTTGAACATGATTAGAAAGACGCACGTTGACTGGTTTTCATTGAATTGAATATACAATAATATAAAAATCACTGAATGTTTTTTTAGTAAATACTCGATAAAAACAATTAAAGTTCCGTGATTATTATTGTCACAAAACTTGAAAAAGGTAAAAATGTTTGAAGATTGAGGACCTTTTTTATGATAATGTACAAGTCGCAACTGTTTGTTCAGAAGAGATTTTGATAAACTGTTCCTTATTTTAGTTATCATAGTTAATGCCCCCCTCCCCTCCCCCATGAAGAACTCACCTCAGGCTATTCTTTGACTTCAAGAAACTTATAAACAATGAAAGCTATATTTTTTTAAAGGCAGCAACCATTTTCAAAAGAACGAACGACTTTGAAACGTTTAGATAAAATATTTTGAACTGTAGATTTATCCAGCAGGAGTCCATTTTGTCCAGATGTCCTTAACTATTTCTTACCAATTGAAGATTTTTAAATGTATTACCTGAATACCAGATATGTTCAACTCGTGTATTACGGTTTAATGTAAAACATGCTTTGATGCTTGTCAGTTATGCGAGAAAGTGTTGTTTGAGTCTAACACGATCTCCTAAATCGTCAGAGTGGTTCAATTGGTGACTAGCCTTGCGAGCTTGCAATCACTGTAAGACTTGACGTTGTATGTCGATTTAGACGTAGTCATCTCATATGACATATATCACATTAGTTGTCAGAATAGTTAGTTCTAATAGATTAATATCTCTTATTACACTTATCCGATTTCAACCGCTGCATAATGTGCTTGCCAACTTCATTACCAAACCAGTTTGCAAACTTGTAGCGTATAGTATTCCATCAATTACTTCACTAATAATAGCGTAAGCACACCGAAAACGATGATGACTTTCTTTCAATGATACCATAATTCCTTGAATAATCAACGGCCGATGAAAAAGTTCATGCTCAATTTGACCATTTCTCTGCTTGGGAGGTTAGGTAATATCCCTTCCTTTTTTTCCCAATAGGTTTTAACTCGTCTTCCTATAGGTGTTTTCCCTTTACAGCTAACACCATTGGAAAGTTATTGCCTTGTCTTTAGTTGAATGTTATATGGTTATCTCATAACCACCTTTGTCGGTTATGAGATAGTGATACAAAAAAACCGCCAACATACTTTAATTAAACAAGAACAACGAAATTGGGATTCGAATTCCGGGGCCTCTACTTTTGTCAGATCATTTACCGCTTTAGCTATCGAGGATCTATACTGGTCACTTGATGTAAGTGTCTTGTCAATATTTTTTCCCTCTACATATATATATATATATATATATATAAGTTTTAAGCTCTAAAACCCTACGCATGAGGGTATCATAATAAATAATAAATATAAAATTCTTATCAGAACATATTAAACCCGCAAAATATATCACTAAAAGGTTAATAAATTATTTGTATATAATCAAATTTAGTACTCTTAAAGTTTTTGTAACAATGCAGGAGTGTTCTGCGGGAGTGTAAGCCAAATAATAACACGATTGTCTCAGGTTATGGCAATAACCTCTGCTTGGGCAACGTCCTCACGAGGTTATTTCCCATAACCCCTAGTTACCACCGGTTATTAGTTGAAACAATTGCAGGAATGTTCCGCTGGAGTGTAAGCCAAATAATAACCTGATTGCCTCAGGTTATGGCAATAACCTCTGCTTGGGCAACGTCCTCACGAGGTTATTTCCCATAACCCCTAGGTACCACCGGTTATTATTTACTACCGATTATTATTAGTTAATCCTGGCATCAGAATGCCCAATGAAGTATTTAAAAGGGAAATATTGACAAGGTTGTAAACTTGGTTAAATCAAACCAGGCAATTAATCATGATAGGTGTTTCTTTCAACCAATACTTGGACAAGATTTGGAATTATCCAACATCCTGCTTCATCAGCCTATATGAGCTATAATGTATAGTCATTATTCATCAGGTCAAAACCCTTGTATAGCCTTATATAGCCAGCCATTCAAATGATGCGCTGTCACCAATATGCAGCGCAAACTGAGATGAGAATTCTTAAACAGTGTAATTCAAATCAATCAATTGGAGTAATTTTAGATTTTGTATCGAATGTTGCACTGCTACTGCTTCTGTTAAGCTCCCACACAGCGTTCTACAAGTTTTCGGAAAGAGACATTCCTAGATAAATGTTTGGTAGTAAATTATTTATTTGGCTAAACATACAGGATATGAATAATGTTCTATTTATTGCCATAGTCTCGAAATTTAAGCAACACACAATATCATCTTCAAAGCATAGGCAGACTAGCTGACGACAGCCCCTATAGAACGCAACCGCATAAGCAAACAATAAAGGTTATATATGTTTATAACATGACATCACAATGAAAAAGTGATATGATGTCATAGGGCATCATATGGAAAATATGACCCTGATATGACTGCCCTAGCTGCTTATGAATTAATAGATCTTAATATAATTGAGGCCCATCAGGTTCACGTTAGCAGGGCAAAATATCACTTTTTCATTGCAACTTAACAATGCTTTGACCTCACAGTGCACCAATGACGTAACAATCTATACTGCTGGGCAGTGACAAGTTCCCCTACACTGAAAATAAGGTTTCAATTATTTTCTTTAATTTTGAGACTATGGTAATAAACAGAATATCATGTTTGTGCCAATGACCTACTATGTTTACTACATTCATGACATGACACTCCTGCCTAAATATCAGTATATCTCTTGCTCAGGAAATACTTATATTTAGCCACTCGTGTTTTAAACATGGTATGTCATGGACACTCATATGATATCCTTTATATATGTCACAAGTTTCCATTTCATAACATGTTAACGTCACAAGTATTTCCCGAGGAAGAGCATGAGTGTTGTAAACATAGTATGTCATGGACACAAATATAATACCTTGGTGGCAAAATAAAAAATACTCAAAAAATATAATCTCGCTATAGGCAGACTAGCCACCATCAACCCCTATTGAACGAAACCTCATAGGCAAACAGTGACGTCCAAGCATTGTGACCTCACAATGAAAGATATATGTTGCCCTGGGGCATCATATGAAATGTATGAACCCCCCCCCCCCCCCCCCCCCCCTCCCATAATTATGACTGCCCTTGTAGTAATAAACATTGATGTAGCAGGATGCGCTGGTAATTATTCAAGGATTATATGGTTGCTGCAAATGAAGTAATATATTTTCGCCAACCTAAGAAAACACATCCTGTCTCAGGGTACGTTGAAATTTTATCGAGAAGGTGGCGAGAAAATTATTTGATTGGCGATGTCCCAAGTGGGGCCGCACAAGCGAATCTAGTTTCTGAGCCCAGGGTACAGATTAGTGGAGTGAGCGTAACGTTCGTACCCTGAGACAGGATGAACAAAACAAGACAAAACAATTGTTAAAATGAGGAATAGTGGAATTTATTACAACAGATATGAACCCTCAACTGAGGACAGACAGGCAGCCACCCACACAGTCGACCCAAACAGTCTGCTCCAGACCAAGAACAACTTGCACAAAACAAATGATTCACAGAACAGCTGTCACAAATTTTAACACAAAATCTAGAAAATTATAACTGTTTCCATAAGAGACAATATTTGACAAATCTGTACCTCAGAGAATTCTGTTGTTGATAGAGAGTGCATCTACTTCTATTGCTACAGACATAACAGTACACACCTTTACATAGTTCAACTCGAATATACACGTGCCCAGGAAGTGACGTCATCTGAGTATATATTTATATATATACTGTACACAAAGCTTCACGCTGTTTACAGAGTAACTTCTCAAGAGAGAAGTTGAATATTATGAGCATAAAGTCTTTGACGTAAATGAAATCTTGCTCTTGCATGAGGATATCTGGTGAGTTTGGTTGAGGTTGTCCTACTTCTGCGCGGACTGCTCCATCCGGTGCCTTGGTTCCCAGCAACACCAACGTTCTTGTAGGAACTGATACATATCTATACATTCATTTTTCGTTTTACATACAATTGGAAATGGACTTTGCAGGATTGTATAATGCTTTGGCAAAGACATGCATTGACCAACAATAGCTTTTAACAATTTCAGCAAAGATGACAATGTAGGTATCATTCACTTGAGTGTGAAACTGAATAAATATACAACATATCCTTTCATGTATGAAACAAGGAGATCAAGTTAGGGAAAATGAAAATGGAGTCAAGTTACAACAATGCTCACAAGCTAAGGAATGAAATGTTCTAATGCTTTACTTACAAACTCTGTCAATTTCAATAGCTTATTTCTTTTAATAACCCTCATAGTTTGGACAAATATTTCAATCAGGGTAGATTGCATTTTACCAGGGCGCATATAGATCTCGTCTATTTTGTACAATCTTTTTATACCTTGGATTACCATAAGCACTTAATCAATGATACATATTGTTATTATCAAGTTCGACTTTCAAAATGTCTAAATTTGTTTGTAACATATATAAACAACCGCTATTAAATAAAGTTTTTGATGGACATAAGAAAACCAACACATTATTCACACAAGAACCCATTGAAAAAATTGCAAACAAAAAGTTTCCAAATGAACAAAGAATTATTAGGATGAACAATATTAAATCAAATATTTTGAGTTATACCGATTTGAATTTTAAGCTGGACTGCATTTTATCGTGCACACATCGATGGTGTTTATTTTGTAGCCCTTGGATTCCTGTAGTATTGTCTTCTTTAGCCGTTAGTTATTCTTTAGCTTTTAAATATTTGGGGTTAAACGCAGCTTTCGATCCTTGGATACCTGTCTACAGTCTCTCAGGATAAATTTGCCCAGCTGGCTGGTAAGAAAGTGCAATTGATAATGTAGGGGGCCTGATAAAGTGCAGTATCCCAAATTTCATTTAATGAAATTTTCACTTCTATGCAAATGAGAGTTTCCTATAAAACATGACTCAAGACTATGATGACATTTGCTTGTTCTATCTCATTTTATAAGTTCACTTTTTTATAAATACATTTTAAAAATTATTTCCTTTCAGAAATGTCTTACATTCACTGCTAAGTTGCTAACTAACTGTTTCAAAATGATTTATGCTAACACATAAAAGTAAGTGCAGAACTATATTCTTTCAAACATTTCTTATTTTGATATGCCTACAGGGCGCTTCTGGTGCACTCTGTTTGTATGCAATTTCTTAAACAGTCACAGCGTCTTCATCGTTTGCTTTGGCCCCCCTTCTTTTCTAGATTGTTACACAGCCAATCCAGTCCTTCATACAGCCCATCACCGCTGGTCGCACAGGTCGCTTGAATATACCAACTTCTATTCCGTAGATTATGTAAACCGAGTTTATCTGTAATTTCTGCTGCAGACATCGCGTTCGGCAAATCTTGCTTGTTACAGTAAACCAGTAGAACGGCCTCTCGAAGTTCGTCCTCACCCAACATCCGGTTTAGTTCGTCCCTTGCCTCGGCGACTCGCTCTCGATCATTACTATCTACCACAAAAATAAGTCCTTGTGTGTTCTGGAAATAATGTCTCCACAGTGGTCGAATCTTGTCCTGACCACCTACGTCCCACACAGTGAAACTGATGTTCTTGTACTCAACAGTTTCAACATTAAATCCGATCGTTGGGATAGTGGTGACAATTTCGCCAAGTTTCAATTTGTAAAGAATTGTAGTTTTACCGGCAGCATCGAGACCAACCATAAGAATTCGCATTTCCTTCTTACCGAAGAATCTCGAAAACAAAGTAATGAAATTCCCCATGTTGACAAGATGGTTTAGCCTTTATGAATATACAAATGCCTGTTCTAAGCGCAACTTGCAAACATGGTGGACGTGGCATAGAATTCGTAGGCGTTTCCGGGCCGGGATTCAATATCACGACTATCTTCCTCACGACTTATTGTAATTGATTCTCACCACTAAAACGTCTGTTGACATGAAGTAGAAAGTGATAAAGAATAATTAAATTAATAGTTTTGACTTATTGGGTTAATGCAAATTACTGTTGCTGTCATTGTTTTGGTAATATACGCAAACAATGAGGATTTAAAGCATCGATGATCCGTATATATATATAAAGGCATTCAAGAAATATCATGTTGACATTAAGTAATCTTTCACATATATATATCCCACTCTCTGTCCATATCATTATGCTTGAAAACGACACAAGAAGCTGTAACGAAACGTCGTGTACTCAGAATAAAGAAGTTGTTATCCATAAAATATTCGTCCTTATTTGACTTCCAACTTCTAAATGCCACTCAAAGACGTAAATGTCACTCAAAGAAGGTAATCTTGTTAGTAACAATAATGCTGAGGAATATATGGATGACAACTTCTTTGTTCATTGTATGCGACGTTTCGACACAGATTCTTGTGTCGTTCTCAAGCAAGGAAGAAGTATAGGGGCATATATATAGGTAAATAGTACAATACACAGTAAATAGTACAATACACAGTAACAACTGTGTTACTGTGTATTATATTATTTACTGTGTATTGTACTATTTACTGTGTATTGTACTATTTACCTATATATATTGCCCCTACTTCTATACTTCTTCCTTGCTTGAGAACGACACAAGAATCTGTGTCGAAACGTTGCATACAATGAACAAAAAAGTTGTCATCCATATATTCCTCAGCATTATTGTCATTCCAACTTCTAAAATGCCTCTCAAAGATGTTGTTAGTAACGTTGGACTTGTGGGACGTAAACATTACAGCTAGTTTTAACTAGATTGTCATTAGATATACCCCAAACATTGACGTGAGTAAGTTACCTTTAAATGTACTACAATTTTATAAGAATTCCCTGTAATATTTTGGATAGGATCATTTAAGAAAGGCATAATAAGACATCAGAGGGTTACATACATCACCTACGTTTTACCCTTGTTATTAAAATATTAGTTAAGTAGAAGTATTTGGTCGATATTCTCAATACTGTAATATACAATTTTAGAATATCATTTTCCTATCCAATGCATAGTCGATGAGACAATCGAAAGCGAATAAATGTAGCTTACATTTACATAGAAATGTAGAGATATATATATCATTTGATCCATCGCGGAATTAATAAACAAAATCCCAATTTTTGGTATTTTTTCCATTTGTTATCATTTGTTTTGACATGGAATAAACAAATAAATAAATGTACAGAATTTTCTGATGACCTCTTTAAGAAGCATATTGAACTTGCCTGGATAAGGATACGGAAGAATTCTATGGGTTTGTTATTTCTTAAATGCAGGAGTGTTTCCGTGTAGACACTACTGGGAACAGTCTAGGTAAACCTAGCCTCACTAATACCCTCCACTCCGATAGTGAGTCTAGCAAGGTCCAGTAACGGGTCGCGTCAGCCGATCTATCGAAATGACCAATCAGGGATCGTCATACCAAGCCATAATAGTCTGCATTCGCACATAATATATAACGTTGGAGGGTTATGGAGGGTCATATAAGGTCGGCGAAAGGTTGGCTGACGCAATCTGCTACTACACCGTGCTAGACTCAATATCGGAATGAAGCGGGTATTATTGAGGCTAGACTGTACTGGGAATGATTATCAAGCAAATTGATGGGCTCTTCCTCATTACTCTCCTAATGCTGTCGTAATTAACAATAATATTATCAAATATCACGTTGAAGTTAGATAATTATAGATAATGATAATTTGTCATACTTGATTAAGAAAATAGATAATGAAAACTTGGACCGTCAGAAACCGGCAAGGTCATCGAATACCCTGTTTACAGACTGCATTTTCGGGTTCAAGAAAACACCAGACCTCACAGAGTTTGCTGCAATTACCTCTTCAACGACTAACGAGTAACGAGTAACGAATTTCTAAAATTTAGTCCCGAAAGTACAACATTAGTCTCAAAGTAATATTGTTATACAGCAGATATATGATTAAAGTGCTATGGAAATTTAAAAAAAATAATACTGAAAATAAAAATTTCATTTCCTGGTTAGATATATTCACATAAAAAGACTCTCCTTATTTAATTAAATAGACGTTTGGCGATCATTGTTTCTCATTTCAAGACACGAATGCAAAAAAGCATAGGCGTTGATTTCGTAGGAGGATTCGGTTCGTAGAAGGGGATTGCTAAGGAGTGATATTTGTTATATAAATTCACGTTTTAAAGAATCGTATCTTGGCATATTCGTTGGAAGGATTTTTTTTCAACAAAGTGACAAAACACAGGTGTGTGATATGCGTTTTCTGTAGACAGACAGACCTACATATTTTCGCCTCAACATGATACATCGATATAATATATAAAACATGAAATATATAATAATACATTGAGCCATTGGCTTTGGAATTATGTAGACAATTATGTCAATTGAATGTACATAGTATAAAGAACCCTAGAGATTGCAAATTCACATAAAAGGGGAAACTTTACATTAAGATGATATATACACATTTTCAGTCCGCTTTTTAAAGATATTAAGACAGGTTTTGGCAGATAAAGACGTCACATCTGGTAAGCCGAGAATAAAACTAAGTAATATGTCATTGTTGTTTGTTCAAGAACTCGATTTATTAGGTTCAACAAGGCCTCAGCTCACAGTTCTTGATTGTCAGCTGTTTTTCCGGCAATCTAAACTTTTCATCTTCCCTGGCATACACTCATCTTAAAACGTTGCTCATAGACCTTAAATTGTATATAACGTTTATATTCCCTGATAACTTCTGTCATCAATACAAACAACACTAACATATATACATGTACTGCCCACCATCCAGAAATATTCTAATAAAACCTTTTTCAAGAAATAAGGCGTTTATTGAAACAACACGAAGACGGTAGGTTCCTCCGCCTTTGAAATGTGCAGTTTATTTAATAATATTGGTGATTTCAATATTAAACGACAAATAAACAGACATAATCGCTAGAAGGCCATAACTGTGTTAAATACACGCTATACCTCATTAAGAAAATAGTACTTTATTTTAGAAGCTCTATAACAGTGCGTTTCGTATGCAGTCGTAATAACAAACCGAAAACAAGGATGCGGCACATCGCTGTAAAGAGCTACGGTATCGTGACATCATTTTTGTCGTCTGCGCCACCAGGCGGGGAAACCCCTGCACTTCAAACAATGGCGGGAGGAGGTCCCCGTGAGCGATTGCTTCAACTGGAAAGAATTGAGCGTGACATCGCATCGTCATTACAGAGTGCAGGTAAATAAGATAACCATGATAAACTGTATTCTACCTTGCGCAAATTGCTGTTGTTGATTTCATACCAATATTGTAGATATTTGATCTCTTTTGACGATCTTTACAACTTTCAACCAAAAATTTCTCAAGTTCTAATAGACTAGATTTTAGTCCGAGGGGCTAGTATTGCCGAAAATGATACGTGTAATTTCCGATGTTCGGTCACTGAAAATATAAATAAAATTGTCAAGCCCACATGAAATAATAAAGAGTTATTCATGCATAGATTTTTCGATTTTCCATTCTCATTCCTTGTAAAGTTGAAAGAATCTAATCCACAGGACAAGCCTTGCAGGAGTTGTCTAAAGACAAGCCTAGTCTGAAACAAGCAGAGAGTCACACAACCAGTTTCCTGAAGACGATGCAAGAAGTTGAGAACGGGATGCAGCTGCAGATTAACTACCTCACACAGGTGTCGACAGGTAAGCATACGTTGAGAATACCATATATTTCTCCTAAAACAGTATAAAGATGATCAGATCTGTACCGAATCGTCTCTACTTTAACAAGTTGACCATCCACAAAATTCCTTGACTTCTTGTCTCCTTATCTCCGATATCTAAAATGCCTCTATTACAAGAAAAGTAGATCTAAATCTTAACCGGAGGTATGACGTTTCAGATTTTTCACCATATGATACATGTCTGATTGTGATGTGATTGGATACGATTCACATCACATACACTGTTTCGAGGTTTTCACACTGCTAATCTTTATTAATCTTTTTCAAGGCCAGCCCCATGAAGGCTCGTGCTACTCAGCCCAGAAGGATCTCCAGATGGCGTACCACCGCATGGAGCATGTGAAGAGTCGACTCGGAGAACTGGAGAAGATTCGGATGGAGCATCTACGTCAGCGTCAGGGTCCGATGGTCCGCAGCTATTCCATGCCAGAGCAACACATCCCTCCCCCTCCTCTACAACATCAACAAATGCCCCAACAGATGCCCCAACAAATGCCCCAACAGATGTCACAACAAATGCCTCAGCAAATGTCACAACAAATGCCTCAGCAAATGGCCCAACAAATGCCACAGCAAATGGCCCAGCAAATGCCACAACTGGCTCAACAGATGCCCCAACAAATACCCCAACAAATGCCCCAACATCCAATGCAACATCCCCAGCATCCACAATTTCATTGATAGTAAAATGTTCAACCCCATCATTTCTTTATCATTATCCCATCCCCCATCACTCATGCCCAAACAAATGCCAAACATCTTCACAGCATCTTTAAGATCCAATTTTATTGATAGTTGTAAGTATTTTGGTTCATTAATTCTTTTAACAACAACCCTTAGTTGATTATTAGTGAAGGCTTGAATTCTCTGTAAGAACCTGAACCCCCTTAGGTGTGTGAATACCTTAAATGACTTGATGCCCCAGTGAGTGCTTGAATGCCTTTGTGAATGCTTTATTGGCTGGATGTCAAGTGATTGATGCCTGGATTTCTCAGTGTCTGTTGCCTGTATCCCTGCAATAATACTAGCAGCCGCGATATAAGTGAAATACTCTTGAAAGCAGCTATAAACCCCATGTCACCTCAATTCACCACCTCACCGACTGACTGTTTAAATGCCCAAGTGAATGACAAAACACCACAAGAAAGATACAAGGCCTGTTTCAATGACAACTTCCTCTGCAAGACACAACCTTCAACAAACGCCATCACTAGGTAATCTGAAGCAATCTTCATTGAGCCAAATACAGTACCCTTGATAATAATAACAGTGTGGATAGGTACATCATAACTCTGAAGAATTGTAGCTGCTAATTAGTGCTGATGGTGACCATGTAGATCCGTACAGCCTGTATTCAGACGCAGCTAATGACTGAAATATTGCCCAAGCGGCGTAAAACAATAACTCACTCATTCACCTGTATTCAGGTGCCCATTTTAGCAGCTGGGTGAACTGAGTGCAATCAGTCTTAGTAAACCTAGCCTCAATGATACTCGCTATACTCCCATATTGAGTCTAGGTTTAGTAGAGGCTCGCGTCAGCTGACCTATCGAAAGGTCGGCTGACGCGACTTCCTAATGTATCTCGCTAGACTCAAAATGGGAGTATAGCGAGTATTATTGAGGCTTGGTTTACTTAGACTGGAGTTCAATGTAAGTGTTCTGGCTAGGGACACCAGGATTTGAACCCAGGCCATTGGCATGCGAGGCCAGTATGCTAACCACTACATCAATGTACTGCTCTATCAGTAATTAAGTATAATTGCTAGGATATTTCTTGTTTTGCAATTAATCAAATTCAGTGTAGTAGGTTGAAGAACTGTCAGAGAAAATTTGATGGAATGCAGCAGGACATAAACCAGTGCAGGCCCAGAGCACCACGTTCATGACTGTAAGTGTATGTTTAATGCTTTTTATGGTTTTAAGCATCACCTTATGCACTTTGTTACCATGATGAGCTAAAAAAAACAAACCATTATCTCCCATGTTGCTCTGCTTGCTACAAACTGCAGTGAAAGTATCATCCACAGATTCATTGATTCAACTGAACGTAGGTACAAACTCACTCACTCAACATAGAATTATCATAAGTTGTCATATCATATGGCTAAAATATTGCCAAAAGTGGCATAAAACGCCAACTCACTCACTTGCTCATTTGTTTAGATAAAGATATGAAAAGTGGTTATAACATAAGCAACCAATCATTTTTAAGGGCTTCCATTATTAAACTGATTTCAGATTTGTTCTGTAGATGTTTGTCCATATATCTCAACCTGACCTGTTGTTGTTTAATCAAAAAATCAAAGAGTTTTAGAAACTAAAGTTTTCATAACAGCATTGGCTGATCTCTTGTGTGATAAATAATCTACTGGCTGTTTTTTGTTGAATTGTAATCTTACATTCCTGACTAACAAAATCAATTATATAGTGTTACAATTTTTCTCCTTGAATTAGAATATTATGCTGCTGTATTGCCTAATTTGTCTGTTTTTAATTCATATGATGTCATCTTAATGATATTACTTTATTTCCGTAAGAAAACAAAATCTTATCTTAAAGGCACAATTGCACAACTTTCAAACTGGATATATTTTGAATGTTTACAAGGGCAAACAAATATCCTTTATGTTATACAATGCTGACATTTTATCCCTGGAATGACCAAACAGTAATATTTATCATGGAAGTTTTACACTTCAATTTATATCTTTTATTCCGAGGGCAGGCTCTGTGAGCTTTGTTGTTTATATTTGTATTTACTTCATCAAATGTTTTATGTCATTCTTACCATACTTTTTGCATTTATGTGCTTGATAAATAATGATCAAGCAAAGTGCTTATTGTCCATTTTAGGATGATACAATGTGCTTTTAGTGATCTTAATATTGAATTGATGTAATTTACTCCTATTTTTAAATGTATATATTAAAGGTTTAGATAATTGTTGTGCACTTTAATTGCTATTAATTTTTGGTATTTATTTTTATGTTAGAAAAACTTCAGTAATTTGAGAATGTCTTAAAAATGTCTTACCGTTAATTGCAAAAGTATGTTTTATTATATTGTGAATATATGATGAAACATCAACAGTTGTAAGTTGTTATTTCTTAACGATGAGTTCTCTTTTATAACATGATACATGCATTTTGGTTGTTCAACTGCCAAAATGCAAGTTTTTCTGATTAAAATTTGGATTGATATTCACTAAAGCTTCAAGTGTATCGTTTTAGTGGCCTGGAACTCCAAAGAAAATATACAATGAAATCATCAGAAGTATCTGTGACAAACGAAGCATGCATAAAATCTCAAATAATGCTCACTCGATTTATTTCTCATAAATTACGACTCCATGGTTTACCGACACGGTTGTGATCCACATATTTATGATGTTTCTGTATTTGTTATGCGATATTGTAAAGGTACTAACGCAAATCATGTTTCGAAAACAGAAAACATAAAACGAAAACAGATCTCACTTGATCTGGAACAATCGTACGAACTACGATATCGGTAATATTCAGATTTTGCACACAGGCTGAAAACGAAAACAAACACGACAGAGGCTAAAGCTACGTACAAATCTAGAAAGGTTATTTCAAACATTCAAAAACTTTTTTTAGTTCATCTGGCCTGAAAGGCCTGACATGGCATGGTTGCCGGCGTCCGCCCAACCGTCTGTAGACTTCTTGTCCAGAACCAAAAGGTGTAGAATGCTGAAACTTTGTGTAAAGACTCCTTGACTAGTGAGGAATATAAATTGTAAATTAGGTGACCCTGTGACCCCTTATAAGGGCCACAGTGACAACGCCCTATAAATCTATTTTCGACTTCTTCTCCAGAACCAAAACGTGTAGAAGCTGAAATCTTGTGTACAGACTCCTTGACTAGTGAGGGATATAAATTGTAACCTTGGTTTTTTTTTTTTTACAATGTTTTTATTGTTCCCATCATCACATTGTTATACAGTATTACAATATTACAGCATACATGGATATTATCATATCTCCAACTATATTCAGAGTTGTAATCCATTGATCATTCAGGCAAAAAAGGTTGACCATTTTTTTTTATGTAAGTGAATGTTATTATTTTTGATAGCAATAATATTTTCTACATTGAATATGTCTTTCAAAATAACCAAATATCCTGTAAGTTTTGGAACTTGCTGTTTGATGCTACAGACATGGATATATTTTTTAGCTGATAAGATTATATGATTCAATATTCTATCATTATAGACTGTTCCAAACCAAACAAGATACTTTGTTATAGTGATTTTAGACTCTAAATGACTATTAATCCAAACTTCAAGATCATTCCAAAAATATTGTAAAACTCTACATTCCCAGTAGACATGGCAAACACTCTCATTCTCATTGCAAAAACAACAGGATAAGTTGTCAGCAAGTTTCATTTTAAACAGTTCTTTTTTAGTATAAATAATACCATGCAAAAATTTGTATTGGAAATCAAGAAGTTTTACATCCTTTAAACCTGCTCTGTAACTCAAAAATATTCTATTCCAGTTGAGATTAACATCTGGAAAAGAAGTTTGCCATTTGAGACAAACTTTTGGAAATTCTTCACTAGAAATTAAAGTGTCATAAAACAATCTGGATCCCTTACATGATTTTAATAAATTTGAGTGATGACTGGGTATAAGTAAATCCACAATAGGGATATGGCCTGAGTCTATTGTAACCTTGGTTACCCTGTGACCCCCAATAAGGGCCAAAAAAACCTTTTGTCTTCTTCTCCACAACCAAAAGGCTGAGAAAGCTGAAATCTTGGGCAAAGACACCTTGACTAGTGAGGATCATAAATTATGTAGCATGTAGCATAACTCCGAAACAACTAGACCAATCTTCACCAAATGTGATATACATACTCTTCATATCATGTAGATGTGCGTTTTGGGGGTTTCAACTTATTTTCAATTTTTTAAAATTTGGTTTCCATAGCAACATTTTGGACTTTGTCAATTTGAAGGAAAGTGTTAGTTCCCAGAGCATAACTCTGAAACTACTTGACCAATCTTCACCAAATTTGGTATACATCCTCTACATATGATGTAGATGTGCCTTTTGGAGGTTTAAAATTCTATTAAAAATAGGTTTCCATGGCGACAATTTGATCTTTTTAATTTTGAAGGGTTTGGTTAGTTTCCGAAGCATAACACTGAAACTACTTGACCAATGTTTATCAAATTTGCTGAATATCCACTTCATTAGCAGCCCCGTCTAAGGCCCTTCTGTTTTTGTGAAGTTTCCGCCGCCGCCGCCGCACTCGTATTACTAGCTATAACTTTTTTCCACTAAGCTATCCAGATCTCTTATTCACAACTTACTACTCATACCTCGGGGGAACGATTTTGACACAATCACGTTCAATGTCAAAGGTCAAGGTCACGAGCTATGTAATCACTCTAAGAATCCCTTATAAACGCGATAACTTGAAAAGTTTTTGTGCTATGAAGCTCTAACATGGTATATATCATCCTTGGAAAAGTAAAAAAAAATTGAAAAGGTTTTGACTACAACCAGTCAGAGGTCAAGGTCACAGCAAGGTCATGACTTTAGCATGATTTAGCAAATATACTTTATTCTAACTATGAACACTTTTAATCAATACATGATTTTTAAACTCAATAAAAAGTGTTCATTGATTGTGTGACCTTGAAGTTAAAAGTTCAAGCTCATGAGATATGAGTTATTGCAATGTGCACCACATTTGGGTATAACTTTATCCCATATAGCTTTTCAGAACTCATGAACATGTCTTAATATTTACACTTCCAGGGAATCATTATGACACGTTCACTTTCAAGGTCAAAGGTCAAGGTCACGAGTTATAAAGTCACTACAAAATTCCTTGTAAACACGATAACTTGAAAAGTTTTTTTGCTATGAAGCTTGGTATATATATATCATCCTTGGAAAAGTAAAAAAAATTGAAAAGGTTTGAACTACAATCTGTCACGGTCAAGGTCACAGCAAGGTCATGACTTTAGCATGGTTTAGCGAAAATGCTTTATTTGAACTATGGAACAATTTTAATCAATACATGATTGTTATACTCAATAACAAGTGTTCAATGATTGTGTGACCTTGAAGTTCAAAGGTCAAGGTCATGAGTTATTGCAATGTGCGCCTAATTTTGATATAACTTTATCCCATTTAGCTTTTCAGAACTCATGCCCATGTCTAAATGTAAACACTTCCAGGGATCATTATGACATGCTCACTTTCAAGGTCAAAGGTCAAGTTCATAAGTTATAAAATAACTACAAAATACCTTGTAAACACTATAACTTGAAAAGTTTAGATTTTGTATATATTATCTCTTGGGAAGTAACAAATTTTCAAAAAGTTTTGGGTACAAACTGTCGAAGGTCAAGGTCACAGCAAGGTCAACATATACGGAGAAAATGGATTATTTTAACTTTTAACACTTTAATTCATTTCATTAATGTTATACTCAATGAAATGTGTTCATTGATTGTGTGACCTCGAGTGTCAAAGGTCAAGGGTCCGAGAAAATGCCCAATTTGGTGAGGCCTGTAAAAAGCGGAACAGGGTAAGGTGAAGTTTCGGGGCTGCTCTGCTTTTGCGGTGTCCCGCAAACCTAAACTAGTATCATGTAGGGGTTTCAAATTCTTTCTTATTATATATCTTAGAGTTTCTACTGCAACAGTTGGGATATTGTCGTTTTGAAGAGAAAGGTTAGTTTCATAAATAGAACCAAAACTTGCAGTTTGTTGTTTTATAGAAAGAATATGGTTTTTATTTGAGTTAAAAAAACTATAGGGAATTTTCAAAAATGAAATTCAGCTGAAATGGAGTATGGGGGAGAGTCGGAGACAACCGTTTTTACGAGTAAAATCACTTTCTAGTTGTAACTTTAATGACCCTGAGGCCCCATATAAGGGCCACAGGGGCCATGCTCTTAAAACCTATTTTTGTCTTCTCCTCCAGAACCATTTAGAAAGCAGAAATCTTGTGTACAGATTCCCTGACTATTGGGGATGGGAACCAGTGATTTCGTAGATAAACTAGGTTCGTAGATACCGATTTTTCGTAGAGACATCAGGTTCGTAGATGACAGTTTCGTAGATACCATCGAAAATTCATTTAATAAACTTCTTTTTTATATATGGTGTATTGTGACTATATATTACCTAGTTCTATCTACGAATAAACCTACACCCTTGGGGATTATGATTTATAGATTTGGTGACCCTATGACCGCTAATAGGGACCAAAGGGCCATGGCATTAAAACCTTAGTTAGAAGTTAGAAGTGGTTAGTAGAAGTTAAAAGTTGTTAGATGAATGAGAAAGAGTTCTATGGATTTTTCAACTTTATTAATGCAGGAGTTCGACGTTTCGGTGTTATTTACTTGAAAACAGCTTTAGTATCTTCACGAAACGTCGCACTGCTGCGATAAAGAAGTTGGAAATCAATAGAAATCGTCAATGTTCAAGGGTTTTGTTGACAGTTGTGACCATGACAATAAGTATAAATGAAGCCCTTCCCTAATACCTACTTACACCTATTGACAGAGTAATCAGTTTAAGACATTACTATCTATTGTTTACAACGACTCTCATTTTAAAGTGTTGTGCTACGCAAAGTATCACAGAAATATAGAAATAATGGACATCTCGTATAAATCTAGATATGAGAATCAAGTTGATGATATGAAACAAGAGCTGTACAAAGAAACCACTTTGAGACTATCTGTTGGTCTTCAAATCAATTTGCTCAAATTATTCAAATGTATTTATGACATTTGTGTTAATGTGACAGGGTGAGATATAAGCATTCCTACTGGCTTTAGCTAGAGGGATATCTCTTTGGCCGAACAGGTAGTGTGTAGAACTCTCAACCCGGAGAATCCCGGTGGAGGTGGTTTCATAATCACTTCTGTTACATTTACGTTTCTCAAAACCAATACTTTTTCTTTGTTATTGTAAATAAAATTTCTCAAATATTTGAAATGAACGGATGTAACTTTCCTCAAATGTTCCTTTCTGGACAACATGAACTTCATACATACAAGTTACAGCACTAACTAAGAGGCTTTATATAGTGTTTAAGTAACATGAACTTCATACATAGAAGTTACAGCACTAATTAAGATACTTTATATAGTGTTTAAGTAACATGAACTTAATACATACAAGTTACAGCACTAATTAAGAGGCTTTATATAGTGTTTAAGTAACATGAACTTCATACATACACGTTACAGCACTAATTAAGAGGCTTTATAGTGTTTTAATAACATGAACTTCATATATACAAGTTACAGCACTAACTAAGAGGCTTTATATAGTGTTTAAGTAACATGAACTTCATAATACAAGTTACAGCACTAATTAAGATACTTTATATAGTGTTTTAATAACACGAACTTAATACATACAAGTTACAGCACTAATTAAGATACTTTATATAGTGTTTTAATAACACGAACTTAATACATACAAGTTACAGCACTAATTAAGATACTTTATATAGTGTTTTAATAACACGAACTTAATACATACAAGTTACAGCACTAATTAAGATACTTTATATAGTGTTTTGATATTTAAATGTTTGTAATAAGTGTTTTTGATTATCAGTTATCACTAAATAGATTTTTAGCACAGAACTGTTTAATGGTTATCTTAGAACATTTCTCATAAATCAGTAATTTTCCAAAGACAATTTGCTTGCTTGCTCCAAGTTCCAGCCATCATTTGTCAAACGAGTCCTCATGTACACTCACTAAAAAAAGAAACGCACAGGCAAAACACAATTTTGAAAAACGTGTTAGATGAATAGAACTTGTTGAATATACTTTATTACATTCTTATTATACAAAATATATGTGTATGTTTCCAACTGGTCTCTTAGATACGACAACTTAATTAAATCAACCCTTTAAGTGCCATTTCTGAAAGAGCATATCAACATGAAATTGATATGGATTATGATGTTTAAATTTTGCGGTAAAATGTTATCACGTTATCTCCAGGTAATTCATTGTCGTGTTATTTGTGGGAATTGTCATTTTGTACTTATATATTGACATTACCACGTCCAAAGTATAAATTATATTGCTCTTCACATTTTAGGTCAGCTCTGTTACATTCCTGTGTTTTAGACTCCTGACCATGCAATTACAGTCTTCATATTTTGTTAAACACATTACACCGATACCGTGAGGGATAAAACTGTTCGATTGTTAACAATGAGTATATTTTTGATAATGAACATTTTAAGTAACACTAATTTTACCTGGAAGGAAAAGCAGGGCAATTATATCACCTATCACAATAAAGGTAAAACTATAACACACCCTGCTAGTTAAGTCAGATATACCCACTCTTCCCTCGGTGCATCACTCAATATACCTCCTGTTTGAATCGTGGATCCTCGGCTCCGCTACGCTCTACCTCGGAGACCCACGATTCAAACAGGAGGTATATTTAGCGATGCATCTCGGCAAGTGTGGGTATATCTATTACTTATAATGGTAGCTTATAGAAGGAAATCACAGGCCTCTCACATATTCTGTCGTTATGGGTGTACTGGACAGTTAGGACATCAAAACGCTTTCAAATTCTTCGTAAATTCCTAGGTTTTATGCTTATTTGTAATTAAATTTGAGGATATCGTTCAATTTAGTATAATGACATTATTATTGACCTTAGACATTTGAGAACGCCACGAAATATCAAGGAAGATGTGGGTTGATGGAATCTGGTTTACATTCAAGTATATATTTGCAGAGTGTATGTCAAATGGTCACAACTGCTGCCATTTCCTAAAATATGTACCAACAAAAATTACGTCACCGTCTAATGGACGATACAATTATTTTATATTAGATAAAAAGGTGTAGTTATCCATTCACTGTCAACATTTGGAATTTTGGACATGTACGCTTCGTTTTCACACTTTCACAATTCAAAGATCGGATGTTTGCTTCATTAATTATATACCAGTGCGTTTCTTTTTTGAATGAGTATATTATCAACCTCTTGTAACTGGGAGAAAACTGTTATCTGCTGTAATCTAAAAAGGTAAAAGGACTTGGCTAGATGTAAATGACTTGTTATCAGAATGTTAAGTTGGATTTAGACCCACATACTCACCTACAGATAATATATTCATACATCAAGCCTTTTGTACAAAATATTAAAGCAATTTGAAATGCCTATACTGATATGAGAAAGGCGTTAGACTATGATATATATATATGATATATATTTGTTAATTATGCAAGGATTATAAAATTATAAAATTAATTACAGAGGAGACATGGAATGTTCAAAACTTCAAGAGGTGATTCAGCCCTGTGTCATTTATGATGTTATGAATAAACCTAAAACTGAATAACAAATGTTATTAGTGAGTCTTTGTTTTACAGGATATTGTCAGAAAATGTAATATTCTAAACAAATTTCAAAATGGACATATTGCAGTAAGAAAGAAAATGTTGTTCCCTATCATAATTATCTAGTACTGATAGTATCCTCAGCGCGCAAGCGGCTTGCAGCATAAAGCCTTGATTCTCACATATGTAAAGAAAACACGTTAATATACTTTTCCTGTTGTTTCTAATATAAAATGATGGAAAAATTGCTACATACGGTTCGGAAATATTGGGAGTCAAAATAATGATTTCATATGAAAAAATGCTTTTAATGCCTATTTATTGCATAACGGGGGAGTATTTATTGGTTATTGTTGCGTTTAAGTCAAATATTACTTGAAAATGAACTCGAAAAGCAATAGCTTCCTTTAACTCCAAACAGCAGCGGATTATGTTTAATATTCCTGTAAATGCATTAGTCAATGAATTAAAAAAATAACTTGATTTCGTTTAAACACTGATTATTATTTTTGTCATGAAAGGTTTGTTATATCAGGTGGTATAAACTACGTGTGATTCCTGAGTTGAATATGACCATTTTGCACTGTAAGGTATGTTTAAATGTAAAAGGCTTAAACATTTGACTATGGATCAGTAATGTTCGTGAGGATAAATAGCAAACCTTCATGACATGATTAATATTCAGTGTTTCATACAGTCAATTTGACATTACTTTAGTTTAGCAATCACACGTGTAATGAAAACAAATCCTTTTACACCAAGTTAACTCCTAAATATTTTACATTATTTACAAAAGTACACACCACGGTTAATTTAGAGAAACGGTTAGAAACCATGTGAGCATTTGATTATGGCACGATTGCAAAAACGCCGATTTTCAGCAATTTGAATGAATTAATTGGTGTCCTGTTTACTGTTGATTAAAAAATCTGTTTAATTTAGGCATAATTGAGAAATAAATTTACACTGAGATGACCCAAGCCATGTTTAACATGTAAATGTATCGACAACTAGGCACATTTAATGATTTTCACATAGAATATATATTATATTTCAATGACAAGTTTTGTTTATCCATGAAAGGGGCAAGGAAATTCTCTTAAAAGTATTTCTTGACTGAAAATAAAAGGAGAAAAATTATTATTAAAGTATTTCTTGACTGAAAATCATATGCATGTGTTGTTCAGCAAAACCAACAGAGATGTATTTAATGTTAGTCCTCAAAATGAATAGAAATATGTTATACAATATAGACTTGGTCAGTGAAATTTCATCAAAGAAAATTGCGAACTAAAGAAAACTGTCTTTCTTCAAAACAATATGTGAAGTTGATGAACTCATTGGTCGCATTTTGATTTTATTTCTTAAAACTGATTTTTCAATTACGGATGATCCGTTTGAATAAAATAATTTTCGATATTTGAAATAAAATTACCTTTTTAGGAAAAGTAACACCATGTAGTGTTTTTAGTTATATTTTTATACGCCATTTTACGTAATTAACTGCCAAACCCGATAACTCGTTCTACAATCAAAGTGAATAAAATCAAAATATCAAAATTCACTCGTGCGTTTCTAAGTAATAAGTACTGCTGAGGCATATAATACATTCCCTGAAATGTCATCCTGTTTTTAATAGAGTGCGTTTGGAGGACACATGTGACCTTTTTGACCCAGGAAACAGGATATTACCAATATACCACTAAGCAGCCGGGGCCCGCTTTCATTTAAATAAAGAACAAGGAGTCACTATCTGTAACTGGGACGCTAATTTGTTTAGACTGTCAACTACTCAGCCTAATTTGCAAAAATGAATATTTATTTGTAAATGGGATGAACATACCCAAGTAACATTTAGAAAGTTTTATAATAAATGTAGACTATATGGATTGTCATATGTAAAACATTAAATGCGTTGTAGATAACCCACGCATGGTTGGATGCAAAGTCACGATTATATTATCTGATATAACGATAAAACTATTTGATATAAGGTGATGACAGGAAAAAAAACATAAATGATTCTAATTGGATAGAAAATGTAAGCAGCTATAAATCTAATATATAATGTAAAGTTCAGCCATGCGATTCCCTTTTTTTTACACAAAATGAATCAAAGGTGTTCACACAAATTGGCCGCCAATGGACTTGTGATTTTTTATATTTTGTTATCTGACTATGGATATTGGTTCGTTTAATGAGATTTTTGACATTATCAAAATAATACATTTAGCATTAACGTACAATGATAAGGGAAAAATCGAAAATATTAAATTTTCAAAAACCGTGCTACTGCCCCTTTCAGTTGCGATATTTTCAGCGATGAAATCACGTGTTAATGGGAGCCATGTTACAATCTAAAAGAATGCAAGTTGCCAAAATTTTAATTTTGAGGAGATTGTTTCATCGTGTCAATATCGTATTCAAACTTCATTTCGTAAACCGTGCTATCACTTTCACTCATGGGGTTAATAGGGAAGCCGACGTGATTGAAATTAAATTTTAATCACCTTAGTCGAAACGAGGTCATTTTGAACATGGCAACACATAGAAATCAGAAAATTAGATTTTTTAATAATTACAATTAAGTTGCAACAAGATACATTTTGTGTAGAATTAGCTACTGCGTCTCGATCAACTACATAACAATTGAACAGGAGAAATTCCCATCGCGGTAAGTTGGTGACTTTCTGGCTTTTATTTATAACATCAAAGAAAATGTAATTGTTTTTCAATCTTGACATCAAATGCTAATCTTTTTGAATGCAATAAATTGAAGTACGGTTTCTTAGGGGAATACAATCTTACGAAATACGAAACGGAACTCAAAGATTATATTTGGAATTTGATAAGTTGTGTGACTCCATGTTACTAACGTCCGCTCGATACGTCTTGTTATTACCCATATGGTTGGAAATAAGAAGTGTCATATTTTCAATTTGAGCACTAGTGCACATATCACTTTTGCCTAGCAACGATTGTTGTAGCGCGAGTTCCGGTATATTTTTTTTCTGCGACGTCATAAAATCATTGTTCGTGACGTCACTGTAACCGGCAGTAACAAGAGAAGCGGCCCGTTTCTTGGATATTTATAGGATGGGAAACGGAATAAAATCAGTAATAAAGAAACTCATGCAAATTTATGTATAACACACGCTCTCGCTCGGGTAATACAACTCGTTTCGCAAAAGTCATATGACACACTACCTCGGGTAATAATCTCTATTTAATACGTTACGACAACCACTCTCTGTAATCCAGAGTCAACGTTCCGATAATTCTGAACATGGAACATTGACTCTGGTACGCCGACTGTCCAGTCTAAGTAAACCTAGCCTCAATATTATCCGTTTCACTCCTATAGTATAGGAGTGAAACGGATAATATTGAGGCTAGGTTTACTTAGACTGGATAGTATAGGAGTGAAACGGATAATATTGAGGCTAGGTTTACTTAGACTGGACAGTCGGCGTACCAGAGTCAATACTGGTGGAGTATCAAAACAGGAATTTATTAAATTTGTATTTGAAACGATGAATGGAACAGTAATAAGAACTCATATTCCAGAACCAGAACAAATGTTTGGTATATAAACTAGAACGATAAAACAGATCACCATGGGTGTAAGCTTTTCACAACATTTGTGTGAAATTGCAAAATTGATCAACGAATATGAAGGATCTCAACTTTGTACAAATCTCAATACAAGGGTAATGCTCATATTTTTTGGTTGACATATGCGTTCATATTCTACATGTGATAGATGCATGGCGGCACAGCTTGTGCATAAAAACTTCAGCTACTCACCAGAGGGCGCCACCCGGAAAGAGTGACATATAGCTGCTGTCATTTAGCAAACTACAAACGACTATATATCACATGTACGGGAGATTTACAAGATTCTAAGACAACTTGGGTAAACCATCTATGATGAAACTCTGATCCTGAGACCTGTTCACCAATTTACCATAAACCTAACCGCATAGAATAGAATAATTGCTTGTCCAAATTTTCACATTTGGCAGGACGAGATTCCTTCACTCCTTAAACGTCAACTAACCTCGACCTTACCACATCTCGATTTTCGTTCAAAGATTTTTCAAAATAATAAAAGCTGGACTTTATTTTTGTTAATTTATCCAATAAACACCTTTAATTAGCCTTTCATTTAGACAGCGTAATTATCGGCTGTGAAAAACCCACCTGGGTTAGGGGCCATAAAACTCGCGCGGGTGTGACGTAATATAGACTATACAGAGTAACGCATCATTATTTCAACTGAAATACCGCCTAAATAATTGTTTAATTACCATTGATGTGGATATCTTTCTTACACCAAATGCTTAGTAGTGTTACATCGTCAAATGACTTATCTAACTGAGTGGAAAACATTTCTTAAACATCGTAAATTATTTGTTTTTTTCCCCTGTGGTATTGTTACGATAGATGTATAGATAACTAGGCTGATTCTGTTTATGACGTCACAAAATGGGGGCGTGACCAGTCATGCATTCACTTGTTTGTTGTCAGATAGGTTTAAGCGGCCCATCAAAAGTGGCTTTCAAAAACAAAAACTAAACTGAACATATGTGAGAAGCGACCTTAAACGCACTATACAATATTGTAATCAGACTTTCTATATTCCAAAGAAAATAGTGAAATATGTGTGTGGTTATGTGAACTTTAACTCAATCGCTCTACCACAGCACCAGGGGGCCAATAAACACGAGAAGCAGTACTTGGAATGCACGAGCTTTCCGAGACAGTCCTACAGTTCTCAGTTACATGTTTTGAGTGTAAATCACCGGGTTTGAAGCTCTGTTGGTAGAGTGTCCGCTCATCACCGATAGGCCGGGGTTCGATTCCCGGTCGCGTCACAACAAAAGACGTTAAAGGTGACAGTTGTTGCTGCCTTGCTTTTCGAGACAGTCTGAAAATTTTAGATGATGTGAATGTACTCTTATACCATTCTATGGCTTTTTTTTGTAATACCTCAAATTGCGATTGCATTAATAATATGTGAAGATAATATAAGCTTGATCGCAAGTAAAGGATTAACAACTCCCACTTAGATCTACTAAAATTATAGACCTTTGAAGTCTGAACAACCCTCGGGCCCGGCCTTCAGGCTTTTGGAATTTTCCCTTCTCTTGGGCTCTTTCTGGCAGGTCTTCTGACTTGAGGTTTCTCCACTCAACTAAGTTTGTCGAACGCCTATCACATGGATTACATTGAGTCATGATATAACATACGACCGTCCTGCGTTGTTGTTAAATTACACTTGTGACGTCAACTTATTGTTCTCTCGCTCCATTATTTTTCAGTAATGGAGCGTTGTATTTTACATCAAGTTTTTCACTTGAAATTTAGATTTTTTAAGTATTTTAAGTTATGTTTTTGAATAGGCATTGAGTTGAGTGTAATTTAAGTTGGTTAATAACCTCGTAACTCTCCATTCCTAAACAATAATGAGTCGCGGGCCCTGGGGAATGGAGAGTTACTCGGACATTAACCTATACGTAATGATTGTTTCTACCTTAAATGATTTATTTAGTTTGATAAGCCATATACTACAAAAACTGCTATCATGCCAATTTCGCCCATGAATCACATCAAACACTAAACCAATTATTGACGAGAAATCGACTAGTTAGAAAAACATCATTTTGATACATTTATTTACCGTCCGAGTCTAATGAAATGATTTAACAGTTAGTGTCACTGAACAATAAAACCATAATATATTTCTTCCCGTTTACGAAATTTAGGTTTTAGTCATGAATCACTAACCAATCAGCAAGTTATATATAAAAACTGATGAATATGGAAATAAATAAACACAGTACAAAATCAGAGTTAGAATCAGACAGAAAATAAAATTGCGATATATGTTAGAATGTGATGATAAAAACAGGTAACAAGACTGTTCCAGACACCTATTGTGTATCTGAAGAAGAAACGTGTTTGCTTTGTAATCTGATGTGAAGAAAGTAGGCCGAAGAACATCACCTTGTGGTACTCAAAGCTTAAAGTACGTGCTCCGTTGTAAGAGAAATATCCCTTGAAATACTTACTACATGACACCATTGCTGAACCTTGTTATGAAAATGTCTATGTATGTTTGTATACTAATAAGAAGAAGACGGAAACTACTCCCTGTCCCCTTGATAAAGACCTTTTCAGGTTCCAGTAAAATGCGATATACCTAAAACCTTCATCATTTGTCGTTTCTTAGCATTTAAGATAGGAAAACACATTTAAAATACGAATACGTTCGTTTCACAAACTATTTTATGTTGATCCTGATTATGAGAACATAGTGGAATCTCAGTATGTCCTTAGAACTCGATATAAAGCACTTGAATTCAGTGTTAATGTTTATTTTATTTTTCGATATAACCGATAGTGGAACTCTTGTGACCACACTGACACTGTCCTTTGGTGCATATCAGTACGCTATTCTTCTATTGACTTCCCCTACTAAAACTATTTAAAGATAAGAAATATTATTAAAAGGGTATGAGGTGAAGGAAGATTGATAAACTATATTCGTCAGAAGTAAAAAAACAACAACGCTGCATTGTATATGAGTCACTGTATCTGGTCGTTGACCCCACGAGACTACGGCTGACCGGAGGTCAAGGGGGATAATAGCTTAGTGGGTAGGTGAATACGATCTTTGTACTCTATCACTTTCAGGTAAATACAAAATTGTTTGGAATTTCGGTGGCGGGCCCTGGGATTCCGAAGGCGGGGTAGGGGTAACACCTATTGAAATCGGGCGGCCGAGTGGTTGCCTCTTGGAAAAAAATAAAAAAGGTGGTTGAACTCCCTGAAAGATTTATGATTTATGCCTAAAAAAAGGAAGAAATCGCAAAGACAGGCGCGGATCTTTATCAAGATTTAATGTTTTCAAAATATTCAAATATGATGCGATTGTCGTCAGTAACAGTGTAAAAATATTAAACGTAAACAGTCACATGAAAACAGGAATAAGGAAATATCATAAATTGATACCATTTAATACACGAATTTTACACGAATTCGTATATAATTGCAGTACGTGGTTACTATTGATAAAATGTAGGAATCAAATTAATTACAGTGAAGTTAAGGGTCACAGCAAATTGAAACGGGAAAGAGATTTAACTAACAAAGCAAGGGATATTATTATTTAATTGTTTCAATGAATTCAAATACCATTTTAGTGTATTGTTATTATTGATATAAAGAGTATAAAACGGCAGCTTCAAGAATAGGGTCAAAACAAATTATACCCATCTCTTTAATATTCTTAATAGATATATTTTTTTATATAAAATATGTTTCATTTGATGTTCAATTGTATGCAAAGAGTACACGTGAAATCAGACTGTAGAGGCGAGTAATCTTAATAAGTATAACAGTCACGTAGTTTTAAAGGAGCAGTAGCACGTTTTTTGATAATTTTATATTGTAAATATTACACTGATAATTGTAAGTTAATACTAAATGAATTATTTGACAGTGTCAAAAATCTCATTACGCAAACCAATCATCCATAGCCAGAGGACAAAGTATGGAGATTCACATAAAATCCATTGGCGGCCATTTTGTGTGAACACCTTTAATTCATTTTGTGTAAGAAAAAGGAATCGCATGGCTAAAGTTTATGTTAAAAATATATGAATTAGCACTGCTTCATTTAGTTTGAATACATTGTCTTTCAATTGGAACCATTAATTTTCATTTTCCTCACATCACCTTATATTCCCCCTAAAAACGTGCTACTGTCCCTTTAATGTGTAATGTATTCAAATATGTTTCAATTCTGTGCTCATTGTTGATGTTAAAAATACGAGTGACACTGACAGTAGAGAAAGGTCACAATGATTTGAAACCACGAAAGAAGTGGGAATGTTAATACAGCGTCTCACATTGTCCCTTAAACGTAGAGAGACGTGATTCAATGAAAATGCTAGCAGTTTCTGTATACCAGACACTAAGTAAACAATTCAAAGGTCATAAAAGGTGTGTTTGCTGTCTTATATTTCTTTCTTCGAGTGCAAATTAAACCTTTTGTAGTAAAGGGAAAGAACGAGGTCAGGTTTTAGCAAGGATAGACTGGAAAGCAACCAAACCAAAACAACAAATTTTGTTTGAGGTTGACGAATGATTATACAATATGCTTCCCTTATGGTTAACACAAGTGAAAATTGTGATTTCTTAAAGTAATGTGTAGTTAAAATGAACACGTCATAGTCATAGTCATACTCGTGACATGTCATAATTGGTCAAGTGTCCAGTAATACACGTCATAATTGGCCAAGTGTCCAGTAATACACGTCATAATTGGCCAAGTGTCCAGTAATACACGTCATAATTGGTCAAGTGTTCAGTAATACACGTCATAATTGGTCAAGTGTCCAGTAATACACGTCATAATTGGCCAAGTGTTCAGTTATACACATCACAATTTGGCCAAGTGTCCAGTTATACACGTCATAATTGGCCAAGTGTCCAGTAATACACGTCATAATTGGCCAAGTGTTCAGTTATACACATCACAATTTGGCCAAGTGTCCAGTAATACACGTCATAATTGGCCAAGTGTCCAGTAATACACGTCATAATTGGTCAAGTGTTCAGTAATACACGACATAATTGGCCAAGTGTCCAGTAATACACGTCATAATTGGCCAAGTGTCCAGTAATACACGTCATAATTGGTCAAGTGTTCAGTAATACACGTCATAATTGGTCAAGTGTCCAGTAATACACGTCATAATTGGCCAAGTGTTCAGTTATACACATCACAATTTGACCAAGTGTCCAGTAATACACGTCATAATTGGCCAAGTGTCCAGTAATACACGTCATAATTGGTCAAGTGTTCAGTAATACACGACATAATTGGCCAAGTGTCCAGTAATACACGTCATAATTGGCCAAATGTTCAGTAATACACGACATAATTGGTCACGATTTCAGGATGCACGTCATAATTGGTCAAGTGTTCAGTTATACACATCATAATTGGCCAAGTGTCCAGTAATACACGTCATAATTGGCCAAGTGTCCAGTTATACACATCATAATTGGTCAAGTGTCCAGTAATACACGTCATAATTGGCCAAGTGTCCAGTAATACACGTCATAATTGGCCAAGTGTCCAGTAATACACGTCATAATTGGTCAAGTGTTCAGTTATACACATCATAATTGGCCAAGTGTTCAGTAATACACGAAATAATTGGTCACGATTTCAGGATGCACGTCATGATTGGTCAAGTGTTCAGTATTACACATCATAATTGGTCAAGTGTCTAGTAATACACGTCATAGTTGGTCAAGTGTCCAGTAATACACGTCATAGTTGGTCAAGTGTCCAGTAATTCACGTCATGATTGGTCAAGTGTTCAGTATTACACATCATGATTGGTCAAGTGTTCAGTATTACACATCATAATTGGTCAAGTGTCCAGTTATACACATCATAATTGGTCAAGTGTCCCGGAATAGATATCTTAATTACATCTGGACAGCAAATGTTGTTGAAAGAAGATACGCTGGCCAGGTACTAATAATATCATAATTGAATGTTTATCAACTATTGGCTAAATAGACTTAATGTATGTTTTAGAAACTTTTGAATTTATTGAAAATGCTTATTCAAGGTACGTTTTGTTGAATATTTTAGTCTTGTCATATGTATGTCAATGCTTCCATTTTGAAAAATCCCGACAATTTCAATCAATCATATTTTGGGGATAATCAACGTTCCTTTTGACATCATTTGATTCCTTCTGATATGTCCTGCATCTAATTCTGAATGTTTAATTTTTGTTATGTTGGCGACGGGATCTATGAGCTCAAGTCTGTAAACTCAATCAGTCCATTCTGTTCCGTTTCCATCAAAGTATGATTTGACAAAGAAAATGTATCTTTTACCAGAGACGATGATAAAGGTTTTAGGGAAAATATAAAAAACAAATGTCCTTGTACTTGTAATGTCTAGCATATGAGGAAATACATGGTTTGCCCAATTTTTCTATTTTTAACCAGAGACGATGTGAACGATTTTAGGGAAAACATAAAAAATAAATGTCCTTGTACTTAAAATGTCTTGGATACGAGGAAATAACTTCACTTGATAGTTTGTCCATTTCCTGTGTGTGATATTTGAAGCAATACGATACACCTTCTGAACCTATCATGTTTAGTAATTTTGTCTAATCACATTTCTGAACAAAAATAATGTGAAGATAATTTAATCTGCGTATCACGGCTTTTATAGACTTCTTTAGAATCATCTTGAAATAGTGACATAGTGTCATTTGACCGGTAAGATCTATTATATATTTTCACTTTCACATACTTTTCCTTACAAATTTTACTAACGTTGATATCGGAAAACTGCTCTATTCTGTGTAGTAATCTACTACTTTGTTCACTGATCATGGCTAAACTGCCTCTGCTCTTACTATAACAGTTCATATCTCATATTGCTGTAATGTTGCTTATAAAACCACTGGTTCTCAACTTCCTCTTGGAATATTGTCCCTTCTGCTGGTACAAACCACTACTGCTACTATTAGTACTACTATATATTATATTTACTTATATTTAGTTTCTGAATTTTTTTATAGTAAAAATCTTATTTTATTACATTTTTAAAAGGAGCCTCAGACAAATGGAGATTTTCAGAGCAGCCCAGATCTAGACTTGCTTCCATGGGGTGAATTATATGCTCAAGCGTCTGTGTTTAAGACTAGTACTACTATTACTAGTACTAGTAATACTACTACTACTACTAACTATTATTAGTTCCTGCTACTACAACTGCTGTTGCTAGTTATGATGTTACTACTACTGCTACTTATACTAATACTACGACTGATGTTGCTATACTAGTACTTCTATTACTACTTCAACTGCTACTGCTGCTGCTAATACTACCGTTGATGATGAAACTGCCGTACGTACTACGTCTAGTTTTATTTTGCTATCAGCACTTCTTCTACATCGACGACTACTTTTCCACTCCATCCAACTAGCCACTACTGCTACTTGTGCTATTATTCACACAAATGGATAAGCTTTCTTGAGAAAACTTTCGACGACCTTGGGCTAAGTTTTATTTGGAAATCCAAAATTTCAAACGTATTTTCTGGCTTAAAACTCTCACTGAAAGCAAATTAAAAGATATTTCCCAGCAAAATTGGCTGTCCGCAATTTCAAACTCTTTATACCATTTAAAAAAAATCCATCTCTCCATTTTGAAAAATATCTCAATTTTCAGCATTACATTAACTTGTTGAGATTCCGTAGTTCAAACCATTTTCTTCCAATCGAGACAGGTAGATGGCGACGAAGCCCAATGAAAGATAGAAAATGCACTCTGTGTAATTTAAATGATATTGGTGACGAATTCCACTATTTACTTGTATGCCCTATGTTAGAATCAGAAAGAGTTAGATATATGCATAGATATTACTAAAATATACCAAATATGTACTAAATGAATATACTATTCAATACCAATAGATAAGGAACTTTACGAAAATTTTCCATCTTTTGCAAAATCAATATGTCTTTATTTAAGAATTAAGTCTCATAATACCAATCATTCGTGTACCATTAACGAATGTATCGGCTGTACATAAATTTATATTGTATGTTGAATAAATGTAAATATGTATTGTATACCTCTTATACTGCAGTTCGCAGCCTGAGTGTAAATAAAGTTCAGTTCAGGCTGCTTGAGGACAACAACTTGCTGCTACAACAACTCTCTCTAAAACGACTCTTATTTTTACCGCTGCTACTTTTGCTACTAAGTACATCCCCTGTTAACAAACTATTTCGTGTTAACATAGCTTTTGCCTCTGTACACTAACGCAATTTAAAGCATACATTTCGCCTTTTGTCATGGCGTCAAGAAATGTAACGATAATCATACTATTTACCTCAAGTCAAGAAATGTAACGGTAATCATAGTATTTACCTTTAAAAATAGAAAAGCGACCAAGGTTACTAGATAATAAAGTTAACGTTTACTTCATGATTTACCATAGTTTTAATCAAAATCGAGTCAGTGAAGTTATGAATGTGCTCGCATGATCATAAATATCATGTTTCCAATTTAACAGTATCTCTGATGACATGTATTTATATTCATTAGATTTATTACTCTAATCATCTCCTGTAAAACTGCGGTATCATTTAATGAATAAATAACATTCGTAAAGACTCTCTGAACGGATACACAGCACAATTTGTTGTGGGCCTTACTGTGTATTCATATCCGATAATTTGAGATTTTCAATTTCCATGTTTGCCGCATTTGGCTGATCTTGTTAATCACGTTGGTTTAAACGTGTTTAAGTCAACAGCTGTCTATCGACGTCATATAATAATAAACTATTCGATACAAAATTCTTCGGTTTCAAAGGAATCGCTTTGGTTATACTTTAGTACAGTGTGTGCCAATATGAAAGAATATAAAAGTGAACGAATATTTGGCATTTATTGAATACATACCATTGCAAATTAAATTAATGACTGCAGTTCGATACCATTTGTCAACATTGTCAATATACATTTTAAGACTCTTGTTCATCAAAACAAACGGAGCCTGGAGAAACAATCCTAAAATAACATTCATGCAGTTAGTATTACCACAACAACTGATAATGATCCACTTATGGTATTAGCCTCTTGTTCTGTATGTATAGATATGACGTTGACAGAACTGCATCATAATTCATTCATCGATTCCTCTAAAAATAGACCCTCCCATCTTCACCCTCACGAGGGGCAACCCACGTGGTTTCTTTTCACCCTAATCAATATTTGACGTTCCTTCTCAGTAATCCTTAGATCAATACTTTCCCAGGATCCACTTTGAACCAGAAGTCACCCCCAAATGCGGAGTAGTGGACTGCGCACGTTGATCCACTACAGTGGCTGGCAGTAGGCTAAACCTGGACCAGTTTCCCATTGAGCCGATTCGACCCCCACGTGGTGTGCTCCACAAACAGGCAGCTAGTGCGAGCTAGGGCGCTTCGTTCAGTGCCGTCCATACTGTGACTTTCACGTGTGTATAAAGCAGGTGCTCGTTTCCTCGTACTGTTCAGTGCTTGTGTCGCCCGCCAGATGGGATATACGCTTTACAGTGACGCCTAGTCTTGGAGTTGGCAGCAGACGACATCTAAAGACGCCATTTTCTAACGGTAATATGTTTAAGGTGTCGGTCTATATTTAGTATCTAGGCTGTTGCGGGGATGTGTCACACGCGTTATTTTCAGTAATGTTGGGTTTCAGCTAGAAGCGCGCCGACATTCAGCAGCTGGGAACATGACAGCTTGTGTCAAAACATCGGGATCTGTCGGCTCTACGGAAAGTGACGAGCTGTATTATATAAGTGTGATTCAGCAAAACAGTCTTTAACATACGTTTATACACGCTTGTGGATTGAACTCGACACCGGCAAACATTGCCTTAATACTTGTATTGAGAAGAGTTATTCGCCCATAATTAAACGTGTTGAAATAAAACGCTAACAGTTGTTCAACGTAGTTTAGACAGTGTACGCTTAACCAAAGTAGAGGGACATTTATCTTCAAGTGAGCGTGACTACAGATTCGACAGGCAAGTTCTTTCTATATACATACAATTATTATATACACATTATCTCGCTCCATTTCACAAATGTTGAGCACTGTCCCATTTTGTTACAAAGCCAAATCACACAAAACCCTAGTGGTTTTTGTTTTTTGCTTGTACATACAATTATATATATTTTAAACATTTTCAAATTAGGCATTCATCTTAATGGTAAGTTGATAATAATTAATTCGAAGTAGGCCTAAGCATTTATTCTTAAAATATGCTCATTCGTCGTCGTAGTGATATATCTAAATTGAAACGCTAAGTTTTTTAATGTGTCTTATGTTCTTAAATACCATTGCATTTTAATATGAAGTTGATACTTAAATGTCAAATATTCAATATTTTTCATTATTTCATAACCAGTTTTACTTGTATACTATATGCAACACGTTTTATGTGTAGGCCTATTTCATATCACGACAAAACATATTATTATGTTGTTTTTGAATTCTAAAATTATTTCACATGACATCTGAATGAACTGTGTAAAGTTTCTATATCATTAATACATAACCAGCCCCTATATCAGCCAGTTTCAATCGCTTGTATATACCACACGTCATATTTGTATGTTTAACATTACAAGGGTTAACTCAATTTGAAACAGATGAATGTTAAGTAAGGAAAACATAAAGCACTCAACGCATAAACTTGTCACAACACGGCGTGACAGAGAGATGAGCGAGACAACACATGTTGCCGACAGTTGGGGGAGGTGGAATTGATTTGTGGACGTGATTTATCAAATACACCAGTTGTTCGAGCGTTCATTAATTGATCTTGATGCATGGTAGTTTATTCCATTAATCTGGTAATTAAGTTATGATAATTTATTATGGTTTCATGGTCAGGGTTGAGTTTAGTCAGTTATCCAGACCCTAAAAAAAATAAAATTATAGGAAAATAAGAATTGCTATGTATGCTCTTTTATTTTAATATCAGATATTAAAATAAAAAATTATTGAATATTTTCAGGGACTATTATGTTAGCCTAGGTTGAATTCGTTGTCTGTGCCTTTTCATTCTCAGTTGGTCATTGCTTATAATGTACAGATTTGCCAATGTGGACCTATTGTTGCTTATAGTTGGATGTTCTTGATCGATATATTTGTTTGAGAAAGATTTTGGTATTAAAATCTGAACAGACATTGCATTAAAACGTTCGATAGAACATGGTTGCTTCCACCCCCATACTACATATTAATTTCGGGAATAAGGTTTGTTGTTTTAACATCTCATAAAAAAATTGTTTCTCTACTGAAGTGTACGTTTACTCGTAAGGCCTAGGCAATCCATCCGAACGAACATGTTCAACATAGTCAAACCATTTTTTTAGAAAATTTTATAACTCTCTGCATACCTTTACTTGATTTTAATGTTGTCTTTCTTTGAAATTTATCTTGTGCCTTCATTTAATTTCCCAATACTATTTTTCTAACAATAAGAATGCATTGTATGCATCTTACGCTTAATTAGGCCTTTGAGTGCATTATAATCGTTGACTGATTAATGTCATTTATTCCATTGATGTGGGTATCATCGTTTAACATCTAATAATGAAGGCTTGTTTTGTTGTATACTTATATAAGAAATCGTTCAGTTATGCTGTTTACAGAAGCAATGAACTAATGTGCATTCAGTTTTGAACAATATTTCCCTTTGACCTTTTGCACTAGATATTTCATTCATTTCAGTATCTTTTATTACCACATGCAATGTAATTGTCTTATCACTACATAACATTTCGAAAAGATTCCCTTCCAAAGTAATTTTCATAAACAGCTTAGACATTTTGAGTCTTAATTTTCATATTTTATCACTTCATCATTTGTAACTAAGAATAAAGCAGTTGCTACCGAGAAGGTTGAAAAGAAGTTAGCTTTTAACCATGTGACGTCTTGTAATACTGGCTGTACACGCATACTGAGACTGGAACAAGTTACCTCTCGTCACCTTTATCCTATTGTATGCACTCATTGTGATCGTATAGTTTCAGCACAAAAATAAATGTTAATAGTAGCTTACTTGAACCGCGCATATATCCATGACAAATATGCTAAAAACGCCCCTTTATATGTATTATTACACTGGAGTGATAGTATTGTTCGGTGCAACTTATTAACAAGGACCGTATAGATCCGTACTACCCCGTGTTCAGGTACCCATTTGCACAGCTTGTTGAGTGCAACTGAGTGAAATGTAAATGAAGTGCCTTGCCCAAGGACACAACATAGCATATGGTCCGGGTCACAATTTGTTGGTTTCTCAAGCGGGATTTGAACCCGGGCCGTTGGCGTGAGAGGCAAGCATGTGACCACTACACCACTGTGCCCAAACAAACTTTTTATTAAGACACAGGGGAGGAATCACGTGACAGTTCATTCAGTCATGTGCTCTACAATTTCTCTCCGGTCTTCTTTAATTTCCCTCTGTCACGGAGTAGCTTTATCAAAAAACCTTGGGGTCGGGTTGTATCTTATAATGTAAAATATTTTTTCATTTTAAACTATGGAGGGTAGTTTTGTGATACTAGGTTTTCGTTAAGTTTTAATTTGTTGACTGAAATGGTCAAAATAGCATCGGTGTTTATTACCTCTTTGTTCATCTGATCTGACAAATAATTGCTATGTATCTAGACCATTGTACAATGGTACAATAGCAGAACTTTTTATTTGTGTTTCCCCCTTTTTACAGTGTTGGTTTTTACTCAACAAGGCCACAGCGCGATTTTTATCCCTTGCCAACGAAATTTCTGGGAGATATTCATATGGGCTCGGCCGCCACAAGCTCAATGAAACTCGGTATATGGATTAATCATTATGTGGAGATTGTCCTTTTGGGCGTTTCGAAGTCTTTGGGTTGATATCTTTGGCGGTTTCCAAGGAGCCATAGAAACGTAACTCAGAATTCCTTATCGGACCAAACTAACAACAGAATTAGACTAAAGCTCATTGACACATGGTATGTGGTATCAGTCAGCATATTTTGATGTGCCTTTTGGAGGTTTTAAAATTTCTTCAGAATATCAATTTTTAGCTCATCTGGCCTGTAAGGCCCGATGGGCTTATGGCATGGCATGGTGTCCGGCGTCCGTCCGTCCATCCGTCCGTAAACTTTATGGAATTTCGACTTCTTCTCCAGAAGCAAAGGGCCTAGAAGGCTGAACTTTGTGCACAGACTCCTTGACTAGTGAGGATTATAAATTGTAGCTTTGGTAGCCCTGTGACCCCTAATAAGGGCCACAGAGGCCACGCCCTAAAAACCTATTTTCATCTTCTTCCCCAGAAGCATGAGCCCTAGAAAGCTGAAACTTTGTGTACAGACTCCTTGACTAGTGAGGATTATAAATTGTAGCTTTGGTGGCCCTGTGACCCCTAATAAAGGCAACGGGAACGTCCTTAAAATCTATTTTCATCTTCTTCTCCTGAAGTAGAACTGAAACTTGTCGCCTTTATACTAAATTTTATGATTGGTGACCCTGTGGCCCCTACAAAGGTGGAATCACATTGGCCACACTCTACAGCATAATTGATAATGAAGCCTGTTGAGCTACAGAGCCAATGGCTCTATTTTTGACGGTTTCCATGGAAATGTAATTAGAATTTCGGTCGGCTACGTCATCTTCTGATGCCTCTTGTTCACCAAAGTAAAAACATAGATGAGATTGGTAAAATGACATTACTGTTGAAACTTTTAACAACGATAGCTTCTGTCTTTCACCTTATCCCATCCTGTCTCTTTTTATCCATGTGTTCAGGTATCGGCCCAGTTCTCCGTATTTACGTATTTTCGAATAATATGGTCTAGTCCGTTAACATTACGTAAGTGACTCACATTTTATTGTAAATTATTTATGCACCGTAACGCCGTATGAGATCCATTTCAAAGATGATGTTAACGTTTCTTACGCATGAGTGCGTATTTCGCAACTGACAAAGAATGTTGATTACTATTAGATCTTTATGTAGATACTCGTCATAGTTGAACACATTCATTATGACACTCGTCATGCGTTTGTAACCTCTGATAGAAAACATATTCAAGTTCTAAGACTTTATAAATAAAGGATATTCACACATCAGTTCCTACGTGAAGCGATTCAATGTTGAATTCTAAAATAGCATACAAGATGTTTAGACAACTTCACTATCAACATCACATCGGCTCTCTCAATAGGCTAGCAATATATCATAAATGTTCAAAGAACTTGTTATCAATAAACCCTTTTCTCTCATGTACAACGTGAGAGATGAATGGATGAATGATTTCTAAAGTGTCGTTCCCTTCACGTGTTCATCTAACCCTTATAACAAACTCATTTCTATTTAAACTACAATCTTTACAATGTCTCAAAATCTCAATGTGTTAAAGTTGGTTCACAAATAATTTCATGCTGTCGAGTAATTCATGCCTTCTGATGACATAATGCTATTTTAGATCGCTTTTATACTAGCATGGTATGGGGTCACTATCGCGGACATCGACACCAGATTAAAGTACATAGTAACAAGACCTAGTTTCGTAAGGACTGTTCAAGCTTTATGCCATATGAATGGACCGTGAAGTCACGGAGAACCCGGATTCTGTATTCAGAATATCCTATATTCTACATAGGAGAGATCAATGCCCGATGTTGTGTCTCAAATGACTTTTCAGAAGCGAGTGCGAAATTGGGTATTACTCGAGCGATAGCGACAGTTTGCTCGGTTGCATGAAAGCCATATGTGGAAAAATTTCGAGTTTGGCGATTTCTTATAACGATTTTATGGCATTTTAACTTTTCAGAAGCGAGTGCGGCATTGGGTATTACTCGAGAGATTGAATAAATTTTATCGAGTTGTATGAAAGCCATATGTGGAAAAATGTTGAGTGTAATGATTTCTTAGTTAAATTTTATGACATTTTAATCGCAAAGAAATGGCTAAGAAAATGCCAGCCTAATTGACGACGACCTGCCTCAAGAGGTCACGATCAAGTAGTTTGTGACGGAAATATGAAGAGAATAATAACACAGAAGTTGACGTTACCAGTCTCGAGTTCACCAACTGTTATAGGGAAGGTCTGATAAGTCGACTTTCATTAGTCTGGCACATACCCTTGTCGCACATATCATGTATAGAAATTCTGCAAAGGACTGCACATAAACTGTGTACAATGATTTTTTAAATGATTTTTTAATGAATTTTAAAAGCAGATTGACGGTAGAAAATGAATATGCAATAAAATTTGCTTTGATTTCGAGAAAGCTCATTTTGCTGTCACATCATAAAATATTAAGAAATTTTGACCACATACATCTCATTCAAGAGCTAACCACCCGTGTCCAGATATGTTCAAAGCAAATCTTACAGCGACGGGATGAAGTATGACAAGCCCGAATGGATACTCCAATTCTCGGTAAAGACCATGAAGACCTTTCATATCTGTTCTACCGACCTATTCTAAGGAGGTCAGGCAATGGAAAATATTTGCCTTTGGGAGCTCTCTTTATCAACAAGGAATTTAGGTTAAGTATTAGTTCAATAAACTTCAACCAAACTGAAAGCAGCAATAATTAGCAGGTATCTTACAGGGTAGATGTAGGCCATGAGAAAATATCTATGGTCTCTAAAGTTGCTTAATAAGTCACCAAACAGGTATAGTCAGTTGACTGATAGAATCAGATAAAAGCAGTTAAAGTCGTACACTGTAATGGGCTAACAAGGTACTCTTAATCTACTGTAATGCTTCACTGCAAATAATCACATGACATGTATGTTGTACCTGCAACAATATTGAGTCCAAATACGGATAAATTTAAACTAAGTTAACTATGTATATAAATAGAATCAGACTTTGTACAAAATATCTTAATACAATGCATGTTTATGTACCAATGGTAATTGTTGGTAAGAACTTGATGTTTGTTATCGTTATGAAACATTCAGTAAATATTTGCCGCTAATGGCTGAAATATTGCTCAAGCGGCGTAAGACAATATCACACCCACTCAGTAAATATTATATTATAATTTTGTTATATCTGGGATTACACTGTCTGTAGTAGTACACATTCTAGCACATGTTTAGGGACCGAAACCCTTGCGCGTCTCGAACCCACCCCTCAGAGTCAGGCGACACCGCCGGCAATGATCACACCAGCAGCGAGACGGGCAAGTTGATTAACAGCTGGTATGGTCATTTAGAAAGTGTTTTCCTTGTGTCATCAACTAATTTTATAACTTAACCATAAGTTGTTTCCTTAACAATGAGAAGTCAGATCTTTTAAGGCTCATCTTAACAATAATTCATTATCGCGTTTAGTAGATTTCTCACAAGACGTACCACAATATCATTGTACATGAGTAGACTTGGTTTGGTAGTAGAACCAAATCAAACTTGACTTCATGTCATGATGTCGGTTAAATCAACATGTTAGCATATTGTGAAGTGTATGATTTTGTTGACACTCACTGAAGGTAGGTTGTGAAGGCTTTTGTTGACAAGCTACTTGCCTTTGTTATTGAGGTTCATTGCCAGAATTTGAAAACAGAACGTGGAAAGGTCCATTAATACTTATACATATAAGTTTAATTATGTAGGTCATGTACTTTGACACCTTGATTGATAATCACTTTGTATGAACTTGTATTATTCAGAAAACCTTTGAACATTGTAAAGCAATTTTCCACCAAGGCGGCATTCGTATACTGACTATAACGTTTTCCCACTATGTTCAAAACTTTTATTCATAACTTACTACTAATACCTTAAGGGATATTCTTTCAATGTTACCATTCAAGGTCAAAGGTCGAGGTCACGGGTTATAAGCTAAAATCTTAAAAAGCTTAAAAATCATTGTAAACATGATATCCTTAAAATTGTCTTGGCTTTGAAGCTCTATTATGATATTAATTAACTATTAATTAACTATTCAAAAAGTATCATCATGTGAAAGGTTTTTGTTACAAACGGTCAATGGTCAATGTCACAGTCAGGTAAAATTCTTTTAAAAAAGATGTCATTTTTTGACATTACAGAATGGTAATAGGCCAGTTCAATGATAAGAAATCAATGATTTTGTTACCTATAATGTCAACGGTAAGAGATCAATATATGTTACCCTCTGCCCAAAATAGACCCCACGGGACGTGAAAAAATTATCCATAAAAACTATCGAAGATTTAATTAGTGGTAAAGGCACCTGGTGTTGCAAAACTGGTTTGTTTGACTTTATTCTTTCAGAACATGAAATACATGAAAATCAATTAGAGCGCACAAAGTTATAAGTTATAATAACACTTTATTGTCCTAAATACAAGGAAATTCGGAATCGAACCCCGGTCTTCCGGGTGCTGAGCGGACACTGAGCTACGTCCCCGGTAAACGTTAGTAGTTGAGTTGATACTGTTAAGATTGACATTTTCTTTCGGAAATCAACGCTTGACATTTCTTTTAGAGAATATAAAACGTCATGGCGTCACTTCCAGATCGAAAAAATATTACAAGATCAATCTGGAAGGCAGAATGTATTTTATATCTGTCTTTGTTAAAACCGAGGTCCTTTAACTATAAGAAAGAGATTATAAACCTCCATCAATATGGTAGGCAAATTTAACAAATTGAATGTTCAATCGTTTGTAAAAGGAGTTATTGTGGATGAGAAATAGAGTGACGTTTCAGCAACACCAGACTCTGTGATTCAGGGATGTCATGGGTTCCGGAAGCTTGTAGCAATAGACACGCGTAGACACGCGTAGACACACGTAGACACGCGTAGACACACGTAGACACGCGTTGACACATGTAGAACCGTAGTAGGCGATTTTACAGTAGACCAGGTATTCTTAATGTTGATGTTGTGCTTGCAGTCTAAAGTAAAGCCACAAAGAATAAACTTCCATTCTTTACACATTTTGCTTCACTTAGCCCCCCCCCCCCCCCTTATTTAAATGTAGTACATATCAATTACCAATTATCTCATATTGAATTAAACTTTTTAAATCTAGTACATGAATATTAACATTTTCCTTTAATTAATTCAAGCATGCTGTCCCAGTGTATGATCATAAAAGTACATGTATATGATTTCAAAAGTTTTATGACAGAGTGATGCTCGCTCTCCAATGATTTCCATTCCGTCATTTCCAATGTTTTAACGCCATGCATGCTCTCCAATGATTTCCATTCCGTCATTTTCAATGTTTTAACACCATGCACGTTCTTCAATAATTTCCATTCCGTTTATTTCAATATATCAACACCATGCACGTTTTCCAATTATTCCCATTCCGTCTATTCTGATGTTTCAACGCCATGCACGTTCCTCTACATCGACTATATAGATAATTTGATAAGAATAAATTAATGAATGATTAAGAATGTAAACAACAAGAATGACCTCGAAAATTGAATTCAACCATATTATACCAACGTACCAACTCCTTTATTGCAGTGTATCAACGCCATCCCCGTTTTCAAATGCTTATACAACCTATACTAACCCTCAACTCCTTTATTGCAGTGTATCAACGCCATCCCCGTTTTCAAATGCTTATACAACCTATACTAACTCTCAACTCCTTTATTGCAGTGTATTAACGCCATCCCCGTTCCTAAATGCTTATATACAACCTATACTAACCCTCAACTCCTTTATTGCAGTGTATTAACGCCATCCCCGTTTTCAAATGCTTATACAACCTATACTAACCCTCAACTCCTTTATTGCAGTGTATCAACGCCATCCCCGTTTTCAAATGCTTATACAACCTATACTAACTCTCAACTCCTTTATTGCAGTGTATTAACGCCATCCCCGTTTTCAAATGCTTATACAACCTATACTAACCCTCAACTCCTTTATTGCAGTGTATTAACGCCATCCCCGTTTTCAAATGCTTATACAACCTATACTAACTCTCAACTCCTTTATTGCAATGTATGAACGCCATCCCCGTTTTCAAATGCTTATACAACCTATACTAACCCTCAACTCCTTTATTGCAGTGTATGAACGCCATCCCCGTTTTCAAATGCTTATACAACCTATACTAACTCTCAACTCCTTTATTGCAGTGTATGAACGCCATCCCCGTTTTCAAATGCTTATACAACCTATACTAACCCTCAACTCCTTTATTGCAGTGTATCAACGCCATCCCCGTTTTCAAATGCTTATACAACCTATACTAACTCTCAAGTCCTTTATTGCAGTGTATGAACGCCATCCCCGTTTTCAAATGCTTATACAACCTATACTAACTCTCAACTCCTTTATTGCAGTGTATGAACGCCATCCCCGTTTTCAAATGCTTATACAACCTATACTAACTCTCAACCCCTTTATTGCAGTGTATTAACGCCATCCCCGTTTTCAAATGCTTATCCAACCTATACTAACCCTCAAGTCCTTTATTGCAGTGTATCAACGCCATTCCCGTTTTCAAATGCTTATACAACCTATACTAACTCTCAACTCCTTTATTGCAGTGTATGAACGCCATCCCCGTTTTCAAATGCTTATACAACCTATACTAACCCTCAACTCCTTTATTGCAGTGTATCAACGCCATCCCCGTTTTCAAATGCTTATACAACCTATACTAACTCTCAAGTCCTTTATTGCAGTGTATGAACGCCATCCCCGTTTTCAAATGCTTATACAACCTATACTAACTCTCAACTCCTTTATTGCAGTGTATCAACGCCATCCCCGTTTTCAAATGCTTATACAACCTATACTAACCCTCAACTCCTTTATTGCAGTGTATGAACGCCATCCCCGTTTTCAAATGCTTATACAACCTATACTAACTCTCAACCCCTTTATTGCAGTGTATTAACGCCATCCCCGTTTTCAAATGCTTATCCAACCTATACTAACCCTCAAGTCCTTTATTGCAGTGTATCAACGCCATCCCCGTTTTCAAATGCTTATACAACCTATACTAACCCTCAACTCCTTTATTGCAGTGTATCAACGCCATCCCCGTTTTCAAATGCTTATACAACCTATACTAACTCTCAAGTCCTTTATTGCAGTGTATGAACGCCATCCCCGTTTTCAAATGCTTATACAACCTATACTAACTCTCAACTCCTTTATTGCAGTGTATCAACGCCATCCCCGTTTTCAAATGCTTATACAACCTATACTAACCCTCAACTCCTTTATTGCAGTGTATGAACGCCATCCCCGTTTTCAAATGCTTATACAACCTATACTAACTCTCAACCCCTTTATTGCAGTGTATTAACGCCATCCCCGTTTTCAAATGCTTATCCAACCTATACTAACCCTCAAGTCCTTTATTGCAGTGTATCAACGCCATCCCCGTTTTCAAATGCTTATACAACCTATACTAACCCTCAACTCCTTTATTGCAGTGTATTAACGCCATCCCCGTTTTCAAATGCTTATACAACCTATACTAACCCTCAAGTCCTTTATTGCAGTGTATCAACGCCATCCCCGTTTTCAAATGCTTATACAACCTATACTTACTCTCAACTCATTTATTGCAGTGTATTAACGCCATCCCCGTTTTCAAATGCTTATACAACCTATACCAACTCTCAAGTCCTTTATTGCAGTGTATCAACGCCATCCCCGTTTTCAAATGCTTATACAACCTATACTAACCCTCAACTCATTTATTGCAGTGTATTAACGCCATCCCCGTTTTCAAATGCTTATACAACCTATACTAACTCTCAAGTCCTTTATTGCAGTGTATCAACGCCATCCCCGTTTTCAAATGCTTATACAACCTATACTAACTCTCAAGTCCTTTATTGCAGTGTATTAACGCCATCCCCGTTTTCAAATGCTTATACAACCTATACTAACTCTCAACTCCTTTATTGCAGTGTATTAACGCCATCCCCGTTTTCAAATGCTTATACAACCTATACTTACTCTCAACTCCTTTATTGCAGTGTATTAACGCCATCCCCGTTTTCAAATGCTCATACAACCTATACTAACCCTCAAGTCCTTTATTGCAGTGTATCAACGCCATCCCCGTTTTCAAATGCTTATACAACCTATACTAACTCTCAACTCTTTTATTGCAGTGTATGAACGCCATCCCCGTTTTCAAATGCTTATACAACCTATACTAACCCTCAACTCCTTTATTGCAGTGTATGAACGCCATCCCCGTTTTCAAATGTTTATACAACCTATACTAACTCTCAACTCCTTTATTGCAGTGTATGAACGCCATCCCCGTTTTCAAATGCTTATACAACCTATACTAACCCTCAACTCCTTTATTGCAGTGTATCAACGCCATCCCCGTTTTCAAATGCTTATACAACCTATACTAACTCTCAAGTCCTTTATTGCAGTGTATGAACGCCATCCCCGTTTTCAAATGCTTATACAACCTATACTAACTCTCAACTCCTTTATTGCAGTGTATCAACGCCATCCCCGTTTTCAAATGCTTATACAACCTATACTAACCCTCAACTCCTTTATTGCAGTGTATGAACGCCATCCCCGTTTTCAAATGCTTATACAACCTATACTAACTCTCAACCCCTTTATTGCAGTGTATTAACGCCATCCCCGTTTTCAAATGCTTATCCAACCTATACTAACCCTCAAGTCCTTTATTGCAGTGTATCAACGCCATCCCCGTTTTCAAATGCTTATACAACCTATACTAACCCTCAACTCCTTTATTGCAGTGTATTAACGCCATCCCCGTTTTCAAATGCTTATACAACCTATACTAACCCTCAAGTCCTTTATTGCAGTGTATCAACGCCATCCCCGTTTTCAAATGCTTATACAACCTATACTTACTCTCAACTCATTTATTGCAGTGTATTAACGCCATCCCCGTTTTCAAATGCTTATACAACCTATACCAACTCTCAAGTCCTTTATTGCAGTGTATCAACGCCATCCCCGTTTTCAAATGCTTATACAACCTATACTAACCCTCAAGTCCTCCATTACAGTGTATCAACGCCATGCACGTGGAGGAGATCATTGAGAACATATGGACCTTCGGTCTGTACCAGAAGATCATGCTGGTGGTCATCCTCGGACCACGTGGTCTTCTGGGCTGGAGCATGCTGGTCATGTCCTTCACGGGCACCATGCCGGACTGGTGGTGCATCCCCGAGGGGGAGGGGACAAGCAGCAATGGGACCAGGGACAACACGACATACCATGTCTGCAGCACGGACGACAATGTCACGTGTAACAGGGTTTACTCAGAGCGGTACAACACTATCGTTTATGAGGTACGTGATTTGCATGTCGAAGTACATCTTCCTACTCAAAGCCTAAAACGCTAGTTCTGAAATGCCATTTTAGGCCTTGCTGCGGACCCTTTACTCTGCTGTGCTGCTATAGTGCCCCTACAGACAAGAGAGCATGCACAGAATACTCAATTAAGGGTATGCAGCAAGCATTAAACTGAAAGTTCGGAAACTGGCGTTTTAGGCTTTGCGTAGGAAGATGGTTGAAGCAATAAATCGGAGAAAAACATTAGCGATCTGATCAGGAATATATAACTTGCAATGTCTGAAACTAAGAAGACAAAATAACATGCAATCGGATGTGGTCTTACCAGAAAAACACTTTTGTGAATGAAGAAGGTTTAAATATCAATTGATGTAACATGTTTAGTAGTTGTGATCCCATGATAGGACAAATCGTTATTAACTAAATTTCCGAATATATGGAGTTAAGGTCCAAGATCCCTTGTATTTACTATCTATTTTGTCGTGCTCAAATACAAAGGATCCTGGTCATGTTACAGGGTACAGAATTAACCAATAACAGTTTCATAGGCCAATAGTTGTGAGACGAGCCTGGCCATTTCAATACTGTTTGGAGCAGTTCCATTAACCTATCTTTGCGTTGTATTTTAGCCAAAATATAACACTGAGTAAGTTACATCAAATCTTTCCTTCAAACAATTCTAGTGATCTTTTGAATTAGATTTGTTTGATACTTTGACAGCTTTATGTCGATCTTGCGTCAGATAACGCAGGTAGGCTTCATTGACCACCTTTTCATTGATCTTGAGATGCCAATTGGACGGTGCTAAATGGGCGTTTAAGAAATTTAATTTAACCCCAATTGTTTAATCACTTTCAATTCAGCACGTTTCTTTCCAAGTAATATTTAAACATAAGTTTTATCTCAACCTTCAAGTCCGACTATTGGTGCCATGCCTATATTGCAGTGGGACCTGGTGTGCGGCCAGAAGTGGATCACCCCCAGCATCACCTCTATCCAGATGTGTGGGGTGCTGATAGGGGCCCTCCTGGGGGGTCAGTTTGCAGAGATGTTCGGACGTCAGAAGTCTCACTTCGGCTTCATGGTCCTCCACGCCATCTTCAACATCGTGGCCGGCTTCTCAGTCTCCTGGCAGATGTTCGCCGTCATGAGGTGTGTCTTTGGCTTCATCTATCTTGTACAGTTTCTGAATATCAGAATAACATGTCTGGATACAAACATGCCTAGGCCTCTTCCCCTGCTGATGGCTGACATATTGCCCAAGCGGCGTAAAAGTCCAACTTCAACTCCTACACTCAATCTTTCACTAACCCATATGCCCTTCAGTTGCAAGATTTAGTAACATTAACTTAAGACAAGATGACAAGAGTTACCCCTTTCATCACTACAAGTCTAAAATCAAACACCTATCTAATGATTCAAAAACTATTTCAGCTGTTCTTGTGGTAACATGATGAAAGGCGCTGACTTAAGATATAAATTATTGACAAGATTGGCGATTTCAGTAAACCAAATTGCTATTTGTTTTTGAGGAGAGACATATCTGGGGAATTTGGTGGAATCGAAATTTCTATAAATCATATACACACCTGGTATTAAAGTATACTTGATCAGGACCTTATCCGGATTTAAACTGATAGTTTTTCCTTTGATTAAGACTTCATAAGATGTTCACCACACGCTTCATCTCATTCTTCCAAACTCCGTGACGCTGTTCCCAAGCTTTGTTTTATTATATTACTTAACGCTGTTCACAAAATGGATGCAAACGTAAAGCTGCCTGTAATAATGAGATTGACTTGCTCTTGGGACAATTTCCCGAATAATACTCAATGTTCAAGTATTTCTTTTCCATTTTTGCTAACAATAGGTTGCTTTTATATTTTCTTAACTACAAAGTTATACCTAAAGTTGTCGGCATATCTAATGTAGTTGGAAGCCTAACGAAATTGCATCACCTCATGCCTGGGTCGCCGTAAACAATCTGGGAGCTGTTTGTTTGTCAATGATGAGTTTGATTAGATTTGCATTATCACAATATCATTTAACAAACATAACATGAGTGAAGAATCCAGGTCATAGCCCGCATGTATACTGTCAACGTTTATTTGTTGTCAACCGGTAGTTATCAATAATGGCGGCGATAGTCAACGTAATATTCAGTATATCTATCTCAATCCATCTTCCTACGCAGAGCCTAAAAGGCCAGTTTCCAAATGACGGTTTGGAAACTGGCCTTTTAGGCTCTGCGTAGGAAGATGATCTCAATCATACTAATGCTATTTTTTGTAGACGATTCCTTACGTCCTGATGGCATAAAAGGATAGGATATGCGTAAAAATCATGCATGAATAATTTCAACAAGACACAGACAATTCACAAAAAACATAGCTCGGAGCTCGTAGGTGACCTTAAGTCCTTAATGTATGCTCTTGACAATATTAAATACTGAGAGTTAAGGACAAGGGATGCATTGTGAAAGGAGGCCCTTACATGCTTGTTCCAACCGTTTCATGAACAATGTCCTCATCTAACTAAACAATCTAAAGAGGTTCAAACCTTTACAGAATCTTGTGTTTTACGGTTGCAACACCTGCTTGCAACTATTATATGGTATGTCTGTGACACTGATATTTATAAACAAACACCGGCATATTTGAATCAATATTTGTTATTTGTTATTTCTCATATTCATCTAAATGAGGAAGTGTTTAACTGTTTCATTATCTGTTGCTATACAAATGATTGATAAGATATGTTACGGGAGAGACAAAAACAATGCTAGTAATGAACGCCAGCTGGGCATATTACACGCTTCGTGGAGTTCTAATGAAGCTATCGGATATTCTTTTAAAGGCAATGACGTACATTCTTCTTAAAATGTCAAGGGGTACCCTGTATATATCGACGTGTTAATGATTGAACATAATACCTTATTTTGAGTGTTGTTTTATGTAAAACATTCGTTCTATATTCAGGATTTTTTGTATACATATGAATTACATACAGGTAAATATATCTATAGGGGTTCTTACTATCGACTAATATATTCATAACAATGCTATCAGTGCAGGGTTAAAAAAGTCTCTATATTTCACTTTTAAAACAAACCTGAAGAAGTGCTGTGCTCTTGTTAACAGAGTACAGAGAAGCTTGTTAAGTTGGTTACTTATTTAGTATTCCCACAGTTTACAAAGTCTTTCAATATCGTTATGATATGTTATCTAGTAAGTATGTATGTACCATGAGTAAATGAAATGAACCGAGCAAATCTATTGGCTTGTGTTGCCTGCTCAATTCAAAGTAATACATAAGAAGGGGATAACAATTCTTTATCGTGAATAATACAACGAATTTACTAACTCCTTAATCGGATACGATGTAGGATTCATACTTCGAAACGTTGTGTGTTTTCAAAATAAAGAAGTTGTTATCCTAAGAATATTGCGTTTTTAAAGTACACTCGATATGACATGAAGGAATGTTAAGTTTTAACACTGAGTTATTGTGTAATGGTGACTATTGCTACTGAATGTTTTTTTTAGTATGAATAATTATATGTTCTGGAGGAACTTCTAGGTGCTCTCCTGTTGGCAATAATGAACAATCTATGTGAGCGAGATTTATACAGAATACCAAACTTGGTTCCATTAAATAATGTTTCGGTTTCGTTGAATAGCAAATTATCAAATCTTTTTTCAAAACAGTAACATTGAAAGTAGTCAAATTCAGTATCTTCTCTAATCAGTGTTATCAAAATCAAATCAATGATTCGTTCCCGATGAAAACTTTCGAGTATTGCTTGACACTTGAATAAAATTGTCAAACCAATATAATCATAGTGAACGAATCATGATACGATTTTAATGAGATTGCCTCAATAAACTTCATAGTGCAATACCTCGTCCATAGATTTTTTCTAGGAATCGCAGTGGGTGCTCTATTGGTGGTGAGTTTCACCTTCTACATGGAGTTTATCGGCAAGAAGTGGCGCTCACTGTGTTCCGGTATGCCGTTCTGGTCCATCGGGGTCTGTTTCTTCGCTCTAGCGGCCCATATCACACCAGACTGGTCCAACCTTCACATCATCTGTGGGGTCCTTCATATACCCTTCCTCGTGGGCTTCTTGTAAGTATCTACTTTTAAAATTCTTTGAAATACTTCCTCGTGGGGTTCTTGTTAGTATCTGCCTTATAAATATTATGAGATAACCCTTTTGTAATATATTTGATTAGGTAAGTTGTTTTCGTTCGTTATGTCAGTTATTTCTGTCAGGTTCTTGATGTCTACGTTCATCTTATACAATATACGTACAACTAAGAATTCATCATGGTACACTGTGTGCGTAGGCATCTCGAATTCTACCTGACCTTCAAAATTATCCTCCAAGTTATCGTCAAATATTTTCTAGATGCTGAGTGCCGCTTTTTGTGTAACATTCTCTTATTCCACACTGTGAAGGTAATAATCTCGTCTGGTAGTTTTATACCTGCGTTTACAACCTCTTTGTGTGATATTCTTGTATGATCTTTTGTCAACATTTTGTCGTATATTTTGTTCTTTAGAGAATGCACTATTTATATTCTCAATTTCATTATGATCCTAATCATTTGTCCAAATTTCGTCTTCTAGCTTTGTTTCAGAGAGGTTAAAGAGTTTGTGAAAAAAAATCCCTTATGCCACTATGGCCACTCTTTTGAATGTCGAAATCTGATCTTAGTTTCGGAAAGTATAGCCTTTTGTATAATTTTCTCACATTTTCACATTCATTATGTAGCTCTGTTCCTTGGTGTATACGCCCTTTGGAATCTCCAATTCTTTCTTTATCCCCCAATTGAATGTCCAAACCTCATATTTCAGCTTTGTCCCTGATTTTTTACCTATACTACTTGATATTATAGGAACAATAGGTACCCCTGAAGATTCACAATTTCGTGTTATTCTATCATCCCAATATAATGCCATCACTTAATGTCCAAATCTTGTATTTTAACTTTACAAGGTACGTCCCTATCCCTAGGGGTTCCTAATTTCGCATTTTTCTCTAATCCCACTATGACGTCATCACTTAATGTTCAAATCGTTTATTAGCTTTGTTCTGAAAGTATACCTATTCCTTAAACTACCACATAAAAGGTACGTTGCTACCCCTAAGAATTCCTTGCTTCGTCTTTTTCTCCTATCCCACTATGACGCCATCACTCAATGTCCAAATCTTGTTTTTTAGCTTTGTTTCTGTTTCCGTAACTTCGTACCCGATGGCATGCGCTGTCATATTCTCCAATTCCATTGAACGCCACCATCCACCATCCACCATCTACCATTGAAAGTCCTAATCTTGTCTTGTAGCTTTGTCCCCGAGAGTATACGCTGGCTCGCAGTGAAGAACCGACTGACAGAGGCTGACGAAGTTGTAGCTAAGATCTGTCGTATCAACAAGCGGCCCAAACCGGACCACACACTCAACATCCTGAGGAAAGTTGCAGATGAAGAGAAGCTCTTGGCTTCAGATAAAAAATATACTTATATCGACATCTTCCGGGGCTGGAAGTTGTGCAAAATGTCTCTCATTATACAGACACAGTGGTAGGTATCTCGCTATTATATCTAGACTAAATTCTATTTTCTCAAATGAAAATATATCTATTAGAAACCATATAATATAAACAAGAAAGGAACCAAGTGAAGTTGTTCATAACACCAGTAATCTCGACTTGCCAAAACAATATAAAATTTCGTTGATCTTTATAGATATTTTGTTTCAAGGATTGCTAGACTGACCATTATATGGTAGAAAGGAAGACTTCCTTATTTTAATGATGTTTTCTACACATGCTTCATATAGGCCATGAGCCAGGCAAATTTTTGGTACCACTCAGAGGGACCAAACACTTTCATGTTTTTTAAAGTGCTTATGGTCCCTACATATCAAAAAAGTATGATGGCCATGTGGGCTTGGTAGCTCAAACTCAGAATGAGGCTTAATCCAAGATGGCCGCCAAACTGATAAAATCCCTTTATAATGACTAAAAATCACTTAAAATGAACTTTAAAATTTTTTAATCTTTATATTTTCAGAATATTTGTTTTAGAAACAAAAGAAATTTTATTTTTATTCATTCCAATTTATTTCTAAATTTGAAAAAAAAAGTTCGAATTTAAGGTTTTCAAATATTATTCATTTTGAATAAATTATCATAAATGAAATAATATCAAAGGCAATATTTTCTACATGAATATAGTACATGCATATGTACATCACTAATAACATTTAAATACACATATTTTTGAAAATGTCTCAAAGTTGAAAAATCAATGCAATGACTGGTCCCTTTAATGGCTGCCGTCAACACACAAAGCTGTCTGCTACCAGATCTGGACAAAATGTGTAAGTACACTTGCAACTATGAATATATTACCTTCAGTACTTGATGAAATGATGTACTATATGTCATATATACATTTTGGACTAATTTACAATTGAAAATATCGATAATTTTAAGAATATAAGATCAAATGTTGTGCTCATCTTTCTGACTGTTTGCAAAGGGAGGTAATTCAAAATATTTTTGAGTTAGGGAGCATCCATTATTTAATATAAGATTATTTTTTTTTAGAAATGACAAAAAAAAGTTGTAAACAGATTTTGCAGTTGTGAATTTGAAAGTTAGCATTTTTTATTATAAGTTGTTTATTTCATTACAGGTAATGGATTATGACCATGAAAAATTGAAATCATAAAAACTGTCTTCAACTGACCAGAAAAAAAATGTAAGTTTATTTGCAGCTATAAATTGCTTACTTTCACCACTTGATAAAATTATGTAAATATATCATCAACATTTTGATTAATTTAAGAATTAAATATTTGTAAGTTTAAGAAAAAGGCTTAATCTAAATATTTGACTGTTATCAAGGAAGGTAGGTCAAACTGAACAAGGATCACACGCTACCTGAAGTCGCCAATATTTTGTAAATTTTTGACGCAATAACAAGTGCAATGTTTGCATTAAGCTATTTTTAAGTTTTATAAATATTTTATTACAGGAAATAATTTTTTAACAAACATATGCTAGGATGGACATTTAACAGATTAGAAAGGATAAACAACAAAATATTTTTAAGTTGATGTGCACAATTAAAATCTCTATTTTCAATTAATCTGCACACACTTCCTTATATTGAAATTAAATGAATTAAAGTATTTTATTCCTAATATTATTGTTTTCAAAAAAGGATTTTCTCCAAAAAATGAATTAATAAACACACTATTTGAAATATTTTTAATGCAACACTGTCCAAACCTTTCAGAAAAGCAAAATAGATACTTTAAAAAATATATAAACCAATATTATAAGAAATGGCTAAAATAGAATTATTTAAAAGATTTTGAAAATGTGGATTTGACACTGTGCTTTCAGTATTAGATGTTTATATTGTTACAGGTCATGGATTCTGACAGTGAAGATAATGAAAATCAGAGGCCTTGTCTTCAACTGCCTGAAAAGACAACCTGTATAATATGTGGATGCAAGTCAAAGTTATCAGAACTTTCACATCTCAAGGACGCAGACTCATGGCACACTCTTCTGAATGCTGCAAAGATAAAGAATTTCCTGCCCATAGTGAACTTATCTTCAAGTGAAACATCTATACCAGACCTTGTATATCACAGGACATGTAGAAGCAAGTTCACACATAAGAAGACGCTCCTGCAAATGGGATTAGACAACCAAGAGAACACAAATCAGGATGGTATTCACCCCCAGAAGCAACAACGGCAATTATCTGCTGACACATCTCGGGTTTATGACAAAATCTGCATTTTCTGTGACAAGAAAACCAAGTATTTCAGATGCTCAAGATCAAGGGAACCTCTTACACAAGCAAGCGAACTTCGCACAGATGACAAAGTACGAAATGTGGCAAATTTGAAGATGGATAGCAAGATATTGGCAATAACATCACGAGAACTGGTTGCAGCAGAAGCTCATTATCATAGGACGTGTTATCGTGATTACACTAGAAGTTACTATGATGTTTCAAGCAGTGGAACAAAAAGTTTGGATCCTACTCCTGATGAATACAGAGATGCTGAAAATGATGCCTATCAAATGTTGTTTGCATTCATTAGAAACTTTCTCTTTGAAACTAAACATGTAATTTCTATGGTGGAACTAACAGACAAGTTGGTTGCTTACATGACTGAACAAGGTGTACAAGAAATTCTACCAAAAACAAAGAAACACATTCGCCGCAAACTTGAGACCGAATTTGGAGACAGTTTGATTATATTTCAAAATATGCAAGGTAAACTTCTGGTGATCCCGGATAATATGTCTGTCAAAGAACTTGCTGCTGAAAATATGGAACTAAAGAATGAACTTCGTCTTTTGACTGAGAAAAGGTCAGTTCCATTGAAAGAAGTTGAGAAAGCCGCTATGATAGTAAGGAAGGAGATCAAATTAAATCAAGCTGAAATGAATCAAAAATGGCCACCCCATCCAAGTGATCTTGATCCCGAAAAAGAAAATGTGCCTGAATCACTAACAACATTTCTTAACATCCTTCTTACTGGTGACAAAGTAAAAAATCTCTCCTCCAAATCCCATCGACTGATTCAATCAATCTCACAGGATGTCATGTACAACGTCAGTGGTGGAACTTTCTACACTCCCAAACATGTTCTGTTGCCATGGGTTGTAAAGACATTAACTGGAAATGTTGAAATGATTAGAATTCTCAACAGACTTGGTCATGGAATATCTTATTCAAAGTTGGAAGAGATTGAAACAGCACTGTGTCTTCAAAAGTTGGCCGTAGAAGAAACTGTCGGTATTTCCATTCCTACTGATATCTTTCCAGGTGTGCAAACGACTCTTGCTTTTGACAACATAGATAGACTTGAGGAAACACTGAGTGGTGGAGGAACATCTCACAGGGTCAATGGTATAGCAGTGCAAGCGCAGAGTCTTCTTGTGGAACTACCAAAGCAGGATGTGCAAATACCGAAGGAAAAACGAAGAAGCATTCCTCCAACTTCCAACCTACTGCCGCCTTACAATGCTGGGAATCGTGAAGGGCCCCCCACAATGAAACCCACAATAGTTGATAGCCAATCTGCTATGAAGGAAGCCCTTTGCAAAAACTGGATCTGGTCTTTAGCTCGTCAAGTTAACTGTGATCAGCAGACAGTGAGTTCTTGGACAGGATTCAACATCTTGACACGTGACCAAATCCCCGTAACCAAAGATGTAATTGGATACCTGCCAACTATCAATGCACCTGCAACAGAATTGAGTACAGTAAATGAAATTCTTTCCCAAGCTCACAAAATCAAAAATGTCCTTCAACTTGAGAAAATAGTTTGTGTCCTTGACCAGGCACTTTATGCCAAGGCAGTTGAGATCATTTGGAAACAACCCCACCTGCACAAGAGCATTGTATTGAGGATGGGTGTATTTCACACAATTTGCAATCTGCTGGGAATACTGGGCAAGAGATCCCAAGATGCTGGGTTACGAGATCTTGCAGTAGAGAGTGGAGTTATATCCGAAGGATCAGTTGACAGAGTCATGGATGGACGACACTATAACCGAGGTGTAAGATTGCACAAACTCGTCTATGAAGCTCTTCTTCGACTAGCCTGGAAAAGTTTTGACAATTGGTGCAATCTCAATCAAGTACCCTTTTCAACAGCAGCAGATGACATTAAACAACTAATAGGCCAGCTACATGAGACAACTACTCAAGCAAGTCTTATGAATCTCTTAGAAAATCCTCAGATTGAAAGAATGCTTCACCTCTTTGAGATCTACTTGCAGTCATTGAGGAGCAGCACTGGAGAACTTGCTTAATTCTGGATGTCATATGTTGACATGGTTGAGATTCTTCTTGGCCTCATCAGATCATCAAGAGAAGGAAATTGGCCTCTTCACCTACACTGCATCAGGGAGCTCCTACCATGGTGTTTTGCTTATGACAAGGTGAACTACAGCCGGTATCTCTCAGTGTACTACACAGAGATGACAAGTCTCCAGGACAAACATCCCGAGATCTTTGCATACTTTGTCAATGGAGGATTTTCAGTCCAAAGAGGTGAGAAGAATCCATTTGGTCGGATACCAGTGAACCGCTGAACACAGAAGCATATGCCTCAACCAGCTGCGAAGACTCACAGAGATTCAGGCACCTGACCTAAGTCACCATGACTTAGAACATTCACGGATGGTCAAAGACGAAACTGATGTTCAGTCTATTGTTCATCTGATGGAAAATGAATGGACCAACCCCTTTGAAAGCTGCCCTTCTGATCTAATAAGCTTATCCACAGGGACCTGTGCTCCAACAGATGTAGCCAAAGATCTTCAACGAGCGAAACAGCTTGGAGAGGAGACATACCTGAAATTTTCTGTTGACAGACTTGAAAACCAGACACAAAAGTTTTATGACTGTCTTCCAAAACAAAATTTGAAAACATTTACAAATGTCAAATGCCAAAAGAAACGGAAAGGGTCAAATAATGCAACAATCCTGAAAGCAGATCACAGGCTATTTGGCCATATGTTACTCGTTGCTCAAAGCAGGAAGTTGGACATGCGGAAGGTACTAGCTTTGCCCCTTGGGCCATTACCTTGGGCACTGGCTAACTGTGATGGGACAATGAAAAAGACAAACAAAGCAGCTCTTGCAAGACACCTAGAAAAATCTGTTTCATCGCCAGATGTTATTCCTGAACCTTTAACATGCATCATAGATGGAATGAGTCTAGTACAGAAAACACATGGTGAGAACAAGACGTTTGGGGAACTTTCACAGTCACTTCTGACGTCTGCCCTGCACATTGGGACAGGAAGCAACCGCATTGATGTAGTATTTGATGTTTACCATAACCACTCCATCAAGTCAGCAGAACGAGTTAGTCGGGGATCAGAGAACAGTCTAGTCTACAGCAATATTGCTTCAGGACATAAGATACGACAATGGAGACGGCTTCTTACTTCATCAAAGAGCAAAACCAATTTCATCAAGTTCATCGCTGAAGACTGGCAGCTTCCTCAATCCAGGAGCAGACTTGAAGACCGAATACTGCATGTTACATGTGAAAGCAAGTGCTACAGAATTACTTCTGAATCTTCAGATGAAGTTGAATCCTTGTCTAGTACACAAGAAGAAGCAGACCCACGAATGGTGTTGCATGCTAAACATGCTTCTTTGGAATCTGCATCAGTTGTCATTGCATCAGATGACACTGATGTCCTTGTCTTGTCCTTAGCAAAGAACAGTGACATTGAAACCAATCTATACATCAAAGCTGGTAACAAAAATCGCCAGAGATTCATTGATGTCAAGAAAGTTGCTGCCGCATTTGGTCAAGGCGTTTGCAAGGCCCTTCCTGGACTACACGCATACACTGGATGTGATACTGTGAGTTCCTTTGGGGGAAGAGGAAAGGTCAATGCATTCAAACTTCTTGTCAAAAGCAAAGCATATCAAGATGCTTTCCAACAACTTGGGAATGAGTGGACTATGCGACCAGGTTTGAAAGATTCACTTGAAGCATTCACATGCTGCCTGTATGCGCAAGGATGTACAGTGAAGAAAGTGAATGAATTGCGCTATCACTTGTTCCAGATGAGAAAAGGTGCAATCGAATCAGGACAACTACCACCCTGCTCTGATTGTCTGTCAATGCACCTCCTGAGGGCAAACTATCAAGCTGCTATATGGAACAAGTGTCTAGAGGCTGAATATCCAACCCCGCTGCCCACAAACGGTCATGGATGGCTTGAAGAAAATGGCCAAATTGAGATTTGCTGGATGACAGGACCTCTTGCTCCAGATGCAGTTCTGGAATTCATCTCTTGCAAGTGCACAAGGGACTGTAAACTGCCAAGTTGTCAATGCCTTTCAAATGGACTGAAATGCACAGTGACATGTCAAAGTCAGACCTGTAGCAACATGGCATGTGAGGACCTTGACATGCCGGAGAGTGACTCTGATGACGAAGATGTTGAAACTGCTGCTTATGATGTTGAGCAATGACTATCACTACACACGAAAAAGAAGACAAACTTGAACGAAAGTCAATTGAAGGTGATCAATATCTCGTTGAATTAGAAAGAATTGTATTTCAAATGTGTAATCAAAAACATTTATTGAAATTTGGACTCTTATGCCAAGAAAATTAGAAAAAAAACGGTTATTTTTGAAAAATAAAATATAACATGATATTAATCATATCTTTTCTCTCATAATAACATAGATATACATCCCTTTTATTATTTCCAATCAATATGGTGAAATACATTCGTGATTAAAGGTTGTAATTGACGGTTATGGATTTTTTTCATATTTTTGGCGGCCATCTTGGATTTAGCCTCGTTCTGAGTTTGAGCTACCAGTTTGAGATGTCCATCATACTTTTTCTATAAGAAGAGACATAAAGTATTATAAAAAACACTAAAACTTTTGGTCCCTCTGGGTGGTACCAATATGTCAATTTTCAGCTCCTAGCTCATGGTCTAATATTCTTATCTGTTTGCAATGCACGCAAATTCTAAAATCGCTTTACAAATTCACTATGACGATGTTTCCTTCTGTCTCTATGTCGTAACATTTATTACTTAAATATAATGAAACGCTTTACGTTTCTTAATAATGATATTGTTCTGTTCATGTATCAGTTTTTGAAATTATGTCTTTTGGCAATGAGAGAGTACTTGTCTTACATTGGCCTTAAAGGTGATAGATAACACTCTCGTGACAAAATAGAGGTCAATTCAATATTGAGTCGCAACGAACAATACTGCTTAGGACCATCAAACAACAATTTGAAGGTTTTTTAAAACTCGTAATTGATTATTTATAAGAGAAACAATATCTTGAAACGAAACGTAAATTTAAAGAAGTAGGTTAGCAACGTTTTGAAATAAATGTTGCTATGAAATATGTTCACTTATAAAATAAGTGAATTAAGCAATAATAAAATAAATCACTTATAATAACGTGTTTGATTGACGAAGAAATAAACGTTGCTATGAAATATTTTCATTTATAAAAATATGTAATAAGACAATAGAAGGAACAAAGTCACTTATAATAACGTGTTAGAATTACGAAGAAATAAACGTTACTATGAAACATTTTTATTCATAAAATAATGTAATAAAACAATCAAAGAAACAAAATGACTTATAATCACATGTTTGAATGACAAAGAAATAAACGTTGTTATGAAACATTTTAATTTTTCAAATAATGTAATAAAACATTAAATCACTTTTAATAACGTGTTTGAATTAAGAAGAAACATTTTCATTTATAAAGAATGTAATAATACAATTATGGAAACAAAATCACTTATGATAACCAAGACATACGAAATGCAAATGATTTTCTAATGAAATGTTCATTAGCTGACTATAAGACATGTGTATCCTGATAGAAGGTTTCCAGGAAATCCTCATTGTTACAAGAGGACTAAATAACTGTGAAGTATGATGATATCAAATTTGCAACCCGTAAGAAAACACGTAATGATAGAAAGCGATCTATAGAATGAATGATAACGTGAAACTGGTTTTAACAAATGTTCACCACGTGTCACCGTATTATACAACACCCACAACTGTTCCTCAAGAGGTATTGCTTACGTTATGTCAAGCGATGTCTCCTTAGAAATATCGTTTAGACGGCAGTCTTTTTATAATATCGCCTAATGTGGACTCCATGCAGTTACATCACAAAGTAGTTGTATTCAGAAGACGCGTGGGCGAGATCCTCTATTCACAGTAACATGCTACATGTAGTTCGCAGCATATTGTACAAGTTTATAGAATTGCATGCATGGAGGATTTCACAGCAGCCCCGTCGTGTCAGTAACACTATCAATTTCCTATGAGGACTGTCATATCGACATTATTAAGTCATATATTCATTAAAAAAATATTCGGCTGATCTTTTAACCCCGTACTTGGATCTTTTATTCAATTTGATATTAGAAAAAGGTAACTTTCCCAAAGATTGGTCAATGGGAATAATCATCCCTTTACACAAAAATGGTGATTTAAATAATCCATATAACTATAGAGTGATAACACTTCTCAGTTTTTTCAGTAAAATTTTCACTTATATTATCAATAAGAGGCTAGTATTCTGGGGGAAAACAATGGATAAGCTCTCTGAATGCCAAGCTGGTTTTAGAAAAGGTTACACAACCATTGATAATATACTAAAATCCAAAAGAAACGTCCCCTCTATATTTGATTCTCGTTTCTAAATAGAAAAAAAAATATAACAAAACGATATTTTTTTACCTTAACCACTGCATTTTGTGCGTTTACGTGATGTGTTTCTTCAGTTAGTGCCTTGGCATAAATAGGAATGGTGTCATTTATTAAATATCTTTCGTGATATTTGATGTGTGTGAAAAAACAAAAGGGGACATATGCCACGCCCTAAAAACCTATTTTCATTTTCTTCTCCAGAAGCATAAGGCCTAGAACGCTGAAACTTTGTGTACAGACTCCTTGACTAGTGAGGATGATGAATTGTAGCTTTATAATAATAATAAAGACAACAGGAACGTCCTTCAAATCTATTTTCATCTTCTCCTGAAGTATAAGGCCTAGAAACTGAAACTTGTCGCCTATATACAGTGTTTAACATATTGCCCGTCAGCCAGTCCTTGAACTGGCTACTTTTTGCCAGGACTGGTTACTTTTTGGTCAGGACTGGTAACTTTTTGGTCAGGACTGGTAACTTTTCATTTTTTTCTTACATTTCCCAAAGGAATTGACCAATGAATTTTCAGGACAGGCTAGATTTCCAATCTTTTTTATACACTGCTATATACTTAATTTTATGATTGATGACCCTGTGGCCTCTACAAAGGGGGATTCACATTGGCCACACTCTACATCATAGTTGATGATGAAGCCTGATGAGCTACAGAGCCAATGGCTCTATTTTTCTAATTCACGACTATCGTATTCTATTTAAGACCATACAATGATGACGATAATTTTGTGAAAACAACTGGCATGAAAATGGTAAATTTCAATCATATAAAATCCCTCGTATCAACCGTTTTACACCAGGAGACATTAACGTCACAAATATTTAAGTAGTTCAGCCAGAATAATTTTGTATACTTGTCTTTTATTCTTTTTTTTTTCTGAACAAAAAGCTTTTTTATTTCAATTGAATTGACTTAATAAAAACAACGTGGTTATAATCTCTTACATCATTATGATCATTCTTTTAATATGTTTATGTCTTCTTCCAGGGCATGTCTAGCGTTGATATACTACGGTATCCTGTTCGGGGTAGAGTCCCTGTCCGGGGACCTCTGTTTCAACATCTTCCTGATGAGCGTGGTGGACATACCTGCTGATATAGCAACACTTTACCTCAACAACAGGTGCGTTCATAACAACCATGCAAGTATGACCGTCTTAGATCTCAGTGAAATTTAATTGAACACGTCATATTTCACACAACGTTATACCATCAACCATGCTAAAATAACCGCCACAAGATCTCATTAAGATTAAATTAATTAAAAACCGCATCGTAATAAACAACCTTTATGAATGAATGAGTTTATTTCTGTAGAGGGGCCACAGGCCTATTATACAAGTACATCATTACATTACGAAAAGTGGTACAATAAACAACCTTTAAATCTCAATATAATTAGATCTTTAAAAACGGCCTCGTCATGATGAACAACCATTCAATCTCATTGAAATTAGATACATTAAAACCGTTCCTTTATTAACAACAACCATTAAACCAAGTAAACGTATAAATCTCGATGAAATCACATCAAACACGTCAGACCTCGACAATAGATTTGTTAATATGGTTAACATATTTTGTTTCAAGTTTCAAGTTCTAGTTTTAATGAGATTATCATCCTCATCAAATAATGTAAAAGTCAACAATCACGTAATACGTTGATTATATTTTATATCGTTACATTAACCATGAAATACTTTAATATTGCATGTTAAGGTCTTTCTTAACCTTTGTATGTGTGTAATGTTGTATTAATTACTTCTGTTCCCTGGGTTTAATTTGAATTGACCAGCTTATTTGTTAAATTATTCATAAATATTTTGTAGAAATAAAACTCATTTAGTTTTTTATCCCCCGCCGCGCTTTAGCGCGAAGCGGGGGATATAGTATTGAGCAGCGTCCGTCCGTCCGTACGTACGTACGTCCCGACGGATGAAATTGAATAACTCAAAAACTATTGACCTGATTATTTTCATTTTTTGTATATAGCTTCATCACCATGAGAGCAAGGTCCCTCTAGAGGTTCATGACCTTGACCTTCATTTCAAGGTCATTACGAGACTTTGACATTTTACCCTTGTCAGCGGGATATCTCAAGAACCATTCACTGGATTCTCTTCATAACTTACACAATGCATCTTATTGGGAAGGCGCCGGGCCCAGTCGATTTTGGTGACCTTCACATTATTTTCAAGGTCACAGCGAGACTTTGAAAATTTCAGCATTGAAACCTGCATTTTAGGCTTGTCAGCGGGATATCTCAAAAACTAATTACTGGATTCTCTTCATAATTTACACAAAGCATCTTATTGGGGATCCGCCGGGCCCAGTCGATTTTGGTGACCTTCACATTATTTTCAAGGTCACAGCGAGACTTTGAAAATTTCAGCATTGAAACCTACAATTTAGGCTTGTCAGCGGGATATCTCAAGAACCACTAACTGGATTCTCTTCATAATTTACACAATGCAACCTGTGACCTTCACATTATTTTCAAGTTCACAGCGAGACTTATATATGGAAGACCCAGGGACATGTTGATTTGTTGTGGTCTAAATGACATCTACTAGCATGACAAGTGTAGACAAGTGTTTCTATGTATACAGTAGGGGAGAACGGGGTAGGTTCGGCCTCGGGGCACGTTCGGCCACTTGTGATTACTCATTTCGTTTTAAAAATTCCAAATTTTTGACACCTTGAATTTGTCACGTGATCACCACAGAGGAGCCCATAATATTATGGGAACGTCACGTTCGAAGGCAAAGACCTGGGAGCATCATAACCAATTCTGTGGGTGATGAGTATTTTTTTGGTATCTCCTGACATTTAAGTTTCATAAGGCTATTCAGCTAATTTGAATCCTTTCCGTAAACCTAACTATGATGTTGAACCTACTGTATCTGTCAATGTTAAAATCAGTGTTCTCGGAACACTACTTCAGCTATAATCAATGACTTTTTCTGATAGGTGTGTTTGGGGTACGTTCGGCCTCTTGAAATGGGGCAAGTTCGGCCGGGGCCGAACGTACCCCAAACATTAACTAAAGTTCTGCTTTTCTTTTTGCCTCATACCTTAACTGCCAACTCTTCATTGTAAGTTTAATAAACATGACACATTTATAACATTATTTCCTATTTGTGTTACAGATATATATGCCATATGCCATAATTGTAACAGCGACTAGGACATTGACTAACAAATGAATCAACTCTTCTAGTCTACATCTTGGGATTTATTTGTTGTCTTTCAGATATAATCTTATTTTGTTTTCCGAATGAAATGTTTTTTTATTTGATTTTGTTTTGATTGAGATTTAATATTTATCTTGTGTTTTCTTACTGATCTTGTGTTGATTTGAAATTCATGTTATTTTCTTGCAAAACTTTGTTTTGAAGTTGTTCTACTATAGAACTAATTATGATCTGATATCGATATTATTTTGGTGATCTGACATTGTTCTGATATTTATTTGGTTTCTTCATATTTTCAGATGTGATTATTAAACTATCTTAACATCTTTTCTTTTATTCTCATTTAAGGCCGAACCTACCCCAGCCTCTGGCCGAACGTGCCCCAGAGCGGGGTACGTTCGGCCACCCAGATGAATTTACTGAAATACCTTCCAAATGCCACATATTTACTAAAAATAGGAGTTTGGCGTTTTCATGAGATAGCCACATGCTTAATCAATCATCATGCGGATATTTGTACCAATTGGTAAAGTGGTTTCCGTTTGACGAGTTCACAAACGAAAACAGGCCGAACCTACCCCGTTCTCCCCTATGCATTTTGTTCACATCAATTTGCGGCGGGGGATCTTGTCACCTTTGTGACAAATACTTGTTTTTTAAAAAGTTGACAAAACCCATTTATCAAACGTGTCTTGTTAATTGTGTTTTGTGAAGCAATTACCGGATGTCCTTTTTATTATTTTACTAAATTGTTTTCAGGCCATCTGGTTGATGATAACAATTTTATCATTTATAACTTTTACATATGTAAGGGATATTAGACTTCAACATGCTATATTTGTATCTCATTAAAATATATTCTTCCTGTTTTAACTGATTTCATATTTAGATTAATAAAACAATGTACCAACATTTTTCGTTTAATGATTAATTGAACACAATCTTATCATTTAAAAACGACTGAAGAGAATTGTCAATGGCGGATCTGGGAATTTGTGAAGGAATGGCGAACCTAACACAAACGTTTAAGGCCTGATTTCACCCTTCTAACGGGAAATTTAAGAACACAATTTAAAGGGGTGAGCTTAAACAATCTACCTCTGCACCCAAACCCACCGAACCGAATGGTATGCAACTCATCCTAATCATTTCCACTTCTTTTACTATATTTGGCTTTCTTTCCTGACCAAATTCTCTTTTTTTCAGATTTGGACGAAAAATAACGTGCATTGGTTACTTGACATTGGGACTCCTTGGGTCCGTGTCAGCTATTATTGCAACTATGCATGGTAAGGTTTTCAACTTCTGAACAAATGATTGTAAAATGGTTTCTTGTCGCCGTAAAAATTAAATGGTAACACTAAATCCAAACTCTAATCATTAGTCGATCTCACCTTCAGAACGTCAACATAACGACACTCCATCTGATTCCTCCATCTGAAGGCAAAACCCGTCCTTCTGGTGAACAAGTCGTTAACAGTTCGCAAAGATGTATTTTCCCAATTTCACATTTGTTAAGGTGAATTAAGCTTAAATTATTTCTTATTATATCATCAAAGTTTGACTCCCACTATTTTGTAAGTAAATGCTGCTTTTAAAATGACCTTCAGTATATAATTAACCTTTGATTTCAGCCCCAATAGAGCATCGCGGTCTTATAGTCACGCTCCTAGCCCTGGTGGCTAAGATCGGGGTAGGCTCTGGATGGACAGCCTACCAGGTGATAACCAGTGAGTCCTACCCCACCGTCATCAGGTTTGTAGAGCTTTGAATAATCCTGTATTATAGTGGTTAATAATCGGTTGTGAAGTTGAGACAAGAGGAGTGTATCGTGTCTCCTTTATAGTGGTAGGTTGTAAAGTTGAGACAAGAGGAGTGTATGGTGTCTTCTTTATAGTGGTAGGTTGTGAAGTTGAGACAAGAGGAGTGTATGGTGTCTTCTTTATAGTGGTAGGTTGTAAAGTTGCCGAGATCGGGGTAGGCTCTGGGTGGACAGCCTACCATGTAATAACCAGTTAGTCTTACCCAACTGTCCTCAGGTAGGTAGAGCTTTGATTAATCCTGTATTGTAGTGGTTAATAATCGGTTGTGATGTTGATGAAAGAAGAGATTTAAGATTTGTTAATGGTAATTTGTAAAATTGCCAAAACGGGGTAGGCTCTGGGTGGACAGTCTACCTTGTGATAACCAGCAAGCCATACCCTGATGTCATCAGTTGGGTAGATCATTTACTCGTGTATCATGGTGTTTCCGTAATTAAGCATGGTTCTTATGAGAAGTTGTTTGATGGGTTGTAAGAGTTTATAATGATACCCATGATAAGTTTTGAAGTCTCCAACATCGGGATAGCCCTAGGAAGAGTCATACCCAACTGTCATCGGGTAAAGGTACCGTATTTCCTCTAATACAACCCGGGCCTCCATTACAACCCGGGCCTCGAATATAACCCGGGGGGTAAGGGGGTGCTGACACTAATACAACCCGGGTCTCGAATAGAACCCGGGGTCTCGAATAGAACCCGGGTCTAACATAAATACTGGTATAATATGTCGATAGTATATACTTCACGGAAACCGTATATTGCAGGGATTGATACGGATTTTGATAAAAGAAAGAATATCAACAGAAATGCCACGAGATATGTAGAACTAGATCAATAATTTTCCATGAAAACGCCATTCCTAGAAGATTTTGAAACGTCAATTCAGACCTGAAGAAATACAACCCGGCCTCCATTATAACCCGGGCCTCGAATAGAACCCGGGGGGTAAGGGGGTACTGAACGAAATAGAACCCCGGGGTTGTATTCGAGGAAATACGGTATGATCGTAATGATGTTATATAGTGTTTAATTGTCGGTTGTGAAGTTATAGCAAGAGAAGATAAAAGATTTGTTCTCAGGGTTTGTAGTCGGGTTTTGTAAAGTTGTTGAGATTGAGTTTAACCTTAATATCATTTTGGAGGTTATGGCTGTAACCTGTATCTCGTTTAAAATCCGAACATTATTATGTCGTGGAATATGTATATCGTTAGTCATCAGTGTTTCGTTAAGATTTGTTTAGATTTGTATATTACCTCATCATATTACCTTAATCATTTGACGGTTTACTTGATACTCGTTTTAGGTGGACAGCAGGTTTTCTTTATCAAACGATTGTTTCACGGTGTTAGCTGGGATGGGTCAACCACGTACGAGTCGAGGACAATATACTTTTTTTTATCCACATGAGTTTATTTCAGTCTGAACTCTGTTGTTGTCATTTTATCACGAAATGAGATAATAGCACTCGCAAGTATCATTTCTCGGTCAAAAACACTTTTCTATAAATAGTTAAAGGGGCAGTCCTATCGGGGTATTTTTTGTCATAACAAAATTCAAGAGTACTTCCTTTTTTATGCGTACATATGATTATACATGATTATTTCACACTTATTTTCATTATGTCAGTGAGGGTAACATTTAATTTGTTCTAGAATTAACATTTTGACAAAGATATGAATGCATCACTGCACCTTATTTAATTTCGTATCCCCAAAAATACCCCGATATGACTGTCCCTTAATAAGTAAAAGCATATATGATTCAACCAAAAAGACACTGAACGTTTTATGGCGGATATGTATATCGATATCAAAGATTTCATTAATTCTATTGTATCTATTCATCAATGTTAGTGAGTGGTTCAATACCTTATAACCTGTAAAATTTCCCTCTTTAAAGGGACAGAAGCACGTTTTTTAACAAATTTTATATTTCAAATTTTTGACTGATTATTGTACGTTAATGGTAAATGTATTATTTTGACAGTGTCAAAAATCTCATTACACAAGCCAAACACCCATAGTCACAGAACAAAGTATTAAGATTCACATAAAGTCCATTGGCAGCTTTTTTGTGAACATTTAATTCATTTTGTGTAAGAAAAACGAATCGCATCCATGAACTTTAAGTTACATATTTGATTCATTACTGCTTTACTTATTTTAAATACATTGTCTTCAATTGGAACCATTTATTTTCATTTTCCTGACATCATCTTAAATTCTCCCTAAAAACGTGCTACTGCCCCTTTAAACGACCCAATATGCAATACCTTTGGAAATGATTATAGTAGTTTTCTCAACCTACAAAGTGGTGGTTATGTAAAGCACTCGGGAAGTTCTCTGTTGTTTTTTAGATAAAACTATATCCTGTTTTATAAATAATCTTTATTTTTTAATCGACATGTTCCCTATATATACCTACAATTCAATTTGCCTACACTGATATCATTCAAAAATGATTTATAGACAGCTTCAAGAGTTGTTATTTGTATCGGGTTCCGAGATCCAACCTATGTTGGAAATGGACTCTTCCATTTGCTGTATTGAGTATTATTATGGTTGTTTCGTTATACAAATTGATAGGTGAATTTACCAATCCGTTATATCAACATGTCACAATAAGATTAAAACTGGGTGTACTTCAGTACAAAAGTACTTTAATATTTTTTGTAGGCACAATAGAACAAACCAAAAGATCGTGTTCCATTATTCATATCAATATTTGGCTTGTACGTCAACTTCAATGCAATGTTGATCTGGTAACTGATCGTGTTGCAGGAACCTGGGATATGGTGGTGCTGGAATGTCATCTCGGATAGGAGCTATCATCGCTCCCTTTATATTTGCTTTGGTAAGTTTCGCTCCAACATGAGATGTCCATGTAAATTGACTATATATGAGAGGGGATTGTTGTTTAAAGCTGCTTTCAAGAGTATTCACTTCTATCACGGTATAATAATCATATATTAAGGTATTATTGCAGTGAGAAAGCCCGCAGCACTGTTGTGGCTATGCATTACAGTGAAATCTGCGAGCAACGGCTGGAACTAGCGAATCATGGGTGGTTCGGCTCTCAAATTCAGTGTAGCATTGCACCCAAACCTGACTGGGCGTAGAGTAGTTCTCTCCTGCAGACAATGTTAACAGTCAGAGTGCATTAGGTTAAAAACCAATAAAATGCAAATAGCGGGGTACAGTGACAATGATTAAGATATAGTTATAGTGTGGCTAGAGGTCATGAAATCACTAAAATACATCTGAAGTAATATATAAAGTAACATAAACATATTTTTGTTTTGATAAGATTCGCAAATGGAAATGAATATAGACATGTCAATTTGAATTACATAATTATAAACCGTTCTGTTTAATTTCCGGTTACAAACGTGATTTGTTTATTGTGACTGTCGTAAAAACCCATTAATGTAGTCAGCTTGAACTTTACATACAATAATAGATCTGAATGGAGCAACAGATGTATCACTATTAATTTAAAACTAGTATTTTTTGCAATCGCTTTGCAGGATCTCTTGTCGTTCTACATTTTGTATATCGACCTTTTATACGCCGCCACATGTTATATGATTTTATGCATAACACATTGAAGCTCTAATGTATTCTACTTTTATATAAGAGTGTACACAAACATGAAAACCTAATGTATTGCATAATATTTATTCAACCTTATTACATTGAAATATTTTCCACGATTTGCATTTTATGTTTCCGTATTAACTATCCCCAAGGAGGCCGACACGCTCGTGGTGACGTTACTGCGATTAATTCCCCTTTAAGTAGTCTTTTATTCAGAGATCGTGACTTATATAATATTTCCACCCCATTTAGAGGAAAATGTTCTTCTGTCATTCTTCTTCTGTATGATGAACTCATTTCTCTAAAGTTCTAAGCATGTCTGTGTTAAATTTTGTAAACATCATAAACAGTGTGTGTAAATAAACCAATACGTTGCAAAATACGCCCATATAGACAGACAGACAGACAAACAGTCAGATACCTTTATAAGCACAGACCTATTTGTGTTAAACAATAAAAGAGGTTTGCGAGGATGTACTGAAAGAGAAATAGCTACGACAGGCTTAACATGTTTCAAAACAATATTTTATATTTTATTTTTTCATATTCTTTAACGTTGCCAGTGTGCATTAGTAATATAATTTATATTTTTAATAAAGTGGTTTTGTGATATAATCATTTTTTTGCGTAATTCTGCATATCAACATCCTCGTACCTTTTCATCGATGTATGTCCTCAGGGATTCAGGGCGGGTACAGACTGATTATTAACATCTCATCTATGTGCTGGTTTGATCCAGAGCGGGCACAGCTTGACTTTTATGTCTCAAAGCCTCTCGTACCTTCATTCCGATGCCCATTATATTTATTATATATATATATATAATATTATAAGTTACTCATCACTATATTTCCCAATTCCATGACGGTAACAACCTAATACCCGATATCATTTTAACATTACCATGATATCATATCTCAAAGGCGGGATCAGCCTGCTAATGCCCTTCCTGTTAACATACTACATATATACTGTATACTTTAAATACAAATTACCCTCACATACTCCAATCTTACCATTAAATCTCTGTATTTTCTTATTCCTGTTATTCCTGGTTACATACCTCAATCTCTGTATGTCCATATTCCAGGGCGGGACGAGCCTGCTAATGCCCTTCCTGTAAACATACTATATTCTTATTACACATTAGCCTCACCAACTCCAAGCTTACTATTGAATATCTGTATTTTATTATTCCAGTTATTCCTGGTTACATACTTCAATCTCCCTATTCCAGGGCGGGAAGAGCCTGATAATGCCCTTCCTTTAAACTGTACTATACTTTAAGTACACATTAGCCTAACCAACTCCAATCTTACCATTAAATCTCTGTATTTTCTTATTCCTGCTATTCCTGGTACCATACCTCTGTATTTCCCTATTCCAGGGCGGGACCAGCCTGATAATGCCCTTCCTGTAAACATACTAATACTTTTATTACACATTAGCCTCACCAACTCCAATCTTACAATTAAATATCTGTATTTTCATATAGTCCAGTTATTCCTGGTTACATACTTCAATCTCCCTATTCCAGGGCGGGAAGAGCCTGATAATGCCCTTCCTGTTAACATACTAATACTTTTATTACACATTAGCCTCACCAACTCCAATCTTACTATTGAATCTTTGTATTTCCCCATTCCAGGGTGGGAAGAGCCTGATAATGCCCTTCCTGTTATCATTCTATACTTTTATTACACATTAGTCTCACCAACTCCAAGCTTACTATTGAATATCTGTATTCACCATTCCTGCTATTCCTGGTTACATGCCTCAATCTATGTATTCCCTATTCCAGGGCGGGAAGAGCCTGATAATGCCCTTCACTGTGGTGAGTGTGACGATGGCAGTGTGTATATTCCTGGCGTGTTTGATGGCTGAGACCAAGGACTCCCCTCTTGAAGACACGATATCACGTGACAAGTCGCACAATATACACATGAATGGCGAACTAGAGGCCATGGCGCAACCTAAGGTGTAGATCGAGACATTTGGCGCGAATGACAACCGAAGTTTAAGTTGGCGCATCGTCCAGAAAGAAGTCTCTACAAAGTGAATATAACATCCATTGAAGCATGTCTTGGTGACTCAGTTTCCACAGCCATCGGAAGATTTTGAAGATTTGACGAAATCGAGTACATATGAAAGCCAGGACTTGTGATGTAGTGTAAATTTCACAACATATCATTTTAACGATAGCAAAGTAGAGGACGGCGTTTTGGTCACAAATTGGCCAACGACCTTTATGCTGTTTCCATTCTTATATGATTTTTTTCGCCTTGGTTCCGATTGTGTATTCTACTTTGGAAAATCTTGTGATGTAAAAAATGGTATACTTTGATTTTGATTTTGATCCAAAAAATGTTTCAATGAAATGGGTCCAACATTTGCCTATGCTAAAAATGATTACCCGAGAAACTTGTCGCCAGTGTATTGAATAACGCATGACTTGCAGATGGAACATCTAGTCGTGACGAATGTCATTACACTAATAGGTGAAAATGGGTGTTATCATAAATAGATTGAGACAATCATAGTGTATTGACGATCTGTAATTTCATATATCTAAACATAATATTGACTGATCAATATATACTTTAGTCTTACACCGAAATGTTATTGATGAAAACTTACTGTGCTAAAAGGATACAACAAAATTGGAGTTATTCGAACCTTTTGTTTGATAAAATGTCCAAATAACAATCCAAAATGTTAACCATAATTCATTCCACCAACTAAATTTACTTTTGGCTTTGTGAGATTTGGCGTTTGCAATTTAATAAAATTGCAATTCTAAGTTACTCCGTATTAGAGCTCCGTATTATAATGTATATTTATTATGTTTCCAAAGGAGGGTATGTAAATATTCGAACATTGTCAAGCTTACTTTTACAAAGTTGACATAACGAAATTTCATTAATAACATCTTCATTTTTGGTACAATTGTAAGCGGGTTTACATTTATTATTTTTACAACATTTTACAGAAACTAATCGTTTAGAATAGAAACCCACCAAAATGCTCTATCAGACCATTTGTCTAAGTATTCACTTTATGCTTATAAAAGCAGCGGTTTTGCAAGTTACTAATCTTATTTTCAACTATATTTGTTTGTTAATGTTGGTTAGACTAACTACGTTATTTGTTTGTCTGTTGTATTATATTATTTAGTTGTTATTTCCTATCATAGTGCTATACACGGAGCTTATAGTGCATATATGAATAAAGATATGAATTAAAGCAGACATAAAAAAGATGAAAACAAGAGAAGTTAAATGATCTGCTAATAATATATGAATTGAATCTGATTAAGGGTTCACTGTTCATTATATCATTTACCATTGAGTTCAACAGACACATATGAACCTTATCAACAGTTTTAGATATCTTTTATCATCTTAAATAATTACCCGTTATTTATGTTTGTTTGTTATTTATTTTAAAAACATCTTCGTCCTGCATCGTGAAAAATATAGTTTATATTATATAATTCTTGTATTGTGAAAGATGAATGAGACATATGTGTTTTGTCTGGTTATCAATGTGTCATTTTTACACATAATTCCTCCTTGAAAAAGTTCCATTTTGGATCGGTAAAAACTACCAAACGGGGTATGGTCTGCCTTTATTCATGTACAGCAAGTTATTATCAATGACTATTGAATATAAATAATTGATAACTTGATTGAAATTATTTTTCTTTCGACGACACGATGTGATGACATAGTACCTTGAGCCTATCAACGTACTGCAAATGACGTGACTCTTTAGAAAGCTATTACCGTTTGTCCATATAGTTCGACTATTACATGATCATTCCAATATCTTTTGTTTTGAAGATCATAGTGACTTCGTGGTTAAGCGACTTCTATAAAATGCACAAAATACATTTATGTATATTTTATTTTACTCTAGGTTTGAAACTGTCATTGCTTATCATTTGATCTACTCAATAAATCATTTATCATTTCATTACATGTACATTTTTAAAGATATATGTGAATGTAAGAACATTTTCCTTCAAGCATTTCAAAATATTTTCATCGTTTAAATTTCACTATCGTTTATTTATACTATCATCAATTTAACTCTTTTAGATCTTAATAAATAAGTGAAATATTTGTATGATTATATACAAGATAAAGAAAATATTAGCTGTTCAGATATCGTTACTCCATGTTGAAAATTTTAAAATCTACAATTATCAAAGACTTATTGCCCTGACAACAGCGTGCGGGCACTTTTACATCACATCTCCTCGATACGGTTCTATATGGGAAAACATTTTGGGAGATAAATTATTCCTGTGTGTACATTTATTGAAAATTATGTATGATAAAACAATCCTTTTGAAACTGATTTTCAAATAATCATATTGATAAAACGTAACTATTTACAGACACACAGACCCGTTTTCTTCACACTTTTACAACACTGTATAAATAGTAGGCTTATGTAAGTGTAAATTTAGATTTTTACCAATGCTTGCATTAAACATTAATTTTAAGAAAACATAAACCAGTCACCACAAAATTTGTACAAACTACTGCAAATATGTAGTATTGTGATGATGCGATAATCAAATGCATCGCATGCCTTTTAGATATGCGTGCGGGCACTTTTACATCACATCTCCTCAATACGATTCTATATGGGAAATCATTCCTGTGTGTACATTTATTGAAAAATTATGTGATGATAAAAAATTTATAAAACAATCCTTTTGAAACTGAAACGTTTGTTGCTGCTTCTGAGGGTGGTGAGTTTGATGTCTTATATTTGACAACTTAACAGAACAGTCATTGAAAGCATAAAAATATTCACTGATGTACAAAAGAAAGTTTACACTTCAATTGGTTCTATCATATTCATGATTTTCAAATACAAATATTTAAGGTTTTGACGTCAAACTTTAAAACTACAAGCACGGGAGATTAATCAAACGTCAAATAATGCTTGTATTTTGTTTTTAATTTTTCAATTGAATGTCTTTGAAAAAGGATATTTGTCAAATAATCATATTGATAAAACGTAACTATTTACAGACGTGTTTTCTTCACACGTTTACAACACTGTATAAATGGTAGGCTAATGTAAGTATAGAGTTAATTTTTTCCAATGCTTGCATTAAATATTAATTTTGATAAAACATAAACCAGACACCACAAAATTTGTACAAACTACTGCAAATATACAAGAAAATGATATGGATGTCAACTTCTTTATTTATTTCACGTTTCTGGGCTAGTTCTTGCCCCTTCTTCAGGTGAGTAATGAACATTGTGGCAGATGCAGAATATATAGTTGCAGGAAGCCAGTGAATTCAATTATGTACAAACATATTTAGATGACAAGGTAATACAAATATATAAACAATGAAAGGGGGAAAAGAGAGTTTTTACAATACAGACAACTTCTAAATGCACTTGAAGAATTTCATTCTGCAAATATGTGTTATTGTGATGATGCGATAATCAAATGCATCGCTTCCTTTTAGATATGTGATAAATTGAAAGAAACTGTGGTGTATACTCTCTTTTGTACCTCAGTGTACACCCAAAGGAGCTACGAGTTGATCAGTTGTCAAGAGAACTTTTTATTCTTTATATCAATTTGTGATTATTCAATTAAACCTTCGTCATTGCAATGTTGCGTTGTGAACAGCATTTGCTTTGCAATTTCACTTCATTCTAAAAAAATGCAAAAACTTTCAAAACATTAAGAGACAGAGGGTTATGTAAATGGCGTACGTCTGCATGCAGGAGGTAACGATGTGTAATGATTAAACATAGGTAGTTATTCACTAACCAGGAACATTGTATAATATTGATAATAACTATGCAAAATGCATCGAGAAATAAATAACAATGACCCTTTCAATGAGCGTCTGTAATTGATCTTTTTTCTACTGACATTATTATATACGCTTTACTAAACGACATATACAATCCTCAAATACCATGAAATAATACTCCAATGATGCTCGTTGTTACTACATTTGTAAGGAACTGGTTGACTTAGTTCATTAGGAGGACAATATGTTCGCAATTACAGAAAGGTCGATTGAGGGTACAAATTGTTTGTATGTGTGAAACGACTGGTTCAAAAGCGTACAACATGTTTGCATACATAGAAGGACTGTTTCATTGAGGGTACAAATTGTTTGTATATATGAAATGACGGGTTCATTGGAGTACAACAGGTTTGGCATATCTAAAAGAACTGTTTCGTTGGGGTATAAAATGGTTACATTTGCTAAGTTGAGGTACAAAATTTTATCATGTAATGACCAACGATGGAATTCTAACATTATTTACTGTGTAATACTTGATAAACTTATTTAATTAGTATGCGTAAATTTTGACCATGAAATTTAAGATTTTGCAACAGCTTTGCACATTGAGAATTACATCATATTTGACCCATGAAAGCGAAGATGAATGAGCGTGCAACATATGCACCTTACAACCCCATGCACCTGATAGTATGCATACGTCTATACTGTCTAAATTAAATGAAATACATGTATTCTTAATGAATTTGAAGGAAAACATGTATGATTTACATTTACGCAATCGCGTGATCTACTGGAGTTTTGAGTTATACGTCTTGAAATTTTTTCATGCATGTTATTGTTTTCCTTTAAAGATAACATGCTTAGAGTACAACCATATCAACAACAGTATCCTGCGTGTGAGTAGCCCTTTCCGTTGAATTTTGGATACAAAAAGTTGTATAAATAATAAATAACAAATGGTTGTAATGATTTGCAATTTCTGACTTAGGAATAGCAAAATACAACTCAAATTTTAAGCAGTAAGTATTTTAAAGTGAATACTGCTTACAGCCTGACAATCATTTCAATTAAAAAAACCACCTTATATATTTTCACGAAGGCGACGTTTCGACATTACTACTTGGCAACGACATTAGTATCAACGTCGAAACGTCCCCTACATAAGAATACACAATTTATATATCCTTAAAAATACTTGCCATCCTCTTTTGTGTCAACTTCTAAAATGTAATTCAAAGATGCCCTTCAAAGACTTTAACCTGATTTGGTAGGAAGTGTACGTGTGCTACCTAAGGATAATGTTGTCAGGCTATGTGCATATAAACAGCTGATCGTTTCTTTAACAATTACTTTTGTCAGCATTTATCATAATCCCATTTTTAAGGAACATTTTGTATAAAAATCAAGGGGACTTTATCTTGACAATCGTTCTCACCAACATGACCCGTCTGTCCTGCCTGTTTTGTCTCTAGTAGAGGTGCCACTTACTTAGTTATACATTGTAACAGGTAGACTGGCTAAGTTTTCAAACATAAGAATTTTGCACATTGCATACTTTTCAAACTTCGTCAGAATTTAATCGATTTAGCACCAACTAATTTAGATTTAAAGAACGTATTGAAATTCTAACCTTTGGTCTAAATGCCGAAAGTATTACATTTGATTGTCAACAAAAAAGTATCTTAATTTATAAACCTTAAAATGGAAAACTAAATAAAGACCGGAAGGTTATTTTTAAAACGTAAAGGCGTCTTGAAGCAGTACTCAGAAATAAATTTGTATTGGAATAAAGCCTCAAGAGACGATCACTCATTTCGTTTACTTGTAATTAAAAATAGATGAATACAAATTCTGGCACGGAGGATAAGAATAATTGAAGGTCCTGTGATCTTCCATAGAAGCCATATCTAAATTAAATCCGAATCAATTGAAATAAACGTTTTGAGCCACAACCAAAGATTACAACACATGTCAAATGGTACTGAGTAGTCCCTATTGATTCCATGTCGTCTATTCTGGTTTCACTTAACGTTGACAACGGGGTCAATAATTGGCTTGAGGCGAGTCAGGAAATAAGAGACTATCCATGATGTCATTTAGAGACAACGTTAACGATAGTCTAACGAAACTGATATCGGCTTTCATGCAGTTAAGAAACAGTTTTTTGTTTGTTTCTGAGTTGTCAAAGTCCATTCTAGCTCTGTTTTGTCGCACCGGCAGACCAACAGGTATTGAAGGAACAGAGGCGATTCTTGTCAACAGGGTAGTTGTTGGTCAGTTTTCAGTAAAGTTTTGTTTTTGGGCGTCATTTTAATATGTATTTCTTATTCATTGAGACAGGGGGTCATGCAATTTGTCTTGAATGCACTTATAGCTTAACTCAGGTGTTGTTGATCCTGTGTGGAAGGGTTCGTTTGTGTCCTTTGTTAATCTGATTCATATTTGTTTTGACTTGTTTTTGTGTTAGGCCCTTTTTGCTATATTAAACTACGCGACAAATGAAAGTAAATGACGAGGCTGAAGAGTAATAGTGAAAACATAACACATAATGTACACATATTTACTGTTTGGTTTATACAAAACGACTGATTTCGATCATCATTGTGGCACATTATGATAAGCATATAAACTACACATGATTAGTAGGGGTTCATTGAACCATTATGGGATCGAAAATGGTACTTTTCAGTGATATCAGAATCGACATGTTTGATTGCTAAAGTTTTGAAACGTTACACCAAGGGTTTTAGAACTGTGTATGCCCACCTTGGGCATCGGCGCAGGCAGTGATACGTCTCTGGTGACGTTAGTTGAAAAAATATTAATTCTCCCCTTAGATTTTTCTTCTCATTTATCGCCACGCGTGGTCGCTTACGGTTTCGTCTGTGGAGATGGTTCCATAGTTGCTTTATTGAGTTCATGTCCGGATAACAGGCAGGCCATGGCAGAACGTGAACCTTGTGACGCTCATCGTAGTCTCTCACGTCAATGTTGGGTGATCAAGAACATTCCTTTGAAGAGATGTTAAGGTCTAATATTTGCAGAACGAAGTCTCCATAATATTCTGCGTTGACTGACGCGATGTCCTAGAGCTGTTGCTGCCGTTGACGCCGCGGTAACAAAACGGTTTGCGAAAGTTCGTATTCGTAGATCATGTTGTGTGTAGACAAGTGGTCTATCGGTTCTGGGCTTGTCCTGGGTCCTGCATGCGTGTCTTTTGGTGTTGTTGGAGGTGCCTGGCCACCGTTCCCACAAGAGCCTTCGTGCATTTTGACCTGTGTTGTCCCCATCTCACGCATACCAACAGCTCGCTGTAGCTCGCCTCCTTGTAATCTTGTCATTTCTTTTTTTTCGTGCTTTTATCAGCTATGTTTCCTACCTCATGCATGGACACATTTATACTCTTCTTCCCCACATGTATTTAGAACTGTTGGCTTAAAACGTGGCACCATGAATAACGATCCGTTTCAGCGATGTGTTTACTCCCGTATCCTACTCAAACAGTGACTTTGTGAACAAATTTTGTTCACCCTTTATGAACATTTTACAAAAAAATGAGTTTTTGAAGCTTTATTTTCTTTTGCCGCTAGTTTATGTCAGAATTTAGGAACCGGTGGTAATTGTTCACTCCGTAACAACTCACGTTTCATGGTAAGGCATCAATATGTTGACAAAACATATCAAATATAGACAATAATTTATATTAATTACGGATTGAAGGGCATTTATAAGTGCATATACGATAAAGGAGAATTTGTGGATAACTGTTTCATTATTGTGAGTAAATGATTTTTTGGGTACATAAAATGTTGAAAATATTGCTGTTTTTTCTTTTTCATTGTGAATGTTCATGGAGGTTCATTGTAAATATACTCAGTAAAAAGTTCACCAAATAATGTCATGTAGGAACCAATTAATGCTGTCCACAATGCACGTGCACCGCGACGTGGGATAAACTCAACGTGGTAGAACATAATATCAGCCGAACTATAAATCAGCATTAAAATCAGTTTAAAGAAAATGGCATATGTGAGAACTGTCCGACACAAAAGACGGAAATGCCTGACATTTGGATGTTGAAGGCCAGAATAAGCAGGTTTCTTGTCCACCGAAGTAACCTTTTACAAAACTCATCACGCCAAACACACAGAAACGGTAAAAGATAATCTAAGCAGTGGCAGACCTCGGCAAACGACGCCAATATACAGGTTTTTCAGTGCATCAGATCTGGTTCGAAGTAATGACAGGACACCAGGATCACGAGTCATCATCGTCCATCCCCTCAAGGCCATACATTTAACGCCATGTCATGTTCGAGAACGGTTGCCACGAACACGTGTCCATCAAATATGCGTCTTGGTCAGTGGATGCACAGTGGACAATATAATGTTTGTTGCTTATGCAGGATACTTATCCTGAACACACTCGCATGAAAACTACCATAGAGCGTGACCCATTCCGGGAGTGGAAGTGTCATGGGTTTGGGAGAGGTACACCGGAACAGCCTAACAGGCCTGTTTGTTCTAAACCATACCCTTACAGTTGAGCGAGATTGCTATTAGGGGGTGATAACACCAGTGGTCATACCCTTCCTAGGCAACTTTTCAACCAGGACAAATCACTCAAAATTTGCTCCAGCAAAACAATAATGAGGCCTTTGCATAGCCAGGACACCAGATCTTGCCCCTTTAGAACATGTTTTGGATATCCTTGGAAGGCGCGTGTGGTTTAACCTCACTGAAATTCAAATTCGGCAGCTCAACAGAAGCATGATAAAACGTTGTTTAGCAGTACAGCGAGCTCACTAGACACTGATCACTTGTTACGTTCGTGTGTGAATTTCATTAAAGATGCTGTATCATACTTGCAAGCGGTTCAGGATGAAACTTAGCTATTGAGAAATGAAATACATCACTTTGTAGAACAATCTTTCGTCGAAATTTTGATATCATATTTAGATTGTTTAATCAACAATAACATACTTATTTCGACGCTTCAAGCACAGTACCCCCCTTAGAAAGGGCATGTCATTTTGTGAACCCGCTTTCGGTGACGTAATCATTATGCTTGTAGGATTTACACCGTGTCTCAACTACCGTAATTGCGTTCGATGGGTATCAACTTTGACAGCAACGAATACCTCATTCGGAGAAAAAGAATATAAAATCTAGTTGAGCGCGACAAAGACGGTTTTCAAGCGTACATTTAGAAACCGGAAGTTGTGAAATGGCCACACTTGATTCGCCCTTATGTCGACTGCCGTTTCGGTATTATTTGGTAAATTATCTCCTATTTGATGAATTTTGGTCCGATTTTCTCAAGGTTGGTCGCTAAATTTTTCTAAAAATACAACGTATACATTAAAAATACTTTAAAAATTATTGCACTATGATATAGCATCTTTAACCCAACCAAACTCATCCTGCGATGCACCAGTTTTCCATATTGTTACGACGGCACAACATTTCCTTTTACCTATGTTAGCCAAAATGATCAAAATAAAGTTTAATATGATACAGTCAATAGTGTTTTGAGTTATTCATATGGATGTTGCTCCTGCATATGTGTAATGTGATTGGATTTGATTACATGTGACTTCTTGATTTCTAAACTTTGATAACCTTATGAATTAACCTGAGGAACATCGAGGGATTTAACTTGTTGCTGTATAACTTTAATCATCGTTACCTCCAACAGATTGAAGATCAAAAGAATAACATATTCATACAGGTCAATACCTCGTACATTGGTCCAGTTAACTAAGGTCAAACTGACCATCTCTCTGACCATCGTTTTCACAACGTTTGCAGTTGTTTGAAAGCATTTTGTTCATCACAACAAATGAATTCCGTTTGTCAACATACATGTATAACATTTGTTTACAACCTTTTTTTTATCACTTTATTTCTTTTTTGGGGTACCATACGTGTAAATAGTTATTCCACAAAAACCTTTTCAACATGAAGTACATTATATCAAATTGACCTGTGTAGTAACATGGTATACATTCTCAATCCAATGCGACAAAATTGCAAACCAACAGGACAATAAGAGGTAATTTATGTAAAAAGGCTGTGGCAAGAGGACCAAAAGGAAATGAATTTTTCATATCTCCTCCGTATAGAGGATCTGTTTACTGACATCATATGTGTCTTGAAGAACCGATTTTAGGCCGTTTATATGTGGTTTTCTGTTTTTGCATTTGCATGTATATATGAAATGTTTGTTTACAATAAAGATCACGTTTGTAGCCCAAAATTAAGTGTACTATATCGGGTTTCAATCTTATGCCAGTTTTGCATTTTATCCATTCCAACAGCTGATGCCACAGACTCTTTACATGTACACAATCAAATAATAGATGCTTTATGGTTTCGTTTGAGCATTTGCAAAAAGTACACAGTGGGGAATCTTGTATTTTGTAAAGAAATGCACTTTTGTTCGTTGTTAGAATTCTGTGAATAATGCGGTACTGAAACCACCTTAATTTATAACTACCTGTGCTTCGGAATGGTATATAATTATATATGATCCACTCTTCCTTTTGAAAATGAGACTCAAAATCGGTTTCCCATTTTATCTCACTACTGAGCATATCCGATGGCAATTCGGATTTGATAAGATACATGTAGAAATCTTTACATCCCTTTTTAGCTTTATAAAGTACTTTCAGATTATTGGGAATGAAAGGCATATCGAGTTTGTTATGAAGATTTGTGAAGTCGTTTGAATATATTTCTTTATACAGTGTATCAAACCGGTAAATTCCAAAAAGTTAGTTTTTAAGTGATATATTTTTTAAAATTCAGTAAAGTTTAGAAATGTGCCATCCATTTTCAATAGATCATTTATAAAATTTATGTTTGCTTTCACAAAGTGTTTGATCAAAACTGGTTTTTGAGCAATCTGAATATTGTCATTTGTCCAAAGATACTCTGATCGAATATCGCTCACGGTTAATTTACCTTGCAGTGTGGCCCATGCGTTAAAACATTTTTCCAAAACACATTTCTTATATATGGTATAATATTTTCTTTAAGCTAAGTTGAGCCCATTTCTATAGGATCTAAAACAGTGTTTGGTAAGAAACAATTTGCAAGGTGTTTCAACTTAGTATTATTTGTGTACAATCGTCGGACCCAGGATATTTTCTGGGATAGTATAGTTTCTAGTATCGAAGGTGCTTTTAACCCCCCCCGTGTTAAAAGTCTTGTACCATCAGTTTTCTTTTTACTTTATCTGGTTTACCTTTCCATATAAATAGGAAGCATCTTTGTTGTAACTTATTTATTATATCAATTTTCGGGTGTATGTAATAAGATGATTAAGCTTTGGCATAATGAGACTTTTTAGAACTGTTATCCTACCCATCGGCGTTCAATATCTTCGAGACAAGTGTGTCATCAATTGTCTACTTTTTTAAGCTTATCTTTGTAATTTCGTTCAACCATTTCTGCCACATTATGGTGAAATTGTATACCAAGAAGTGTAAATGGACGTTGTGTCCAGTCCATGCTGATCGAATTATAGTATGTTGTAGAAGCATATCGTTTAGATCTAATCCATATTACCTTAGTTTTATCAATGTTCATTTTTAGACCAGAGAAATATGCATATTTATTTAGGGTGTCTATGGTCGCCTTAAAACAATTTACAGTTCCATCAAGAATTATTGTTGTATCGTCAGCAAGAGTCAGGAGATATTCAATGTCAATGTCAATTTGTTTACAACCTGGATTTATGTGAATCCATTTCTTTAAATTCATCGAGGAATGATAACAAATTTTGTTGTTGAATAAATACGTTTCAAACATTTATTTTCTGTCTTAGTTTCAATGATCATTTATTTAAGCACCATTTGATCAGTACAGTAATTTATGAGGATCAAAGTAGGAACATTATATAAAATGCTGTTAAAAGGTATCCTAGTAATTTAGAGTTTAGAATGTTAATTCAATCTGCTATGAAAAGTCAGACGCCAAGTAAAAAGTTTTATTTTGAAAGATCAATATGTACAATAAATGTTGATATTTACAATGTAGCATGTTATGTAACAAACACTTAACAAACACAACATTTATCTACACTAGGGAATTCAGGTAGATTTGAAGGGCAAGACAAGAAGACTGAGACTGTAGATCAAAACATAATCTGGAAAGATTTCCAAGATTGATGGCAAGAATATTATACTAATTAGTATCAAAGACTTTGATCATGAATTAATCAGAATTGTATCTTTACCAGTTTGTAATAATTATGTCAGAAATTGAATAACCAAACAAATTCGTCTTTAACAATGATAATGCATAATACAAGAAACGATATTAGATTGTAGCAGCTAATACAATGTAATAACTTATTAAAACAAATACGTCATACATACTGAACATAGCTTATGCGTAGTATAAAAGATGATAATGTTACAGTTCCTTTCTATAATGAAAGAACACCTGAATCATAACAAAAGTGTTATATCGGTACTTGGTTTGTACAGTTTTGCATTGTTCATATCATTGTAAATAAATTCCTCAATCAGTGTTTGAGTAACATCATGTTGAAAACATACGAAATAATGCTATTATTATTTCACGGACCCCTGCCACAAAATAACAATTATCATTGAAGAGAAGTGAGTGTTAAAGTCACAGGTTGCTATGAAGTAAAATATCATCAAATATGTGATATTTTTTTATTATCTTGGTTTCTTATAGTGTGGTTTAAAAAATCAAAACCATTTTGAGAATCAGTTGAACTTTGAAACATGGTACGGTAGTTGGTATCAAATTGAAAACAATTAACAACGTCAATTGAGGCCTACATTTTCCCTTAAAATATCTTATTTAAAAACAAAGCAGATTCCACGTTTAGCTTCACATGAAGACATTCCAATTTGGAAATCCCCGAATAGATGACCCACTGCTTTGTCCTAACATGATGCTAGCAATAATAACAACTGTACAATTTCCTTGTTTCACCCATTTGATCGTCTAACCAAGCAGTCATAAATAGTTCACTATGTACAATCAATATTGAAACAAGTTCACACACTTGTCCAGTAAAATAGCTTGAACGGGTTAAGTTACAGTAATCTCACACCATTAGGTTTTATTTCTAACCTTTACAACTATACAAATCTGCAAAGACACACTGTTCATAAAGTTCAATTCAGAAGCTTGGATTGTGAAATTAAAGTTGATTTTATACAACAATACACAGAGAGGGTAAAACAATCGTAAACTGTCTGCATAATATTAAAGAAGGGCTGCATAACCTTTTTTAAATATATTTTTCAAAAGATATTGGTCAAATAACTATATAACATAAATATTAGGCCAAAACAGCAACGATACACAGTTTCTCAATGAAGCTACAGCTAAGTAAACATTGCGTAACAAGGCGTCTGCTTGTCGCCGTCCAGCGACAAACCAAAACAAGGCTGAGAGGCCACGGGCAGGGGATACCGGAAGTGACGTGGCAGTAGGCGAAGCGTTCGTCTGCTTATATGGAAAATGATAGGCGAAATCCGCAGTTCTGCCTTTTCAAAGCGATTAACAGTATGTTATATCATTGTGTTGCTGTCAACTGTCCTAGAATATCTCCTGATGAAGTCTCCGTAGACAAATTCCCATCATATTGATGGTTTCACGCCAAATTGACCCGCTGTGTTAGGTCAAACAGAGCAATGTGACAATCTACATCGAACTCACGTGTTCCGATCACTACACCGATTTTCTGCTTCGAGCTCGCATTTTCACTGAATGAACAATTTGGCATGCAGAGAAAAGGGAGATTAGTAAAATATAAAACATAGCACAAAGTTTTGGGCTGATTTATGGTAATAATCCGAATATACAATGCTCACATTTAGATTTGAACGTTGTGTAAAAAGGTTGAATAAACAATGACATTGGTCTGCAGGTGTTACTTACTTTCTTTAGATCAGATACTCACTTATTACACAATTACTTTACTGTCTATCGTATTTCCTGTCTGTTTCCTAATTAGATGATATCAAATGATGACTATAGCAGGTAGGTTATATAATGCACAATCATCAACACCTGGCTATTTTATGACATCAGCTAATTAGGTAACATCAAATAGCAATTGTATTCCTTAACATCCCTTTTTTCTCCGATTGGTAAATCATAACCTATTAACCTGAAATTAGGTATACCGTTTTTGCTCTATCTGATAATTATTTTGGATAAGGTTCATTTAATAAATCTTCATTCTGTTTGGCCATGTATCGGGTATTGTTGTGGAAAATATCTCCTCTATGTAAAAGAGTGAAAACATTAAGATTTTCAGTGAAATGCCCTATTAAAATAATGTTTTAAACTAGACATCAGTGATCATCCAATACATGTCTTTCATTGAGAATTGTAAATTTTCCATCACTAAATGAAAAACGTATATATTTTTTATCCTGTTACAAAATGAAGTCAAAGGCAATTCTAAAAAAATGGTTTAAATGTAAAAAAAAAATAGTATTGTATAATTACATCACTTCTGCTGTGCTACTAAAGTAATATTCAATAACAACCAACAACTGTGCACGAAGATAAAACAGTTCACACGGGAGCAATTGTTTACATAAACATACGGGTTCTCACGTGCAGTCTTATGACAACATTGCGCAAAGCGAGACCATCTAGGCCTACATGCTGTAGCATTATGCGCACAACTTCGTTTTTAATCAGGGTCTTACGTTTTCATCAATACAAATTGCCAGTTGAATAAATAAACTACCGATTTATTGAAGGTTTGAGATGTGTGGATGTTGTTTAGGGTGTTTAATCGACGGTTAAACATCGAGCTGTACTGTTAGCTTGTGTTGTTTTACATAACGAGGGCACACAAGGGGGTATCACATCGCCTACTAACACGTCACGAGGCAGTCACGCTTCAGTGCGTTTTATTCTGTTCGCCGGCCTAATTAGGCGGTGTTCTTTATACAGTCGTAATTAAGCCGTTTCTAGGTCGATTTCAGAAATTTAAAGTTGAGTCCATGTGAAATTGTTATCACTATTTCATGAATCCCGAAAGTTGCCATATAGCATTTCAGTCCCTCTTTAATGCATTGGGAATTGGTTTCAGGACATATCCAGTTTGTTAGCAGTCCTTCCTTTACAGCAAGGATCAATGTTCTGTGGTATGCATTTTGCTTCAATTCTCATTTCTGTCAATGGTTAATATACCTGTTGGAATTTCTATATTTGACACGTTTCTTGTATTTCCACATGTTTCTTAATCTTTCCATATGTTTCTAAATCTTCGCACTTGTTTCTACATCTTTCGACTTGTTTCTACATCTTTCGACTTGTTTCCAAATCATTCAAATAGTTTCTTTATATATGAACTTGTTTCCAAATCTTTCCATATGTTTTTCCAGGTCTTTCCATTTATTTCCAATTATTTCCAGGTCTTTCCACATATTTTCAGTTATTCTTGTAAGGACCTAGATGATGATTTCATGATTGAGCCATCAAAGTCTTCATACTAACTTGTGTGAGAGTAGCACCACCCTTACTGACGAGCAAAGTGTGGAAACTGGACTTGGGGAAGGAAATCACATTTGTTCCAATCTTTGTTGAAGAAAAGTAAAACTGAAACACAGAATGATAACAAAATGAATTTGAGATTTATCAAAGTAATTTCCTTTTAACCAACAAGAAAACTGACAACTTATTAAAACAGATAAACAACTGAACACACATCAGAAATGCGTTTAAAAATTACATGTTTCATAATCAATTATCGCAATCTAAATTATTCATCTTTTTAATTAATGTATCCTGTAACTGATTTTAAATGGAATGTCAAAGTCATCATTAAATAAAAGTAAGGAATGTCATCAAGCAAATTGAAAAAAATAAAACTTACTTCTACTTTTGCATCAAAAATAACAGCTGTGAGATGCCAAGATTTGCTGGAGGGTGAGACAGGCACTGTTGTGGCCCCAGGGTGAATGGTCAGCTGATTCTGACCCATGTCAACCTCAACCTTGTGGGGACCCACGCCCTTCTCATTATGGTGCAGCTCTAACCTGAAACTATCACACAGATCAATTCTTAAAACTTTTCTTCCTTTGTACAAGTTCGCATCAGCCAAAAATAACGAAGGACAAAATAAGTAACTAAGTATACAGACTTAGTTATTCAAAAATGTAAAAAAGGTCCATAACTTAATGCCAAATATTCTTATTGTGCCCATCCTTCCGCTTGCTTGATTTCGACGTCATATGATGGTTTTGTCAATTTCAATGTGACATTGTAACTTTGAGTTGTTTGAGAGGCATTTTAGAATTTGGAGTATCAAGAAGACAATGAGTTTATGGATTATCAACTTCTTTATTGCAGACTGTAGCGACGTTTCTGTATAGATTTTTTTACCGTTTTCAAGCATATTGGAAAAAATATGAGAATTGTCTTCTCGACATTGTTACGTCATAACTGTATTTTGTTAAACTCCCTGATGAAAACAATGTTGGAGTTTTAATTGACTATCTGTCAATTTTCATCTTTTGAATAAATATACAGATAGACACATTAGTTGTATTTTGAATATATACATATACAAAACATGTGCAATTTATTCATAACATATACCAATTTTATTTGACTAAACATAAAACGTTGTAAAGCTAATCATCAAGGATTTGCTTGTTTATTAGACAATCTTACCAGTTGTCTTCATTCACAAAATAATTGGCCATATTCATAATTGATCTAAAAAGATTTTGATAAACAAAATATTTGGTGTTATAATGTGTTTTATTTTATACATAGTTTCCAATATAGAAATGTTTTTGAAGATATATATCTTTAATTCAAAAATTTGTTTTCTTAGTTTGGAATTTCACTGTGATATCTAAAAAAAAATTATCTATAGACAAAATACAATTTAAGGATAAACTGAACATACTTCTCTCCAGTCTGTGCTATATCGAAGTAAACTTTGATATCAACAGGTCCGTATTCAGCCAGACATTTAGGAATTGAGAACTTCAGGTCCTGAAAATAAAATTGAAAGGTTGGGTTATCTTTAAAATAAACAGTGTATACTTTAAATGCATTAAAATATTAGTGAGATTTTGCAATATAAGGAACACAGTAATATCATATGGCCGGACAACTTTTTTATGAAAAAAAAGCATTTTAATAAAGATGAATCAAGCATGAACTAGTCAGTTCATTTCGGGAACGGTTTTACAATTCCATTTTGAAAATCTATGAGATTGGATAAGGTGAGAATGCTCATCTACAAGAACAAGTTCCGAGCACATATAGACGAGTTGGTAAGCTGAGGGTACTTTCATTGCTGGTGATGTGGTCTGACTCTTGTCTTGGTTCGAATCCCCCAAGACATTCTAGCCAACAAAATACACAATCTACACAATTGAAGAGAGTATGATCCAAGACTAACAATGTACAAAATAACAAAGTTGATAGGGTCACTGACCTCTGAGAGTGCTGCTGACAAGACCCACTCATTCTGGACACAGCGTCCCTGGGACTTTGACCACTCCCCAAACCTGTTGCAGGTGACCTTGGGGAGATTACCACACCACATGTACCCTGCCGTACACTCAATCTCCAGTTGAGAACCCAGGCTGATGTCACTCTCCGCCTTCACCCACCCAACCATACTCGGGTCTTCCGGCAGCAGCTCACAGGTCCGACTTATCACTGCAAAAACGTTAAATGTTATGAATTTAAAGTCTACAAAGTACGTGAAGTCATCTTTTATTCAAGGGTAATCAAATTCGCCTAACCTCCTTCAATATCATTATACCTTTCCTGCCAAACTTCGCGCTGGTGTCTGGTTATTTATAGTTCACTCGAAGTCTTGTTTTTAATCTTTGAAGCCAAGGAGTTTTAAGCAGATATCTTGAGCTTAACATAAAAGTCATATACGAGACATTTGGTCTGATAGATATCAGGTACTAAACAATTTGTTGTTACTTCAAAATTCAACCACAACTTATATATATTTCATTGCGTCATATCCTTTTCAAACTAAAATCTTTGATAAATGCAACACGAAAACAGGAAAACAGTTAATTAAAACAATTTAAATATATTAAGTCACGGCGAAATGAAACATACCTTCGGGTATATATTCGAGACGAAAGATTTGCACCTGGTTAGCGCTGGAGCTGATATCAACATGTGATATATCTGCATAGCTTCCGGTGTACGCTAAACTCGCTTCAGCGTTTCCATTAATAACAATCTGTAGGCGGAAAAAGCACATTTTCTGGCTATTTTCGAAAAGAGAGTAAATGGCTAGTTTCAAAAACGTAATGACATTTTTAACTACAAAACGATTGTAAACGCAACTTATTCTAAAATCTGGTTAAAAACAAAGTCGGATGTAATCTTGTTCAGTTTTTAATTGCTTTATATCTAAAGTTTATAATCACCATTTTGATTCATTTTACATTGAAACTTTGCACGTTACCTCCTTTGATTCCATATGTTGTTTACCTAAATATGATTTTCTCTTATCTTCAGCTTGCTTTCGTTATTGTTTAAATGAATATGTGTATACCATAATTCTTATTCCCCCAATGGCAAATATCATATTTCCATATGTACGTATCAATTGTAATACATTATGGTTCGTTCCTTATATTGTTTTCCAATTTTGTGTATGGCAATATGGTTCTTATCAAACGCAGATTTGCATTGTTATTTTTTACAAAATCTTATTTTTCCTTTCGTTCATAGCCATAGTTTTATATGACAATAACGACAGTACCTCATATTGTTGTCCAGTGTTGTATACATTGATTCACAATACGTTGTAGCCTTTCAAGTTACCTTCTATGATTTCCAATGTTGTTTTTCTTTTCTTGATTTCTTGTGTTCAGCTGACTTTTATAATTATTTACATGGAACTTTGAATATTACAATATTTCCATATTGCTGTACATACAGAGATGTTATTTTCAATATTAGGATATCAAGTGTATGATATAAGATTCGTACCTCATATTGTTGTCCAGTGTTGTATATGACAACATGGTGTGTAGTTTCCTCCTGTAAAGGTGTTATGGAAGATGCTGTCTCGCTCGTTGATGGGTGCTTCAACTTCAGCATATTATTCGTGACAACTATTTGAAAGTTTAAGACAGCGGCTTCCATTAGTTTGATCGTGACACTGCAAGAAAAAAAATCGAATTAATTTCACACAACTTATCGCTGTACGTTCAAATATTCCAATAATACAGTGTTTCTCTCTTACCAAAGCATGATTGATTAATTTAACAGAAGTAAGAAGTTGATATAATTTAGAAAAAAGGTTTGCCATATAGACTATGACACCGAAATGTTTTTATCAAGTTTTGATTTCATGTGATCCACACTGATAGAGGATTGGACAGATGTTTTGCACTTAGCTCCAGACTGTGAGGTTAATTTCGTCAAATTTAATGCATTTTTGCCAATAGAACAAAGAAGAAAAGGCACAATTTGCATTTAAATCAAAAACTAACAAAACAGCTCATGTATGCATATGCAATGATGCAAATCCTTTTTTCACAAATCTTATTTTATAATGTTTTGGTTGTTATGGTTTATGTGGTGCAACATAGGTCATTTTGCTAATCATGATAACAAAATACACTCAGGGGCAAACAATACTTCTGATACCATATAAAACGCATGATAGGTTAAGCTGCGAGTGATGGTTACCACTGAAACAGGGTTATTTCATGTCCTCGAGAGCTAACTGAACAAAGTTTTTAATTTAAGCTATATATCTGTTATAGCTTTGGAAAACATGCTTTAAAAATGACGTTTGAAATTCCCTTAACTAGACGAGATAGGATAGATAAAATCTCCCTTTTGCTTATTTTTAAAACCAGTTTACAGACAAAATACATGAATAAATTAATTTCTATTAAGTTTTTAATACTGTTAACATCTTTGATTTTCTCAAATTTATATTTACAATTTATATTTATTTTTTAAAAGTTTTAATCCAAAGATTATGACCCAAAAACATTGTTTTGGACTCCTCATTTATTTGAACAGTCACACAATCATAAGTATAATACTTTGATGTTTGAAATTGTGAGTACTTCTTCACTAATGATGTGCCTATCACAAGGGTTCGTAGTTGCATTTCATTTACTACAGGATTGTGTTTTGTACACATTTGAAAAGTTGGAATCGTTTCTTTTGACCCTGAGTGTAGAATACCACAATCAACCGGATATTTATCAAAACTGATATTTGTAACACATTTACGAGGACTGATTGAGAAACACTGCGAGCAAAACGTGACATAAACACTTTTATTTTATTTAGCAGAAATTGCAAATTTTGAATGCGCTGAGTAAAGTATAACAGAGAGTGTATATAAGATTACTTACTCCCCAAATTTGTGAATGTGTAGAGATATTGCCGACGTTTCTTGGAAAGGACATCCCAGGAACTGGTTATGGAAAATCTGAAACAAAAACAGGTTGTTGTAATCTGACAGAAGGTGAATGTGAACACGATATATATAGTCATAAAATAACTATGAAATTAATATGAGTGGATATTGTCAAGTTGTGAATTTTGGCCCAAATACTATTTCCACAAACGGAAGGGAGCATACCTTGTTTCCTTAGTCTTGAAATAAATGTTATAGATATTGTAGATTCTTTTGAGGTTTGGACGTGCTATATTATTATTATTATTATTAAAAGGAGGGTCGTAAAGAGTGAGGTCAAGATCGTTCCTAGTGCCTTCGTTTTGAATGATATTGCTGAATCGGTACAGTGTCATACTCCAAATCCGGAGGTCACAATTGCTAATCCATATGGATGTAGAAATTAGGATTTTCACTCCAGCTAAGATGAAAAGCCGTTAGCACTATGTCTGATAAGACTTTGAAAGAGTACACACCGCATTAATTCCTGTGTGGAAAGACTTGAAAAGACCAAATGATAAAAGGAAACGTCCATGGTTCATTAACATAGAGGAGGGGAATTTGATACCTCAACCACAGACGACAGTGTTAAACATAACAACTGCATTAATCTGCGCGTGGAGGGACTTGAAAAGATAACATGATAAAAGCAGGGGAAGTTCATACCTCAATCAAAGTTTTAAATATTACCCACCGCATTAATCTATGTGTGGACGGACTTGAAAAGATCACATGATAAAAGCAGGGGAAGTTCATACCTCAATCAAAGTTTTAAATATTACCCACCGCATTAATCTGCGTGTGGAGGGACTTGAAAAGATCACATGATAAAAGCAGGGGAAGTTAATACCTCAATCAAACTGTTAAATATTACCCAAAACATTAATCTGCGTGTGGAGGGACTTGAAAAGATCACATGATAAAAGCAGGGGAAGTTAATACCTCAATCAAACTGTTAAATATTACCCACCGCATTAATCTGCGTGTGGACGGACTTGAAAAGATCACATGATAAAAGCAGGGAAAGTTAATACCTCAATCAAACTGTTAAATATTACCCAAAACATTAATCTGCGTGTGGAGGGACTTGAAAAGATCACATGATAAAAGCAGGGGAAGTTAATACCTCAATCAAACTGTTAAATATTACCCAAAGCATTAATCTGCGTGTGGAGGGACTTGAAAAGATCACATGATAAAAGCAGGGGAAGTTAATACCTCAATCAAAGTGTTAAATATTACCCACCGCATTAATCTGCGTGTGGACGGACTTGAAGCAGGCTCCCCAGAGCCCAGAGTACTGTCCATCTTGACCACAGGTCATCTGGCTGGACTGACCACAGAAGGCGTGTCCAGTCTCACACCTGTAGTCCAGGACGTCCCCTGTGGTCCTCACCAGGGGGTACCCTCTCTCTAGAGGTGGGGGGACGCCGCACTTCTCCACCACCGGGTGGGCTGTAATAGAGGGTCATCATCGTTATTACATTGTTCAAATATTTTTGTCTCAATTTCGTCAAAATATAGTATTATGATACCTTTTAGTAACTTAAACATGTCTCAAACTACAGGATAGTGGGTCATCATCGTTATTACAATGCTAATTTATTTTGGTCTCAATTCTCATTTCGTCAAAATAAAGTATTATGATACTTTTTAGTAACTCAAATATGTCTCCAACTACAGTATAATGCACGGAAGGTCGTCTTCGTTATTGCATTGATTGAACCTATTTTGTCTCAGTACCTGCTTTACAGTCTGAGAAATACTTGGCTTTACTTACATAAAAATGACCTTTTACACAAGCCAATTAGCGACGAAGTTATTTTACGAGTATCCGAAAGGTGAGAGACGTTGTCTGAATTAACTTTTCCTGCCTGAAATGCTTTATTATGTTTCTATCATATCACTGTTTTTTTTTACCAAAAACATCTTTTTCTTTTGATGCAACCTTGGTTATTTAAAAAAATTTAAACGTACATTATATTCTATTTGGATATATCTTCCAAAATATTTTTTAGGTAGTAATTCCGATTCTTTTGTAATCTTATACTATCCTAGGTGTTTCTGTTTTCCCGGATGTAGCATCCAATGTCAACAATGTAAATCAGTTACTTACTTTCCCCCGGTAAAGGATGGCAATATTGACATTAAAATCAATTGAAAGCTTAACACTCACACAAGATGATAGAAGCGCCCCCTGTAGGCGAGGTGACGAAGACAGCGCGCACCTGGTTGCCGGAGAAGGGAAGACTAGAGAACAGTAGGGAGTCCTCACTCATCCCAAATCCAGTTCCAATGTCCACCAGGGAACCTTCAAGACTCTGCCTAAGTCTCAGCCAAAACGGCCTCAATTTGTGACAGTCTAACATAACATATGAAACACTTTCTTCCGGACAAGTTGAACACATCTTGACGGTTATTTCCGAGTTGTCTCCCGAGCCGAGGTCGAGTTGTATAGAGTTTGGTCTGTCCAGAGTCTCGGAGGGCGAGATGTAGACGATGACATCTTGACAAGCGTGCACACTGAAGGTCAGGAAGTTGTCATCACTCAGCACAGCGCTGTCCTCGAATCCCGGGTTCGTTATCAGGTGCGTCACACCTACAAATAGGAAGAGGAACTTTTACACTTCAGTCAAAAGGGCAGCGGGAATCTTAGTCTCAACACACTTTCGGCAGTTTCGCTTGATTAGTGCGGACAAGTAATAAACAGAATACTAAACTTCCTTCCATATAACACTTTATTCATTAAATGATTTGGTTTCAATCTCGCTTTCGCGCGTTAAACTTAATAATTCATTCGTTAAATAAAAAAGTATAAAATTGAAGGTCATTTAGTATCGTCTGTTCATGTAAATATCTTACAGAATGATATACAATGGACTATTGATATTATTGGATTTCGATATGTTGACATAATTTCTTGATTCGTTACGTTATTCGAAGCATGAATATTGGCAGATATATCGGACATATAAGAAGCACTGACTTGCTGGCAGGATGTGGAGAGAGTTGACAGTGAGAGAGCCGATCACCTGGACACTGCCCACCGTGTGTAGTGCGTCCTCGTAGCCGTGTAGTACGTCCTCCTGACCATTCAGACTCACCTTGGGACACAAACATAGAAAATATATGGATAACACTATCTGCAATAGTACAAATTATTATTCAGGATCGAGACACTTGAAGGGTTCTGAAGTAGGGCTGAGAAATATGAAGTTATTCTAAATTGTATCGGACCTATAGATCTTCAACGTCTGTATGGTAAAGGCATGTCTAGTCAAGTTGTAGCAATACAACATACGACACCATTACAAGTAAAACATATTTCCTTAGAACGCCTACTTCAGCTACACTCAGTCACCAACTCAAGGAATTGAAACTAAAATTCCCCGCCTTGCCTATTCCAAATAGAACAGCTACAATTCAGGGATTCATAAAAAAAAGAAAAAATATATTGTAAAGTTTGAATACATAAGGTGTGTCCGTCCATGCCTACAGCACTATCCAGATGTATTGGATCCCCGACCAATGCGATGCAGTGCAAGCATTTATTTTATAATGACTTCTTAAGGGTCTACATTTCACCAACAAACCAACTAAGTCATTTGAACTATATTTACCTTGCTTCCTAATCAAAAGAGAGAAACTACAATACCGTGATTCATGACACTAGACTAGAAATATAGAAAGGTCTATATACATACCGTGTAGCCGTCCATGCCTACTGCAATATCCAGCTCTATCGGATCCCCGACCCTGTAGGCAGCCGGTAAGATCGTAGAGACTGACGTTGGACCTCCAGAAACTTCCACGTTGAAGGAGTCGCCTGCTGGTTTGAAAATCACGGACACGTGCGCCGTGTTGTCCTGACTGAGGAGCAAGAGAGACCTGTGGAAAAACGAGATATGACGTAAAATAAGCTTCATTTATCGAAAAAAGGTTTCAAATAAAGTAAAAGGATGGAGGACTGTACAGAGACAACTGTCATGGAAGGCGCTCCCATCGACAATACATTAAGTGGCATGTAAGACTTTAGGCTTTTCTCATTGTTTCTATGTCCGCCCTACTGCAGTTGAATTGCATCTGAACAGATTTGGGAAATACTTTTTCTAACAGTAACGTTCTACTGCATCTTTAAAAAGCAAAGTAAACAGTAGTGGTTCATACCCTCCAGCCTTCTCGATAATGATCGCCTCGGCGTGTATGGAGAACCAGGGAGAGAAGGGACACGTCACCGGGATGCTGGCTGGAACTGTCTGCAGGAAACAAGATGGGCCATTTATTAAACTGAATGGAATGTTCTAGATTCTTACATTGAAATATGGTTTAAGTTAAGAATAATGACAATGGAAGAAATTTATCCTTTCGACAGAAAAATCAAAATGTGTGAAGTACTTTCATAATTTAGAAATGCAAATGTTTTCGACGCTAAACCTTTTTCAAAAGGAACACTTACCCTCATGTTGTCAAAAGTATGCCAAGAACTTAATAAGCATTGCATAGTTTGTAATGTGTCGTTAATATGATAATATGTTCGAATGAAACGAATTTTGGTGAATAGAAGAGAACATCATATTTCCTCTAGGGAACATTGAAGCTAATACCTTTATATGAGAATGCTTAACCATTTAACAAGCCCGAACTTACCGGTGGTCCCCATTTAGACTGCACACACTCTATCGTTGGTTTCTCCCATACTCCTTCAATACAGGAAATAGATGATCGAGATCCGCACATCGCGTATCCGCTGCTGCAGCTGTAGGAAGCTTGAGTCTGGTTGTCCCGGAAGACGATTGAGACGACCACGCCCTCTAGCGTGTTCAGGGCGGGGGGCGTGGCACATGATCCTGCTCTCAGAGCTGCTTGGGGAATAGAGATAATGTCACTGAACAAGGTCCCTAGCTTTCATAAAGTATTGTAATGAAGGATGCATATCTAAAAACAAACTAAGGCGACGCTGAGAAGGCAACGAAAAACTGGCCTGTCGTAAAACAAAGGCAACAAAACACAATATACTTGATACTAGCTAAAATGTTTACCTCCCCGAACGACTTGGGGGTGGGGTGATATTACAGATAGTTTTAACACGAATGTTTGAAAAGGATCTGTATCGTTTATTCTCTTTTAATAATGCAGAAGGAGCTTTACATTTATCGTAGATGGTCTTATTGCTCTGAGGACTAGTGAACATAGGTCTAATATACTGAGTAAATGTTATAAAAGCATCCTCGATAACCTAGAAATAATGTGCCGTTTATTCAACCAAACAAAGGGAGCTAATGAAGTTATTTGGTGGGGCCTTTTTTAAAATCCAGAGTACATTGGACATATGGGAAGTTTGACTCTGGTTAATCGTCGGTAAAGGTGAGGTGGGGTGATTTTGGTTGAACGCCACAATCAAGAGTATTTCACTTAGATCCCTGCTGCGAGACCATAGACGGGAACTAGCGAACCATTGGTGGTACTGCACTGAAATTCAATGTAGCATTGCACCCAAACCTTACTTAGCGGGCGGGATTCGAAACATGGACATGCTAACCACTGCCGCATTCCGCGCACACGAGGGTGGGTTGAGAGGGGAAGGGTACGAGAACTAATTAAGATGTTTGAAGGTAAAAGATACATATTAATTAGAAGGAGGTAAGTAAGAGAAGACAGTGACCCACCTGCTCTTAGGAGACTGATCTCCTCCTCTAGACTCGACAACCTGGTCCGCAGTTCAACCGGGGGAACTGTGGTTGTAGGAGCATCCGTCGGCGGTGGAGTTGGAGGTTCTGTAGGCGGTGGAGTTGGAGGTTCGGTCGGAGGTTGAGTTGGTGGTTGAGTTGGCGGCTCTGTAGGCGGTTCTGTGGGAGGTTGAGTTGGGGGTTGAGTTGGCGGCTCTGTTGGAGGCTGAGTTGAAGGTTGAGTTGGCGGTTGAGTTGGCGGTTCTGTTGGTATTGGAGTTGTTGGTATCGTTGGTACTGGTGTTGTAAGAAAGGCATCTGGAGGTACTGTGAAATGCAACAAGCATAGTACATGTTTGGATAGTATCACGCTGAATACAGTATTAGATTTACATTATCTCAACGGGTATGAAGTTTTGGGAACTGCCTTTTTTAAATGAAAATAGAGCAAGAGAGTGCAGTAGTTGATAAAAATGGCGTCTAGAGATGCTTTGAAATGCAACAGAACATTTCCTTGTAATTCAAAATACGGTCGTTTAATATCCATTACCCTACCTCATGTAAGAATCTCGATCTATGATTGGTCCACGTGACCCTGGATAAATACTGATATCACCCTCTTGAGCGGGGTATTAAATCATTTATACCCCGGCACATAAAAAGCATGAAAAAAGCGTGCAGATTGAGCGTAGCTTTGAACAAACTATAGTAAAATAACTGACGCAGTTCTTACTCTTTATCTTCATTTTATATGCGTTTTGTTTAAACATTCGGTAGGATAAATTCGTTATACCATTCAGAGGCGGGGTATATGGGGAGATATTCGCCTCTCGCCAGGTGTTATGCAACTCGCCTTCGGTTCGTCGCATAACGCCAAGCTCGGGGCAGATATCTCCCAATAAACCCCGCCTCTGAATGGTATAACTTATATTATCTCCTTCATGTCAAATGATTTGGCATCAAATTCGATTTCGCTTGATTTATACAAAATCTTTATCTCGTTTGATAAGAAAAGTACAAAATGATAGGTCGTTTAGTATCATCTATCCCCTTAATCAACAAAGCATTAAGAATGCTTATGAATGGCTTACTATCTCTGGTCCGACGGCACTGTCCTTTCCAGAAGAGCCTGGCCCCGATACAGTTCTCTATCCTGATGGTTCTCTCGCTCTGACACTGCATGTAGCGTGAAGGGTCCCCGGGGTAGGCTACATTACCGTCAGTGTGGTTCAGGCAGGAGGCCTCACAGGGGATGCAGGTGCCCGTCGAGCAGTGACCGACCTTGTACTCACCTGCAGAAATAAGATTAAATATTATGTTTATTATGGAAATTGAATGGCTTAGACATTGTAAAAGATGAGTTTCATGTTTGTTTGAAGTGTGTTGTTTCTCAGAATAATTAGAATTGAGGCTACGAAATTAACAGAAATATTGAAAGATAGATTTAAAAAAAATTATGAATGATACGAATACTTTTCTACACCATGTACTTGAGCACTTTAGAAATGTTTCCATTCACCATCTGAATTGGGCAAATGATTGTATTTTGGGCCTGTGTCCTTTATATTCTGCATGTCTGTTTGTCAGTTTATACTGAATAAAGGTTAGGGATAAGATCTATGTTTAATGTTTCATCAAGTTGTAAATGAAACATTTCAAAATTTCATATATACCTATCCTTAATCAATTTTGACCAAAATAAATGACCAATCATAATTTGCTTGATAGCATCTATACCGAAACGTCCCTTGTTCGTTCCTTAGCAGACTTACAACTGGCAAACAATGTGTCTGAAGATCCATCAATGTATTCTTACTTTCAATAGTGCGTACCCATGAGAAGTCTTATTTGATGTGCTTATTTACATACATGTCAATATTTCTTAAAAACTTGCTGACTTGCTAGAAAAGACTTTTCCAAACTACGGGTTTGATTTATAAAGACAAGTGTGTCAATTCAGATGACATCCACTGATTGATGAGCAATAGGACCCGGAAATCGTTTACACAATAGACAAGTGTGATTAGTTCATCTCAGGTCAAATCTCTCTCTAACGCCAATCAGATGATCATGTATTTCCCACGTTTTCTCTGTTATAGTTGGGCCATTTTTGAGAATTGTTTCCATTGATACATTTTCAACTATTGTCTCAAAATTATACCAACGTGTTGTTTTATAAAAAAAATAAAGGTCATAAGATCATATTTTCATTGCTATGGATTCAACCAGTGGTTCAATTTAAAAGAAAGGGGAGATCAATTACGTTTATTTCCTAAAGTTTGTTTATATACTAATAGTTATATATAAGTGCAAATATCATGTAACGAATGTCTTTGAGGCAAGGTAGCATACGGAAACGAAATAGATCAGATTGAAAATTCACGACATTAATTTTAAATTTATTTAACGTTTAAATATTACATATATACATTTACAAGCAAAAGTTTGGCAGGTGATGAAGGGTGACAAGGGGTCAACGTTTTTCAAATCTCTCTACATAAAATCATTAATAAGTGGTAAACAGCTTTACACTAATGTGATGTTTGTTGTTTTGTAAGTAAATTAAGAAAAAAAGTCAATAAAATCGTGTTGATTTATCTATAAGAGAGTCTCATTTGAATGATTAAATCGAAAGCTAACAAGATCAGAATGATCCCTTCGTTCCTGCCAAAATTCTAAATTTCGCGCCAGGGACCACATATCAAGTTCTAAAACGGTAAGTTCACACAAGAACAACGGTTGATTCTTGATCAGTTCTTATTAAGTAATTCAATCGACATCCACGTGAAACTCGAATAACCGATGAGCTTGCACTAAGATACAGCAGCAAGAGAAAAAACTAAAGGTCATCTCCCTACGCAAAGTCTAAAACGCCAGTTTCCGAACTGAAAGTTTTATGCTTGCTGCCGATCATTGAGTTTTTTTATGCTGATATCAGTGCCCCTACCGGCAATTGTTAGCAACCTCAGTTACCTTCTGATTGGGCTATTGCTTCCTCTCATAGTAAGCTAAGGAGCAAGCAAAGAAAACTCAAAGGTCGACAGCAAGGCATAAAACTGACAGTTCGGAAACTGGGTTTTTAGGCTCTGCGTAGGAAGATGATTTAAGATACGCAGCTGTGTATCGTTATTACAATAAATACAAAGATAAATCTGCCTACATGGTGCTTTGGGTTCCGGCCTGTTGTCACAGGTAAGAAAACACATTTATAGTACACAGTTGTGTATCATTATTAGGAAGATGATTTAAGGTACGCAGCTCTGTATCATTATAACATCTCCAAAGATAGAACTGCCTACATGGTGCTTTGGGTTCCGGCCTGTTGTCACAGGCAAGAGAACACATTTATAGCACACAGCTGTGTATCATTATTAGGAAGATGATTTAAGGTACGCAGCTCTGTACATTATAACATCACCAAAGAACGAACTGCCTACATGGTGCTTTGGGTTCCGGCCTGTTGTCACAGGTAACGCTGCTGTAGGTAGCACATTTGCGACCGATGGGATCAAAGAGCTGGAAGTAAGGACACTCTGTGAGGTAGGGCGCCCAGCCCGCGTGCCACTCTATCTTTCTACAGTCGTAGTACTGCGAGCACGACAGGTGCGAGGCGAACTTCAGTGTCGGGATGTCTGTGCAGCGCTGCTTCAAAGATTCTGGAATGAAAAGGGTGAAAAGTTGAGTTTAGGGTCTATGTTATTTTCAAGTAAAACCAGGTACTGTTCAAATGAAAAAGTTCATAATGCAAATATTTAGTTAAAAGTGTTTTTAAAGTCTGACTCCATGGATTGTTAAGATTGATAAGTGATGTCAAAGAGGACTAACCGGTGACATCAATTTTAAATCATAAAACTTTGAAATAAATAGGTCGATAAGTTGGTTTTACGATTAGGATAAGTGATTTATTTCGTTAAAATTGCACCGACCAGTGACTTCATTTATAATGATATCAACTCTGTATTAAATACTATAAATCATGAACATAACAAGTCGTTCAAAGGGTATGCAGCAGTTATGATAATAACAACAATCGTACATTTCTGCGCTCATTTGTTGACGCATTCATTTCATTTACAGTAGGTTCAGAAGCTTGCTTTATGAATAGGACTAAGGTATATTTTGTTAGCCTAGAACTGACCGGTCACATCAGCGGAGCACTTGTGTTGTATGGGGTCGAAGACCTCCCCCTCCGGACACACGAGGTTCTCTACCACCAGTTGGGACTCACACAGCATGTACTCGGGCTGGAACGACTTGAAGAGCTTGTGGTTGTAGCCATCCTTCCGACCCTTGCATGACTTGTCTATACACTCCAGGAGGTAGTCACCTGAGAATAAAAAAAGGAAAGATTTTATGAGCGTTTCATATGAATATATACTATCTGATCTTTGGGTTGTAACCATCCTTCCGACCATGTGCAGGTAATACCGTAAAAGAGTTTATAAATCGTTATTTAAAATGTTATTTTCAGTATTCATATGAGAGATTTTCAAAGGAATGTACTTCATTTTCGTTTGGCTGTGACCATTCTTCCAATCCTTGCATGACTTGAATATATATTCCAGTAGATACATTTCCTTACAATACAAGAAAATATTTCAATACTTACCAGACCTGTACCAACCTATCCTTTCTACACTCAAATAGATAGTCATCTTTGAATTTTAGAAACTATTATCTAATATAATATTTATATTAAGATTGATTTATTATTCAAAGAAGAACGTTTCAAATAAAAATGCTTAAATGTCTTTCTCCTTTTACTGCCACAAACCACATCCCCAATCCCAAAATGAAACTTACATTTGTCTTGAGGTCTCCAGATGCTTCAACAGTCTACTTCATCCTCTCCGAACCCACGTAACCCCTGTAACGCCCCGCCCCACCTGAAACTTACATTCATCTTGAGCTCTCCTTTTACTTCAAAAGTCCACTTCATCCTCCCCGAACCTATGTAACCCTATAACACCCTACCCCACCTGAAACTTACATTTGTCTTGAGGTCTCCTTATACTTCAAAACAGCCCAAGTCATCCTCCCGAACCTATGTAACCCTTTAACACCCTACCCCACCTGGAACTTACATTTGTCTTGAGGTCTCCAGATGCTTCCACAGTCGACCTCCTCGGGTTTGTTACACTTCATGTAGTAGCTATCGAACAGCATGGGGAACACACACTCGTTCTCGTACTTGGCGAGACCCATCTGGGGCGCGTCCTGTTTACAGTCGTAGTACTTGGAGCAGCTCTCGGGGTGGGGGAACTTCAGGTCTGGCCTTTCTGGGCAGTACATATCCGCTCGTACTGAAATAAAACAATCTCTATTACCCACGAGGGCAATCATATCGGGGTTGATAATTTTCATATGATGGCATAGTGCAAAATGTCACTTTTCATTGTGACGTCATGAGTTATATACAATGCTATTACGTCACGGATCACCTGTGTCAGAGTGACGTCATATCTATTCTACGTTTTAGATTAATGATATGTGAGAGCTTCAATAAAAACTTGTCACGCTGACACAGGTATCTTTCAGAAGCTCTAAAATATCATTAAAATTATTGTAAGTAAAGTTCCATGATAACTTTTCTCAAATTATATATATCGCTGTATAGTGTAATCATTTATCACCTGGATCACTTTTCTATGATAGATAAAATAGATATTCTTTTTTTCCTCCAAAGCAAGAAGATTTCACATATGAATATAGCAAACATTAGCAGACAGTCACATTATTGGCACCAATCTGTATATTTAACCTTAATTATCCCACTACTAGATCCAATTGTCAGAAACATTTCATTTTCATAATGTAGGCTCATAAAAATAAGGAAAAGGCAAATCCAAAATTTTATACCGTTACGACCAGTAGTTTTCGAGATATTAATGTGTTCCCATATGGGAACATTGGGACAGTAATCGCAAAACGTCAATAAATTGAATAAAGTCTTTTGTATGAATTTGTTTTGGTCAAAATGATTGCAAACATAGCAGTTTAGGGTTAAAATACACACAAAAGTCGCAATTGGGATGTAAAATGATAGGTAGTATCCACATTTATGTACACATAGTGTTACATGCGAGAAAGACAGGAAATATACAGTTTGTTACGTTTTGTTAAGCAAAGTATTGAACAAGTTGTCAATGTGTAATCTAGGAGTTGGGAAATTGTAATATTTAGTTGGGTAAGATATAGAGATTATTACGCGAGGAAGTGTGTCATATGACTTTTACGAAACGAGTGCGAATTTTTGTACTACCTGAGCGAGAGCGAGGGTTATACACAATTTTGCAAGAGTTTCGTTACGGTCATATGACACACTTCCGAGGGAAATAATTTCTTTATCATCGATTCGATTCCACTTTAGCATCTTAGAAATATCCAAGAAGCGGCCTGCTTCCCTATAGTGACGTCACGAACAATGGTGTTATGACGTCACAAGCGAAAAAATACGGAAACTCGCTCTACAACAATCGTTGCTAGGCAAAGGTGATATGTGCACTATGCTCATATTGAAAATATGTCACTACTTATTTTCAACCATATAATATAAAATGTATGATGACATAATCCATGTCTTAATTACTTTGTTACATGTTACCCTGACCATCGTTAATAAATATGGGAATCTAATTGCTGAACTAATATTAATGAGCTAACTAATAGAAGCGTGATAGTTTACTTTAACTGTAAAAAGCTCCCCCTCACACACACACCAACACAAATAATGTTTCTAAAGATTGTACCACTGCCTCATCAATGATCCACTTACACTGTAAGTGTATCATTGATGAGGCAGTGGTACAATCTTTAGAAACATTATTTGTGAAGTAATACAGTGAAAGATACCACACAGTAGTAACTTAATTTTTGTCTAGCCCACATAAAATGGTGGTCGGCACAATGTAGGAATGTATTGATGCCTAGTAATATGATTCATAGAGGATAGCATTGTATAAATAAAAGTATACGATCAGGAAGTTATCATTCTCTTAACTCAAGATATGAAAACCTAGACTGTTCCTGACACTTTTGACATACCGAACATGTTGCGAGTTGTAGTGACTCTAATGAAACATTAACAAACTATTGAAATTCAAAACAACTCTTACAAGGCACTCTTATGGCACGCTTCCCATAGCGCATATCTGTAGTAGTTTGAATAAAATAATTCATGTCTGGTTAATATTTATTTGATAGTCGCAATGACGAATGGCAATTTAGATTGCTTTGCGTTGCCCATCATTTGCCATTTGCCTTTCGAATTCTTATATTTATGTTAAAGAAAATGAAATTTGGTGTCCTTATTGGCTGCGAGACAAATTTATGAATAGAGGTCAAGCTTTGCATTCAAACACCTCTGGTTTTAGCGTCAATATAAATCCGAGGATAAGCTCTTGACGTTGTCTGTTGTGGTGGGAAGATAATCTCCCTAGAATCAGAGTCTCTCAGAAGAAGTTTAACCCTTTATGGAATCAAAACATTGTGTGCAAAACTGACAATTCGAACTTGCAACACTAAATTTTCATTGTGTTGAAGTAGTTGTGAAGTGTTGAATAAATCGAAATCACCCTGTTTGACCATTATTTTGTTATTTTTACATTAAACTTTGAATGACGGATAGAAATTTTGTTTGCTTATCATTTGCTCGCATTTTGTCATTTGCCATTCGTCATTGGCCTTTCATAATCTTTAGATTATGTGATAGATGATGAAACTTCAAGGCGGGATTTTTCCCCACTAAAACAGAAAACGTCGAGAGGTAATCCTCGAACTTTTATTGATATGACAACCACAGATGTTTCAACGCAAAGCTTGTTTATACACCTACACTTGTTGTACAGCCAACAGTGAAAGTTCAGTAGCAACAAAAAAACTAAAGAATTTTAAAGGCAAATGGCGAACAAAAAATGGACAAAACTTGTAATGTGTCATTTAAAGTTGAATGTCCAAAACAGAATTTAAATACTAACAGTGTGATATACATTTAGGTATCATACCCCAACACAATTAAAAATGATTTCTGCAGGTGTGAATTGTCAGTTTTGCCCACAAAAAATATTCCATGAGGAGGGGGATTGGGGGTTGACTGTTTGCCAACTTAATCAGAGACCGTCGGGAGCTACTCCTAGGACTTTTGTTGATGTTCGACAGAGATGTTTATATGTAAGCTTATTTCTACATCTAAACTTGTACATCCACCAGAAAAATAAAACAACTTGAATAGCGAATGGCGAATAGCGAATAGCGAATGACCAACAACGAATGATGACATTCAGCAATGAGATGTATGACTATCTTAATTAGTACAGTCGGCATAATTAGTACATGATGAGTTTAATTTCCCAAAACGTGCTTGCTGCTTCTATGAGAGTTTAGAATTACAGGTTTAAATGACATATAGAATATAGAAGTTTACCATTTCTCGTCAATAACGCTCTAGTGTCTTTTTAATATGAATATAAGCAAAGATACGTACTTCTAGGGTTGGTGCAGGGTCCATCATAATAGGGGGGATCCCTGCATCCCTGCTCCGCCTCGTTGAAGATAAGGTCTCTTGGGCAGTTCACCCATATAGCCATGTTGGAATTGCACTGGACAAAACCCGTACAGTCCCATTCTACAAACTTGAGTTTGTTGTTGAACTTCCCTGTACGACATATAGGGTCAAGTGATGTAATGTATCCGTCTGGTCGACTGTAGACTCCTTGTAATATCGTCATCATCACTACTAGCATCACTTGACCATCACACACACCATCCATTCTGAAATATAATAATAAAAAATACATATTCAAATTGTTTTAATTAGCACGATATCATTAGATGAGTTGGTCGATTAATGGTAATAGCAGACACTCAAGTTAAAATATCATATGAAACGCTCGTCTAATTAAAGTTACAATTTAAAGAAATCAAAATAGAAATGACTATCTGGATTGTTTAATATTTCGCAAAATCTAAAAGAAAACGTATTTCATCGCAATGCATCCTCCCTGTACTTTCCCTCTGCTGTTGACGGTACAATGGAGGAGACGTTAATCCCGCTAGCTACTGTTATCACAACCTCCCAGCTCGGTCGTTCAACCCGTCAGCTTTAGTACTCCTCATTTACGTTACGTGTGCCATAGCATGTGTTCATATTTCCAGGAGAACAAGAATGATATTGTTTATGTTTGTATATATCAAAATATCCTTATTGCATTTTTAAACCTCAAAATGGTTTGGGTTTTTGATGCAATTTTCATATTCATCTTTCTTAATTCAAATGGAATTGCTTCTACCAAGCGTTTGTCTAAATAATTCTGTGACGCTAATACAATGCCTGTCTATCTGAGTTTTCCTGGTTCAATCCCGTCAACGTTTAGAAATAGATTTAAGACAATATATCATAGCATTTTGGATGGATCCTCTATGAAGAATACTGAATCTACATCCAAACTACAAGCTTAATGACATAATGAAATTGCAATTGAATCATTTTGAGGTTCGTTGCAACGTTGTTAATGAGATGATGAAACGTTATTTGGTAATGATATAAAAGTCATTTGATTTCATATTAACTTTAAACATCAAATTATTCCTCTGGTGATTTTCATAAACCTTATTACAATGGTTTTCCAATCTATGATGATATTTGTATGATAAGTAAGTGCTTAAATGAGTTTCAGTATTTAGGTTGGCTTTATGAATAAGAGTTTATACAGTTGCGTATCTTAAATTTGTTCACCTACTATTGTAACTAACGATTTTCAAACTTGATAGTGGTTCGTCTGGACTCTTGTACATTTTAAATGCAAAAAAGACAGAAGGGGTCATACATTTGAAATTTTTGATATTTTTTATTTTTGGTTTAATTCATAAATCTACGATCTCTGGTAGAAAAATCAACACGATTAAATTTACTTAGTGAAAAGAATTCTACATATGTATAATAATGCATATTTTTCTATTGTTGTTAAAACCCAAAATAAAACAATGTTAGGTACTCTAACTATCTTAATGGCATATATATATAAAAATCGACACAATGTTTCATAATATTAAGGAGAAAACAAACATCGAAGAATGATGAAGTTGACAAAAGAATACATTTTATTTTAAATGAATGATGATTTATTTGTATGATTTATGAGAAAATATCAATCCTTTCCATCAAATATTGTTATAAGTATATCGTATTAATTTACAAATGTTGCAAACAGATTGGTATACATTGATTAACCACCTTATTTTTGAAAACATTGCTTTCTGTAACACTAAGGGACTGCTGCCACATAAATTGTAGCTTGATGAAGTTTCCAGTAGTTTAATAGAGTTCCTGACACACGTCATTTCATGAAAGGAATTTTTTAGTAAAAGATGCTTTATTGCTGCTCGAGAAAGTAGAACAGAGAAGAGCAGACATTCAGGTCATTGGTTGTCTAATCGGCCATTGACATTAAATAAGAATCCTGTGGTTTATGACTTGTTTTCATAAAAATGGCATTTATTAATTAATACAGTTGCAAATGATGTAATCTCCAAGATTGTACAAATATCAAAACAATGTTTTCCTAATACATACAGAAAACAGAAGTTTCAATTTAGGTAAAATATGTTAAGTTAAAAGTTAAAACCATTTCAAAGGAATAGATTAGTTCATTTTCAAAATTTAATAATTGAATTTCATTTTCATTGATGATATTTGTTTAAGAACATTTTGTCCGTTTGTGTCGTTTTTCTTTTTAAAATTCAATTTGGACGACTTGAATGACCCTCTGTCAATCATATGTCCATAGATTAAACGTGTTATCACTGTTGGCTACAGCTGCGTATCTGAAGTTTGTTCACTTGCTTCTGATCTTAGTGAAAATCATCCATGTAAATGTGTAGGTAATAATTCATCACAGTTAATAATAATAATAACACTTTATTATCCTCAGTACATGTACATATTGGAAATTCGATTTATGCCCATGGCACCCGGCAGCCACGGTGCAGCGCCAGTTAATGCGTTGTTCTGCCTTTACAATGCTGAGTGTCAAGCAAGACAGCAACAACTCCCAACTTTTAACGTCTTTTGGTATGACGCGACCGGGAATCGAACCCCGATCTTCCGGGTGACGAGCGGACACTCTACCACTGAACTACTCCCCCGGTTGCCTTAGCACAAAGGAACACATATGAATAAGATCTTAAGCTGTAGATCACTTATGAAGGATTTTGTAGAACAAAAAAGAAATCAGTGTTTTCGAAATTTTGACCCCTGGTCACTTTAATGACCTGCCAAATTTGTTACAGCTATCTGCTAGGTATGACATACGAATATGTTAAGGCAAACTGAATCATAACTTGCAGTGAAATTCCATCATTATTGGTTTCGTTTTCACAATGCTAAGATGCCTCAAAGACGTTACAAATTACATGATATTTGCACTAGAATACGAAGGTAAGAGAACAAAATTAAGATACGCAGCTGTATTTGCTTATGGTGTTATGGTGTATGTTTTTTAAGGGGTACATTTTAGGGTAACGTTAAACAAGTTGCATGTAAGTAAAATGCATTTCTTTGGGTGTAGTTTGTACATTTTGAATTTATTATCATCGAGTATATGTAAATGAAGATTTCGTGCTGAAGTTGAACAGGTTACATGCTAGGCATGTGCACTTCTTTGGGTGTGTAGTTTGTAGCTTTTGAAATTGAATATGTTATGCTTTATCAGCGATGTAATTAATTATCTCTGCCAAGGGGCATCCTCGTTTCTGTCAATCATCTGACAGTTATCAAACAACGCCTGTGTTCTAGGTTCATACATACACAGTGGCTTTGTGATTACGTAACATTCCCTATATTAAGGATGAAAGTTGTGAGTTCATAATTCAGCGAAAATAATGAATTTAACTTATCGATCATATAAGAAAAGTATATTTTAGATATAGAAACGTTTTAATACATTATCTTATAAAAAATATCGATTATAAACAAACTGATGATCAGATTGAAGACGTGAATCGGAACGATCTATGAACTCAGTAGCATGGGAACTATAACATTATAACAAAGATAGTCACAGTAAAGTCCTGATACATGCATACAGTTACTCCTGTATGTAGATTTGATATATGATAGGAGATAATATACTTACATTAACTTAATGTGTCACGTAAGCAGTCCAATATTATTTACTTACTGTCGTTTCTTTACTCCTAGGAGTAAAACACTCCACCCAAGACGTAAAGTAAAAATATATTTACGCTTACTCCTGTAAGTAACTGTTTTATGTTCTATAATATTAGAATAGTTGAATGATTCGATTGAGGCAATTGACTTGCAGTTATGGGGTTTCTAGACAATACTGTCATCATTAATAACTTTCATTCAAGATTATTCTTTTTAACTTGTTGAGAGCATCTTTCCTAATGAAATAATTTGGGTGTTTTGAATTATTGTGGAGAGTTTCACCAGTGAGTTGGAAATGTAATATCTTTAGAGAGGATTACTAGATGTTACAGTTCACACAAAGAACATCCAGTACTGGTGCTGATGAAACTGCAAATGGGTAACCACTACACCAAAATACCTCCAAATATAGTTCTGTATTTAATTAAAAAAGGATGAAGGCAATAGAAGATTGACTTTATGATAAAGATCTTTTTGTTCTCTTGCCGCGATGCTCAGGGGAAAATGATCTTAATAATGTTGGATGTATATTGTAGTTCGAAAGTTTTCTTTATTGTGCATCATTTAAATTATGTCTGACAATGTTACTCTTTTATAACTTAACATGCTTTTACCCCTTTTATACTAGTAGAACTTTGATTGACCAATATAAAATCTATTGTAAACTATGGTAGTTTTTTTCTTTGCCTCAGGAAAAGCATTTCACTCATTGAGTTTTCTAAGAAATATCATATTTTCAATGTGAAAAAAATATCATTATATACTCAAGGGTTCTAAATTATAATTCAACGTAAAGTAAATGTGATTTTACTTCTAGAAATACGCCTAGAAGTAATTTTACTTCCAGGAGTAAAGTACGCATGTAAAAAGGGCAAAATTAAATGATGAAACTTTCTGCCTTATTAAATCGGCTTCATTAAAGAGTACAATTGATCAATATTTATAAATGTCGTAATAAGCATAAATACTGAAGACAATTTGATTATTTCCCACTCGTATTTCCCCGTCATCTTATGTATACTATATGGCTGAGGTCATCAGTGGTAAGGAGACAAATGTTGCATCTATTCACACCTGAATGTTGATCAGAGAAAATCATTTCCAAAAGTTCTACACGGGTGTTTTGCCAAATCCTTTTGACCTCAAACAGTCTAAGTAAACCTAGCCTCAATATTATCAGTTTCACTTCTATAATGAGTCTAAAAAGGCCTAGTTGAGGGTCGCGTCAGCCGACCTTTCTGCGACCTATGACCCTCCAACGTTATACGTGCGAAGGCAGACTATTGTTGCTTGGTAAGATGAGTTAATTTCTGATTGGTCAAATCGATACGTGGACTGACGGGACCCTCTACTAGGCCTTTCTAGACTCAGTATAGAAGTGAAACGGATAATATTGAGGCTAAGTTTACTTAGACTGGACCTCGAATGACTTCAATCCAATTTACGTTGACCAAAAATGACTCTTTTGTAATTATTGAAGATAAGACTTAAGATTTAAAGTTAATTAAGTTACATCAATAAATGATATGTATTGAGTGCAACCATATAAGTTCAGAAATTTGTCAAATATCATTTCTACGCCAATTTGTCAAGCCATACCTTTCAAGAACGCCTAAAATACTTGTTATATTAATTTGACTAAAAACACGTCGTGTCATGAACCTTTAAAGTCATGTCAATCAAACGAGTGCAATTATGTAAATAAATATATTACTTTTGGACAAAATGAACCCCTCATCATTCATAATAAGTCAAAAGAACAAAAAGGAATACCCAAAAAAGTAAGATTGGACGTCATATCCTGTTTCCTGATGGACGTTTATGGGTTAACTATGGTGCAGTACCGGTTAGTAATATCCTCATACCGGTAACATGTCATTGCATTTAGAAGGTGCACTTAAATATAAACTTGGTCAACATGCAACTAGCTCTAGGACATTGTCAACAAAAGAACAATAACACTTTTTCACTTAGTGAATATTTAGTAGAATTTGATAATTGCATATTTTATTTCATAATATATCAGTACTTAGGTAGTCTCGACTGAATAAACCATTCTGAGATTGAAATGAAAAACTCACTTTTCACATAACCCTGATGAAACCGATTTTCATAATTGTCTTTCTCTATTTCATTTAAATTTACTTTCATTTGTTGGGCGACATGCTCGATTATGTACTTAATTCTTGATGGAAAGCAAATGTTGATATGCAATAGCTGAATTTGATGATGCAATCACTGAACATCCGAAATTTTTGCTAAGAACGTAATTTGAAAGTTATAAGCGGTTTTGTATCTATAGGTATACTACCAACAGCGAAATAAAGAATACATTGAGGATGAATATATAATTTTTAATGAACAGAGGAGAATATTAATTTCTTTAAACGTCCTAACGGACATATAATACATTACGTTTGCCTGTTATTTAAATTACTTAATAAAGATAGGCGTGTTAAAAAATGTTAAGCGATTACAGGTTCTATATATAGCTTTCGATTGCAATTCTATCCACTTGATCACAATAAAGACATAATAACTTGTAAAATCCTTAACAATACATATTTAGAGTTAAGATATATAACTCAATTCATACATACAACACGGGATAAGACTATAATTATTCATGTCAAACCACTTTCCCTCATCAAAAGGATAATAGTTAGCACGAATGCTGACGGTTCAAAACCAAGAACACGGTACAAATTTTGGGCATGAAACGGTTGCAGTCCCAAAATAGATGATAGATGTGTGTGCTAAGCGAAATCGAATCGAAACGCCATCAAGCTTCTTTGCATTTTACAAACCGTCTTTGGCGTACTCACGGTAAGCAACGGGCTGACTGAATCAATTGACTGAATTTCGTGTATAAAGAGGATTCTAAACGAACATCCATATAATTCTATTTTTATCAAACGAGTTCATGATTTTGAATGAAACGAGCGAAAACGAGTTTGATACAAAATCATTCTCAAGTTTAATGAAAATGGTATAAAATGGAAGGAAGTGTAATATTCTGTTTATCACATGTCCCTAAACTGTATCAAAATAACTGACAGTGGGCATAACGTTACAATTCCGTGACTCGACAGTCATTATGACGTCACAACGACAACGTCATACTTGCGCTGAGGTATTAATCTAGGTAATATTGCCGTACAAGTATTACACTGTGGTATCATATACTGGCGAGTAATAATAACGATATCAAACCCTCCCATGTAGGCGGTGTCTTCACTACAAGAATCAATTGTTCTACACTTCGTCTACCTATCGTCCTGTCAGTCAGACCGATAACTATATGTATACCGCGCAAAGCTAGGCCTGATGAATAGTCAGAGGTTGGTCTTTAAGCTCTTGAATAATTCAGATTATGTAAATTGTGGCATAATTGGTTACACGAAATTTATGGCATAGCTAAAGGTTGTAATGGCGGAGAATGTTGGTCAAGATTTCGAGTTTCATTAGTTAAACATGATTTGAACAGGTCCAAAATGTATTTAATTTAAGTATTTTGATAAATTGTAGGACAGTTATTTCGTTGAAACTTAAGTTTTTTTTCTAAAATTGTTAAATCACTAAAAAGATCAGGATGCTTAAAGGATGTCATTTAATTACAATGGTGCAATTTGACATATTAAAACGATCATAAAACAATAAACAAATTCCTAACTGTTCCCTTAAGAGAATCAACATTATTTTAAATCCAACAGCAAACGATGGCATTATTGTTTATTTTTTTATTTTTTTATCGTGTGACTCAATAGAATAAAAAATGTTATCCTATCTAAAAGAAAATTCCCAAAACGAAACCTTATTTTCAATTTAGTAATAAACAGAAACGCTTCAAGTAACAAACGGCAAACAATATTCGGACCAATATTAATCCGCCAAAATGCATGTGATCCATAACAACAATTGTTTCCTAAATAAAAAACCATGCAATTAAAACGGCATCATCTGGCTATGACATATGGTACAACAATGAGTACAAGATTGAACAAAAACAGAAATAAAACTGCAGAACCGCAGAAGTATTCCGATATATAAAAGATAAAGACGGCAATCGGTGTGTGAGATGCTTATCGTAAAAATCAACAACTACTCTGAAACTACACTTTTTACTTTTAAGGATACGGAAAGTTCTCTTTAAGTCAAGAGATGATTTTCCCGATATGCAGTGAAGAATGAGCAAGCAAGAAAATAGAGCATGGTTAATTTAGAATCAATGTTTAAAATGAAAAGACACTTATATAGAAGATATTTACGGAGCAGGATGAAGACATTTGAAGAAATGACTGAAATTCTTCAAGAAGAAAACATAATCATGAAAGTATAGGTATAAGAAATAGGTGTAGGTGAATGTAACTTAACTCACCTGTGAATTGATAAGGTATCTCTGGGACAACAAATCTCTTTTTGAAAAGCCAATCTAAGTGCTAATTGTGGACTTGTGACATATGAGAGGAAGGTGACAAGTTCAGAACATGACAATGATGACGACATAGGAAACAAGCCATTAAAAGTTTCATTGTCACTCAAATAATCACGCAACCAACATTTTTTAATAACCCTGAAACGTCTTTGATTTTAATGTTAACCTGATCTAGGTACCTAGTGACACGTGGAGGTTGGTTACGAGAACAAAATGTGAGCTCCGCCAGCTTCCATCGAGAACACTAGTAACAGCCTAGCAGAATGATGATGATAGGAAAAAACTCTCAAGCTGTATATTTTCACTCATCTGGGAACCAACAGTTGTTAATTATACTTGTAATTCACTGATTATAAGTTTAACTTGACACCTAAGTACCTGGTGATATACCTGAATATGGTTACAGGTAAAGAACAAATAAGCCAAAGTAGATCTACAGCACTAAGTAAAGAACCCTCTTAGGATGGTGACAAGGAAAAAGCCTTTAAATTCACTCATCTCAGCTGTATCCAATGGTCCGTCACTTCAAAATCTCTGAATAAAATGCCATACCTGGTTTACCTAGCGACATGAAGGATGGTTATCGAGAGATGGTAAAATGAAGATAATGAAGATTGATATCCAATGATCGAGGGAAAGGCAAAGCGCCTTTGAGCACCGCGCTCTCTGAGCTGGACATTGGCGCTATACAAATGTTTAGTAGATAGATAGATGGTTAAACGTATAGGAAGAGAGCGACATAACAAGCTCCACTAGATCCAAACGTGAATACTAGTAACAACCAAGAAGACTTATGACGTTGCACACTCAAAATTACTCTCCACTCACCTCATCTTAAGATTAAGGTTTCTTTGATTACTCTGGTACTTCCAAATGATAAAGCTGATCTAAGTTCCTGGCGACATGACGGCTGATGGTACTGCTATAGGGGAGAGGACTACAGAGCGACAACCGTCTCTGTCTCTAACTCTCGCTCCTATGCCTCGCATCACACACCTGTCGGTCTTACCTGTCCACTCTTAACGCTGAGTAGCCAGGTGGAGATATATACATTATCCTTCTGAATTTCAAAAATTCATTTCAAAGATGAGAGCTTAAAAAAAAAATTGACATCACCCATTCTAGTTCTGCAGCAATTGATGATGTTTTATATTTCTTAAATGCTTGATATTCATTTATACCATATACATGTTTTGATATTTGATTTTTTTATATGTTTACCCTTGACTGTATCGGAACAAAAAAGAGATACTTTTATATTTGTGCCGAAATATAGGCGTTAATATTAATACCAAAAGCATGAGACTTTCCAAAGAGTTTATCTTAGGGTACGTAAATGGATTGTGTTTACACTATTAACTATATTTGGTAAATTAAGACAGAACGAAAGTGATGGAACTTCGAGTAATAACATTAACATTGTCCTCCAGCTCAAAAAAGGGGAAAAAAGAAAAAACAAATTCAAGACAAAACGAAGCGATTCCTGTGAGAAACATGGGAGATTACTAAATGCACCACTTAAGACGAAATGGAAGTTGTAAATGTATTATGCAATTCAAACTTAAAAAAAATCTTCTACAAGTTATCAATCAACCCTAATTCTAACCTGGCATCAATCGCCAGTAGGGTCTGTACTTATAGCTTAACCATTCAACCACCAATACCTCAGCTAGCATGTGCGCAGAAAAATATTTATAATTGGCCTTTTTTTCTAAGCTAAAACTCGCAAAAAAAAAATACACTGTCAAAATGATTAAAGTCAAATTTAATATTCTGAAGATGAAATGCATTTTTGAGTGTATTTGCTCAACCATGGTATACATATATAGATATAAAGTTGACTAAACAAAGAGGTTAATGACCTCACAAGGCTTAACCGTGCATGTTTATTCTATTCCCTGATGACTTCTCTTCGTGGTATTTTACTTATACAAGCCGTCATGCATGAAGGTACATGTGTGATAACTTCTTTGACGTTATCTACCACATAAATGTCCACATAAATGAATACATAAATTAGGTGTCGACACAATCTGTCTTCAAAGAGACGATGATTAATAATTATCTGGGGCATGGTTGCTGTAGGGCTGAATTTTCAGTGCTTTCTGTCAAATTGAATTATTCTGATGTTATGAGAAAACATTGTTTTGATGGAAGAAATCGAATGTCTACGTAATTCAAAATCACCATTACGGTTTTTACAATAGTGTAACCCTTTTAATGTACATGTATGACAGTTTTGTTTGAAATTATAAACATGATGTATAATTTGTTTTAATAATAAACATATGTTTGGCTGTGTGCATTGAAATGCTATATTCTACAGATCTATTTGAAATTTTAAAATGACAGATCACTTGACATCATTTGCAATTTTTTGACACTCTTGGCTTACAGTGTAGTTGAAAAGTTCTGCAATGTAACATTTCTTTAGGTCAGGTAAAATGTGTAACCCCTATTTTGACACTTCTAGCTGAAAATCAATTGCAAATGTATCTTACTCATAATATCATACGCAAAGGCTTGCAAATTTTGGACAATTGTTACAAACATATAATACGATATGAGATATGCAATTAAATTACACTTGTGACGTCAGCCTATTGTTCTGTCATTCCATTATTTTTCAGTTGTTTTTTACATAATTTTTTTTTCACTTGAAGTTTCAAACTTTTAAATATGGGACCTTCGGAGCCATTATCTTTTAGGAATGGGTAGTCCCAGTCATTTAATGCAAAGGAATATATGGATGACAACTTCTTTGTTCATTGTATGCGACGTTTCGACACAGACAAAACGAAACGTCGCATACAATGAACAAAGAAGTTGTCATCCATATATTCCTCTGCATACTTGTCATTCCAACTTCTAAAATGCCTCATCAAAGAAGACATATCATTTGGAAACAGCTGTAATGATTGGAACCTTTTTTCTGGCCCTGATGAAACTGCCAAGCAACCCAAAGGTATGATATTCTATTCCATCAGGTCATATCTTCTCCAGGAATGTGACCTGCCCTGGAGCTAAAACATACTTTTATGGACAGGAAAAGCCCCTGTCACATCTTTACCAATAAAACAGAGCCATATTTCATACAGAGAGCAATTATACAGGAACTATCCTACCCTTCACCCTAAATTCTTCAACGTATTTGAATATTTTCTTTTCAGAAGAATTCACATATTGTGTCTTGAGTCGTCGTTGAGAAATACCCCACGGTCTTGTAATGACTGTCAATCATCAATCATTTCAATCTCATAAAACAAGGAAGGTGGAACAAGAGAATATAAATTTATAATGTCACTCTCCTCAATAATCAATTAGCGATATACATGAGACAGATTTATATTGTGACATCATTACGAATGTGAAATTTAAAAAGTCATTTGGAATCCCAATTTCTGCAAATAATTTTTTCTTCTGTATAATTATGTACTCAGTGGCCAAAAAAAAGTTTAAACTGATATCATGAAACTTGTGTGTATGAATAATGAATCTGTTTGTTACGTATATGTTTTTCAGCGCGTAAAATCCTTTTGAGAGTGTGCAATTTGTTTTTGGACAATATTTGTAATTGTTCAAGTATTTAGGAAGATATTCCGCTGTATGGGCTAACATTTCTTACATGACAGGGTTCCATCGGAGATGTAACACAATATTTGATTGGATGAAAATTGCTTGTCGCAGACATTCAACGTAGGGCTATTTGAAGGAACAGAGAAATATCGCCTACTTGTAACAATGACTACGTGGAAAAACTTGAGAGAATGCTACAGCAAGGAACTTGTCTGAATCTCTCGTTACATTGCATCGTAAAGCTATGTGGCGACACGTTAGGTACTCTGAGATGCTTTATCGCTGGTCGTGTTGAACACATGAAAAGAACTGTTTTGCAATTCAAATCAGATCCTATAGGCCAAGCCTACCACGAGTTATGGGTGACAGAGAAATATGCCGACTCGGTGGCGGGATGAGAACTCTAGGATTGAAAAGTGTTGTTTTTATTATGGTAAAGACTCGTGAGCATAATTCCACTATTAGCCTCTTAGAACCAGTAGCTAATATAAATACCGTATGACTAATATAGAGAGAAGATGACAGTCATAACAATTAAATGAGAAATAAAACACCTTAATTAATCTAGGTAATTGTTGGAATTGTCCTGCCTTGACACGTTTTTTAAAATAAATATACCATATACCATAATGCTCATTTTGGCAGTAAAGCATAATGAAGTTTATAAAAGTGTGGTTTTCTTAAAAGGTAACAACAATTACATCCCAAAGTGTGTTTAACCGTTTTTTTAATTCTGGAAAATATAACTGTATTTTTAAAATATTTTGAAATCAACTACCATATTGTTAATCGAATTATAGAACGCTATCTAAAAACAACAATTTTTTTATATTTGTTTTAACTATTGCTTTATTTTTACTATAAGCTCAAGACATAACATTGTTCTTGATGACATTGATAAATTAAATACAAGTCGTGCAAGGGAATTATGTCAGAGAAACATGCAATGTAATTATAATACACAAGTATGAACAGAGAGTCTGTCAGGTTATATACTGACACATCATTAAGATTAATTACTCTTCTATTAAACATTTTAACATAGGACAATTAATCGGAATGTAAACAAATTATATGTATATATAATGTTATCTGAGAACATATTTGAATAAAACTGGCAAACCTAACGTTAAGTTATCCCTGATGAGAAACATCCATACACTAAAATGGAATTACAATAAAACTTTTCATTTCATTATCAACAAATTTCATAACGCAACTTTAAAACAGGAATCACTCGACTATATATAAATCTTTAGAATCGTCACTCTTGAACATGAAGGAATAATAACGGCACCCTTGCACTTTTCATCTGGAATTCAAATATCCACTGACAAAAATAGTTATAACTATAAAAGGTATTAAAATGAAACCGGGATCATCAAGGGTCAATCATTAATTCGTTCCAACTCAATACAAACGCAATAGATACGTATGGACACATTTTTAACAAAGCTAACATTTGACATGTTATAATTATTGCTTGCAATAAAATGACACGCCTCCAATTCAAATAAAAACACACGACTAAGGTGTGAACTATCAAACGTTTATCTACGAAACCCAATGAAATAATAAAGACCATCTTGTTAAAAACGAAATTCAATGTGATTATGTACAAACTCATTGGAATATTTGAAGACATGTGTGTCACCATTCCCCTACATCCACTTATTCAAGGATATCCACATTTCAGATTGTATCGTACTATCAAATGGTTTAACACAAAACCCCAATCATCCAGAATCATCTTGTTACAAACTAAAACTACCTTTCAAAAAGAAACAAACAATGTTGACCAGACACCATTAGGTTTTAAGGGGCAGTAGCACGTTTTTTGATAATTTTATATTTTAAAATTGTCACTGATAATTGTAAGTTAATGTTAATTGTATTAGTTTGATAGTGTCAAAAATCTCATTACACAAGTCAATTACCATAGTCAGAGGACAAAGTATGAAGATTCACGTAAAATCCATTGGCGGCCATTTTTTGTAAACACCTTTTATTCATTTTGTGTAAGAAAAAGAAATCGAATGGCTTAATTTTACGTTATATATTTGAACTATTACTGCTCCACTTAGTTTAAACACATTGTCTTTCAATTGGAACCATTAATTTTCATTTTCCTGACATCACCCTATATTATTCCTAAAAACGTGCTACTGCCCATTTAAACCCTAAATTCATTAACTCTGTTGATATATATTAACTACCACAGGTGTGAATACAAAGGGCAACGATACATTTCATATCCTTTGAATGCAACTATGAATGTATAATTGGAGGATTGTAGGCCTCGAACATTTAAATGTATCAAACACCATAACACATTTATATATATTTATTGATACATGGAATTAGCGAAATACATCAAACATATAAATGCTCACAGGCATTTGAAAACAATGTTAAAGACAAAGTAAATTTTGTATTTCATAAAGGCAGCTGGAAATTAGATATGTCTAGTTCACTTTTGTTGTGATCAGTATTGCTTCGAATCTAAATACGTTAAAACTCGACATATATGTCAGTGAATTTACTTATTATTTCAATAACATTAATTTTTATTATATAAGGGAAATTCTTTGATGGTCAAGTTCATTCACATAAGAAAAAACTTTCAGAACATCCATATTATTAAATCATAAGATTGTAAAACATATAACACCATAAAAGTTTTCCATTATCTTAACTCGGACGGATTCGTTGAATCTCTCATCAATTAAAAACAAATTTGCAAATTAAATCTGAATAATTATATTTGTTTCTGTAATTGTCCATAATTCATTATAAATGATTTAAGAAACAACAGACTACCTACCTTTTTTCTATTTAAAAAACCTTTAAAAATCTGCAGAAGTATCCTCAACGCTATGAAAGACACACGTTGATGAAGGTGTAAGAATGAAAGTTAAGTTGCAAATGGCCAAGCGTTATGATACCGACGTCCTCACTATGATGCCTAATGCCAAAGGTCGCACCTCTGTAATAAAATGGGCGGGTTGGCTCTCCCCTTCAGAGGCATAATGATGACATCAAAGACTTAATAATGACGACCGTCTGAGTGGAATGACAATAAGTTTCTGCCCATGGGATGGGTGGACTAATGTTGTGAAATCATACTCTTCCAGCTATAAAACCCCCTGAATCATCATGGACCTGTCTCCACAGAGGTGTTTATGTCATTTCCCAAAACACTTACATGTATATTTGTTCCGAGTGATAAGTTCCTGACTTCTTAATAAGAAAAACATATTAGACGTAAACATCACGGGACCCTTCATAAATGACACTTTGGAGAGATGTTTTGTGATTGGATTTAAGAAGGGTTATAAAGGCAATGTCTTAACTGAATCTTGGTTGAACTTTGCAGGAAAAAATAATGTATGGTATTTACAAAGAATGGTGTAACGACAGGGTATACAGTCCTGTAGTATTTTTTACATAAAATGCATGAATTGAAAATGATTTAAAAAGTTCTTGCATTCTGTCAGAAATATTTACTAACAGCTTCGTAAGCAAATTTTATGTAGTGGAATGTTCATGTCATCCAAGTTAGACAGTACGAGCTTTTAGCCAGGGGCATTAGCTTAAAATTCAAGAAAATGAATTATGGCTACAATGAGTTTGTTAAAAATGAATATAAATTTTGGCTTTGTTGTCAAGTTAAACACAAAATGGTACTCAACTCTATGTAGTTTTTGTGATTAAAAAGCCCTTGAGTGCATTGGGTTAAAAGGATAAAGAAGAAGTATGACATTTTTATAAACTCGTTTAGAAGTTTGGTTCATAAAGCTTTCAACAGTCGCCCTGTGTACAAAGGTGTACATGTAATTTGTAGCTTTGTGTCCATATAAAATTCAGACTACAGCCAGAGTCCATGTCAAAATACTTTCCTTGGTTTTAGCTAGTGTTAGTTATTTATTTTTACCCTTTCAACGCACGGATTAAAGATCCATATTAAAGTTTAATATTTTAAAACGTGTTTTTACTGTATTTATGTATTTTTTGCAAATCTTTCGGACCAACCTAGAGAAAATCGAACCAAAATTCATCAGATGGACGACGATTTACCAAAATGACTTAAACGGCTGACCAGGCATGCCGACATGAGGACGAATCGAGTGTTGCCATCTCACCCTGGCAATCTGAGGCTAGGCGTACATCCTACGCTCATGATGACGTAGTCAAAAGCGGGTTCGTTGAAGAGAGTTCTGTACTTCTGACGTCGAAAGAAGTATTCATTGTTATTCAAATCATGTGAATATCATATCAGAGGTTAGTGGGATGATTTTGCTACCGAGTGAATTTATCTTTTCTCAATAGCTAAATAATGATTGGGCTTGGTTTGGTTTGAATAATATTGGTATATGGGGTCCAAATGCTTATAAACAGCTGATAGACTTCTTAAAATGGCATCTATATTCTTACCTATATGTAACGGCTCTGGTGATCTGTCTCATACTGTTTACGTAAAACACTAGGACTTTGTTTACACACTACAAGTACCGTTAGAGCGATCAGTGGCGGAACGAGCTTCAGAGCGGGTCTTCACGAGTCCACATTATCAGCACGAATATCGGAATCAAACCAGAAAATCGAAAACTGAGTAGCAAGAGTGGGTTCCACTGGTCACACCTTATTTGTTCATATCCACGATAGTCAAGTACACGTAAATGTTAATTTACATCCTCAACCTGTATTGTTCAACCATTAACCCTGTTCCTTTGTACTTTCGGAGTATGTGTGACGGTTTCTGACCGGATTGCAAGCTTAAATCTGCAGTGAAATCTGACATGTTACGTTACATATTTATATATGGGTCACTCTCTCTGTAACAGTATAAATACTTATACTTAAATTTTCACGTCATGTTAAATTTGGGTTTCGAAACAATACACCACGTGGTGTGGTTATCGGGTCAATATCAGAGGTAGTTATTTTTAGATAACTGACCTCAGATCAACCTGGAGGTTGGTTATCACGAGGTTGGTTATCTGATAACCAACCACTTGATAACTGACCTCTCGGTTCGATACGGTGAACATCTTCGCCATCTTCACCGTATCGCACCTCGAAAAAAACTTACCCTCGGCTTACGGGTCTAAATGACCCTTCGACTCCAATTGTGACTTTTGATATTCTTTAGAATTTGTTGTGATTTTCACCTGTGCATTCAGATATATTATGTCTTTATTTCAATATGCCATTCTAAAGAATATCAAAGGCCGCAAGAACGAAAATAAAAGAAAACAAAAGACAGAAAAATACTCTTTATTACAGAGAACTTTTGAAGTCATTTTCATATTACATGTTTATACTGCTTTCAATTCTTTCTATTTGGTTTCCTTGAACATGCAAACATTTACATTTATCAAACACTCCCACACACAATCCCGTTGGGCCTCAGTATCTATGCTAGTGTTCTCTTCAATTAATGTTCCAAATCCTTCATAGGAAGTCAGTTGTCGGGAGGTCACAAGCATTTGAAATGGTCATTTTGAAACAATGCACAAGAAAGCCGACTTCAGTATCAGCAAACATTAAACTGTCCATCTATCATCAATGCGTAGTTCCTGAAACATTCAAAGGTTTGACGCTACTAACAGTCTGATTTCAAGTGCTGACAAAAACACATTTCCATTTACATACATGTATATTTCATATCATCACGCTTTCCCCGAAATAGTAACTTAAGTTTGGAACTGTCGTTTCTAACATCGACTTTTAAATAATTTAGTATCTTATTGTTTAATGGACGATTGATAGTTTCAACGTTTTAAACGTATTTTATTCATTGAATGGGATCGGTAAACAAGCCAAATGGCTTATATAAATACCTTTCCCTCAACATAATACATAAAACATTACACGAGAATGGCATGAACATTTGAAAAAATACAATGGATAAAATAAAGATGCTCTGATAAATCTGGTTTCCAGCTGTACATAAGCAAGTAATATCATACCAAACTGATCTCAAAGTCAGAAATCTAGCTAATACCCATATGTGTCTGCATTTTATATACATATTACAATACAAAAAAGCAGAAAATGCGTACACGCTTCTTTTGATTCCTTGTGATGCTTTAAACATATTTCGGAGTCTATAACATGAAACAACAAATAAAGTATACTTTGCGATCAATCTCACCTTAATTGCCTCCGGGAAAGACCTCGAAACACCGGCAAATATATCTGTTTGACACCGGCCGCGGAGAGCACTCCATTGTACCAACCTTCTTGAAACCATGTGCTTTAGGTTGTGTGCTGCACGTGAATTTTGAGGAGTTGCTTAGCAACTTGGCATACAAGAAGTCCGTGCATCACAAGATGAAATAGACGACGTCCGTGCAGCCACACAGTTTTTGACTAGTGACGGATTATTACATTTTACATCATTTGCCACCAAACAATATTTCAATGACGTCCGTTTAAAATTTGTATCAAATTAATTAAATTATAGTTCAGTTCAGTGTGACATTTTCAGGTTAATAGCTCGGTAAAAGAATGAAAATGCACAGTTGGTAAACGGCTTAGAATTGTCTTACCGACAATTTCGCCAGTATTATCTCCAACTGCACGTGAAATACGCGCAGTGTTAACATGAAATTTATCCATTCTTCAGGAATGGAAGTTAACCATGCTAGACACCATTGTCACATTTGAACTCATTCTCAACAAACTTATATTCGGCTTATATTGATATTTTCATTAAAAATGGAAAACAGTTTTAACAATAACCATGTAGTGTATGTGAAATAATAACCTCGACCTCGTGAATATCTGTGATAACCATCTCGCTGATCGCTCGATGGTTATCAGAGATATTCACTCAGTCAGCGGTCATTATTTCAACCATACCCTCAGAGTCAGGCAACACCGCCAGCAATGACCATACCAGCAATTACCCAACTCGCATTTGTCGCCATCCACAGATGTTATGTTTTCAAAGATTGTTAAGTCGAGATTTCACCCCTAAAAATGACACTGTACACATTATTTCGAAAGGAAATAATTAAAGCGCCTATCGAAAACAAACGTTACCAATTAAGAGACGATCTTGCAATTTGTTTCTTTTAACGCAAGTTTCAATTTAGGTTAAACTACACAACTAACTACATTTCACGAACTCGAATGAAAATTGGAAACAACATAGTTACCTGAATATTCTTAAATTTCAATTTCAAGTGAGGGTTTCACTAATTGACAAGGAAGCCTAATATATCGTCATGCCGTTTTCATGTTGACAAAATAACAGTCTCTCAATTTCTTTTATCTATCGCTTCGTGTATCCTATGTTTACAAATGACTTATCCTCAACTGTACAAGTCTGTTCCATCTTCAAGCTCAAGTTATATTAATGACATTCTGGACGACATCACAATACATCATTAACGTTTGGAAGCCTTTACTCTTACCACCTTCAAGCATTAAGGAGACGTATTTTAATGTTGATGGACGTTCTTGAGACTTTCATAGGTATGAAAGCACCATTTATCTTGCAATGCTGCAAAATATCACATATGCACCATTAAATGACAAAATTATGACAATTAATCGTTCTTAACTACAATCGAGCAACGCCCTTAAGTTGTGTGCCGAAGAAATGTGCCATAAAATGATTACAAGTTATGTAACGTTATCAAAATTTTATCTTCTATAAGCTTTATATAAGGTTCCAAAATTGTATTTTTTTATGTTACATCTGTCATCAGGGTCGCGATTTATACCTATACACTACTAAATCGATATACATTTGAATGAAAACTTTCAGAACTCATTACTCTATAAAATGACAACATCATTTGAGTTTAGAAAATGGGACTCGAACAACTATGAACAGATTATCAGAGTTATTTCATGTCAGCTCATATACCACCACTTTGAAGTTAGAAACAACCCCGAGTACAATCTTTATAGCACTGTTTCACTTGAATTCCTATCCGTAACTGTTAACAAAATGGACCAAATCTTTTTGTGAATTTAGTTTTAGCTCACATTCATAAGCATATCATGAGAACAGTCAATTTTCCCTCACTTTTAGAAGAACTTTGTCCAGTATGAATGTTTACAGATCCATGTGCAGTTTTTGAGAAATGATAAATTTGAAAAAGTTTGGTGTCAAGAAGTGAAACATCATTTCATTCAACAGGTCAATTAAATACATACACGCTATTAAAGGGGCAGTAGCACGTTTTAAGGGGTAATATACGGTGATGTCAGGCAAATGAAAATTAATGATTCCAATTGAAAAACAATGTATTTAAACTAAATGGTGCAGTAACAATTAAAAAATATAACGTAAACTTTAGCTGTGCGATTCCTTTTTCTTACACAAAATGAATAAAAGGTGTTCACACAAAATGGCCACCAATGAATTTTATGTTAATCTTCACATTTTGTCCTCTGACTATTGATGATTGGCTTGTGTAATGAGATTTTTGACACTGTCAAAATAATACATTAAGCATTAACTTGCAATTATCAGTGAAAACATTAAACTATAAAAGTATCAAAAAAACGTGCTACTGCCCTTTTAAAGTAGTGAATCTCGTAACAAAAACCTTCTTTGACATAGTTTGAACACAATTCTAACCCATTCACATGTTCGTTTCGACAAGGGAAATATTATATAGGGAATTATAAGGCCAATGTAAAGGCCATGTTATTCTTACATTCAATGTTGAGCATATATTCTTTTATTGAGTTGTTATACAAATGTCATAAAAGCAATAAATGTAAATAAAATGTTTTTAAAATTATATTTGAGAAAAGGTATTTTTCCATTTAAATTATCAATTCACCTTATCCTAAATGTGATCAATAGTTCAATTTCCGTATTTTTTAAGCTGTCCTTCGATTTTACAGAAGTTGGCCTTTGACACCAACGTTTTATGAAGTTAATTTTATAACAACTTATCATTTTTAATTTCATAACAAGTTATCAATCCCTTAAATGTGCAAAAAGGTATTCATGATAACTCCAGAAATAAATATAAAATAGACTTGTAGTCTGTGAGAATGCAACTTATTTAAAAACTACTTTCACTTATCTGATAAAATATTTGATTTAATTTATACGTTATGGATTCTTATATGATTACGAAAAGATACCGTTACTGATATTCTTGTCAAATGCATTTATACAATCTTATCTAATACATCGTTGACTGATAATGCCCTACATGTATACGTAATTGCATAAGAGTGATTCCTTGGAGCTGGTCCATCAAAGAGCAGTGCCGAGAGAAGTATGCAGCATATAAACATTGTGAAACAGTGTTGCACCCCAAGTTCTTTCACCAGTAAAATGGTTTTATAGACAGATCAGAAGACAATATTTCAGAAAAGGTTATGTGATGTGGTAAAAACATTACCTACATGTTTAACAAAACAAATTTCATTAAGATAACATCGCACTATTTTTTGGTATTTGCATTCTCTACGATTTTGGTGTCAAAAAACTAGTTTGTGATGGAAAAAATTCATACAATATCTAATATATATGACCTTTGTTTTTTAGTTAGTCAAATTATACTAGCATTATCACAACAAAACGTTTTAGGCAAAACTAATTTTGATGTGGATACATCACACGGTTGAACACGTGTGTACTTGGAAGGTTATCATAACCATAGCTAAATAGTTATGAAGTTGGAAAGTATCCTTTTACATGAGGACGTATTTACTTCAGAACGCATATGAAACAACGCAACAGGCAATTTAAGAGTAATCATACAGGTGTATACATATCACGAGGATAATGAATATCCCAAGCAATTGTTTACCTGTGCGAGAATAAGTATTTTTACAGGGATAAACAAACAAATAAGATCAAGTCGTGATAACGGTGTGAATAAATCAGGAAGCGATGTCCATGTGCTACAGACCCAACCCTTCGCTGACGTCACTTTACATCATTTGGTCTGTTTTAGGTAATGTGAAGGTTTATATTTACTGCGCCATACTGACTACACGTGACGGATGTCAAATACACGTGAACGTGATGAAGGGCGTGTTGTTGTGTGATGACATGTGCACATCAAAAGAATGATTGACCTATTTGTGACAGAAGTTATGTTACAAAGTTTTTAAAGTTGTTTTGAATATGTGTTACAACATTTTTTCTGCTATGTTTCGACAATATTTCCATAGGTTCATTCAAGCTTTAGAGAAACTTCCAACGTACACGTCAAAGTGCAGGTACATGGCTCACCTGATTTTGGTCAAGAGTTTTGATCATCTAAAATATCTAAAGAATTCGAATTTTTGTATAAAAATAACTATTATGTTATCTTGATTTTAAAAGAAGTTTATTGATTCGTAGAAATTCAAATATCAGATACGTCTTGTGAAGAAATAAAAAATGATCTCTATAACATAGCGGAACAAATTAAAGATCATTATCAATTTACAAATATGATTTTATCTTAATAATATGATGGAAAACATTATTGTAAAACATCACTTTAATTTCCAGGCTATGTTTTCTATATTTTCTAATGTCATTTCTACGGTGTTTGACGGTAAAAAAATGGGCTAATGCTCATTCGTGTTTTTTTCTTACCTCGAAAAACATAAATCAAATCTTACCGCAGAGTCTTTTTACTCGACTGCACATATAGATATATAAATTATGTTGTTGTGGATGTTTCTGATTTATATATTTCTAAATGATTCTGTATGAAAATACATTATAATGCCTATGTTTTCCAAATCAGCTAACAGGTATTGCAATTATAATGAAAATGCACTTTTAAACAAATCAATAAACGACTGAAAAAACGTATATCGAAATACATTTACCTTACCTGAAATTTCAGTACAAGCTGTTTACCGCATTGTGTTTACGACACGAGTGCCTTGAGTTAATATAAGTATTTGCGAGCGAGAGCGAGAGATATAGTGATATTTAGACACGATTGTCGTAAAAATATAAACTAACGAGCAAAAGAAAGTATAACACTCACTTGTTTTCCATTAATTCAATATTTTAAAGAAATAAGATGCATTTGATTATGGAAGCAGACAATAACACCTTTCGGCTGTAGTTTGAATGGCTTTATTGGTGACTGTTTTATATTTTCACTTAAATGTCATCATTTAAAGTAGACTAGGGTAAGAAATGAAATTTACACCAACATGACCCCTACCATGTTCAAAATGTTGTAAATGTGTGCATGACGATGAACATTTATTGATTTTCACACAGAGTATGTGTTATATGTCGATGAAAAGTTGTGTATTGTCAAAATAAATTTAGGGAAATTTTAATATTGAATTTTTAAATTTTTTTTTTAAATTTAAAAAACCGCGTAGAGGTATTCTTTTATTTATTTAATGTTTTGGACTAATTTTCCAAACAAGTCATTTTTGGAAAACGACGTCAAAAACTCGAGATATCTGACTTTGAAAATTTTACATATGATAAATACAACTGAGTGTTATACTTTCTTTTGCTCGTGAGTTTAGTATGTCATGGGCACCAATATGATATTCTGTTTATTACCGTACTCGCGAAATTAAAGTTATTACTCTACTTCTTTATACATATTTTATTTATACATATAGAACGCAACGTCATAGGCGAACCGTGACGTCAAACCATTGTTTAACATGACGCCACGATGCTAAATATGAACGCTGACATGACTATTCTCCTAGGTAATAAAAACATTTCATACTTGTCACTGAAATGGCACAACGAAAGCTTATGTCATCCAACTGTGAAACATGGATACAGTAAACATCATTTGTTGACATGACTTTCCTGGCAGGTGGTGCAAGAAACGTGCTTGTGTGCACATAATTTCTTCCTTAAACGCCAGTTATGTTAACAGATATGCATATTCATAAATGAAGCAAATTAAAGTCATTTTTGAGACAATATTTCGTCAACCACGATTTGTCTGTATCCAGCCACTTTCCCAAAAGTTAGACCTTCAGACTCGTAGTCGACTAGGGTTTTCAAGAACCAATTTTCATCTGATAAAATTAATTTCATATTTTCTATGATTTTTCATAATATAATATCAATTAAAGGAAATAAAGGTTATAAGCCGTTCTTATGACTCACACATTATGACTTCTTGAGAGAAGTTGCTAGATGAAAAATGAAGAGTTCTATTGCAGGAGAGCGACGTTTCGGTCTCGACGTTTCTTCCCTATGCATAAATTAGTTTGATAAAGATTAATTAGTTAAGTAGTCACAGACGTTATGTCAAGACTTAAATTTTTTATTTAAACATACTCCGTTACTGCTTGGCTATTTACAACAAAGGAACATCACGTATGTGGATTTTTCCGAAATCGTGCCTTTCTTTGGTATCGTACACCGGTCAAATGCATTAAGTCAAACAAATAAAGTGATGATTAAAAAGAAGAATGTAGAAAATCTCCAAATTATGTAACACAGTCCTGTACAAATGTCCACGAACATTATACGATAAAATCAGTTCACTTAAGCTAATGATGTATATATCTTTATCATGTGACATTTTTGACATATCGCTAACATTTTAACACCAGGAATTCCAGAATGAATGCATTGGACACAAAATAAATTCCTTACAGTCACATCAAAGGGTAGATAGATTATATCATAAGATAAATCATGCAACAGGATTTTCACAAACCTTTGATGAATTTAATACATAAATGACGTAATGTCTGCATTTTTGGTACGTCTACGTCTAACAAATGTATACAGGAAAACTACAATTCAACCCAATCACGTCAAGGTCACAAACCACAGGAAACTGAAATATGTTCAAGTTAGGACAATTAAGATGAAATTGTATCAAACAAGCGAAAGCGAGTTTGATACCAAATCATTCACGAATTTGATAAAATAATGTGAGATTTTTAGTATTCTGGTTATTACTTGCCCTGAAAATCAAGCAAACATACCAGCAGTGTGCTGATGCTTACATTTCCGCGACTATATGACGGTGTGCTTTCATTATGGCGTCATAACAAGAAACTTCTATGACGTCATACTTGAATGGCGATGTTATCATTGATATAATATTGCCGTATAGATATTACATTGCGGTATCTTACACGAGCGAGTAATAAGTTAACACTTAGCCACTAGGAGTCATTGGGCAACATCCAAAATATGCGACGTGTACGACGTACAGTTAGAAGATAAATAGTTGCGTTTGTAAAATTCCGGGATTCATTGTTATTCAACACCCGCAAATTTAGTTTAAAACCGACGGCGTTATAGCCGGAGGTTTTAAACGCTTAAATTTGCGGGTGTTGAATAACAATGAATCCCGGAAATTTTACAAACGCAACTATTTATCGATATTGTAACATGACCGTTAGTTATAAGCATTTTAAGAGCAAACTCTATTTTTGCGTAGGGAACTCTGAGTTGAAAGGATCCAACGACTGATCCATTATTGTTATAGGTGTTCGCAGCTACAAAGAAGAAGGAATTCCCAGTGTTATAGACATTAAAATAGGTTCTAATATTGCAAACCAGTTGCACTCATGACGGTGAGATCATATAGTTTTCATTGTGAAATTTACGATAGAGAAAACAGTTATATAATTCATGAACCAACAGGAACAAACCCGTCTGATAAAATATATTAAACTCGCCTAGACCATTGTGACGGTGACGCGATCACTATGACGTCATAACCGTTGGCCTTTGTGACGTCGTGCCATGGGAACGGCATTCGAAAGAAACCGACCGCATGGCTCAAGGCGGCAAATTAGGAGAAACTTAGCCAATTAAGAAAGTTTTGTTACATAAAACTAAAGCAAATAGAAAAAGATTTTTTGCATCTACGGGAATGCGCAAGTTAGAAAATGACAGCAACAACAGTAAAATGTGAATCGGTCGCGAATATTGGGAGAATCAGAACATTTTAATGTTGAGGTGGACAAAATAATGTATCCTTTCGCGGTGATTCGCCTCAGCCAATTTGCGGGTGTTCATTGCCATTTAACACTGGCAAATTCTTCAAATCAACCAATCAGAAACGAGTATTTACCGAAGTCATGTTACAATAGAACACGGATATAGCGAACACGGATATAGCGAACACTCGGATATAGCGAACAAATTTTCAAGTCCCGTCCCTATATGATATCATTAAAATTATATGCGTATAGCGAACACCGGATATAGCGAACTAAATTCTTTGGTCCCTTGGAGTTGGTTATATCCGAGTTCTACTGTATATCCTCTTGAGCTAACTAAGACATTTAGAACTTATAAAAATGGAAGTAGCGAACTTAATTAATAGTTAAACAAAATATGAATAATAAAATATTATTTTATATGAAGCCGTTTTGGAAACATTATAAGAACATAGGAGGAAAGGAAAATTGTTTTTAATGTACAAACTACAAATGAGATGGTCCCTTTATACCTGAACAAACTTATTCAAATTGATGTAGATTCTGAATAAAATTATTATCTACGTAACTCACAACATAAATGAATTCCCTTCTCAAGTCTTAATCATTCAAAATGATATTGTATCTACATGTACAAAAAGCTTTTGGAACAATTTACCAACAAATGTTCCCAATTCATCTACAGGTAAAGATCACCTCAATGCACATGCAAAACACATCAAGTAGAAAGTATTCTAAGTTGCATGAAAATAATAAGTTAAACTAAAATGATCTACAAGTGAGTTAATTCTTAACGGAGTTGTCCGTCATTTTATGAATGCTTCAACCTCTCAACCTACCCTTCTGCACATAAATCTATGAAAAAAGAAAGAATTCAAACTTCAAACAAGGCTTGAGGTGTGATCCTGCAATGGATGACATGTTATCACTATATTCATTACCAACATTTTATTCTCATGATCTCTAAAAGTGGTCAAAATTTGTATCCTTCCACTTGTACCTAAATAACGGCAGATAGTTTGGAAATCCAATGAGCATTTGCGGTACCAGGATTTGTTAGAAGACGTGCATGAAGTAAGAAAGAATATTCCTAATAAAAATTCCAAAAGTTGGTATTGTCTCTAACTAGTTAACTCTGCACTTGTATATTTTGAATGGCATTGACATAGGAATCGGCAGCTGAGCTAATACGGGTGAACTGGGACAATAAAAAATAAAACACTGGTACAATACGAGACAAACTGAACTTCGGCGACATCACCTTATGGTGAAAGAAGACGTTAAACTCCAACCCAACAACAACAACGAGACAAACTGGGCCAAGTTACAAGTTGATTATATATTTAAAAAAACATATCAAGATAGTTATACGCCTCGGGCCCATACAGCAGACCTCGGACCGGCCACGGGGCAATAACAGACAAATTTGATTATTACCATTTTATAGCAACGAAATATGTGCCCCGAGAGGTATATTTAACTTCATGTGTTATTATAACAAGCTAAAATACGATTCACTTTAATTTCGAGGGACATAACCCTTCTAACTCTCCTTATAACGATACTATTCTTTATTACAACAAATGATGAGTGGATGGTATGAAATCAGAACACTTATCACTCTTATTTCGCCTCATTTCTGATATGGGTCTATAGAGGTCGTGGTTGGTGGCCTTGCCTTTCAGTCTATTCAACCCATGACCACTGGCCATACTCTCGTAGAATCCCGTCAGCAATAGTTTGAATTTTTAATGATAACTTAGCACAGTCAACAAATGTCACTTCATTTGAGACTTGTTAGTGTGAGACCTACTGACCATTGACATCCTACAGAAGTTTTAAGATTTATGACAGGCGCAACAAAGAACTGTGACGGACTTTCTGTAAGTCCATGTACATGTACATTGATGCACGTGTAACAATACAAATCCAATTTCATATACCTATCGATCTAATAATGATTTCCTTTAATTCGTTGATATTGCGGTAGCGAATATGTCTTAGTTTTTGGATTAAGTTTCATTATATGCATACCAAGTACAATATCGTTTTGACTCAGAAAACCGGACGTCTCTTTATAAGGACGATTTTCATGTGTAACCAAAACGTCTGGATAATCGAGGCTCTACTGTACACACACAATAAGAATATCACCGGTTAAGATATCAATTTAAAAAAATCAAATGTTGTTCTAGCCTCGTTGTTGATATTTATGTGTCACTTACACTACCCCCACAGAGCAATAGGCCTACTTAGATTGTTAACAAACAAGATACGAGTGATAAATTCGATTTGATTTTAATAAATACCAAATACTATATAGCTGATGTCCAAATGGAAACTATCTATCTTCATCTCATCGTAATGTCACAACAACTAAAAACTCAAAAAACTAAGTACATGTTATATGATCTCTTCCATAAAACCCATACAGAGTGACCGCACAAGGACTTGTTTAACTAATGGGGACTCGCTATTTCATCGTTGATGATTTACAGATAGAAATGGACAAGATGTTGTCACAGATCGAAGTTAAATATCATTGTTACTAATATATAAAACAGCCTTCAACAGCCGTGGTGCCGGGAATCTATCTAAATCTATACGATCTAAGCTCTAGGTTTGTTTATAAGATCATATAATATATGTAGGGGAGACCGGGGCCGGTACGTCCCCTTTTCACTAACATGTAGATAACGAGTTGTTTTTTCACAATATACTAGTGTACGTTTGTACATATATTGAACCATATCTTAACCTTATTGAAATAATTGTCGAAAGTGCCTAACGTAACTAGTTTGCCAATAACGATGCTTTAAAGACAACGAGTTGAAAAACCGAACATGCCCCGCATCGGGGTAAGTTCGGTTTCCCTCAGGGGCAGGTTCGGCCATCCTTGGGAACAATCAGAACATGTTCAGCCTACAACAATTGAAGAGAGATAAGATGCTACTCATAGTATTCAATATCTGGGACAGAAAAAATACTACATTACTTTACAAAAACATATTTTATAACGATCTGGACTCAGTTAACTTTCTATTACGAAGAGAATTTGTAAGAGGAGGAGAAGAGGAGCCTACTATGCAAGGACCTTCAAGAGGGTCCTTTTGAGGAAGATGACCTTTAGAAAAGTGGTTTCGAGGAGGACCTTAAAACATTTGTGACCGTCCTCACGGCCGAATGTGCCCCGCTTGTAATGACAGAACGTACTCCACAAACCAGGGTTGCTCCTTTTTCTATACTGCGAAAATACACAGACCTCGAACCAAAATAACTTGTTGGTTACATATACGTCTCGGCATGTTGGTTTATGCTCACTTAAGAACAAATTCCCAAACATAGTCAACATTTGTCAAAAACATAGTGAACTGAAGTCGATTATTTTACTCAACTACACTGACTTCCAAAAGAAACTTTGCACCATTTTGTAATGATTCTGATTGAAGAATGAAAAACGATAGTAATTTAAAACAAAGTATCTCTTATTAATCAATCATTTGTGTAAACAACCAGCGAATCAAAATTAAAGGTGGGAAACCCAGTTTTGCACTTATTTGATCTGAAGTGGGCAGGGGTCAATATTTTGGTTGTTCAGACGTTCGTTGAAATGATGTTTTCGCAATAATTTCGTTAAAGTAATAAAATGTGCTACTTTAGTACCAGGTTTGAGCAGCCTGAATGTTATAACTTCCAAATCTGCAATGAGTAACAAGAAAGTTCAAACGTTAAATTACGTCTTCTGTCAGCAGGTTCAATTTCACATTTCGTCTGCATCGAAGTTTTCCATTAATGGGAATGTGTGGACACAGGTCTTACTTGTCATATTGACACATCTTTGAGTCGTACAAATGGTAACCAACCTTAAGAGCTCAACAATCGCAATTAAATCTTGCTATTGCATGCCAATTCTGACGTTATAACTTCGAATGAAATTGCCATGTGTCGATGTTTAGTGACCAATAGCTATCAACTTAGCAGTCGTTGAGCTCTGATTAGATCTGCCCAAGTTCATAAAGTGCACGAGAACATAACAACATGCCGACCTTTGTTTTTGCTATCTCTGACGTCACTAAGAGACGACGTTGGCGGTCGTCTAACGTCACAGATATCGGCTGTCATGCAGTGAAAAAACAAGTGTTTTTTTGTGTTTCAGGGTTGTCAGCAATCCTCACAACCTCTTTGTATAGCCGGATCAAGTTACCATTAGAAATGAAGGAATACTACCGATTCTTGTAAAAAGGCCTGTTTTTGAACAATTTTGTCAATTTTTAGATGGGATTCGCGATATTTTTGCTATACTGTTTACTTGTTTTAAGGTGTTTTTTTCGCTATAGGAGTGACAAACATTCATTATGGACAGTTATTAAACTTTTTCGTAACGTGACTAAGTTCCAGCGGAAACGTCACGTGATTATGACATTTTTGAAATTTCTGCAAAAATGCATGAATATTGCTCAATTTAAATTTTTAAACTTGAAAATGTGGGTTTCAACTATGTTATTGCCAACTTAAATGAAAATGTAAATATGAGATCGTTTTCGAAATTTCAGTTTTAAAATTGCAAAGTTTCTTTTGGAATTCAGTGTAGATGAAAAACGGGTTTTGTTCCACAGATTGAAAAGATCATGTTGGACTGTCACCATTTTAAAGTCAGTGTGGGAGTAAGGTCATGTTGTCTTTTAGGAATTACCAATTTAAGTTAAAATGGCCCCGAACAAAAATTACAGCGAAAAGACTAACATGCCCCGGGGCCGTGCCTGCCCCGGTCTCCCCTACGTGTCGCGATAGATGCAGTTTCTTGGTGAAAAGTTACAAATTTAAGTAGTACCTCGATTTAGTTAACTGTATATAACACTTTACGATGGATGTCGTCTAGATTATGGAACTGCATTGCATTTAAATGATATTTTTATTTTATGGCTTTTGATATTTGAGGGCACATCAAGGAAATATCTCATCTTATTCTTTCTCAGTGAGAAAACATTTCTTTAGTACACTATAATTTTGAGTTCCAAAGGTTTTTTTAAATTGAAATTCAACAGAAAGAGTTATGTATTATGTTACGTCATTTAAACTCAAACAGTTTCACAACTGTCTCATAGAACGTCATGGTATTGCGTATAGACTTCATGTCTAGAAATTCGTTGTAAAGTGTTTTATATAAACTCTTAGACATGACATGGGTCTTTGCTGACAATTGTAATTTATGTGAAAAATATGCAACAACAGGTAAAAACATGTTTCATACATCGATCACTTGATTAAAGCCCGAGGGAACACAGACAGTGAAAGAAGCATCTTCACAACTTCAATCGCAGTGCATTATGGGAGAAGGTGGAATCTGAATCAGAAATTTAGGGAAGGGTTTACTTATATGAAGGTAAGATCATTACAAATTTAAAATATCAATGATTAAGGTCTAACGAGGATTTAACAATGATGATAAATATACATGAATAGTGAAATGAAAAAACTATTTCAATATATGTTATAATTTCTGCTATGAATCGCTTTTATACCAAGAAAGCAATGTTGATCATATTCAAGGAAAAGAGTTGCATTGTTGAAAAAGTCCTATTCAGTTGAATTCAATCATTCAACCTATTGAATTTTATTTGTATGCCATATCATCATTTTCGGATTTTCTGAGGATATTTCTACTTTAGAATGGTAATATGTTTAAACGCATTTCTCTCTCTATCATAAACTCATCTCATCTCAGGGAAATTCTATAGGTACGATTTTAGTGACGTTTTGTAACCAAACCTAAAACGATTATCGCCTCACTCTCGTTCAAGGTTCCATTAGCACTTGACAGCTTCTGCTTTGATTGTGTGTTCTCCGTGAACACATATTATTACGGGAGACCAGGGCAAAGCGCGCCCCCTAACATACAAGCGTGTTTCTGGGCACATTAACATGTTTAGAATGCAACTTGCAGCATATCTCTAATTCTCACCAGATAAACTATTGTATGGCATTTGCTTTTTAACCTACCATGCCAGCATATAGAGATATAAACGAAAATGTATTTCGACAAAGGCGGCTCACTTTGCCCCGTAGTTTGAGGCAAAGCGCCCCGTGCGTAAAGACACACAAATGTAATATGTCAAACACCTATAATAAGTCATTACAATACATCAAAGTTATTTTTTAAGTGCCATGCAGTTCAAAGGCACCCTTATGAAAACTGAACAAATAATAAAAACCAAAAACTTACATAATTACTATATACGAATGTCTAAGAACTATGAGAGTCTTGACAATTTGACTCATTTACTATCAGAAAACAATAAAAATATGAAAGAAATAAAGAAATTGATTGGTTTAAAAGACAAGTTTGACTTTTTACAAACATCTAATCTCTGTTTGGCTTGCCCATACGGACTATCTTCTTAATTGTTTGGGGATAAAACAAAATATATAATGAATATCAAACTTATGCTAAAAAATAAAAGAAAATATATGTGTTTCTAAATGAAGCAAAAATCATAGAATACTATTTTGATACTTCATTGATAACATCAATTTAAAAAAAAACCAGGAAAATTACAATTCTATTTTACGATATTTTCTTAAAGAAAAATAATTGATAACTCTGACACTAATGTGTTGACGATGAAAACTTATTTTAGACCACTTCGGGGCAAAGGGCTCCCCCTAACATACAAGCGTGTTTCTTGGCACATTAACATGTTTAGAATGCAACTTGCAGCATGTCTCTAATTCTCACCAGATAAACTATTGTATGGCATTTGCTTTTTAACCTACCATGCCAGCATATAGAGATATAAAAGAAAATGTATTTCGACAAAGGTGGCGCACTTTGCCCCGTAGTTTTTGGCAAAGCGCCCCGTGCGTAAAGACACACAAATGTAATATGTCAAACACCTATAATAAGTCATTACAATACATCAAAGTTATTTTTTAAGTGCCATGCAGTTCAAAGGCACCCTTATGAAAACTGAACAAATAATAAAAACCAAGGCTCAATATGCAAAGAAAGACAAAATATTTTGTATATGTCATAAACCTCAATTTTCGAAGTTCTTAACCAAAAACTTACATAATTACTATATACGAATGTCTAAGAACTATGAGAGTCTTGACAATTTGACTCATTTACTATCAGAAAACAATAAAAATATGAAAGAAATAAAGAAATTGATTGGTTTAAAAGACAAGTTTGACTTTTTACAAACATCTAATCTCTGTTTGGCTTGCCCATACGGACTATCTTCTTAATTGTTTGGGGATAAAACAAAATATATAATGAATATCAAACTTATGCTAAAAAATAAAAGAAAATATATGTGTTTCTAAATGAAGCAAAAATCATAGAATACTATTTTGATACTTCATTGATAACATCAATTTAAAAAAACCCCAGGAAAATTACAATTCTATTTTACGATATTTTCTGAAAGAAAAATAATTGATAACTCTGACACTAATGTGTTGACGATGAAAACTTATTTTAGACCACTTCGGGGCAAAGGGCTCCCCCCTGCTCACTTTGTCCCTTTGAGGGTACCATTCGATATGTGCATAATAGAAAATAATTAAAGCAATGAATTACAAAATGCTCTATTCAATTAATAGGTGATACATTTTTGTGTAATAGGTGCACTCGAGTTTAATGTTGCGTTTTGTGATTATATGAAATATTTTAATTCGGACAAACTCTTTCCTTAAAGAAAAATGCCGTTTTTGAACTTTTGTAATGGCAAGTCTCCAACTTACGCTAAAGATGCAAACGTGGACCACAACGTTTCTTAACATTTGCTATCATTGGTTGATAATGACCAACCACGCCAGATTTCGATCGTTAAAGAGAAATAAGGCTGGGCCACTTTGCCCCGACGGCGCGCTTTGCCCTGGTCTCCCCTAACTTGTTTTCAGACAATCACCTTCCTGTCTCTGATAAGGGCAACCTTATCTCTAAAAACGATCTTTCTTTGCGTTACGGGGTCATCCATTATATAATCCAATCCTTTATAATTTTTGAAATATTCATTTCAGAAAGATATCACAATCACCGACATGCTCATAGTAATTGAAGGCAGCTATATTATCAACTTGTTTGATTGGTTGCTGTATATTATTAAAATATTCGCATTTTCTTTGACTACATGTTTTAGACAGATAGACAGCACTCCTTCAGTAAAGAGGCCATAGGTCCTTAATGCTGACCTTTTGGCTGTTCTCAGTAATACTGGATGATGACTGCATGTTTCAATTTTAAGTATCAGTCTATTCGCAGCGTAATCTGAAACTGAAATGAGAGAGCTGTTAAGCTGTTGAATTGAGTCACTAATTGAGTCACTACAGATTAAAAAAATTAGGTTTGTTGAAGATATTGTGATACCAAATTTAACAATATTTAGGATTTCTTTAAAGTCATCGTCGAAGCTAGTAGGAACACAAACAGTGCATGTATACGATTCTTTTTATTTTCAATGAAAACGATCTACATAAAACCAATATCTCTCTGTCGTCCTTTTTCAGGACGATGTCTACCATCATCACCTTCCTGTTCCTACTGCACACAGCCCCGTCTCTAAGTCTCCTCAACGGCCAGGTGCCCCCGGATATACGCAACATGTTCTGTAAGAACGCCGTGAGGGGTTACACGATGATCCCCTGGGACTGTTCCGGGTACCTGCACTGTGACCAGATGTCTGACCTTGCCACCTGGGTCACGTGTCCTCACGGGCTTCTGTTTGATATGGACTCCATCACGTGTAAATGGTACTCGTCTTCCTGCACTGTAGACGCCATGAGGGGTTCGTAGTCTTCATTCATAGTAAGCGTGAAGCAAGACGTTGATCATGTAACATAGGATGAATGCATGTCCAAGTTGTTAACAATGATTTTCTTCGTTTAACGTAATTAAGTTGAAGATGAAAACGGTAATATCAGTATTCAGGTTGAGTTTTGTACAAAGTTAGGTTATGTAGACTTATCTTAATTTTTACTTTCTTAACAAAATACTTACAACCCAGTAATGTGATAAACGAAATATAAACGTTTAACCATTAATCCGATTTTCTTAATCAACAAAATGATTGAATCATTTGCGCAAAAAGTCTTATATTATCAAACCATCATATCATCATATACGCTTTTAAGTCAAAGTTCATATCTTAAAACGACCCCAGCAAGGGGCCGACCAAAATGCTCCCTCACCTTAGTCCACTTCTTATCTAACAGGCCCGAAACAATATGGTATGATCTTGACTAAAACAGCAAAACAAGTTTGCCTTCTTGTCTAACAAAACGGTTTTTTTTGCTATGAGTTTACTTACCACACTATTAGTTATTCTTTGCCGTTGCGCCCGTATTGGGAACCCCACCGCCCTAACCGGAAGTTTCCCCATATCAGCTATCCCGATATGTTCTTTAATTCAGCAAACATAATTAAGTTCCTGCCTATCAAAACAAAAGGACTTTTTACCATTATAGCCCTTGTCTATGCCTTCTTCCAATTTAAGCTCGTTTCCCCTAGCATGATTTTCCCCCCATTGTAGCTCTTTTATTACTATGCCTTGTTCTAACTTACCCTCGTTCCCTCTAGCTGTTGCCCAGAAATGGTGCCCCACCCGTCCGGACCTGACGTTCCCCCACCCCGACAGCTGTGCAATGTTCTTCAACTGTTCCAAGAGGCTCCCTGAGCCCCAGTACGACCTGGGCCAGTACGAGGACGAGTGTAACTACTACCAGCTGTACGACACATCGACGGGCTCCTGTAACCCCAACACTCTCACCTCTAGCAGCTTGTGCAGGAGCAGGCCACAGGGACGATGTGAGATCGTTATTTTGATAGATGCTCTTTTGATTTTTCTTTCATGTTGTTGGATATGTGTTTCGTTTAGGAAACATATTTTAATTTTACTAAATAAATAAAATTTTGGTATCAAACGAGAGACATTCAACAATAGGAAAACGATCCCATCATCAAATTCATCATTAATAGCGACGGACTAACATATCCCCTATTGCTATTGCATGTTCAAGTAGACAAAAAAACGTTATTAACTATATCATTTCTAATTTCTGTTTCTTTTTTATTGTTTCTACTATAGTAACATAGAAAAAAAAGGCATAATCAATTCCTGAATACCGAATTTTAGCAGTGAACTACAAACTCATTAAGGAACCAAAAGAAACAATGAAATCTGTGTTATCACTACTAAGGCTTGACGGATAGTTATTCTTCGCTGCTACTGTAAAATGTGCTGATATAAAAGCGACAATGAAGTTTAATTGAAACAATAACTAAAGAAATCGTCAGAATTTGATTTATCGAAATCATACACAAATTGTTAAAAGGCACAATGAAATGGTATCGAAATCATACACAAAAAGCACTAAAATACCACTTTTCGACACCAAGGGCATCTTAAGCTGTTAACTGTACATGTACCGATATAAAGACAATGAACTTTTCTTCAAAAATTGAAACATAAAAGGAATCCCAAGGTTTGAACTTTATCGTAAACATGTACAAAAGACCAAAACACCAAAATTCCTGCAGGTGACTTCAGACGGGAGTGTCGGAACCACAGCCAGGGAACGTGTACAGGTGTGGTTGATGGGTTCTACTCTGATCCCGACAGCGTCTTCTCACCTGCATTCATCGAATGCTCCTCCGGGACCGTGGCTGGGAAGTTCTCCTGTAATCAGCCTAAATACGTGTTCGACCCGGAGAGAAGAATCTGTACTTCGAATTATGCAGGTAGGCATAAACCTTCTTGGGATATCTGTTTAATATTTGGATGACAATCACCTTGTTGTCGTTCAAGATCATTTAGCAGTGGCGGTTGTTCTTATGTTAACCCCTTCTTAATGTCCTTCAAAGAAAGAGACAACTGGTACAGAGCTCTTATAAACTAGTGAACTATGACTTGAGGGTGCCTAAAGTACCAAGTGAGCTTTGTGACATTAGAACCAGGTCTGAAAAACTATCTAAATCTTGTCTTGTTGGTTGTTTCTTGTATAGTTCATGGAGAGTAATTACTTAAACCTATTTTATAATCGACTTCTGTTAATAAAGAGTGGAAGTTTAAATTTTTCTCATATTTTCAACATAATTCTCGTTTCCAATCGGTTTTCAATCTAATTTTATAACTATAACCTACGCCTCTGAGGCCTTCGCTTGACCTTATTTTTAAAATGAAGTGTTACGAAAAATAAGAGCGAAAGTAAAATTTCGGATTCAGGATTCTTACTAGATTTCTGTGGCAACAACGCGACATCGGCAAACGTTCTACCAAAAATATTTCTTAAATTGGATTTATATCGAGCCAGCAATGGAATGCATATGTTGTTGTATTTTTTGTAATTATTTCATCTTTTATTATAAAATTTCAATATATATCATAGCATCCAGTGACTAGTATGAAAGTTTCATAAAAAAATCAGAGATGTTGCAACTTTTTATTTATGCATATTTCATGTAGAAAACGTTAAAGGCCAGGGGTACTCTGCACTTCATCTCTCAGACGTTAACACTATTTTCTTTGACATTATCATGTATTTTGACAATAGTTATATAATTCGGCTGACTTGACACTATAACAACAGACATGTGGATTAATACTGAAGTCGACAGGATGAAGTAAATTGATATTTAAGAATTATATTTGGAACTGTCCTTACTACTGCCCGAAGGTACACTGTGGAAGTGACATTCATAGTGGATGCATTATAAACTAATAAATATCACAGGTTGGAAGGTCATTTATAGCATATATCATATAAACATTTGGAGTTTTATTGATATTTAACTGTGGGAAGTTTCAAAAGGTGGAACTATTTTCCAGAGGATGTGTCACTCCGCCGTCAGGTTGTGAGAGGGTGACAGTTTGATGCATATATCGTGCACATACCGCTTCTAATTGACAGGTATTTTGGAAGGTCTCTTCAGAAAGTGCTTAATTTCAAAAGTGAGATTTTGTACACATAACACACATTTACCGGCGTCTTCAAGTGTTAAGAAGGAAACCGTAAACATGTTCCAAGTTAAGTTATGCACAATCATAATGAACAATGCCAAAAGGCAAAATAACAAAAGTAATCAAAATTTATAATGTTTTATTTGACAGTATGAGTGGTTTTGACGTTTAAATTGATACGAAAGTACAGAAAAATGGAAATATAGACAGATATGTTGCATGTTAAGAAATACTATTCACATTCCCTAAAAGAAGCAGGGGGTCAAAATTCGAACTTTCATTACAAATTGTACATGATAATGATATTCCTTACTGAGTAGTAAAAAGCAAACTATTTCAAAATGTCGATTTTGATTGACCACAATTTTAAGAATTTTTGCCTCCAGCGTGGAAATGAGTGTGTTCTTGTGGTACTATGGGTATCATCTTGAAGTGAAAAACATATCTTCATCATAAAAATTATAACTTTTGGTAAACTGATAATTGAATCCGTCGAACACATATCTGTTATTCCACGTTAAATTATATTTGTACTGAATTCAAATGTAGAAAAAAACCCGACCTCTTGTTAAACTGCTGATGGCCAAATGCATAATTAAGGCGATCCCTTTAAGAATATATTCTGAGAAACCAGAATCATCAATAAGCAATCAAAACAATATAATTCCAAATAGCACATTTAGCAAAAGGTGTTGTGTTTCTTTATATCATATCTAATCCAAGAAGCGGTGAAAAGCAGTTGTTGAACTTTGTTGATAAATGAAAAATGAAGTATCTAATGACACAAACTTATTATGAAATGAACCATCTACCCGGCAGGTTCTATACAACAGTTCTGCGAGAGGAACCCCACCCGGAAGTTCCCCGACCCCCAGCAGTGCGCCAAGTACTACGACTGCTCTAGAATACACCACGCCCTGGGACTAGACGACTATCAGGCCGAGTGTGACTATATGGACCTGTTTGACTCCTCCTCTCTTACCTGTGTCAGGTACAACAACCTCTCCACACCTTGTGGGTCTAGGTTCGAACCTAAAGCGCCGTGTGAGTATTGCCATTGTGTAATATCTGACAACTCAAGATCCAAATGATTAATCAGACAACGACATATGATTTTGGTATCGTACCATAATCACCAGTATGCCATTATGCTTGGACGATAGTTGATATTTTCACTTTTCCTATCAGCCTTAACGTTATCTATGATACTGTCACCTGATGTAGAAGCTCAATAATTAGAAATCATACAGTTAAAGACTTTGCAATATATTGTGTTCAATAATTTAATACTTTTCAAAAATATTAGTTTTTTTTATTTCTCTAACCAAATGACAAGTTCAGGACAGTTATATCTTCAAGAGAAACTTCAAACACGGTAGGGGAAATGCCGGATGTATAAATTTTAATATTTTTAATCGTTTGCGTGCATTTTAAGTTTCTTTACCAAGCCCAAATGAATCGAATGTGTACTGCTCGACCTCTTATCCTCAAAGGTACACATACATGTAGGCTTAGAACCTAGTGACTGTGTTAGCTTTACTCTACTCACTGACTTGTGCACCTGATTTGAGGTGAAACAGAAGAAACCATGTCTGACTATGAATATCAGTGATTGACAACGATAGTGTTCCTTAATACACATTGACAGCTAGAACTGCAAGATAGGATTTCTGTCTTTGGCTTCAAACTGACGGGCAGAAGGAGGTTCACTGCTGTAGATTGACATGTAAGATTAATAAGGTGCTTGAAGTTTATCAGAATAAAAATATGATAGTCATGCCATTGTACAAACGAGTTATGGTTATGATTCATTGTGAGTTTGATGAACTTAGACAAAAAAATATGATTGACATTTGTCAAATGCTCCAAAGGATAAAAAGCTGTGCTTCTATCCTTCTATCTGCTATGTATTCAGACACTCTTACTGTTCTTAAGTAGAAAAAAACCATGCGAACTTAACTAAGAGAATGAGGAAAACAACGTAAAGAAATAATACAGAGAGAAAATCAGAAACAGAGATAAAGAGCGATAGAAAAGTGACACATCGACAATAGACGATAACAGACAGAGTTAGATAGGAAACATAGACGTTGAAGTCATCATAGTAAAACGTAGAAGTCATCATAGTAGAACGTAGAAGTTATCATAGTAAACGTAGAAGTTATTATAGTAAAACCATTCAAACATATTAAGCAAGCAGTATCCAATCTCTCTAGTTTATCTATTTTAAAATCTGCACTGAAAATAATTAAAAGTGATTGATACGTCATATCAGTAATGTATTCTGACGATCCCTAAAAAAAGTCCTATTCATTTAATACCGACATTATAAGTTGTTCCATCTTTGTAGAAATGTTGCCCGAGCCGCAAGGCATGACGGTAAGATATTTTACTGTAAGGTAAGATCAAACAGATTGTTTAACCCCTTTGATTACTATCAAACACAGGGTTGATCTACCAGTTTAAAATCTTAATTTCCATCCTCCATGGTGTTTGAATAACTACAACGTCCACTGTATCAAGGCGAGTACGATGTCACCGACTGTTCCGTCAAGTCCTTCTGTCTGCCCTGCTCCGCCTCCTGCAAGGCTCTTCCCGACGGCGATATGCCCTACCCGGGCCTCGAGAACACGCGCTTCCACCTCACGTGTGAGAAAGGACGCACGGTCTCAATCAAGAAGTGCAAGATTCCCATGGTCTTCAGGCTGGACACCAGGCACTGCAGGATGCCAATAAATCTTCGTGAGTTTCTCCATTAACCCATTCATGTTCATGTGGAAAAATTATTTGGACAACTTCCATTTGTTAAGTTCATATATACTGATTCTGTTTTATATGATATATGACTAAACCGACCAACTTCCCTTTAGACGTTCTGCCTTTATGAAGCAGATGAAGAAATAGGAAAACGCTTTGATACAGTAGTTGTTATGAAAAAATGATTTGTGCACATACGAGTGGAGAGAGGTTTTTGAAAAAAAAAGATAATGTAGGTCATTAAAAGAATTCATAAGCAGATTATGCAGTTGACGATGTCACTGACAACGCATCAATCGCAGTTGTTCCTAGGGTTCAAACAAGATAATAACTGAGGCAAAATGGTGAAAAGTAAACGATTATTTCTGATTACGTTTCGGTAATGGACCCCGGATCTGGATACCTAAAATGATATTTTACTTTTCAACAGAGCCCAATATTCCATTGACTACTCCTGCTTTACCAATGACAACAGAGAGCACAACAACAACAACAACAACCTTACCAACAACAACAACCACTGTTACTACAACCTTCATAACAACGCGACCTACCACAAAAAAACCATCAACAAGTACCACAACATCACCATCTACCACAACAACAACATCAACAACCACCACAACAACGCAACCAACCACAACAACAACATCAACAACCACCTCAAAGACCACTTCAACGACAACCATTCAACCCAAGACAGAACCGACCCCGACACCATTCCAAACAGCCCAGCAGTGTGCCTGTTCAGAAGACCTCTCAATAATCAACGGGACAATGATGAACCTTGCCTCAGACCTATCGACTGTACAGAGTCGGATGCAGGACATGTGTACGTTGCTTATCTGAATACGGAGAGTTTTGATTTATGTATTTATGTCAAACTTTATTGTTTGGTTAAGGAGAGTTGGGATTGAAGTATTTATGTAAATGTTTTAACAATGATTAAATAAGGTTGCAAATGTGAATGCAATTAATTTCGTCACTACCTCTTGATCTGGTCACTACCTCTCATTGAGTCACAATTTTCGTTTTCGTATTGAGTTTGTAAGTGTCTTTGTAGTGAAAACTACAACGATATGATTAAATATTAGATAATTACAGAGTATTATTTGAATAATTCAGGATTGTTTCTTTGATTTTTCTTATTCTGTTCTGAAAGGATGAAATAAGCGCTAAACCTTGATATTTTTAAAGGCAAATGTCGACTTACATATGTTTATTTTTACGGGAAACAAATGATAATGTCGATAATGCCAATTTTAACATGTTTTGATAACTTAAAACTTTTGTTTTAACTTCAGAATGATAATTTACTGGGTGCATTATTTTTTCAATTTCAGTTCCAAAACCATTTGACTGCACCGCTCCGCCCGCAATGCAAAACGGCGCTTCTCACGTAAGTAAAATGTGTAAATAAACATTTAAAAGCACCGTAGAGCAAAGGAAAATGATATCACGAAAAAGGTAAAATGGCTTCCTTAACCCAGTTCTTATCGATAAGCATATCCATTTCCAAAAACAGAGAGATAATGTACTATACAAACAAATTAGTATTTACGTGTGTTCGTTCAATTGATTAAGTGATACACATGGATTTTACAAAAAGGATAATGTCATTATGCTCATGCTTGAATGTATAAACCACAATTGAATATACATAATAGACATTTATCATGACGTGTTTCCATTTAACTGAAGATACACAATAATGAACTATTACACAAAAGATCAAACAATTGAAAAGCCTTGCATTTGTAGATCTCCTACAGCTCAGGTGTTGCTATAGCAACATATACCTGTCGTCCTGGCTACACAGTTTGTAAAGGAAATCTGGAAACCACTTGCAAGGGAGGTAACTCGTGGAACACCAAAGGCCTTGGTCAGTGCGTGAAGGATTCTTTATCGTTTCAGGTGATACCACGTTTTACATGTGCATATCAATAACGTGATTCATTTCTTTGCTTTTTTCAAATATTTATAAAGAAATTGTTTATAAATTAATACACTAGCAGTCGCGTTTTTACTACGAACAATACATAAAGCTTATAATCATAGTATGCAGAATGACAAGTTGATATTTGCTAAGAGTAATATAAAAATGGTGATCTAAGGGTCGTATCGGCACTGTTAGCTAAAAAAATACATGCCTAAATAACCGTTGTCTTTTCCATGTTCTTTAGCTAAAAATATAGACAAAACCTTACGGTTAGCGCGGAATACTTATTGTATTATTTAAAAATACTATCAAAAATACATTTCCCAGACTTATGAAACCAGAATCAATCTGCCTTGTCCTCTATCATCTGGGAAATCAATCTCTTTTGTTGGAAGAACTATCAGTGGAAGGTAAGATATACATTTTGTGATCACAAATCTTCAATAAAATGGAACATGTGACATTTTAGTTTTAGTATAAAGTGTACATTATTTTGTCTTATCGATAAATTTTTATGCATTTACTAATGCCACTGTAGCGATTTGCCATCATGTTTTATATTGGTTGCTTCATTCCCTTTGTACATTATTAATGTTATTCACACGTCATGGTTTTCTCCATTTTGGTAAGAAGGTGAGATATGTACAACAAATTAAGATTGTAACATTTCAGAAGAACTGTGCGTTCACTACCGTTACAAAGACTCATTTCTTCAAACATATTTGGAAGATTAAATTTGTTTTAACTTTATCATATGAAGACATCATTATTCTACAATACAATATAGTCTTCTTATAGTCTTTGAACGACCAATTGTCATTTCCCAAAACAGCAATGAACGATTGATCGGCACATAAATGTTTTGAGTTACTTCATCTGTTGGATGTTCTGCAGCTTCAATATCACCCTGATGGGATGGATGGTTCCTTTCCTCAAGATGATAGCTGATCCAGCCTCGCCCACAGTCCAAGCTATTGGCTTATTCACCAAATCAGAGTTCCACCTCCCCCGGTCAGGTGAAGGAAGGATGGTCTGGACTATTGCAGCTACAGACACTAAACTACAGGTGCTCTCAACTACTGATTGGTCAAAGTATCTAATAGATTTTACGAATTTTATGAAACGCCACTTAACCTGTAAACCATTAAGTATTTTTATACTGCATTACCAAGCAGATGTTATATCACTGCTACATTGATTGTGCTATGCTATTGATGGTAGCAGAGCATCTGAGTGTTAACATCTTTTTGGCAATTTCCTTCCATACGCCACGTGCTTTGTCAAAACCCGTGTAGGAAATGGCAAACTCGTGTTCCGTCACTTCTTTCAAAACCATAAACACATTAAACAAGCAGCTGACATGGTCGAGCTATATTACCCGCAAATTGCACAAAATGCATAGGTTTTCCGTATCATATTGCAGATTAATTTTGTCACACAAAATAACAAAGGAAGGAAACAGGAAATAAAACACGAAATGATACCGACATTGTGTTCACTGTTTGGCATAGTTTGAGTAAACAAAAAAAATTAAAATCAAACCAATAAGTTTATGTATTAATTTATTTAGGATCTCCATGATCAATTTGATCATATATAAATCGAATGAGAACATATATGTTAAAAAATGTCTCACTGATATATTCTTTCAAATTCAACACTTTTTATCATGAGAGCTACCTTGTACAATATATTTTCACTTATTTCATTTTACTTGTTAAAAAGAACATAATGCATCAACATAAAAGTTAATAAAAACAAAAAACGATACTGTTGAATTTCTAGACAGAAAACTTTGAATTTGAAACATTTGTGTTTTTTAAAACTTTAACTCTTAAACTTTTTAACCTTTCTTTTCACCAAAAATTAGAGTTTAATAAGTTATAATAAGTTTAATAAGTTGTATATTGTTATCTGTAACACACTTTCATTTTATTATTCATCTCGATGTCGAATTTGAATTGTGATGATTACCGGTAATTAAGAAGTCGTGAGTCGGACAGAACGGTTAGGGTTAATAATGCCTACAAGGAAGAACGCCTACAGGGAACAATGCCTACACTGAATGTTGTGACAGCGACATGCCTACCTGCACATAAATGAACTATTCCAATTAGTTTGGAGTAATGCCTACAATAGAGAATTAACGAGCAGATAGATCATAGATGTATAGGTGTATGGAATGACCACCTTCTGCACTTTGCATAGGTACAATCTCAATCAGATGACCTCAAGAAAGAAAAATCGCACATTGCGAGGATTAAAACGTTGAAAACAACGGCGAATTACGTACTAAGTATACCAAGCAAAAAAGAAAAGTATAACTCCATTCATCTCTTTATTAATATATTTATATATCAAACATAAATTATTAATACAATAAACTATAAATATAATTCCAGCATAGCTTCTCAACTACAATTTCATTTTATCAAAATAAAAAATTCCATTCCAAAAACCTTTAACATTTATGTAATAAAATAAAATTTCCCATACACAATATATGTCTATCTTATATGTTTACAACTTTAGAACTTTTATTAACTTTATTTGGGTGTCTATGACCTATTCTAAATGTTATTTCCCCATTCATTGGAATTAATTAAGGCAGGACTTGTAACAGTTCACTAACAGAGTCCTCATTTTTTGCCAAAAAAGACACAATTTTACAACAATATTTTCACAATTGTTCTTCATGACACATATTCATATGATAATGTATTTCAATATCAAATTTGATCAAAATGTGATGATAAGTATAGACGTGAGCCGGACAGGACTTGTAACAGTTTTCTAACAGAGTCCTCATTTTTTTTACAAAAAAGGCAAAATTGTACAACAATATTTTCAAAATTGTTCTTCATGACACACCTTCCAATGATTATGTATCTCCATATCAAATTTGATCAAAATGTGATGATTAGTTTAGAAGTTGTGAGCCGGAGAGGTTTTCTTACAAATTATCACTTGTCCTCCAAAATCCTTATATTTTATTTAGATTTTCTCAAAGTTGTTACTCATGACACATTATCACATGTTTCTTCATTTCCACGACAAATTTGAATTGAAATGGTTGATTAGTTATAAAGTTATGAGCCGGACGGACGGACGGACGGACAGGACCCATTTTAATACCCCCCGCAACTTCATTGTTGCGGGCGATAATAAAAACAGGATTACACAGAATATCGTATAGAATACTCTATAAATGCAATAGCAGGTCCGGATTTTGATAAATGAGAGTTTTCACTGAGAACATACTTCATTTTAAAAGGTAGTCGGGTTTGAACCCCATGAGCCCCTCTCTCTGTCACCATAACTTATTTTTAAAAAAAAATGTCAAACATCATTTCCCGTGTACTTAACAGCCTTATTAGAAGAAAACTAAACCTTCTTCCTTCTAACGAATTGAGAAATGATAATTTTGGTTTAAAACGTAACAGTGTTGAATGAAGAGAAAGCTTTTACATTGAAGGTAGTTAAGTGTGACCTTTGAATGAACAACCTCTTTATCTTAAGACCCATAGATCCCTATACCAAAACATCGCTACTGTGAAAATAAACAGGTTGTTGATCCATGTAATTTTCCATTTCACCGTATACTATCTATCAACTTCTAGAATGCCACTCAAGCAGTTCGTTTTTTTGATATAATCTCAATGTCAAAAGGTGATTAGGCTGAACCAAGAAGCCACGTTAAATCCCCTTTTATGATCCTCAACTAGTTTCTGTAAGACAGCTAATCAATCCCTTGTTGCCAGGTGTTCCTGAACGGTCTGCCAGTAGCCAGTGTTCCCTGGGCATCTGAGGATCCTCCTGTAGACAGGATTATTTTGGGTGGATTCTTCGTCAACCATCTCCATTACCTTGACTCACAGGACGTCAACAAGTTAGCAAAACGTACGTTCTAATTTGTACAAAAAAGAAAATTGTTCAACATTTTACAAGAATATCCAATGTTCTTACTCTTACTGGAAGTTTAATCAGTTTTTCAAAAAGTTTAAATTTCTACAAATACTATTTGTAGAAGTTTGTTATATCTTGATATACATGAAATAGACTTAAACATAAGTAAGTGTTAATACTTCCAATATCGTTAATTAGTAACAACAATTGTAAGTAGGGTAAATCAAATCTGGTTACTATGGTTAATCCAAGCAACCATTCAAGATGTTGGGTGTTGCTTGATATGAATTTCATAATATATTATATTTTTTGAATAAAAATATTTATTTTGTTAACGTGTTTGTTGTTAGACCCGTTAGACGGCAATCTTGCACGCGGGAAGGGCGTGACTTCAAGAAGTTCCGCTCCAAACAGCGACAGCAGCAGGGTCGTAGATGGACGAAATTATGTTCAATGGGGAGATAACTCTTGCTGGTCTTCTTCTACCGGTGACCTCGGTCCTTGGTTGCAAGTAGATCTGGGAATGACGTACTATATGTCTCATGTTGTTCTGACGAGCAGGGATTGTCCAGGAGTCTGTGGTGAGGATTGGTCTTCCTATTCGATGCCACCATTACCACAAATGAGCAGTGAATTTAGGCATTATATGAATTAGCATACGTTTGAAGTTCTATCACCAAAAATTGGTGGTATACATTCGTTCTTTTGTTGTCGCCGTTGTAAATTTATGAGTTTACATCGCACCCGAAAAGACCTTAATCGAAATAAATAAACCTTACCTAAATATACATTTATTTACACACCATTAGTTTCACCATAGACGTATAAATTGGTGCTGATTCTAGCAAGTCGTCTTAAAGATCTATCTGTGTCTCTGTTTTAAAATTGATGTTGTTATAAATTCTTCTCAAACAATACATGTAAGGTTTGAACTATCTTGCCGTTTTCCAGCCAATCATCTACATGATCTCCAAATTGACGTGTACGAGATGGACCCAAAGTTAAACAGCAAAGCCAAGAAATACACGTGCTTGTTCTACAAAGGAATATTCCCAGCAGGAAGTGTTCAGAGACTCAATTGTAGGGGTCACGTGACTGGGAGGTATGTCCGTATCAGTGCAACAAACTCCACAGGCTCAGATGACGTCATGACTTTGTGTGAAGTGGAAGTGTATGGAGGAATATGGAAAAATTATGGTAACTATTACCTATATGTACATGTATAAAGACATGGTGACAACATGCTATGATATCACGTTTATGTACTACGTCCTGCTTGATATATGAATGAGAGTAATACGTCTTTTCCATAAAGTAAATTTTGTACTTTCAGCAACGTCTTAATTTCGGTATTGAATAAATTTCATGAATGAACATAAATTTCATGACCATGTCATGAAAAGTTTTATTAAATCATTTCGTGGATTTATTTTTTGGTACATATATTAAGTACATATTTTGAGCGACAGAATTTCTGCTTTACAAAAAAACTAATAATCGCTGCAGATAAAATCTATTTTGACAACAGAAAGAAAGTCAAACAGTGATTATCAAATAATTGATATGACAGTGTGAAGTTAAGATATTTCAAAAATCTGACACTTCACTTATCGATATTTTGACCAAAAGCCATCAAGTTTTGATATATTTTTGCAGATGAGAGAGTATATTCTTGTCCCGACCCGCCTCTCGTAGAGGGAGCGGATGTTCAGGTGTCATATACCCAATACGAGGCCAAAGCGAAGTACATCTGCCACGGAAGTGACGTCATGTGTCCAGGTGATGACGTCATCATCTGTAGTGGAGGAAGTGGATGGGACAGAAGTCCAAGTGCATGTTTGAAAACAGACCTGGATAAAAGCAGAGGGAACGATGTGATGAAATTTTTTTATATACTTGTCTTGTTATTTACTACTAATTAACTACTAAATAACAAATAATGTAAACAGATGAGAAATACTTTATGAGTTTCGACTTCCTAGTATGGTTATTATGCTATTAACATTCTTTACAATGGTTTTTTGCATTTAACATACTAATTTCTATTGCTTCACTTCAGGTTTCAAGCATCCAAATGTGCAACTTTCCTCTTGGAAGCAGTATTGAACTTTGGCTAACACCTGCGGCGAATAGGTACGAAGAATTAATATAGGCTAACTTAGCCTCTTTGCTTGGCACTTTGTATTTGACTCAATTTATTTAGTTTTTTAAAGTGTGGAATTTTGTTAAAATCGAATGCGGTAAGTACGATGAATTGATACAATTCAGGTGACAATTTTTTTTCTGTTTCACATGTCTGTTTGGTGGTCATACCTGTAAAAAAATTCAATACTAAATTCTCAAAAATGATTTTTAATATTGACATTTGTAAATGTGTCCGTTACTTTCAAATTTTATGAATGATTGTGTTGACCTATTTCTCACAACAGCAGTCGAGTTGTGGAACTTCACACCCCAGATGGAGACAAGTTTGTCATGAATGTGACGCTAGACTCGACCCCCGGACCAGTCTCCCTGTCCCACGTGCTAGCAGGTGCCCCCTCCCCCGCGCTCTACCCCTCACCCAGGCTGCTAGAGGAGGGCAGGGAGTCTCACGTTGTGCTCTCTCTTCTCACACACCATCTACTGGTAAGGATAGGTTTGGAAACATGTTTTTTTTTGTCGAAAATGATTTCACTGTTTTACATTCCTAACATTTAAACGTTTTTATTGCAAGAACACCCCATTCATTGAAAGAATACATGTATAAATACTAGCCAAAATACTGTCCAATAGGAAAATCTAAATAAATATCCAAAAGGGGAACGCAAACATAGGAATGATCGGATACATCAAATGCTAAAGCACCCACTCACTCATGACGTTCTACGCATTTGAAATGCACTGTTGTAAACTCAATGGTCATTCCTGATATTGAAAGTGTGTCGATAACCGAAGAACAATTCCGTCAATATAGAAGCCAAAAATGTACAAAATTGTTTGTTTTAAATGTCTTACATTCATTCAAATAGATTCCATTTATAGCATTTAAACGTTCATGGCAGTATTTAAGGATAATACGATCACCATATTTCCAGATAGAGGTGGACGACAAGTTGCTGTTCAAGTACCCAGTGGACGACATCTCCCTACACAACGTGAACCTCATCTCCACTGAGGCTGGTCTGCAGGTGCGTCGAGTGAAGATCAACAGGGATATGAGGGAAGATGTCTACACAGGTAACCTTTTGGTTTTCTTTGTTATGTAATGTAATTATAAATCTTTAAAAAGTAAAAATGCATTATTAGTCCACAAGAACTTAAGAAATGAAACGTAAGTTATCCTAAATGTAAAGTAATAAAATCTCCATAAATAGAACGTTGAAACGAAACAAATTAATGTAAGTATATAGATAAATTCTATATGATTACATACAAAATGATGAAATTGCCCAGTGATGAATAGGATAAAACAATTGTTATCTCTAATGAAGACGTTTTGCGACCCAAAATAAATTGTCCAAGTATATACCAAATGGATAAGAAAAGCGAAACAAAAGCCTTGAGACAAAGCACAAAATGTATTTAATTTCTACACAGATTCGAAATCCACTAACCTGGCGTTAGACAAGATTGCTACAGCAAGCAGTTCCTTCGGTATTCCTCCCTCGTTTAGTGTGGATGGAAACCCAGAGGATCAAACCGGAAGAGGTTCTTGCTGGCATGCGCAGAGTGGAGACAGTAAGCCTTGGCTGCAGGTTGATCTCAGGAAACAGTTTAACATCCGGGAACTCAGACTAGACATTGAGAATAAATGTAAAGGCTGTGGTAGGTGCAAATATGATCATCTTAATCTATTTATCATGTTTGTTTAATCAGTTGTAGCTTGTTGAACTATTTCTTTCATATCTATACAAATATCTGTTTTGTAAATGTTTAATGCGCAAATGTTTGAAATATTGTATTTCATGACACAGCAACGGTATACAGAATATAAGTCGTCGAAATTATATTCATCACATCACAAATATCCCTTCACAACCAACATTACTAAATATCGATATGATTACAATAACAACCCACAACCTCGTTTCTCACACCTTTATCTGACCCTCGTGTACTTCGATCATCACCTTTAACCTTTAACATTACCATCATCAATGTCTAACATCAAAGTTTATATCGTCTTCCTACGCAAAGCACTGGCGTTTTAGGCTTTGCGTAGGAAGATGAGTCCATAGCGACACCGCGAACATCAACCAAATTCGTTAAATTATCAGAACATCTTGCATGATCCTTGGCTCGTGATAACATCACTTTCTGCATAATTCCTTTCCAAGATGTGCACTTACATTTATCATCATCCAACCCACAGAGAACGTGGCCCTGATGAAGCCAGTGACGGGAGTGAGTATAGACGGAGGACCATCCACTGGGAGGATTGTGGACGGGATCCTGAACAGCTCCCCAGGGTTCTGTCACACCAGCTCTGCTAGTGCTCCCGGCGTGGTGGTGGATCTAGGGGCTGTCTACAATATCTCCAGTGTCGCCTTGCAACGTGGGACCGGGACTACACGTGAGTACATCTACTGTCGATATCAACATGGTTCTTTTCTACAGCAGTGATAAAAATAACATATTGTTGCGATTTTGCAGGTGTCACCTTTAGATATTACCATACTGTTGTTTACATCCTATTGTCCAATGTCCATACATTGATTTGTACATCAAATCTCAAACAAGATGGCTGTTTTCTACAGCAGTAGATCAATTCTTTTATTTCGGTAAAAGGCCTTAGGCCCACGTACAAAACATATATACAAAACAAGACAATTATATAAGAGAGAACATTGAAAGTACATTGTAAGTTAATTTGATGATAGAAACATTGAGCGTAGAGCGAGTGCATCTCTAATAAAACATGAGTATGATGAAATAATATCTAAGTTTTGATGTTGTAAAACATTTTGAAGGTAACATATATGATTATTTTCAGGTACATTTAGGATATATTTCTTTCTTAATTCACTGAAACAAGGACATTTGAATAAAAAGTGTATTTCGTCTTCAATTACATCATTTTTACACAGTTTACAAAATCTTAAAAATCTAGGTATTCCTTCTCTTCTTCCTGTATTTTTACGTATTGATAAGGCACCTATTCTTAACAAAGTTATTCTACGACGTGTTTCTTTCGATTTAACTGTTGTGAGATAAGGTTCTATACAAAAAGTGCGTTTAATGGTAGAATATAAATCTAAAGAAGAACTTGCATTTATATCAGCAAATATGTTTTGTACACAACAATCATTTATTCTTAATACAAAATTACGTAAAAATTCACTTTTGTTGCCAACACCCAGTAGTAGTTATGGAGTAGTAAGGGAAATTTCGTTGGCCAAGAATCCCCATGTATGCCTACTGATGGATAAATGAGAAAAGCAAAATACTCTTTACAAAGCCTGTATAATTTCATTAAATTATATTAATTTAAGACAAATATGTGTAACTGTTTCAGTTCATTGTTTCAAAACACATTTAATCAAAGTTGTTTTCATTCTAGAGGTTGATCGCGTAAGCATTACAAGAATTTATAATTAGATATGGTCAATTTCTGTTTTCAAATGCCGAAATGATAAAAAAATCGTTATTTTTCACCTTCCGCAATTTAAGGCTTTTTTCTTCAAACAAGATCACGTTATGGCTTATGTTTTATATATAATGCTCTCCTCATTACTAATTACAAATAACACGAACACAAGGTTCTTGAATCTCTCTACAGCGGACTCCCTGTCTGACGTGGTCATCAATGTCCAGGAGGTGACGTTAGGTCCGACCACTCTGTGTGGAGCAAGGACAGGTGCTCTCGGGGAGTTCGACACGGTGGTGTGTGATAATGGACCAATCAGTGGACGATACGTCAGCATAGAGCGGGCACCTGCTGTCAACAAGGGACCTCTGACACTGTGTGAGGTGGAGGTGCATACCGTAGTGGGTGAGTCGTTACAGAGACAGTCTGCTCTTTTATCTCTTTTATCATAAAATTGTATAAATGATGAAGTTGTATTTGTTGTATTTTGTAACTAAATTTCTTGTCTATTGCTAAAGCATAAAGACAGATTTTTTTCAACTTCTGACAACATTCAACGATTCATTGTTCTTAGTTCAAGTCCAAGGATAATCTTTTGAAAAGAGGAAGTTCCCTGAACATAGGGCATTTGAAAATAACATTTCTACGAAAGGAGCATTATCTTGATGCTCTGACCACATTGTTTTGGCATAGTAGAAGTTGGGTTAATGAAGCATTGCATGATATAGTTACAACACTTGCATTCTGAAAAGAGGATACATAGTTTGTTATCGTGAAATCGACATTTAAAACGGCGCCTATTGAGGGTAAAGAAGTAGTATATCCATAAGATTTTCTTAATTCAGACTCGCCCATTATGTCCATTACTCACCTATAACCGTTCCCTGTTCCAGAGGACCGACTACACGACTTCATAGTGCTTGTATACAGAGACAACCCGGACCTCCACCCAGGGGCTGAGGGGGTGCTGTGTACTAGTCACGTGGGGGACCTGACCCCTGGTCTAGCGGGCACCTTGCAGTGTGGGGAGGGGGTGTGGGGCAGGTACGTCAGGATCAGGGCAGACAGCGTCATAGACAATGATGATCTCATGACTGTCTGTGAGGTCGAAGTGTATGGAGATGCAGTGGTGAAGAAAGGTACGTTAATGTCGAATAAATGAAATGTGGTAACCTTATTGAAATCAGATAGAATACTTTAAAGTATCATTTGAACAATGATTGAACTATTGTTCTTATCAGTTTGAGAATACGACATAAAAAATAGAAATATTTGAAATGGAAAATCTCACATTTGATAAATTCAATTGTAGTGTCCACTTTCTTTTGCCTGTCAGTTGAACATTCCGGTCCACTCTTTTTTCAATCATTCATTATGAAAATAGATAGTACACATGTACCAATGGAACATCACATAAAGAGATAATTGTGTCACAGTTACATTCTGTAACATTATAAAGATCAAACATCTTTAGATGTCTTGTGCATTTATATAAGATTAACATGTTGTTGAGCTCCTGAATATTGTTACTTTAAGAGTGGTCTCCCTTTGACTGCCAATCTCCTCCACTTCGGCCGAACTCGGCAGTTTCCATCAGTTACACTGAGAATGAAGCTGTAGCGACGTACTCGTGTAACCATGGCTACTCAACCTGTAACGGTCTCAACACTCTGACATGTAACATTAGCGGACAGTGGTCGGGCCAGGCTGAGATGTGCGTCAAAACAGTCTTCTCTACAAATGAAGTCAAAGGCGTATGTACTCACTTTATAGACATATCTAACTTGTATACAGGTATAAGGAGACAAAAGAAAGAAGTCAATTGTGCAGTTCGTTGTGTATTTTTTATATCGTTTATCGGATTTCGGTGTGAGGAAAGAAGTAAATAATGCAGTTCGTCATATCTTTTATTTACCGTTTATCGGATTTCGAAATGTGGAAAGTCAATTATGCAGTTTTTGCGTTAATGCTGATTTAATTGAAGATAGTTTTCCAAACCTCCTTGTAGATTTTAAGCATCACCTTACATCGGTTTTATAATCACCACAAGACTGCAAAAAAGTCGTTTTTTCAGAAGCATTTTCTGTTTCAGCTTGGCACTGTCGGCCTTGCGTGTTCACTCAAACTTGGGGAGGCCATAGAGCTGTTCATTGTCCCAGAGGAAAAGTAAGTCTTGATAAGCTGCAAGTCACGTGATGAAATATGATCAGATGTATCATGAATGCTAGAACGAACATACACAAACCAATACAAATATATGTTTGATATAGCGCGTTTTAGGATACTGAAAAAAAGATTTAAAAAACGCTTCAATCTTAAGTAACATGACATCTAGAATGAACATAAGCTCAATCACGACAAATCTTCTGTTGCGGAACCTGGGCAAGAGGTATCCCCGCAAGTCGTGACGAAACTATTTTAAATAAAATGTGTCTTGCGTCATAAAAACTTATATAACTAACCTAAATGTATCTTCACTCTCTTTTAGTTCCATTGTTAACTTCCTCAACTTCCTTACCGGCGAGACTATTCTGGAAATGAACACGAAATTCCAAGGAGAACCAGACGAGTTACTTCTATCAAGTCACTCGGATCAAATCATGACTCCCAGGGCGGTGAGAGTCCCGGACATGACCTTCACAAAGGGGAGAGAATCCAGACTTACAGTCACCTTCCTATCCGATCATCTCGATGTAAGGAGCTTTTTAATTGGGTAACAAATATGTTAACGAAATACAAATTTAATAATCACGTACCGTATGTATGAACAGATCACAGAATTTACTTCTATTCTGCTTTAGGGTTGATTCATACAAATGTTACAAAATACAATAATGTTACATTACCACAGGAATATTTCATGCTAAAACGGAAAAGGGAGAAAGATATTTTCGTTGGTGATAACATGTGTCCAAGAATGGTGTGTGAAACAGAAAACCATAACATTCCCTCCCAAACAGCTGGCTTTAGACGGAAGGACAATGTACAACTGCCCCTACCATGTTTTTAGAAACCGAGAAACATACAGCCGATGATAACTTGTATATGTGACTGTTACAACACGCAGTGTCCCGTTCAATACACCTTACTAAAATGACATTGTTCTGCTTAGTAAAGTCTCTTCGTTTTCCATACAGTTATCTTTAGACGAAGATCAGTGTACGCCTATCCTACAATCCTCCCCAGAAACCAAGATAACTAGATAATATATTAGTAATAAGTTATTATATATGTTACAACACACGAAGAGTCTATTAAATATACCTAAAACCATGAGCATATTCTGCCAAGTAAAGACTCTTCATTCCTCCCATACAGTTGTCTGTAGACGGGAAGTCAGTGTACGCCTATCCTCACTACCTGCTGCCAGACTCCATCAACATCGTCAACTCGTCTAGCACTTTCTGGAAGATGTCCCTGCTGCCAGCAGGTGTTGTGGATACCAAATTAAGTAGGTCCGAGTTAAGGGGGTTTAACTGCCTAAACAGGCATCGATTTGGTTAAGGCCTAATCACAAAATGATTCAGCAACACATTTTTCAGCAATTTGATTGAACATGAGCTCTCAAAATCAAGCAAACATTGCTCAAATTGGACAGAAAATGTACATTGCATACCTCGTGAATTCATCCATCGAAAGAGGCTTGCAAAATAATTCTTCAAATATAATCAAATTTGGATGTATAAGTGAGACAACAAAGTCATGATTCGTATCTCTTAGGTCACATGACTGACAATCTTGCGGAGTCTCGTTCTGCGAGAGCCAGTACGAGAAGTGGTGAAGCGGCAAGAGCTGTTGATGGAAACACAAACACAGTTGTCCCCGGAACCTCATGTTGGATTGCTGCCCCTGGCGACCTTGACCCCTGGTGGATGGTTGAGCTTGACAGCTTCTACTTCGTCAGTCACGTGGAAATCACGTCCGGGAACTGTGCAGCAACATGTGGTAATCCTTTACATTTTAACTTGTTTTACATTAGGCTTTCATAACCATAACATTGCACGATTGGTTATTTTTCTTATCTGAAAACTTATTATCCATATCAATTTTGATTACTATATTTTTAATTGGTCCCTTTGGTGTTATGATTAAGTCCAGGGTATCAGAAATGCTTTCCGCTCTAAACGGATAATATCAGAGTTTTAGCGTTATGGTAACAGAGTGACTAATATTATTATCAAAAACATATCGAGGCTCATAGTATTGTAAATAAAAAGTATGCCATGTACACGAATATAATATCATTTGCATTACCGAAGTCGCTAACTTAAAGAAAATATTTAGGATATGCTTCCAAATAAAGGCAAACTAGCCATTCCCGGAGCACATGGAACGGAACTTCATAGGCAATTTGTGACGCCAAAGCAATATTTGATAGTTAACGTCACAATGAAAAAGTGATATTTTGCCCTTGGATATCGTATGAAAAATATGAACACCGATATGACTGCTCTCGAAGGTAGTAAAACATGTTATGGATTCTCAAGTAATATCCTCTTTTAAGTTACTCATTGATCAAGTCACAACGGATTGACTCCAGAGCTAGGAGGTCACGTTTGAATGGTAATTTTTGCCCAAAACCTTTTTTTGTATCTGCAGGCGGAAGACTTCATGATTTTACTATAGAAGTATCGTACAAGGACCTTCAAGAAGGAGGCAGATGGGACGAGTGTCGTAAATATGAAGGAATATTCCCCGCTGGAGCTACTGAAACTCTGGCCTGTAGGGAGATGACGTATGGGCGGTTTGTGCGTATCTCTTCTCCTGGGAGGACAGATCCCACTGATCAGCTGACTCTTTGTGAGGTCAAGGTCTTTGGAGGGAAGGTCGTCAGGGAAGGTACTCGAAATGTTAAAAAACTTAAATTAACACACCAATCTCATTAAAATGATATCTTAATTGCTTCACTACGTTACACAGATTAAAGATCTCACAAGGCCCCGTAAGTCCAGCCGTCAGGGTAACCTTTGACCGCTTGATGTGAGGAAGATTTCATCCGCCAATCAAATCGTACGTCTCTTAAAGGACAATTCAGGGGATTAAACTGTAAATCGGCACAGCCCACATGATAAAATGATAACTTATGACCTTTCGAATTTCCCAAAAAGCAGTGTTACGTAATTTGCATAGGTCGTAAATTCATTTGTAATGTTTGACTATTTGACAGAACTAGATTCTTTCTAATTTGCATATGTACATCGAATATGTGTGATATCAAATCAACAAGACTTGATCTAATGTTTTTATGTCAGTTCTGGTCTTCTCATTTGTGTCAGTATATTTATGGATACAAAATACACCAAATTTAATGAACATGAATCGTTTCATATAAGATTTAAAGGGAAACGTTAATATAACGTAACTGTTCCAAAAATAGCATCTACAGCTTGCTGTTTGAATTTGCCCCGTTTACGGTGATTTCTTCGATAATGATAACATTATAGTATTTACCTGGACGATTTTGGACCAACAAATTGATAGGAGCGATATAAAGCACAGTTTGAGTTATTCATTCGGACATGACAGGACATATTTGTTGTCGACATTTAGAAATAGTCGGAAATGTTCGTTTTTCGAGTTTTGAAGATTAGATATGAATACCCGTCACCAGCAACCCGAGTTACGGGGCAAAGTCGCTGATTGGCTGAGTCAAAGGATACTCTGACGGCTGTTATAACTGAGCCTGGTAAGATCTACATGCGTAGCGTAGTGTAGCAAATAGATCGTATTTTAATAAGATTGATTAACACACTAGACTCAACAATAGTGTATCAAGCTGAAAGGAAAGGGATGTTTACGGAATAGTGTAGGTCATGGTGACATTTATATATTCCGGTCTGAACAATCAAACTTCAGATTCAGGCCCTTTCGACTGTGGAACCCCTCCACGTGTGGCTCATTCTACAGTAGAAGTCACCACCAGCTCTGAAGGCAAGATGGCGTTCTACACGTGTAACCATGGTTATTCCTTCTGTGGTGACGTCCTGCCGAGTCGCTGTGTGAACGGGATTTGGGGTGAATTCAGCGCTTTGTGCTTCAAGAATACGTGGCATTACACGGTAAGTCCTTACTTAAAACTGTGCTAATTGTATAAGAATGTTATATTAATTAAGTAAATGTACAATTTTTATTATCACGAAATCACATCATAATGTAGCAATGGACATCAGGAAATTAATGTTGTTTTGAGTCAGATATAAAATAAGATATTTGAAGAAACAATTTTAACTAAATAATTTCATTTACTTTACACCAAGTATGTTTTCACTGAACGTATGTTGTCAACCAATTAATAGTTACCGAAATAAAAAATACTTATACTTTTGTATAAAACCTCTATCATTTTAGACTTTGGGCGAGTCTTACAGTCACAACATCACGTGTCCTGTTACCCTTGACTCGGAAATCCGTGTGATTGCCACTCCAACAAAGAACAAACGGTATAGACCTCAGATCCTCATTAAAGTTTTATCAGAATTCATTGAAAATGACAATTAAGTATAATCTGTATTTTAAAGGTTTATTTTTCAATGAAATATCATTATGCATGTTTTGAAAAAAAATCCTAAATACATTTATCTTATTTCATTACTTTCAGCTCCCGTTTTAATTAAGAATTTTTCATCATTGTGTTCTCAGTGTTACTTCTGGTTTACAAAAGAGATCTATCCGGACAATGTAACGAACTATTTGGGACATTTTCCCCTTGTTAAATAAAAGTATCTAAAACAAATTTTGCAGTCGAGCAATAGCTCTATCCAGACAATTTTACCAACTTTCTAGGACTCCTGATTTTCTGTCGAGCTAGAGTATTATCCAGACAATCTTTCAAACGATTTGGGAGATATCCCCTTGTCAAATAAAGTTTCTAACTCCAGGTTCTCAGTCGAGCTAGAGTTCATACCAGACAATCATACCATCTTGTTCCCTTGTTATATAAAGTTTCTAAATCAAATTTGAGTTCTCATAAATGGAATGAATTCTAGGTTCTCAGTGGAGCTAGAGTTCACCCCCGACAAAAAGGTGGTGTTCGAGGCATCCTTCACCGAGCCGGACATCAACAAGGCGAGCTTCTACATCCAGTCTGGCAGGAGGAACATCCCCTACAGAGGTCGGCTTCCCTTCCCCTTCAAGGTGGAGCAGGAGCTACAACTCACCTTCAAGCTGGGCAGCAAGGTCGTCGAGGTAATAGGGATGCAACAAAGATCAAGTTTGATGGATTTTGTGATTGGTCTGACTAAAACTAAACGGTTTATTATATATTTAATAGCGGAGTATCATACAAGTCATGTAAGGTACTGTTTTATGTCAGTCAGTTATGTCTACTCACCTTCAAAGTGGGGAGCAAGGTCGTCGAGGTAAATGGGTTGCAGCAAACATCAAGTTATACAGATCTTATGATCTACCTAAAACAAAACTGTTTATAATATATTTAGATAACAACGGAGCACCATACACGTCCTATAAGGTATTTTATATCAGTGTAGTCTACGTATTAACATATAAGATAAGACACGATCAATGATGCTTTCAATTCATATGTTTGCTTGTGCTCGATGTACTAGATAATGACAGGCACAAATGCACAACTTTTTTTCAAAGTAAAACAATGTCATAAAAACTTCATGAAACAATCTTTAGGGAAGCCGAATTAGAAACCGATTGCAACAAGGGATTAGTAATTATTAGATTTAAGTCTCACAACTTGTCTAAGGACTTCTCTTTCACTTTTAGATCACAATGCACAATATACTAATATCTGGAGCATCGTAAATAATCAATATTAATGAAATTTGCATTATTTAAAAAAACATTATGAATTTATTTCTGGATCTCACCTGCAGGTTTATGTGAATGGCACCAAGCTGGGGAAGCTGTACGGAGATATGATATCTCACCATCCCCCCTCACTCATCACCTCTCAGCTGGCTACTAGACGAGTCAGCGTGCACTACTCTAGTAAGATGATGTACAACGTTTGCTAAAGGGGTTATCTTATAATAGCGATGTTAGATATATATGTCTAATAGATCTCTCTCTATTGGAATGACATTGAGACGGTCCGTGTTTGCTGTGTTGTCTGACTCAGAAGATATGGCTTCGAATGTCGAAAGAAAATCCTTAACATCACTGATATGAAAGCGTGAAATTTAAACATTGCTAACACTGACTTGATTCTATGATCAACTGATACCTTTTTATGTATGGTATCCCACAAGTTGTCATTGAATATCCTATATTATTTCTCGATATGTCAGTCCGTTCATTATTTTATAGATGACTGTTTTTTTTATGAATGACCAAGAGTATATTCTTCAAATTTGTCACTTTGTCCTTTTCACGTTTTCTTAAATCGAATAGACACAGTGTTGAACTAAACACAGATAACGTATTCAAGACATAAACGGTTATATATAGTATATTGTGTACTTGAATCAATATTGAAATAAAACTAATAAAAAAACAGAACGGAACAGCAAGATAATATTCTTACCATTCTTTTGCAAGACGAGCCAAACAAAGTGGTGAAGCATACAGACAATGAACAGGAGTGGCTGCGAGTCCCTATACGAGGCACCACCTACCGACTGTTTGAAGTCAAGGCTGCTAAGAACGTGTACGTCGATCTTCGGGAATCAGAAACTTCAAAGAAGGGAGTTACCTTCATGGTGGGCGACAGACAGAACACGAGATCTATATGTACTAACTGTGTTGGAGGAAATATGACGTCATGGCACTCTCCACTCTCAAGCTGGAACTTCAAGAAATTCTGGTTGTCATGGGATACGCCAGGCAAGGTTTCCATGGGAACAGGACACACTGTAGGCCTTGAGACGTTTATCGAAGACGCACCTGCTGATTTTGAGAAGAACTTCCTGCTTGTTGGTACTCTCGGCACTGATGGACATTGGGTCTTTCGTATGTATTCTCTCTATATTGATTTCATCAATCCAAAAACTTAACGTACTTAAATCTCAGTCCGATACGTTCCTTCCCTGTCATATATTATGAGAATCCTAGAAAACCGTGATTTTAATCCCCCTTTTGCAAGGCTTTCTTGCAGACAATTATCTTCAGGAGTACACAGTTGTGGATGAAATGTATTAAATGTTATTATAGAAAATATCAATCATCTTTGACTGAAAATATTGTCAGAAAGAACGATGGAATCGGAAAGTTTTTAAGTACGTATTGTGTCTTTGTATGAAGTAGTCAACATTGAGACCATTGAGATTAGATAAAACATATACAATATCAGTTGCATTTAAATTTCAATAGGCATTTACTTAAACACTTTCCGAGTATAATTATCTGGGGATTTGAGAATTATATCTAACGTGAATAATTTCGGCGGCATAAAACCACTTTTTTCTTAATTGATATGCTGATATACTGCGCACCTGTATGTATGACGTTTGTTACAGCTACAATTGGTGAAACGTCCAGTGAATCGTGTCCAAGGCCAGAACAAAGTTTTCCTCTCTCTATTAAATCCACACATATCAACGACAAGAAAACCACGAATGAATACGAATGCGCAGAGAACTTCGTCTTTTGTGGAGAGAGTTCTGTCTCTGTTTGTGATAATGACGTAGCTTCCGGTCACGTGATGGGAGGTTGTGAACTCAACAGAATACCAGTCGGGGTAAGAATTGGTACCATTGTTATTGTTAATTCATTACTCATTCTATAGAATTAAGTGGATTGGAACACTCGTTCTTGGAGGAGCAAAAGGCCACATTTATACACCACTTTACAAATGATAGAGTGGTTTGCTACATTGATATCTCAATCTGACAAAGTGACTATCCTGTCATTTTAATAATGAAATTGATAATAATTCATATGATTAATGTACATCGTTATTAAAATTCTCATGTCAGAACCCACATGAAACTTGAAATATGTATCCATTGATGAAGATATTCATGGTCATACTAAAAGCGAAACAAATAACACTACTGTATAATTCTATATATATTTAGCAATCAAGTGCATGAGTGGAGCATTAGTATAAACGGAGAAAAAGAATTCCTCTCACTTCCATTTAACTGGATCTATAGCTATACAACCATCTTCCAGGCAGGCCCCGAGACGACCCTGGATCTACCGTGTGAGTTCGGGGAGGGTTCCGTCATCTCCGCTTATGTCACACCTACAAACGATTCAGGGGCGTAAGTACAGACACAAACAAATCATATTTTGATTCATTTAGACCAACATTAACCATGTAATTATAAGTTGTTACGTTTCCATTATGTTTACACCGGTATGACGTCGTATCTTATGATAGATAAGCAGTTGTCAACCATAAGGTCAATCTAAATATTACCTTAAGACGTAGAAAGACACTTCTTCCCAAACAATTTAAAAATAAAACTGACTGAAATATGCTGGACAAACGGGTGAGGAATAAGTGTTTTTTTTAGGATTTATTTTTCATAAAGAAGTCAATGAAAATATATATTGATTTCTAAATTTCCATGTTTTTCTTAAATGTTTTTTTTTCCAGATTGATTAAATTGCTGTCACAGCAATATTTCTTTTCAAAGTTATATTTTATTAGCTGAGGAAAGCGTCCTCTGTCAAATCCTCATCTCAAGCAATCTTTTCAAAAGGTTTCTCATGAATTTACCTAATGAAGAATAATTTTTAGGACCCTCTCCACAGACATATCCATCTTAACACTTTAATTGATGTTAATCATTCCAGTGTGGTTATCGAAGTGGTCGGCTCGACGGGAAGGAGCCTTCAGTACAGGATAGACATGGGCGAGCGCAACCAGACAGTATCCAGTCAACTGAAGGACGGAACCCAGTCTCAATTAGAAGACATCGTCGGCTTCCCTTTCGTTATCAATCAGGAATCTCACGTTGCAATTGGTTACAGTTCCGGCATCTATAAGGTTAGAAAATGGATAAATTATGGTACAAAAGAAATATATTTAAAATGGTAAAGTTTATTTTTTCTCATTTATTCTACCACCTGAAGCAAGCTTATTTTCTAATTATCCTACTGATTTGGTATCAAAGGAACCTTAGGAAAAGAATGTATTGAAGGGATATTATAAGAATAGTTTACTGCAGATAATGCTGAGGCAAGTTAGCGAAGAATGAAAACTGCATTTGAAATTCACTGCAAGCAAAAAAATAAATATTTTTTAAGTAAAAGGGATTGTTAATTGAACTTATGTTAATATCAATCGGTAAGAGTAATACAATAAAAACTCAAATAAATTCAGGGATAATTTGAAAAAGCTAAAACTTTTATATATCACTGCAAAAGTGAAGGTAATGAGTATATATTTAATGAACTCGGTCTGTTTACGTGAATAAAAGGTATGCTATAGATATATAATTAAATACACATTTGGAATAAACATTTTAGAACATTGCCACTCTCGAAAAAATATATATATAAATGCAACTAGGAAGTGATTTAACAGTTCCCAAATCAACGTTCGGAAATACACTTTTTGTCATTTTCGTATGGTATATGTAAATAAATGATAAATAATAAATTCCTAGATCTACGTGGACGGGAGACTAAAGCACACGTACACCCCTGCGGTGCCCCACACTGAGATGTCAGCTGTACACATACTGCAGGACTACTCCCTGAAGGATCTCCACCTGTACCCTCGCAGTACGTTAAACTGATGTTAACTGATTACAACATTATCACTTTATAATTTCACATTTTGAAGGGACAAGAACTAGTAATTTAGAAAGAAGTTGTACTCTTTATCAAACGAGTGTACCATTGATCCGCTTGAAGCGCTCGTAAAATCTTAAAGTAAGTAAGCTTGTACACTAATATCCCTCTTCCTACCCAGACACCCCGGGTGATATACCCGACTGCAGCAAGGCTACCCTGAAGAGCACTGTGATCCACGCTGGGGACACGTCACTGGGTGGACGGACCACCTACCAATGTGAACCCAACCACAGGGACTGCACCAACTCTCACGTCATCACGTGTGGAGGAGACGGACAGTGGCTTACCTCCCCTGATCAGATCTGTAAACAGTACATATGGAAGAATATAGCTATGCTTCGAATTGTGAGTATTTCATTGCACGTCGATATTACGTCATATTAAAAGTATGAATAGATTCATCCATTTCTAAACTCACTTATTTAACTAGAAAGTATCATTTGTGGGTAATGCTTGTTTCGGTCGTTTTGAGGAGCAGGAGTGTTCAGACTCTGTTTTTCGTGATTTCTTCTATAAGTGTGATGTGCTATATGTCCCTAATTTCTGATATATATAGAATCAAAACTGTATTTAACTCTAACACCAAAATATTCTATTGCAGCCGATGACGGTTTCCCCGCCTTGTCCTCTTTCTTCTGGAAATGCAATCAAGATGGTAGCTAAATCAATCAGAGGGTGGGTGTTCTTTGTCTCGAGTCATCGATCTTATCTGAAAATATGCAACTAGTAACAGAACATGCGACATACGTGACTGTTGTCAGACCATGTAAAGTCGAAACCTCAATAGAATGATTTCACATCCCTACTAAGTCATCATTTAGAATACGGCCGGTTTTTAATGAAACTACGACCAGGAGTACAATAGGATCACCTACATTCATATTGTTTCATTTTCGCCCTGACCTCCTCTGCAGGTTCTGGTTCGACCTGCGAGCTGGTAACGAGGCCCAGATGTTGTTCCAGTACGAGGACAATCCGACCAGACTAGTCCTAACCACCTCCATACTGGACTCCGTGCTGTACGAGAAGTCCTTCAACTCCTCACTCATCTCCCCCAACAAGGAGTTCACTCTGCTCGTCAAGATGCACGATACACAGTACTCTGTGAGTGATGCTTCATTTTGATGATATTGAGATAATTAATATTGATAATGTAATGGTTTAAACCGAAGGAAACTCCTTTGATAAACAAATTCATATTGCAGTGATTATTTATTAAGCGTTTTCTTCGGAAATATTGGTATTTCTAATCCATCCGCCTCTTAATGCCTCTTTTGCAATAATTGACTATCCATAAGTTAAATTGGTATTCCTTCACGATTGCATCTTCTGCAAATGTCAACCAACGAAGCCGCTTAATAAGTTACCAAAATCTATTGAGTCTATTGGGATAAGCATGTCTTAAGAACCAGAAGAAGTGTGTTCAACAAGTTTGGGTGGGTGTTTCAGGTTCTGATAGACGGGCACCCTCTGTACAACTACACGTACCTGACCCCCGTGGGTCGCACCGACTCCATCATCATCACCCCCGGGGTCACCATCAAACACCTCGAGGTCATGGCCGACATGAATGCCGTGGGTCCTTCATAATCTATGGACTATAGTTCGGCCTCATCTATCACTGAAGATAATGAAAATGTTTGTGTGATCTCAATTTATTGCCTTCAAATGGCTGTCAATGTAAAACTGGTCATTGATTTCATTTGGTTTGTAAGTCAGGTTCTCACTGATGGTCTTACATATGGGTTTCTAAGTAAAGTGAAAATTCGATCGCAAAACGTGATTTGAAATTTTTAGATAGGTATGTATGAAATAGGAATGTCATTCATTTCAGAAAACATCAATGACCTTTTAATACCATATTGCAGACCATACATGATGGATTTTTTTATTACGTTCTATAGGGTAAAAGCAATGAATTGACGTATTTTATTCAAATTCAGTTTACCGACGTAAAATGTTTTTCTGCTAACATTATTTTATTGTATTAGTATTAATCAGGATAATAAAAGTTGAAAAAACATTTATCCAATTTACTCGTTTGTTATCATTTGGTGCTCTTTTATAATCAAAGTTGTTATATCCACAAAGAATCCACAAAACATGGATCTGAGATCAATCAAACTTAAATCCTTCCTCGTTAGCTCTGAGAGAAAACGAAACGATTTCAGGAAGTCGGCATTCTCTCCCCACATAAGCAGATCAAGTCATGTTGATTTAGCCCCTGTTCTATTACGCCGAAATCCGTGGGTTCCGGCAGTTTCCCCTGGCGGAAAAAAACTTTCATCACAATAAATTTGAATTTCTTTATCAAATGACAAGGCTTCTCGCATGAAAAGGGTGGTTCATATCGATGCGTTTACCTTGTTTCAGTAGCTAAATGATGATTTAAAAACAGCGTCGCTGATTGCACAACTAATTGTGATTGCCTCCAATCAGGCATCTCCCATTCTATCCCACAAACATTGTCGCCATACTATCTGCTTTGACGTTTAACGATAGTTATATTTTGATGCATACATGTACCTATATCGCATGGTCAACCATTGTCTTTGGGCCCATTGAAAGCATAGTTTAAGTTCAGATATTTTTAGATCCAGAAGGTGTAATGATATATCAAGCTTAAACAGAAACGGAAGTTTTACTCATTAATGTGTTTAAATAATGCAAGTCAAACTCGCTAAAATAGAAATAGAATCTGTTATTGGTAAATGTTTTAGAAACTGAAGCAATCTAGTTAACTATCTGTAATGATATATCCCTCTTTATGTCCATCTTTACCAACGAATGATTAACTAGATTATCGGGGGGAAGTTGCTTGGATAAATATAAACTTTTTAAGTAGTTAAATAAAGTGTAACGCTTTGCATACAAGGCTTTGCATACACATCATATAAATAATACTAATATCACTCTTGTTTTAACAAGATAATTACAAACCATAAAAAAATCATTTAGACAAATAAAAATGACATTACAATAAGAAATGAGCACTGATTCAGGGAGAGATTCGTTTTAGCGTTCGATTCATTAGCAAATGCTTTAATTAAATGACTGTGTTATAAGAATACTTCATGCATTTCAAAAGAAGACAAGGAGTTTTATGGATTATTAACTTCTTTGAATGTAGCGACGTTTCGGTATAGATTTTTATACCGTTTTCAAGCAAATGGGAAAAAGGGGAGTACAGCAATTTATACATATGGACATGATGATGAGATTACAATAATAGTAACAACAGGATGAGATAACAATAGCAGTAACAACAGGATGCGATAACAATGCTCTGAGAATACTAGAAACATCAACTTGTCAGTCTATTGCATGTTTCAGACAGACAGACAGACAGACAGATGTTTCATGAGAGCACAGAGGAAAACAACCAATATAGATCATATGATTGCTGTACAATGAACATCATGTTCGTGTATTGGGATTACAGCTCGCATGCATATAAACTACCATGCAAAAGAAAGCATAATACTGAATTAAAACAACAGCTTTTGAGTGAAATGATATTATACTGGCAAGATCATTATAATTACCGATGGTGGAATTGAGTTATTAAAAACCCTTGAAACCCCTTGATATATGGGACTCATCGTTAAATTATTGTTGTCAAGCGAAATAACAACCAACGTGAAGGAAAGAATCGTTGGTTCTTAAAACAACCCACAACGAATTGTCATAATTCAGTCAGTCAGGCCTCACACGTTACAGATACAATAACAACAGTAGAATTCATCAAAATCATACATTGGCAACGTTGGTTTCAATGCACGCAATAATCCGGCCTTTCATCGACCATTACAAAATGTTCATTGGTCTTTGTTTGTTTGGCATTCTTACGTATACTTTCTTTTGCGCGGTAGTTCCGTTCATATCGAAATGGCCTGTCTTTTGGTGGCCTTAACCCAATAAGTTCTGTACGTATTTGGGAAAGAGTAATTCTACCATGTATTCATGTAATGTGTGGGACTGTTTACCAGACAAGGAATATGATATGCTTGAAAAAGTTCAAAATCAATTCTGTAAAGGTATCCAGGGCTTTTCCACACGGGGATCATCTACAATAGCCAGAGACTCTCTCGGTTTGGTCACATTACGAAGATATATTCATCAAAAATCCCTAATATTTCTTGGGAAAATGTTCAATAGCGATGTTAATCTTGTCTTCAAGCAAATACTTGCCCATAGACTATGTCAGTATAGATACTCTACGTCCCTGGATAAAGAACGTTATAGCAAATCTTCGGCAATATTCCACATGTTAAATCTTGTATCAAGGTATGACTTAGATATGCAAGTAAACAATTATGAGAAGAAATCCTTATTTTTGCCAAAGCATGAGTGGTCTGTACTGGTGAAAGAAAGAATACTAAAAGCTGAAGATGTTTATGTTTCTACTGTTATGAAATTAAGACTAAGCTTTGAGAGATATAGTACAATTAGATATCCTACAAAAGGTCATAGATTGTGGACTGCCTGCCATAAAATGCCCGAATGTTTTTATGAAATTGCTTCTCTTCTACGTAATAGCACATTATGTATTAAATCTCATACTTGTGAATGCGGCATTGTTGCCTATGATATTGGAAAGCATATAATGCTTCATTGTTCACTTATGCAAAATAGTAGAAATTGTTTAATTGAGTCACAAGTTGACATGCTAGATGTTAATACTTTTGTTAATTTATGGAACGATGAAGACCAATTTGTCTCATTTATGCTTGGTGGTCGTTCAAATATATATGTTCAGCAGCTTAACCCGGAAATTACACACACAATTCTAAGATGTAGTGAAGTGAAAGCATGTGATTTCTGTACTCAATCAGACCAAGAAATCTGTGGCCTGAAAGTTTCTTTAAATGACGATCAACAAAAGAATTGAAAAGTGAATCATGAAAACCACAAAATAGCCACTATTCTCCTTCTCTACTTTACTGAGATAAATGTAATGACTCGAAATGAACTTGCGTTTTAAAGGGGCAGTAGCACGTTTTTTGATAATTTTATATTCTAAATATTTTACTGATAATTGTAAGTTATTGCTAAATGCATTATATTGACAGTGTCAACAATCTCATTACACAAGCCAATCATCCATAGTCAGAGGAAAAAGTATAAAGATTCACACAAAATCCATCGGCGGCAATTTTTTGTGAACACCTTTCATTCATTTTCTGTAATAAAAATGAATTGCATGGCTAAACTTTATTTTATATGTTTGAATTATTACTGCTCAATTTAGTTTAGATACTTTGTCTTTCAATTAGAACCATTTATTTTCATTTTCCTGACATCACCTTATGTTCCCCCTAAAAACGTGCTACTGCCCCTTTAAAAGAGGACAATATGATCTAGCAATATGCGGCATAACTATGGAGACTACTACACGATGTGACAGACAATACTATACTAATTAAGAGATTTGAAACTGACAAAATATACTAATCGTGCAGATCTTAGTGACAAAACACGTTCTAAATACAGTGCCGAACCTAAACGTGTTTACATTAACGAGGCAAAACTCTATGGCATAATAGCCTGCGGACAAATCGTGAATAAATTGTGAACTTTATATGCGTCTGTAAGTGCACTGATCATGGTCCGTGATTTCCGTAGCATTTCCACTCTGGCAGAAATCACAGGCAGAAGCAGAGGTAGGTTATTACTTACATCTAGAATATACAGTTATGGCAATTGGATAAATGTTTAATTTGAATAACAGAGTTAAGAGATAATTCGTTTACTGTTAACATCGATAATGGATTGAATCGTAACTATCAGTAAGGTTTGAAAAAAAGAAAATTGAACTTTTATTTTCTATCTTAGTTTATGTATTACTCTGAAAAGCAAAGGCAGAAATTGGGGTTTCCTTGATTCTTATATGTAAATTTCCAACAATAATTTCAAACTAAGGAATTAAAGCTAATATATCCCTTCAATACAACACCTATGAATATACTTTCAATTAATAAGATAGTACACAAAATTAACACTTGTTGCTCAATTGAAAAATATTTTCTTAAGTGATTAGAAACAAAATAGGGTTAAAATTATATCTTTGTTATTCTTTACCAAAACGACCGTAGAAACGTTAAACGCTACCAATTGTACGGAAATTTGTTTATGTTTCATTGTAACATTTCATACCATGTTTCACTTTAAAATTTAAAACAATTTCTTATCGAAATGACTCCAAATACATTTGAAAAATGCACCCGGAAGCATTTTCATCAACTTCTTTTCACGTACATTACCCAGTCTCTAAAACCTCAACACATTTTCAAAAAATAAAAAAAGCGGACAATTTTATTTTCAAAATTAAAATAATTTAAATTCCAGCCGTTTGCCACCATGTCCACCCTCCACACAGCGCTGGCGCTGTTTATGCTAATTGCTCAAGTCAACTCCCTGAAGAATGGCTACGTTAAAGGCGAGATCAAGGACCGATTCTGCGCCAAGAGGACGGGGCTGGTTAAACTACCCTGGGACTGTACCGGCTACCTGCACTGCTACACGCTGGGCTCCCAGACATCGGGGGTGTGGATCAACTGCCCCAACAACCTCCAGTTCGACTCCTACAGCAACAACTGTATCAGAGAGAGTCCGGAGTGTCAAAATATGACAAGTAGGGCCATATTATGTTTTTAGTGATTAAACATTATTACCTCCATCGGTGAGTCCGGAGTGTCAGATTATGACAAGTAGGGCCATATTATGTTTTAAGTGATAAACATTATTACCTCCATCAGGGAGAGTCCGGAGTATCAGAATATAACAAGTAGGCCCCTATGATTTTTGAAGTGATTACACAGTATTACCTCCATCAGGGAGAGTCCGGAGTATCAGAATATAACAAGTAGGCCCCTATTCATTATTTGAATGATTTAACATTTCTACCTCCATCAGAGAGAGTCCGGAGTGTCAGAATATAACAAGTAGGCCCCAATTAATTTTTTAGTGATTAAACATTATTACCTCCATCAGGGAGAGTCCGGAGTGTCAGAATATTACAAGTACGCCCCTATTAATTTTGAGTGATTATACATTATTACCTCCATCAGAGAGAGTCCGGAGTGTCAGAATATTACAAGTACGCCCCTATTAATTTTGAGTGAATATACATTATTACCTCCATCAGAGAGAGTCCGGAGTGTCAGAATATTACAAGTACGCCCCTATTAATTTTGAGTGATTATACATTATTACCTCCATCAGAGAGAGTCCGGAGTGTCAGAATATTACAAGTACGCCCCTATTAATTTTGAGTGAATATACATTATTACCTCCATCAGAGAGAGTCCGGAGTGTCAGAATATTACAAGTACGCCCCTATTCATTTTGAGTGATTATACATTATTACCTCCATCAGAGAGAGTCCGGAGTGTCAGAATATTACAAGAACGCCCCTATTAATTTTGAGTGAATATACATTATTACCTCCATCAGAGAGAGTCCGGAGTGTCAGAATATTACAAGTACGCCCCTATTAATTTTGAGTGAATATACATTATTACCTCCATCAGAGAGAGTCCTGAGTGTCAGAACATAACAAGTAGGCCCCTATTAATTTTTTGAGTGATTGAACATTACATTTAAAAGGGTACAACGATATCTACCTCCATCAGTGTCCAGAGTGTCCTACCATTGCAAGTAGGTCGTCATTTCATTTTGTACGTCAGTATGTCAAGCAGTGTGTAAATGGTGAAAAGAAAACTCGTATCATAAGATCTACGCTTCGCAGATTATAATCTATGTAATGCAGCGGAAGACGCAATGCAGCAAAACTATGAACTGGTTTTAATGAGATTGATGTAGACACAAGACGAAAAGGACAATACACACAAACTGATGTAGTAAGCTCAAAAGAAGATAATCCTGAAAAATACATCAATGAAAGTCCTGAATATATAAACATGACGAGTAGGTGTTGATTTTCTAATTTGTCTACAAACATCATTCAAAAAGTCTTATTTTCCCGATTTCTCTAAAATGATTAGTTCTCATAGAAGATGAATTATCATATTGGCTTTACAAATAAATTTCTTAACAGAATAACTGAACAGCTCCTAGTTGGAAAAGAATAGTGAAAACATTTTTTTTCGTGAAAATATTATCGATCAGCTTGAGTGGAAAGGGGCCAAAATACAAACGGTGTAAAGTTTATTTTGGCGATGAGTTTATCATATTACCTGATGTTATTACATAAGTTAAAAGATGGCATCATTTTTAAGTAAACAATCAATTATCCTTTACATCATCCTATGATCTACTTTTGACCCTAAACTCTTTACCCTATCCTGAAATCACAGAAATTCTGTAATTTGCAAACTATTTATATTATTCCAATCTATTTCCAAATATTGTTTCATTCTTTTTAAAGGGACAGTAGCACGGTTTTTGATAATTTTATATTTTAAATATTTCACTGATGATTGTACGTTAATGCTAAATGTATTATTTTGACAGTGTCAAAAATCTCATTACACAAGTCAATCATACATAGTCAGAGGACAAAGAATGAAGATTCACATAAAACTCATTGGCGGCCATTTTTTTTAAACAACTTTAATTCATTTTGTGTCAGGAAAATGAATCGCATGGCTAAACTTTACGTAATATGTTTGAATTATTACCGTTTCATTTAGTTTAAATGCGTTGTCTTTTAATTGAAACCATTAATTTTCATTTTCCTGATATATATATTCCCCCTAAAAACGTGCTACTGCCTCTTTAATACTTCCTCACTTTCCCCAGGTGCGGCTGAGCGGTACTGCCCGCTCTACCCGACTCTGCGCTTCCCCCACCCTGAGAGTTGCGCCATGTTCTACGACTGTGCACAGAGGAAGGTAAAATGTAGATAATTATTGTTTCGAGGATTTTACAGACGCATCACACAATGCATGTTAAAACCACAATTTAATTCTGCACTTATCCAAAGTGTACTTGCTTCTTTGATTAGTATTCCAAAAGATGATGTAATGAGAAATTATGCCATTTCTTGCTGATAAACAACTTCTTTTTACTGTTAAAGCTGAGTTTCGACATAGATTCTAATGTTGTTGTCACAACTTACTTATTGATTGCGTATTAATTCTCGTATACTAATGACTATGACATTCTAGAAGTTGATGTGATGATCAATCACTAAATTTAAATATTATTATTATATATATTATAAATTCGTTGTTCTGTGAAAGGAATGTTTCAATCTAGATTATCATCATCGATTGTCGTCTTCTGTGCCATTGTAACTACTTTTGTTGTCTATCTATCTATTATCTAAATAATTTGCATATACCCTTTTTATCATCCTGTCTCCGGTTACGGACGTTACGCTAACTCCATTTATCTGTACCCATGGCTCAGAAGGTAAAGTCCCTCGCGCGGCCCGACTTGGGATGTAACCAATCAAATCATTTTCTCGCCACCTTCTCGATAAAATTTCAACGAGAAAATGATTTGATTGGCTGTATCCCAAGTCGGGCCGCGCGAGCGACTCTAGCTTCTGAGCCCAGGATACAGATTAGTGGAGTTAGCGTACATGTAACGTTCGTTCCCTGAGACAGAATGCCTTTTTATGTTTTTCCCTCCTCACTAACAGCTTTGATTTCATAAACATCCAGGAGCTGAGTGCATTCGGCTTGAAGAAGTACGAGAACGAGTGTCCCTTCCCCATGATGTTTGACCCCGAGATATCCTCATGTAGACTCGACCCTACTAACGATATACAGTGCTTCAACCGGCCCCAGACCAAGTGTGAGTTTCCTGTAATTACCAAAAACTTTGAAAGGCATAAATTTATCAGGCCAAGATGAAATGAAGAAAATTTTATCTAACATTACATATTATTTTTGTTAGATAGGTTATTATTTCGTCAAAATGGTGCAATAAGTTCAAACAGTTTCTACACTTAGTCGAGTGGTGAGTAGTTGAATAAAGCCAGGGACTTGACCCAAAGAATTATTGGATTTGATTTGTACAAATGGAAATATTTTAAGCTCATCTGCAAATCATCAACTGCAATCACAAAGATAACAATGTGAGAAAACTGAACTCAAGGGACATTTCTTCTGTGCTGCTGATACCATATTGTTACTCTGTGTATTGAAAAGGTTATGTCAGTATCAAATCTATATATATATATATATATATATGTCTTTTCTCAATATGAGTTGTGCCATGTGTTAACTTATTAGGGAATACGTTAGTAGCTTTATTTAAAAATTTATCTCAATAGGCTCAGATGCCTAAAGAGCTATTGAGAAGCCTTTTACAAACAAATATTTTCGTAATGCTTGTTAATTTGAGCTATGTATTAACCATAAAAACTAAACTATCTAGATGATATTTTGAAATCTATATCTCGATACACCAAGTTGCTTAAAGGACAGAGTGTCTTCAAAAAGTAAATATTATTGCTGATTCTAAAACTACATGTATACAATTACAGAACCATGATGGTAATTGGACATCGATATTACTGTAACATCAGATGGCTACATTGATAAGTGACAGGAGCAAAGATTTACCACTGATTGAAAGCTTAACTATATAAGATACAAAGTAGGGTAGTGGGTCCAGAACAGGGGTCAGCCTATATATGTCCATTACCAGTGCTTAACAGTCATGAACAAAGACGAAGAGGGAGCTGTAGAATTCCACTAATATCCTATGATTGTCAGTAATACAATATGCAAATGGTTTTATACATGAAATGGAAAGGATTTCTTTGTGAGATACAGAGTCTTGATGATATTTAGATTTTAACATGTATCTCTCTACCCCCAGGCGCCTACAAGACGGAGTGCGTGATGTCCTCCCCCGAGTGTGAGGGGGTGGGAGACGGGCTCGCCCCGGCCCCGGGGACGGTCTTCACCGCCGATTACATCAAGTGTCAGGGGGGCCTCCTCATCAATAGACTCAGGTGTAAACTGGTGGAGCATGTGTTCGACCCCATCAAACTCACCTGTGTCTCCCACTACCACAGTAAGAATACCTCTCTCTATCTTAAATGGACAGTAATGTCACAGTAAGAACTCTTTAACTTAAATGGACAGAGCTACCAAAATAAGAAATTCCCCTTTATTTTTGAGACATAGTAAAACGTTGTCGCTCGCATTACGTATAAACTTCTCGCTCTAGTCTAGAGAAATAGTACGACCGTCAAAATGTAGAATAAAAAATGATATAAATCAATTTTTTTACATCAAAAGTACCATATTGATGTCTTTTATTTGTCCTTTTGTGACAACACTCATTTGATTTTCTTTTATATTTTTCCTGCTGCTGTATAACTTGTAATACAGTAGAACACGGATATAGCGAACACTCGGATATAGCGAACAAATGTTCAAGTCCCGTCCCTATATTATATCATTAAAATTATATGCGTATAGCAAACACCGGATATAGCGAACTAAATTCTTTGGTCCCATGGAGTTCGTTATATCCGAGTTCTACTGTATATCGTTGCGAAGTAACATTTGCAAAGCGAATAGGTTACTTGAATCATGTGGTTATAACAATATTTATTTAAAAATGCTTAAAGCCGTACGATAGAATAGGAACGTCTCTCCCATACAAAATAGATATTTAACTATGTTCATGTAATTTATCATCACTGACAAAGGATTTGTAGTCAAATAATATTAAAGCAGTCATATAGTGTTAAGGGAAAAACCATGAACAAATTCTACAATCTAAAGGTTAATATCGGCAAAAAAGACTAGATTGCGATAAACAAACTAAGGCACTGTCCTATTTTACGTGATTAAGGTGCACACTGACACTTAACACGATATGACAGTTGCAACACGATCAGTGTACTTGTAACATGTCTAGCTTGTGTACGCTAAGCTTCGTGAATGAAAGAGGAGTGGTAGGAAGCGAGCACCTTGTCATACTCAACTGTGTGTTGTCGTGACCAGCCTCATTAGACAGGTGACATCTTTATCTATCCATCGTGTAGAACACGTGGGGCGAGTGACGACAGTCTTTTTGCATAACATCTTTTGTGGAGCTCATCACACTACAAATGATGGCCCCTCTGTTTTGCATAGAAATAATTCATAATAGATATTGAAATGTTCCAATTATAGGACATTTGAGCCACATTGAAGAACTCAATAACGGTAAATTACAGACTAAATTGTGTAGACATTGCATTAAGTGATTGACCAACTGTAAGATCAACATAGTGAATTATCAAGGACCATTCCAAAGCAAAATACGAAATGAGTAAAGGGTAGACAATATTCCTTGTTTTCTTTCCCAATACTTTATTTGGTAATGCATAAAAATTTCATGATTTGACAAAATGTTATCTCAAAAATGAATATTGTTTGATCTAATCATCTAAGCATCTAATGTTAAAATTCACGTATATTCACGCATCTAAGTTAACAAAAAGACACTCTAAACCAAATATACGATGGCGAAAGATGAGACACACAAAATTACAAATTAAGTGAATTAAAACACATGTACCTATTTATAACGTTTTCACTATTGACACGCACTCCTAATCATGCATGTTGAAACGCCCAAGGATTTTTCCGGAGAAATTTTTTATTAACCTATTTCGTCATGTAACTCTTTTTTTTTCAAAGACATGTATTCCTTAAATACATTGTATGATAATCTATTCATAATAATTCTGCTCTCTCAAATATCATGTCATGCCCAAGCAAGCTCACTGAGCCGCCTCTGTTGGTAGAGAATGATATCAAGTCTGCCCAGAAGACCCTTTAGCATCTCTGTAAACACACCCCTTAGCATCTGTTAACACACCCCTAGGCATCTTATTTAACACACCCTTTAGCATCGATGTTAACACTTCCCTTAGCATCTCTGATAATACATCCCTTAGCAACTCTGTTGTTGGACTTTCAGCATCTCTGATAATACACCCCTTAGCATCTCTGATAACACATTCCTTAGCAACTCTGTTGTTGGACCTTTAGCATCTCTGGTGATGCTCCTAAGCATTTCTATTGCCACGATTTCCTATCATCTCTGTTGACAAACCCGTCTTCCTCCCAGTATCTATCAACGACTACTGCGTGAAGAACCCTCGAGCCAAGTTTGCCGACCCGATGAACTGTGCCCGTTACTACGACTGCAGCTCCCGCTACCACCACTTCGGGTTGCTCCCCTACCAGAGCGAGTGCGCCTACCTCAAACTGTTCGATGAGTCCAAGGGAGCCTGTGAGCTGTTCGACGCGCTCAAAGTACCATGTGGAAACAAGTTCGAGCCTAAAGCACCTTGTGAGCATTATTTGTGCATTATATTGCCATACATTTGACCCATATCATAACTTTACCGCTGACCACTAATAAGCGGAGCTAAACAATAACTTACTTACCCAATTGGTTGTGCACAGGTATGACCACTGGATTAATTGGCAAGGTGTTTTGAACTTGTAAGTCTAGGAAAGATATTGATGCTAGCTTTAAACCGTACAGGAACCAATAACCAAAATATGCATAATACAATCTAATGTGTAAGAGGACTGAATGATTTTTTCCAATCTCACTAAAATCAGATCGAAACAATGACACATCCCTGGATGATTTCTTGCGAGGGACGAGTAATACCGTATTTCCCCTAATAACCGCTTATTTTTTCAGCACCTCTTTCCCCCAGGCGCTTATATAATTATTAGAGGTCTGGCGCTTATTGGAGGCCCGGCGCTTATTTCTTTAATAGAAATTTGAAGTTTGTGTTAGACAGTATTTCACAAGAAATATCTGTAAAATGTTAACTAAGGGACACTAGTTCAATGATTTGGACCCGGCGCTTATAAGAGGCCCGGCGCTTCTTTTTTCAACTACCTATGACAACCGGCACTTATTAGAGGCCCGGCGCTTATTGAAGACCCATCGGTTACTAGAGGAAATACGGTAGTTTCGGTCTGCCTTCAATGGCATTGGACCGTTTTTCTTTTTGTGTTAAAAGCAAAGAAAGCAAGAAGTTCTAACTCAACCGCTGTAGAACATGTTATAATCGATTCTATCCCTTCCCACAAGGCGAGTACAAGATCGGGCGGTGTCTGGGGCGGGACTACTGTATGGCGTGCTCCGCCACGTGTGTGGGTCAGCCTGACGGAGAGATCCCCTACCCCGGCATCCCCCGGACCCGCTTCCACCTGTTCTGCCGGGGGGAGAGGACTGTGGAGATTCAGGAGTGTCCCCAGGGGCAGATCTTCCTCGCCTCCATCAATGACTGTGCTCCAGATGTGGAGGAACGTGAGTAGATTGGGAAACGTATGTTGTTTAAAGGCGTAAATCATATATTTTTTAAAATGGCATAGACAGAGTGTATGTGAGGAACTGTACAAAGTTCACATAACATAGATATATATACTTAAATTTGAAGAATGTTTTTGTCCTTACATCTCATGCACTATTACTATAGATCGTTTATCTCGTAATATTAGAATTTTGAAATGTGATGTTTAAGGGTTTTTTATTTTGGGAAGTTTATCTCATGGGAAGTAACCATGGGAGGAGATCTGTTAATTGAAATGGTTTTTGAGCGCTGAGTATAAAACGGCATCCATCGAGTGAACACATTTCTGTCTTCTTTTATTTCTTTGAAAGTTTCGATTGTTAATTAACATGTCTTTATATTCCAATGTAATTCATTCTATCCCTATATTAAATAAAACACCAAACCCCTTTAATTGCCCCAGTAACCACTAGGAAAACAACAACAACAACAACTACAACAACAACCACAACAACAACCAAACCAAAAACAACAACGACAACAACGACTACCACCACAACTAAACCGACCACGCCCACCAAGGAGACCACGCCCTTCAACTTCTTCATCCTGCTCGACATGCTCAAGAACCTCACAGACTTCGTCAACGACATGGAGCGCCGCATGTTCGTCAAACGTGAGTTGGTCTCAGATTGAGATAAGATTGAGATAGGATGAGTTGAGATGGAATGAAATGAAATGAGATCAGATCAGTCTGCTTAAAATCGGCCTAGTTCCGAGGAATAAAAGTTTAAAGCTATTATATTTTAATCTATTGAGAATCGAACTTGCTATTTCAATATGTCCTCTCCACTGGAGGATTTTAAAACTCCTCCATATTTTGAAAAATATATTCATCGGAGCCGATTTTAATCAGACTGTTGATGTGATGGACATGGAACAGACATTTACCTCAACTCTTAAAGTAAAGATTGAATAGATAAACAAACTTAATAAATAACTACCCATTTACAGTCCCATTATTTCTTTGTAACAGTATTAATAGTTTGTCAATAAATGTGTTGTATAAGTAAGGACTTTTTATGGTCACCTGGATTTACTTAATGGATGTTTTATATAAGTACATATCATGTGAATGATGAAACCACGTGCTTCAGTATGTTGTATTAATTCAGAGTTTTATTCAGTAATCATATAATATGTTGATAAACGATTATTTTCAGCCAAGAACCCGTTTGACTGTGTGTCCCCACCCGTCGTCATGAACAGCAACCTTGGAGTATGTGAGATTGAACAAACATACTCTAACAACTTGGACTAAATTCAAAATGCTAAAAATGATTATTCAATGATAGTTCCATTTAGACTATCGAAAATTAGCAATTTTAATGAAATCATAATTGAGTATAGTTAAGTTATGACCCATTAATTTTTGTAAAGAATGTCGAATTATTGGTAATATTTTTGAAGCAAATTTTATGTATGTTTCAAAGATTAAATTTTCTTAAATGACCAGTAGTACTTTCTCCAGTTGATAATATTTTATGCTAAAAGGATCGTCTTAGAGATTCAAATATTTAATTGCTCATCCCGAATATCCGAAGTCATAGGAGAAAATACCAAGCATCCAGCGAAAATTGATGGCGCGTATTTCAATGTGAACATCCCGGCAAGTACTCGGTCACTTAGTCTGCAGTAGAGAACTGTTCTACACGTAATAAGTTTGGATGCAATGCTACACTAAATTTAAACGTAGTACAACCCATGATTCTTTAGTTCCAGTCGATTTCACCGCAATGCATAGCCAAAATAGTGTTGCAGGCATTCTCCCTGCAAAAATATTAGCAGCCGACAAGTGAAATACTCTTGAAACCTCAACATGACTACATATACTAATATACGTTTGGGAAATGGCTTCGCATAGTAACCGATCTTTGTACGATAGTTTTAAGCTTTTTTATTGGTTAGAATGATTGTCTTGTAAATGCAAATCGAAGCATATGGTCACCCCAATTCCTATTGTCGTGCTACATTACTCTAAAATATTATTTGTGTAGGGTACACGGTGATCTAACATTGAATATCAATCTTCTCAACAGATAACCTTCGAAGACGACCAGGCTATAGCCACATACAGCTGCGACTCCGGGTTTGCAATGTGTGGCAACAAGCCGAGAAGTATGTGCAAGGGCGATAACTCGTGGGATAATACTTCACTTCCAGAATGCGTTGTGGATACGTGGGAAGATTTGGTAAGAGAATTCTTTTACAATGTGTAATTTTTCTATTTGTAAAAAGAACACCAATTTCGTGATTCCCACTTAGTTAATTGAGACAGGTACCTGTGACCTTTTTATCCATAACACACTAGTTGTCCATACCTGGAACTAAACGCATCTTATCAATTGAAAAAAATAAAACTTTCTAAATATAAAAACACGTCTTGAGTAAGTGAGTAAGTGAGTTAAAAGCAATATGGGCACTATTACAGCGATTAGCAACGAGAATGTAATGACATTTTCTGATGAACAATTATTGCGAAGCACGTTGGAAAACCAGAATATGACCATGCACATGCTCTTTAGTCAAAATATTTTGTTTAAGGCTCCCCAATAACGATATTTCATTCGCTGCAAAATAATATCATATAAAGTCATTAAAAACACATGTGAAAGTTACGAAGCTTTTGCCTTGATAGGAGACAGGGTATGGTGGGGGCTTCGCGTGTATTATTCGCTGATGTAGCAGGATTCAGGTTATTCTGTAAGAGATGAAGTGGTCTCTATCCTTGAACTAACCACAATTGCTTTAACCATGATCTGTACCGTCTGTTTACAGCCGGACGAGTCTGAAGTCTATCTGTCTTGTCTACCCGAGATAGGTAAAACCATCGTCATAAAAGGCAGATACAAATCATCTGTGTAAGTATCAACTTCCGGTCTTTCATAATCTTATGTTGAATGACAGATATCATGACATGTTTCCATTAAGTCATATTTCAACCTATGGCATGATGTTCAATGCTTATAATCTAGACGATAAATATGGTTTCAACTCATATATACATTTATCTACAGAATAATTGAGCTAAATAGCTTTGATGGTTCGATTGATCGACTCTTTGATAAAACCTATCAATTAAGTCGCTTGAATATTTGTTCTCGCTAATAAATAATTATTGAGCAACTGTTTTGAATTTGATTACCACAACAAACAATCACAATAACTTAATGGTCCCGATTGTCATATTTGGAACAAGAGCAAAACAAAACCGTGACGGCAACGATACCATTACATCAAATAAGCTTTTTGTGTGTTTCTTGATAAAGAGGTGGATGACAACGACGACGGTGACAACTATATATGTGGATCATAATGGTGGCTTGACTTACAACTTGACTGCAACAATAGAAATTGGAGAATAATATTGAAACGATATATGACATATTTGCCTACGAATTTTCAACGAAAAGAGAATAATTTTGTTTAAAAAGGGTGTATACTTTTGGTTCAGTTTTGCATGTATAAAATATTGTTTTCAAAATATTACGTTTGCCATGATTCCAACAAAGTACTGCAACAGTTGTGATATATTTTTAAATATTCTCCTATCAATGCCTCCAGGGTCCGGTTCCAGCTGACGTCCGAGGACCGGTCTGCCACCCTGCTGACCCTGGTGGTGAAGCCGTGGGAGGGGGTGGTGGAGTACGGACAGAAGCCCTCGGACATCCTCAAGTCTACCTTCGTCCCCATCCAGAGCCTCCTGGGACAGCTCACCCTGTACATCGAGCTCAAGAAGGACGCCTTTGATGTATGTTATATCCTTACAATAGGTGTAGTGATTGCGTATGGTTAGGATCAAATCATCTTCTTGGAAACGGGATCTTGTGAGTGTAATGTCAAAACGTGTAGCAGTCATTGGATCTGTATTTAAAATGTTTGTTCCTTACGATAAGTCTATTGATTTCGTATGGTCAGGGTCCAAGAATCTTCTTGTAATGGTAACATTGTAAAAAAAAGAGATGTATTGAAATGGCAAGAACGACTTAATTGAAAGATTTTGGGGGGGAAAACAAACCTCAAAGGGCGTATAAGGTTGGCATCCTCCACGCAGGCGATCTGCGCAACTCCGGACTTCCTCCTTATTACTTCTTGTGTAAGCCTGGCTTGTCATGCGCACAGGCCTGTTTGGAAGATGTAAGGTTGGATGAGTTAACCATCCCTCTCCTCTCTCGATTTGCCACTGCATACTCTTCAATGTGACTGCAGGTGTGGGTGAACTACGAGCACGTGGTGAGTTTCCCCTACAAGTTCAGCCTGGACAAGCTCAAGTACGTGAAGATCGGACCAAACTTCCAGACCGACCTGGTCGGTATTGATCAGTTCCTCATACACGAGTCTCCCACAGTCAAAGGTATGTCACATGTACCTTGTATCTATCTTACATAATATCCAGTATGTGAACTACAGTGGGGTAGTCGGTAGAGTGCTGGTCATGGCCTCTCACGCAATAGGCCCGGGTTCGAATCCCGCTGAGGACGAAAGAGGGTGACCTGTATCCTTTTCTGTGTTGTCCCTGGAAAATGTCATTTGTCCATGTTCCACTCCAACTTATGGCTGAAATATTGCCCAAGCGGCGTAAAACAATAACCCATTCACTCAGTCAACCAAGCTGCATAACTGAAATAACGGATGTACATACATTTGTCTTCGCTTCTGCAGCGCCGTTAGTACAATTCCGTCAATGTAGTGATATGTAGCTCTTTGATCAACTGTTTAGTAGATAGATAATTCGCATTCTATTGGAATAGTGGACTATTATTATTCATGAATATTTCTTTACCAACTATTGACAAGTTTTCCTATCACACAGTACCACTCGAGGAGAACCTTGCCCTCAACAAGAGAACAGCGGGCAGCAGTTCCCTGATAGAGAACCTAATGCCGGTGGAGACTGAGCGCGTCAACGACGGCAACACCAACGTGCAGTGGAGCTCCAGATCGTGTTGGAGTGTCAACTACGGAGACGACGCCCCCTGGTGGCAGGTCAACCTGGGTCAGAACTACTACATCTCACACACCGTCATCGCCAGCAGGCTCTGCACGGACGCTTGTGGTAAGTGGAAACACGGAATAATGATACGTATAACATATAGTCATCTCAATCCTCCGTCAAATAAGTTCTCTTGAGAACTCCCGAACATTCCTAAAAGTCCAAAATATGAGTAGAAAGAACATAGAACAAGGGCAAAACCTTTGAACAATATAAGGGCATGCTACTTACTTTCTCTACAAAGGTATTGATACCCTGACGACACACACATTTCGTTGTCCCTACTATATATATATGTTTATAATGATGGAAAGCGTTTAAGCCAATTATCTTTTTGATGAGTTGAAGCGCTTAGTGCTTTCTTTACCCAGTTATTAATCGGGCACATATATACAGTCGTCTAAGGGTCAACCCCAACACATCTTCTAACAAGGTACAAAAAATTTGCAAGTGCACATTGTGATGAAGGTGAAACACAAGTATCTCAACTTATACCACGGTGTTCAGGATATCGAACTGCTCCAGGTAATCCAGCCTTTAGGTCTCCAACTAATGCTGCGATCCGCGCCCAATGTTGCTAAACTGCACCGATAGCTGTCAAAGTGAGCTATGCATTATCTAGATTGTTTTCAAGACACATCCCGTATTATTCAATCAAGTAAATATACTTTATTAAATCAGAAAAATAAGTTGCTAACATCCATGGGGTGAAGGCAGTGTTGTTCACACATACCGTATAATGTTTGATATTTGATATTTCACATTTCGCTAACAGGTGACCGACTCCACGACTTCAAGATAAAAGTTTACAGACAGGACCCCTACCTTCACCCGGAAGCGGAAGGCCAGGTGTGCGCCACCTACAATGGCGTGTTTCCGGCAGGGGAGATAAGGCGCGTCAACTGTACCTCTGAAGTGATTGGTCGCTATCTGCGCATTGAGGGATTCGGCTACAGAAACAGGAACGACATTCTCACCCTATGTGAGGTGGAAGTGTTCGGTGGAGAAGTCAGGGAAAAGGGTTGGTACCACGAAATTGCAATTGCAATTCGAATAAAATTCCCTTAATTCAACATTTTCTAAATATGCTTGAGTTGAGTTTAAGAAAAATTACTTCGACCAATGTAAGGTTCTTTCAGTTTGTCTCTTGTGAAGATTTATGCTCATTTAAAAAAATATTCTCCAATACGTGACATTCTACATTAAACAATGTACAAACTTTGAAATTAAAAAACGACAGAAACAATACTAAATCATCCCATTTATTGTAGAAAATTGATTGTGAAATTCTACAAACACCGTCACATTTTTAGATTTATATATCTTTTTAAATGAAAAATTTGATTCGTGAAACAATGATAACGAAATGTTATTGAAAAGAACTTCAAACAACATTAATGATTGTGTATGTAGGATGGACTCCGTTCTCCTGTCCCAACCCGCCACTGGTTCCCCGAGCTTCAGTACAGGTGTCCTATTTCGAGGAAGAAGCCTCCGCTGAATACACGTGCATCGGGACCGACCTCATGTGTATAGGCCGTGACGTCATCACGTGCACAGAGGATGGAGGATGGACAGAAGACCCCGGGACGTGCATACAGACCGACCTAGATGCTGGGATTGGTGGCAGGGTGAGTTGTGTTTCCTCATGACTGGAAACTCGCGTCATGTGTCGGGGTAAATCAACGCATGTCAGTTTCATTTTATACAGAACTTGTCACTCGTACCTTGCTGTTGTTCTGATTTGAGTACTGCCCCATATAGTTACTTTGTTCCTAAACCAATCAAAGACGAGGTTTCGCACGATTTGTTATTTAAGTTTACCATTGGCTGTTTGAATTTAAAAATGAAAGTGAAGAGAAGTCCAAAGAAGAACAACTGTTTCAAGATAATTGTGTTTCATGTGTTGATAAGAATTGTACAACTTAAAACAATCTCCAAACTCCAAACATAACCATACCTGTGCTGCACTTCTTTACGTTATGACCTTTTAAACATTGTGCAGCAAAGTTATTCACTCATTCAAATGAAATCCTTATCATGTGACAAGCAAGATATATAAGACATTTCTGGGTAAGGGTTGAATGTATCTGAGACAAAACAGACCTTCTTTCAGTGACATGGCGATTTAAATTCTTAGGTTGCCTTTCTCGTACCATAACAAACTTTCAAAATCATATTCGTTGATTCGTGAGAAGAATGCGGTTCAGACATCGATGACAACCGTTAGTAATCTGTACGTATACGTAATTGATTTTCTTCTATATGTTTGCGTTTATCTTTTTAGCTGGACGATTTCCCTATCTGTCCCCCGGACCTTGGAGCAGGAATTGAACTCTGGGCAACACCTACAGCTGACACGTAACTATCAGTTCTACTCCCTTAAACACTTAGAAGTGGGATACTCGTTTATATGATAATTTGACAATCTAATTTCCAAAGTGTTCTGCGAGAAATAGACAGTCAGGGTTACCTTAGTGAAGGTTGTCGTATGCAGCTCATGAAGCAAAAGAAGTCAACAGATTATAATTATTTGATCCAATGAATTCCGTACTTCCCTTCATTTTGAACAATTTGACATTTTCCGACAAATTGAATATTTACGCAGATGGACATATTTGAGGTTACCGAGGAACACTAGGACCAGCCAAATCTCTATTAACTATTTAAGGTCGGGATCTTGTATTATCAAAGTTTGATACATTAGTTGATAGACATCATGAAGAAACATATCATTGTGGAAGATATGGAACATATATTCGGGATCATGTAGTATTCATCTTTGATTTATTTGCTAATAGAAGAAAAATATCATTGTCGAATTATGAAACAAGTGTTTTATTGTTGTTTTGAAATCCCCTTCCAGAGGCAAGATCCTACTGCAGAGCGACTCGGGTCCCGTCTTCTCCATTTCCCTCACCCTGGGAGATCCGGGGGCACCTGTCAGTCTCAGTCACGTGACCGCAGGCAAGTGGTCGCCTCTGGTCTACCCGGCAGTCAACCCCTTCAGGAAGAACAAAGAGGCGCACATCGTCATCAGCTTCCTGTCTGATCATCTGCTGGTAAGGACAAATGCTTTAAACAGTAGCAACACGCGTATGTATGTATCAGAATCGTCGATAATCAAGACACACTCAATCTTTATTCTCTGAGATAGTTTACCGGCTGGTGTTGTCAAATCAACTTTCTGAGAATGCTCATCAACACTATCATTCTGAAGTATAGTGAGTTATAACGGCAGCCTGCTGCTGAAGAACTTTGATGAGTAATCATACAAAAAACAATCGACACTTTGGCCGATAATAAATCTGTTTACTCTAAATAAAAAAAAAATTAAAGCATTTCAATTACACAATTATCCGGTTTGTCCGCTCCCATCATTTAAGAAATAAATCATTGAGATTAAAGGACTTTTCCCCACTTAATTAATTTAATCAGTAAAGCAATCACGTTTTCACACAATATAGCGTATCTGATGGTAAACTCAAACATCCGTGGTAGAAATCTAGTTGACAATAATTATACACCACTGACCTATGATAGACTTTCCCCTTTGTGTAAGATCGAGGTAGACGGTGATGTCCTGTTCAAGTATCCACATGATGAGGTGGATGTCCACAAAGCTGTCTTCCTGAAGAGCTTGCCTGGGCTAGACATCAGGAAAGCCCAGATACACAACAGCAAAATGGTTGACGTCATTAGAGGTGTGTGTCTAGACTGTTATTGAGAGTGAATATGTATATGTTATATTCTAGATGTTGTTCATGGCATCGTTAACTAAAGTAATTTTTTTTGCATTGTTGCTTTTTGTGTCTTTTCAATCACATAACATCAATGAGTTCTAAAGCGTCTTTTTATCTTTTCAATGAATAGTGGATGAATTAACATAATTTCACAATATTCAATTTGAATGAAATATTAAACATCGAAAGTTATAATATTTATCTTATGCAGCTTGATAATGTAGGAATGGATGAGTTAAAGAGTGTATGTCTCATGAGGAAAAGAATTGTAAAAGATCATAAATCGTAATTCCTTCAAACCTATATATTATGGGGTTTCTAAACAATGCCCAATGAAGTTTTAAGCCAACGAAGCGCAATAAAATCACACATGTAATATATTTTCTTAAGAAAGCGACGATTCCAACCTGGCTCTGCGGGCTCAGGTTGCTGTAAGCACTACCTACGGTAACCCGGAGTATGTGGCGGTGGACGGCAACCCTATTGATGCTCCGGACAAGGGATTCTGTTGGCATGCGAAGATCGGAGATAAAGATCAGTGGTTCCAGATTGATCTCGGGAAATACTTCTTCATCCGGGATATCCTCATTGACAACTCGGACCAGTGCGCTGGCTGTGGTAAGGAGATCTTACACTACATGTAGCTCGTTTTATTGGTCTTCAAAGGGATTTATAAAATTGAAAAGCCCTTTGACCTTTGCAAGGAAGGTGACACTTTTATGCCATCGGATTCATCCAAGAAACATCTAACCCATTAAGGTCATCATTAAGACATTAAATCAAAACTCAGTTCCATTTCTAATCAGTCATATATTCAATGCCAAACAGAGGCGAAATACACGTCTTAGATTGAATGCGGGAGTAAAACGGATAATCGATAAACTTTAGTGAATTCAAAGTATGTGCTTAGTAAGTTTTTGTCTGTGTCATTCAACCATTAAATAAGTGTTTCTTGTTAGTCATTTTTATCAAGAACTTAAATACAAATATTTTGCACATAATTCTCTCCCTTGACAACTTACGGTAAAATGCGAACAGCGTTATTTTCATACTACGCTGAGTTTGTACCGATGGGTTCGATCGAAGTGAATAACTATAGTAAAAACATAAAGAATCTTAAGGGTGTTAGGAATATTTGTTACACGGTGTTTTAAAGGCACCCTTGTAGAGTTCGCATTTCCTTCAGCTTCGCCTCAGGAAATACAATACACCCGTTCAAAACCACGTGTGCCAAAAATAATTTCTATTTCTACCATTGATATCTAAGACATAACAGTATCACAAACTGGTCTACGGTCATCGAAATTGTAAATAAATGTTAAGATAAACATTTCATCATCATTATTCATTAATGAAATTATATTCCAATATTTCAAAATGTCACAATTAATAGCTTGATCACCTCACTGTCATATTTCAGAGATCTCCAACGTGGCTTTGTTCAAGTCGACCTACGGCAGTGATGGGTTCGATTCCCGGTCCTCGCCCGCCCACGCCGTCAACAACGACCTGGCGGCGGACCACGGCAACTGCTTCATCAGCAGTGTGAGGGACTCCCAACCCTGGTGGATGGTGGACCTGGGCCAGGTGTACGAGATCGCTATGCTCTCCCTGCAGAGGCAAAAGGAGTCCAATCGTGGGTGCTCTTTAATGTTTATTGCGGAAAGAGTCATTTCTCCTTAGAAAACTATTTGATCTGGCGGCATTCTAAAAGTTAGCAGTTTAGGGAAGACAAAGCGACGTTTTCATGGACGAAAAACTTCTTTGCCGTCCAAGAGTGACATTTCGGTAAAGCTTCTCATACCGTTTTGTAGTACATTCTGAAAGGAGGATACCTGAGTTTGATGGGCTAGTCAAGCCATTTCTTCCCCCTTTACCTTTTTTTACAGATGAGTAACGCTTTGCGATTCTTTAAATTATTACTGATGAGAAATCTTTCATCACAGATACAATCCTTTTATTGAGATGGTAACGTATTGTGCTACAACTCCGACAAACTTACGCAGGTGTTGGAATGCAGTTTTTTTGTTGGTTTCGGAAACAGATCAAGTGGTATTATACTAAACTCCATCTCGAGTTTTAGAAAATATATGTATGTTTCTTATTTTCTTCAAACATATTATTTTTACAGCGGCCCAACTTTCTGACATTGAGATACTGGTGTACAATACAAACCCGGAAGTGGATCTTGGAGCCACGCCCACACTCTGTGCAAAAAGGGATAAACCTCTAGGCGACTTTGACGGGGTTGCTTGTGGTAATAATGTGAAGGGTCGGTACGTGCGGGTACAGAGACAGGCGGGGCACGACTTCGGAATCATCACACTGTGCGAGGTCCAGGTCTATGCTCTCGTTACTGTAGGTACGTGCACTTCTTTCTCATTGTTTGAACTATACAAGAACTTGCTGAATGGTTTTGAACTATCTCCAAGACCATTGTGACTGCGCCTGAGTGTTTATATTACTTTTTGCCTGTCATGATTTTTGCATGTATGTAATGAAACAATTTTGTGATATCAATTTGTCATACCGCGGCGGGTGTTCTGGATATTGTGATAGGGTTCTCAAGGTGTGATAAAGAAGTAATAGCATTTATATGAACATACACGTACAAATTTACGTTTCATTCTCGCTTTAGCTCGGGCATTCATCCTTATTTGTAAAAAGCCATGTGACACACAAGCTGCAGAACTGTTTCCAAGTACATTCTTAAATATCCCTTTTAAACCAAACATACGACTCACTGCTTTGTGCCTAAATGCACAATGTAGGTTGATAAGAAATAAATCCTTTTGGTTTGTAATCCCAAAGAATCATCTGCACAAGCTCGTTTTTCTTTCATAAAAAAAAGTTTTAACTCACTAAATCTAATGTTAAAACTCTCCGCTCGAACAGTGATGGCAGAATAAAGAATAACGATTAGGCTATGTCTTCAAGTTGACTTCAAGAGAACTGCCTGCACAATAGGCCCTACTTCTGTCTCATCAGGTCTCTGTGTTAACACAAGGTAGAATAACGATTAACCAATACCCTATATGTTGACCCCCAGAGAACCGTCTACACAACATCACCGTGGACGTATTCGTGGACAACCCGCTGACCGATAACAGCGCCGAGGCGAAGCCGTGTGTCCACAATGAGGAGGATGTCCCGCTAGACGAGCCTCAGACTCTGTCCTGTCACGGGGACCTGTGGGGCAGGTTCATCAGGATCAAGGCCGACAGCGTCTTCGGGCAGAACGATCTGATGACTCTCTGTGAGGTGGACGTGTATGGAGACAGGGCAGTGAAGAAAGGTATTATGCTGATTGTTGCTGAACGTTATTACCTGTTGCTGAAGTAACATTTTGATGTTTATTGGTGAAGGAAGGTAATATGCTGATTTGTGCTGAACGTTATTACCTGTTGCTGAAGGTACATTTTGATGCTGATTGGTGAAGAAAGGTAAGGGCAGGGTAAAGATTGTGTTGTTTTTGGTGAAGATGTCAAAACTTGTAACGACACAGGGCACTGAAGAAAGGTAAAATGCTGATTGTTGCTGAACTTTATTACCTGAAGGTACATTTTGATGCTGATTGGTGAAGAAAGGTAAGGGATGGATAAAGATTGCGTTTTTGCTGGAGATGTCAAACCTTGTAAAAAAGACAGGGCAGTGAAGAAAGGTAAAATGCTGATTGTTACTGAATGTTATTACCTGTTGCTGAAGGTACATTTTGATGCTGATTGGTGAAGAAGGGGAAGGAATAGATTAAGATTGTGTTGTTTTTGGTGATGATGTCAAACTTTGTAAACAGGAAAGGGCAGTGAAGAAAGGTAAAATGCTGATTGATGCTAGACTTTTTTGTTCTGATTGGTGAAGAAAGGTAAGGGATGGATTAACATTGTGTTGTTTTTGGTGAAGATGTCTTTTTATCAAGCAATTATCACTGTTGCTGAAAGTAACACTTTGACGCTGATTGGTTACGAAAAGTAAGGGACACAGGTGGACGCAGATTGGGTTGTTTTCGTGAACCTGTCAGACGTTTAAATGCTGTTATTTTTTATCTATCAGTCATATCAGTTGTTAACCTGAAACCTTCAATGATGTGAGCCAATGAGTCAAACGTATTTTTAAACCTTTTGTTGGGAGTGCTGGAAAGTTGATTGTCTATTTGAATCTTTGAATATTGGTTCTGAACACCATGTTAGGAAATTATTTTGATTATCATAGATACACAAGTAAATTTCCTTCTCTTTTGGCATTTTGGAATGGGTTCTTTGCATGCGAAGCCAGTTAGTTGAAAAATAGATCAGCCAATTCGAGTACTTGATATATATAAGCTCTAAATCCATAGTCTGTTCAATTCAATAATGAAGCGTTGATAAGAAACCTAAAATATTGATAAGATAGTATGCTCAAATGTTATTAAGTATTAACGTGAAATTGAAATGGTTGTCAGGTTCAAGCCATATAACTGTTATATATATGCCCACAACCTGGTCGTCCTTTGACTACACAAATCCAATTCAATAATAAAACTCACTAACAGTGATAAGAACCTACAGAAATGACATCGATTTTATACAAGTATGAGGATGAAATTAAAATAGATGCTAGGTTTCAACCATATAACTATTATATCCACAGCCTGGTCGCCCCTGAACTGCCCCAACACTTCAATTTTATACAATTATTATTAACATGGCATTGAAATAGATGTCAGGTTTCAACCATATAACTGTTATATATATTTATAGATGCCCACTGCCAAAATCAAATTCAATAATAAAATTCACCAATTGTGATAATAACCCAATTTTATACCCAATTTAAATACCCACAGCCTGGACGCCCCTGGACTGCCCCAACCCTCCCCTGATGGAGAACACGATCCTGACCCTCTCCTACACGTCCACTGAAGCCTTCGCCGCCTACAGCTGTGCCGAGGACTTCTCCGTGTGTGGAGGTCAGAACACCATTACGTGTACCAGTAACGACGGATGGGAGGGACATGCTAAGCCCTGTAAGAGGATGTCCTTTTCTTCCAGTGAGGAGGGAGGGGTAAGCTTTTCCTACCGTTTTGTCGTAATGAACATCGACATAATGATTACACTTTTATTGCTACAATGAACACTACCCGGAAGTGCGCGCATGAGGGTACGTAACAACATGGCGCCGTCCAGTATCCAGCTCACTTCCATTACAAAATTGTCAGCAATTGTAAACATTAAGTCTATGCAAATAAATGGGATTCCGATCTCAAAGTTACCACACGTCTATTTATCTATAAATGATATTCTAAATATGTATATTAAATAAAGATATGTATCATATTATTAGTGTATAAAACATATATATATTGACACTGATCACCATGAAATTACGTAAATTGATAAGTAAGAACTGAAGCAAAAGGTTGAAGTGAAAAGCGTTGTAATTTCTCTGGATTGATGTTCACCTCTCAGATTTTGTTTAAATAACTTTGAATGGAAAGAAAGGATTTTTATTTTAGTTCGGCATTACAATAGACAAACATCTCAGAAATTGTCCGTTTATACAAATATAAAATAAGAACACATGTATTTTTCATCGTGATTTCAGCTTCAATGGCTCAGCGGATTCTGTCCCCTGAGACTAGGAAATGCAATTGACATGTACATATCACCAAGAGCCCAGACGTAAGTTTAACTTCTCATCATTTCTTTTTAATGTGTTTAACGTTTTACATCATGTCGACACAATTTCGCCCATTTTATTTTATTCTGATAAGGTCCTGTAAACTGCTCAGATGACTACTTTGTGGCTCCAAGGATGGCTTATCCACTGCATTGCTGGATGTCCTTTGAGTTAGAAGGCGCAGTTCCAAACAATTTAGAGACATCATCATCAACGTCTTCGTCTTCGTCAACGTCATTGTCTTCACCAACATCATTTACTGTCACCACTACCACATCACATTATCATTATCAACATAGTTTAGTCTTTATCTTCATTCCAATTAATATGTCATTGATCATGTTGTGATATGTTTATGAGTTTTAATCTTCTTTAACGATGTCCAAGGAATATGTTTGTCGTTATTCGCTCTTCTTTAAGACGAACATAATCCTCCTCAGACCAAAGACCAATTTTTTCTTTAGCAAAATGTACTGAAGCTCATTACAGTCGCCAATTGGGTGGTTCAAAAGGTTCCAAAATCATAGATACTTGTTTTCCCATCGTGACCCCCTCGAACATTTTGAGTATGTCACTGTTATCAACGTCACTTCTGTAATGAGGAGATCAAGCCGATAGTTTGTGTGAAGCCGCAGTGTGACACTTCTCCCGCCTCCTTTGTGACTTCCTCCCTTCTTCAAAACCATTCTCGATTTTCTCTGATACCACGATAAATTCTGTAATGTGGGTCCATTAACTTCTTCATTCCAGATCTTGTATGCTCAGCTGACCGTTATTAATATACATTAGAAACAATTGATGCTGCTGTTAGCATGGTTGAATCAATGCATTGACGGATGTTCTTTTAGTTACAAGGGACACTTCCCTACAATAAAACAGTTGAGATGCATCATAATCATCGTCTTCATCACCATTATCTTCATTCACCTTCATCACTATCACCACAACATCACATCATCATTGTCCTTATAGCGATCCTACATCTTCCCCCAGGTCGAGTATAAAGATGATGAGTGTAGAGAAGAGCGAGATGGTGATGATGATAGTCCTGGAACTGAAGGAGAGGAGCGAGATGCAGCTGCTTACCGGGCCCATCACTCCAACCACCGAACCTTTAGTTGTACCGGACATTCCCCTCAAGCTGAATGAAGATGTTAAACTCACTCTCACCTTTATCAGTGACGAGGTTGATGTGAGTGATATTTAACTCAATAAGGAATATGTCATAGCCTCGTTAACGATTCTAGATCCTGGATATATTATGTGTGCCCCTGTTCATAAATGAAAATATTCAACTCTCCCCATTTATCTTTGTACATTCTAAGATTATTGGTGTTAAACTCACTCTCACCTTTATCAGTGACGAGGTTGATGTGAGTGACATTTGACTTTAAACAAATTCATAGCCTCGTTAACGATTATAGATCCTGGATATTTTCTGTGTGCCCCTGTTCATAAATGAATATATTCTCCCCACTTATCTGTGTACATTCCAAGATTATTGGTGTTTTAGTCACTCTCACCTTTATCAGCGACGAGGTTGATGTGATTGACATTTGACTCGATGAGGAATATTTCATAGCCTCGTTAACGATTCTAGATCCTGGATATTTTCTGTGTGCCCCTGTTCATAAATGAATATATTCTCCCCACTTATCTTTGTACATTCCAAGCTTATTGGTGTTGTAGTCACTCTCACCTTTATCAGTGACGAGGTTGATGTGAGTGATATATGACAATGAATAGGTGTTGGCACTCAGTGAGAGATATTTTATATTTCTAGATCCTAGTTTTATTAAATGTGCCCCTGTTCATAAATGATTATACTCAACTCTCCCCACTTTCCTTTGTACCTCTCCAGATCATTGAAGATGTTAAAGTCATTCCCACCCTTATCAGTGACGAGAAAGTGGTTTATGATAATGATTAGGTGTTGGCACTCAATAAATAATTGTATTGTATTGTATATTTGTACAGACATCAACAATTCTCGTTTTATATCCCTCTTGTTGTATCATAGTGACCCTTGGCTTTGATGATTGTATTCAACTAAAGTTTTCCTCAATGTTTATCTACTACGACATTCTTGTGGCTCGTGGTGTGTTGTTTGTAGCAATGATAATTGTGGTTCTAGAATAGTACCAAGACTGTATAATACATCATCTCAACACCTTTTACAAGCATTGATATTGAAACTGATATACATTACAAAGAAGGTAAAACAAATTGTTTTACGTTTTGTGAATGGTTTGCCCAATGACGCTCATGGTTCCAGAACAGTCTTTCTATCAATACGCCAAATTCCAATCACTCTTAAAAATCTATGTATTTGAATTAAAATACCTCTTCATATCACTAGAGATGTTAAACCCTCTCTCATCTTCATCAGTGACGCAAGTAGTTTATAACAATGATGTTCAATTTACTTTATATTACAAGTTAAAAATGACCGATACAGGTTTTCTTGGTAACAATATATTGTATTGGCCAGTTGAAAATGCGTAACAGAACCCGAGTGTACAATATTTGAAAAATGTTAGGATCTTAAGGATTTTATTATTTCTCAGTATTCTATCAGGTGACTAAAAGTTAATATTCTGTTTCAGATATCTATTGATGGAACGTCTATCTACTCTTTCCGTATTGACTCGATGGCCTTCAACGAAATCGATAATGTTATCTTCCACGAAACTGTCACCCGCGAAGCTAATATCAGAAACGTTCAAGAGGACAAACTTCTCAAAAGTAAGCAAAAGTCCTATAATAAGTATTTTTCTGTTAGTTTTTAAAGCATCATGTCTCACTCATGACAAGGTCACTACGTCAATGCAGAGAACGCAATTGCGAATATCAAGAGGCAGAGTATCTACGAGTGGCCTACCGGTGTCACATTCCATAACTTCTTGAACATCTTCTACCTATGTGTATCCTGACACGTTTGTTCCTGCAGAGAAGCTGTTGAACAACCTAGCCGTAGGACGCCCCACCTCCGCCAGTAGCAAGGGTCAGGGGAACCACGAGTGGGTGGTGGATGGACAGATACTAGAGATGGAGATGGAAACGTCCTGCTGGGCCTCGGTGTCGGGTGATGAACACCCCTGGTGGAAGGTGGATCTACAGAAATACTACTACATCTCACACATACAGCTCACCAGCAGGGACAACTGTAATGGACTCTGTAGTAAGTTCCTTATAAGAATATAATTGACTTGATTGTATGATACCGTTTCACGACTCTCTTGTCCTTACTCTGAATAATTCACAGCATTGAATGGACCTGGTACATGTACTAGCAAAGAAACGTATTGCAAATAATAAAGGGATCGTTATTTGTTACATGTTGTCTGATTCAAATAACTTAATGTCTATATTTGACGAACATGGTCATTAGTATATGCTAAATGTTAACAGAATGGTTCAACAGAACTAAAGGCGTTTTTTCATTCTTTTAAATCCAGTGTGTTAAGTTTGACTGAAGGTTCTTTAAATACTGTTACTAATTTATATTCCACACCATCGGGTCAAGCAAAGAGTAATGCAGTTTAGCGATTGCAAAATTTGATGCGCATTTCTTTATATGACATGTTTAACAGTTCTTATACCAGCCATAAAGCCAAATCTTTGTAATATAATTTTAAATTAACACTAAATTACAGCTGACAGAAAGTGATCATATTAAGTCAAACGTTGCAAGTTAACTTCTTATGCCGATAACTATCCCGATAGTTATCATATTGCAAAAATGCATCATTTCCAGATTTATATATTGGTTTATTTGACGATGGTATGGTAAACATTTATATATCAATGTTTATATGTATCTCCCCTTATTAACTCATAAGGAAGACATACAGCACATATCTCAATTTTCAGATCGATATATTGGTTTACATGACGTAAAGGTGTAGTAAACGTTAACATATCTATTGTTATATTTACCCCTCTTATCACAACATAATTTAAACATAGAACACCCATCTCAATTTCCAGATTGATAAAGTGGTTTACGAGACGATAGCGTAGTGAACGTTTACATATCTATGCTTATATTTATCCTTCCATTTATATCATAATGAAAACATAACGCACTTCATCTCCATTTCCAGATCGCGATGTTCTCCGAGACTTCATAGTGGAGGTGTTCTACGAGGACCCGCAGCCAGAAGACAAGGGGTCGGTGTGTATCAAGTACCATGGGTTGTTCCCCCACAGCTCCAGGAAGACACTCACCTGTACAGAGCCGGTGTACGGACGCTACCTGAGAGTGAGAGCTCCTGACAGGGTTACAAGCTCCGACTTGCTCATGCTCTGTGAGGTGCAGGTGTTTGGTGGGAAGATATTGCTTGCAGGTATGCCTACGGTGAACTGAGAAAGGGTATTCAATGAGTATTGCTGTCACATTTCGTTTATCACACGAGTGTCTTTTTATAAGTATTGCCCGAGCAAGAGCGAGTACTCAGATACGATTACCTGTCGTGTGTTCAAGTCCGCTGGTTCTCGCTAGCTTACTCACGTGCCGTCTTTGCTCGCCTTTTGAACGATCGCGAGATCTCGCCTAGCAGACGACATGGCGGCCGATCGGCAAAATAGCCTTGGTCAGATTCTCTTACCAGTGTTAGTGGATGAGTTGAGCGAATCTAGTAATTATGATTACCTTGACGAAGCTCAGAAATATTTTGAATTAAATTGTTTCCATAGAAAAAGTGATTTTTCTGCAAGAATACACGATTATGTCGAAGTTACTGTGCCAACATACACTGACCCGATGTTCAGGTCACATTTCAGAATGACTAGATTGTCATTTCAGGTACGGTGATAATAAAGTATGCTATTTTTCAATGGTAAAATGATAAACACTCGAAAAGCAACACACACAAAAACAAAACACAGTGCTAATTGATATTTTTCGGAAGTATATCTTTGTGATAAATATTATTTATATTATTTCAATTAAACCTTTTCCTAATACAGTATAGATGCAGAAGATTCAACTTTTTCATATTACATATCAATTGATACATCACTGAAAAAAAAATAAAATTTATATTCAATTATTATACCCCCGCTACGACGTAGTCGGGGGTATATAGCGCTCCGCGTGTCCGTCCGTGCGTCCGTGCGTCCGTCCGTCCGTGCGTCCGTCCGAAATCGTTTCCGGAGCATTACTCAAAAACTATTCCACTTAGAAACTTAAAATTTGGTATGGAAGTAGCCTATATGGTGCTGTGGTGCCTTTTAGGGGTTTCAGCTCAATGGTCCAAAATTTTTTTGAAATTTTGACCAAAAACGGTCCGATTTTTGGACTTTGTCTCGTTTCCGGAGCATAACTGAAAAACTATACCACTTAGAAACTTCAAATTTGGTATGGAAGTAGCCTATATGGTGCTGTGGTGCCTTTTAGGGGTTTCAGCTCAATGGTCCAAATAATTTTTGAAATTTTGACCCAAAACGGTCCGATTTTTGGACTTTGTCTCGTTTCCGGAGCATAACTGAAAATCTATACCACTTAGAAACTTCAAATTTGGTATGGAAGTAGCCTATATGGTGCTGTGGTGCCTTTTAGGGGTTTCAGCTCAATGGTCCAAATAATTTTTGAAATTTTGACCAAAAATGGTCCGATTTTTGGACTTTGTCTCGTTTCCGGAGCATAACTGAAAAACTATACCACTTAGAAACTTCAAATTTGGTATGGAAGTAGCCTATATGGTGCTGTTGTGCCTTTTAGGGGTTTCAACTCAATGGTCCAAATAATTTTTGAAATTTTGACCAAAAACGGTCAAAAACTTTTAATTTGTCTTGTTTCCGGAGCATATATAAATACCAAATGACTTGCACACTTCAACCCAGACTCCGTATATCCATAAATCTCACCTTACGGACAAAGATTTTTCAAACAATGTGTCTATATTTCTTAAGAAAAATGACCCAGTTAACCAGACGATTTGCTATCCGGACGATTTTCACCTGTAACCAAAACAAGGTTCGACTGTATAGTGCTGTTGTGCCCTTTAGGGGTAATTCCAGGGTTCCCAGATTTTTATTCAAAAACTACATGGCTGGGGATGTTTTGAAGTGAAATAATTTTTAGGGTTGCAAGATCATTGTGTTCTAAGTCATAATCATAAATTTTCAAATTAATGTTACGTGAAGGCGGTCAAACTCAAGCGGGGGTATGTGAGCCGCGCTCACTTTTGCCTTGTATGAAGGAAGCTGTTAAAATGAAAATACTGAAGGATACCAATATTATGTTCACTGTTTGACACAATTTGAGTTAACTGAGAAAACAAAAAAAAGCCAATAAAAAATTAAGAGATACTTAATCATTCATCATTTATCAACAACATACACAATATTTTCATGTATTAAGGATCTCCATGATCACTAATATATTCTTTCAAATTCAACACCTTTACCAATAACATTCATAAGTGCCAAATTAAACACCAATATTTTCAAACTTGTTGAAAAATGAAATGATTTTAACCTAAAAATGATAAAATTTCTAGACAGAGGGTTTTGAATTTCAAACAGTTTTCTACTGGAGTCATCCCTTTTCTCAAAGAAATGCAAAATTCCAAACACAAAATATGTAGGATGTGAATATGAATGTAATACAAAGTGTGATCAATCTGTGAGACATTAAGAACTTTTGGACCAGACAGGACATATAACAGTTTTCCACAGCAATCCTAATTATTTGTCACTATATACACAACATTTTGCAAACAGAATATTTATTTCAAAATCCACATTTGATATATTTGACCCTAGGTTCTTGGGGAAATTCTTTTTGGGGGTTTTGAAAATTGATTTTTTTTTTTTTTAAATGACAATCATATGATTGTGCATTTTCATGTGGTACCTTATCTAGATATACCTATTTTCTAATGTCATGAATTCTAATACAATTATGAACTAAAAAATTAAACTGTAGTCCAATGTTATGTAATTTTTAAATATTCATTACCCTTTTCTTACAACAAAACACTTTACATAAAATAATCATTTATTAAAGTAAATTTTAAGTTTAAGTAATTTAAGATTATGATATAGAAGGACACTTTCTTATAATTGTCATTCTTGATCAAAAACTGTTATCAATCAGGTTTCATTACACATGTAAGTTTTTTTTTAAAAATTAAAAAGAGAAACCATTGATTTTACTGCATTTATATTTTTTTAAATAGGAAAAGTAAATTAATTGAACACCAGAAATGTTCTCCAGTTCCTTTAAGTTCGAAATTCAAAATATATAAAATATGAACTTACAAATAATCATTTTATAAGGTTACAAAAAAAAAAAGAATCAGAGGAACCAAGTCTAACCAAGTCATTCCTCACCCAACCCAAAATATGTTAATAATTCAATTCAATACTTAAAAAAATCATTTAAAAAACGATGAAAAACAACCCCAACATCAAGATTACTAAATACAACTAATGACAAATCTTATTGTCTTTGTTGATAAATAGTTGCTAGGTTTACACAAAAGTAATAATCCAAAACCAAATGAAATAATTCTTTAACTGTGATAAATAATTATTATTACCGGAAAGGGTTAAAAGGTAATAATTAGAGGATATTTCTCTCATGAGGCAGAATAGTTTAATATTTTCAACGTAAAATCTACTGATAACACATTGTTAATGTCACTAGTGACTGAAAACATGGTTAATTTTCATTGATAGATCACGGTATTTCACCGCCAATCATACAATAAAAACTAAATGTGCAACTTCTTCTGCTTCAGCTGTTGCTTGAGCTTATTGGGCCTGAGATGTCAACAAAAACGGTGTCTTTAGAAAAGAGGACACTCTCTTGTCTGTGGTACCTGAGTAACACTGAGACGTTTCGAAGTGTTGCAGATCGTTTTGGTATGAGCAAGGGCTCACTTCACCTTTTCATATCTCAATTTTGTGCTGTGCTTACTTCGCCTCAGGTCCTGCAGACTTACATCTCTTTTCCTGCAGAGGACTCTTTCAAGTCCATAGCAGATTCCTTCGCCCGCAGAGCTGGTTTTCCTGGGGTAATTGGTGCCATTGATGGCACACATATTCCAATACCTGGACCATCTGTGCATAGAGACTCCTACATTTGTAGGAAAGGCTTCCCTTCAATGCAACTGCAAGCCATCTGTGATACTTCTTTGCGTTTCTTAGATGTTTATTGTGCATACCCTGGTTCTGTTCATGATGCAAGAGTTTTTCGCAACAGTTTTGTGTTTAATCATTTAGAAAATAATCTTCTTCCTAAAGAGTTTCATCTGATTGGAGATTCTGCGTACCCTCTCCATCTTGATATGATGACTCCATTCAGAGATGATGGACATCTAACAGAGGAGAGGAAGCGTTTCAACAAATCACACAGTTCAACAAGAGTTGACATTGAAAGAGCCTTTGGCCTTCTGAAGGGCAAATTTAGAAAATTGAAGTTTGTTGATGTGAAAGTAGTCAAAAACATTCCCCGCATTGTTGTAGCTTGTTGTGTTCTTCACAATTTCATTATTGAGAAAGAAAAGGTAATAGAGGATGATATTTGTTGTGACAGTGTTGATGCCAATGATGTTTGTAGTGATGTTGATGGCCAACAAGAGAAACTGAATGTCACTGCAGCTTGTAAGAGGGAAAACATTTGTCAGCTTTTAGCATAGATGGTTACAGTGCTTAACATTTGAGTCTAAGTAAGCGATTGACCATAATCTATGAAAGCAAAATACTAGTTCTGTGAGTGGGTGACCGAGGTTTTAACAATCCTACTGTAATAAGATCAAACGTCTTATTTGAATCAGGTAACAACTTAAACAAAACAGAAGATAAAACATAGTTATCTGATCTCCACAATTTATTTATTTCAATTGTTACATGAAGATGGATAATAACAACAAGGTTTGAAAGTAGCAAAATCTCAGCTTACAGAACAAGAGAATTAGTGAGCAAGCTCACTTCTTATACCCCCGCTTCCCTAAGTGATTATAGAAACTAAGATAATACACTTAGTAAGGATTCCTACAAATTGCAAAACTGTTTTAATTTGTTTAAAAGTCAATGAAAATGCAGATATAGACTTTCTGATTGCATGTAAGCTATATAAGCTCTTATGAAACTAACAATGTCTTTTTTCAGGCATTTATGATTCTTATATAGTCACTATTGTATTAATAAAATCTTCAATGTCCTTTCAATGTGACTTAATCATAAGAAAGAAGTTAACCATAAAAAAATACTGAGAGTACATCAAACAGCTCATCTGAACAAATTATATCCCAGTTATAAGCGGAACAAAAATGACTTCCTCAAACAGTCACTTCTACAACAAAGAAGTCAAAAATCTAAAAAAATAATGAGTGCATCTGACCGAAATATACAAAGGGCACATCTAGGGACCAAAGTGATTACACATATGAAGTTTCGCGACATTTGAACCAATAGTATTGGAGTTATGAGCGGAACAAAGTTTTCGGGACGGACGGACGGACGCGCTGACTGCTATATACCCCCGACTACTTCGTAGCGGGGGTATAAAAAATCAAGAGTTGTACAAAGGTAATTAACATGTAATGTACTCTTCCAGGATATAACTTACTTATATAGAGAATATCACCTAAGAGTCTTCTGATATCAAATATATCAACACAAGTTGATATATCTGATATCAGAAGACACGAGGGTGAGATTCTATTTATCATCCAAAATCATTTTTCATCATATTTGCTTGAAAAATATACATCTTTAACCATTGCATTGCCCTAAAACTCCTAAACCAGTGATGTCATAGCATTGTGACTTCATTGTGGTAATGAAGTCATAGTATTGTGACGTCGTTGTGTTTTTGACGTCATAGCATTGTGACGTCATTACTGATGATGTAAAATGTTTGTGATGTCATGTATTTTATGATTAGGCATTGTTCAAAATCTACTGTCAAAGCGATATCTTCTAGGAGATATTGCTTGATCTTCCACAAGCGATATCTCCTGACCTGTTGAACACAGTTTTGGATGATAAATGTTATTATTGTATACTAGTATATGAAATAGGTAATCAGAAAGATAGCTAATATAATTCAACATTCTGTTTACAAGATCTCTAGTGTCACAACTATTTACATTTCAGTTTTTTTCGGTGTGAAGAAAAAAAATTTAAATAGGTTCTTAACGATAACCAAATCATTAAAGCATTTATATTATATACAATTTATATTATTCTTTTTCAAAAATATCTGTATCAAAAAACACATTAACATTTTTGGCTAATTGTATCTGGAATAATATTATGTTAATGTACATTGTAACTTATGAACAGAATTAGACAGAATTATGAAAATACATTCTGATAACCACATTGGCCATTCTCAAAATAAAAGTTCAAAACACTGCTATACCTAAAACATAATTCATAACTATACAGCTTATGGGATTAAATGCATAAAAACAAAGTATCTGTATTAAAGCATGATAATTCCACTGTAGATCAAATGATTGTCTTTTAGTACAGTAATACTCATTAGATGATAAAATAAGATTCCTGGGAAGCAAAGTTGTTTATGTGTTACTTTTTGGAGGACTCTAAATCTGCTGGGACCCACAAGATTTTTTGATAAAACAAAACTTATATGTAATTTATAATGTATATAATGCAATGTTTTACTGAGAGCACCCAAATGTTCACTGGAATTTGCCTGTATTATATACTGATGGATTCTTTACTGAATAAAAACTGTCTGTCTCATTCTCTGTCTGATTGTCTGAAAACTTAGAATACAACACAATTAGTTTTTTTAAAGAGGTTGGATACAAAATATCGAGATAATTAGAACTAGCTAAATTTGGTCTTATTTTTTGGAAAAATATGTCTTGAATCAAATTTTTGTCATAAAAATACCGTGTCACCACAGTTTTTGTTTGAAAAATGCCCCATCCGTTAGGGCACCCAATTATAATTAATACATACTAGAATAAGAAAAAAAAAATGTCACCAGGGGATAACAGAGATATTCACATTCAATGTAGTCTGTCACATCAATGATGTTCACAAATATAACAAAGTCATTGTTTTTTATTAAACTAAATCATTATTTAATTTTTCAAATTTTTTATCTAAAACTTTCAGTGAAAAATAAACGAAACAGCATAAACTTTAAAATAGCACAATCTGACTGTTGTGGATGTACAGTAACAAAGGTATCCAACCTCCTTAAGAAGTAAAAATGACACATTTAAAGACAAACTAGCACATCCAATAATCATTTACTTTCAAGCAACTCAACCAATCTTTCTAAAGCACTGACTCTCCTTCTTTCAATCACCATTCTCTCCTCATGCATACTCGTTAACCGGTCTAAATATTCTCTTTGATCCGTTTTGGTTTTCTTTTTTGGTGGGGCAGCATGGTTTTCCTCTTGGGGAGCTGCTGGAGGGGCCATAGATCCAACTGTCGTGACAGGTTGAACAGCTGGATCGCTCCCGAAGAGTTGTTCCATCACCTCCATATATGCCCAAGTATTCCGGTTGCTCCCTGACTTCCTGTTCCTCTCTTTTATGAGCTTGTGTCTGACGGGAAATACATATGATTATGATTAATATGAAAATTTTTTGTTGAAATAATACTATTGAAAGCATCAATAAATTTAAACAACAAAGTTTATAGTAACTTGATGAGTCACAAAATGTAGAAATAATATTACAATTATTGATCAGCCTCAATGTCCTAAGTCAATAGAAGTTAATAGGTCATTTGAAAATTTAATAGGGCTAAGGCCAATGGCCTATGGCCTAGAGCAATCAAATACCTGTCTAAAATCTTAAAACTTAACTTTCAAATATGTATTTTAAAAATTTTGCCCTTATGTTTCACTGTTATAACTTCATAGTTGGATAATGAAATCCCACTATTTGTATGTATAAGATGAAAAAGTGGTCTAAGGGGGACAACTCTACCAAGACTAGGGCTTTCATGACATACCTTGACCGTAAATTTAGAAATTTCTTTCCACATTCTTCTCCAGTCATGTTGTGACCATTGGCGACCATTCCTTCTGAAACTCTTCTCCAGGCCTGTTTCTGGGTGACACAACTGCTTCTGAAGAGTGAGTCGTGCTCCTTACGCAGCTTTAATAGGAGAAGTACCTGGCTATGACTCCATGATGTCCTGTCTGAAAAACAATGGGATTTAGATTAGGTTATCAAATCCAAATTGTGAAGGACATATTCACTATGATTTAAGAAAATGTAAGTTGATAAGATTTTTAACATTTACCTAAGCTAAACTTTCTACCTTAACAGCATTCTCTCCCCACAGAGGCAACTCAGTCATACCCGAGTTAGCCTCTGTTCTATTACGCCAAGATCCTGGGGTTCCAGCAGATTGCCCTAGCGACAAAATTTTTTAACTTGACATATATCCTTTATTTTCAGCCAATGAAAACACCGTTTGTATATACACGACTTCGGGAATTATCAACGGTCGCTCAGTGACTTTCAAAAGCATCATGCCTTTAGGTTTATTTTCATTAACAGTGTGAGAGGGAAAATATTTGAAAATCAGATATGGATAGGGTTTTTCATTAGTAACATATTGTTTTATAATTGTGTTACGTAAATTGTTTTTTGTTTTATGATCAATTTTATTTTAATAATTTACCAAATAAAAACTAATGAGAAGGTAAAAAGCGATGTTTTGTAGAAGGAAGAGTTATCTCCCCTGGATGTTAAATTTCAATGATAGCTTTGTCGAATCACACGGGAATAGCCAAGCTAGTGCGAATGACCACTTTTGAAACGGCGTCGCTGATAGCAACACTTACTTCGATTGCCTCCAATCAGATTTCTACTTTTCTATCCCGTGTATTAGCCGTAACAGAACAGAGGCTAATTCAGGTATAACTGAGTTGCCTCTGTGGGGAGAGAATGCCTTAACAGATATAGGTGGAATAAAACCACAACAAGAGGTACATTGACAATTTCAAACAACCAAACAATTAAAACTATTTAATAATTTTCAACACCTATTAAAAAAAAAGGCTATTTCCCTATCCGGTGTGATGAATGACCTCTTATTACAAACCTCCATTGTTATCCACTGTCGTTGAGGAAGAAGTTTCTTCTAATTTCTCATCTTTTTGTGTCAACTGCTTATTTTCTGAAAATTGAAATAATTAATATATCATTATTTTAAAATTAATTACATATACACAAAATCATATTTCCAATTATTTTGAAGCTCATTAGGCCTGTAAATACTATTTAATCCAAAGAACACCAGATCTCCATATCCTTGACAAAATATCAGAAACCAAAGAAATCAGATTATTAGGACAATCAATAACCATTTAAATGATTTTGTTCTGTTGACTGAACATTACATTTTTAGTTCAATTTAACCGAACAAACATATTCCTCTCACAAAACTACAGAAGGAAGTCATCAATTTTTTTTCTGACAAGTAAAACAACAGCTATTTCAAACTGCAACGATGCCAATTTCCATACTTACTGGTCATTATTTCACTCACTTCCTAACAAATGATTGAGGATGTATTATATTGAAAAATATTATTTCATTTGAAATTGATATTATACTTATTATACTGGTCTATGTTACAACAATGACTGCTATATAATGTAAACACATAATATACAAAATAACTAATTGAGAAATAAAAAAATGACAGTTTAGAAGCATCATTAAAAATGGTAAATATGAAAGAACATGCTAAAATCATACCTGAATTTTGGACAGTGACAGCCTGATAGTCTAGCTTCAGCTTAGAGAATACGGCAAGTGACTCCTGTATTCCTGTATAAGATATTTTCAAATTATTAACACTTTATAAATAATCTAATATAAATTCTATAACATGACCTTTTTACTTCTTAATTGACATTAAATTTAGTCAACAAGGTATTTTAAATCATTTGTTGTTTACATCAAAATATAAGATATACACTGTTTGTCAGATACTCTTCAATACCATACCATCACAGCAATTCAATTACATTTTGGACAGAAGTTTACATTACTATAAACAAAGACAAAGTGCTATGTCAGTTTCTTTCACATATATATATTTTTTTCATATTTTGCAATGGTTAAAATATATTTAAATTTTAAATTAATATTTTAGATTTTAAAATATTACTTTAGAAAATTGATTTATACTGCATTGCATTATCTTAAATCTAAATGCGAAAATAAAAATAACAAAAAGAGATTTTATTTACCAAGTGTGGTTTCCTCTCCAGGGGTTAGGTGGTGGGAATTATTCACCTTCTCATATAAAGATGAGAGTAAGTCTTCATCTGAAATAATAGGTATCATAATCATAATAAATTATCGTCAAGTCATCTGTTTTCATTTATCATGAGTTTTTGGTCACTCATTTTGACTATCTTCTGTGAACAAATCCAAACAGATTTTAAAGTACCTTGTAGGTTATTTGCAGCAGAGGTTCAAGAAAGTGACTGAAAACACATGACACTACTTGAAAAGTCATGATGTCTATGTTAAAGGTATGCAATGTTGTACATTTAAAAAAATATATAACAGGTTTTCATAGATTTTCTCTTAGATAATGTGGCAACAAATGATTAAGAGTACTTTCTCATCATTGGATGTGGTAATTTTTCAAATTGTTTCTTCATATCTGACTGAAAACCCATTACACAAGGATAAATGTTATGAAAAAAATATTAAGTTGTTTCTTAAATTTCATATTGGGTTTTACAATAATCTTTAATAGGCTGCAAATCTGCAATTAGATTCTAAATATTAAATCGTATTTCACAATTGGTCAGATTCGTCACTATAAGCAAACATCTTTTTCATCTATTTTAGACTTGTCAATACGGTTTCGCCGACTTGTCACATAGACATTTGTTATTGTTTACTTGCACCTGCAAAGCTATCGAACGGGAGGCATGTTTTGATGGAATTATCCCGAAATTGGCGAAAATAACAAGTAAATATCATGACTGAAAATTTAAAAACAACCGACTTACCGCTGATGCACCGGGAGTGCAGCGCCTGAGGAACCAAAATGGTGAACAACGTCTTGTTTGTCGGGTGTTCCAAAGTTAGCGATATCATCGTCTGCTTTGACGCCATCTTGGATAGGGACGCAAGACAGTCGCTTGGCTGTCTCGCCTGCTTGCGCGAGAACTCGCGCGAGCATATCGTTCAGTACGCTAGCACTAGCGAGCTCGAGCAAGAACTAACGGTTTTGAACAAACTACTGACATGACTGCGATCTTGGGTTATGAATGAGTATATCAATGGAGTTAAAACCAGATACTAGAAATATTAAGTTGATGTTTGATTAAATCTTGCTTACACATAGAATTGATATGTAGTTAAAGGGATTTTGACAGAGAAGCGGGTTGGGCTTAAGCCAGGTACGAGAAATTTTGAAGAATTTTGAATCCAATTCCCCTGTTACTCCATACAATCGTCACATTATGAAGTGTAGTGTATTCTAATCAACTTCATCAGTTTAATAATTTTGTCATCGCCTCTTTTCAGACTGGAACCCTTTCAACTGCCCAAACCCTCCCTTGATCTCGGACGCGTCTGCCCAACTCACCTATACCAGTGACAAAGCCACCGTCTCTTACACGTGCTTCGATAAGTTTACCATGTGCTCCGGAAGTGACGTCATACACTGCACGAATGAGGACGGCTGGGTAAATCCTCCTGGTCACTGCTTGAAGACAACTCGGGACTTTGTTGGAGGCGGGGTGAGAATGAAATTAATACTTATTCTTGTTAAACAATTTTGTGTCAATTAGAACATTCTTTACACTTCAGTTTATTTCAATGAAATTGCATTATGTTTCTTTGTAAAATCTATAATAATGATATATGTATAAGAAAATGATGTATGTTCTTTTCAGCCAAATGAGTTCCCAACATGTAAACCGAAACTAGGTGAAGGCATTGAAATCTGGGTAGTGCCACGGGAAAGCGGGTAAGTTTAAACCTTTGAGCTATCGACAAGTTGTAAGTGAAATAGTATAATATAATACTTATAATTGGACGTTCTACAAATTAATTTTGGGGGTGTAGAAATGTAGCTGATACAGAGATGTACCTACATGTTTGTGACGATCGCTCGATGTAATTCTTCATTTTATGTCCACCAAGGTGATGTAGTGGTTAGCAAGCTAGCCTCTCACGCCAAAAGTCCGGGTTCGAATCCCGCTGGAGACACCACAAATTTGTGAACTGGATTTCCAACTGTGTTGTGTCCCTGGGCAAGGCACTTCGTTCACAATGCACTCAGTTACCCGAAACAGGATGTCAGACCTACATGGTCGCGCTTAGCGTTTGATAGCAACCTTTAAAATACAATTCCTGGAATTGAGGTACTAGTATCTGGAAATAGTGCGAAATAAATATCCTCATTATTCTCATTACTTTGTCTCCTGGGAAAGTGATAAACATGTTTCTTCAACCAGAGGCGAGCTTCAGCTGAACAACTTCGAGCAGGTAAACTCGGTGCTGCAGATTAAGCTGGACCTTGACTTCCTGGGCGTCTACCTCACCGACAGCTACGACGGCAAGAGCGTGGGCAAGATCAATCCGCCATTCAACCCCTTCGCTCTGGACAAGGAGTCACATGTCGTCATCATCTTCATCTCCACTGGACTCTTGGTGAGGAATAGTTGCGTTAATTGGGTCTCATGAATTTACAGACATTTATGTGTGGTTTAATGTATTCTTGACATGGTATTGTCTATGGATTTGTCCGGTTTGATATAAATGAACATGCCAAACCGAATGGAGGTCATAACAATATGGATGATTCAAAATGACTTGATAATGCTGAATATAATCAATTGCTTTACTATAACATCCTTGCATTCTCCTGCCCGTTACTTCTTTAGATCTCGAATTTTACCAAACGTAAGCAATGTCATGTGGTGTGTATATCAGATATCGTGAATTCCAATCTATCTCACTGCGCTACCATTCATGTATATCATGAATTCTGGTCCCTGATCTTCCATACAATGTCCCTTGCAGACCATAATTCACAACAGGTTATCGTAAACGTTTTTAAATCACGACGACAAGAAGGGCCTCGAAAACAATACGTAATATCATGTTGTGACCTTTTCTAATGCTCATTAATTTAAGATCTGATTGTATATTATGGTCCCACTGAGCTACAATACAATGTCATCCCCCTACAGATCCTAGTGGACGACAGTGTACTGTACAAGTTTGTTGGTCACGGAGCTCCACCAATGATAGACTACGTGTTCGCCACGCCCTCTCTACAGCTCAAGAAGGCCATGCTGGTCCCGAGATACATGGAGGGAATATATAGAGGTATGTCTGACTTTCATGTCCTGATTAACAAAAACAACTTTTAACTAGGAGTAAAAAACATGCCGAAATACGGTGAGCACTTTTTATCATAAAACAGTTTTCTTAACCACTGTTGTGCATCTTACTAATACAGACCTTATAATCAGTAAATCTAGAACACAGTGGGTGTAGTTCTTAAAAATTCTTGATAATTTGTGAAAACGATTTAATCACTTTTGTTTCAATTTGTATGTGGGCTTCAAGGTTATTAAAAAATACCGTTATTAGCTAAAGCTTGGTTTTGGGAGAAGAACCAAGCATATATTTTCTTCAACATTTCTATTATATATCAACAAATATAAATACGTTTTGATAACCGATGAGTGTTAGTATAAATACTTTAGTAAGTAATGTACACATAGCTCAAACACTGGCAGGAATACAACTTTGTTTATCCAACTTTTTACCATCACCATTTAGACCCAATCATCAGGAACCTGGCCCTGAACAAGAACGTGTACTCCAACCCCGAGTCCGGAGACCAGAACGCCAACCTGACGACAGACGGGAACCCCTCCCAGTCCGGCTTGATGTGCTGGTACAATAGTCCCGCAGATACCAAGCCCTGGCTCATGATCGACCTCATCGAGTTCTTCTTCGTCAGGGAGGTCAAACTGTACAACAGAGACGACTGTCCCGGATGTGGTGAGTGTGGAATACAACACGGCTCTAAAGTCTTATGCTAGAAGGAAAGACCCTAATTGAACGATAAGCCCGAAGTTGTTTCCTATACTTCGTCAACAGAGAAGACGCCCTTATACTACACGTCGGGGTATTGTTAGTTTACCCTTATGAAAGATAAACCATGTAATCATAGAATTCTGTGGATAAGAAAGACAACAATGCAGAGCTAAGCCCGGTTGTTTTTCAAAATGTTTTTTTGAGAATGAGTTTGGTTAGGTGAAAGATAGAGTACTTCTCTGTGGTATTCGTTGTCTAAAAAAGGCATCATTGTAGGGAAAACTCGATGGACTTTTGAATATTGTGACAGGGAGTTTAAACTGCACAACAGGAACAACTGCCCTTGATATGATTCAATAGACATGTGCGAATGGTAACACATGCTGCTACAGAATTAAATCTATACCAGAGATATCATAGTACGGTAAGGTAAGGCTTTTCCTGTAATTCTGTAAAGGGATTTAACGGTAATACAAGTTAGAGACGACTAACAAACATATGATGAGTAAACCTATGAAACGGATAAAAATTATTCGGTTCATAAGAAAGAAATATAGTAAGGAACAAACCCGGGGAATTTTCCTAAACGTGGTCAGAGGGGTCAATCTGTACTACAGAGACGATTGGCCTGAATGTTGTGAGTAGCTTTGTGTGACGGATAAATGTTTTACATAAAAGCCATCATAGTTAGGGAATAAAACCTGAGGGACTTTCTATTACTTCTACATCTAGACCATACTGACAACGGAGACGGCAAACCAGGGCGTTTTGAGTAATTTGTCATGAACTATTTTGTTACATATGAGTGCATTTATTACATTCAATGTCGCTATCTGTTAAACATGTTTTTCTTATAACTAAAACGCTTATAACTCTCTATATTATTTTTATATACTGACTGATTATTGAATTTGTCTTGTCTTGGTGTATTTTATGTATTTGTAAGTTCAACAATTAAATATATTAAAGAGAGAGAACGCGTAAGCTTGGTATTTTGTGCCTAAGACGACTTAAGTGGAAAAGTGTATTTATGTCGAAGATTGGTATTTGTCTTAGCGATTAGCCGACAAAGGAAACGTTTTCGAATCAGCACATTAAGTATTCTTAAACATTTGTTTACCTTTCTCAAAAAAGTTACATTATCTTAATTGCAGTTGGCAGTCTTCGTGACTTTGCCATCGACATCCTTCCTGTGACGTCACAAGACGACCTCGCTCAGCGTTGCGCCTTCTACAGCGGAGTCTTCCCACCAGGTGGCGTGCACACTGTGTTGTGCCAGGAGGACGTGTGGGGGCGCTACGTGTCATTTGTCTTCCCTACTGGAGGCGGCGAGGTGTTCACACTCTGTGAGGTCGAGGTCTACGGAGATGAGGTCACGAATCATATAGGTAGGTGGCTTTATACAATCTAGGATAGACATATAACGCTGAATAACTTTGAGATTGGAAGGGTTCTCTTTTACGTCCATTGCATGATTTTAATCGTCACGGAAGCCTTAGCCTGAACGAGTTTAGGAACGATGAAGCGAGGCCTAAATTTGCCAGTGGTAAAAACTGACGTTTGTTTTTCATTTTGTTAAATCAAATTTAAGGTTAAAAGCAATTTCGAAATGTATTTGTTCTGAAAATTATCTGTTCAGCATAATATATAAATGCGAAGTCCTAGCACATCGCGTAATAAATGGATATGTATCAAATTGAACCACATGCCATTTATTGACAAATGTAGAATTGTTATTCGATAACACAATTTTATGTTTAGTATCAGGACAATAACTTGTACAAGAAGTTACAGTAAAATGTTATCCCTTATATAAGCATGTTGACTAAAGGTCCTGTGATAAGATTTTGACGTCTAAGCACGTCACTGGTTCTTATTTTGACAGTCAAAATTACGCAACATATATTTTTCCATGTAGAAATAGCAAAAGTTTACTTTTGTTAACAATCTCAATGGCACGTATTTTTCTAAAATGTTACATTTTCAATTTTCCACAGCTGCTGTGTAAGGAGTCATCAAGTGGACATTCATTGGAATTGATCGACCTTCCAATTTTGAATAAATCATTCCCTTATTTATTTCTCTGACGAATCAATCGTTGTCATGTGTACCTGTATTCAAAAAATTGATATCCAACACTTCATCACAGTTTTATATTTCCATTTCATTATGTCATTCACACATAAGCAATCTGCTCAAATACATTATGTGTATCTAAGCGAACATGGAAATAAACATTCTTATCTTGCTTTAGCTTTGATGTATTCTATCTGTCTGAGTCTCACACAATCTAATAACTTTCCTCTGCTTGGCGTGGAGTTAAAAAATCCAATAGACATTTTGTCAAACGTCCATAATTGTTAAGCCACAACAATAACAAAGTGGAAAGCTTTATATTTTGGTTTGCCTTACATCTCTATATACATAAAGGACAATGATATAAATGTGAAGCAATCGTTGTCAATATCTGGTCCTGATCTGAAAGTAGTTATGAAATTTACAAATAACACAGAGCAAGGGTGGTAAAAGACGTCACAACTTGTGACGTCATCAGTAAGGTGCCTAGACATTCTTAAAGATTCGCTTGATAACTATTGCTCATTTTAAGTCATTTAGATTAAGATTAAGTTCATTTGTCAACAAGTCTTTGACTTATGATGGCTTTCTGAACAAGAGAGAAGCTACTTTTGAGTGTTTATTGCTTATCAGCACGGTCTAGAATACACACGTTTTTCCATGTTTTGATGCGAACAGGTTTACTTCATTTTCGTACCATGAAGTTAACACTTCTTGGTGAGTCGCTCCTTTAATGTTCAGACGTTATTGTCTCTAGCGACTGATAACAAGATTTAGTTTTCATTAATAGTTACCGGTATTCAGCTTAATAAAGAATGAATTCGTCACAAAATTTATTTCTAGTCGATTTGTTGTTTTCCAATTAAACTAATGTTCGGCGAAAAACCAACACTCATCAACATAACGATATATCTTATGTCTGTTACCAAAATGCATTTAAATAACAAGTTGATGAAATAATAAAGAGATTTGAGTTTTTGAATTTTTGACTCCAGTGTTAAATCAATCCCTGCAAAATGAGTAGTATTAGTATCATCTTTTAGTATATGATGTGAAAATTACTTCTCCAACTAATAAAATACTCATAACTTTCGATACAAGACTTATTAAATGAGTCAAACCTTGGCGAACAACACATATCATGATATTAGCCCTGAGACTAATTCTGCAACTTTTGTTAAGCACCTGTAGTCTGAAGAAAGATTTTACCTGGAAGATATTAAGACAACTCAAAGACACACAGTAGACAAAGCTTTATTGACTAAAATGTCATACGTTACAAATACAGTTGAGAAGACATAAAAGACATAAATGTACATATTACCGGTACAGTGTACGACAGACAAGTTGTCAACGAGTCTCAACAAACCATTGTTCCACAGTTTCATGGCAACATACGCAATCGGTATCAAATGTGTTACTTAGTTGAAACACAAGGTGTTGTAACAGTTTCTCCATATGTGGAACTAGGTATAGCCACCATTCTTGACATGGAGACATCGGTCATGTTTCCTCCACACCCCTCAGTGTCTCTGTCTCACCGGGTGCTTCACGGGGCTTCGAGCTTATGTGAACAATGCTCTAGAGTTTACTATAAATGGATATTTTTTCTCAGAAAAATTAATAAAACATTCGTACAGTAAGGATACAAATTCAGCAAGGATATACAAAATACATCCTTAAAACCAATTATTGGTGAAGATAAAATCCAAATAATGCAAAAACAAAATAATCGTTAAAGGATACTTTAAAAGAAGACATATTTCCAAAGACGGATATAAGCAATACAAGGTTAAAGCAAATTGAAATTTATATCAACAAAAGGAAAGTTATTTTTGCACTTTCACATTATGTGACAACACTCCAAAGCAGAATGACAAGACCGAGCACAAAACACAAAGCGCTGAAACGCAAACCACAAGCTTCTTGGGTATATATCAGATCAACCCGGGCCTAGCCCTCCACAGTGAACTGGAGCTCGGTGATGTCCAGCCCGGGGGAGAGGGAGACGCTGGATGCACGTGCAACAGGTGCCCGATGTGTGTACTGGTAGGGTGGGGTGAAACCCGAATACACCTGCAGATACAATGGTTACATGTGATATGCAATGGATCTTCCAAATAATGTTAATAAGACATGTTGATACCATCGTGCCCACCTCAACAAGTTCTTATCCATTGTATTATTACAAAGTTTATAGTGGGAGATAATTTGATCAAACTGATGCATATCCATCTTGCGAAGCATATACTGATAAGAAAATCCATTACTTTTGATGCAAGAATATATCGCTAATTGCAAATTGTTTCAAAGAGAGATTCTCTCTACAGTCGTAGGGGTTTGTTATGTTAATGTGATGGACATAGATTCATTTTGCAGTTTTATATATGAAGACAGATCCTGAAAACAACTGTAAAGCAAATTGAGATACGCGTGTCTTGTGCAGACGTGGGTTACACAACGCTTCAAACTTTATATTTTGAAATAAACGTCAGAGTCGTCATTATCAAGATCAAAATATAGTTTCTCATCGAGCGGATAATGTACAATGTAATTATTAGACGTATTTGAGGCATAATATTTAATCATAGATTATTCTACCATACACTTCTTAACAAAGGAAAAGAAAGGTCACGTACCAAATAGGACTGATCAGTCAACATGATCCGGAAGTGAACCGCTGTCCCGACCTTGAGGTCAGTGATTGGGTGAGTCTCCACTGCGCCTGCGTAGGGCGGGTCAGAGTTCATCTTGATCTCGTTTGTGTGAAACTCTAGCGTGATTAGAGACTCCGAGTGGTCCTTAATGGCGATAGTGAATCTGCAAGATCGGAGAGTTATAAATTCTGTTGAAGTGAATGATTTCAACACAGTCTTAATATGCATGGACATCGATGACCAAGTGATTAATTATTATATCTTCGTCTTGGCACTTGCACGATTAGTACTTTTACATTACTGTAGTGAAGGTGTAGAAATGAAAACCACTCATATGGAAGCTCAAAAGAATTATTCTTTTCATGCAAACAATTTATAAGAAATACACTGAAATTATGTACTTAGAATAGAGTGTTATATTAGGTTCTGAGATATTGGGAATGAAAAGATAGCTTAGCCCGTAAGTTTGCTTTCATTTAAAAAAAAACGGAGAAAGAGAAACTTACAAAGGTCTTAGTGTGGCACCGACTTCAAAAAACGGTGATTAAAGATTACCTCACGAACGATAAAAAGCACTGACTGTAGTTTATGTAAAAGAATATCAAATGAGTCACTAATATATGCTTGCTTTAAACTTGATACGTTTTCATAAACATTGGTTTACTAAAAAATCAAATGAAAAGAGAAACTCACAAGGGTCCTACTGTGGCATTGCTGACGGGGATACCCTTGACTGAGATTTGTAGACCGTCCTGGTACCTGCACGGGAACTGCTGGACAAGACCCTGGGTACACCGGAACATACACATTATACATAATGATAACAATAAGATTTATCATTTCATTGGCATTTCAGAAGTTATAGGCCACAAGGTTTGTAGATTTAAACTTCTATAATCTCTAGTTACTCATTTGTTTTCACACGTACTCCCTTCACATACTAATTGTAAAGTTATTGTTAATGTTGTTAATGAAATTGTATACTGTATATCTACCAAATGTATTTTACCCATGCTTGAAACCGATAAACGATTCTTGTTGCTTATTGTAACTGTCACTTACGGGACCAATAATCGCCCAGATTGGACAAGGAAGTGATGATGCTTTAAATTTCTGATTTATTTAAACATTGACGAGATCATAGCCCTATATTATTAAAAAAATCAAAACACTTACGGGACCAATGACCTCGCCCAGGTTAGACCATGTACCGAGTGTACACTCCCCGTTCAATCAGTGACCATATCATAGCCCTACATTATTCAACAAATCGAAGCACTTACGGGACCAATGACCTCGCCCAGGTTAGACCATGTACCGAGCGTACATTCCCCGTCCAATCACTGACCAGACCATAGCCCTACATTATTCCACAAATCAAAACACTTACGGGACCAATGACCTCGCCCAGGTTAGACCATGTACCGAGTGTACACTCCCCGTTCAATCACTGACCAGACCATAGCCCTACTTTATTCAACAATTCAAAGCACTTACGGGACCAATGACCTCGCCCAGGTTAGACCATGTACCGAGTGTACACTCCCCGTCCAGTCCGCTCCACATGCCGGTGTTGTCACACACGATGGTGGAGGTGGTACCGCAGAAGAAGTGGTCGATGTTGCACTCGTACTTGACCTCTGACCCAACAGTGGTGTCCGTGTTGCTGAACTGCGCGTTCAGGATGTCCCCTGGCATCGAGCAGTCCTTCGAGAGCTTCTCTGTACATCGAGAAAACGGAGAATTAATGTTTCTGGTTGAGTATAACAAATTGATGATAAAAAGGGCACGATGAGATTGAAAGCATCCGTCTGCACAAAGGAAACGCGTACGGAGAATTTATGTTAAAGGGGATCGTTGCACAAACAAACTTAGCATTATATCAACCAGAGCGCAATCTTTGAACATTGTACAAAGGCTCCAGACTTCAGGTTAACCTAGTGTTTTGATAAACCTATAAGTAAGAAGGGCTCTTATAAAGCGACATTGTCCACTTGCGGAATAAAAATGATTCAGATCTGTCTGAATTACTCCACTGAGCTATATCGACTGTTTTGACCTTCAGGGACTGCTGAGTCACATATTTAGGGGCAAATGTCAACACAAACAATCACATTAGGAAACAGCACAATGTTTTGTCAACTACAGACATCACACTGACAAGCACCTGCTATCACAACTCTGTTTTAATCTAATTCTTCAATATGCACAAACCTGAGGGGAAGACCTGCACCTTCCTGATGAAGATACCGTTCTGGAAGCTGGCACTGTTGAGGGACGAGAAGGTCGGTACTCTGTGCTTGAATCTGTACAGTGTGTTGCCGTCTACTGACACCTGCAGGGGAATACATGTGGTGATACAGGAGAGACTTTCATTAACAAATGGTAGATGGTGTATCATAGGTGTATTCTTCATTAACAGATGGTACATGGTGTATGACATGTGTATTCGTAACAAATAGCCATAGGAGAAACGGTAGATGGTGCATCATAGAAGTATTCTCAATAACCGATGATAGATGTTGTCCATAGTTTACAACATGCGACCACCAAGTTATGATATCACAGTTAACTGACCTCATAAGCATGAGAAAGTCACAATACTATGACATAAATATCTTGATGATGTTAGTGTGAAATTCTGTCCTTACTTTGAAGTGCTCCTGTTCCACGGTGATGGTGAGATGGAACTCCTTCATGAACTGGAAGGGGAAGGTGGCCTCGACTTCCGGTGTGCCCGTCGTCTTGTTGATGAGCGAGTTGTACGTTATGTCTTTAGACCGCAGGGCGGGGGTCATGGACATCAACACGTCAGTTCCACTGTTCAGACTCACCGTAAAGCTGGAAAGTATATAGGTAGAGACACATTAGAAATAATCGAAGTGGGGTACTGATGGTAAATTTAACTTCACAGTAAAAGTGATACTCATTGCTCACCTACTATATTTTTCACGCTATTATACTGGTATGAGGGCAAACACTGTTGGTTTTCAATCTCAACTCCATGGGAGTCAATGTTAGAAATAACAAGGATATAGGGTTTACATATATCCTGCAAATTAATTGTCATAAAGAAGAATTATTATCTTAAGAGTAGTTATTTTCTAAGAGTATCCGATATGTAGGTTAATCGTTGAATCTCGCCAAATAGGTCCATGTAACTTTACATCCTTTGTAATTGGTCTTTGGGCGTTACTCTTCTTGTCTAATTAAGAAAGTAGAAAATAGTCGCAGGAAGTAAATTTAATTAAATTCATTTGACTTTCCATATTCTTTATATGTTACTACTTTTAACGCCTTTATGGTTGTTTTGACAGTATAATTAATAACGATTGGTTATTATCCTGATTACTTATCATCATCATGAAGGTTAACTAAACTCTAAACAAACAAAAAACAGTTTCGATATCTTGATATGATATACTGTAAGTAATAATTCCGGCCAGCCAAAGTACACAAACTCACCCAGTGGGCATGTTGGGGCTCCCATGAATAGACAGGACAGATCCTAGGCCAAATGAGCATGGAAATCTCACTGAAGCAGGCATTCGCTGTAATATAAGTCATTGTGTTACAATCGAACACGTTTGGTATTTATAAAATACAGTGTTGATACTATGAAGGTGGTATTATCGGCAAGATATGTCTATTGTCATTTCTGAGACTAAGTCCCTTGATACATATCATCTCTGTTACTAAGGTGGACTTGGTATATCATTTAGCATTTTCATATTATTTTAGATATGAATAAGTTTTTTTTCATTTTGAGCTTTGAAAATAGTTCCTGTACAGGACCACATGACATGACGAGACCCCCTCACCAGCATCTCCCAGATGGACTGCAGACACTCTCCCTTGAAGCCCTCCCACGTGCCCGCCTCGCTACACGTGCTGATAAGGCTCTCCCCACAGAACGTGTACCTCTCCGTGCACGTGTAGACCGCCTCGGCAACAAGCCCTCGCTCCCTGACCAACACCGAGGAGTCGAACATGGAGGGAGGAACACCGCACTTCTGGATTGGGGTACCTGGATGGAAGGGCGTGGTATTTAATTGTGTTCACACGAGGGCAGGGCTTGAAGACTGCTACTTTTAAGTAGTTGTTAATATCATCTATTGTATCGTTAAGATGTACATGTACATGTAAAAGAGTCTCACATAGAGGGAGGGATACCGCACTTCTGGATTGGGGTACCTGGATGCAAAGGCGTGGTATTTAATTATATTCACACAAGGGCTTAATGACTGTTACTTTTAAAAGGTTGCTATTATATCTATTGTATCTTTAAAATATGCATGTGATTTATAATTAATTTTCATGATGCCACTTGAATTACAAGCACGAAATTAGCTCATACGCTTTGGATAGATGCGTGGTTATGTCGGCACATTTGAGATGAAACGGCATGAACATTTAGAATAAATTGAATATATGTATGATGCATTTCGTTTCGATGTTTGTTAATTTACAATGGTTGAAATTTGAACACTTTGTTGGATGCGTATTTAAATCTGAATACATTAGCTATTGATTGTTCAAAATTCATATGAGAAACGATATAAAGTAGTTATTGCTGATCTGCTCTGATTCTATCCCTTCCACTAAATATCAAATGAACGATTAACATGAATTATTTGACTTAGATATCCATTTCATGGATGATAAGTTTAACAAGGTAACCGATGACTGACTGATGTATAAATTGGTAAAACCAGCATTTTGTCATGTATCATCATAACATATCCATGTACCAAAAATTCCAGATACAATTCTTACCTCATGTCCACTTCATTGTTTTGGACTGGATGGTGGATAATAATAAATAAAAACATTTCCCTTCAATTTCCAAATAAAAGTAGATAAGATTTCGCCATAAAATTCATACCAAGGAGTAGGAAATGGACCAGCCGATATATGACTACTATATATAATATAGAATATGGATAAATTCGAGTTAAATTCTCACTTAATATCTATTTTATGAATGAGGAGTTCGACTGCCCGTTGAGTGAACGTAATGGAACTAGCTCGTGGTCATGAACCAAATTTTCATGTGACAAAAATTCCAATTAAATTTCTCACTTAAAATCCATTCCATAGAAGACGAGTTGGACTGGCTGATCTTGAAGAAGTTGACCTTATACTTGGCGTCCAGCAAATCGATGAAGGTGTTGAAGCCGGGGAGGTAGCCTGAGCCCACCCTGATCCGTCCCTCACCCCAGGAGGTCCAGAAGGGCATGAACTCGTTACAGGACAGGGGCTGATGCCACGTGGTCCCCAGGTGGGCACACTCCTCACATTTACGTACATAGGAGACGTTGTTCCCTCTGTCTCCTATGATCACGGTGTAGCCGGGGCTTGAGGGAAGGTCTGAGGATGCCAACTGGAACTGGACAGACTCACACGCCTTGACCTTGAAGGTCAGTGAAGTGTCGTCCCCCACGCTGATGACCTGGTCTGGAACTACTGCTACTGATGGGAGGGGGAGATAAGTCTGCAGAGCGTCTGGAATACAATCAATTTGATATATTTAACGCTATTAATGATGTCATTTTTCATGTATATACTCTTGATTTAATGTATTGAAATTACTGTATGTTCATACTTAACGTAATTTAACATTGTCAGAGTGGATGTCGAAAAATATTACAATGCAGCCATAGTATGTTCCAATCTGGACCGACTCGAATTATAAAATTCGAGATCCATAAGGGTCAATTAATAAGTTGGTTGTTTTGCAAACAGAGAAAAATGAAACATTGTTCAATCGTTTAGTTAACGCGTAGTGTCTGCGGAATTACAAGATTAATTTTCCAAACGCAAATAATGTTTTCGTTTATATAGTTCCAAAACAAATATTCCGAGCTTTAAAAAGGACACATTTGAAAAAGTTTGAAGACGAAGAGAAGAAAAGGCACAAATGTTTTCTGATGTGATAGTTCTTTCTATATAAGAAATGAATAGAGACCATACACGTTCATATCAACAGTCAAGGTTCAATGGTGACCTTTCTAATGGGATCACGTCATATGTCCACACTCAATCACATCCGTCAAAATAAATTCTATGATAAATTTCATATTATTATTATTTGGTTATATTATTTAGATATACAACATACTTGAAGGTTCAATGATAACCTTCCTAATGGCGATCTCGTCTATGCCTATACTTATAATGAGTTATACAACATACTTGAAGGTTCAATGATAACCTTCCTGATGGCGATCTCGTCTATGTCTATACTAATAATGAGATATACAACATACTTGAAGGTTCAATGATAACCTTCCTGATGGAGATCTCGTCTATGTCTATACTAATAATGAGATGTACAACATACTTGAAGGTTCAATGATAACCTTCCTGATGGCGATCTCGTCAATGATAGCCAGGGACTCAACATGAGGGACAGGTAACACATGGGGGAAGTTGAAGGGTCTGGCATTGTCGATCTCGATCTGAAATAAGTCAGTGAATGTGAACATACCAACACGAGTAGGACGGTAATGAAAAGGGCTGGTTGACCAATAGCGATCTGTGCCGTTGTCTTAAGAAGCAGCAAAATGTCTCTGAACTATGGCGAGTTGTTGAATTTGAGATGAAGAACATGTGGGGATTGACATTTATACAAGTTGGGTCTGATCATTGTCTGAAATAAGAAGCGCAATGCCACACACAATTTAATCATACACTTGAATGAATAATTCACTTAAGGTTATAATTGAATTTTGAATGTCATGTGTGACATCGTCCCTTTCAAAATATTTAACCGTTTATTGTTTTTATTTCAAAAGTGCATTATTGCTTACTATTGAAATTATGGTATGAACATGCAAGGGTATACAAGCATATATAGTATTTTTCATTGAAGCAATGTCACACGACATGTCATGATGAAATACCGAAATCTTTTAAAGTAGAAAAGTCGAGTAATGCTAACCTTATAATGAGTTTGAGTCACTGATATGACAACCTTGAACTCTTTGCCCACTTCGAAAGGGAACTGATCCCAGTTGACAATGTTTTTCACATCATTATTCTCCTCCACACTGAAGGTGACTTGTTTCTGTGAGTTGCCACACTGGAAACACATGGTGAGCAGCAGCGCCTTGTCATGGCCTATCTCCAACTCTATCATCGCTCTGAAAGGTCAGTTATTACACGGTTAATTAGAAGTAAAGGTCAACTCTTATAATCGGACATCCTGCTACATCTTGGCATCTTGTATGAATGGATACAATCAATACCCTGATTGTCTTCAAAGGTAAATTCAAAACAGCTGCGCACCTTAACTTTGTTCACTTGCTAGTGTATATTGTACCATTGTAATGCCATATGGTTTTATTTGGACGTCAATGAAATAACCCAAGGAGCACTGACAAATGATCACCAACTCTCTATGTGTAAAATAATATAAGTTATAACATTAATAATAAATACCTATGTAACCCGCTATGCAATGTTATAACGAATTTATCTTACCGAATGTTTAAACACAACGCATAATTAAAAAGGTTAAAAACCGCTGAGGCACATGACAAAAGTCAGGGTCACAAACCAGAAGTGTTGTTTTGAAAACTACATCACCAATCGTGTCAGTGCCTCGCTAAGTCAGAGGAATTTCTTTTTATGAACGCAGTTCCTAAAGCATACTTTCGATGTTAAACAACTTCCCTTGCAAGACACACAAGGAAACAGTGAGTGAATACTGATATTTCGAATAAATGTGAACCGATTCTCATATGCAATGATCAAGAAAGCCGCGACAAAATATTGAAATTTTTTTCGACGAGAATTCGAAACATTTTAAACACCAAATCTTAGATAAAGTAATAATGGCAATATACATTTATGTTTTTTTTGCATTTATATAGCTTGCAATTACTTTGACTTTAGTTTGTATAAAACTACATATTATTTGAGCAAAGGTTACATCAATGTATTCCACGAAACATACTTTTCAAGGAGCTCAATCTGCACGCTTTTTTCATGGCGGGGTATAAATAAGTTCAATTTGCACGCTTTTTTCGTGATTGGTTCATGGCGGGGTATAAATAATTTATCCTCCCGCCCACGAGGCTGATATCAGTAGTTATCCAGGGTAACGTGAACCAATCAGAGATCGAGATTCTTACATGAGGTAGGATAACAACTCTTAAACGATATTTGGGATCGTGTCGTCACTGCTGCTGAATGGCTCTATTTGGCATGGTTGAATAGACAGATGGGGTTATAATTGTGAAGTTCAGATTTTCAGATGTCGAATAAGATATTCCATACAGACGTTGTAAGATATAAATCAACAGAATAATATTGCATTTTCTTAAAGAAACAAGTACGACTTAGATCTAAAGATGTTGATCGCTTATGAATTATTTGGTAGAGGAAACTGAAACATTCTGTTTACGAAATTATATAATTATGACCACTGGCCACTTCAATATGTCAAACTAGTTACGGTTATCTGTTAGGTATGACATACGCAAACTGAAACTTAACTTATGTTGTAAAATTTCAACATAATCCGTTTCGTTTTCGAAATGCTAATATGCCTCAAAGGCACCCCAAAAGGTGTTTTTCACTAGAATAGGGAGGTAAGTTAACAAACTAAAGGTACGCAGCTGTACAAATAAAGTTCATAAAACTTCACTCAAAGGAAAAGTTTTCATCAAACATCTTGCTACATCATTTATAGAAGAGTGCTTAAATATCATGATTGTCTTAACATTTACCTCGTTTAGGGTATCAGCTGGCTATTCATATACGTCATAATCAAAACTGTTTCCATGGGTGATATCCCTTAAGATCAAGCGATTTCTAGGGTTTGGCATCATGCACTTTTTATGATATTGAATCTCAGAAGATAAGAAATGGTTTATAATGTGAGAATATTACACTGTAGGTAATATGATAGCACAGAAACGGTTACATCAACATGCCTCAATAATTAAAAAGACATCATTTGTTTCGACAACTTCCAGTCGGTCAGTATAAAGTATACCTACTTTTTGTATCTTGTCGGTGTCCCATATATTGTGATGACAGTTCCCACTGAAAATGGACAAAGGAACTTCTGTCGAAACAAAACGCGCTGAAAGAAAGAAATAATCATTTAAATTGTTTCCGAATCAATGATATTATCGTTCAACTAAAATGATAAGAACATGACACTTGAGTCATTGACTATGAAATTAAACTAAAGGGATATAACCCAATACAAAAGCTATTCGCAAGTAGAGCCAGGTGTATATAGGTCATCTTTGGCCAAAACTTCGCCCTTTATTTCCCCTACCTACCCAGCTACCTACATGTACCTAGCTACCTATTCGTAAATTGTTTATTTCTTTACAACGTGAAACTTAAATATCATTTCGATCTCGCTCAATAAGTAATTTTCATAGCTAACCTGTCCATATGAAACACTCGCTGGGTTGAGGAAGGCTCGGGTATAAATCTCTGATTAAGCAAAGAGTAGTTATGTAATGATACATCAAAGAATCACAAAAGTCCGGAAAAAATAATTACCGGATAATTCCAGACTGACTGTACACAGATGCCATCAACAACGTCCCATACGCCATTTCCGGCGCACGTGCTGATGGCCTGGGCCCCACAGAAGGCGTAGCCGGTATCGCACGTGTATGTCGCCTCCGCCCCATCCACCGTGTGATGGAAGGCCGTTTTAGCCCGGGCGAGGGTAGGGGGGTTCTTGCATTCCAGCGCCGCAAGAGCTGTAGGGAAAGTGTTTCAAATAAATATTGTTATTCAATATAAAACAAGTTGTGAAGATTTCTTGTAACTCATCATACTTTAGTCGATACTCTGCTAGAAAAGGTTCAATTTGCAAAATAATTTTAAAATTATGAACAAGTTTTAAAATACCAAATTTCAAAGCTCATCTTCGTTATTCCCAAAACGTGAATTTTGATTTATGAATCTATCAGTTTTAATATGACATTTAATGATTATTACCGTTTAACTGCTTTTGTAGTTCCACGAAATTTTCGAGTGCCTCGATCTTGCCCATGGCCGCGCCTACCTCCTCTGTACAGTTGCACACATATTGAATCTGAGGATCCGACGTAGAACAGACAGTTGTACTGGCGCTATCAGTTGGGCATGTGTTTGTTCCTGTGTTTGTGTCTCCCGTGTTGGTACCTCCGTTATTTGAACCATCAGTGTTCGTAGTAGTTGTATTTGCTCCTGTGTCTGTTCCTGTATTCGTGTCTGTTCCTGTATTTGTATTTGACCCCGGGTCTGTTCCCGTGTTTGTATTTGACCCCGGTTCTGTTCCTGTATTTGAATTTGAACCTGTATCTGTTCCTGTGTTTGTATTTGACCCTGTATCTGTTCCTGGGTTTGTATTTGATCCTGTGTCTGTTCCTGTGTTTGTATTTGACCCTGGTTCTGTTCCTGTGTTTGTATTTGATCCTGTGTCTGTTCCTGTGTTTGTATTTGACCCTGTATCTGTTCCCGTGTTTGACCCTGTGTTTGTATTTGACCCTGTGTCTGTTCCTGTGTTTGTATTTGCCCCTGTGTCTGTTCCTGTGTTTGTATTTGACCCTGTGTCTGTTCCTGTGTTTGTATTTGACCCTGTGTCTGTTCCTGTGTTTGTATTTGACCCTGTATCTGTTCCCGTGTTTGACCCTGTGTTTGTATTTGACCCTGTGTCTGTTCCTGTGTTTGTATTTGCCCCTGTGTCTGTTCCTGTGTTTGTATTTGACCCTGTGTCTGTTCCTGTGTTTGTATTTGATCCTGTGTCTGTTCCTGTGTTTGTATTTGACCCTGTATCTGTTCCCGTGTTTGACCCTGTGTTTGTATTTGACCCTGTGTCTGTTCCTGTGTTTGTATTTGCCCCTGTGTCTGTTCCTGTGTTTGTATTTGACCCTGTGTCTGTTCCTGTGTTTGTATTTGATCCTGTGTCTGTTCCTGTGTTTGTATTTGACCCTGTATCTGTTCCCGTGTTTGACCCTGTGTTTGTATTTGACCCTGTGGCTGTTCCTGTGTTTGTATTTGCCCCTGTGTCTGTTCCTGTGTTTGCATTTGACCCTGTGTCTGTTCCTGTGTTTGTATTTGATCCTGTGTCTGTTCCTGTGTTTGTATTAGACCCTGTATCTGTTCCTGTATCCGTGTTGTGAGTTGTACCATCTGTGTTGGTATTCCATGGGTTAGAATCTACAACATTTGAACCGCCTGTGTTGGTATTCCATTGGTTAGAATCTCCAACATTTGTACCGCCTGTGTTGGTATCCCCTGGGTTAGAATCTACGACATTTGTACTGCCTGTGTTGGTATTCCATTGGTTAGAATCTACAACATTTGTACCGCCTGTGTTGGTATCCCCTGGGTTAGAATTTCCAACATTTGTGTCTCCCGTGTTCGTCCAAGTATTAGAACCGTCAGTGCTCGAACCACCCGTGTTGGTAACCAAATGGTTAGCATCACCTACACTCGTACCGCCCGTGTTCCAAGTCCAAGGGTTAGAACCATCTTGATTTGTGCCATCGTTGGTCGTTCCTCCTGTGTTGGTATTCCAAGGATTCGAGTTTCCTAGATTTGTCCCTCCCGTGTTGGTATCCATTTGGTTAGCACCACCAACAATAAAGCCTCCCGTGTCAGAGGTCAGCGGATTAGAACCTCCTGTGCCCCCTGTGTCTGTATTTATTGTATTCGTTCCCCAGGAATTAGTTCCCCCTGTTTCAGTTCCAACTGTATTGCTACCCCAGGAATTCGTTCCGTCAGTATTTGTTCCCCCTGAACTTGTCCCCAATCTATCTCCAGATATGAAAAGATCTCCTCGACCTATCACCACACCATTGCTGTTCCCAGGATCATTTGACCATGTCCCGGTAGTCCAAGAAGACTCGAACCCAGAATTTGAAGCATCATTCACAGGCTGGGGAGAATTCTGCCCAACAAGGTAGCTCTCCATAGTTTTACCTGTAAGAACAGTGATACACGTGTTTTACACTAGTTATTAGTTATTCATAGGCCCTTAGACTAGTAGTTGACCAATTGTGACCAAGATTAAAGATGATCAAAGTTGTAAATTTAGATTTAAATTATAGACGTTTGTAATTATCCGAAATGTTTAACTGTTAAAACTGAAAATATGAATAATGAGATTTTGAGACTGTTAAAAAGTATGCCAAGAGACAGAATTACTTTGGGTTAGAAGTTCAGCATGTTCAGCATAAATCAAGTGAACCAGTGAAACCACAACAGTGAAACAATAAACCAACACTTGAAGGTTAATCTTTTAACATTTGAAGAAAGTTAAATCTAAGCAAGTTAAATGATTGAAATTGAATATGGAGGTTTCATAAAAGCAAAGTACTATAAGACAAGCACCTGCCCTATCGACGCACTGGCCGAATGAGAATGAGAATCCATCAGGACAGGTGTGTAGACCTGTGGTCCGCCCGTCCCGACACTCCAGGTAGTCTGTGGGGATGGGGGTGGCCGGGTAGTCGTGCAGCCCGTCCGGTAGGTGCTTGCAGTCCATTGCGCACTCCATACACGTACCTGCCGAGGTGCACTGGTTCGCTTTGTACTCACCTGCAGAGATGGGTAAATTGACAGGTACACGTACAGGTAATGTTTCAGGTTGAAGATCCATTGGAATGTTTTTACAAAATTGAAAATTATATTATCGTTTAATGTACGGTGAGTTAAAGAACTATATGTCATGTTTATGTCACAACAAACCTAGTTTTATTATATACTCATGTAGTCTTAGGATAGTAATACAAGGGTGCAATACGGAATACGTCTTCAAATTCCGTATTGCACTCCAGATTCCGTATTGCACGCCTGCCGGTTCTACTTTTTTCAAGCTTCGGCAATTCTCGCAACTTTCCGTTCGTAACAATCATTTTCCTTATTAGAACACCGGATTTGACGTATCAACTGCATTTGTAACAAACATACTTTTTAATATGATATTGAAGAATAATAAAGTGAGAAACTGGTGTTATCGTTAGTAAAGAAACTGCAAAACACTATAAAATAGGAATCCTAAACAAAACTCCGAGAACATCGCCAGCGACACTTGGCCCTATGACGTCATAGCCTACAACGATTATGACGTCATTTCCATGGTGACGTCGTTTGAAAGGATCCCGTCGCTCGGAATCCTGAACTAACGTTTATCATATTCAGAACTTTATAAATAATAACTAAGGATAAACTTTTATCACTGTATTTAGTTTTCACACATGAGAAAACTGCCTCTTACGTTTAACTACGCAAAGTAATGAGAAAATAAAAAGATAATTGAGGTAACAAATCATCAGTCGAGCGGCTCATCGGCAATCGCCTTCTTTGCATTATGTATCAATGCGCAGTGCGACGTCTCGGATTATTTAAGCAATTCAAAATTACTTTTAAAAAGGTTAAAAAGAGAGTATATAATAAATACAGAACGTCATACGTGTGCATTTGGGTAGTTTGTATTGAACTCGAAGATGTCATGGACGCGGAGAAACAACTCGTTCTTCGAACTCGTTGTTCCTCCGCGTCCATGACATCTACTCGTTCAATACAAACGACCCAAATGCACACGTATGACGTTCTGTATATTTATAAAGGCACTCTCGCAGCCATCTGCCTTTCAATCTTTAAGTGTCTTAAAACCAAGATGGTTCAAATTTGACAACTCTGAAGGACCTTTCATCAGATAAATGAAAAGGTAACAATGGTAAAGAGTCAAATGATTTTTGTAATGGAAGTCAAGAACACGATATTTTACGGGGACGTTATTTCTCTGATACAGCTTGTTTCATTCCAACAATTCTTTCCTAGCCCCTCATTTATGAAAAGTATTAACAAATATACAGTGCTATAAATGAATACAGTCTGATTAAAATCGACTGTTATTCGAGGAAAAAAAGTGTAAAATTATTTTCTCTAGTGGGGTTTGAACTTCAACCAGCCCGACTTTCCTCTCATTTACAGAGGATGTTCTGGCTGGTTCGAGCTCCGATAGAGACAATATTTTTTATATTTTATTCCTCGGAGTACGGTCGATTTTAATGAGACTGTAAATGAATACAATTCATTATTTTTTGACATTCCCTTTAAACCACGACACTAACTTGACCTGAATGGGTCGTTTTGAAGCAGAAGTTACTATGATACAACTCCACGATGCTAACCTATAATTCTACCAAATCAGGGTTCGATATTGCTTTCTCAAAAAGATCTTCTTATACTAGCGGTCACCGTGGAAGGCATGGTTCGAGTGAAACAGACAGTAGGACTATTTAAGGTGAGAACTTGTGTTGTAAGCAGATGTAAAGCATTGCCCCTGTCAACCCACCACGTGGGGAGCCCGGGGGGACACGAGCTGTGTAACTGTCTCTCTACTTCAGTCTGGATATTCAGGTCAACTGTCAGTCGATTGATTTACTGAACACTTAGATGTATTTAACGGACTTACGGAAGACGTTCATATTGATATGTATGTGTATACCGGTCATGAAATAAACCGGTCTGACACCTTATTAAGCATCGTGATTTTATGACATTGTACTAAAATTGACGTCGATTAATATACTAACCTACTAACGTTATATTATCAACATGCTCTATATAATTAGTTGTTGGGTAAAAACATTATCTATACATAACAACATTCTTTGTTGTGTGTGTACATGCATGAACATACTTCTTGAACTACCTAAATACCTATAGGGAAAATATATCATCCTCAAATGGCTGAAATATTGCAAAATTGGCGCTAAAATAACACTCTCACTCAAATGATAACAATAAAACTATAACAATTATCTAAAGATAATCAGTTTAAGCATGCTTATGAAATAACACATGGTCTATATCATATTTTGAAACTCACATGGTGATTTCGGTTCGAATCTATCCCGACAGTATACGTCCTCATATGGTTTGCAGGTGCCCGAAAAGGCGTCGAATAGTTCAAGATATTTGCATTCTGACTTGTACATGTCCAGCTTGACCGAGTGCACCTGCCTGCTGCAGCTGTAGAACTGGGCGCAATTGTCGGCAGCAGGGAAGACCGCGTGAGGGTTAACACTGCAGTAGCTCAGTATACTTCCTGCAACAGAACAAGCCTTATTAATTCATAGGATTGCTAACTCTGTTCCAATTCCAAATGTTATATTGGAATTGCATCGATTACTAGAAATATGTGCATGTGATGCACTGTGATGTCCTCGTCCAAACTTTAATCAAATCACATAATCTTATCCTTATTTGCAAGCTAAGCCGGAGTCAATCCACAAATGTAAATCTCTTTTAAAAAATAACGTGAAGTGAATTAAGTATTGGATATAATTGGATCCAGCTACATTCTCAGTCTCGTAAATCATTTTTAGCTCGAGATTGAAAAGTTAACGAAATATGCCATTGCAACGCTTTTGCAGTTCTCTCCATATTTTTACATTAGCACAGTCACAACTCTTTTGGTTACAGATCTTTAAGACAATGAACGGGTCTTATTTACCATTCAGTATACTCAGGTATATAAAAACAAGAATCATGGGTGGTATCAACCACGTAAAATATGGCACAATATGTATTATCATTTACTCAGGACATTCAGTTTAAGTTAAATGATGATGTGGATACCTTATTTGAGGAACGTTTTTGATATGCATTTTTGCTGTGCATTTCCTGCTTAGGAAACGAACAGTCATAGGACAGTCGTGTAACTACAGTAGAGCAGAGTGGTTTAACATTCTGGCATCGAATCCCTATGAATTCCAAACATCATCTCTTGAAGGCCAACGGTTTGAAGACGACAAATATTAGTGACATGGACCATATTCCATGCTGTGTCCTTGGGCAAGGCACTCCATCCACATTGCACTCAGTTGACCCAGCTGTTAAACAGGTTAACTTAGTACCGAGAAAGTGTTATTTCCGACGGATAATTACCTGCATAGTCGGCAGTACACTTCATGGCTAGAGGATCAAAGACTTGGTTAGGGAAGTAGCATCTCCGGGGCGGGAGGGTTTGCCCCCCTCGACACTCCAGGTACTGGCTAGTGAAGGGCTGGTTGGGGACAGGGATCAACCCGTCCGGTCTAGAGCTGCACGGTCCATTCTCTAACACGTAGTCTGCTGCAATTGTAATAAGTTCATGATTAATATTGTAAGGTTAATTTGACGAAAGCCGTGATCCATGTATATCATAATTTGATGTACATGTATTATGAGTTATATTGAAAATGACATTGGAACATGGACCCTTCTCTAACACGTAGTCTGCTGCAATTGTAATAAGTTCATGATTAATATTATAAAGTAATTCTGACGAAAGCCGTGATCCATGTATATCATACTCTGATATCATATGAGTTATATTGAAAATAACATTGGAACACAGGCCCTTCTCTAACACGTAATCAGCTGGAATTGAAATAAGTTCATGATTAATCATCAATTTGCTAGTTTATATAGTTTGATTATTGCTGAAATCGTCATACATGTCATGTATGTCATAATTGAGTTATTATGAATTATATTGAAAATGACATTGGAACGTGATATTGCTGTTCTGAGAGATGATCTAATACAATGACACGCGCTAAAGTTGCCTTAAAGAAGGGGGTAATACGAATACGTCAAAAGACCCTTGGTGAAATTATAATTGTGACGTTTGTCGTTTTTCCACAAGTTATTGGCCATTGATTCAGCTTACACTGACGGGAAAAACGTATACCATTTCTCATGATTATACTTTCTATCATTCTTGATGAGATATACATGGTAAAGAATCTTTCTAAAAATCAGTTTATCATCTTAAGCCTCGTTATACTGGATTGAGTTAACCGTTTACATACATTTAAACAAACCATATGTATAAGTGAAAATGAAAATGATGAATCTCTCTAGAATACTAAAAATAAAAAACAAGGAAAGGGCAACGATTGAAATTTCACCTTTGACAAAAGTTTATGGATTGGATCAAAAAATTATTGAAAATCAGGAGTTTAAAAACTCATATCAAATATATATTATAAAAGTTCACCTTTTGTTTGATGTTTTTTTACAACATTTCGTAATCAGTTGTGTCAGTATGTCGAATGATTTTTGTGTTCATAATGAAAAAAAAACGAATGAATCTTATACAAGGTGACTGAGAACACATCACGACCTTACCCGGACACGGATCCTCTTTCAACAATACTCACATTATCCTCTTGATAGAGTGCCAGAAGCACTATATACTTTATAAAACTGATTAACAAGAAGAGTCAGACATTTCATTTTAATGAAACCCTTTGTGAACTTCTTGTTAGATCAAGATGAAACGTTTGGATCCCTGAGACAAGCGCTAGGTTTGATATAGATATAACAATGAAACGTTTTTTATCAAAGTTAATGTACCCGTAAATGGCGTAATTGCCCCCGTTTGATTGAAAACTGTATAACAATCTCAACCGAAACGGCATTCTTGTGAAATGAAGAAGTTGTTCATTAATTAAATTTCCTTTGTGTTCCTTTTACAGTCAAAACATAGAATGCCACTCAAACGGTTTATCTATTCTTAGGCATACTACCATACTATATCTGTCCACTCGAACATTTCGAAATTGTAACTAAAGAATTTGATAATTGTCAATACAGTTTTTGTTATAAATTTTTCCACAATATTTTTGAATATCATTCATTGATTCACTTTTATGTTTAAAGGGTTTAACAATTTATCAATTTAATTGACCGCTTGACAAAATATTCATCTATTTGGTATGGTAGCAGTACAAAAATGTAGCTTCAACAAAATCTTTTAAACTCATTTATTTATAAGAATTGTATTTTACCCGTGGTTTTCATTATTTGGTTACTGTACTGTCTGAGAGGAGACACTGCAGTAATATTTAAAACTAGAACACTTAAATACACCAAGGTTTAAATATTACAGATTCTCCGATAAGGTGGAAATTTTAGCATTGTCAGTGTTAAAGAAATTTCCAATTCATGGATAAAAATCATGTTTAAAAAATATTTACACTCGCATTTTTGCTTGACAACTTCGTGTATGTCAAAATTGCACTTAAAATTTCAAGTTAGCTATTTTACATACTATGTCAATTCTTCAGTTGTCATAACAAATGTAACACAATGAATTTTTATTTCTTTTATTGCCAATGAAAAGAAACTCTTTGTATAAGGAAGTGACAGGTTATCCCCACAAGCTGTCAAAGTTCTCTAGCTCCCAGCTCTCCCATAAATCATGCAATTTTACATGTAAAGCTGACAACCCCGTACATTGTGTCAATCAGGATAGGCGAGGTGCTAAAAACATGTGAAGTTTTTATAATTTGGATTAGGTTTCAAATAGGATTGACAGTTTTCCAACAATGGCGGGTAATACATAGTCACCTTGTGGAACACCACTCCATCTTGGATTGATCACATATATAGAACAATGACCCTTAGTTCAGTCCTTATATAGATCTCATCAAATACAAACAAAGAACATTTGGGTTATATTTCCAATAGCACAATTGAGTATTAAGAATAAGTAAAAGTGATGATCATTGGCAGTGTTGCAATGGCTATATACATGTTATTGACAACTTCCTGGAAAGCCATTGCATTGAATGTCTCTTTTTTCATTATCACAGGGGAAATACATGATTAAATCTTGAGAAAATAATTTAGAAAAAGATCACTTTCGATATTAATGGCTATATACATGTTATTGACTACTCATTGGAATGTCATTGCATTGAATGTCTCTTTTTGCATTATCACAGGGGAAATACATGATTAAATCTTGAGAAAATAATTTAGAAAAAGATCACTTTTGATATTAATCTAAATTAATCTTAATTTCCATGAGGTATCACAAGATGTATATAATATGATAAAAATTACCTCTCTCACTCTCAACTTTCCCTGCCATCACATGTCGAATCCTATAACTCTTAGTTACCTATTTATTATTGCATGGTAAATGCTTTTGATACCTAGTAAATACTTAGCAATCATTTTCTTTGATAATTAAGATATTTTTCAATCAATATTTTCGATACGACTAAAAGAAAAAATATAGATATGACAAAATCAAAATATGATTTTGAAACTTGTAGTTAATAAAAAATAAGTCTTGGTAGGCACAGAAAATACAAAATCTAAAACCCCCGAAAAGGTTGACATTTAAACGTGTTTTTGTAACTTTAAAGTAATGAAGAATATGCAATTTTTACTCTCGAGTATTTCACTGAACCTGTTGATATGTTGAATATGTTACTTTTTTCCTGGGCAATTATCAAAATTATTTTTAAAGCAAAAAAACCAAAGCTGTATAACACATATATACAGACATTTACACATTTTCAGAGAAAGCCTTACGTTAGAAAAATGATTTTGAACACGAACGAGACCCATTTATCTTACTAATTTGTCTAGTGACAAAGCTAAGCCAAAGGTAGATTACAGGTAAAAGGTATTACAAAGGTCAATACAGATGTATACTGTTCCAAGAAAATGGGAATGATTTGTACATGTTTTGTATAAGTTAGGAAAATTATCTGAAAACAAGGATATGTGCATGCCGATTATTTGGAAAGAAAATGATTATAATGCCTTTTTAATTTCAAAGAGGATTAAAACTAAAATAAACTGACATCTGAAAATATCAGAACTCATATGAAAAAAGAAATCACAAATTTAATGACATTGAATTGGAAATATATATGTAGAATTTAAAACAAAATGTGTTAAAGCCTTCAAATCGCCTTTTTACATCGAACGAAATATCAATAAAAGATATTTTGAAATGAAATGATATTAAGTTGATGTTGAGTTTCCAACAAGGTTCTTAAATTCTTTTACGCAAAGACTTAAGGATATCTACCAACATAAATGGCTAACCAACCTTCATTTATCCACAAAATATGACTATTATTCAGCTTTTAAACACTACATTTACTGAGCATTATTTATCATGTGTTACTATAGGAAAGTTCAGAGTAAGTCTAGCACGCTTCAGATGTTCCTCGCATGATTTATGGATTGAAAAGGGCAGATTTCTTAACATGAAAAGAGAAGTGAGACTACATAAATCGTGCACTAATAACCTCTTGGAAGATGAGTACCATTTTTTGCTTGTGTGTCCTTTTTACAATGAACTACGTAAAAATACCTTAAAGACTTCTATTATGTCTATCCATCTAAAGATAAATTATCGTACTTATTAAACTGTAAAAAATTGGTAGAAATACAAAATCTTGCAATGTTTTTATATCACGCATTTAAAATCAGGAGACAGTAGTAACACTGAATCACATTTCATTATGCTTTTTGTGTAAAACAGATTTATATGTATATTGAACTATGTAATACTATATAATGTACTATAGGCCTGAGGCCTCTGAGTATTGAGTAAAGATTGATTGATTGATATTAAGTAAGGGTACTGTCAAATGTTAAACATGAAAATTTTGTTATATATATCGGGAATAGAATGTTACCATACCTTTAGGAAAAGAACTCTTAAGTGACATGATAGAAATACCAGACAATTGGATCAAGAATGCCCTTAGTTAAGGTTTTATGTTAAAGGAAATTACAGTTTCATCATATCAATAACGTGACTAGTTTAAAATTATTTCAAAACTGGATAGTTCCCTGAAAATTTGAAATACATTTGTTATTTACAACATTTACAACAAGACGAAAGCTAAACTTGGTTAACTTTCTTTCAAATGTTTTTCAATATTTCCAAACATGTTATGTCTAATGTCATATTGGCAATTTAAATTGACAGTAACTTAGATTTGTCGTCGGTTTATCGTTATTGTTAAACAATGTGAATTTTGACTAAGCTGTTTTACATTTAATGGTTCTTGTGTTTATGGTACGATGTTCTATATTTACATTATTTTGAAAGAAAACCTTGTCAACAACAATAAGGTTTTGGTCATTCCCCGCAATTAACCAAGTTACACAATTTTATTATAAAACTGGGCTCATATCTTTTGAGAAAGGTTTGAATCGTTTCCTGAGTTGTAAAATAAACCATGGCTCCCACCTTTTGATATAGGTTTGGGTCGTTTCCCACAGTTGACCATGGTGATATGTTTACACGTTACAAAGTGTTTAACAATCATGACACATACCTCTCGACTTAGGTTAGGGTCGTTTCCCACAGTTGTATTAGAAAACAGGACTGTTTCCTCTTTGACAAAGGTTTGGGTAATTTCCCACAGTTTTTTTTATATGAAAACAGGACTCTTACCTCTAGAAAAAGTCTTGGTCGGTTCCCCAAATTAACCATGGTGTTTCTAAAATAAACCTATAACCTTGTAAAAAACATTTGGGCTTTTTCCCGCAATGGTATAAGAAAGCATGACTTCTTCCTTTTGGGGTCCATAGAGATATGTTTATTATGTTATGAAATGAAGTAAACTTTCTAATCAATTATGACACATACCTCTAGACAAAGGTTTTGGTCGTTTCCCGCAGTTGACGAGGCTACTGTGTTTGCAGGTTTCATCCAGGTCATCATACAGCAGGGGGTGGGGACACTCTTTCACGTACATCCTCAGTCCGTACATGGGGTGGGTCTCACTGCACGAGTAGTACTGAGCGCATGACTCGGGGTTGGGGAACGTCAAGGATGGGTTGGAGGGACAAACGGTTCTCGCGACCTCTGTGGGTAAAATGAAATAAAATTTCTTGATGGACATTTAGAAGTTCGTTGGTGATATGACATGGTATGGAATTAAATTCAACTTTTTTTATTCACACGATGTTTTTGGGATAACTATTACCCCTCTTCCAATATTTTGTACCCACAATATTTCTATTTGAAGTCTTGCTCCTTCACTACTTGAAAAAGTTGGCAACTATTTGCCCAGAAAAGCTGTACGAAATATAGAAGTTTAAACCCTACCAAAACCTTTACTAAAATAGAACTGATTGATTCCTTCTCTTCATATGAAATTGTAATCGATCAACTTCATTTTAAAACGTTTGGTAATAATTCATCTTCATACGAGATTTTTTGGCTAATATCAGAATGACCAATGGTACCAGAAGCTAAATATAAAAAACTCCCGAGTCCAAACCTTTGACAATGAAATGCAATAATTTTATGATTATCAAAAACTAAATATAACATTACCCACAGGAACAAGGCAAGTGTAATAGATGACATATGGATTAACAGAGAAACATCAACCATGTTTAATAGTAATCAAAAAGCAATTTAACCTACTTCTAAGATCCATACATGCATGAGAGGAGGTAGTGCATGTTTTAGCGATGTCGTCCCAGTACTGGTAGATGGGACAGTCCATCCAGAAGGCAGTCCAGTCCGTGTTCTCAAAGGAACACTGCAGGTACCCTTTACAGTCCCAGGGTAGCACCGTGTACTTCACATCGTCTCTACACAGGTAGTCTAGCTTCTCCTGTCTTCCCTTGGTTAATGTGTGGACTTGTGGTATGGTAGTGATGAAGATGATGACTAGAGTTTCTATTGTTGTTTTTTGCATTCTGAAATAAAGAGAACACAATTGAAGTATATCTTGCTGGATAAATGAACATTTCTAATCTCGCTTTTCTTCCTTTGGATTGAGAGATATCGTGTTGTATGTTGCAATGATTTAAGTTCTTCTTGATTTGTGTATTTTGAAAGAAAATGATGCTCTGTAAAATTTAAAGTGAAGGTTTCCAATATCTCCTGTCTTCGTTTGGTAAAAGAATTGACGTTTGGTATGAGGAATAAACTTATTTTATTTTCATTACAAAAAGGGGGGAAAAAAGTCAATTAATTTGAACTAAGGGGAAAGTGTTAGCAAAGTATTCTAGATTCTTCTATCTCCTTTGTTTAAACAGTTGGCACGTGGTACGGATGATACAAAATTTGTGATAAAGTGAAGTGACGGCTAGATGTTTTGGTTGTAGAGCTGCCATGTGCTTTGGATACAACGAGGGGGATAAACAACGTTTATTGTAATTCTGAAGCAACGAGAAATTTTTGGACACGGCCTCCTTGGTAAATGTTCGATGAAGACTGAACATATTCATGCTATAATGTGATGTGATGAAAATTTTATACACACACTGTACCTTAAAGGGGCAGTAGCACGTTTTTTTCAAATTTTATATTTTCAATTTTCCCCTGATAATTGAATGTTAATGCGAAACGTATTTCTTTGATAGTGTAAAAAACCTCATAATACAAGCCAATCATCCATAGTCAGAGAACAAATTATAAGGATTCACATAAAGTCCATTGGCAGCAATTTTTGTGTGAACACCTTTAATTCATTTTGTGTAGAAAAGATAATCGCATGGCCGAACTTTACATTATATATATGATTTATTACTGCTTCATTTAGTTTAAATACATTTTCTTTGAATTGGAACCATTTATTTGTACTTTCCTAACATCACCTTATATCCCCCCTACAAATGTGCTACTGCCCCTTTAAGCTAGTTCACCTACCTTCCTATCCTAGTGCAAATAGCAAGTCATTGAGGCATCGTAGCATTGCGAAATCTGAATTGATCATGTCGAAATTTCACGACATAAGTAAGGATTCATTTTATGTTGACATATTTATATTTGATACCTAGATTTGTTACCCATTACCGCTTTGGCAGATAATTGGAGGGATCAAAATTTCGAAAACACATTTTAATATTTGTGTCTATAATATCCCTTTTTACTGATAGACAGCTGTAAATACAAGTCATATTTATTGTATTGTATTTATTAAATGGAATGGTGCTGATTTCCCTCTCATAGAGCCATAAGGAACATTTTAAAATAAATTTAAGAAAATTTGAATTTCCAAAAAAATAGCCCATCTGTCTATTTCTTCATGCCAAACTTTTCACCAGAGATCAGACGACCCGAACTTTCAGTACTAGAATGGTTATTTTACACATTGACAATGATGGAAACTATGCCGGATCTGTTTGAGCTGTTCAATTGACGTCAAAGCGAAACGCAAATTACATGATACTTGCACTAAAATACACCAGCAAGTGAACCAACTTGAGGTACGCAATTGTAAAGTCCTTATTTACGAATTCATGAGAGGTAGTTTAGTATATTTGTCTTTCCTTAGTAAAGAGTAAACACATCGAAAATATGTTTAGAGTTTGATTGTGTTTGTTACCTGTATCCGGAAAAGAATAGAAAAGGATGTATGCAGATGGGTCAAATGTCACATAGCGGGCATCAGGAACATCCACCTCAAGACACAACAATGTCATATGATAGATCATTACGTTTCAAAATTAGAATTTTTGACATGGTTGTACTTAGCTAAGATGTATTGATAATATTTTTTTATATAGATTACTATCATAATATGCGTCATCCATCAAATCTGAATGAATGTCCATTAGCAGATTAAGTTATGATATGCAGGGTAATAAATGAATTCTATAACATTACGAAGGTATTTTAAATATTTGAAACTTTAACCTCTTGTATATGATTTGTTTCACGATTGAGAAGAGTTGAAATACATTTAGAATTTTTATCTTAAAATGAGGGATTGCTTTAGAAACATTTTTCAGCAACAAAGCTTTCATTGTCTTCTATAAGCGACAATCTGTGTAATACTTCTAAACAACAACTTCCTCGTCCAATCCGTCTTATAAAGTAACCGACTTGCGATGAACGAGATGAACACGAGATGATAGGTACTTTTAAAACGGTCAAGCAGTTTATTTTACACAAGTGAGAGGAAAAATTAAATATGACAGATGATGAAGTGATGTCAATTCCGTCATTTACGTAGGTTTAAGATTTTATCAGTACAGTATTTTATAAAGAATATATATGATATAAAAAACAATGTGATATTACCTGTTTGACCGTCGTGAATTTGTATCAGTTTTTAAAAAATAGAATATTTTTCAGCTCTTGGGAGAAATTCGCCTAGCATAAAAATTTAGTTTACCTGTTTCAAGGCACCAGTAATGCAAGTCTTTATTGACTTTAATAGTATTTAGTTTATAACTTTTTGTATTTATAATTTACATTAATTTTAGCTGTATCAGTCAACAAGATTGAAGTGTCAAAGCATTTGAAATAATAAATTCGATGTTAATTTATTACCTCAAAGCATGTGACGCATAAAGCATAAAGTTTCAAATTTTACAGTCAATAAGTTTCAAAAATATTGAAATCATGTAATTTTATGATGTTTCTATGCACATTTATAACTTAAACACCTGTAACGCAAGTGTATATGAAATAGCTTATACATGTTCTACAATCTTAATAGCTCTTATAAAACACATCAGATGTCAAAATATTAAGATGATAATTTGAATAATCATGGTATGATTGACGAGCTACATGTGATTGTATCAGTTTGACGTGAGACACACCTATAACAATACCAGACAGAGTGTACGTCCCTGACGTAACCATTAACCACGTATTTACACCCTGGCCTCCGGGCACCTGTTTGCATCTAGCATTTGGAAGTGCTGCTACATGAGAAGATACATTTGAATTGTTAAAATTCATGATCTGTATAAACCATTTTACAGACATAGGTCCTTATCCCATTGGATAGTTTTGTGGTGTATTCCACTTGTCATTTATTCATATAACTTACAAGCAACGTCCTCTCTTTGATATTACATTTCGTAATCGCACGTATTAACCATGTGGTTGTACTGACTAACATTAAGTGGTTTTTTTGGTCAATACTGACAATATTTTTAAACAAACTAGAGCCCAGAAGATGCTTTAACTTCAGAAAAGCTGAGCGATCTAGACTTGCTATACTTTTCTAGACTGGATTGATCATCCATTAAATAATTTTGCTTTAAGGTCTGGATGACAGACTAGATTGGATTAGATTTGAGAAAGAGTTTTGTGTATTTTTGTGTGTGCAAAACATAGCCATTGACCCTGTAGTTCACCTGATTATCAAATAACTTATACAAATGGTGAGAGGACCACCAGCTGTGAAGTCACAGGGTAACACTATCTATAAATTACAATCTTAACTCTCATAGGAATATGTATGTATTAACATTCTGAGCCTCTTGCTTTCAGAGAAGAAGTTATTAAAAGTTTTCTAGGTAGTGGCTCCTGGGGCTCTTATGAGAGGACACATGTCACCAATTTCATCACCCCAATAGTTAAGAAATCGTAACACAAGGTTTCAGCTTTCTAAGCATCAAGTTTGCATTAGGCGACAAAAATTAAATTCTATGGATGAACTACGGCTTTATATGACAGTAGCGGTATTAAACAGTATAAGGAAATATACCGATCTATACCGAAACGTCGCTTCTGTCGAAAAAGGTTGTTCATCCATAGAATATCCTTTTCTTCCTCAAGCCAATATTGTCTAGAATACAATTAACACAGTTCAGTAACGAAAATCGATATCACATAAACGTACCTTATTTTCGGATGGTTCAACAAATAAGTTACACAGTTGTTTTATACTGTAATATACTGGATATGCTTGAATTTATTTCGAAATTAAAAAATCAAGTACATGGAAAATTTAATGATTGTTGGTTATTTCTCAGCCACTGTTGAAATTGATTTGATGTCAATAGAATCCGTAGATAATATTCTTCATAAGAATGTGCCTTTAAAGGGGCAGTAGCACGTTTTTAGGGGGAATATAAGGTGATGTCAGGAAAATGAAAATTAATGGTTCTATAGCTAATTGAAAGACTATGTGTTTAAACTTAATGGAGCAGTAATAATTCAAGTATATAACGTAAAGTTTAGCCGTGCGATTCCTTTTTCTTACACAAAATGAATTAAAGGTGTTCACATAAAATGGCCGCCAATGGATTTTATGTGAATCTTCTTACTCTGTCCTCTGACTATGGATGATTGGCTTGTGTAATGATAATTCTGACACTGTCAAAATAATACATTTAGCATCAACTTACAATTATCAGTGAAAAATATAGAAAATAAAATTATCAAAAAACGTGCTACTGCCCCTTTAATGTAATGACACTTAAACTTCGAAATCTTGTCACCTTTCTTGAGATAAAAGGACAAATTCCTTTGAATCAGCAATCATTCTCAAGGCTACCTTGTTCACCATGGCTTTATGAGAAACTTATCAATGTCGATCTTGTTCTGTATATGTAGATGTCAACTAGAAATAATTGAAGTTGATTGATTGATCGAAGCGCTAGAATACCAGTCTGTCATTTATCGGCTCTTCTTGTGTACATACTGACTATAAATCAGTGTTCTGTCCTCTGATGTAGGTTAGGATGAACAAGTTTAATTCCCGTTTTATTCATTTCTGCAATCATTTTATTAAATCACTAGTTCTGCGGGCGGTTTTTGGTTTATTTGCAGTGATAATATCTTTGGGTAGGTTTTAACATACTCCTTTGTTCTTAATATACGAAAAATACCAAAAACGTTATATCAGAGATATGACAACATTATTCATCTGTGAAGTTGACATTTTATATAGTTCAAACGAAAAAGGTCCTCGAGACAAAACTTGACAAGACGGTCTTACGAATAACTGCAAATGTTAGAATTACAAAATTAAATCTCTGACCAGTAGGTAGACTTAACGACAAAACGTTAACATTCCTGATCAAACACGTCGTGTTCGTAAAGCACCGGAAGTGATCAATCTTCTTCCATAACGAGGCTACACTAGGTCATTGCCCCATCGCGATGTAGATATTCCAATAAAACTAAATGTTCCACACCAGTTTCATGTTAGAATCAGGAGATGAAAGACAACGTTGATTGTCCACAGACGCTGTACTAATCAGTATACTGATGTAGACACACCCTCGTGATTGATCGACCGTCAGTCAACAATCAGGGTAGATAACTCTGTTTTTCGTGTTTGAAGTATTTTCTTTCATTAATTGATTTGAACGGAATATTGAACATTTTGATGTAGAGAATAAGAAATCGACATCCTATCGACAAATTCACAAATATATTGAAGCAGCATCAACAAACAAATCCATTACATTGCTGCGAATAGATCAATCTATGGTCTGATATCAAAACTATGCCTGACATGTCATAGTTTGGAAGCTGCAATGTTGAAAAATTAAAAGTAGAAATAGTTCTTTATGTAACTTTAAACTATTGGCAATTTATTAAAAAGTTTTTAAAACATAAAACGTTCATCAAATATTAATAATATTGGTTTTATTATTATCATATCATTATATATTATTTTATTATTGGTTTTCATTAGAACCAATTCAAAACGTAAGATCTAACTCTTAGTAACTGTTACAATTATATTGTTTAAAATCATAATATCGTGACGCCCATTTACAAACAATCTACGCTTCTGAAAGGATGGTTCGGACAAATTGGTAACGTAAAACGGGAGGACTCGATGGTGAAACGTGTTAAAATGACAAAGAAACAAAATATGCAAACGGGGTGTGCCCTCTCTTTGTTTTTGAAATCTTAAAATTCCCTCCGAGGTAGAGTTGACCATTGATTGGTATAAATCAGGATAGACTGGTGATGAGAAATGTAAACATGCCAAACAAACAAAGTACGCAATTAAAATGGGTGCGCCTCCCATTTGTTTATGGAAACTTTACCTCTTCTTAAGAGGATGTTTCGTACCAGATGCTGTTTGAATAAATCGGAAAGACCCAAGGGTGAAATATGTAAACATGTTGACGATAAAGTACGCAATACAGAGTGTGCCTACCATTAAATAAAAACAATTGTTTATGAAAACTGAAACTGTTCTTCAAAGTGACACAGAGTTTCTTTCTTAAAATTCTATTTGGTTTTGATAAGCTACAAAATATCTAATATGCTGATTGAAGTTCATATCTCATCACTGGACTTGCAAATATATCCATTTATGCATAATATCTCCAAAATGCTTGATTTTATGGAAAAATAGAGAAAACATCTTAAATACGTTTAATATTCAAAAGTATGCATCCAATTAATCTACCTATTAGTTACAATACCTAATAAACACTATCGAATCGAATATATCTTCCTGTCAGCTTATGACAAGGTTTCAAAATTACGTTTGGCGAATTTGCGCGCGCCATTCGAGCCACATTGTCCGGTTTTCGATAAAAATCCCGACTTTGAATGGCTGTATTGTCGTTCTAATGTACTGATTGACCTTTAACTTGTTATTTTCAGTAACAGTTAGTGGTTCCCGATGTAATAACATCGATTTTAAAATTTGACATATTTGATTCTATATGTGAACATACAAACTCTGTGTCTGTTTAAAGGATGTTTAGAAATTTGTTTCGTTAAAAGGATCGGGAAAGACTTGATGGTAAAGCATGACAATTGCCAAAGAAAGAAAATACGCGTGTGGCCACTCTTTTGTTTCAAGAACTTTCTCTGTTCTTTAGAGGAGGATTTTGACCATTTACTGGTTAAATAAATAGTGAAAGACTTAATGATGAAACGTGCCAACAAGAAGTACGCATATAGAATGTACCTAACATAAAAAACAAATTTTGTGTATAGTACTTTTAAAGAAGAGTTTGATCATTGACTGGTAGAGATTGGGTAGACTCGAAGGTGAAACATGTTAACATGACAATCAAAGAAAGTACGCGTATAGGTTGTACCTACAGTACCATCAACAACAAATGATGTTTATAATTTTTTTAAGGATGATATTGATCATAAATGGGTAGACTTGAAGGTGAAACATGTAAACCTGACAAGCGAAGAAAGTACGCATATGCGAAGGGTGTGCCTCCTATGAACCGTTGTTTAGCAAGAGGAAGCGGAGCCTGCTATGTTAGAGAAATCGTGATCGAACATCACCAGGATGACATACGACCAGGAAAAACATGCTGCTTACGTAAGTTATATCAATTGAAAATATATTTTTTATAAGTCATTGCTTATTATTATAATTTAACCATTGGATATATTATTAGTAAACTTGACATTCACTTTTATCGTGATCATTTCAAATTCTTAGACCTTCCTATATATCTAATGTAATTAATAACACTCATAAAAACGAGACCAGAGTCACAATGTCTCAACAAGCATAATATACGCAAAGCTCAATTAAGAATATTTGAACACATTTCTACAACACACCTCAGATAAATTATTGTTTTTGGAATCTTGACAAAACGGATGATCAATCAAAAAACTAATTGTCAGATTAATGACGTCCAACTTGCAACTATGTTTATTTGTGTCTGAAATGTTAAAACATAGGCAACATTCACTTTGGAAACATTTTCTAAAAATGTGTGACTTTGTGTTTGAATATATTTAAATTAGTTATATTTAGTATAAAACAACGAAGATTTAAATTGTTCATTAAAATCAAATTCTCATATAAATAATATAAACCGACTTAATCCGTAAAAAGTACTTCATTTCTGCTCTGTTCAAATCGGGCCTTATTTTATCTGAGTGTATATGAGTTGTATCATAACAATGATAACTCATTCAAGAAACCTTAGCCCTTTGACAGTAATTCACTACATATTAGCTTTAGTATCTATAAATAACTGTTATGGCCTACACATACTTTGTCCATATTATTTCTTGTAATCCCTCATTCATCTATGACATCTATCTATAACAAGGTGAGCGACCCTTCCAATAATATTGACACTGCAATACTGTTTTATAAACGTTAGGCATTTGCTTCTATCCATATAACTATTTGTATTTAACATTACACAGACAGGAGTTATGAAAGTCAAATTCTGAAGACGACAGCGTCTTTGTTATTGAGTCTATCACTGCCCCTCCTAGACATATAAGATGTTTTATCATTGTAGAAGAAAATGGTTTAAGAACCAAAATTCATCTTGAGCAATGACAATCTTATATATTGTTTTAACTCTCTGGTATGAAACACACTTCAAAATATCTCGCAAAAAAGATTGGTCACCTGCGTTTTAAATGATGAGTATCTGGGTATCTGAAAACCTTGTTTGAGCTCTTTACTGTGTTTTTTTAGAAAGAATCGCGGCACTGAATTTTTGTCCTTTTATCAAACATAACAGCTCAGGAATCCAGCCTGTTATTATTCCATTGTTTCCCGTTTTAAGGCGTAGTTGCATTAATTTCATGATACATTTGAAAAAATTAATGCACGATAACGAAAACCAAGCCTTGTATTAAGGACTTTCTTTAAAATATGTTCTTTTGAAGCATTCTTAAGATGGATGGCGAATATCTGGTTCAATCTGACATTTTTTTGTGAAATAGTTTTCATACAAAGACCCTGTGACAACATTTCATTAACTTTCCTAAAGAAGTTTCTTTCCAATACATTTTCAATTACAATTGATAATTTAGTAGTAAATACAAACATTTGACTACCTACCGATGACGATATAAATACAAAGATCAACAAATGGAAGGATCAAATAGAGTACAAGTCAATATCTAACATGCTGGTTTACATTGACAAAATCGTATTATTTTCTACCAAAAGACCTTAAACAAATTACAATACTTACTTTTTTGTTGGATTTCTTTCCGAAGCGTGTCTACAGCTTAAGGGATTTAGTTTTCCATCCCAATTTTTGATGAAATAACCTAGTGTTGAACATGACGTCAGAGAGAAAGAGGAAGGTAAGGAAAGATAACTCTTGATGACGATAAATCAGACATCGTGCCCTCCATCTCTGTCAGATCTCACACTGTACACCCCTGTCACTCATCTGTCAAGGGAGCATGGCTTCAATCGCTTCTCAGTTTGGGGGGAGGAGAGCATTCTTCAAAATCTCTCTTTTGCGTGAATTTGCATTGTGTTAAACATTCATGTCGTACCTATAACTTTAAAGGGGCAGTAGCACATTTTAGGGGAAAATAAGGTGATGTCAAGAACATGCAAGTTAATGGTTCCAATTGAAAGACAATGTATTTAAACTAAATGGAGCAGTAATAATTCAAACATATAACGTAAAGTTTAGCCATGCGATTCCTTTTTCTTACACAAAATGAATTAAAGGTGTTCACATAAAATGGCCGCCAATGTATTTTCTATGAATCTTCATACTTTGTCCTCGGACTATCGATGATTGGCTTGTCTAATGAGATATTTGACACTGTCAAAATAATACATTAAAAATTAACTTACAGTTATCAGTGAACAATTTAAAGCATATAATTATAAAAAAAACGTGCTACTGCCTCTTTAATGGCATGGGAGAAGGGACAGAATTGTCTGGATAATAATGCAGTATGTTTTTCCTGTACGTTATATGCAATGCCATGTTTTCCCTTCTTAGAGAATTGACTTGATCGTTTGAAGGGGATTTTAAGAATTTGGGGGTGGATGGAATGGGCGGAGTTGGTGAATATGCTTTGTGCTGAACATATTCCCGTATAACTGCTGAGTGCTCACACATAAGTGAAATATAAATTGTTGTTGATTTGATCCTTTTTGGTTGTTCACTTACATTTTAAACTAATACTACTTTTGATCTAATCTTGTTACTTGTTAAATACTACATTTACAAATGTAAGCTACAGAAGAAAAAAGGTCTTGTTACACTTTAAGAGAGAGTTAAGATACTATTATTTGATTGAAAAATTCAGATATAGTAGGAAAGCAAGAATTGATGAATATACATGAATTTAAGTGATGAAAAAGGACTTGCTTTTTTGGGGGTTTCCTTCTCAAGTTATCGGTATGCATGAGTATGGTGAATGTTTTTGCTGACTTCTTTCTTTCCATTTTTAAAAATGTGTATGTATAATAATATTTTTTGTGAACTCTTTTGTTTTTACTCCCTATATCATTCCATCTGTTAATCATTTTTCTTTTGAGTAATTCTACTCTTTTATATCATTGTGATTGTGTTTTAATTTCAATTTATAAAGTGATACTTTTTATAAGTTTGTATTGTTTGGAAGTTCAGCGAATAAAATAGAAGAAATATTGTTATTGTAGAAATATTTTTAGTGTCCAAACTTCTGATCATGTGCTAAAATTAAATTAAAAATACATATGTTTCACTGTTTCAATGGTTTTGGGTTTAAATAACGATTCAAGATAAGATAATTCTAAAACAAGATTTCGCAGAAATTTCGCAGGTTTGAGCATATAGCCCTGGATGATCGAGGATGGAACTGTGTGAGTCGTCGCATACATCATCGTTGTATCGCTCTTCCTGCGTTAACACTAACGTTGACACCATGTGGTGTCACGAAACTAGGTCTCGGTTATTGCAAAAGTTATCAAATCATTTTATTTCATAATCTCAATAGTTTTATTTTCTCTCTAAGTTTCTAAAAATTGGTACTTTTATGAATAACAATCACCTTTTATATCTCTTATAGTGATTGGTGATAGTTTCGAAAATCGTTTATTTGCTTTTATTATTTCGGCTTATAATGTAGTAGTAGATGGAATAAATGGTCGAAATGGGCGCTTTTCCTTTTCAAAGTAGAATATTTCTCTTTTCTTTTCAGAAACTTAAAGTGCATACGGTGTATTTTTCTATATATTTCCGGGTTCAATTTCCCCATAACTGGGTATCATTTCATGAACATGAGTCATTTTTCAAACGGACACAAACCACTTCATTGTGTGGGTGTTGTGAGAGATTGACGTGGGGGGGGGGGGGGGGGGAGGGGATGCATATATGCTTGTACATAAGTATGCATTTCAGTGATTGCTGAATACATCTTTACTAGTTAATTAACTTTGGTGCATAGTATATAATGAGAATAGCCTTCTCTTTCCTTTAATTTCACAACCGTTAAATCAATATCTCAAGTCGTGATGCATTAATATATATCTTGAAATGAATTGACAGCGATGTACGATAATTCTGTAAGAAATAAATTAACTAGATTGTTATACTATTTCTGTCGCATTTTTTCTTGATCTTATTAATTGACTTTTACAACCATGCGTGGTTCATTGTTTTCGGGGTGTCCCAACATTCCGTGAAATTGGAAAGATAAATTCTGATTACGAAATGTAACCACTATATTTCTTTAATACATGAAAAATACGAAAAAATATACATATCAAGACTTTCGAAGTAATTGGTAATTTTTCACAATAGTTTTATTCTGTTCTAGAAAATCATAAAAGTATTGTTTAATATTTAGTGAAAGTAGACTTCTGTATTTTATCACAAGTACCAAAAAGGTTCAACATTTCTAAGACGTTGTATATTCGAGTTATATTCACATATATGCATATATAAATCACGTTCTACATGCGGGATTAAAAACTTCAAAATTATATATGCCCGCGGACATATTCTCTTTACAAATCTGAAAGAAAAGCACTTCAAAGGTTCATTTTACAGATTCGTTACTTTAAGTGTCATTTTTGTCGCTATTTTGCTTCTGCGATGGCATGTTATATACTAAAGAGGCGAATCTGCTATTCGTTCATTGTAGAAAACAGTCAAAGAACAAAAATAGTGGTTACCAATCCAAACAACTTGAGACTTCTCATAATTAATCCTGAGGCCAGAGATTGCTGCAAAGAGATCTAACATCTTAACTGTAGCTTCAAATGATGACCGACTACCATCCAACAGAAACTCTGTATCATCAGCATGTTGAGCAATAAGATATTCAACATTGTCAACAGTGATTCCCTTCATGTCTTGATTTGATCGAACAAGAGATGCCAAGATCTCAGAGCACAATAAGAAAATATAGGGAAAGAGAGGGTCACCTTGTCTGCATCCTCTTTCAATTGATATTTGTGAAGACATTTTCCCATTAATAATGAGTTTGGAAGAAATACTGGTCTGAAAAAGGAAGCAGCAAAAGATTCATGCCTGATTTGCATATTAAGTGGAATCCTGACAGTTTTAAGATTCTTGGAATTAACTTCTCTACATCAATTAGTGACATTCAGGATCTTAACTACAAGGTTAAGATATATGAGATACAAACAGTTATCAACAAATGGATGAGACGTAGTATTACCCCTCTTGGTAAAATTGCCATCATTAAATCTCTCTTGATATCCAAACTAAATTATCTTTTTTTTACTCTCCCCACTTTCTTAAAACAGCTGAACAAGATTTTCTTTAGTTTCATATGGAATGACAAACCAGATAGAGTTAAACGTGAACTTTTATGTAAACCAGTGCCAGAAGGAGGTTTAGGAATGATTGATATCTTTGCATATGTTAAATCCCTGAAAATTACTTGGATACGGAAACTTTTTGCTGACAGCGAATCCAAGTGGAAAAAGTTATTTAGGACTCAACAACCTGATACCATACACTTAAATGAATTTGGCGACCTTTTCCCAACATTTTAGCCAAAAAAGTAAGTAATGCTTTTTGGAAAGATTGTTTGACTTCCTTTGGGTCTTTGTACTGTAAATGTCCACCTTTAAATTATGATTGGCAGGCAATATTTCTATAGCAAAAGGTGGTGTAACAAAGGTGTTGGTCAAATCTTTGATCTCATGGACAGTGATAATCATTTTATGTCCTTACGTGAATTTGTACAAATTTATAACTTACATGTTCCATTCACTCTTTTTTATGGTATTATACAATCTGTTAGAAAATATCTAAAAAAGCAGGTGTAACTGTTACTTTTCCACCAAGACCTGGAGAAAAATCGATTTATAAAAAAATTCTTTCTATCTCAAAAGGGTCAAAATATTATTATTGTGCGCTAATTTCGTCAAGTCTTACTCCCAAATCACAAGTGAAATGGAAAGATACTTGTACTACGGATCTTTCTTGGGAATCAATTTACCTAAAACCTTTTAAAACAACCAGGGACACAACATTGAGATGGTTTCAGTACCGTTTGCTTCATAGACTTATACCAACTAATGTTTATCTTTATAAAATCAAAGTATGTCCAGCAGATATATGTAATTTTTGAAAATCTCAAAAGCAAACTCTAGTGCACTTGTTCTAGGAGTGTCAAGAAGTTCATTTTTTTTTGATATCTTTATTATCATGGCTCAGCGAGCATTGTTCACATTTTCACAACATGACTCTAAGTTCAGAACTTGTACTGTTAGGCCTAAAAGAAAATATTGTTACAGATGATGTATTTGACCTCATTCTTTTATTGGCTAAATTCTTTATTTACAAGTGTAAACTGGATGATTGTCAGATAAGTTTGAACATGTTTAAACATGTTTTAGCAAATCGATACACCATTGAGCGTCATATGTATTTCAGTAAGTCAAACCATAATAAATTTTATATAAAATGGCTAATGTATCATCCACTTTTTGATGAGAAGTAGTACATCAACTAAATATGCATCTTTCCATTCGCCTTAACTTTAGACATGAAAATTGTCTTTATATGCCTGTTCATCATATATTCATAATAGTGACTTTGTGTGCATGTGTGTGTGAAAGTTGTGTTGTGTGTGTTTTTCTTTGTGTGTGAAAACCTGAATCCTCTCTTCTGTCAACTTTATTGAATCTGAGGACAAGGAATCCCCCTGGTTCCTTGTTCGGAATTGTAACAGGGATTCAGAAATAAAATATTGATTAAAAAAAAATAGTGGTTACCAAGAAGTGTTTTATTCGAAGGATTGTAACAGCTACACAAACCATTTATTCAAGTGTTTTATAGGAAACATACATTCATGTTATTCTTTTCTGCACGTGAATATGGTACACCTTAGCTTAAATATTAGCCCATGTTGTCAACTAGTATTAAACGTAAAGTTTGATGAAATCAATAATTAATTCAAAGAGGCTAAGAAATACACGAATGAGTAATAGGTAACATATACTCATGTTATTCTTTTCTGCACGTGAATATGGTACACCTTAGCTTAAATATAAGCCCATGTTGTCAACTAGTATTAAACGTAAAGTTTGATGAAATCAATAATTAATTCAAAGAGGTTAAGAAATACATGAATGAGTTGATGTATTTTGGGATAATATATATAAAAACATGAACAGAACTACATGAATACAAAATGTTACAGGTTACAGGATTTTTTATTTGATTTAAACATATTTATTCACAATGAAAGGATTGGGTACAAGTTACCAACTTAATGAAACCCTCTCCTATGTACAATGCTGACATGAAATGTTGAAAATCAAAATATGTACAATGATATATACAAAGAAAAAAGAGGAAGAATTGTATAGAATACAAACATAGAAAAGTAAAGAAAAAATTGATTTCTTTAAGTTATCAAATCGTTTTGCCTCGGAGATATACTTATGAACTTCTTTAAAAATATTAATGTTTCATTGTAGGTTAGATCTGCGCTGCAATATAATAGTAAATCTAAACAAGTATTTGTCACAAAGGTGACAAGATCCCCCGCCGCAAATTGATGTTAACAACAAGAAGCGGGACGGACGTACATACGGATGTTCGGAGCTGAATACTATGTCCCCCGTGAAGACTCAAGGTTAATGGGTTCATGAGATATGGCGCTAACAACATTTTCAAAACTGGTCAAAGTCTCGCCGTGACCTTGAAAATGAGGTCAAGGTCACCGAAAACTTTTCAGGTCTGCGTATTACCCAGATGAAGAATAGTACCAAGTTTGAAGATTCTAGGTTGAGCGGTTCATTAGATATCGCGCTAACAACATTTTCAAAACTGGTCAAAGTCTCGCCGTGACTTTGAAAATGAGGTCAAGGTCACCGAAAACTTTTCAGGTCTGCGTATTCCCCAGATGAAGACTGGTACCAAGTTTGAAGATTCTAGGTTGAGCGGTTCATAAGTTATCGCGCTAACAACATTTTCAAAACTGGTCAAAGTCTCGCTGTGACCTTGAAAATGAGGTCAAGGTCACCGAAAACTTTTCAGGTCTGCGTATTCCCGAGATGAAAACTGGTACCAAGTTTGAAGATTCTAGGTTGAGCGGTTCATTAGATATCGCGCTAACAACATTTTCAAAACTGGTCAAAGTCTCGCTGTGACTTTGAAAATGAGGTCAAGGTCACCGAAAACTTTTCAGGTCTGCGTATTCCCCAGATGAAGACTAGTACCAAGTTTGAAGATTCTAGGTTGAGCGGTTCATTAGATATCGCGCTAACAACATTTTCAAAACTGGTCAAAGTCTCGCCGTGACTTTGAAAATGAGGTCAAGGTCACCGAAAACTTTTCAGGTCTGCGTATTCCCCAGATGAAGACTGGTACCAAGTTTGAAGATTCTAGGTTGAGCGGTTCATTAGTTATCGCGCTAACAACATTTTCAAAACTGGTCAAAGTCTCGCCGTGACCTTGAAAATGAGGTCAAGGTCACCGAAAACTTTTCAGGTCTGCGTATTCCCGAGATGAAGACTGGTACCAAGTTTGAAGATTCTAGGTTAAGCGGTTCATTAGATATCGCGCTAACAACATTTTCAAAACTGGTCAAAGTCTCGCTGTGACTTTGAAAATGAGGTCAAGGTCACCGAAAACTTTTCAGGTCTGCGTATTCCCCAGATGAAGACTAGTACCAAGTTTGAAGATTCTAGGTTGAGCGGTTCATTAGATATCGCGCTAACAACATTTTCAAAACTGGTCAAAGTCTCGCCGTGACTTTGAAAATGAGGTCAAGGTCACCGAAAACTTTTCAGGTCTGCGTATTCCCCAGATGAAGACTGGTACCAAGTTTGAAGATTCTAGGTTGAGCGGTTCATTAGTTATCGCGCTAACAACATTTTCAAAACTGGTCAAAGTCTCGCTGTGACCTTGAAAATGAGGTCAAGGTCACCGAAAACTTTTCAGGTCTGCGTATTCCCGAGATGAAAACTGGAACCAAGTTTGAAGATTCTAGGTTGAGCGGTTCATTAGATATCGCGCTAACAACATTTTCAAAACTGGTCAAAGTCTCGCCGTGACCTTGAAAATGAGGTCAAGGTCACCGAAAACTTTTCAGGTCTGCGTATTCCCGAGATGAAGACTGGTACCAAGTTTGAAGATTCTAGGTTAAGCGGTTCATTAGATATCGCGCTAACAACATTTTCAAAACTGGTCAAAGTCTCGCTGTGACTTTGAAAATGAGGTCAACGTCACCGAAAACTTTTCAGGTCTGCGTATTCCCCAGATGAAGACTAGTACCAAGTTTGAAGATTCTAGGTTGAGCGGTTCATTAGATATCGCGCTAACAACATTTTCAAAACTGGTCAAAGTCTCGCCGTGACTTTGAAAATGAGGTCAAGGTCACCGAAAACTTTTCAGGTCTGCGTATTCCCCAGATGAAGACTGGTACCAAGTTTGAAGATTCTAGGTTGAGCGGTTCATTAGTTATCGCGCTAACAACATTTTCAAAACTGGTCAAAGTCTCGCTGTGACCTTGAAAATGAGGTCAAGGTCACCGAAAACTTTTCAGGTCTGCGTATTCCCGAGATGAAAACTGGAACCAAGTTTGAAGATTCTAGGTTGAGCGGTTCATTAGATATCGCGCTAACAACATTTTCAAAACTGGTCAAAGTCTCGCTGTGACTTTGAAAATGAGGTCAAGGTCACCGAAAACTTTTCAGGTCTGCGTATTCCCGAGATGAAGACTGGTACCAAGTTTGAAGATTCTAGGTTGAGCGATTCATTAGATATCGCGCTAACAAGAAGCGGGACGGACGTACGTACAGACGGACGTACGTACGGAGCTGAATACTATATCCCCCGCTTCGCGCTAAACGCGCGGCGGGGGATAATTAACCAGTTCTCTGTTAAAACATATTCTTTTGATATTTCGAACCATTACATTTCTGAATTTGAATACAAAATACATTCCATAAAATAATGTTTGGAATTTTCATAAGATAACTTACATTTACACATCGGAGTATCTTCTAGGCCAATTTTGAATAAGTCGCTCTTTAATGTGCTGTTGGAATATCTCAATTGGGTATGAACTACGTTTAATCTTCGTTTACCAAAAGAAAATAAGGCGGTGCTTTGGACTTCTTTGGGCATATATGAGACTGGAAAGTCATTAGGGTGCCACAGTCTCTAATATGATTAGGGGGATTATTCCAAAGTTGGGATGTTGATTGAAGAAATGATTGATTGTAAAGCTTTGTGCGAGAAAAAGATAAGGAGAGATCACGGACATTTCTAAGATTATAATTTGTCCTTGATGCAACTGAGTGAGCCATAAGGCCACATAAGGATAAGGATGGAGCATTACAATTATATATTTTATAAAAAAGAGATAATTTTCGATACTGCCCTCGTTCTTTTAAAGATTGCCATGCTGTCTCAAATGTCAATGAATCACGAGAAGCATATTTAGGGAGGCCCGTAACTATCCTGGCGGCTTCGAATTGTACCTTTTCAATTTTATCTGCTAAATCTGATGAACAACCGTCCCACAGTTCACAAGCATATTCAAGATGCGGTCTTATCAAAACAATGTAGATTTTGTTCAATGTATCTCTGTTTAACATGAATTTCAATGTTACAGGATAACGAGAGACAATATCACACAACAGGTATCCTTCTCTACACGTCCGTTATCTTATTTAAGGCAAGAATGTGATGCCTTCTTAACTACAAAATAGAAAAATGAGAAATCTTTAACTTCCTGTTTTATCGTGTCTCCGGAATAAATTGGTGTCCCCTTGAATGGCCAAATAATGACATTAGAAAACCATATGTTCACGAGAGAAATCTCATATAATGGTCCTCACATCCGTTATCATCACCTGAAGAAAAAAATTGGTCTCGTCTTGAACTTCCAAAGACTAACATCCGAAATTGAAGACGTTCAGGAGAGACAATCGAATATGGTCGTTTTCTTCTCATCTGTCATGACCACATCACGCCCACTGATAAGTTTCATATTCACCAGAGCTCTGTCGTGGGAGGGCGAGACCCCAAACACGGGGTAGACATTCTCCCTGAACCTCACATCTAACTTGGCCAGGACACTCATCCTGTCCACATCAACAAATGCAATTCTTCCTGCAGCAGCATCAACCACCACACCGTGTCTGAGAGTGCCGGTCTGTCCAGAACGAGTTGGGAGATCTTGCCTCACACAGTGAACATGCTCCAGTTGGTCCCAGACCTGTGTACAGATGTCAGGCAGATGGTTGTTGCAGCATACAACCCTAACACACCAGGATCTAGGTGACCCGAAGTTCCACTTGTCGTTGCTTCCCTCCATCAGACCAACCAGCAGGGCGTGCCACAACCACTGCACTCCGCTCTTGACTTCCACAGAGGTTTCCGTCTCCCAGTACTGTGGTACAAGAGGGTGGAAACCTCCCGAGAGTGGGGTGGGAAGTGGGGCAGTGGCGCATGTTCCCCAGTGATTCCAGAAGCTTTTTGATTGGTGATGGCCTGATGATGGGATGTTTGACAGATGCCCGAGTCGGTTGACATGACAGAAAGAGTTACATCTGCTTCTGCTCATCGTCCGCCTCAGACCTATCAATTGGAAAATATTGGGTAATAATCGCGTTAACGTTCCGATGATTCTCTACTCAAAAACCTAGATTCATCTGCGAGACGGCGCAGTCGTTATATTTAATAACATGCCGCCAACAATTTCTTTTTGTGTGTGTAAATTTGAACTTATACGTTTGCTAGCTATCGGGACATATGGGTGTCTCACAGAAAGGAAACAAATGCAACAAATTACAAGGCAAACTATTCTAAACAAACCTTTTTTCTCTAACAAAAATGTTGATAAGGTGTTGACACTAAAACGGGCGCCAACAGTTTTCGTTTGGTACTTTTTAATTTCTTCTACGGCTATACGGATGGTAGGGTTGAGAAGTGAGATTTCTGACTACCCTTCACTCAGCAGATATGTCTTGGGAAACAGTTTAGATATTTTCCCGAAAAAAACTTGAGCACTTCAAACTCTTAAAAGCGGAAGTTTGATTCGTATGCTTAAAGATCCATATTCAAAACGCATTGAAGGGGGTTACATATTTAAAAGTATTTTTACTGTTTTCATTGCTTTTTTTGGCATAATTTGGCGACCAGCCTAGACAAAATCCGACTTAAAATTCACTAAATAGGAGACAATCTATCAAAATGACCGAAATGGCAGCCCCGCATGTCGACATGAGGTGAGGTGCTATGTGGTTTAACGCTTTCAAAAGTATTTCACTTATATCACGGCTGCTTGAATTATTGCAGGGAGAAAGCCCGCAAAACCATGATGACCATTAAATGTACTTACATTGAATGGAAATTTGAGACTCTCCATTTTGTAGAACATATGAAGCGCCTAGGGAGGAAAGGAAAGGAAAGTAATTGTTAAATATTATCATATATATAGTCGCAAGTCAATGCAATGTGCTTATTTATAAATCATAATTAATCGATTTTAAACATTCAGAATTATGTCACTACTCATCAATGGTAATATTGTTCTCTCCCCCAAGTCATGCAGGAGTTGTCTCCCCTTTTGTAACACACTATCATCCTATTCATGAAATTGCGACGTATAATGTTATTGTTTTCATTATCAAAACTCCTATTTACAAGACAAAAAACATTTGATGTAACCTGAATTCACGAAAATGTATTGATGCAAATCAAGAACATGAAAATTGAATTGAATAGAAAATTAATGACATTGAAGAATAGGAAATACATCTTAAAAATGATTCAATCGAAATGTTTAAATAGGTCTCACTAAAATTTGTTATATTAAAGCCTATATCTAAGAAGACAAGATCCAAGTTTTTAAGTTGAAACTTAAACATCTTCAGTACACAAAGTGTTACAATATAGTTTGTTTACGTCACTCGTGCCAAAATATAAAAGATAAATTTCTCTCGCTCTCGCTCAGGGGATACATGCTTTTTTTCACGTTATCAAAGGCATTATATGACGTTGAACTTCATATCATATTCCATATCAACTGTCATTCAACCATACCGCCTCGGGTAGCTAATCCTAGAAGGGCCCGTCTCACTAACGCCAGTACACCGCCAGTCTCTCTCGTTTGGGGAGTTTTCTTCTGTCTGTCCGCCTGTCCAGCGCCCTCGTTCAGGGATTGAACTTCAACAGATATATTGTCCAGTCTTCCAAACACGTCCTCTCTCTACCAATACAATGTAATCTTAATATGAATATATAAAATTCAAATGTTATCATCAAATTCAAAATACAGAAATTCTGCGATATACATATCACAAGGTTATTGAATTACATACCTGTTCCGCCAGTTCATCCTTCAGATGTTGTATCTCCATCTCTCGATCTTCAAGATCTTAGGAGGAATATTAAATATGCCTTATTAGTAAATGAGAAATACTACACTCATCGGCAGAAGAAAGTGATCAATTTTTAAACTAAAATCGTAAAAATATATTATATCAATTTTGACAGTTGACATCCCATTACGAGCGCCTTATCCCTACATTTGTTTGTTTTCATTTGTAATAAATGCTAAATAACAGAAAAAACATTTAACGCTGAAGGTTCACAGCAAGTAATAGGTACTAGCATAGTTAATGACATGCATCGGATAATGGCAGGGACACTTGGTCCGAGAGGCCTGTACGAGGCGGAGCCGAGTACTGGCTCGAGGACACAGTGTCCCTGCCGTTATCCGATGCATGCCATTAACTATGCTAGTAACTGACTTACATCTCACTTGAACTAAGTATAATCAACCACAAAGTATTAGTTTTAAATAAAAGTTCAATTTTCGATAACCTGAAGTGTGTAGCACTATGAAAGGTGTATGAGCACGTGCTTCTTGCCTGTCAAAGCGCAAGGTACGAAGTAAATGCTTTGGACTTGCAAACTTCGTGCACTCCATGAATATGAGCCTGCTTCAAACAAAGTTTCAAAGGTTGTTCATTTCGTTTTTGATTTTGAAGGTGTAAGACGCGTTAATAAGAGTTCTCATTGACAGTTGTATTCTGACAGTGGTTTCTACGTTTCCCTTGGATTTCCAATAAAAAAAGCTACTTTCATCATTCCCATAACAAGTTTAGCCAAAATTGTATAGCTTTTTTATGAAATAAATTACTTACGTATCATTATTAAATTATTTTGTATATTTCTAAACTTATTTTCCTAACATAACAAACGTTGCGGTGCAACATAGTTAATATACTGTTTTTTTTATTGGTTTTGTTATTTCTAGTGCAAACTAAAGTCAACAGTGTTATTAGGTGATTTTAAAAATCTGATTAAAACAAAACGTGTATGTATTATGATTGTTCTCCAGCTTGTTGTATTTGATTATTGATACTTTCAGTTGACTTCTATGTCCTTGTTGATGGTTAATTGTTTTAAACCGTGTGCGGGAAGGTTTACAAAAGTGTCCTTGCAAAAGTGGCCTAAGAGTTCCCGATATCGATAATGAACAGGACACTTTTATGAATGGTTGTCATGGACGACGAGGTCTAAGTGGAATGTAATCATATAGCTTGTCACTGATTGTAGGCTACTTAGTCTTTCAAAAACCACATGCTTGAGTGAAATCACATCCTCCCATTTAGGCATCGATACATGTGCTACAGGAACACACTAAAAAACCTTCTAATTTTCTCATAAGTTATGATGTTTTTTGTATTTAAACTATTTAGTAAAGTTATTTTCATCATTCAGGATTTCTTTTTGTCAAATAACATTTTTCACTGTTAAATGGATAGTAGATCGGTTGATATATAATTTCTATCGCTTCTCGTTATTTAATAAGAGGCATTTCAAGCGGATAAAAAATCCACTAGTAGAAACGTGCACTGAGTTCCTCGCATACCCTGATATGTGCAAACTACATGCCTCGTTTCCACAACATCATAACTATAGGTTACATTTACTTGTTTTCAGTCAATCATTTCGAACCCCTTTTGCTTGATGTGAGAAATGTGATTGGTTGATTATATAAGAAGCCATCCGAGGCTTTTGACTTGATATACATTAGGGTATAGTTGTAACCCGAGCGGAGTTAAATACGCTGATATAGCCGGATGATGAAGCAGGATGTCATACACAAATACACAAATATATTCTCGTATTGGCCCTGTTTTGCTCGTATTGGCCCAGCTTTCACGTATTGGCCCAGTTGTAGATTCGTATAGTGAAGGCCGTATAAATTGTATAAGTGCCATATCATTTATCGTTAATTAATAAACAAATATAAACATGTAAAATTAACAAATTATAACGCATTTAACGAGCAAACGTTTTAATGTTCTGAAATAAACAAAAATGTTTTAACAACAAACGGAGGGAGATATTTAACTGATATCGCTAAAAGTGCCATACGATAACAGGTAAGAGGTGTACCTATCTTGAGTTGTTGGTTCAGTCGAAGCAGGTCCCGGAACTGAGGCTGGGCTCTCTCGTCGTCTGTTTCCTGAATTATAATCCGCAATCATTAGTTTATGAATTGGAGGTCACATACGGCACGACTTATATAGACGTTTTTGGCTTAGATACATGGAATAAATTGAATACCCTATCTTAAAAGGAATCAACAACCTAGCTCGTGAAACCTAATTGACCATCGGTAATGAGAGCGTCCAGACGGGTAAGGGGGTCACATGACACAAACTTGGTACTGGCTGTTAGCTGTAAGCAGTTTGTAAACAAACGAGTTCGTCCCTACCGATCATTTTCGACTCTTTCGGGGCGCTGCTAATAAAACACTGGAAGTTAAAAATTCGGGTTGCAGACCCCCTTTAAGACCTCAATTTATCACTTTTATTCAATGATGATGGAATCAAAAGTTTAACTTGTTTAAGTGCAAAAAAACTCAACGATCCATTTCCATGTAGACCAATAATAGCGGTTTGACTACCAAACGATCGTCATCTGTTTTACTGCTAAAGAGTTAAAATTACAGAAGACGTTTGAAACATCGACGCGAGCCAAAGTTAATTTCACAGTTAGTAGTTAGAAGTAGTAATTATTTGTTTATTAAAACATGATTGACAACGCTTGCCATATTTTACACCAGCATTCTCTTTTACAATTGTTCAAAGGGAAAAGTGTCTATGAATCAATACGTTTTGTTTATTGTCTCTTCTCTCCTCAGGAGCAACATCAAAGGACTGTTTAGAGCATCCATCATCTGTTGAACATACACCACAATATAACGCACATGTAGTTTCTAAAATTATTTCAAATTATAGTTTAGACAACATTTTTTAGGCATATTGGAAAATTTTGAAATAATGAACTATGAAATACGTCATTGTTTACCATTGAACAAAAGAGTTTAATAAAAAAATAGAACATACTTTCCTTAATTTGTTAAGTTAATATTAAAATGCTACTTCATCAAAATAAATCATCACAATTTGTTGCATAAAATTTATGCAATATATAAACCCTGGAGGACGAGCATAATAGTATGACCGATATCGAAAATAATGTTAACGGATACATGTATAATAATAATAACATAATAAACTAATAACTGATACGTAAATGATCTGATTTAAATTCAAAATAAATAGAAAACGGGTTTCAAAACCTAGGTAATATGAAAATGTTACCAAAGGTAAATGTCCATATTTTTGCAAAATTGTCTAACACAAGGCCACAATGCCCGCAGTCTGTGACAAGGCAATAGCGTGGTGTCATCCCACTGCAGACGTCCTTCCATTCAGCTTGGCTCAGTATCTCCGAGCATATGTCTGATGTCCTGCAGCATATATTTGAATATTAAAATAAATAAAAATCTAATTCTTGTCGAGAATAAAACACTTATTGATGATGCGTTACAAATGCTAAGAAGATCTATTGATGATTCTTTGAATACAACTCTTTGAACGTTTTGACTGCGAGCCTTATCACAGGAGATAGTTGTCAGTTAGCATGGTTACCTTGCAAGCTGGACCTGTTCCTCAGATTCACTAACAAGAACAGTCGGTCCTGACTTCTCGAGTCTTCTCGCAACCTCTCGCATGAAGGACTTACTTCCGGAAGATCCATCGGAGATCACGTTCACTTCCGGTTTGTCAATATTTTCAGTTAAAACGCGAAACTGCTCATAGGTCAAGAACAAAAGGTTTTCGCCCTCATCATGGATACAAGAACTGACAGAGACAGAGATAAGGAATGCTCTAACTAGGGCGTCACATCGCTTTCGAGTCATAGAGAGGGACATAGGTGTACAGAATCGGGATGTCTCCTCTCTGAGCTCCTCCAATCCTCTTCCAAACTTCTCCCGACTTTGTAAGTCTTGTTTTGCCATAACTCCGTACACAGCACTGAACTGCTCACTGGTGAATCTGCGGACGGATCTGATGAGTCCCTGTGTCAGTCCTAGATTGTGAGACTCAGCTTTCAGCACTCTCTGATCTGAAGATTCTGCATTTGAAGAGGAATCTGTTTGGTCATCTATGACTGTCAGTACGGTTGGTGGATAGCCCAGGAGAAGTAGCAGTACGTCCATGGTTGAATTCCCTGGTGTTGATTGTCGAATATTTAGAACAGGTGCGAGATCCTTTGAGATATAGGCCAAGCCATACTCTGAGAGTTCAAGTATTCGTTCCTCAAGCATAGAGCACAGTTCCCCGGCGATGTTACGCGGATATATTGAGATGTTCTCTGAAAAGCAATAATAATTAGAGGATATTTGTCAAGAAAAGTCAAATTTTCTATTTATTTTATGATTAAATCGTTGTATTTCCATCAAAATCTAAGCGCATTTACGTTGAGTCGGCACCAAAGAGAGCCCGTCGCCCAAGCAACAGCATGACGTCATGAGCGTGTCATTGCGTCAGAGCATTGTTCGATAACGTCAGGCCATTGTTGTTATCAGTCACTAGTGACTGATAACACGTTCCATTGTTATTGTCACTAGTGACTGATAACACGTTCCATTGTTATTGTCACTAGTGACTGATAACACGATTTATTTTCATTGATAGATCTCAGTATTTCACCGCCAATCATATAATAAACTAGGATGTTACCTAACAATACCCTATTTTCATTTTGATGTTGTAACCAGGACAATATGTTAACATTTACAAAAAATATTTAACCTTAGATGTTCGATGTGATAACTAATGATTAACTCTATCGATAACTTCAGCAGAGTACCCCTGGTTTTGTCACTATCGATAACTTCAGCAGAGTACCCCTGGTTTTGTCTCTATCGATAACTTCAGCAGAGTACCCCTGGTTTTGTCTGTATCGATAACTTCAGCAGAGTACCACTTCAGCAGAGTACCCCTGGTTTTTGTCTCTATCGATAACTTCAGCAGAGTACCCCTGGTTTTGTCTGTATCGATAACTTTAGCAGAGTACCCCTGCTTTTGTCTGTATCGATAACTTCAGCAGAGTACCCCTGGTTTTGTCTGTATCGATAACTTCAGCAGAGTACCCCTGCTTTTGTCTGTATCGATAACTTCAGCAGAGTACCCCTGGTTTTTGTCTCTATCGATAACTTCAGCAGAGTACCCCTGGTTTTGTCTGTATCGATAACTTAAGCAGAGTACCCCTGCTTTTGTCTGTATCGATAACTTCAGCAGAGTACCCCTGGGTTTTGTCTCTATCGATAACTTCAGCAGAGTACCCCTGGTTTTGTCTGTATCGATAACTTCAGCAGAGTACCCCTGGTTTTGTCTGTATCGATAACTTAAGCAGAGTACCCCTGCTTTTGTCTGTATCGATAACTTCAGCAGAGTACCCCTGGGTTTTGTCTCTATCGATAACTTCAGCAGAGTACCCCTGGTTTTTGTCTCTATCGATAACTTCAGCAGAGTACCCCTGGTTTTGTATGTATCGATAACTTCAGCAGAGTACCCCTGGTTTTGTATGTATCGATAACTTCAGCAGAGTACCCCTGCTTTTGTCTGTATCGATAACTTCAGCAGAGTACCCCTGGTTTTGTCTCTATCGATAACTTCAGCAGGGTACCCCTGGGTTTGTCTGTATCGATAACTTCAGCAGAGTACCCCTGCTTTTGTCTGTATCGATAACTTCAGCAGAGTACCCCTGCTTTTGTCTCTATCGATAACTTCAGCAGGGTACCCCTGGGTTTGTCTGTATCGATAACTTCAGCAGGGTACCCCTGCTTTTGACTGTATCGATAACTTCAGCAGAGTACCCCTGCTTTTGTCTCTATCGATAACTTCAGCAGAGTACCCCTGGTTTTGTCTGTATCGATAACTTCAGCAGAGTACCCCTGCTTTTGTCTCTATCGATAACTTCAGCAGAGTACCCCTGGTTTTGTCTGTATCGATAACTTCAGCAGAGTACCCCTGGTTTTGTCTGTATCGATAACTTCAGCAGAGTACCCCTGCTTTTGTCTCTATCGATAACTTCAGCAGAGTACCCCTGGTTTTGTCTCTATCGTTAACTTCAGCAGAGTACCCCTGGTTTGTCTCTATCGTTAACTTCAGCAGAGTACCCCTGGTTTTGTCTCTATCGTTAACTTCAGCAGAGTACCCCTGGTTTTGTCTCTATCGATAACTTCAGCAGAGTACCACTTCAGCAGAGTACCCCTGGTTTTGTCTCTATCGATAACTTCAGCAGAGTACCCCTGGTTTTGTCTCTATCGTTAACTTCAGCAGAGTACCCCTGGTTTTGTCTCTATCGATAACTTCAGCAGAGTACCCCTGCTTTTGTCTCTATCGATAACTTCAGCAGAGTACCCCTGGTTTTGTCTCTATCGTTAACTTCAGCAGAGTACCCCTGGTTTTGTATGTATCGATAACTTCAGCAGAGTACCCCTGGTTTTGTCTGTATCGATAACTTCAGCAGAGTACCCCTGGTTTTGTCTCTATCGATAACTTCAGCAGAGTACCACTTCAGCAGAGTACCCCTGGTTTTGTCTCTATCGATAACTTCAGCAGAGTACCCCTGGTTTTGTCTCTATCGATAACTTCAGCAGAGTACCCCTGCTTTTGTCTCTATTGATAACTTCAGCAGAGTACCCCTGGTTTTGTCTCTATCGATAACTTCAGCAGAGTACCACTTCAGCAGAGTACCCCTGGTTTTGTCTCTATCGATAACTTCAGCAGAGTGGCCCTGGTTTTGTCTCTATCGATAACTTCAGCAGAGTACCCCTGGTTTTGTCTGTATCGATAACTTCAGCAGAGTACCCCTGGTTTTGTCTCTATCGATAACTTCAGCAGAGTACCCCTGGTTTTGTCTCTATCGATAACTTCAGCAGAGTACCCCTGGTTTTGTCTCTATCGATAACTTCAGCAGAGTACCCCTGGTTTTGTCTCTATCGATAACTTCAGCAGGGTACCCCTGGTTTTGTCGCCATATGTTACACACAATAAGTCACCTCTTTACATTTATGGGTGTATTCTGTTATCATAAAGGTTTGATTATCATTTTCAGCATCGTGAAAAATGACTTAAATATTAACAACTTAAACTTACCTTTAATTACATGCTTCAATATTTCGTCTAAAGTTCCGTCAACCATTTTCACAGCAGGAAGGCCAATGTCGAAGGATTCGAAGTGCATTTCAGTAACTTTTGGTTCGCAAGACTCTGTTTGAATAACATAAGATTATCATTCAAACAGGCTTTGGTTACATTGACCACAATTTAATCAAGGAATATCACCGCTAATTTGTTTAACTTATAATTAAATATTGATTAGATCCCTTAATTCAAGCATAAAATATAAACAAATCTGTCCATTCATATATTAACATTGTAGCATCTGTACCAATTCTTAAAGTATCAGAATGAAATGACTTGACAACTCTTCTACCTACCATCAACGCAAACGGTTGTAGATTTCATGTTGTAAACTCTGAAACGAAAGACTAAAAACACTCAGCAAAAATATCTTTACGCAATTAATAGTAAGCGACAGTCAATTAAAAAAGAAGAAGAGCTTTATTCAGTATATGTGGCCACATGACCAAAAGAACAAATCAATAAAACACATTTTTAGCACATGTACAGGCGGAGACACGTTATTTATCATACAGGTAAATTTCTTTTCAGGTAAATAGCTATATTTTTTAGTAATCTTACATTTGTTGTTTCAAGCAATTGGTTGAATTTCGTTTTGGTTGAGTTTGCAGTATAGAAATATACAATGATCGTTGCTGTGAATAAAATGGACAAACAAGTAAAACATGATATTCAACTTGAGTTTGATGTAATGTACACTTATCACAATCGATAGAATCAATATTTAACTTCTTAAAGCGACAAAGTTGTATCTTAAGTTTATGATTCATTCCTCGGAACTTGAATAAAACACGTAATAGATCTTTATCGTTACAGAGCTCAATTAAGAGCTCTCATAACTACATCCTGTTCGCTTTCCTCCGGTTATTGAAATATCTAAGAATTTGATTGACTCTTAAATTCTGAGCTATGGTTTGAATTTGGTACTGTAATGAGTGACTTTAAAAAACAGAACATGAGAAAACAATAACCGTGTCACCAAATTATTCATGAAAAGCTTTTTTTGAAATGATGCTAAAAAGTAAATATGATTATCCACAAACATAAAGCCAATAATTAGTCTTCAAGTTAAAAAATCTAATCTTTTATCGCTGTTTTCGGTTTTAATATTTTCTGAATGATTCGTTATTGATTGTTGTGGTGTCTTAAAATTTCCGTCTCTAGTCCAGCCCGTTTCAGCTTTTGAGTCATAAATGACAGGGTAGATTGGAACAGTTAGATCATCGCTTAAATAATATTTATAAGAGTTAAATTCTTTCAAAAAATCAAACTTTAGGTTAAAAATTTGTTCCCTGATTGACATTAATATAACACAAACCTTCATCCACAAGGAAGACATATTCAATGTGAAAATCAATAAACGTGAATATTTTTTCACCAATCTAGTTAAAACAAGCTGTAATGTTAACGCCCCGTAAGTCCCAGGTTTAACTAGACAGATTTTTTCACAAATTGACAACCTTTGAAATATGATAGGGGCCATGATTGTGTAAATTCTATTTCTTAGCCCTGCCTACATTAAACAAAGATATTATCACTAACCATTAACCATTAATAAATTTTCTCCAAATGTATGTTATTGTTAACGTGCCATAACTTGATACATCATGTGTCTGGTAGATATTTATCAAATTCAAACAAACTGGGGTGTAAACGTTCAGTTGGGCCTTCAAAGTCCAACTTTTCAGTTGTAAAATTAAATATACCACAATATCATAAAATTGATAGAAGTTTGTAGATTATGAGTAACATTCATATAAACATGGACATGTATAAATGTTATAAAATATCCATAACCTCCATGATCCAGGTTAAAGCTCTTCCTTTTAAAGGAAGAAGTTGTTTCGTCTGTAGTACAACACTCTTTCATACAAACCCACACGACATAACATTAATTCCCACCCCCTTCTTTGTCCAAAGAGAAATAGGAACATCGTATCTAGTTCGGAATTGGCCCAGGGATGACGTCACGCAGCACTTTAGTGTATATATATATCCCTTGTGTATATTCTCTAGAGGTTATATCATTGCACTGAACATCAACAAGCCAACTGTAAAACAACAATAGCTTCCTTGTCTACAGTCAGGACAAAAGCTTCATGCTGACTGATTTTCTTAAGGCGAACTGAAATTCGAATAAACGTTTACTCAATTTAACATTCTTTGCCACGTTTAGGAATATCGTGTTACCTTGAAGGCCCTGTACCACGTGTTTAAAGGAAGTGTCGAAACTCACGAATGGATAGATTTCTTCATTTGATTGTAATTATAAGTCAAGTCTTTACTTAATTTGAGAAGGAGGATTGTCTTTGGTTCAACACGTCTGTTTAAAGGGACAGTAGCACATTCTTTGAAATTTTATATTGTAAATGTTTAACTAATAATTGTGAGTTAATGCTAAATGTATAATTATTTTGATAGTGTCAGAAATCTCATAACACAAACCAATTATCAATAGTCAGAGGACAAAGTATGAAGATTCACCTAAAATCAATGGGCGGCCATTTTGTGTTAATACCTTTATTTCATTTCGTGTAAGAAAAAGGAATCGCATGGCTAAACATTACATTATATAATTGAATAATTACTGCTCCATTTAGTTTAAAGGCATTGTTTTTCAATTGGAACCTTTTTTGTCATCACCTTATATTCCCCCCCCCCCCCCCCCCCCCCCCAAACGTGCTACTGCCCCTTTAAGAGTCACTCAGCGAGTGTGAAAAACTTGACCAATAGTGTCATTTGATAGATAAGTAACGTAAAAAAGTATCATTTAAAGGTTATCGACGTTGTATAGATTTGAAGTTGTGATTGTGATCAAAAACCGGACAATGACGCGCGTCAATCTGTCAAACGTAATTTTGAAAACTTATCGAAAGCATTCAAAAAGACAATTACGAGTCGATACTGTTCAATAGTTTATATAATAAGTATCCATGTACATTTGTCATGTGAAGTTCTCTTCGACGAACGTAAATGCCTGTCTTAAGACTTTCATCAAAACAAGTATTTATCGCATATTGGCCATTTTGTGATTAATGAGTGACATTTTTGGGAAATATATAGTTACTAATGTCATTTACGCATTTATCAAATCAAAATTATTTATGAAAAATGTCGCGGAAGGACTCTTCAACATTGCTCAGTATAGTAAAGCGTTGTCAGGATTAACTGGATATGGAAAGAAAAAATGTATATTTTACCAAACACCAAGGGCCGTATGATCGTACATGGTTTAAAGTAGACCAGGTTTAAGGCCAAACCAGGTTTTACTAAACCTGAACCCTTGGTCTAAGTTAAACGGTATTATGAAAAGCAAGTTTTCGTAAACAGGGTTTATGAACCTGGTTTAAAGATGTTATCGCATTTCGTTTCTTAACTGTTCCAAAAAGTGTATAAAACCACCACTTCCGGCCAAACCCCGGAGGTGACGGTCGATTCAACGTCAGGACGCTGGTGAGTGGTGGTTTATGGTATAATGGCCAAAACGTCAAAGGATCGAGTCCCTAATTTCACAGATGAACAAAAGCTATTCATAATTGAATGTATTGAAGGGAAAATAGAGATAATAGAAGACAAGAAATGCAGTTATTGCTCAGTACTTTGCTTAAAGCGTAACTCCCGGATAATTTAGGCTAATTTATCCAAGCCAAACTGTAATATTATGATAATGTTTTCATGATATATAGTTCTTATTATGAATTAACGCGAGGTCATTATAATTTTAAACTAATCATAAAAGTGATTAATTGCGATTTAAAAAAAATAAAAATTCGATCGTGTTGTTCCGTAGATTTTACCGGAAGTTACGTCAACTGTGGCAAACAAGAGTGACGTAGCCGCCATTACTAACGTAAACAACACCACGTTTTGTTTCAGTGATCATGTTCTTGTCGATATTGGCCCATCAAACAAAGTTTTAGTGATTACATTTTAATATCTGCTGCATGAAAGGATATTTTAAGTAGAAGAAAAGCTATGTGATTATTTTGGCAACTTTTATGGAAACGATACTCGGAAAACCTGTGGTCTTCACTGTTTGACACTGGTGAATTAGTCGTTGTGTGTTTTTCCTTATATTATGTTACAATCTGTTAGAGTATGGAATCTTTTATTTTCCTTCTTGCATTAAACTTCCTTTTGCATGTGAGAAAATATTTCAATATTTAGCCTAAAAAAATATATCATGTGCCCGTCTTTCGAAACGTGGCTCTCCGTATTTGCAGTATGTTGCCTTTGGTTCGTTTTCGCCGCATGCATTTCTTGATAAACGGCATATAGACTATAGCCCCATTTACATCAGTGTACGACAATATGCGTTGTAAAAATGATTTATCGAATTTAAATTTTGTTGTCCGATTTCAAAATCGTGATCTGGCATCACTCACAGTCACTAAAATTAACAGTTTCTATTTACCTACTTTAAAGCTCATGCAAACAATGAAAGAAGTAATTGTTTTCGTTTCAATTTTCATAAATACATATATTAATGTTTATTGGAAGGGAATGTTCCATCCTTCAAGAATAGTTTTATGTGAAACATCAAATGGAAATATTCATTTGAAAATAAATGTGACCGAACAAAATTTATATTTATCCAGTGATATCTGGGACAATGATAATTTCTATGTTTTATTTATGTTCATATGTATATTTCCATGATTAACAAATATGAGGCATTTTAAAAATATAATTGAAGTTTAAAAAAATAAATGCATTTGTTGTTTATTTTCTCAACTAGTTTCTTTTAAAAATTGGAATAACATAAAAATTGTTTCATGTTCCATTTTGAAAATTGATTGTTATTTGAATGAACAGCACATTTATTTTCTGTACTTCAAACCAAAATATGTCATATTTTCTTGAGCAATCACTCAATGTAATAATGACAGGTATAAATATTTGGAATGTCATTTCTGGAAAACATTTATTTATTTATTTTTGTACTCTGATATCCCAAAATAAATTGCACATTGAAGTTGTTAATTTGATAAACAAAATACCTTCATTTCATCAGTCAATTATCTTGTTTATGTGAAATTCAAAAACATTTAATTTATTTACAATTACATATTTTTACCAAGAGGTCAAAAACAATTATCAAAATATTTATTGGATATAAGGAATAATTCTATTCCAGTAATATCTACTGTATGTGCATGTATTAATTCAGAATTCGGAACGATTTTTAATATTTGTTATACAGACAAATGTGAATGCTATGTGCATATCCCCAAAAAATCAGCTAAAAGAAGGCGGCAACATCTGAATTATTTATTGTTAATTATTTCTCTGCATGGATATTGGAAAAACATTTTATGTCATGGACGGGACTTGAGGAAAAAGTTTTATTATCAAAACTTTGTGCGGAGGATTTCGATTTTAATTTTTGCAAAAATGTTGATATTGATATATAATTCTAATATTCTAATAATTCTTTAATACTATTAAATATGATATCCATTCAATAAACAAAGCTTAATAATTTTTGTTTTATATTTCCCAGCTGCAGTAAAGCATCTTATTGACATAGAGAAAAATTGAAGAACTATTTTTAATTTCTGAACTCTGAACTACAGTATTATTGACAGAAACGTTGATATCAAATATCAAATACTGATAAAAACACTTATAAAATGCAGATATAATCAACTGAAATTTTATTTTGATAATATATTAGATAAAGACTTCCCATATCGTAACATGGTCGGTAACTAATATGATATTTATAGATATGTATAGTGAAATTGTAAAATTATTGAAGGATATTCTGGACGATTTCACGTCCACCTGTTATGACATTGCAATGCAATTCATAACATATTATTCTGATAACGTTCCTTTATTTATATGTACATGTATACTGTAAAAAAACTAAACATTTCTTATAATTTGGTATTTCCTGTCGGTGTTCTGTGGAAGTAGACTTTCTAATCCGGTATCGTGTTGTACTTTGCAAAATCAAACTACAAAAAGACAGAAACAAAAGACACAATTTCAATGATAAACAAACCCACATATATTAGAAATTGTTTATGTAAAAAAAACCGATGTTTTCCTAGATATAATTGAACTGAAAATCGCATTGTTTCGCTTTACGATTCCATTAAAAGTATTCACTTTCGGGTTGGTTAATAGATAGTTATAAAATTTGATCGTCAATGTTTGGCTTATTCCTTGACACTATTGCTTCAGAAAGTTATGTACAGACATCTTGCAAGTTTTTACATGGATTTGTCGAGTGGTATGGCCGCTACAACCCTCGGCGTTTATTTGTCTGTCAGTGCTAATGATACGACAGACGCCATTTTGCAAGCCGTGTGTTCAACAGTTGACGTCATACATTCCATCGGCAACAATCGAGATTTTTCCGGCCTTTTCCGGAAAACAAAATGGCCGACACGTCAAAAAGCGACGTAAACAGTACAGTTTTTCGCCTTTTTTACGATTTTAATGAAATATACTTGATTGTGATGGCATAGAGGTGTATTGAATTGATCGCTTATAACTTATCAATGCGATTTTTACGTCTGTGAAATGTACATGCTAAGCACTGTGAAGATAAATGAACGAAGTTGGAAACGGGAGTTGCGCTTTAATGACTTCAACTTCAATGTGCATTATACACCTTATGAATGGATAGATGAAACAATGGCAAGAGAATATATATTATATTTAAGTCATGGTTGCAGATTCTCAAATATTTCTCATGCATTTTGGTTTCATTTAATTAATGTTGAACTAATCATTCGAGTCAGTAATGGAACATGAATGTGGTCTGATAAACGCCACATGTGTTGATGTGATTGTTTGTATTTATATTGTTTGTAATCAATTCTTAATACAGTTTTGCAATTGGTCAAAAATAATGATTGCACTTGTTATAAATATAAGTTTTGTGAACGTTTCATATTACATCCGCGGTAAATGTATGCTCAAGTCTTACGTTCATGAAGAGTTCACTGGTTAAGGAATTTATTATAAAATATCGGACAAAGGAAAGGAAACACCTCATTTGTATTTGATTAACCTCAATACTTTAAAGAATTATGACACGATATAATAACATTTTCGGTAGTAGTTTGAATGACTTAATTATAAACTAATATAACAATTAAAATATCATTTTCAAAGTAGACAAGGGTAAAACATGAATCTATATTGAAATCACCCTACCGTGTTTAAACTGTGGGCGGAATGATGCACAAGTATTGATTTTTAATAAAGAATACGTGTTATATGTTGATGAACAGTTGTGTTTTATCAAAATTAATTTTGGAAGAATTTTATAATTGATATTTTTTAAAATTAAAATAAAACATGTATAAGTTTTCTTTGACTGATTGTTTTTTAAAATTATATCCTGCACTGCTTTAGAGTACGACGTCGAAACCTCGATATATTTGAAAATAATACATATGATTAATACAACTAAGGTGTATCCTTTCTTTTGCTCGGTATTTTATCTATTCCAATTCATCACACATTATTCCAGTTACAAATATGTATGTTATTATCGTCTCAAAGTGTTAAATTTCAATGTATATTTTGCTATACATTAGGAGCACTTTATTTTAAAATCTTTCTGAAGAAACACAAAATTTATCCAGAAATTTAAAAAAGAAGGTTTATGTTATTAAATTGACACTATACATTAAAGTATGGTGAATACATTGTAAGCACCTAAGAGTTGATAGACTTAAACAAACGCTAAACTACCCCCCTGGCAGGTTTGCATTTTGCGACCTAAAATCAATTATTTAGACTAGGTTTATGTGCAAACCTGCTTTCATAATACCGGATCGGTTTAAACTCCGAAGTTAGGCCAGGTCCAGAGCTAAACTACATGTACCTCTAAACTATGTACGATCATACGGCCCCAAGTGCTTCGCCTTTACAATAATCCACTGACAGGAACCGAAGCACCATGTGGGTTGCATAGCAACGAGTGAACCTCCAAAAAAAAGCACATTGAATCACAGTGTCACAGAGTTTTTGTCTTTATCTCCCTGCTAGAACCAAGTCAATGAAATTGAACAATTTTCATATTTGCAACATTGTTACATTTGGGTTCACACTATCTTTAATTGTACAAGTTTCTGTATTTTTTTCGGGCCGAGTCCCATGCGTGATTCGAAGATAGTGTGACCCCAAATATAACAATCTTACAATTGTTCACTATCTAAATGGCAATCATCTGTTATTTTCATATCTGATAAACACAATTATTGGACACTTTTCATTTTGGAGCACCACAATTACATTTATAACCTTAAACCGAAAACCAAATTTGGCCATTCTTTCATAAACAATTCCTAAGAAAAGCAGGACAATAGGACTTCAAAAAAGACCCTATGCTTAAATTCCAATGTTCGACCTCAAATAGATTATTGATATCCTGTAGTCACATTTAATTATTCATTCAGAATGGTTTCTGAGAAGAGCAGTCCACAAAGCACCCAAAATATAATTTCGCTCCTCTCATTTTCTACTTCATCAAGGTATAGAAAATCTGAAGACACAAAGCAATATCGCTATCCTATCAAAGAAAGGGATCTGAGAAAGACGTTGATCTGTTACAGGGACGTATGAATATTCGTGTACACAAGCCTGGTCGGTGAGAGCTCAGAACAATCAACAGCTTCCACTACTTTAAAAGGGATGAAAACGAAGTAAAGTGTGTTTTATAGGGTACCTCTTTGGTGAGAAGTCGGCACCATTTATCGAGGCTGATGCGTTGAATGTTGTTGTTGACGTCCAATTCGTACGCTTCCGGTCCTTCGGAATCAGAGAAAACTAGGCCTTCCACACCGGAAATAGAAACCTCTAGCACGAAGTAGTTATCTCCCCTTGGTAAAGGATGGAAGGCGATATTTACAAGCTCGACTCCTCTTTTAACTGTGATCCTACCGTCGACTTGGGCTAGAATCGTTGTTTTTGATCGTATTCTCTCCAGGAGCTTATTCATGAAATTCTCTTTGGACAGAAGGAATTGAAAACCAGTCTGTTTCAGCTGAGTGGATTTATAGGTAGGGAAGCTGTATTCAATTTCCTCTATTCCAAAGAAGACAGAGCCACCCAACTCAAGCTTAGATAAAGCTGTGATGTATTCCCTCAGCCGCAAACCTTCCCACAGATAGTCCACAAACTTGTCAATGTTGTTGAGAAACTTGTCTTCCTTCTCAATGACAGCTTTGACCTGGATGTGCCTATTCTCTCTCAGTTTGAAGTAGTCTAGGCCTCTTATGGTAGCCTCCCGAACACCGAAAGAATTGCCTTGGCTTATGAGCTTGCGAATAGACGATGTGTTGGACTCAATAACGCTTGAATCTAGAGGCAGTTTGCTCTTGAAGTCGTACGTAACAATACTAGTGGAAGGGGACACCACTATGGCAATTACTCCAGTGTTGATCTTGTCTTCATTTAGCCAGTCCTTCTTGTATACCCTGACGAATAGACTGCCGTCTTCTATCATACCTTGCAGGCGCTCGTCTACAAACTCATGAAAGCCATCAAGCGACCTAAATTTGGAATTAAAGATGTACATTCAAAAAGGAAACATGTTTAATTCACATAACATTGACCATTTGAACACATTTGAATCATTCTTTAAATTTGCATGAACAAGGTACCACTTCGAACACTATCCATATCCTCAAGCGCCTTAAGAAATGGTGTCACTCCAAACACTGTCCATATCCTAAAGCGCCTTAAGAAATGGCGTCATAGCCTTGTGATCATTTTGTCATTTGATGTCGTCGTAGCATTGTCATATTACTACTGACGATGCAAAACATTTTTGATGTCATTTACCTTCTGGTAGCACAGCATTGTTAGAAAACTTCTGTCTAAACTATCTCTCCTTGGAGATTTCGCTTGTTCTTCTAGAAGTGATATCTCCCATTGAACACAGTTTTAGATGATAAATGGAGGGCCTACATTTTACTTACCTATCAGTGGGATGCAGGTTCACAATATGGACAAACGCTATTCCTCCTCCACTGTTTCTTAATGCAGACACGTGAATTTTGAACTGACGGATGAAAGATTCTCGTCGTTGTTTCCGCTGTGGCTTCGCTCTATCGTTGTTATGGTTAAGGCGATTGATGACCTCTGCGCTTTCGTGAAGAATCACTCGGTTAGGTTCCTGACATTTAAGGTCTTTGAGAAATTTACAGCCATCACATACCGGAAGATGTGGTACTAGAAAAGATAACAGAAAGACACTCAATCAACATATCAATTTGATTGAAATTACTTATTCAAATTTTCTATAAAAATCCGCAAAAGACATGATTCACATCAGTACGCAAGTATTCAATTTGAAATTATTCTTTCAGAAGGGAATCTTAATTAATCAAATAAACAATTGTTGGAACTTGTCTTGATTATTGTTAGACATGTTTGTCATTTGCTATAAAAGTAGCTATAGCAACCTTATTCAATAATATTTTGAAAAAATACAAGTGTGTGCCAAAGGAAAACAAGGCGTATCATACAGAAAGATACAAAGTAATCGATAATAAGATGTTGGTGGAAGCACATACAAAACGTACTTCAGCTAGCATGTTCACGTGATAGTTCCGTTTATCATTAAAACAACTGCTCTTGACCATTAGGCCCAAGATACTAAATAGACAAATCTGAAATGTTTGAAAACAGAAAGCCATTATATTACTCTACAAAAGTATCTGCGTAAGGTTATAGAATATAGAATAAGCCTAGAATATCCTTTATTTACAGTTGTATTGAACATACTCACCCGGATATCCTTCCATTAGGCATAGCCGATTTTAAGTAACCGAAACACTACAGTAGCACTCCAACGAAATACTGTTCTGTATTAAGCGTTGGTGAAAATCCTGCAAGGTTAGGACACAACCAATAACCTACATTTGGACATCATCTGGTAAATCCACAAAGCAATATCAAGTATATGAGCGGTAGCGACTAACAGCAAGTAGTCCCGTGTATTTCACGTTAAGACGTGACTCCTGTGAAGGACGCGGTCGATAATAAACTACATGACTACCAGACCGTGGATAAAGGATGGCGTGTTATTGGGCGACTGTGACTCAATAGATTTAAATAGTAGTAGATAATACATATCAAATTTAAAGGTAGCTATCATCCCGTAACAAGATCTACAAGGAATCTACATTGGAATAAAGGTGATGTATACACATATAACGTGAATGTAAGCCTCAATCCGCGGCCTCGTGAGATTACATTACATCAGAAGCTTAAAGTATAGATGAAAACCACAAAATATAAATTTAGTCTCCCGGGATGGTTAGATGTTTGTGAAAACCATGCTCCTACTGCACATACGTTATCTGCGTGAGATGTATGCATGATTCATACACTTAAATAGAATTTGATAACATATATGTTGTAACAATAGGCTGCTTTGTTCAATAGTCAAACTTTCATTTATGCGCATACGCATTTGACCTTGTCAATACGCATCCTTTAAATGTTGACCGAGCCTGTGTTCTTATTAGACAAAACCCGTGGGTTCCTTCAGTTTCCCTTGGCGGATATAAATGCACCACAATCCATTTGAATTTATCTTTGCAATTGACAACGCTTCTCACATGGAGAGAGTGGTTCTGTCACAATGACTTTTTATGATTCAGTAGCTAAATGATGATTTCAGAACGGCGTCGCTAATTGTACAACTTACTTTGATTGCATGGCTTATTCTACTGCACGCACTCGGCTAATTAGAACAGAGACTCGATCAACATGTCATGACTTGATCTGTCTCTGAAGAGAGGGAATGAACATGGCGACGTCGTTACACAGTCTGATTAAAATCGACCTTGCTCCGAGGAATAAAATATGAAAAATATTGTCTCTATCGGGGCTCGAACCATTCGGGATATCCTCTCCGTCTCGGTCTGAATGCACCCACCTCTATCGCGTGTTGCTATAACCAGTTTAGCGCAGACAGACCCAGTCGTAAGCTATCCAATCACATCCTCATTTTTAAATAGCGTTTAGCGGCGGTTATACCTGTATAACGAATGGTACACTGGAGTTACCTGCCCCTGATGGATACCGAAGCTTTCACTGCGCTCCTTTCGATTGGCTAGATGAGCTTGTGTCAGAACATGCGGGCAATAGGGGTGCCTTCAGACTGTGAATGAGAGGAAAGCCGGGCTGGGTGAGGTTCGAACCCCGCTAGAGAACATATTTTTACACTTTTTTCCTCGAATCACAGTCGATTTTAATCAGACTGCGTCGTTACAAAAAGTCATGGAGTTGGTTTATATTCTAATGTCTTGCTGAATCTTTCGTTACCTTGAATTGTCCAAGAAATGAAATCATGAATTCAATGCTTTCACTTCAATGTAATTATAATTTGTAACATAATGAAAGTAACGTTATTCAGATATCACCAAAACAAACAATGTATGAATCTTTTCTTAGGATCCTTAATTCTTTCAGTTGTCCGGTGGTATTACAGAATAGACAAAATATAAGAAATTGACTTTACATTCTATTTCCATAAATAATATTGTAAGAAAATTTCACAATTGAGCTTTTTTTTTACAAATGGTATTTAGTAATGTTACTTTCGACTTACATTCTTCGAATAAGAAAGAAATACTCATATTTGATAAATGTTTTTTTTTTAACTTCCCTCAAAAAGTGAAAACTAAGCGTTCATGTAATGGTATCAAAATGAATTATCAAAATTATTCCCCATACGCACAATACTTGAATGTTTCATGTTTCAACTGTCATGAACTGTCTTAAAACCAAGCCTAAACTATCGAAATATATAGTTTTTGTTATAATACCATCTACATGTTCATAGTTCACAAGATAGATATAAAATGGTCATCGAATCTTCACAATTTGCTTTCTTAAATCTTCTTAAAATGAGTTTGTGATTTAAACTTTATTTATTTCAAGACCGTACAGGAAAAGGGGATCGATTAACGGGGTTACCCCTATATATCCCCGTCACGTGGACATGACCTATATAATATAAAATGTTAAATTCAAGAAACAAATCATGAAAAAGTTCATTGTAAACTCAAAAATGAAGACAATCTATGTACACCCACCTTTAAAAGAAACTTGAGACCTTGACATGCAGAAATGAAATGAATTAATCAAAAAGTTTCATATCATAACCAATCTAAATAAATTTAGATCAACAGGTTTAATATTTGGTCATACTGTTGATCTAAGATTGACCAGTGTGAGAGGTCGTCCCGGTGACCTTTCGTATGCAAATAACGACTTCGCGATTTGATCAATCAAATTCGACGTCACAAACAGTTCACAATCTAAATAAATTTAGAACAACAGGTTTAATATGTATGACCAAATATAAAAACCCGTTGATCTCAATTTATTTAGATTGATATCATAACGTAACCCTTTGGAAAGATACCTCTTCAATGTATCAGACACACAAACAATTCATTTTCGTAAACGACTGAAATAACTGCTCTTCAGTAGCATGTAAAAATTAATAATCACCACAATACTTTTAAAAAGACATCCAATGGTTCGCTATTTTATCTTCTAAACCTTCTAGTGACGAAGTTTGGTGTAAAGTTTCTTTTAATTTGTATGTGGTTTTACAATGCATTCAACAAAAGGGAATGTATAACTTGTAGTTGATGTTATCTATAATTATAATAAATATAATAGACTCAGATTTTTGCTTTGCTTAATTATCAGAAAACGTTGACCTACGTCTATAAAACAGGATCAACGATTTTTAAGTTAGTATCATAAGATAATTCATTATTGTTACCATACAGCGCAAATACATTTACATAATACTAGCTGTTTGAACTAATAAGTGAATGGTTAGAGCAAATGAAAAAAAACGAGTATGTATATAAAAAAATAAAGAATCAATATTTGCCTGACGTCTGTCTGTCTGTGTCTCTATATACTCTCATCTATTACATGTATAACTGCTAACTAACTCAAATTGGGGCATCGATAAGCAAAGTGTTTTCTTTACTGCGGCACAGCTGTCTCGAATTAGACTTTACTTGTGGTCTCTTTATCAATTACTGCCATTTTTTTCCTATATATTTTTTTTATTTCATTTTCCTATTTTTGTAACTTATCACGGAAAGAGGAAAATTCTGATATATGTTTAATATGTTTATTCATCAAGCTCATGAAAATATATACGATAAAGATAATATGTTGTGCAGGTTCTCGCTTTCTAGATTAGCGATGATGTTTCAACATTATATGCTCGTAACATAAGTAATGAAGAAGAATGGTAATATATGTATATATTATATATTTCTCTAGGTAAGGTATAATGAAGCATTGTTATATGCATATATATTTTTTCATTTGGTTGCTTTTTCTAAAAGGCAAACCCTATTGCTTATGAATAATGATACAGAAATGAGGATTTGGAAATGTACATGACTTCTGAGGATTTTCCTTTTCCTAAGTTTACTGAGTTATCTCCTAGATTTCTCGACACATGTTTGTTCCTTATGTAAAACTGATTCGGGTAAAATTAATTGACCAGGCCTATTTTGCCCAATTGACAGTAGGGATTAAAATGAATGAAAGAAAACAGATACCTTGTGTATATGTTATATCGAAAGGAATATATACTTATTATGGAGTCTGGCGCCCGTGTCTCCATGGTTGGTCCATGTAGCTATATCAGAGAATATGTGTCTATACTGCTCCTCTAATGAGACTTGCTTCGCACTTACATTCTTATTTTGGGGATTTTACATGCGCTTCTAGTGGGACCTGATTTCACTCGTTGAATCTGCTTAGAGGTTCACGTTTGTCTTCATATATCAAACAAAAACCAGATTTTCCAAATATGCTTTAATTCGCATTTCGGCAGGAGCATGGAGCAATACACAGGCTTCACATTAAGGGAAAGTATCCAATATCATAACTATAGAGATTTACCTGTTTTACTTCTTTCTTAACAACGAAAGACATTTGAAAGATTCTGGCATGATGGACTCTTTATTAACTATATGGAATTTGGTATAAGTGAAACACAAAGGACCTTTAAGATAATTGCTATACTTATAGCGAATGTTTGCTTCTGTACCGGGATGAAACATATTATGTTAAACAAGGCACAGGAACATACATCGCTTAAACTAAAAATATCAACAAAATGTTAATACTCTCAGATCTGAGACCGAATGTGTCAAAAATCATCCAGGTACATGTGTCAAGATCTGGTTGAGAATGATACTTACAACACGTATCTATGGTTGTGAAACTTTTGACGTCAGCAGGTCGATGCTCTTGAACTAACCCAAAGATATTTTGCTCGTATTGCACAGGGGCTAGATAGCAGATCATCAACAGAATTGAGGTCTTTGGTCTACATTGATAAATGTTAACTCATATGTTGGTGCCCTCTATACAAACTTTCACGTTTAATCGATGCAAAACACATTTTATGTTCCTCCATTACGCCATCTCAAAACTCGTTCTTAATCTATATATAATGAGCTGTCATAATTCTCTCCAAATCTTATCTAAATATTTATATACTACATACCGAAAGGTTCATTCCTTCGAAGCATGACAGGTGGAAAATTGGAAATACATACGTACATAATTATGAAGACAATCTATGACAGCTGCAAACCTTTGCAAAATTGAGATTTTTTTGGCGCCTTAACACGTAACTTGATCCTCATTTTCTTTGTTAGTTAGCTTATTTGCATGCTAATTATAAATTTGCTCTACATCTATGCAGTAAAATTTCAACACGAGAAAGAGTATATAAGGAATGAAATAACCATACTAACGACTACCACTTAATTCTGGACGAAATGCATTTTTTGTCTGTTTAGGTTGATGTTTATGTGGCCTTTGAATTACAAGATGAAATTGACGTACTTGCCTTTAAGTTTGGTGATAAAAATTAGTTTACTAGATATATTGAAAATAGTATTTTTAAATGACATTCGTCATGGCAGACTTGAGGAAGAAAACATTATGTGGCTTTTCTGTCTTCAAAAGAGTTGTTTTTTACTCTTTGGCAGCAACAAAATCTCTGTGAACATTTCTCTGTGTGGAACCACGCTGCACCACCCCGTAGGAGCGGTGAACGGCTGGGAATATTTCATGTCCGGAAGTGAACTATTTGCCACGCGAGAGAGGCGCGCATTTTGTATTTTAGGTGTAGGAACATTGTCAATATCTTCATATTTAGAAGCCAGATTGTCACCAAAATTCATGCTGTAAAAAAGAAGACATTAATGCGTAATACCACCAAATATCGTCACATTTTGTTTTGATACCAATCCGTGAGCCTCTAAAACAATGTCTGGTTGCAGCGAAAAGTCCGCCCAGACACGCAAATTAACCACACAGGTATCATTGTTGACTAAACGAAAAACTAAATATACCAAACTTTTGAACAATTATCAAACTCTCTTTGTTCCAAATTTGAATGCAAAAAGTTGTCCCGTTTTCGAGCTGCCGTACGTAAAAGACCCACACCATCAAAGTCCCAGTGAACTATTTCATATCGTCATGGTGAACTATTTCATGTCAAGTCGTTATTTACTGAGTGAACGGTTTAATGTGATGTTTCTATGAAGTTTGTAGCGAGACTTGCTCATTTGGTTAGTGTATCAACATCCTTTAGTTCGAAATAAGGTTAATCTTGATCAACTTATTTTTTTAAATCGTACAAAAGAAAATCATACATATGTCTAAGATGTAAACATCATACAAAATGTATACAAAATGTGATACATCAAACATGCACCACTGTAAGGATTGCAGCCATGCTTTCAATGTCTATGTCTTCCGTTTTTCTCTCTTTACCTTTATTTTCACAAATTGTATGTCAATTTGGAAGGGTTTGTTGTTAGTTAAACCAATTCGAATTCTATTTCATAAAGTCACTGTTTAATTGTGGCATGCCGAAGATTACTCTAATGTGAAACAATGGTCTCAAAATAAATGCGATCATTTCACTTTTATATATTCATTCCATATACCATTTCATCTGATTCCACTTGGGTACTTGTCCTTTCACAATAGCAAGTAAATGAAGCGAGATGAACTGTTACATAGATTACATCGATGACATGCACACTTCTATTCAATAGCTTTCCCAAGTTTGTTTCAATCATAATTGTCATTGGAACTTTTTGGAAATTCTTTTCAACATATATTAGTTGATCTGTTGTCTCACTAAAAGATATGATTTTCTTGTGTCCGTAAAATTTCATTGCAGCGAAATATTATCCAACCGAAGTCACAAAATCAACATACGGTCCATTCTATACACCGCATCCGAGGAATGAAATATCAGAAAAGTTGAGTAAATGCTGAAAACGTGATTAGATGACGAGAATAGTTTGACAACAAATAGTTCACTACCTAAAAATGAAATAGTTCACCAGGACAAATTGTGCTTGAAATGAAAATGTTCACTGGGACTCTGATGGTGTCGGTCTTTTAAGGACTACAGCTCGAAAATAGGATCACGTTTTGCTTTCAAATTTGGCACAAAGATAGTTTGATAATTGTTCTACAGTTTGGTGAGTTTAGGTATTCGTTTATTCAACAATGATACAATGTACCTTACATTTTTGTAAATTGGCGAGTCTGAGTGGACTTTTCGCTGCAACCAGACATTGTTTTAGAGGCTCACGGGTTGGTATCAAAACAGAATTGGCGATATTTGGTGGTATTACGCATATATGTCTACTATTTTACAGCCTGTATTTTTGGTGACAATTTGGCTTCTAAATATGAAGATATTGACAATGTTCCTACAACTGAAAAAAAACGTGCTCCTCTCTCGCGTGGCAAATAGTTCACTTCCGGACATGAAATAATCCCAGCCGTTCACCGCTCCTAAGGAGTGTTTTGAGTATATGATGATTTATATCACTACGGTTTATACAAGTGGCTTAGACAGGTTTATGACAAAGGAGTTTTAATCATTTCAAATGTGGTTGTAACTTGAAGCAATTCAATATGGAAAAAAAGGGAAGTGTGATATTGACAATATATCTGTATTCTTTTATCATAAACTTTATAAAATAGCATAATGTGCCCTTTCATTACAATTGGTAGTAGACTTTGGTTTAAATTTAACAAAGAGTTTAAAAAATGTACAAATATATGTTTTTAATTTTTGCAGATCAAGAATTCACAACAACACCATGGCAGTTTTTCGACAGACCTATATGTTTCTCTTCTCGATTGATAGATATTCTTTTATCCTATTATAAATCATTTTCCTAAGATATTCTTTATCCTAGTATAAATCCTTTTCCCAATACTCCACATTTTACACGGATATTATTATTCAGCTATTTTCCAGTGTATAACATATCCATGTCAAACTTATTGTCGAAAATCAGCGACCCTTACGGCATGCTTACAGACCAAGGTGATCAGTCCCCATTTCTCATCCTGCGTGTCCCTTACATGGACTTATCCCCTTCCAACCTACCTCGTTATAACGCCCTGTATAACCATCCTGCATGTTCCTTACATAGACTTATCTCATCTCCACCTACCTCGTTATAACGCCCTGTATATATATCCATCCTGCGTGTCCCTTACATGAACTTATCCCCTTCCCCACTTACCTCGTTATAACGCACAGTATAACCTGCTGTGACCTTATCTTCCCTGTCATTGGGGACATATGAATGTAACGCTACAGACATTACTCTTCCTCTGCTTGGTAACGACACACGAATCTATGTCGAAACGTCGCATTCGATAAACAAAGAAGTTGTCATCCACATATTCCTCTGCATTATAACGCACCAGAGTTGATGTGTATCAGACGGATTTAACTAATGCTAGATGCAGGAACCCGCTCTAATTGGAGCATTCACGGGAATTATTCGTTACAGAGCGACGCCCCTCGTCTGAGCAGGTGAGTGTTTTGACAGACTAGCAATGGAATAACTGGGGAGGTATACGCGTGTTTATGTTTCGACGCATGTCAGTACTGATGCATAGTTATGAGCTTACCTAGAAAGTGTTTATAACTTAATTTATCAAATATCAGTATGTAGTTTGGAACCATTTATATTCATTTTCCTGACATGACCATATATTCACGATAAAGACGTGCTACTGCCCCTTGAACCTGCAGTCAACATAAACACGAACATGACAATGTCAATATTTACAATACTGTTTACATAAATGTCATTCAAACACGTAACGCGGATGTGCCCATGATTTGCACTACACATAAGATGACAGACTAAACTCTAATGTATCTGAAACTGCAGGGGTTTACAAGATGCCGAATCCGTTTGGTACAACACTCGAATCTGTCCAGGGGCGATATAATAGAAATACTTCACCTTTCCATACTTAATGCGTCAATGCGCTTGGTGCGCACGCATATCTATTCTGTGAAGGTAAGGTAGGATTTATGCATTTACTGTTAAGAAATCATGTTCAAGTTAAACGAAATTCAGCGGTATAAAAAGCCATTAGCTTTCCTATTCAGGCAACATAAGGTTACCATGGCGGGGGGGGGGGGGGGGGGGGGAAGAGGTATGCTGTTAATACTGAATTTGCTTACATCCAGTGCATTACATGTGTGTATAGGGTAATGTTTGAGGGGCTGAAGCCATTTATTTTCAACGAATGGAGAGTTATAGGAGGATATTACCTAACTTAAATTACTAAATGCTTATTCAACAACATACCTTAAACTTAAGAACTATGAAAATTCAAATGAAAATATATATATGTAACGCAGCATTACAGAAACATTATAAACGCCCAGTAATTGAATATCTACAGTTTGTATTTCTAATGGGGGCGGGATAGCGCAGTGGTTAGCGCGTTCGGCTTCGGATCAGGAGGTCCTAGGTTCGAATCCCGCCAGGGGCTCGGCAGCTTTGTCTGCAGTAGAGAACTGTTCTACACGCAATCAGGTTTGGGTGCAAGGCTACACTGAATTCCAGTGCAGTACCACCCATGGTTCGCTAGTTCCAGCCGATGACCACAGGTTTCACCGCAATACATAATCAAAATAGTGTTGCGGGCTTTTGCCCTGCAATAATACTCGCAGCGGTGATATAAGTGAAATACTCTTGAAAGCGGCGTTAAACCCCATATCACCTCACCTCTCCTGTATTTCTAATCCCATCGTATTTCAATTGAAATAAGTAAAACAAAAAGTTGAATTGAATTTGATAAATATTGAGGTACGTTATAAATAGTTCAGCCAGTTGCAGTTCGCTGAGGAAGACGAAGGATAAAGTTTATTCACCAGATCCATTCACCATTACAAGAGTGACTAAGTATAAACGAAATTAACATGGCTGACATCAACACTATTGTGACTTCATATACATGAAGAGATATGCAGTTATTTTCTTTTTTTTTCTTGAATTATGTATTTTCAATGACAGGAACGAGGCATTTCAATGAAGTTTGAGTGCTCGGGATGTTTTTAATTTTTAGGATTGCATTTGACCGATAAGGAGAATGTTGCTCAGTGTTTTATTTAAAATAAATCTCTTTTTGTTGATATCGTTTCCTTTGCACGTGAGTGTATATTTACAAGGTCGTAGAGTAACGTCCAATAGTGACATGTATGATCTGAAAGAGCTGAACAAACTGACCAGTTATGAAATGCACCTTGCATCAATACAAATGCTTAATTAACTCGATAGTCATGGAGTTACTGTCGTCGTCATGATTTTGGTTGCTGTCATATTTTTGACACTTAAATTATCTCTAAATTAACCCTCCTGATATTTAAAATCAGATGTGAAAAAAACAACCACAATAGAAACTGATATTTAAAATCAGATGGTTAACAACAACAACAATAGAAACTGATATTTAAAATCAGATGGTAAACAACAACCACAATAGAAACTGATATTTAAAATCAGATGTGAAAAACAACAACAGAACATGATATTTAAAATCAGATGTTAAAATAAACAACAGTAGGAACTGATATTTAAAATCAGATGTGAAAAACAACCACAATAGAAATATCTCTTTTAGGTCAGCATGGAGTTGTCTATCCCTGGTTTGGTTGTGCTGATTGTGTTCTACGTCATCATTTTGGTGGTCGGTCTGGCTGCAGCAAGATGTGTGAAGATCAAGGAAGGAACACAAGCGGAGAGGTCCACTGTAGCGGGTCGTCAGCTGTACGGAGTAGTGGGAGCCCTCACCATGATCGGTATGATAAAGGTTCCTTCTTAACGACACTGTAGCAGAAATTAATGGGTTGAGATTGAATTATGTTGCCCATTTGAACAATGAATCAAACATGTTACAGAACATAAAAGCTTACTTTTGTATTTGTAAAAACTAAAGGTTATGAAGTTCTAAAAATATACGTGAAATCCCCTTTTAAATTAGTAAAGTTCAACACGTCGGTTTCTTAAATACGAGTCCCTTGGAAAAAGGTAGATTGCCGGAAACTAAAGGTCCTAGGTTGTCTACTTCTCTGCAACCAGATGGGTAGCAAGTGCGCTTGATTATGTGGTTTATTGGAGGTTTTTGTGGTGTGCTTAGTACTATTCTTTAGAAAGTACAATATACATAAAGCTGATATTTTTTTTTCTAAACAAATTCTTTCTTTCTCAACTAATTCATTTGTTTCGAGTGAAACAGAAATTATTTGTTATCACGGGCGGAGCTGCATAAAAGCAGTTTAAGCATTAATGCATGCATAGAGACAAATTAAACGTAGATTTAACCAATCGAAAAACTCGTTGATTACTAACGCTTCTTGCATGTTGCAGCTACTCTGGTTGGAGGCGGCTTCATCAACGGTACTGCTGAGTCGGTGGCTACAGGGGGTCTCGCTTGGACCATCTCACCCTTCGCTATTGCTCTGGGTCTCGTACTGGGTGAGTTGTGTCTTCACATTGGCTTGTGAAGGATAAGTTGTGTCTTAAAATTGAAGTTTGATGGATGAGTTGTTTCGTCCAATTGAATTGTGAAGGCTGAGTTGTTTCTTCACATTGAAGTGTAAAGGCTGAGTTGTTTCTTCACATTGAAGTGTAAAGGCTGAGTTGTTTCTTCACATTGAAGTGTAAAGGCTGAGTTGTTTCTTCACATTGAAATGTGATGATCGGATGTATCTTCACATTGACTTGTGAAGGTGTGATGTATCTTCACATTGAGTAATGAGGGTAAAAAGTGAGAATCTTATGTTACGCTAAAGAGGTCGACGGTTTTTGAGGAATTCTACATAGTAGCATACCGTCTATTGAGTAACATCTTAAGTCCTGAACAGGAAAGCAAGTTTCATGTTAACGACAACTTCATTTTATAGACATTTTGAAGTATTGTCTTACAGGTGAGAGGTAAAGTGGGATAAGTTGAAACATTTAGGACATGTTCCTAATTTAGTAGCAAGGAAAATAGAAACATGAATGTCGAATATATATATGCCCAATAGATACGTAATCTCTGACTGATGGGGATAGTTCGTACGGCTGTCGTCAGATTTCTCAAGGATCCAACTTGTTTATCATTACTTGTGCGAGATAAAACGATGTCCCATGTCATCATACATTTTTGTCACCAATAAATGACTTGCAATATATTGATACAACTGTATAGGATACTAAATGAAGTTTGCCAAATACCAGGTAATTACAAACAAGCGTCAATGAGAAAGTAAGTACATTGTCATCACTGTTGCTTTATAGACAGTTTATTTTAGTAGTAATGATGTCCCGTACAGGAAGGAAGGGATAAAGAAATTTATTAAATAGACTACCTCTAGGCGTCTATCTTGATAGATATTGATTAAGTTCCAATCATGTCCCCCAGGAGGTGTAATCTACGCTGGACGGATGCGGGAGAGAGAGTACCTCACCATGCTGCAGCCCATCCAGGAGTGTTATGGCCGACTGGTCACGTGTCTCGTCTACCTCGCTTCCCTTTGTGGAGACGTCTTCTGGACGGCGTCCATCCTCAACGCTCTCGGTAAGTGCCAATTTGAAAGAAATTAATATGAAACTGTTGCCCTTAGCAGCACGCTATGTGAAACTGATCTTATTCTGTTTTGGAGGGACGGATACCGCACCCGTGTAATTAAATATAATCATAAAGACACCAATCGCAAAAACCTTGTAAATCCCTTGTTTCAGAATACTTTGCTGCAGCAATTTTCTAAGTAAGTTACTAAATTCTTTTGATATTGAATTTCGATGAAATGCAGCAAGGTCGGTGTTTCAGGCACGACTCTTAGCATCATCCTGGGTATCAACGTAGAGACGGCCATCATCGTGTCCGCCAGCATCACCGTCCTCTACACCATGGTGGGGCAGATGATCTCTGTGGCCTACACTGATGTGGTCCAGCTTTTCTTCATCATTCTCGGTCTGGTATGTGGTAGACCATTATCTCCCAATGATGTCTCTAGCTAGACCCTTTTCATCTGCATAATTCCATTTGCAAAGCCAGATTGTTTTGGTCTCCATACCTTACACTAACGTGGTCCAGATCTTCTTCAACACCTGGTGTATATCAAACAGGTCATCCTGTTATGTCAGTGGAGTTGTCTACCTGAAGCACCTGCCACTTCTCTGATATATATACTCATCAAAGCACTCTCAAGTTATATAGCTGCACGTAACGTACAGCGTCTTGCAAAAAAATGAAACACGGCTATGCATTATTTTATTTCAATCGCTTAGACTGATTCCTACAGCTCTGCTTCATCACACTTTGAATGGTATGCTGTCAGCCATTATCTCTGTCAGCCACGTCATCGTGTTGCGCAGGCATAGTTATCTCAACTAATCGCCTTCTTATACACACATAAGTCTCAAGTAAAGTACGCAGAAAAAGCGACACGGATATCGTTTTATGATCTCTGTGGCCTAAACTGATGTCGTACAACCCTTCTTCATCATGGTCTGCTATATGTATGTTGTCAATCATCATGTTGTCAACAGTCACATCATCTTGACTCTATGAACTGGGCTAGTATAAAAGCTATTGTTTATTTTTCTAAGGTGTTAGCGATTCCGTTCATTGTGACCAATGAGAAGGTTGGTGACGTCGCGTCTACCTCGGACCTGTGGCTGGGATCTATACCTGAAACACACGGAGTTGCCTGGGTCGATCTGGCTATAGCAATGGTGAGGCGCGGTCAATTTGTTATATTTCCTATCATCAGGACAATCATGTTGACCTGTTGCTAATACATGTTATTGAGAATAAAACAAAACCTCTACCCTTTTGACATTTGACCTAATACAAAGCTGTAAAAATGTTGTCCTTTTCTAAATATAAAAATTATTTCTTAGAAAATCAGACATTAGAGACCGACATATTATTTTTTATTCAAACACGTTTGTATTTCCAAGTAGTTTTAAAGCGCGATGACGCTTACCAATTCTGTACAGATTTTCGGGACGATCCCCTGGCAGTCGTACTTCCAGAGGGTGCTGTCAGTGAGGAGTGTGGGGGAGGCCAGGTTCCTGTCTCTCGTGGGAGGAGCAGGTGCCCTCGTACTCGCTGTTCCTCCTTTCGTCGTCGGGATCCTCAGCACTTCGGCCGGTAGGTTCGATTAGTTGTACTTTTGAAAAAGAGTAGGTGGGTGAAAAAATATTTCTAGTGAAGGAAAGGTGCCCTTAAGTTCGCTGTGCTCCAAAGTCTGATTAAAATCGAACTAGTTCCGAGGAATAAAAGTTCTAACACCATCGAGAATCATACTTGTTAATTCGATAGGTATCCTCTCTACTGAGTCAGACCGCAGCATGTTCTGGCGTTCCTCAGCTGACCAATCACAAGCCGCCGGCAAAAGCCTTCCGTATCAGCTAGGGGCAAGTAACTCCTGTTAACCAAAAGCGAGACGACGTGAATGGTCCGCTTAAAACTAACATGCACTAACATGTTACTGGTAAAATCATGCGAGAAACTGGGGTACGGTCAGACCTTGTGTAGAGAATTTCATATCACCGTAAAGTAATATTTTGAATCTTTTAGTCCTCGCAACTAGTCCGAGACTGCTGTGCTTCCCCTCATTGTCGGAGTGCTCAGCACTGGAGCAGGTGGATTGACTCAGTTGTACTTATTATCTCTGATACTTTATCTTCTCTTCTTTTCGAAGGGTATGTTAATTGGAGAGAATGTATCTAGTTTAGGGGTATGCGTCCTTGATTCGCTGTTCTTCCCTTCTTCGTTAGGGTTCTTAGATCTGCCTAGGGGCACTTTAGGTTGACGTCCTTTTCAAAAGGGTAGGAATAAGGCGATACTGTATTTACTGGATGACAGGTGCTGTTAAGTTTCACTATTCCTTCCGTTATGGATATGCCAGGATCCTCGGGCAATATTAAGAATAAAGAATGTTTGCCCAAGGAATATTTCCCAAGGCCTTTGTGTCATTCATCCCGTGTAATCCTCCCAAATCAGCCTCCCTTGAAGCGCATGTAAAATGTCCTCACCAAATCTGGCATATTCAACAAAATGGCATCTCCCAAAATAGGTTTCATCAGAAGCGCATATTAATCCCCAAAATTAGTAAATATTGGCTATTCTTCCAGACTGGTCCAACTCGAGCCTGACAGGAGGGATGGACCCGGTGAGCGCCAACATGAGCAGTATGATCCTACCCCTCATGCTGCAGGAGTTCACACCTCCACCCGTAGCTATCATAGGTAGGTCTCATCTCAGTTAGGTCTTATAGCTTCCCGCTCATTGATAATGGCAGCCAACTCGCCAGCTAAATGTCAATGATTTGTTGATTTTTACCTTTGTCCTTTTTAATGAATTTGACTCTAATGTAAACTTAATATTGATGCAAACTGCCAAATGAAGTTGCCGTAGATCGTTTATGTTATCACATATTAACCATTCATTTTGTAATGGCATAGTAGTGACCCATTGTGTATTTTGACCCTTCGTTTATGGATAATTGAGATTAAGAACTCAAGGGTAATTGTCATTCAAAAGAACAACTTCTATTCATAAATGTCAACGTCATAACACCGTCTATGATAATGTCAACAATCTTTTAAAACATTATCCTTTGCACGAGCCAACAGTGAAGAGCCTTTACTTCTACAATCAGAAGTTTAGTAACATATTATGAAAATCGTGAATGGTGTGGCCATTTAACAACCTTTCGCTCGTTAAATACCCTACAAATCACCTGTTTCATAAAAAATGTTTTTGAACGGACGTCGTTTAGTATTCTCTATGTATCCTAAGAACATTCACTGTCTCCCAGGTCTAGGAGCTGTATCTGCTGCAGTCATGTCCTCGATGGACAGTTCTGTGCTGGGTTCCAGCTCCATGTTCACTCACAACGTCTACAAGACCGCCATCAGACAACAGGTACCCGTTCAGAACAATAACAATGTGATAAAGTGGATACTTATATGACGCCTTTTCCACGTCCTAAGACATTCTCAAAGCACTACCTATATCATTACCCTGAAGGCTTGTACCTGCACAGCTGCTACTTTGCGCTGATCATGACCATGTAGATCAGTTCATCCTGTTTTAGTTACTATTTTTATAAGCATGCTGCTGGGTGGACTGAGTGCAATGAGAATAAAGTGCCTTGCCCCTGGACACAACACAGGATCAAACCCAGGTCGCAAATGGTGTGTGCCTCCCCATGTATTCTAACCCGGGTCTTTAGCGTTAAAGGCTACAACTACTACAACAATGAACTTCTAAATCAGAGAGACATTTTAAATGTTTTACAACCAATGACAGTATGGATTTAGATATGATTACCCGGAGAACCTCGAGCTTAAAGAGACAGTAGTACGTTTTCTGGAAAAATATTTTTCTTTAGATTTTCCCCAAGAAGTATGAGTTCCATTTGTGGTACGTTCATTGTAAGACTGCTTCTTTTTATTGGAAAGAATACTGTCTTGTAAGTGGCCACATATATCTCCTTGTCGTGATATAACTTTAATAACCAAATGTTTACAAAACGTACTTCCTTTTGTTTTGTTAGGTTTTAATCTTTAAAGCTCTATCGTGTTAGTTTCCTTATATAACATACAGTTTGGCTTTCACAGAACCAACAAAAGCATGTTTTGCTAAACATGTACTGCTTAAACAGATTTCTCCCGCACCTTCTTTCTGCTGAAATTAATGCAATAACATCGACCAAGATTTCAGCATCTATATTATTTACCGTGCTTAGTTGCCATGAAGTTAAGAAGGTTGTGGTTACTCAAAGATCCTAAATGGACTAGGGGTTAGATCAATGATCAGATTGTCATTCATATGTTATTCGTAGGCTTTACAACATGTTTCGTACAAAATCAAAAACTTATTTTTCAATGTCAGCAATCCTTGTGTACTTTATCCATATCCACCCATAAATAATTTAAACTGTTAGAGAGGCATTCTAGAAGATTGTTATATGAGGAAATTTTAAAGAAAATGAATTTTTCCTTCCATAGATTTTCCCATATATCATATGCATACTGTGTAAATATAAATGACATTAAAAATACACATTTATACTTTCAAGGCATCCGACCAAGAGCTCCTCTGGGTTCAAAGGTCATCGATCCTGGTGATCGGAGTTATCGCTACTATCATCTCCATCTTCGTCAGGACCGTGTGGGGACTCTTCGTCCTTGCTGCAGACATCGTCTTCGTTATCGTCCTTCCTCAGTTGACATGCGCACTCTTCCTTCCGGTCACAAACGGATATGGAGGGCTTGTGGGATTTATTTTAGGTACCATACTGCGAGTCGGTGCAGGAGAGAACTTTATTGACTTACCTCCATTTATATTTTATCCATTCTACGACTACGAAGCAGGTGAACAGCTTTTCCCTTACAGAACCTTCGCTTTTGTGGTTTCACTCCTTGGACTGATTGTTGTGTCTTACTGTATGAAGGTTCTCTTTGAGAGGGAGATTCTCAGTAGAAAGTATGATATCCTTGGTGCCCTGGAAACCTCAAATGTTGAGTCGAGAAGTAAAAATGCATATCAGTTGAAAGATTCTAAAATTATTAAAAAAGAGGAGATGGTCAGGATGTAATGACAATGCCGTACTTTTTAGAAATGGAAAATGTATCAGAAATGGCTTATACATCATTGGATTTATAGAGAGTAACTGAGAAGAATTTGACAATCAATTTATATTTATTTGTTCGTCTGTGGAATGATTTGTTATCATACTACACGGCAAGAGGAAATTGTCTAACAATTTGGCTATAGTTTGCGAATGAGCTGTTCACAAGTTTTTCCTTTTTAAAATTATTTCAAACGTCTTTATTAGATTGTATGTATGATTTACAATTCACTGTCGCTGAATAACTGGTTTTACAATACCTTTGTATTTTTTTAAGTCAAAGGCCAAGTTACCGTATAAATGAAAGTCAATATTGTTTGCTGCAATGTGATTATTTTCTTTCTCTTCACTGAATTGATGAATTTTTAGTAAATGAACTCATAAGAAAAGTTAGGCGTTAAAGCAGTATGAACCTCCAAAATCACAAACTCATCAAATATCAAATTTAAACAAATCTGCACAAAGACATTAATTGACCACTGTTAAAGATAATGGGAGAAGAAATCTTAAATAACAAGTTCAACTCAAAGAATTTCAAATTTACGCACATATTCTAAGATTGTTGACATTTTATCAATTTTTGATGAAAAAAGTACTGAAAATTCACAGTCCTGCTAGCCTCTTACTATGTATAATAAAAAGAAGGGTTTCTTTGAATGTTAACTAGGGATCCAAAATGTAAACATTTTTTAACCTATGCCAATAGTTTATTACAATAGTCCAAGAGCACCCAATTTCATTTTTCAAAATGGGGAGTGCTTAATTAAGTTTTTTTGTGAAAAATATATATGTATCGAACATTGGTTGTCATCTTGGTGGCTAAATTGTGTTGTAATGCTATGTTCGCGGGAGTCATTATTCTTTTGCATACCCTGTTAAGCGACTCGTACATAGTCTGGCAACTGAAGTAAATGGTTAAATGGTAAATTGATTATGTATGGTAAATTGATTATGTAAATGGTAAATTGATTATGTAAATGGTAAATTGATTATGTAAATGGTAAATTGATTATGTAAATGGTAAAATGATTATGTAAATGGTAAATTGATTATGTAAATTGATTATGTAAATTGATTATGTAAATGGTAAATTGATTATGTAAATGATTTAGATTGGCATATTGGATAGAGTATGAATATATAATCATGAATATTCTCTTGAAATAGATGCTGTCTTAGTTGATTTTTTTGGACTAGAAAGCTTGATTTATTGTGGTTCCGAGATTGATCTGCACGTGTCAACATGCTTCGATTGTGTATGAGAGGGAAAGAAAACCTTAGATTATTTAACGACCAAAGCCATTTAAGACATAGATTTCTAAAAGTAAGAGAAAAACACGGATAATAAAGCCAACTGGCCCTTTCGGTTATTTTGCAAATCAACTACACGGTTATGATCGTTAAGCAACATTCCCATTTTCATTTCTCCATTGAGGTTTCTTTCTTTGTTTACGTATATATTTGCTATGCACTATATCTATAAGCAACTGTATATGCTTTTCATTTTGTTATTCAAAACATTTCATTTTCCATGTATTTTTACAATAAAGAAGCTGTTATCTTTAAAGGTCCTTTTCTGATGTATGTCACTTTCCGGCCTGTCTGATCAGAAGTATGTGTGTGAGGGATCAAGACTATTATGGTCCTCGCCGAAATATAAATAAAATGATTTTTTTTGCGTTTATTTCTTTATTATGAACAAACTTGAAATTATAATGCTGAAAATCTACTCAAAATGGTTTTCTAACTTTTCCAGACACTTTTTGCAAAATCCCCCCAAATATATGAGTTTACAGGAAAGAAAAACATTTGGAAATTATTTCGAAGTCAAAAGTATATTTCTGACACAAGCTACAGCTACATGTATAGCATGTAAATGAGCTGTAATTCCGATCTTGTATTTAGTTGCAAAAACTTTGTTTATGTACAATCCTTAGTTAATGTATGTCCCCTACTATTCATACCTAATGTAAATATGTTGCAAATATGAAAAATTGTGATCGATTGTACCTGTAAAATGCATTATCTAAAGCCTAATTAGGAAAAACTTTGTAATTTCAACATCTATAAACAATTTTCGAGTAATAAAGAAATAAACGCCCAAAACTTTTTTTTTTGTATTTCTGTGAGTACCTAGGGCTGATTTCTTAGGCTGAAACGTCGTCGAAGATTGCACAACGTATTTTGATTGCAATCGTTAAGATTATCTAATTCAATCATCGATAATGATAATTGTAAAACAGAGGCTCGCTCCATTGGGATCTGAGTGACCTTTTTTACTAAACAATAATCGAAGAGAAATATAGATGTCAGAGGTTTTTACTAATCAATGCAACACTAATTTACCTATTGCGTGTGGTTATATCGAAATTGATTTATGACATCACCATGTAGACTATTTTAACAACAATTGTCACGTAATTTTATGCATAATTATTTACCTCTTCTATAAGATAAATAACTTGAAAACACTAACTTTCGTGACAAAACTGAATTATGTCGTATTTCTACACTCGTTTCATTCAATTTGACATGGTTTTTTAATTAATACACATAAAAATTAACATCAAATAAACATGTAATTATATTTTCTTAAATACACAAATCATAGTCACCAATGGAAATTCGGAAAGAACAGTAATTACTGACCTACTGTTTTCCCTTTTCATTTAGATCTGAACACCCAAATGTGTTTGAAATGTAAGAAATTGACTATCAAATCCAAAGTGTAATGTAACCTTTTTGTTAGGTCTTTACAGTCGCACTGATCACATACATGTACTGTTATTTGATGATAACCTCACTTTTGCTTCACTCACATAACGTTGCTGTCATAACGATTTTGTTAAGGACCTGAATAAGATATTTTACAACTTCTTATGGAATGGGAAAAGGGATAAGATTAAACGAATCAATATGGTTAGGAAATATGAGGAAGGGGGTCTTAGAATGATAGATATTAACTCTTTTATTCAGGCTTTGAAACTATCCCACTTAAGAAAGTGTGCACAAAACCTCAATTTTAAGAATCCTAGCCACTTCCCTTTAGACAAAATTTTTACATTTGGGGCTAACATTGATTTATTAAAAGTGTGTACGAATCCCTATTGGAGAAGCGTTTTGAACGCATGGTCTAAATATCTAAGATCTGATTACTATTCTCATGATGATATTGATCATATTTTATCCCAACCTTTATGGTTTAACCATTACTTTAAAGACAAAACATTTTTCATCCAAAATTGGTATGATAGAGGATTGCACTGTATCAAGGATATCTGTAATTCTACTGGGTTAATGGCTTTTGAAGAAGTAAAAAAGGTATATGATATTCGAGGAACTTTTCTTGAGTACAACAAGTTGCTTTGTTCTATTCCAGCTTTATGGAAGAAATATATCAATCAGCAAACTTGTATTATTAAATCAAATTTGATTATCAATAAAAATGTCTTAGTCTTGCTTATGTCAGAAAAGGGATCAAGATACTTTTATGATCGCTTGATTACATGTCATTCTTATCCGAAAATTTGTGAAAAATGGGCTAAAAAGACTGATATGTCATCTTTTAACTGGAAAGATATGTTTGTCCAGTACAGAAGCTCAACAAGGGATGTCAAACTGTTAGAATTCCAATTTAAATTTCTGCATTGTATTATTTACACCAAGAAAGAATTGAAAGTCATGAAACTTGTCAATGATGATATATGTTCCTTTTGCAATTCTGAGAAAGAAAACCTGTTTCATGTTTTTATAGACTGTGCATTTGTAAAAGACTTCTGGTTGAAAGTGGAACTGTTCATTAATGCCCATACAAAAAGGGGCATTTCTCTGGATTCAAATACTATTCTCTTCGGCTTTAATGCACAACATAAGTTGCTCAATCACCTTATTTTGTTGAGCAAAAGGTATATTTTCTTAAGTAGCCTCAAAGGTGAAGCCTTATCATTTGATAAAGCTATTACAAATTACAAACAAGTCTATGCCATTGAAAAATTTATTGCATGTAAAAACCAACGTTTAAATGCCTTTGAAAATAAATGGTCTCCACTTTTAAATACCTTTAAATGCAACTAGGTATATTTCCTGTGCCTTCTTAATGTACACCAGAGCCATTCAACCTTTGATAATCTGACTGTCGTGGCAATATTCACTTTTACTTTGTCATCCTCATGTAACTGTACTATACTCTTGCTGGAAAAAAAATAAAATAATAATAATGGTGACTTTTATAGCGCTAAATCCATAAGGTATATGCTCTAAGCGCTAGCAATAGTAGGACTGAAAGAGGTGTGACTTTAGTGTTGATTCGAAAGAATCGAATGTTGGGGATTGCTTAATTTGAAGCGGGAGAGAGTTCCACAAGATAGCAGCAGAATATTCGAAAGTTCTATGTCCAAAAGATTTAAGCTTGGTTTTAGGCACAGTAAGAAGTTGTTATTCTTGTGAACGTAGTTTTCTGGTTGGTCTGTACTCTTTGATGAGGTCTTCCAGATACGATGGGGCTAGCTGGTTTAGGCACTTGTAGGTTGTTGATAATATCTTAAAGTCAATTCTAGAGGAGATAGGTAACCAATGTAGAGATTTGAGTACTGGAGTAATGGACTGATGTTTAGTTGTGAGAGAGATGATTCTTGCAGCTGTATTTTGAATTCTTTGTAATTGTCTAAGTTGATCTTGAGTTATTCCGAACAGAAGGCTAATGCAATAATCGAGGCGTGAGAGGATTTAACATCTGACCAGTGTGCTTGCACATTCAGCAGTTACATATTTACGGGCTTGACCAATGCAACGGAGATGAAAGAAACATATTTTGCACAGATAGTTGATGTGATGATCCATTGACAGCTTAGGGTCCAAGAAAACACCAAGATCCTTCACTTTGTTTGTGATAGGAACAGCTGACACGCCAATTTGAACATGATCATGTAGTAACTATGATAATTGTTTATTAGAGCCAATAAACATGATCTCAGTCTTATCCGTGTTCAATTTGAGCATGTGTGAAGTCATCCAGCTCTGAATGTCACTGGAACACGAGGAAATGTCCATCAAAGCTGAATCTACGTGTTCTAAGTCGAAACGCTTGATAAGCTGGGTGTCATCAGCAAACGAAAAATTTCCTAAACCGTGAGTTTCAATAACACTTGGGAGTTCGTTGACGTATAACAGAAATAGCAAGGGTCCAAGTACAGACCCTTGCGGAACCCCACACTCAATGTTTCTCCTATTTGATACCTCATCTTCAATCACCACACACTGTGATCTGTTGGTCAGATATGATCTGAACCAGTCGATTGCTCTGCCTCCGATACCAACATGCTGTTCAAGGATCACCAGGAGTATTTCATGATCTATGGTATCGAAGGCAGAGCTGAGGTCGAGGAGAATAAGTGAAGCCATATCACCTGAATCCAAAATCTGCCTAAGATCATTGATGACTCGAAGTAGAATTGTTTCAGTCGAGTGCCTGGGACGATATGCTGCTTGAAACCTGTTGAGGATGTCGTAAGTTACAATATTTTCTTTCAGGCGCATACTCACAGCTCTCTCAGTGATCTTAGACAGAAAGCTCAAATTTGACACAGGACGATAGTTTTTGTGCTGGTTTGCATCCAATGTTGAGTTCTTTAAGAGGGGTCTAACAATGGCATCTTTCAGCATATCCGGAAATTTACCAGCTTCTAGACTCATATGGTGGGAAGGTTGTCGTACTTCAGTGTTTACTCTTTGAATTTCTCGCGTGCCTTAAATTTATCAAGCAACACTTTTATCTATAATGTTCTTCATCTCTATCAGGTTTTCGAAAGCCAACATTGACACTCTTCAGCATCGTCTGTTACTGGCCACGCCCCTAGCTCAGGGAACAATCGGTTTCAACTTTGAGATCCTATTGGTGAATAGACCAGTAACTTTTTGTTTTTTGATAAAACTTTTATAAGCACACAATTTGTTTCACATTCTCTAATATATCAGATTTTATATTGCATCCAGGGATTCATTCATAAATTCATAAATTAATGACAAATAAAAAACTAAGTTCTTAATATATTTCAAGAAATTAAACAACTTAAAAATCATATTGAGACTAAAAGGTTTCCTCTTAATATTGCAAAAATTTCAAATTAAAATATCGTAAAAACTCTTTATCATTTGGATGAAATAATTCAAATGAAAAAATGAGATTGTTAAAAAGGGATTGAATTATTAGAGAAAATAGAATAAAATATAATAAAAATTGAGGATGTATACAGAATTTGTTTAATATTAATGTATTTTTTCAATAAACATGCATGTTGATACTTATCATACAATAGGAAATGTGCGATGGCCCTTATAAATTGAAAACATGCGCCATGATCACTGATTTTTGGTTTGTGTTTTTTTCATTTGATAGATTCAAGGAATACTGTATGATCACTTTCAATCTGTTAAATTCCAGACATAATTTCCAGAATGCCACTTCATTTTATTCCTAGGTTCATTATTTTTTAAGCTTATCATAATAATTAAGATATATAATATATGGCTTTGACAAATTCATTGAGCAAGACAGCAAAACCAAAGCTCGACATGATATTGCCACAGTCACTGTCATTGTAATAAAAGGATTTACAAAATAATTTTGGTTTTGGTAACAAGGGATTTCCCGTACTATAAATAGCGCTAATGGTCGCGAGCAAAGTAGACCGGATATGACGGCAGATCATGCGAAGACGTCACGACTCGCGTGTCTCGTGCTGTTCACCAGACGACAGGTGATTGTTCCGCGCCGAATAAAACGTTCGAATTATGGTAAAAACAAACTCTCGTACATGTAGTCTTTGGGTTGTCTATCCCTCAAATAAAGCGTTTGAAATTCCCCCATAAATTTGGAAATAGAAAAATACTACAATGACATATGATTGACATTATTTTGTCACAATAATTGTGCTATTTTCATTAGTAAACATTCATGGCTAAATACATTTATCCATAGTAATTATCATTATGGAAATTACTTTTGTAATCCGTTGAATTTTATTCTGTATTTAGCACATATCGAGGAGAACACAAATATCAAAATTGTTATGTGATTTACTCTTTCATTTCACTTTAACCAACAGATGTCCGTACCACATTAGTTCATTGAAATAAGATCTCACGAAAGTGGTATATACAATGTCAGCGCCACTCTGTCAACAAAACAGCCGCGCAATGCAATTGCAACGTGTACTACATTTTAGATTTAAACGTTTTGCTATCTTGCACTCATCAAATCATGAACACATGAACTTATACTTAAACAAAAATAAAAATGCATTCTTCCGATGGTATTTTCAGGTAACGTTACTTTTTTGTTCTCTGTGAATGGGCTTTCAATATTGGGAGGTCGCGAATGTTTTGAAACGTTTTTGTACCGATGAGATTTGTGTGACACGAAGCGTTTGAATGTTTTGCTATGTTGCCCCGCATTTTTCTGAATTACGATAATTCACATAATACGCATGGCCTGCACATCGTTTATAAACTGTAGAGAATGTATCAGTCATTTCATTCTAGAGCAAACGAAGGTGTATAAAAATATCCAATTTAGAATTAGGTGTACTCTGTCCGCTGCCAGTTTGACTGGCCATTTTGTTTATTACCATTCAAGAGTTGGCAGTGACATATGCTGGTTTGCCAAATACTTCGGGAAAGCGCTGCTGCACATTATTGCTAATTGATTACCATATTCGTGTTTGATATCGATTTACCCATATAGCATGTTTTGTCAAGAATTTACGTTTGAAACAGAAATCTAGGAGCAAGTTATGGATCATAGTAATTTTACTCAGTCAAGGAATGATGGCCATTTTTCAAAATTAAAAGTAATAATTAATTGCGTCGGCTCATAAATTATCAGAATGCATTTTCCCTTATCAATATGTGATTTCATAACTAAAGATACTGTTGATTTTGGTAGTACCTTGGATTTTTCCTGTTACATAATTTTTGTCTGTTTTGTTGATGATTATTTACACATGCATTTGAGAAAATTAACCCCCATCGGCCATGCCCAAGGACCATATGTGTCCCAAATAGGTATTTGATAAAACCAAATTTCTCTGTTTTATAAGGTTTTGTATTACAAAAGTGGTTTCAAATTTTATCTATTTTCACAGTGATTCTGAAAATATGGTTTTCAATTAGAATTGGTTTAAATTTTTTTAGCCATGCATTGAAGAGGATTAACCCCTATCGGCCATGGTCATGGACCATATGTGTCCTGTTTCATAATTTTTGTCTGTTTTGTTGATGATTATTTACACATGCATTTGAGAAAATTAACCCCCATCGGCCATGCCCAAGGACCATATGTGTCCCAAATAGGTATTTGATAAAACCAAATTTCTCTGTTTTATAAGGTTTTGTATTACAAAAGTGGTTTCAAATTTTATCTATTTTCACAGTGATTCTGAAAATATGGTTTTCAATTAGAATTGGTTTAATTTTTTTTAGCCATGCATTGAAGAGGATTAACCCCTATCGGCCATGGTCATGGACCATATGTGTCCTTATCATTGTATTTTGTTAAAAACTTGATATCTCTGTTTATATCAGGCCAAATTGTGTAAAAGTGGTATCACATTGATGCTTTTGTTATTGAGATTATTTTTTAATGGGTGTCAACATAAATTGGTTAATATATTTTTTCATTTGCATTGAACAAAATTGCCCCAGTGACCATGTCTTGATGGAATTATTTTGTGAAAAGCATGATATCTCTGTAAATATTGTGTTCTATATTGCAAACGTGGTACCAAATTGAAGCTAAGTTTATGGAGATTCTAAAAAATGAATGTCAACTTGAATCGGTGCAGGATTTTTTCAACTGCCATGGCTGTATATTGGGTTATGGCTAGGGACCATATATGGTCCTGCGGCATTATGGGGAGTTTGGGGAGAGGGGCACATATATGGTCCTGGGGCACTATAAGGGTTAATGGACGTAAATGCATGTCGGTATACAGTAACTATAGTGCACGTTTATTTGAATGCATTAAGTTTTTGTTGTAGATGTAAAATGTAATTGCATCTTTATGTAACGTAAAAGCATCAGGGTTAACATTTGCTGTATCAGAAGTAAATGCTGTATAATGATGATGTAATAGATGAAATATATATTGTACATCTTGGTATGACATCGCTGTAAAAGGCTTTAATGCATTGGTATAACGCTGCTGTAGTAGACGTAAATGCATGTTTATGTAACATTGCTGAAGTAGGCGTAAATGCATTTTAGTATAACGTTGCTGTTGCATGTTGTATAGATGTTTATTGAGGGATATTCTGACGTCATCAATTTGCACTGAATGACCCCGGAAATAGGTCAAGGTGACCTATGTATAGAATTTAGCATAGCAACAGGTTATTTTTAGAATGTGTAGGTCAGTGACCTTAAGAGGGATGTACTGAATGACATATTCTATTTTAAGAATATGATATCACTTTCTATTTTTAACCAACTGAGCTCATATTCTATTTTTAGGACCAGTTAGAGGATATAAACCCCCAAAGTTTTACAGCATCATTCTCAGCTGAAGCTCGAGACGTGAGGAACCTTCTATGCTCTTGACTTTACTCGTGTTGTTGGCAGTTTACCTCGAAGATAGAAAATGGAAAATTTGATGGGCAGATATGGACTTGCAACTCAGACCGATAAGCAGATGTCAGAATTACAGGACCCACGTTGTCATCTGGAGATAGGTGGCGATGTATATGTGACGGCCAAGACATGGGACGGAATGTTAAACATACACATTCGCAAGTATGATGTCTACCCGAACGGAAAAAGTTACCCTACAAAACGTGGAATAGTTTTGAGCCTGAAACATTGGGTGGAACTTTGTGCAGTCTTCACTCTAACGGATGAAGCCACGGGGAAAGACTTCAAACATCATCTGGGCGCTAATGTGTTTGTAGTGATGGACGATACCGGTATCAGTGTTCAACAGTGGTGTTGGGACAAGGATTCTCTGGTTCCTACGGCCAAGGGGATTTTATTATCCCAAGCTCAGTGGAAAAAACTGAGAGATTGTGTAGAGGTGATGCCCGAGTTTGTACCCGAACTCAATGACATGGTCTCCTGCATACAACAAGAGGATCACCAGAATCAGGTGGGGGCTTTGAGATGTGCCTTCTGCAATCCTAATGACTACATGAACTGGTAAAACTCAGTGTGTTCCCCGTTATTGAACTGTACAGACGTGTTTTTTATTTTGCTCTGATACCATGGATGTCTGTGGATATGAGACTGTGTCTGTTGATTGCTGTGGATTACCCAGTAAGACTGATTACACTGTTTTTGAGAAAAGACTGGAATCGTTCAAGGACTGGCCTCTTCAAATGAAGCAAAGTCCTAGAGACTTGGCTCATGCTGGACTCTACTACCTGAATCGTGGGGACTTGTGTATTTGTTTCAAGTGTGGTATACGACTCAAAGAATGGATGCCTAAGGACGACCCCTGGGTGGAGCACGAGAAGTGGTCCCCTGACTGTAACTATCTCCGCATGGTGGGGATGATGGAGACTAAAGAGTCTAAAGAGTACTTTCCCCAAACTACTGGATTTTGGGGGTCAACAGCATTCAACAGAAAACAAGCATAAGATTTATTTGATTGTATAGATTTATATTGTATTGTCATTAACCATGCATTAATTTTGAATAAAACTGTTTTGAATGAATAACATATGTCTGTTATCTATAAATACCTTAATCAAAGAGTAATCTGTTCAGTTGGTCAAGATGGCTCCTTGGGAAGACTACTTACATGAAATATATTATGATACGGAACATCCAGGTAGCTATGCTGGTCCCAAAAAATTGTATGAAACTGTTAAAACTGAAGGTCAATTTAAAATTGGTCTTTATCGTATCAAGAAATGGTTAAAAGGTCAGGAAACCTATACTATGACTCATCAAGTGAGGAGAAAGTTTCCACGAAACACATATGCTGTGGAAGGTTTGGATAGTCACTGGCAAGCCGATCTCATGGATATGAAATCGTTAGCCAAATACAATGATGGGGTTAAATACCTATTAGTCATCATAGATTTATTTTCACGTTTTGTTTGGGTGTATCCACTCCCGTCCACTAAAGGTCAAGAAGTAGTAAAAGCATTAAGGGATTTATGGAAATCGCAGTCAAGAAGACCTGGTATTTTTCAATCTGATATGGGTTCTGAATTTAAGAATCAATGGGTCAAAAACTTTTTGAAACAACACGAGGTCACTTAATTTTTTACACTGAATGAAACCAAATCGCCTTATGCTGAGAGAGTGATAAAGACTATCAAAATGAAATTATATCGATACATGTTAACTAAGTTTACATACAGATATCTAGATATTTTACAAAAAGTGATCAAGAGTTACAACAACACAACACATAGAATGTTAGGACAAACGCCAAAGAGTGTAACCAAGCAAAATGAGAGTGAAGTACGCTTAAATCAGTATATGTTGAAACCAAAGAAAACAAACAATAAGTTTAAAAAGAAAAAGTTCACTTTCAAGATAGGAGATAAAGTTCGTATTAGTCACCTCAGACAAACCTTTGATAGGGAATACCAAGAAAAATGGAGTGGTGAAATTTTTACCATAACAAGGCGGTACTGGTCGCAAGACAATGATTTGTACAAACTGAAAGATTGGGGAGGTGATCCTATTGAAGGTTCATTTTATGCTGCTGAACTACAACCAGTGAAGGAAAACCCTGATCAAGACTATAGAATACAAGACATTGTTAAAAAGAGAACACGAAATAAACAAAAACAAGTGCTTGTGAAATGGTTACACTGGCCTAAGAAATACAATTCATGGATATTTGAGAAAGATATGAAACTGTATCAGAATGTATAAAAGCAGTGGATGAATTTATAGACTTTCATAAGAATGGAAGAAACGGTTGAGGAACAACCTCTCTCCCGTAGTAGATCTAATGAAACTTGGACTTTTCTTGGAAAAAAGGTGGTCAAAAACGAAACAGTATTTTTCTCGCAAATCATTATCATTTACATAGTGGTCATTACTTGTATTGTAAATTTGTCAATAGATAAAGGGAATTCAAATTTGTGGACAGCATTATTGAGTAGTAGTCTTGGTTATCTTCTCCCTAATCCTAAAATCAAATCTCAAAAGTGATCATGGAAAAATACATAATTTTAAGAAGTAGTGACAGTAAAGATAGATATCCTGACAATCAGTCCTGGTCATTTCGAGTGCAATTGAATGAACTACTACATTTTGAACATTCTTGGATGGTTGCTCTAACCGAAATCAGTATTAAGAGTGTCAGAAAAAGTTCAAAGTTCAAAGAAATTTATGTTCATTCTTCTATCTGTGATTCAACTTATGTGGGTGAAAACCAAGAGCCTTTACTCAGACAATTATGTTTAAACAATGAAAAATCCTTTATTTTCACAAGATATCAATATGTCCCCATCAAAGTACGTGATCTCACAAGCATTGATATCATATTCACTGACGAAGAAGGTCAGCCAGCTACATTTTTAACTGGTACAGTCACAGTGACTCTTCACTTGAAACCACTTCCTTTATGGTTCTAACATGGCACGATATATACTGAGACATTATGATTTTCTGCAGAGCCTAATTCTGTTTCATGACTATGAATATACCATACAAGAAGTGACGGATATGAATGGTGAACAGATGTTAGCCATGGTTGCCATAGCTAGACGTTTATTAGATGATCGTATAGTGGTGACAATGAGTGAAAGAAGAAAATATCTTCAACCCAATCCTAATAATAACTATTTGACTATGCTAACACGTTTGGCTGACCCTGTCACCACAGATGATGTCCGAAAACGCCTTTTAATTGAAAATACACCAGTGATAGCACTTTTATTAAAATATATGGATGAAGTGAGACAGGAAGCTTTGACTATGAGAGAACTATGGGCCAGAGCTACAGGTTAGTCAAAAAGTATATAAAAGACTAACGTAATGCTCGACTCATTTGCTTAAGAACACTCAGACAGGACGCATCAACATGAGTCAGTATAAACTAAACTAACGAGCAAAAGAAAGTATAACACTCACTTGTTTTCCATTAATTCAATATTTTAAAGAAATAAGATGCATTTGATTATGGAAGCAGACAATAACACCTTTCGGCTGTAGTTTGAATGGCTTTATTGGTGACTGTTTTATATTTTCACTTAAATGTCATCATTTAAAGTAGACTAGGGTAAGAAATGAAATTTACACCAACATGACCCCTACCATGTTCAAAATGTTGTAAATGTGTGCATGACGATGAACATTTATTGATTTTCACACAGAGTATGTGTTATATGTCGATGAAAAGTTGTGTATTGTCAAAATAAATTTAGGGAAATTTTAATATTGAATTTTAAAATTTTTTTTTTAAATTTAAAAAACCGCGTAGAGGTATTCTTTTATTTATTTAATGTTTTGGACTAATTTTCCAAACAAGTCATTTTTGGAAAACGACGTCAAAAACTCGAGATATCTGACTTTGAAAATTTTACATATGATAAATACAACTGAGTGTTATACTTTCTTTTGCTCGTGAGTTTATTTGTGCCAGACACAGAGAAATGGACTCGCTATTATATGCTACAAGTCCAGGGTAAATTGAATGGACTGCCTAGGATGTCGGTTGATAAAAAACTGGAGCTCTTCGATCCGGAATGGCCTAAAATTTTAGAAGAAAGGAAACGAAAAGAACAGGCACTGACCATGCCCTCTTCCGAACAACCTAAAAACAACTTTGTCTCTCCCACACAACAAGTAGTGGAGCAAGCCGAAGCTCAAGAGAAACGCGAAAGGGCTATAAAAAGGAAAGCACAGAAATTTTGTGTCATTCCTGACAAGAAAGTCGAAGAAAACACTTCACACAAAAAGAAGAAGTCTCTTGCAAAACAGGGAAATCCAGATCGTTGGAGGTAATAGACAGAAATAATGGCCTCCTATACCACAAAACATTTTATAGAAGCAGAAATAAAAGAATTTGAGCTTTTCACAGACCCTGAAACATGTACAGCAGTGGAGAAATTCTATTATGTGGTTTTCAGACCTACCTCGCAGATCACATCAGATTCAAGTCCAATAGAGTTCAATATATCTGGTCAAGGTATAGACTACATAGATATGAAAAGAAGTCGTCTCCATGTTCAAGCTAAAATTCTCAAAGCAGATGACACTGCCCTGACAGATATTGAAGAAGAGACAGGGCCTGTGAATTTATGGCTTCAGAGTCTTTTTTCGCAGATGGATTTATCTTTGAATGGTAAATTGATTACCAGCTCTACAAATTTGTATCCTTACAAAAGTTATATCAAAGTGCTCTTAGATGGAACCAAGGATACCACAATGCAATCACAACTGTATTATAAAGATACAGCAGGGCGCATGGATATACAAACTCCCAATGGGGATAACAGAGGCTTGTTTGAACGAAGTAAACTAACCAATCAAAGCAAACTGGTGGATTTAGTAGGGCCACTCTATGAAGATTTCATGGATACCAATCGTTATTTACTGAATGGAGTGAATCTACAGATCAGAATGTTTCGTACTTCTCCTGCTTTCTGTTTAATGTCAAACGAAACTGCTCCTAACTATAAGGTAAAGATAGAAGATATCTATCTCAAGATATGCAAGATCCGTCCTCATACATCTTTAATCACGAGTCATGCCAGAAGCCTTGCCCAAGGAACAGCCAAATACCCTTTCACGAAAAGAGATGTGAAGATTGTGTCTCTAGCTAAAGGACAATTAAACTATACAGTAGACCAATTATTTCAAAACAAGGTCCCCAATAGGATCGTGGTTACACTGGTGTCAGCAACAGCCTTAAATGGAAATTATACCAAAAATCCTTTCAATTTTGCTATGTTCAATTTGAGTTCTATAGGGCTGTATGTGAATGGAGAATCCCTACCCGGACAACCTCTTACTCTTTCCAATTCATTATATATGGACGCCTACACCAGGCTCTTTGAGGGACGAGGAACTGTAGGTGTGGATATTGATAGAGAGGATTTCAAGGAAGGGTATGCATTGTACCAATTTACATTGGAACCATGTCAAACGAAAGAAGACTACTTGGATCTTATAAAAAGGGGAAACATTCGCCTTCAACTTCAATTTAGGCAAGCTCTTCCAGAGACTGTGAACTGTCTCGTCTACTCAGAGGATAATCTCATGGTTGAAGTGGATGAAGCAAGAAACATTTTGTATACATCACCATGAACTCTATGCAACTACGATGTATTTTGAACAGAAATTCTAAAACTGAACACATAAGAGTTATTGGTGCTGACCAGTTACCCCACAGAGTGTCACACTACCCACAAGGATTCATTGTCAATACACAAGATTCCACGCAACGAGGTAGTCATTGGGTTGCAATCTGGCTACAGGACCCTCATCATGGAGAATTCTTTGACAGTTTTGGAAAACAGCCTGGATATTACAGAAGAATATTTACAAACTTTCTCAAGAGAAATACATTACACTTTGTTTGGAATACTAAAGTACTTCAAAGTGTCAGAAGTAATACTTGTGGAGGTTATGCTTTGTATTATATGTTGATGAAATCCAAAGGAATGAATTTAATACAGATACAATCTAGATTTACTTCAAACAGACTTTTAAATGATTTGTATGTGTACAGCTTGTCTAAAAAAATGTTAAAATCCTTTACGAGGTGTAGTAAGATTTGTATGTAACCCAGTTCATGTCCATTATTTTGTGTGTGTGTGTATGTATGTGTTGTATCTCAATATTGTATTGTACCAATAAAATCAACCAAAACCTTACATTCGCTAGCCCACACAAGTCCCCTATCGGAGAAGGACAGTTGGGAGGTATAGCACTGTGTTATTTCTTTCCAGATAACAAAAAAAGAAAGATTATACAACTTTTAAAGATTTTAATAGCTCCGTTTCACATGAGTATAACTAAAGGCTAGGAGCACTCCTCTAGTTTACTTTACAATCAATTTAATATTTAGTTTATTTACAATGATATCCACTTAAAAGAACTTTGTTTCATCTTCTTCTTCTTGTTAGACATCTTCCTCTTCTCGGGAATACCAGGTGGGGTTCTTCTTATTTGGGTATTTGTAAATCGAGTGTCATCAGTTTTCATTTCAATTTCCCATCTCTGTCTATTTCCAATAAGTCCTTGTGGTACATTCATCTCCTTCAAAGCCTGGTAAAATTCAGTCATTCCCTTAGGCTGCATTCGTTTATATAAATATTGTGAGTCTTTTAACAAATCCACAATATGACTACTGGGTATGACTTCTCCTTGACTAATGAGATTCCCTTTTCGATTCCATGATAGTCTCTGTTCAGGATCATCTTGGATAAATTTCAGTAACGCTTCCCCTCTCTGTCGATAAGGTTTAGGCAAAGCAGTAATTATCAAGTTCATGTTCAAAGAGTCTTCTTCTTCTTCTGTGTCAGCTTTATATCCAGATTCTATTTGAGAGTCAGGTTGTTTCACATGACCACTTCCACGAAGGAAGCGTTCGTATTTATCCCTTGGAATCAATACAGTCTTCTTAAGATGTTGCATAATGTTTCTTCAGGAAAGGCAGCGTGGCGTTCACAATAAGGATTAGCACAGAACCTTTCTTTTGAATGAGTTCTCTTTTCTTACTCACAGTTAGTTTAAGATTGGATAATTGTCTTAAGAAGTGTTTATATCTCTTGAGTTGCACCTCATATGTTTTTGTCAAAGGAAACTGAGGCTGTAGTAGATTGGTGACTATTTCATATATAGTCTTGATTTGAGTAGATGTCAAATGTTTCAGAAGAAGTTTTCTTTGTGTTGGAGAAAGTGTTGCCAAAGATTCCAGAAAGGATAGTTGCTTCTTGATTGTCTTTGACATTCTGACAAGGTGACAGTACTCACACTACTATTTATACAAACGAGGCATTGGCATTGTCATTGAAACCATGCATAATATAATCCAAAGGTAAATGACCATTCCACAGTATGCTCCTTCCACTCAATAGTAGGGTAAGGGTATATCCAATAGTCAGTAACAAAACAAGTATACACCAAAGAACAATAATAATCCGTTTGAATGTCTGTGGAAATTCAATTTTATTGTTAGGTGACAACACATCCAAGGACACATGACACTCATCATCCTCTATCGTACTGGTCATGATTACAACTGAACATGATTGTAATGAAATGTTATTTTATCCTTTTGGCACATACACAACAGGATCTTCACCTGGAAATATGTTGGTTCTGAGTCTGAGTTTATCTTCAACACATGGACTCATATCAACCACTAAGTATCCATAGGGTTGTTTAGTGGCATCAGTGTAGGCTTCTACTAAGATGCTACCACGTCCAGGAAATAACTGTTTTCCAAGGGTCATGATCTGAGAGACATCTCGCACATTTTTAAACAACACAAGATACCAAGTGTTTAAAGCTATGGTACGAGCTGACTTGCCTTGACCATATAGGTTTTGGGTTATAAATATAACACTCAAATGGCGATGATGGCATCCCTGTGTAAATATGAGCTCCATCTCTTTGGAAGCAATCACCTGGTGCATTAAATCATCAAGTATAATAAGATTATGCTGTCCATTAGAAGTAAACTCATCAATGTCACTTTCTGTAGGTAATCCTTGTTGAAACACAATGTTGGGTACAGCTCTTTCCATGTCATCAAATAGTGATTGATAAACACCATAACAGTACATAATCTTCTTCGGAGGGTCTTTTACATACATGCCTTGTATATTTTGCAACAGTCTATACACCCAATGAGTCTTTCCACCACCTGTTGGAGCACTCACACACAAGCTTGAACAACTTTCAAATGGAGTTAGGCTTTGTGTTTCCCACCATGGTTTGGTAGGATCAGTTACAGCCTCAGGACTCCAAGTAATAGCTGATTTGGGTGTAGTAGGTTTCACATCCATCAATTCTTTCTTCTTCTTCAACCAAGGTTTCTTATTTTCGCTATCTAATTTGTGAACTTTTGTAAGATGATTAGGAAGTCTCAGTAAATTTTGAGTGTGACAACCTGGGATTGGACAGTCTTTCCTCACCCTCCCCATCTTATCATATGAATTTCATTAATAGTAGCCTACTTTTTATAGTGGCCTCTTAAAATGGCCCCCAAGTGGCCTCCTCCTCCTAAAAAGGCCTCCAAGTGGCCTCCTAAAAAGGCCCCCAAGTCTAAATAGGTCTTCTAAAATGGCCCCCAAGTGGCCTCCAAGCGGCCTCCTAAAAAGGCCCCCAAGTCTAAATAGGTCTTCTAAAATGGCCCCCAAGTGGCCTCCTCCTCATAAAAAGGCCCCCAAGTCTAAATAGGTCTTCTAAAATGGCCCCCAAGTGGCCTCCTCCTCATAAAAAGGCCCCCAAGTCTAAATAGGTCTTCTAAAATGGCCCCCAAGTGGCCTCCTCCTCATAAAAAGGCCTCCAAGTGGCCTCCTAAAAAGGCCCCCAAGTAATACAATATGGGATTGTCAATTCAAAAACCATAAGGTAATGTATCTAAATTGGGTTGGATGACTCTCTTAGTGTATACCAATTGATAGGATTTGGTTTCTTGTCTGTTATAGATTTTATTTGAAAGTTTATCTCTACAAATTTTTGAAGGATATGTGATTTCAAAAGTTTTCTTTTTCTTTTTTCTGTTATAGATTTTATTTGAAAGTTTATCTCTACAATTTTTTGAAGGATGTGTGATCTCAAAAGTTTGATTGTCATCTGATTTTCTTTTTGTTCCTTTCCTTTTCTTATTTGATTTGATCTCTAAAGTTTTATTTTCTTTTTGTTTCTGTTCATTGAGAACCAATGACTTTACAGCCTCCAAATTAATGATTTGACTATTGGTATAGTTTAAAGTAAAACCTTTAACTTTACAAGTTTCCTTCCCTGATTTTGTACGGTAGGCATAACTTTTTGGACCAGTGCTTGCAAAGACCTGAATAGGATCTCCTTCAAGTTCATCTGTTAGTTCTCCTAAGTAATCACCCAGAGGTGGATTGATGTCACCAGGGCCCGACACAAAGATGACCGAGTCAGTATCATAGTACAACACTCTCTTTTGTAGCTGATCCAAAACAGAATACAGTTTTAATCTTGCATAACATGTTGTAAACGTGGCAATGAAAATATTAGTGGTTTCACTTTCAGCAATAAAGTCTGATTGATGTGTCCATTGGAACTGAGCAACATCTTTGTTGAGAATGTGAAAGTCATGAAGGGTCTTTTTTGGGTCAGTCAAAAATGTATAAAACTCGTCCAATTTCGAGCTATGGACAAATTTGGTTTGTTTCAAATTAGATCTCTGCCCATATTTCCCCCAGAAGCAGTTTAAAACCAGTTTACTCAAACTTCTTAGCCCTGGATTTTTCTGAATTTTGTCATACTCTAGCTGGATACCTTCATTTTCCAAATAATTTGAAATATACTTTTGCCGATCTTGTTCTGACTGACACCATGCAGGCCAACCTGAAGATTCCTGTTTGATTTTTAAGAATGTATTGATATAATCTGAAAAGAGACCACCAGAGTTTGAACCTTTGTCAAATTGAGTTGTTTCATCCCAATGATAAATCTCATAGATTTTCAAAATTTCGTACCCTTTTTCCAAAGCTTTGAGTATCTCAGGTATACACCATGTACCAATGAAAGAACGCTCATTGTCATTATGTTGACATGTTTCTTGTTGCTGTTTCTCAACACATGTGTTACACAGAGCAAAATTCAACTTTCCATTGGATTTCAAGGGTAGGACAGGATGGTAAACATGACGTGGGGCTAGGATCTTGACCTTAGCAATACCAAAGTATTGATCCAATGCTTTGAAATTATTGGTAATGATTTGAGGGTGACCCACTGGGTACCGACCATACTTGTTGACCCAGGGGTACAAGGATGTCCTCATTCTCTTTTGCTTCATAATACAATTGAGAAGCATTCGTTCGACCACCAAAAAAAGAATCCCTGGGATCCAAACGTTCCTGGAGATCTAAAGTGGTTAGAAAGGTCTGAAGATCAACATTCTGTTTGATCTGATCTCTGAACTCATGTTCCCAGATTGTGACCAGTTTGTAACCCTTATCCTTGATGACTTTGTTGCGTTTCATAGTCAAGGCATACAACTCACTGATGGATTGTTTGGTATGAGGTATTGCTGTAGTATCTCTGTCATGAGGATAACAGGTTGGACACCCATGGTATAAACAACCATCGAACTGATATGCAGTTTTGGTGGCTTGACACAAACCATCCAACCTGTATTTAGTCCCAGGGATCAGATACTCTCTCTCATTCAAGGCATGCTGAATGAAAATGCCTTCTTGATGCATTAGCCATTCCAACCATTGAATGGAGATTTGACTGTATTGATCTTTGGTATAACTACCCCCTGGTATTTTAGCAATAGGACTGGGAAGAGTCTCTATTTCGTGAACAACTCCCCCTGCCTGCTGTATAACATCAACTGTTTGCCATGTCCCTGGTTTGATTTCAACCACTTCTTGATTTTGATCATCTTTTTTGACAGGAAGCCAGGATGTGATTTCACCATTCAAAAGTAGTTTGACATGGTTGTATTCTGTCTAGAATTTGTGTTTAAACACACCATGACAGACACTGGCAATTGTGACATAGTCAGTAGGATCAATACCAGGTTCTTGATCTTCAGTCGGGTCACGACCTGACCCTTTAGTGGTAGACAGTAAGAGTTGTCTAAATGTCATGAGAGCTTCTCTCAAAATTTGAACATCAGACCTACAATACTCCTCCATTTCCTGAGCAAAGTCAAAGACCTTGTCTTTTTGCTCTGCATGCCATTGTAGGAAGTCAGCCCTGCCTTCAGTAGACATTGTGTCTACCCCATAGAAGGGGAGGTCGGGGTAGGGGCCCACATAATTTTGATTTGCTTCAGTGTTGAAATAGTGGGGGAAATACCCCTTCTTCAGTTCCTTAAGATGAAACATCTTTGGAAGACTGGCCAACTTAGTATTGAAATAGGAGAGACTGTCCAAGAAACTGATGTTCAAGCCACGACCAATATGCATGTACATCAGTTTGGACCCATTGTAAATGATCTGGTCAGGGAGAATACTGTTTTGAATCAAATTGTTAAGAATGAACACAGAATCATATGAACGTGAATTGTGGGCAAACAATTTAAAATCTTTGTGTGCCTTGGTAAATAACCATTTACAAAACTGTGAAGCTGTGTCTACACCTTGAAACTTGACCTCTCTATGACCACAGGAAGCACAAGGGGCTGTTTTGAAACATTTATGTTTCTTGTCCCATTGGTTGCACACACTACACCTTGACCCACAGCTATTACACTTTGCCCCTAGGGTCAAAGGGTTATCTTTGCAGATATCACAAACAGACTGTGCAATGACAAAATTGGGTTTATGCTCTTGACGTCCACACCAAGATTTGTGACAATTGGCACATTGTGTGTGATGGGTGCAACCCCCTTTAGATTCACACTGGGAACAAGGGGTGGAAACATAACCCTCTTGACAACTGGTCAGTTCCTCTTGACTACATTCAAAGTCATACACGAGAAATTTTTTGACCTTTGTCTTGTCATCTACCTGAAGAGGGCTGTGATAACATAGATGATCAAAATCAACCATCTTTTGGCATGCAGAACATTTATATGTATCACAATCATGTTTACCATCCTTATTCTGCCAAATGTTCGAAACTTTGAAACAATCAGGGCATCGGCAATAGGTTTCACAATCTGATGGAAGTTCTCCTTTCTTGGACTTTTTGGGTTTCTTATGGGCCTTAAAGCAAGCCTCAGATCGACACTGCATGTGACAGTCAGGACATGTTTTTGAAGTTTTTGATGTTTGACACTTTGAACGTTTGCAGACCCTACAATGATGTTCACATTCATGTCTTTCTTTGTTTGAAAAGGGGGTAAGACAGTGATGACAAAAGTAGCTTTGACTAAAGAAACCCGGGATGTTTGGAATGGCGTGAAAATGGTTGTCATTGGTTAAATAAACAAAAAGTTGTTTTCTGTCATCATTTACACCTTTGGTCATAAACTTGTTCCCCAATGTGGCACTGACAACTAATATTTGACAATCTAACACAGCTTCAAACTTGGGGAGATCGAGTACACTGGCAGGCCTTTCTTTAGAGACGCCTGCTTTGTCAGAAAGGATGTTGGCAAAGATGGTTTGTTGAGTGAGTTTATGTTTTTTCAGATTGTTGTACAAAGTGGGTGGGCACTTTTTATGTTTCAAGGCTAAATGAACAGTATGATGATTTCTTGATATTGCTAATGATTTTTCATGCTGATGACAAGAGCATTGTTCAAAAGGATGAGCTGTAAGGAGATCCTCCCATTCAGATTTTGACACACTGTGGGCTTTTGCAAAACAAACTGAAAGGGCTCTTGCCAAACACATCTGATCTGAATTTTTAATTTCAACAATAGAGAGTTTTTGTTTTGGCATATCAATCAGTCCAATGTCAATTTCAAAAGAGTCATCCAATGGTAAATCATTATGGCTTTTCAAGACATTACCAACATGTGAAAGAATCACATTGGCATTCAAATCTTCTAATTGTCTGAGGGGAACCACTATTGGATTTTCTAATTTGGCATGGTGTAGCACTACCCGGCCCAAGTCATTTTCTTGGAAACCCTCTTTTGCTTTGTCCAAAACATCTTCAAACATTTCATTTAAATTTTCATGAAGTTCCACTAAATTTTGACCCTTCCATTGATCATTAAATTTAATTTGAAATATCTTTTCCGTTGCAGCATTTTTGGCAAAAGTACGTTCTTTTCTTAACCAAAGGTCATAGGGTTTCTCTTCAGAAGATGATCCTTGTCCAGTTTGATTTAAATATGTGTTCAAGTCATTTGATGTGACAGGGCTATCCAGGTACCTATTGTAATCAAGTTCTACCTCCCCTGTATCAAAAAGACTGTCCACTGCTAGGTTATCAAATGAATCATTACCCCTTACTCTTTTATTTGAGAGACCAGGAATAGGAGAGGCTGACCTCTTTTGTGATGTAGTATTTGTTTCATTAAGAACATCTGAAATGAAGCTATTCATGGCTTCTCCATCAGTCTTTTTAACCTCAGCGTTTGGTACATTTAAATTTTCAAGTAATTCCTGAGATTGAAGTTCAAAAAGTCTCTCTTGAACAGATGGAAGTTGCAAAACTCGATAATAATTGGCAAATTGTAAAAGTGATTTTGTGGATTGGAAGTTGGGGAGGACATCATGTAAAATTTCCTCTTCCATGGTTCAACTGAAATAAAACAATAAAATAAAATAGCATTGATATATTATAACATTGAAATGTTTAGTTGACATCGAATGAAACAATATGCAATTTGTTTTGTTAAAATCGGTTCATAAATAAAAAAGTTGTGAGGATTTCTCTTTTTTCAATACATTTTTTTTATCGGAACATTTACGGTAATGCTTCTGTCTATTTTAAACCTGTATGTTTACATTCCATATAATATATATTATTTTAATATAATATGTTATGGTGGAAATAGATATACGAGATATAATATTGATTTTTCATATAGATTCATTTGAGGTGTTGCATAGCTTTAAAGTTTGTCGTTAGGTAAACAGTTTTTTCCAAAGGAGAGTAACTGTGTTAGACTTCCGTATCAGACCGCATGGTATACAAAATGGCGGCAAAATCCCTTTGTTCATAAAAGCTGGAATATGTTTGGTGTTGATGATGATTCTAATGGAATATTCTGTACGGATTTAAATGATAGGCTTTCATTATGTGTTTGAAAGTGGAAATATCTCTAAGGTAAGTAATGTATGTATTTCTATAATGGAAATGTATTTCATTATAGTTCAGATTTAGATATTTTACAGTAAGTTTGATTCTTGTATGTTTGTATTATGATATTTATCAATTTGCCTTATTCATATACATATAAATATATGTATTAATGTTTATAATGAATCCAAACACGCAAAACATAGTAATAATAAAAAGATACCTATACAAAAGTGTTACGAGTGTTTCATTCAAGATTGTTTAAGAATGTGTTACACTTATGATAGTTATTTCAGTTTGATTCATATGCTTATAATGTATATCCCTTTCAGTTTAATGGATATTCTTCGACTATTCTTTCATATTAAATATAAATTATATATCAGAAGTCGCATTTCATCAGTATTTATGTTGTCATATGAATAAAGTACTGTTTCAGTTAAGTATTTTTAAAAACAAGCAGATCCTTTTCCCGTACAGTGTTGATTAGCTTCGCCAAAACACAGCACTGCGCGGGATGTGAAAATTTCTAACATAGTAAAGCCCCTCCTACTGTCGGCTAAGCTGCGTTGCGGCGAATGTTCTCGTGGCATGCATGGGTACATTCTACTAAGAGAGTGAACGGTGATCTCACTGAATCACATTCTGAACTTTTATGAACTTAATAATTTACTTATTATAAACCTTTCTTTATGATGTAAATTAGTAAATTAATATTAGTGATAATTTACACTTTATGAACTAGTTTAGAAGCTCAATTAGATTTCATTGAATATCCCTACATATGTAAATGTTCAAGAGTTTATTATTGATCCTTGGATTTTTTGGTTGTAAAATCAATTAGACTAATGGAGTCTGTTAGGGACATGAGGAAACGGTCACCTAAAAACTTTATAGACCATTCCCCGGTCATTGATATTATAATCAGTGCACCATCTTTGAAAAAATTTTCCATGTGAAAAATATTCCAGGAAATGCAACCCTTGACACCTTTGAAAGGGTGTCACAAACTCCTTGGACAGGAAACTCTTCATACAGTGATTGGGAAGGACACTTTTGACATGGCATGGCTTTTAGTAATTTTCTGCATTTTAAATGGGCCATTTGCCCTTATATCAATAGTAAACTTCAAAATTTTAATGGGTTATTTCTCAAGAAAATGTGCAAATGGCCCATGACCCCTGACCTTCCTAATCCCTGATTTATGTATTGATTTCATATACACATGGTGAATAACGTTTAACAGGAAATTCTTTGTCTTTATTTTTCTATAAATATCAAGAACTGTATGTGCCATGTCTCTTCACAATTTTTTTACCCCCTGAGAGAGAAACAACAGAATCAGAAGAAATAGAAAAATGGCTGAGGAATTCCTGAAATTGTAAGTATATAATGTTTGAATTACTTTCATTTTAACCCTATGTAACATTAATGATATAGCTTTTTTCAGTAAGATTTTCATTTTTCATCTTCATGTAAAAAAATCAAAATGTATTCTTATTTGTCATCACCATAAAGTGTAAGATCAATATTTTAAGTTATATATTTTACCCATATGAAATAATGAGCATTTTCCTAAATCAAATCATAATTTTCAGGATAGACATGGTCAATGATGACTACAGTGACATCACGAGCGATGATGATTGGGATGTTGAGTATGTATAATTTATATTTTAATAATCATCAAAATATATTTATTATTGTAGAAAAAATATGATTTAAACTGTCCATACTCTGAATTGTCTTCAAAAGTTTTTAATTCATGTTTTCAGTGACTTTGATGAAAGTCTTCTGCTGGAAGCAGAAGAGTCAGGGGAAAAACCCCAAGAAGAAGAGGAGTAAGTTTAAAATGTCTAATATTGACTGATAAAATCAGTCTTTAAGTTATTCTCTATTCCAATTAGTTCTGATCTTTTTTTAGAAGAGAAATAAATATTTTATCAGTCAGTATTAGACATTTTAAACTTACTCCTCTTCTTCTTGGGGTTTACAGTTCTTGATATTTATAGAAAAATAAAGACAAAGAATTTCCTGTTAAACGTTATTCACCATGTGTATAATGAAAATATGAAATGTTTGGTGATTATGAAACTGGATTTCAATTTCTGTATCTGAAATGGTTTTCGAAGCTAAGTTTCACGTCTAGTTATAGGTAAACGTTTGAAAATTCATATGATTTGTCATTAATACTACTGCAATAATAGTATATCTATTTACCTGAACGGTAGATCTGCTCTGTCGAACACTCTGACGTCAACTATAGAGACTGTTCCGAGTAGTTAACGGTTATATTCAACTTGGTACGGGCCTGGAGAAAAGGTATTGACAATATCAATTAACAGGTGATCACGTGATATAACGTCGGTTATTCAGTCGGACCCGAGTATTGCACGGTAGAGAAAGACATTTAATGCATCATTGAACAGGTGATCATGTGATCATGTGATCATATTCACTGTTTGGGATCGTCCGACTCGACTAAGTATGAATAAAAGCAGCAGAGTTTGAATAACAACGCAATCGACAGACATACTTCCTGATGCATAATTCATAGCAATAGCTCGCCTCGCTCATAGAGGTTGTATTTTCAAAACAATGTCAATGCCTTGGGGAGCCATTACGTGAAAGGGAACTTGATCTATGGAAAAGTTAAATAGTGCATGATAGGATCGAAACAAATGTTTAGGATCGCTTATTCCTTTATTATTGTAATTGTATGTTTCAAATTAGAAGGAATGATTTCGATGATATAATGATGGGCGTCACACAAACAAGTCATATATCATGTATGCTACAAAATCGATATATCACCACACATTTACGTCCGCGACAACAACATGAAACAACGATCGATTGTCGCCTACTAGAACAACGTCATGCCAAAGATGGATTAATTTTCATTTTAGCGATCTCATCAAAAATGGTCAAAAACATCTACTGCAGGAACGCAGTCTAATTCATTAATGTCTACAATCGAAAGGTATATCTAGGTAGATTACCTTCCACTAAAGCCACGTTGTCATTACGATTGTACGTTTACTACAACATCGTTATATAAAAATCCATTTACGTTTGCAACTGTTGTATAGATGTTTATTGAGGGATATTCTGACGTCATCAATTTGCACTGAATGACCCCGGAAATAGGTCAAGGTGACCCTAATATAGAATTTAGCATAGCAACAGGTTATTTTTAGAATGTGTAGGTCAGTGACCTTAAGAGGGATGTACTGAATGACAAACTTATTCTATTTTTAACCAACTGAGTTCATATTCTATTTTAAGAACATGATATCACTTTCTATTTTTAATTTCTAAAAAAAGGGTATAAAAGATGGCTTAAATCTCAAACAGACATTTTGATCTCAAACTTCAAGGAGTCAACAGTGGTTTCAAGCATTGGATAGTCTTATTGGATTACATTTATATGCATATGGATACCTATTGCTCAACTTCAAGGAGTTAACAGTGGTTTCAATCAATGAAAAAACTGAGAGAGTGTACATATGGATACCTACTGTTGAGAACTCTATGTTAAACACAAAAGGATTTTACCATTGTGATCATCAAAAAGGTAAGGCACTTACCTGCACTCTTTGGTAGGTAACTCCAGATCCAATGATAACACATCCAAATGATTGATTCCATGTGTCCCGAGTACATCCATGTATTAGAAGGGTTCAGAGTACATCCATGTAATATTGAATAGCACTTCCATGTAACCAAGTCACTTTATGTATTAATCCATGTCATGATGAATAGATAGGTGTGACAAGTGGTAGATATAAGTGAAAAGTACAGAAGTATAATAACTGCATTCCACATTACATCCACCATTTGCCCACCCAGGGCTTTTATTTCTATTAAAAAAATACAAATACAAAATATATAACATAGAAATAATTTTCAATATACAGTACATTTACAATGTAAACAAAATAGAAAATGAATAATCTAAAATATCATACAGATAAAATCTAATCATCTAAAAAAGACTAATATGAAGATTGAAAAGGTACAAAGAAAAAACCCAGTAATTGATAATTGAAAACTTAATCAAATGGATAAAATTTATTTTAGAAAACATAACAATACTTTTTTTGTAAAACAAAAGTTAAGAAAACATGAGTATAATTTGAAAAATTACCATTTTTTTTCTCTGTACCTTTTCAAACAACTAAACTAACAATCCCCTAATTCAGCTAAAATGATCTCTAAGAGAGACTCTTCATGTTGTAGAACCTCTCTCTGGCGCTTTATTTCAGCCTGGTGCCATTCCACAACATTGAGGACCAATGTTTTTAGTCTGAAAAGAAAGTTAAACTTAATTTTCAATATTGTAAAAATATCACACACCATTGTTACAACAGCTATTCAAGGTAGTGTTTGTATATTATATATATTTGAAGTAACATTTTTAAGCAAATTAACATATTTTTGATGAGTATGATACTTTAGTCATTATGAATGTGATGTTATACTCACAGGATAAACTCCACCTCCCTATCCTCAGGGGTTGGAGACTGGGGTGTAGGAGGGGGTGACACTGGTATCACCTGGGGGGGTGACGGAGGGGGTGCCACTTCATACTTTGTGAAAAGGATACTGAATTGATCCGATCTCTCGTTATATATACTGAACAGTCGATTACGTTCTCGAGACCAGTTTGCGCTTCACTAGTTTAGTACAACGCTTCACTAGTTCAGTACAACGCTTCACTAGTTCAGTACAACGCTTCACTAGTTCAGTACAACGGCAATAAAGGTCGTAGATTCCCAGGCCTGATTGAGTCCTCATTTCACAGCTATAAAGGAACATATCCCGTTCATGTATTTAACGAATAACCATCAAAACAAATATTCATAAGAATTGAAGGTTAGGAAAACAAGTAGTTTCTTTCAACATATCGTGTTACATTCCTCGTTGGAATTTATGCAAGGAAAGGTAATAAAATGACGACTCCCACGACGTCGCTGTTAACAGAACACCGAATACATAATCAGAAATACTAATAAGTATCATTACTCAAGTTCTTAATGGTTATGATACATATATCATAATTGGCTTCAGGTCCCATATACCAACATGCCAAGAAGCGGTGACAGAATTCACACAAGCCCAGACGGATCATATTCTGTATATGGCTGTCCATGCAAACTATCTTTACGGGCTGAATAAACAGACTCGGGCGTCTATGCCAGCCGAAAGACAAGAAATTCTCAAGAGAGAAAAGCGAGAAAAAAGAAATGTTAAACTTCAGGAGCTCCTTATGAATGTGTCAGCGCTGAGGAACTCCAACTCTGGATATCTGCTGATTCAACTAGTTGACTTCGCCGACTCTGATACATACACAGGAGCATTTGACGAATTTGCAGATGAGAAACTCCTGGAGATCATTGACGACGGGTCATTATTTGCAGACGTCTTCAAAAAGGATGTCTTTCACTTCAACAGCCAGACCTTCATTGTTCTCTACGTCGAAGGAACATCACATATTGCAACTTTCGACTGTAAGACGGCGTTAGCTTTGGATAATTCCATCAGAAAACCAAACCCGGCAACATTGAGAAGGTTCATATCAAGGAAATCTCCATATCAACTTCGAGGATTTAAATCACCAGTGGAGGCCGACTACAGTGACCTGCAGTTCACAGAAAGTAGACGCATCCAAATAAAGGGAGTTTACAAACTAAAAGGATCCTTGAGTGAGAAGATTTGGCAGGAGCTGAGGCTGAGGGAATACATTTCAGCTTTCTCGAAGAATGAAGAAGGTGGCGTGATTATCTTTGGAGTAGGCGAACGTGATATATCCTTCAAGAACTTTTCATATCAGTCCAAGACATGGGATTTCCACGGGGTGAGCGTGAACACATTTGAGGAAGTAAAAGCTCGCATAGAAGACTGTGTGAAGCAGAACCTGTCAGTGTATGGGTTTGATGGCCAACGGCGGGATGCCACTGAAAATATTGTAGAGATAAAGCCAGTCAATATATCGGAGTTAAGAATCCCAAAAATGGAGAAAGTTAAGGAGGAAAACAAGCAGAATGTGCTGATTGAGGTCTCCGTTCATCCTATTGATGGAGTTGTGTTTTACCACGAAGACGGACCTCTTGCCTACAGAGTTGAACACAATGAGGACAAGGCAAACAGAATAGACATACCAACATGCATATGGTTCGATAAAATGAAAAGTCCTACTACTATAACTACTGAAACTACTCCTATTACTCATACTGCTACAACTGGTGGTAGTAGCGGTATTTAAATATGCCGTCCTGTCTCATTTTGAACGTGTTTGTGTAAAATGTTTGACTGATAGTTTGTACAGTAGAGGATTGTGTTTAATTTCTTGTAAACGTAAATACTGTAATCATGAACGCATGGACACATTCACGCAAAACATGCAACACATCATGACGTAAATCAAGGAATTTCCTATACAGACCAACCTATCGAGTCACTTGATTGTCTGAAGATATAATAATATCATGTGATAAACTGTCATGGTGTGTGCAGCTTATTAAATCCGTCTTGCAATTCAGAAAATTATTTAAAAAATCAACAATAACGACTTACAATTGTGATATGTATATTTGCATCTATGCATTCAACGAAAACAAATTTAAGAACAAATATAAGAAAAGTTGTAAGATAGCACCAATCCTTTGTCAGTCGTGTACTGTGTTTGTTCATTACATTGGCTCTTCGTTGTAATATTGGTACCTGACTATTCATCAATAAATAAAAGTATCCATTTACCCCAAATTTTTGTATCCAATTACCCAAAATAGTATATAGTATAGGATATAGAAATGTAAAATGCATATATGCTTCTCTCCCTGCATTGTTTTAGTGTGATTCTAGAAGTTTTGTGGTTGTGTATCAGATTTCCTTTTTTGGGCTTCTTTTCGTTTTCTATTTTGCTTTTGCTCACTACACTTAGGTTAAAAAGAAAGTTAACACGAAAGTTCTTTTTCAATTCATTGATTATCTCAATTTAAGGATTTTGTTATAATAAGACACATTTATTGATTTTTATATGGAATATTTCTTATATGTTTAAAAACAGTTAGGGGAGACCAGGGCAAAGCGCGCCCATTAACTTATAAGTGTGTTTTCTGGGGACATTAACATGTTTAGATTGCAACTTGCAGCATGTCTCTAATTCTCATTATATAAACTAGTGTATGACAAATGCTCGTAAACCTACCATGCCTGCATAACGAGATATAAACGAAAATGTATTTCGACAGAGGCGAAAAGACACCAAAATGTGATATATCAAACATATATAAAAAGCCATTACCATACACAAAAGGTTTTTTAAAGTGCCATGCAGCTCACAGACACCCTAATGGAAACTAAACAAATAACAAAAACTAGACTCAGTATGCAAAGAAGGATAAAATATGTTTTTATACATGTATGTCATGGACCTATATTTTCGAAGTTATTATCAAACAAAATACATGATTACTATGAACGAATTTCCAAGAACTATGGGAGTCTTGACAATTTAACTCATGTACTATCAGAAATCTGTAAATATATGAAAAGAATTTAGAAATTGATTGGTTTGAACGACAAATTTAACATTTTACAAACATCTTATCTCTGTCGGGCTTGCCCATACGGCCTATCGTGTTAATTGTTCAGTGATAAAACAAAATATATGATGGATATCAAACTAATGTTAAAAAATAAAATAAAATATATGTGTTTCTAAATGAAGCAAAAATCATAAAATATAATTTTATACTTCACTTTTAAAATCATTTTTTTTTTTAAAATGGAAAATTATAGAATGACAATTGCCATCTGTTTTACGATACTTGCTCGTGAAAACTAATTGATAACTCGGACACTATAATATGTATGCTCCCCCGGCTCACTTTGCCCCTTTGAGGGTAGCACTCGTTGTGTGCATCATAGAAAATATTTCAACTAATTAATTACAAATTTCCTTATTCAATGAATGAGTGATATAATTTTGTGTTATAGGTGCTTTAGATTTTAGTGTTACGTTTTGTGTTTATATGAAATATTGGAATTCGGACATATTCTTTCCTTAACGAAAAATGTAGTTTTTTCAACTTTTTGCAATGGTAAGTCTCCAATTCACGCTATCGATGCAAACGTGGATCACAACGTTTCTTAACGTTTGCTTTCATTGGTTGATAATGACAAACCACGCCATCTGTCGATCGTTAAGGAGAAATAACGCCTGGTCACTTTGCCCCGACGGCGCGCTTTGCCCTGGTCTCCCGAATGTTTAATCAGTATACATTTTTGAAAAATATTTCTATCAAAAAAGTATTAGAAAAATTCAAAAACCAACTATAAAATAGTATTTGACTGGTTATCAATCTCATGCACTTGACAGTTTTAAAGTACGACGTCACAAATTGAAATATTTGTATGTGAATATCGTACACGTAAAAAAACAACTGATGCTTAAACTTTCTTTGCTACCTCAGTGTACAAATATATGATCATTCTGTGAGATTTATTGTTAGGTTCGAGTGCTTTGTGGTTTACATGTAGATGAATTGTTTAAAAAATAAATATAGGAATGATATAAATCTTGTTGTTTTTCAAACAAACAAAAAGTCATACATTTCCACGCATAATTATAGATTCAATGTCGCTGTGCATAAAAAGTTGGATCAAGATACAAAAATTTAATGATGACATTTTCTTTGTTATTATATTCTTAGAAAGCACTTTAGTTCAAATTAAGATCCATATATCAATTTACAAATAATTCAATACATGAGTGTCGATATTGTAGTTTGTTTAAGACATTAGTGGTTGAATACAATTTAAAGGTATTTGTCAAAGTGTAAACCCGTATGAACCCATACGTTTTTAGGGGGAATATAAGGTGATGTCAGGAAATGGTTCCGATTGAAATACAATGTATTTAAGATAAATGAAACAGTAATAAATCAAATATATTAAAATGTAAAGTTCAGCCATACGATTCCTTTTCTTATACAAAATGATGTAAAGGTGTTCACTAAAAATGGCCGCCAAAGAAATGTATGTGAATCTTTATGATTTGTTCTCTCACTATGGATGATTGGTTCGTGGAATGAGATTTTCGACACTACATGTATCAAATTAATACATTTAGCATTAACGTGCAATTATCAGTAAAAATTGAAAATATAAAATGAAATAAAAAATGCTACTGCCCCTTTAATGCTCATACAATTGAAGCCTTGATAAACATACCCCATGATCTCAAATCAGCACCAGGATCTCAAATAAGTGTCAATATAATTTTTTGTTTAAAAACATTAGTGCATGATACAAAATTTTCGTCGAGTTCTGACAATTAGGCATTTCTGTCCTAACAATGTATGGCAAAGAAAACAGGTTCGATTCATACCAAAGTCATAAAATAGGGGACAAACGCAAAATACATACAACATAGACCAGCTTGCCACTTGTTGTTTTCGCAACTGCATAGAAACCATTATGTTTGTTTACTGAGTTGTAGTAGTGTTTGCGTGAATCATAGTATATTATCGATCAATGGTGTACACTAATACGAAAGAGAGACATAACGTTCGGTTCAGTCGCTCATAACCTGTTTAGCCCAGTCGGTATTACAGTTACTAATATCAAAGACACATACAAATACCCTTGGTTCTACAAATTTATGTCAAATAAAGGTTTCCCTCAACAACAGTATTTCAGGCTTGACTTATACATGTTATTTTCACTTGAAAAAATCCTATACATATAGGCTATACAACTGTTATCTTAAATTCAACATACAGACAAACGCGACCTTGCCGTGAAAGTTTCAGCCGCTAGGGGATATTATTAAAAATAAACGAACAGTTGAGATATGATACTTCTTAAACTACAAAGATTGAACATTTAATGAAACAATTACGTTAGAAATATATTTGAAGTCCTTCAAAGACAATACATGTTTTCATTTAAAGGTAAACGGTATGGATGTGGACGAGACAATACAGAAAATGGATGAGTTACAGGTAAGAAAGTTTGTTTGGATAAAGGAGGGGTTAAGGGATGTCTTGTAGTTGACAGGTGAGGACCAAGAGGGATGTGTCCTACAGCTGAAATGTCTCTCCCCACAGAGCCTCTGTGGGGAGATCTCGAATGTATCAACTGTAGGAGGCAGATCAAATCATAATGATTGAGCCTCTGTTCAAATTGGATTAAATCCGTGGGTTCAGGCACTTTCCCCATTGCGGAAAAAATGCACCACAATCCATTTCAATGACAACGCTTCTCGATGGAAATGGTGGTTCATATCTCAATGTTTTTGTCATGAGTAAGTAGCCAAAATGGGCAAAATATGGCATTTCCACAAATTCGGCGAATAAGAACAGAACTCGAGGCTCGATCAACATGACTTGATATGTCTCTGTGTGGAGAGAATGCAATTGAAACTGCCCCGCAAGTATACAGAAGCAAGCAGGGGTTAGGCGGGGGAGATGCTTAAGCTCCTATGGTTGACAAATAGGTTGCATAAGAATGTGATTACTAGTTTAGCTCAAAGACCCGATGGACTCATGGGATGGCAAGGCGTCCGGCGTCCGGCGTCCGTCCGTCCGTCCGTTGGTAAACTTTTCCCTTTTTCGACTTCTTCTCCAGAACCAATGTCTCTAGAGAGCTGAAATTTGATGAGGAGACTCCTTGGCTAATGGTGATTCTAAATTCTAAATTGTAGATTTCGTGACCCCATGACCCCAAATGGGGTCACAGGGGTCAAAACCTTAAAATTCTAATTTAATCTTCTTCTCCAGTTCCAAAAGGTCTAGAGAGGTGAAAAGTTGTGTGTAGACTCCTTGGCCAATGGGGATTCTAAATTGTAGATTGTGTGACCCCATGACTCCAAATAGGTTACAGGGGTCAAACCTTAAAAACCTATTTTCATCTTCCCCTCCAGTTCAAAGAGGTCTGGAGAGCTGAAAAACTATGTACAGACACCTTTGCTAATGAAGATTCTAAATAGTAGATTTGGTTACCCAATGGCCACAAATGGGGTCACGGGGGTCAAACCTTAAAAACCTATATTCATCTTCTCCTCCAGTTCAAAACGGTCCTGAGAGCTGAAAAATTGTGTGTAGACTCCTTAGCCAATGAAGATTCTAAATTTTAGGTTTGGTGACCCCTTGACCCAAAATAGGGTCACAGGGATCCTAACCTTTAAAACATATTTTCATCTTCTTCTCAAGTTCCAAACGATCTACAGCTGCGTACATTTAGTATGGTAACTAACCTGCGTACTCTAGTGCAAATATCACGTCGTTTGGAATATCTTTCAGGCATCCCAGCATTGCAAAAACGAAACGGATCATATTGCAATTTCACTACACAAGTTAAGATTCATTTTGTGTTAACATATTCGTATGTCATATCAAACAAATAACCGTAAGAATTTTGGCAGGACATTGAAGTGAGCAGTGGTCGAAATTTCGAAAACACTATTTATTTATTGTCTCTTTAAAGGGGCAGTAGCACGTTTTTTGATAATTTTATATTTTAAATTTTTCACTGATAATTGTACGTAAAGGCTAAATGTAGTATTTTGAAAGTGTCAAAAATCTCATTACACAAGCCAATCTTCCATAGTCAGGGAACAAAGTATGAAGATTAACCTAAAATTCATTGGCGGCCATTTTTTTGTGAACACCTTTAATTCATTTTGTGTAAGAAAAGGGAATCGCATGGCTAAACTTTACATTATATATTTGAATTCATACTGCTTCATTTAGTTCAAATGCATTGTCTTTCAATTGGAACCATTAATTTTCATTTTCCTGACATCACCTTATATTCCCCCTAAAAACGTGCTACTGCCCCTTTAAAGTCCTTCATAAGTCTGACTCAGTTTGAGACAAAAGTCATATTAGTTCCTTTGCACTGATGACGATTATTTTCTCAGGGAGTCAATACGGAACATTTTAATCGAAAATTTAGAAAAATTAAATTCAAAAATATTACCCTATTTGTATATTTGTAATACCAGAATATGGTTTGAGGATGGCTATTAAACACATGGACAACCGGTGATCCCCAGGTCATTTCTGCTGAATTTATTTGATTAACGTCCAAACGAAACCTAAATTACATGATAATTGCACTAAAGTACACTAGCAAGTGAACAAACTTAAGGTACGCATCTGCAGAGAGCTCAAATTTTATGTGCAGACTTGGCCACTGGGGATTCTAAATTGTAGATGCCGTGACCTTCTGACCCCAAATGGGGTCACAGGAGTGAAAACCTTAAAAACCTATATAATTTGCATCCTCTATTGCAGTATAAGTGGTGGTGTCTATCATTGTAGTTCAGCAACGTCTGGCGTGGCTCGCCGGATAGATGGGTTACCCGATTCATTGCTGAATGAACTAAGAGTTTAAAGGGTGATTCCTTGCCCCACACTGAGATACGAGTTTAATAACTTGTGGTGTCACTTCTGGCAATATACTTTATTCTTAATGTGCCTCTCTTCACCTAGCAGTATTAATTGGGTACCTGGTGAAATTGTGTTGGAGGTGACCCATCAAGCGCTTTATCGGCAGCTTTGGTTAGACCAGGGTAATAATTCAGGGAGCGCCTTCAGCATGCATTCGGTGTGGATATGTGCGCTTTGTAAATACCCTAATTATTATTTCATCGTTATTAGCATTTTCTATTGACAAATTGGCAATCGTAATTACTATCAACTGGTGACAGTGTTTGTTGACAAAAGAAAAATTATTTTGATAGTTTTTAATGAGATGTTTTGTATTTTACAGATAAACGTACCTGGGACAAGCTCTTCTGCGAAAGATCTAGAAGCGGAAGTGAAGGTTGAAGGGATGGTACATGTAGCAGGGGTGGTGACTGGAGGCAGTCGGGTGTCTCATACATTTGGTGATAAAAACTTACAGGAAAAGACTGATGATGTACTGCAAGTCGGGGAACTCCATGAAGATAACCCAAAGGAAGAGTATGTCGTAACTCACTTGCAGAAAAAGATTGAGACAGAGAAAGAGCGGACATTCGAGATCTGGAGCAACGACCTGTTCCGTCCGAAGTTAAAACAAATTGGAGAGAGCCTACATGAAACAAAACAGCATTTCGTTAAACCAGGTGAGGATTTGGATAGATTAGATAGATAGATTAACTGCTACAGAATGAACGGAATACTTTGGAAGTATAATAATAAAACAATATTAAAGTTAAAATTTTATGAAGTTGATGCATGCTTAATAATTTAAATCCTGCATTATGGCACATTTAATTTTGAGGATAATAACTTTATTTCTTTCATTTTTTAATTTCATGAAGCGGTTTCATGCTTTACTAGTTTCAATTTTACATTTTATCACATTATTTTATATTTATGTTTATGATCTGTGTCAGATAATGAAATCATTTTAGCAAGCATTGTGCCCCTTTTTTTTCAATAATCGAAACTTTAGTCAATATTTCACAAGGGTCATTCCGTTGGTTGCCTTCTCAAAAGAATTTGAACACGCGTTCAATGATAACTGTCTGCAAATAAATAGTAGGGCTTTGTGTTGTTCTTGATTATGTCAAGAGAAGTATTCAAAAGAAGCTGTAGCAAGTCTAGGGGATATTTTGGAGATCAGATATGTTTTTTGGTATAAATAACGTTTTTTCAATTAATAATTTTTAAAACGCTTCTGTTCCTTTAATATTGTTAATCTTTATTCTCAGATGGTGTCTCAGTCGTTCCGTCAACTTTTCGCCCACAACTTACAAAGAAACTTTCAGTTGTATTGGAAAAGAACAACTGGTTTTTAGACTATGATCTCATTTTACGAAGGAGCTTCAAGACAATCAGTCAGACCAAGCCAACAGGCCTTGTGTTCCTAACGACTACTATGTTAGTACCATTCTGTTTACAGTCAGATCACTATTGCACAGATGATACAGAGGCAGATGTAATAATATTTCTCCCCAACCAACCATTTTTTGTCTTGACAATCCTTAGGAAAGACGAACAGGCGAAGAGCAAAAACGTCTCCTTGTATAACGCATCAATAACGAGAGGAATCGTTATGCGTATGAGCAGGTTCATGGATGAAGGTTTCAAAGTTGCATTTGGTGTCATCACTCAAAATGTTCTAGAAAAACCGGACTTGTTCAGGTCGTGCTTAGAAGAGATTGTGACTTCTTCTGCAAAGTATGTGACTTTTAGGTCTATAGCAATGGACCCTGAGAAGTATGAAAAGGTTGTGACTGCATTCTGGGCATGCATGACAGAGACTAAATGTGTTCATGATGAAGAGGAATGCATCAGGTTCCTAACCAAGAACCAGAGCGTGATTCTGGTGGAGAACATCTGTAGAGGCGGTGTTGAGGTCCTATCTTCAGGAGGATCAGGCACCAGTGTTCTGATGGCGGAGGTTTCTAGAAGATTGTCACACTGTGGAAAGACCATGTTTCTGGTTGAGAAGAAGGAGGACATGGAGAAATACAGGTATGTGAGGAAAGACAGCTTGAAATCGATTTCAATTTGTTTTAGAGCTCTAATAATACGATAATGGAATCCACTATCCATCAAAAACGCAGACTTATTTGATTAAGAAAATACAATTCGACAGATCAATCAAGCCCAATATAACACTTTGATCATACTAGACCTACCCTATAGATAGAGTTATGTTAGGTTCTATGATCATTTTAAATTTATAGATAGGCACATCAAAACGTCTCTCCGAGATTGAGCTTACGAGCTGTCACGCCTCATTCTACCTCGGCTCAGCATCCGTTTTATTAGTTCTCTTCTAAAACTTATGGTAATGTTATAATGTTATGTCATTTATTTATATTCTATTTATCACCTAAAATCATTTTCATCACATTTGCCTGACAATTGTACATCTTTAAACACTGCATAGCCCTATAACTCCAGTGATGTCATAGCATTGTGGCGTCATCATGTTTATGAGGTCAAGGCATTGTGATGTCATTGTGTTTATTATGTCTATCATTGTGACGTCATTACTGATGATTCAAAGTGTTTGTAATGTCATGTCCCTTCTGATGACAGAGCCTTGTGCAAAATCAACTGTCAAAACCATATCTCCTAGGAGATATCGCTTAATCTTCCACAAGTGATATCTTCTGTGGAACACAGTTTTTGAGAATATAAATATATCTTTCAGGAAACTAATTCCATGTGTCACTACATCTGCCGACCTGACTGATGTGAAAGTGAAGGACTTCAAATGTATCGTCGATGAAACTGCAAACCCAGAAATATCAGCAGATATGCATTGGAAGCGTCACCGCATAGGTACACCTTGTGAATCTTCCATTATATTCCAAACTCAATTTTAAGTCAGCTGCTTTTCTTACATTGATTGATATAATTTATAAAGTCTGAAATTATCGTATTTAAATTGAGTAAAATGTGTATTGAACATGAAAATAGTAATGCTTCTGGTGTCTTCATTTTGAATAAAACGTGCAAACGTTAGTAAAACTGTGAAAAAATTATTATCTCACTGCTTTATATCTTGAATTATTTACGATATAGATTATTTCAACTAGTCATTTATGGTATATGTGAAATGAGCACCTATCCTTTTTGACATGGAATTACTGACTTGCATCATCTGTTGACAACATATAAACGAAATATCATCACTAAAACAGATGTCCGTTATCCTCAACTATACTACTAATCATTTATATAGCGCCAATATTCAGCTCAGAATGCGCTGCTCAAATGCGTTACTGTTCTATATTTTTAATATTAAATGTCATAAATATATTGCAACATTGCTGCAATCGAAAGGGTGCCAAAATATTTTTATTTGATATGAAATATAGCAGTTTTATTCATATTTCGCCTTCATTTAACTTGGGATGCCAGATGTGCACATTTGCAAATTGTTCACAATTTCATGTACAAGACACTCTTTTTCGTGATTTAAACTCTATGTTTTGTCGTTTTTTACTTTCTCAGATGGACAGGGCACATTGGAAGAGGACCAAAATGGATCACCTAAAAAGGTTCATTTTAATGGAAATAATAAGTCATTCATTGAAGGTTCTCTTCGATTATATACAAATTTCTACCATTTTGGACTATTTTAAATAACTAAAGTCCTCTACAAAATTCTACATATTCCAAATATTCCAAGTACTGCTACAAATTATTATTAAAATATATTCACGCGTATGAGTGTTCAGCTGATCAGTTATTGTGTTCAAAGAAGACATAAATATATGAAACTATTATCTAGTTTTATTCATGTGTTTTTTAAAACGCCACGTTTATTTTGCAGCAACGATTGTCAGTTGAAGAACCTGGATCACCATCAGCAGGTACAACAAACACTTAATTAGTTTCTCTTTTTGTAAACATGTTGGTGGGTGCTATTAACATCTACGTTTGGTTGATATCAATACATAAACATCAATTGCAGGTATCTTATACTGCAAATAAACTCGACACGGAGACGCGTTGTCTAATTATATAATTCAATGATTTCTTATCAAATGCAGGATTGAAAATGATTTCATGATATTAACAATTTCTTTCCGTCCACTTGCATGCTTGCAGAAAACAAGAAAATCAAGTCCCTTTCCATTTTCTTTCTAAAGAATGCTCAAATAGTTCGTTTAGGGTTGCTTGAACTGTGTTATTTATTTGCTCATGTATAATGATCCCTTTGCTTTTGGTAGGACCAGATGTACCGAGAGATGGAACAATAGACATCAAAGACAGGAAAATACATCGTAAGTTGGGAGAGGTTTCCACTGACTTCTTGATAGTTGAATTTACGCACTGTTTTAGACTTTTATGTAACCATGGAGACGTGACATTTTCAATTATTCCAAATCTGAAGATGTTGTAGTCTATTTAACCGTTTTCACCAGATTTTCAGAAAAGGTTCTTGATTAAGAAATAAACAAAATATGCCGAAATCTATTCTTAATATTTTTGTGATAATTCCATTCAGGAAAATGGACATGAAATGACAGAATGTTTTAAACTCATTGCTGTTATATTTCAGATTCAAGATTTGAATTTTTTCACTCTCTTCATAATGAGATTTTCATCCTTTCGCAGTGCCATTACAAGAGCTTGACAAGACCTTGCTGAACACAGCCCGCTGTCATATCAGAGAAGACAACGTGATGGAGAACATTCCACTGAAAGGAAAGTCTGGAACATACAAGAGACTATGGGGAACCAGTGCTCACCTTCCAGTCGGAGAACAGGACCTCTTCTACTGGGAGGTTCACAACAAGGTTCTGCCGAAGAATCCCGACTCTGACCTTGCTAATGACTCCAGCCTGCAAGACGGTTGGGCCCCACTGATCGAGATTGGCCTGGTGAGGACCACAGCTATAGACAAGAGAGCCTATACCTTCCAGGCACCCGGTTCTGTGTGTCTTCTTCTAAGGGCATGTAAGATCACAAGAAGTTTTGTTTGCAAATAGTCAAAGACGAGGCGGCGACATGTACTGATGAAGATGTCAAGATTGCTAACAATGCCACTTTCAACTACGGGATCCTGTATGACCGGTCTAGGAGTGTTATTGCCTTCAGGAACGTGAAGACGGGAGTCCATCTAGGCTCAGTGTCTTACGTAACCGATGAAGACCTGCTGCCTGTGTTTGCTCTTACGCATACTAAGTCAAACAAAGTCCTTATCAACTTGAAGCTGGTTTGTGGTTCCAATATTGAAGTAAATGATAACTTGCGAACTTTCTTTGAAAATTGTTGTGAAGAAAAAGTCAAGATATAAATATGACCAAAACTGATTTCGGGAACCTCTATGACTCAAACAGTCCCTAATTGTTGTTGTACTTCAACCACTAAATATAGCTCTACTGCTAGTTGCAAGAATCAATATTTACGATTCAAGATGATTTATTTGTAGAACGGTTAAAGAAGCAATGCGCAAATTTGATTACTTAAAGTTAGTTTTCCGATTTATGCATTTAGATACATGTTTGAGAATTTACCAGGTACAAGTTTCGTAGTCGCTTTTGCAGAGCTTTGTTATTTAGTTGTAATGCTCTATTCACATTAAATAAAATGGGAAACAATGAAAATTGTGCAATAGGCTTATATGTATCATAATAAATTACAAATCGGACTGCGAGGACCCGTATTTCCTGATTTGTGGCGTTAGCAAATGTCTCAAAATGTCTCCTGACGAAGCTCCTGTAGCAGGCAGATGCTTTAACCTGGGGCCAGGTTCACCAAACTTCTAAGAATTTTCTTAGTTTAAAACTTAAGTTGCCTTAAAGGAAAATTCCAATGAAAAATGAAAGAGAGCCTTTGGAAACAATATTTATTGAGAAATCCTTTAACTTTGTCAAATAATTTTTAGAAAAATCACTAAATCTGCAATAAAAATTCAAAGTTGGAAAAAAATCACGTTTATCGGTATCCGTTGCTATCTCGAACGGTAACCGAGAGCGAGAAACACCGGGAAGACAGTCAGAACAGCAAATTTCAAGCTCCGCACCATTGGGAAAATCAGACGATATCTAGATGTCGATACCACCAGGACACTTGTACATGCTTATGTTACGTCCCATCTCGATTATTACAATTCCCTCTTGTCAGGATCTGGAGCCATTAACCATCTTCAAAGAGTCCAGAATAAAGCAGCCCGAATCATTACACGTACCAGACAACATCAACATATACTTCCTGTTTTGAAACAACTGCATTGGCTTCCTATTCAGAAACGCATATCTTTCAAAATTCTGACCCTCACCTACTCAGCCCTTCACTCTGAGACTGCTCCTGTGTACTTGAAGGAACTTCTCACTCCGTATGCTCCAGCTCGGAACCTCCGGTCCTCAGACAAGTCACAGCTAACCGTTCCATTCACCAGAACTCAGCTTGCAAGTAATGCATTCTCTGTGATAGCTCCAGTACTATGGAACAGTATCCCTCTTGAAATAAGAACCGCAACCTCCATCGACTCCTTCCGCCAGTACTTAAAGACATATCTGTTCTCCCAACACTTTGAATACTGAGTTGTACTCATGACCATGTCTATGTAAAGCTCCGCTGAGCAGCGTTTAGTTGGATATCAGGTGCTATACAAATGCATTATTATTATTATTATTATTATTATTATTATTATTATTATTATTATTATTATTAATATGACGTCAGTAAAACACCACAAAATTAGGAGACGCCGCTAGATTGAATGGTGGGCGGTGACGGCCCGTCAAACATAAGACTGCAACAACCGACACGACTTCAGTAGAGACGTGCCGGGTCCAGAAATATCTACTTCTATGATGCCCAAAGCAATAAATTAACGTTCCTGACCAGCAGACTGCTGTAAAACTTCAGTACAGGTTGGAAAAGATCTCTCAACTTCGGACGCCACAAGGTTTGAACACTGACATATAAAAAAAAAATCAACGCTTGAAAAACACTTCATTAAATTGAAATCAAGTTTAAAATGACCTTGCTGAAAAAAGTACATTTGTAAAATAAATCTTATGTAAAAGAATATTTTTTTAAATTCATTATACCACTAGAACAAAAATAATTAGGCCTACTGACAGGACATACGTCGAAGCAAATCCTAAAAAGCGAACCCGCGATGATGGTTCGTAATCAAAATTATGTAAGGAATAAACTCCGAAAACTCGCCAATATTTGCGGGTTAGGTATCGTCGGAGGCCGTTAGGCCGACGATGATACCTGGCCCGCAAATATTGGCGAGTTTGAGGAGTAATTAAGCAATGAACAAGTGCGATTCCTTACCACTTAATATCAATAAGATTGTATTAGTAGCAGTTGTAATTGTAATGCAGTGAGAGATGGATTATTGTGTAATGGTGAAATATGAAACGATGAACTAGAAAATAGATAGAAGTGTTAAATTCAGGAATGCATTACATCTAGATATCTTTAGAGCAACCCTAATGTAAACGAGTATTGCATTATCACACCTAAGTAAGCTAACAGATATCTAAAATATACATATGGAAAAAAGTTAAGCACCCCCAGTATTATAAAACCATAACATAGCAGTTAAGGGAAGAACGTTTCATCCCGATAACGTTTCGCATCTTTTCGATATTTGCGTTCATGAATTTGTTGTAGTTTTATGTAAAAAAACAAGTAACATTATTCTGAGAAAAGAAAATTGTTATTGGTAGTTGTGATGTGGGTAATTCAACTCTTTCAAGCCCTCCAGTCAAACATTAGTATCAATATTTTAGTCAAAAGTCACTATTTAGACCACTAATAACCTGCAAAGTCGCAAATTCTCCAAAAAAAACAAAATTCAAGGAAAATGGTTTAATAACAAAAGATGGTCAGTGTCAACTGTAATGACCCCTAGAAATCAATGAAAAGTGCTTGATTAACAGATTGAACTCAAAAGAATACATAGATTATTCCAAAATCGTATGATTCCAGCCATTTCGACAATAATTGACAATAACTGTTGTAAAAGGGATGCCATTTCAACGACCTGTTACTTCCTTATTAGGTAAGATAAGAGATGATTTGATGTGTGGAAATCAAGTTGGTAACACAAATGTTATTTTTGATGTCTGAAACCCATTGTCTATTGCCTAGTTTTGGCACTACAGCCATACTTATTTTGGGTGATCTTTCAGTACCATTAAAAATGCAATCGTAATTTCATAAAATGTCTACATGGACGATCTTTCTTTAAAAAATATTAACAAAATCTGCATTTTATGTTAAGAGTCATAAATATATTCACGGTACCGTAACTTTGCCATAGCATCATTTTTTAGTTTTCAAATTTAGGGGGTGCTTAACGTTTTTCTGTATGTATAGTTGAGAAATGGTTGTTAGGTTCAAATGTTATTAAAAACATTATAAAATTAAACATCAAAAGCGAACTCCCCATGGTGTGAATACTTAAAACTGCAATCATACGGTAGATTACAATACCTATACAAAAACACAAGGTACTTATTGAATTATTAATTTTTTATCACAATGATTACCCTTAGCAATCTTATATATAATGGTTTTAGGTGATAGGTTTGATAGGTTTTGTGAAGGGCAAACATCATTTCATTTTATTTCTTTTCAGCTTGAAGAGATTCACCAATGCTCCAAGAGGAAAGATTTCAACAGCGTCTACACCATCTCAGAGCTGTTCACCTACATCTCAAAATGTTGCAAATTGACAAGAAGAGATTTTCATTTTACTTCGAAAATAAAATAAAATCCATTTACATTGTTTTTGTTGTATTTTTCTATCACAGCATCGCACGTGCTAGTGCACGTTTACACGTGCCGCAAATATTCCAAATTAGGTCGCCAATATTACAAACTAGGCCGCCAATATGCAAAACTAGGACGCCAATATGCAGAACTAGGACGCCAATATGCAAGAAAGGTCACCAATAGGACAGATATATTGGACTGTAATTTTACGATTATATAAGCAAAATACACATAATGGCACTTAATTTAGGTTTAACTTGTATATATCAATTAAAACAACATTGATTGATTAGAAAGATGGCAATTTTTACGTTTAGGTGGATTTCTTATTGTTTAAACCTAAATTAAGTGCCATTATGTGTATCTTGCTTATATAATCGTAAAATTACAGTCCAATATATCTGTCATATTGGTGACCTTTCTTGCATATTGGCGTCCTAGTTCTGCATATTGGCTTCCTAGTTTTGCATATTGGCGACCTAGTTTGTAATATTGGCGACCTAATTTGGAATATTGTCAGCACGTGTAAACGTGCCCAACACTATCACGTGCGATGCTGTGATAGAAAAATATAACAAAAATAATGTAAATGGATTTTATTGTATTTTTGAAGTAAAATGAAAATCTCTTCTTGTCAATTTGCAACATTTTGAGATGCAGTTGAACAGCTATGAGACGGCGTAGACGCTGATGAAATCTTTCCTCTTGGAGCATCCACCTAAAGACTGAGCATTGGTGAATCTCTTCACTCTGAATAGAAATAAAAACGTTTTTAAAATGATGTTTGCCCTTCACAAAACCTATCAAACCTTTCACCTAAAACCATTATATATATGATTGCTAAGGGTAATCATTGTGATAAAATTTGAATAATTCAATAAGTACCTTGTGTCTTTGTATAGGTATTGAAATCTACCGTATGATTGCAGTTTCAAGGATTAACAATCACACCATGGGGGATTTCGCTTTTGATGTTCAATTTTATAATGTTTTAATAAGATTTGAACTTAACAACCATTTCTCAACTATTTTAGATATCTGTTAGCTTACTTAGCTGTGATAATGCAATATTCGTTTACATTGGGGTTGCTCTAAAGATATCTAGATGTAATGCATTCCTGAATTTAACACTTCTTTATTTATTTTCTAGTTCATCGTTTCATATTTCATCATTATACAATAATCCATCCCTCGCTGCATTACGAAATACAACTGCTACTAATACAATCTGATTAGATCAAAAATGGTAAAAACTGTTTTATGGGACAGTAGCAAGTTCTTAGGAAAATATTGTCATGATCCAATGGAAATAGAAACAAACGAAAAGGAATATTACACGACATGTATTTCATGGGATTTCATGGATTAAAAAATTCAATGCAGCAATGCAGTAAATGCTTTTTAGAATGTTAACACGATTTTAAAGAGACACATAGACTAGGATCACATATGTCAAATTTTGAAATCGATGTTATTACATCGGGAACCACTAACTGTTACTGAAAATAACAAGTTAAAGGTCGATCAGTACATTAGAGCGAAAATACGGCCATTCAAAGTCGGGATTTTGATCGAAAACCGGACAATGAGGCTCGAGTGGCGCGCGCAAATTCGCCAAACGTAATTTTGAAACCTTGTCATAAGCTGACAGGAAGATATATTCGATATATTTTATAAGGTTTATAAGGTATTGTAACTAATAGGTAGATTAATTGGATGCACAATTTCGAATATTAAAGGTGTTTGAGTTGTTTTCTTGTTTTTTTCCATAAAATCAAGAATTTTAGAGATATTATGCATGGAAATTATATATATATTTGCAAGTCCAGTGATGAGATATGAACTTCAATCAGCATATCAGATATTTTGTAGCTTATCAAAACCAAATAAAATTTTAAGAAAGATACTGCGTGTCACTTCAAAGGAATATCATAAAGCTTACCTGACGACGAGAGATTTCATTTGTTGTTCCATACGCCACACACGATGCCTAATGTTTAACAGGAAATGCAAGCAAAATGCGAGTATTTATACCTGTCCAATACTCCTTGAGCTCATAAACCTCGTGCATTTGTTACTATGCACGCGCTTCATCATGCAGCCATCAGATGCAGGACGCCAGTATTGGTAGATGCGGTAATCACAAAACTAGCACGCCAATATGTACGAATTTAGGTTTAAGTGGAATAAACTCCTCAAACTCGCCAATATTTGCGGGTCAGGTATCATCGTCGGCCTATCGGCCTCCGACGATACCTGACCCACAAAAATTGGCGAGTTTTCGGAGTTTATTCCTTACTTAATTTATTTTCATGTTTTTTATTATATAAATCATGGCTTGTTGGAGGACGACAACTTTTTTTTATTGATTTAGGTGTCGCCGGTACGAAACCAATTTTGATTACGAATCACTGAGGCGTACATGATGGAAAAAGTCGGAATGATCTTTGTTCTTGTTAATTATTTTCCAAAAATTATTTCAGCTAAAATGGAATTATGGTATAATTTCATTAGTATACTGAACGATCAGTAACGAATGGTGTTTTGAATAATATTATAAGTATATATCAATTCATAGGTAAGGATTAAAAATATACTCACATAATTTCTTTATATCATCAAGTGTTTTATATCTAATTTGCGATGATGTAGTTGAATAATCTATATGGTGAACAAACTTGTTTGGAGTCTTTTCTTATAATATATCTTTTTAATAAATAAAATTATTCAACTATATTAATTATGTTTTTCATTCTATTGAACAGAAGGGTATACTTTTAATGATCTGCACAAATTATCACAGCATGTGTCTTTTAACCCGATAAAACGTTTTGCAAATTAGTCGATTTACTTTATTTTTTTTAATTTGTTGAAAATGAATAATTTTTGTTATAGATTTGAATGATAATACAATGATTGAAACACCTAGTTTTCGTTTTCAGGCCGACACAAGGCTTTGTGCAATCAACAGATCAAACATGTTAAACCATATAAAAAAGCCATTGTGACTCGGAGAAAATATAATGTCATTAAAAATATAATTTCTTGTTTTTGGAAGGACATACAAAATATTTTGTAAACGTCTTAGTGATAGATAGTATGTATACAGCAGGAAAATTATGACATGCACGGGCTTGTATTAAATTTCAAAGAAACGTTTTCTACTTTGATAGTGTTAATTTTAGGTTAATAAGAGTATTTATGCAGTCGGAATATGAATCAGAAACATCGTTTTCATCTGAATTATTGCTGTCGTCAAACTTATCCCGATTTTCCCCTTCCTCAAAGTAGGGTTCAAACAGGTGTGATATTATATTTCATCTTCCAAATTGCAACGAAAGATATATCTATATCTATATATTATAAGCTTATTGTAGTAAGAGAGCAGCGCAGACATAGGAAAACGGCAGTTTATTTTGCAAACTCTACTGCACATACAAGCTCCTTGCACCGAATATCTGGTGTTTGAAGGACGCCATTTTTACCGGGAACATGGCTGCGCCCATGTCGAGCGAAAGTAGCAATTTCGGATTCATGTCTCCAAGTAACTAATCAACCAAAACGTTTAATAATTTGTTTTAAGAATTCTTAGCTGAGAATTTATCTTTAGTAGCAACACACCACACATCTAAGCACAAGCCGTAGCTGAGAAATCTTCAAAATTCTAAGAATTTACTTAGAGGAAATCAACTTGCATTATGGGAAGGGTAGTTGAGTGGTTGTTTTATGACGTTTAGGACACCCCTTTATCCATTTATAGTATCATATAGAGGTTGACACATATGTTTTTTGTTTTAAAACTTGAAATATGTTCAGATGTTTTTTCATACGCTAGAATGACATGTGATTATCCATTATCAATCTTTTACATGCTAACTGTATTATGAAATTGTTATTAATTAGGCTTAATTTTAGCATGTATATTAATATATATTTAATACACATAAACTAGTTTCCAAAAGAAACGCTACCGCGTGTTTGCATCGACATAGAATAAAAACAAACCCATATAGACATATCATTTTGGTTTAACTCTAAAGAGTGTCCCTTTCACACAATGTGTATAAAGTTTCATTTCAATCAAGTCAGAATAACCGTAATGACAAGCCTGTAAAGATGGGTGGGGTCCAATATTTGAAAAATCATTTAAACACTGATCGCGAAAGCGTGGATAAATGTCACAATACATGATACAAAGTGATGTACACCATTAGAGTCTATACAGGCAAAACACGTCTACGGACTGACGTCGTCAAACGTCTGATGATGTCTGCAGTGATCCGTTGCCATTCGTTAAGGGAGCATTGTTTAACATCCTGGATGTTGGATTGACGCACAAGGCGGCTTCTGATATTCCGATCGAGATAATCCCATTAATGTTCGATAGGGTTCATATCAGGTCGTTCCAGTCGCGAATCTGCCACCGGCTAACTCGCCTGACCATCAGTCTGTTTGTCAGGTATCAGGAACCATCCGCAGTAGGATGGAATGGCCGGATACCATGTTGTCGCAGTATCCGGTACACGGTCTATCGACTGAATCTGTTTTCCAGTGCTGTAACCACTGTTGACGCTGTTGTGATGGCGCAGTTCCGAAAGTGTTATAACCGGATGTAGTGGTCTTCACTGGCAGAGGTCAATGGTGGTCTGCCGATTATGGGCATGTCTGATGTCTAACCAGTTTGACGTAATCGATACATTAATCTGCGGCCTGTTATGCGCGGACAACCAAATGGTCTGGCGACGTAGGTCATGTCCAAGGGCTCTCTCTCTTTCATTGACTGTCAAATATTGCATTCTTTGGTGTTCTTTTTGTTGCTATGACAATAATGTGTGGGTCGAGCCATTTTATACAATGTATCTGCCCATGCAAAACTTGCTACAGTCCATAATTCCTTTTTCACAAAATTCCCGATTTAACCGGAAGTGATGGCATGTTCCCGGTATTTTCGATCAAATACACAGTATTTGGTATACCTGATATACAAAATCATGTTTCCAAACGAAATGATAACAAAGTAAAAAAATGATTTGGAAAAAATGTGTGTAGCGTTTCTTTTGGACACTAGTTTATATATCTACTTTTCAATCTTTATTCTTCAATACACCTACAAAAGTAATGCAAATTTGTTAGCGAGGAAGGCACTTTCTCTGCTGGCGGCCATTTTATTTGATTTAAGAATTCTTAAGGAGGTAATAACCCCGACGATGTTACTTAAAGGTAAGAACAAACTTAGGCCCTGGGAAGTTTGATGAATGTTGTTTAAGTGTTCTGAGAATTTGATGGGTTGCTATGAAAACTGAGAATTCTTAACTGATTTAAGAATTATCAAGGCTTAAGAAAATTCTTAGGAGTTTTGTGAATCCGGCCCCTGGTTTATTGACCTGGTGATGGATGACTGTAGCTCAAGCGAAACGAGGCACGGGAACCCTGTTGGCCATCGCTGGCTGTCTGTTGGGCTATTGAGAGAAAAGGAAATGAGAAACGAATCTTATTCGAATATTCTAAACACATGTACCTCTACTCGCCTTTTCAATGATGATACACAATATAAATACAGTGCCGAAAAAAAAATATAATATATTTTATGCATTTAATGAAACTTTTTTTTTTAGTGTTTTAGTCTTTTGGTTTTTAGTATAGTTTCATTTGATTTCATTGCAGTATATGTCTGCGTTTTTATACTTGGTATAGATCGTATGATTTGATTTCAATAAATTGACATTGGATTGAAAGTGGAATTTGTTTTACATGTGTTCAATTTTGGAACGAGCCCCTTGTGTCTAATTATGAATTATCAACAATTCGTATCTTCATACAAGTTAGAACCTGAATGATGTGTCCTGTCATTGTAATAAGTTAACCTTCTGATCTAAGATACTGACGTTTTACTAATTATAATTGGATATCGTAATCACCTCTACTTGACATGATTTGTGAAAAAGCTCTAAGAAATGTATGATATTGTTATGTTATCGTATTTTCATCACCAGAACAGATCAGTAAATGATCATGAGAAGAAACTCCTACACATATTCCTTAAAGATTCCGTTTTGATTAACCTTTTTGCTTAGTTGTTCGTTTGAAAAACTCCAATTGAATAATATTTCGCCAAATTAAATAACTTTAATACGAGGACATGTTACTCATGGAAATCAATTTCAAAATTGAGATTTAGTAATACTCATCAGTTGAAAGATTTTGAAGCAAAAGCTCCCTTTTTCCTTTTTGTGTGTGCCTGCATTGGTTCAGTATTTTCTCGAATTGGCCGACCTTTTCTGTATTTTCCCTGTTTACCCTTATTCGCCCATTTGGCAAATCATATGGTCAAAGCGCACATCTTTGCACATGTGCCACCCTATTGGTAGTTAGTGGGAAAATGAGGACACAAGCTCGATGCAGCCTTTCGGACGATGGACCTGGTAGTTGTCAGTGTTTGACAGGGAAGACACCATATCAGAACGTGAATAGGGGCTGAAAGTCTCGTTCCGTACGACCTTCACCTTTGACTTCCGGGGAATGACTAAACAGCTCCGTGCTTGACGCGCGGCTGCGCAAAGCTGCGCTTTATTGCATCATAACGCGACACGGTTCCCAGTCTCTGGTAGCTGTGCTATGTTTTATCGTAGACTTATGATAATAGTTCTATCTCTATTCATCAATAAACAATGGTTTATTGTTTTTCTTTTAGTCGTAATCACTTTAGCAGTGAACACTTATGCCATTTTAATTGATTTTTTTTTACAGCCAATTTGCACTTTCGTTAAAATTCCGATGTTACTAACGTGTTTTCTAACACTATTTTACACAGATTCTAAATAAGGCTTAGCCTACTATTTCGATTTACACACTCAAACGGAATAACTATAGTCCGAATTGGCTTACAAATATATTTTCTCATGTATAAGAATCGTTTTTAATTTTTTTAATTATTTTTATACATGTATAAGAATCGATTCATTTGAATGAAGTTTTAAATACTTGTTTTATATGATATATCGATCTATATTTTTTAATTCATCTATCAATTTGTTTTTAATATACAATGTTCTTTCAATCATTTTTCATCAGGGCCAAGAATCAATCATCCAGTTCCATTGAGACATTTGTTTCTGTCTATGAAAAGAGATTAAAGGTGGAAACTACCCCCTGATAGTCAAATATATATTTTATTGTAACATGCACATATTATAACTATATTATCTATAACTGTTTGGTATTAAATATAGCAACATTACAGGTTTTAAATTTCAAAACAATTGAATGATTAAATAAAATAATTAAAATATGCTGATGTCATTATTTAACATCATAATGAAAATGACAAATTCTCCGCGGATGAACACCGCCCTAAGCCTCCATAACTTGGTTTTAATCTGAGATCTTAATACAAAATATATCAAAATATACAGAAAATTAAAAGGGTATAAATGGGTATAACAACCTGGGTCCATTTTTGCAAAACCTTCTCAGTCTATTTAGATCAAAAAGAAATACTGATTTTTACAAAAGATATAAGTTTTTACAAAACGATTGTTAATACTTGATCGGACCATTTTACACATGTATGCCAAATTTGTGTGAAATCAAATTATGCAATTAAAATTATAAAATCATTTCAACCCTCGAATTTGGTAACATGTTACTCTTAAACTACATTTTTAATAACGTGGTTCTCATTCATTCAACTCTTAAACGGTACATAGTTTTTTATTTTGTAAATTAAAAGAGTTTCCATTCGCTCTCTTTCTTAACTCATTGCGATAGTCGTATTCGGGTTAAATGTATCAAAATAATGCCATATACTTATTATGATTCTAATCGTCACTCTAATAATTTCCGAGTACAAGCCCATATATTGCCGAATACAATCCCGGGCTTCTATTTAATCCAAAAGTTCAGTTGTCAAAACCACATTTTCCGTATAGAATTTAGCCCTCAGCTTGCTTTCCGAAAACCCTGGTAATATCCAAAGTCAAAACTGTCCACATCTCGGGGGAAGTCGTTATTAAAAACAAAACCCCGTCTTTTTCAAGTTTATATATATAGGGAACACATTTTCAAGTCCGTTCCCTGTCTATGATATTAACATTATATGTGTTTAGCGAACACAGGATATAGCGAACTAAATTCTTTGGTCCCTTGGAGTTCGTTATATCCGTGTTCTACTGCATATTAAAATCTGAACAATTAGATCGAAATAAGATAAAATATTTTATTACCTGTAGTGGTTTGATAATAAAAATTCTCAATTAATAATTCATTACATATAATTTTTTTAATTTATAATCGGAACACGTACGGACTACCCTTGGTTAATTTCCATAAATGTTTTGAAACTAACTGTTTCACAGTAAAATACTCACAGCTAAAAAAATTCTTCAGTAATTTTTCATTATTCCACTTATACCTATTTAAACCACTTAAAATACTTTATTTACATATTAATCATAAATTGTGTAATTTATTCATTAATAATTTAAGTCTTTATTTGAGACATTTTAGTCAGGTCTTCTTTGGTAATTAATTCTATTTTTCGTTGCATGGTTTTTTTTCTTCTTGCAATGTTGTGGGCTTAATTGCGTTAATTTAATTGGTGCTATAAAATCAAATAATTTTTCTTGACAAGACCTGTATTTATATCACAAGATTGATTAACCTTATTTATTTAATAAGAAAATAATCAATAATTTTGAAACGATATTTTTTCTAATATTATGCAGATGAATAATTGCAAAAGTCTTCAACAATCAATGATTTGTCTTTTCGGGAGGTGTAGTTAAATGAACACGAATAATGATGATTATGGCTGTTTGTAAACGTAAACGTAAACGAACATTTGAACCATTTTCTTAGGATATGTTTTCCATAAAAAAATTAAAATGTTTAACACTCTGATGATATCTTAAAAATATGTCCAGTCTCTTGTCTCAGATGTCACTGGACCGATTGCAAACTCGTCTGTCTTTTGAATTAACCGCGGATGTAACTATCTAATTCAAGAAAAGGTTTCTACTAATTTTTTAAATATCCTTAATTTTGTATATTATTGCCAAACAAAAAGTTCTTAAATCTTATTTAGCCGGAATAAATATTTAAAAAATAATCCTACAACGACTGAGTCGCGCTAGTAAACGACACACGCAGCCATCTACAGAAACCAGGAAATATGAATGATAAAGCAGTTTTAGTCTTGTTTTGCAGTTTCATGAAGGTCATCGGTCGTTTCAAAGACTGATAATTATTATAAAGATATTAATTCCTTGTCGTTTGCAGGCATAATTAATTGAAAATCATGGTTTCATGAAATGAGCACTGCGCAGACGCGTAAATACCAAAAACTAGTTGGCTGATTTACCCGGAAGTAAGGCATCTCGTAAAATCTCGTGACCTACTTACAGTATTAGTCGGGTCAGCACGGACATTGTTGCATCAGACTGAAGTATGCACAAAAAATGTATCATATATAAACAGAACCATCGTTATCATGTTAGAGATTACAAGCCTACTAGCTGTCTCATCAGTTTTCTTTTGGATTTATCAGTCAGTCTTTCAGCTTACCCAACAGCAGCGCCAGGTGTTGCAGAGGATATCAGACATTGAAATATGGACATGGAAATGTATAATATCTCAACAGAATCATCGTTTATCTTGGTGAAGGTTACAAGTATACTCATTAGTTGTCTCATCAACGTCAGTTTTGCTTGAAGGTAATCCATTCAAGGCTATCTTTTCATCGCCGGAAAGGTCAGGGTAGTTTATCTAAAATTATTTCTTGATTTTGTCTGTCAAAGTTTCCTTTTGACCCTTGAGACTCGTTTGGTAATTTTCCTCTATAGCAATCACACTCATTTCCTTGGGTAAAATTCACATACAAGATGCAATGCAAGTGAGGATGAAGATGCCTATAATCTGTTTGTTTATAACTTGCACAAACCTGCTTGTCTCTTCCAAATTAATGGGGTTACTAATGTGTGAGGTTTACTGTATCAGGGACGGTGGTTGTCAAGGGTTTGCCTACATTGGTCATAGTCTGTCCTGTGCCCCTACATATGGCTATACTACTTCTTTTATTCACGCTGGTATGGTTTTCAGATTTTGGAAGTACTTCTCAGCTAAACATGTGAGTTTTTACTTAACTAAATAATGTACAGATATGTCAACATTTGTAAGGAGTAATTTGCCCCTGGCTTGATACCGAAGTTTTTACTTTACTAAATAACGTAAAGATCTGTCAATATTTATATAAACGGAATGAATTTCTGAGCGAGTGAGTTCATCGTCACGTGAATGACACATTCAAATAACAGAGGAAGGGTCAGTCAAAGTAAACCTAGCCTCAATATTATCCGTTTCACTCAGTAATAAGTGAAACGGATGATATTGAGGCTAGGTTTACTTAGACTGGAGGAAGGGTCCAAAGATCATGGAAAAGACGGAAAGAAAGGCATAGTGAGAAGAAGGCAAAGGGCTGCGTTCGTTTTGACTCATTGCAGTGCAATCTTTACATGCTCGGATGCCCCTTTGATCGAACAAATTGTAAGTTAAACTGAATGCCACACTTGGTTGCCTGGCATGATAAACATTATGGCCAAAATTTAATTGGACACTTACAATTCATCAACTAGGACTGCCGCGGCAGTACTTAGGTCTTCAAGACTTCCTGTTTGACTTTCACATAGTGTTTGACCTTCACATGCATGTTTGACCTTCACATGCATCTTTGTTAAAGAGATTTGAAACATACCGACCAAAACATCACTTTTTAAAATGCAAAGTTTGACCCTTCCTGCTGACCGGAAATAAGTGTTCGCGAGAGATTTTATTCTTTTATCTAAAATATCTTGCTAATGTCCAAGTCTCATGCAAAAATCATTAAGTTCTATGGTCTGGATTTTGAGTAATCTGCCCTCGAAGTTGGCGATTTTCAGATTTTGGTCAACTTTGAAAGGTCACAGCACAAAAATTATTAAGGTTAGGTCTTAAAAAAGAAAAGATTTAAAACTACAATACTTCAGCTACATTCAGTATGAATTTCAGCTCTCTAGTGCAAGTATCTTCAGAGGAGAAGATTGTCAAAGGCGGGTGGGGTCGGAATTCGTCAAAAATGCACTTAAAGCAAGATGGCGGCCAAACCACGTGACCCACAAATTTGCCAAGATTTACTTTTTTCATTAGTTTTCATTGCGCATCTTTTAAAAAACAATTTAAGTCTCTATGTGCATTTTGAAAAAAAAAGTCAATATTAAATTTTCGATTTTGGATTCGAACTGGACCTTTAATGTAAGAGTCGATTTTGCCCAAAAGCTCATTATATCTATTCCTTAGTAAGAGCTATCAGCATGCCAAGTTTGGACGAATTTGGAGCAGCCGTTTGGGCTGTAGCTCGGTCACAAAAAAGTACAAATAATAATTAAAAAAACCTTTTAAAAAGATCTATTTTAACTCATTTCAAATAGTTAACAATTATACAAAGCAGCTATCTCATTAAGGTCTGTTGAATGGATTCAATCAATTAAAATTATCTTCCCATCGTTTTCCCACTCTCAAAAAGGTCAATACTAGTATATCTTGATTTCATCTTTAAAGTCCTTTGAACATAGAGATACTTCTTGTTAATTTCCTTTGGTGCGATCAGTATAAGTCTCTCAACACGTATATTTGAATACATTCATAAACAAAACTTCAAATATCACTTGTACTGCAATGAACATGATTTTGTTCAAGGTGTTTTACATTTATTTTCTCAGTACTTTCACAAGCCTCTCTGTCTTGTCTAGGAAGTTTGAGCATGTTGGGATGCTAATGTGCGAGATAAAGTGTATATCCGACAAAGGAAGCTATGGGATAGCTTACAGTACTCTAACACACGAATGTATGCTGACTTACCAATATGTTGAACCGTATATTGACGCTATTTCTGTGTTAAGACCTTCCAATCGCTTCTCGGTTTATCATGTAAGTTCAATTTTATCATCGAATTATGAAACGTTTTGCTTCAGGTAAGTCTATTTAGTTATCAGATTGGTTGAATATGTCAGAAAACGTTGGACCAATTGCATTGGCACGGGTGATTGTCAAAAAATGTCTTAAGCAATGTAAGGTTTCTTCAGTTTTCGAGACCTGGTCAAAAGCATTAAGACGCCTTGGTATTTCATATCGCAGCTTATACAAGTCGTTTCCTGAGTGAAAGCATTGGATGTATGTACAACAAGAACAAATCATCCACACAAGATTCCAAAGCTTTCCTGAATGTTTCTTATTCTAAAACAAAATAAGCCCACAAAATAACAACGTAGGAACGTTTTTAAACGTTTTCAAAACCAAACGAAAACGTTTCAGAATAGTTGTGAAACGTTCTGTGTTGGCTTGGACGCACAATAGGCTGTTGAACAGGTGTGATAAATAAGCTTTCCGAATGCTTTCAGACACTGATCAAGAAACATTAAATGGTTTCTTAACATGTGGAATTTCTCAGTCTTCAATTTGTAACTTAAAATAAAACTCGCGTTCATGTAATGAACATTTGTTTTATGAATTTTGCCTTTATTAATAATTGCGAGGACATTAGTCACATCTTTTGTTTAACATTAAGCTAGTACTCAACTACGTTTTTTCACCCCTTTAAGGGGCAGTAGCACGTTTTTTGATAATTTTATATTTTAAAATTTTCACTGATATTTGTTTGTTAATGCTAAATGTATTATTATGACAATGTCCAAAATCTCATTACACAAAGCCAATCATACATAGTCAGAGGACAAAGTATGAAGATTCACATAAAATCCATTGGCGGCCAAATTATTGAACACCTTTAATTCATTTTGTGTGAGAAAAAGGAATCGCATGGTTAAGATTTACATTATATGTGTGAATTATTACTGCTCCATTTGGTCTGAATACATTGTCTTTCAATTGAAACCATTAATTTCCATTTTCACCTTATATACTCCCTAAAAACGTGCTACTGCCCCTTTAAGTATTTGTGTATCTTCGTTACAATTCATGCACTATGGATCAGAGATTTCGCTATCAATGATCCATCGGAAATAAATATCAATGTTCCGAGCAGAATATTTGGCCTATTCTGAATTCACCGAGATGTACGTTTTTGTAAGGCCATTGCTTAGACTGATTTAGGGGCGTCATTATTGCCGGTGCTGCAAACGTCATATTAAAAGGAAATGCATGAATTATTTCATATGATTTCATTGATATTTCACTGCTCAAGAGTAATGTAAATATCTTTGTTCACCGTAAACATTTCGAAAAAGATGCGCAGTTGTGTAATTTTAGAATTTCAGGATATTTGTTTTATTAAATAAGTTTTTTAAAGCAATATTTTGATAATTTCAGAACTGTTCCAAGATTGCCTGTGTCCGGACCGAGATCTGTATACTAACAAGAAACGGTCATCCTCGCTGTGTTGTTTCCGAAGGGAATTAAAGTTGACTTTCGTCATATCATCCTCGTGATCAAAAGCGCATCAAACCGTTAAGGGGACTTACAAGATGTTAAGCCCTGAAGATGGGTTTGTACACACAATGGTAAACCCTTGAAACCGTAATTATAATAATTGTTCATCCCTCTGAAGTACGCATAAGGCTATTGCGGAAGAACGAGCCCAGTCAACCATGGATTCAGCGCATATTGGCCATGGGGAATTAGTGCAAAGTTTCTACAATATTAGCATAGATTCTAGAATAATCTGATACACTGTCAAATGCCATCTATCATCATGTAAACATGTATGCCCAGCCAATGAAATTACTTCCCTGAAGCGAAGTTAACAAGACCCGGATGAAGGAAACGTTGATTAGGGCCATTTTGATTCAGACTGGTGGTGATAGTGTTCGGCACTACTTGATCATTTATTTGACAAACGAACACTGGATTATTCTTGATTCTTATGTCCAGTCACATTTGCATTTTTAAACAACCTTGCAAAATCTGAAGATGAAGAGTGATGATTTATAAAAGCAGCTTTGCAAAACACTCTGAGAAATGGTTAGCCTAAATGAAGCAGCGTCTGTATATGTGTTCTCACTAGAAACCAGCACCTTTCAGTGATGTTCCAAATTTGTTTAAAATGAGGGCATGCGTTCTCATTAACACGGTAGTCAAGTGCCACATAAAACAGTGTCCTTGACCAATATTCTTTAACAACAACCTTCACAGTAAGGGCAGTTCCACCCTGCATGGTACAACTTCGATCATCCCAACGGCTGTTGATACTGACACGCGTTAGAATGACGTTCGTTAGTTTTCAATCTTACAATCCGTTATCTATAGGAACACTGCATTGGAATACACAGGACTTAACCTTAAATCTTCATAGCACATAACATCCTTTTCCATACAATGTGTGTGTGTTTTAAAGCCCTAACAGAAATAAGTGTTAACCTGAGAAAACTTGGAATCCATTCGCCTGACGAATTCTTCCTAATATTCGATAGTCAAATACAACCAATGCTTTTGTATGCTTTGTAGGTTGTGGTTTTCAAAAGATATAGAAATATTCTAAAAATTTACTTAGCTGCATGGAAGATTTGTTAAAATGTCTGCGCACATACACCTTAATCGATTTTGTATGGGGAATGTGTTGATACCCATCATATATTAATTTGAATGTGCGTACTTTAACTATTGGATGAAGAATTAATATATGAATAAAAAATTTTTTACCTAACAAATTTATGATATGTCACTTCATTTGGATGATATCGGTTATAAACCTTGGGTTAGGAAATTAGAATATGCTTTTTTCACGGAGTTGGTTTGGGTATAGTACAGGGTATAATTTAATAATATTTTTTAAATCCGGGCAAGAGATACGAATTTTCAAAATGAAACTTAACACTAAATAACAGTTTGAGATATTATATATATAAGTCTATTTCCACCGTAAAAATATTTGTTTGAAATAGTGGATTTCACATTTCGTAAAAGCATTGTAAAATTACGATCGGGTACATTTGTTTAAATGTTAATGAGGGTAGATAGCAGAAAGTTTATAGGTTGTCTAAGATTTGTCCCATCTGCAAGGATGAAATCGAAAATGAATTTCATTTCATTTCTATGTGTCCATATTATAATCATCTAAGAAAAATATATCTTCCTAATATTGGAGATTGAAACATGTATGAATAGACAAATTCTTACTTCCAACGACAATTACATTTTGAAATTTACTATATTTATTATGCCTATGAACAACGATGTAAAAAGTTAAATTACATTTCTTGTGATTAATTATTCTGTTCATACCATCTACTTCCCGAAAGATGTGAGATTTTATAACGATTTGTTATTGTATATGAAAATATGTATACCTGTATTTGGGGCCAGGGGCCTATATAGCTTGGGGTACTTGAATAAATTTGATGATGATGATGTTGATGCTACCTTGTAAACGGCTGATGATAACATGTGACAACTGAACAGCCTTGCAACATCGGATAACATCAGACTTTGTATGTGTAAGAGTCAAAGGTCTGTGAGATATCATAATGACGAAAATGACAATCAATTTTTTAAGGTTTTTATTGTCAGTTTTGTCATTTTGTTATGAAATCGGCAACATATCACATCAGCCATTTGAGTCTCTAAAGCTGATTATTGTTATTGTATTCAAAACAGTCGCAAGGCAGATATAGAGAATCTCACCCAGGTGTCTTCTGATATCAAATATATCAACACAAGTTGATAAAAGTAACAATTATCCGAGGCTTGCCGAGATCCATCTCGGGAATTCAAGAAACGGATGGAATATTCTAAACACTACTAGTTTAAGAGATCAGCAAGTGCAAATGTGACCTACTAAACAATACGACAATGGTATTCAATGTGTAACTAATGCATTAATACATACTTATAACAAAACATGGCAATGAAGAACCATACGAGACTCAAATCAGTAGGTACTTCCGGTAACCTCACCAGGGCCTGGCCCATGGACAACGATACTAAATGGGATCACTGTATTTGTCAGTGTGACGGGAAATATGCTTTGGGAATTCAAACCAAATGACACACACGTTCAAATGTAATATGTAATGAATTAATTCTTATTTCACGTGCACTTCCTTTCTTATCTGATATTGTATTCACTGTTTGATCATAAAACATATTTATTTTTACAGCATAAATGTGATATGAATTCGACTACATTCATATGATGGAATTATTAATCAAATATAACATAATCGAAGAATTGAGTCTATAAATAGTCTCTTCTACGTTTTGATCTAACTATAGATGGTCACAATTAGTACAGAATGAAGTCAAAGAATAGAGCAAGTTTTGCCATCCAGTCGAAGCTATCGTTAGTACGTTACCAGTAAATACGATCAGACAGTGAGAAACGTCTATGGCAATAAGCTCTTGATTTCAGAGTATTATTTATCTTATCACATATGGTTGCCTTCCAATTTAGTTTCACGAATGTGGTATGCACATGATATTGTAAACCACCTTCTGCCTTGCAAGGTTAATATGTATGATAGAAATAATAAGTTAAACAAATATGTTATTTACTTGATGTTGATGTATATGGACGTTTGATGATAATGAACAATTCTTGCATTTCTTACTCGGAGGAAATCTAGAAGGTTAACTTAGTGTCTGGTGAAAGTGAAAGCAATCATGATGCTTTTGTATAATGTATATGTGTAACCTGTATGCTTTTGAGCGAATAAAGAATATCACATAATTATCAAATATGTTGTTTGCGCTTCTATATATTATAATCATATCATTTCTTGTTCGAAATGTGTTTTGCCTCTGAGTCCGAGGTAATATTTTTGATTTGGGCTTTTAGAGTCGACCTTTTATTCTCTCCCTTTATTTCAAAGAAAGAGTAATTGAATAATGTCCTCTATCTCATACGCATTTCTCTTGTTAGAGTTATGTGTTCCAGTTTGAGAATGAATGACCAAGAACTCCATTATCTTTATCTTAACATAATTATAACTTTCCCGATTAAGGGAGGAGAGAATTTGGATACATCAAAAAGGGCAAAATCATGGCTTTTCCGCCACTAATGTCAATGTTAGTTAAAGGATGTCTTTAAGAATTAACTGCTTAGCTAATTGTTAATTATATAGAGTCCGAAAGTACAACATGGCATATTTTGTTAGAAAAGTTAAAAATCTACATTAATGTCTTTTTTTGAAATCTGAAGGCATTTAGGGAAAACTGTAAGAAATTATGACCTTACAATCATCATATAGAGGTTCCTTCGGTGAAGCATATGGGTAACTCTTTGCTGAAGCATACCTCTATGCAAATAAAATTGCTGACTGTTTTAGAGCATATGGTTTAACAACCCAGCCACCATTGTAACACCATATTAAAAACTAAACTCACGAGCAAAAGAAAGTATAACACTCAGTTGTATTTATCATATGTAAAATTTTCAAAGTCAGATATCTCGAGTTTTTGACGTCGTTTTCCAAAAATGACTTGTTTGGAAAATTAGTCCAAAACATTAAATAAATAAAAGAATACCTCTACGCGGTTTTTTAAATTTAAAAAAAAAAATTAAAAATTCAATATTAAAATTTCCCTAAATTTATTTTGACAATACACAACTTTTCATCGACATATAACACATACTCTGTGTGAAAATCAATAAATGTTCATCGTCATGCACACATTTACAACATTTTGAACATGGTAGGGGTCATGTTGGTGTAAATTTCATTTCTTACCCTAGTCTACTTTAAATGATGACATTTAAGTGAAAATATAAAACAGTCACCAATAAAGCCATTCAAACTACAGCCGAAAGGTGTTATTGTCTGCTTTCATAATCAAATGCATCTTATTTCTTTAAAATATTGAATTAATGGAAAACAAGTGAGTGTTATACTTTCTTTTGCTCGTTAGTTAAGTTTTGAAGCTAAAGTTTCAAAATAGACAAAACTAAGACAGCCAGACAGACAGACAGACAGACAGACAGAGAGAACTTTAAGTCGGCAATGAAGAAATCACATGTGATGTCTTCTTTACAATGATAGGAAAGTAAGACGCTTAGCATATTCAACCGAGGAACCTTGTGCATATTCATTTTAAATGCCTTAAATGATAAAGGCCTGACACTACCAACGACACGGCAACGCACAAATAATAAAATCTTTTTAAACAAATTGATTTTTTTCTGTGGTTTCTTTGGGGAAAATGACTTACAAAGTGACTCAACAAAAAATAATTTTGTCCTCAGTACATCTCGTAGAATATTCATGATAACAATCTCAAATTTGAAACAAAGATCAACTATTATCCCTAGATGTACCCTTTTAATTGTAAAACCTATTAATGAATTAAGTATTGGGGATTTTATTGGAAAGAAGACTTACACAATGACTTACTGTATACTCAACTATCATACAACTTTAACCAATATTAATCAATTTTACTATTTGAAATTCTTTGAACAAAGTGGGGAGCGGGGGTATGTGAGCTCTGCTCGCTTCTTCTCGTGTGTTTATAATTTTTTATTTATACAAGGTTAATAGCATAAGATGGTTAAATCTACATGATTTATGAAAAGTTAGATTTCGCCTTTATAAACTCTTCAAAAAAAGAAACGCAAAAGGGATATTTTTAACATTTTGTAGAGAAATATAAGGAACAACGATACAAGTCCTCTACTGCCTCAACCATATCAGGATTGCGGAGGATATCAGATCAAACTACGGCAAGCAGGTATCCGACCTCGACGTCCAGTTAGAGGCGCCATCCTAAACCAGTAACATCGTCAAGCACGGCTGCAGTGGCCTCATCATCGATGTAGGCAAGTTTGTTCAGTGTGGATGATGAATCACGTTTCATGCTTTGTAGGCAGGATGGAAGGACTCGTGTTACCGTCGGCGAGGTGAACGTTTTGCTGCCAATTGTGTACAGGAAGTTGACAGATTTGGTGGTGGCAGTGTCATGATGTGGGCTGCCATCGCCTACAATGCCAGAACAGAGCTTGTGCACATTCGAGGAAATCCTATGGCACAACGGTACATCTACGAGATTCTTAGCCCAATGTGCTACCCATCAATGACGTTTTTTAACAGGACTACGCCCGCCCTAATACGGCCCGCATAACCACTGCCTTCTTTACACAACACAACATCACTGTTCTTCCCTGGCCCTCAAATTCCCCAAATCTTAACCCATAGAGCATCTTTGGGACGAGTTGGACCAACGACGACAACCTCAACCGCAGACTCTAACTCTAGACAGCCATTCCACAGAATGTGATTCAACATCTCATCGCTTCCATGGGCAGGAGATGCCAGGCAGTTATCGATGCTCACGGGGGGCATACGGGTGACATTCAACTTCACCTAGTGACCATGGCCTTCACCTGAACAGAACTTGATTGTTCTTTAGTGAGTGGTTTCACTAACATTGAACAGATCTACCAGGAATAAACTTTTATAGATTGTCTCCAAAATTGTCTTTTGCGTTTCTTTTTTTTAAGGGTATACATAAAAGCATCACAATAATCGTTCTGAAAGTTTTTGACTTTACTTGAACACATTATCGTTTTGATCTGAAATTGAAAATGCTATCGACACTACACATCTCATTTACAGGTAACTCAATTCTTCTTATCACAAGACCAATCGAGTCTTCCATGTTCATGATACCATGTACCATAGAAACTGTTTGTTCTAAGCAAGATTGAATATGTTTAGTGTATCTGTCAATATCAGCTTCTGAGTATAATTCCTAAAGGATCAATTTGGTAATTAATCCAAAAACTCATCCCTGTCTTAAGGAGACAGTTTAAGATTCTGAAAATTTGTTGATAAGGATATAATAAATGACCCTCGTCCCAAAAGGGCATTACTCATAAGCAGACGGTTTTCTGTAAAAAGGCCAAAGTTTGATTGATAACCTCAAAAGCTTAACTGACTGTTGTGATTGATCTTTAGACATGCATAGATAACAATAGAGTTTTATCATACAAAGTAGTACACATTCGCTATACTTTATAGAAACCCCAACAAACTTTGTTTTATGATTAACCTTCCCTTCGCGTGTCTTTCGGCGACCAACAACAGGTTGTGTCGACATACTCAAATGATTCGCTCATAGTGTTGGTTGACATCTCAAGACATGCATAGATAACAAAAGAGATTTATGATATAAAGAAGTACCCATTCGCAATTCCTCAATGAAACCAGCAAAATGCCTTCGTGTGTCCTATTCGACAGTCTGCATCGGGTTTGGTTTTACTACTTGCCTTAATTCACTGAAACCAGCAAAATGTTCTGTTTTATGGTTATTCTTCCCCTTTTTTTATCTTCTTTGGCAATGTGCATCTGGTTATGTTAACGGCCTCAAAAGGTTAAATAGATTTGTGATTGCGATCTAGACATGCATTCATGAAAAGAAAGGTACAGTACACCGTGTGTAGATTGGTCCACTTCATATAAACCAGCAATATGCAGTGTTTCATGATTTCCCTACCCTTTGCATGTCTTGTTTTGGGGGTTTCGTCTATCGACATACGAATTAATGTACTCGGTGTCAAAATGTGTGAAGCTTCATGCACCATTCACGATGGGTGTAATTCAATAAGCTATTTCCCCACAACCATGATTTGTGGTAGGCTTCAAGCATTGGTTGATGACATCATGATGGGCCCGGTGCTTCTGAGGCCAAAGGAATGTTTTTCAACTTATCATGTGAGTTTACCTCCTGATGTTTTTTTTATTGCTAATTACTTCTATTGTTTCGGATCTATTGTTTTGCTACAAGGGTAATAAAAAAGAGAATCTAACCCATATGTTTTCTTAAATGAAAAACATCAACACACGTTGTTAAAAAACCGAGGATATTTTCTTACATCAGAGTGTTGATACATTTGATATCAGAAGGCTCGAGGTTGTGATTTTATTTATCATCCAGAATCAATTTTAATAAAGTTTGCATGAAAACAATATATCTCTTTAAACACTGCATATCCAAAAATAATCTAAAAACTTAGTGATGTCATAGCATTGTGCATTGTTATGTCACAGCATTGTATGCAATTTCTCGTTGATGTAAAATGTCTGTGATGTCATGTACTTGCTGATCTCAAAGCATTGTTAAATATTTTATGGCTGTATATGACACTTTGCTAAGCAGAAACCTCCGTCTTTATTGCTAGATGTAATTCTTTTCAGTGGTTGGCTAAATAAAAATGCAATAAGAGGCATTTACTTTGATTGCTATCAGGGTACATGTAAAGGGGGAGCGCCCCTCCGGGCTGCACACACTTTTTTGAGCTCCCACTTTTTTGTGGTTTTCCATGGTTTAATCTCTGAGCCAATCTACAAAAGTTTGCACAGATGTTCATGGAGATATTTCCAATCTGCTGATGCAATTATGACTTTTGAGGACTTTTGTTTAATATTGACTTAATTGTGCTTAAAACTATACATCTGCCACAATTCAAACTGTGAGTTGGTGTTAACAAACAATACCTGGCCAGTCAGCTATTGTTATTCAATTCACTGGACAAGCTGTGATATGGCAACTGGTAATAGGATTACCTACACCAGAGGTGAATTACTTAACATCAAACAAAGGACTCATCTTGACTTTGGTTTTGATGTACCCATCTCACCTGATTCACTGATCACCCACAAGCGACCTCGCAACAGACCATTCAGAAGAGGCACAAGAGGAGGCCGGACAATACCTAGACCAATCAAAGTGGTCGTTGGTGATTCGTCTCGTTTACCTACCAATCATTGAGGAGTAATTCCCGAAAATCATATCTATATGCAGCCTTCCAAATTATCAAAAAATCTGAATGTTTGCCTCCTGAACATTCGTTCTGCATGCAATAAGTGTGATGATATTGTGGATTTGATAACAGATACGAACATTGATGTACTGTTTCTTACTGAAACATGGCTCTGCATGTCTGGTAATGACTATAAAATAGTGGCAATGTTTCCGCCAGGTTACACGTGTAAACATAAGCCTCGTCTGTCACGTGGTGGGGGTGTAGCCATTATCCACAGATCTCATCACAATGTAAAAGAGCTCACTGGTTACTCAATTTCCTCCACATTTGAAGCTTTCGACCTCTTGTTAACAGTTGGAAAAACTACAATGAACACTGTGGTCATCTACTGACCACCACCTTCCAAAAAGAACAAGTTCTCTTTTTCACAGTTCTTTGATGACATTTCACTATTTTTAGAGACAAAATGTAAGACACGCTCCAGATTTGTATTCCTTGGTGATTTCAACATTAATTTCAGTTCCTCTCCTACTAACACTCATGCATCAAGATTGAAGAAGCTCTTGGACAGCCTGCAGCTCACTCAGCTGGTGAGTGAACCAACACACAAGAGCGGCCATACACTTGACTTGGTAGTTGTGAGCAAATCTGTGTGTGCAACTGGTGTTAGGGTCTGTGATCTGCAAACAATAGATCATTTTCTGTTGACATTCAACCTGGATGTGGACAGTCCTCCTTGCCCAAAAATTGTGATTAATTGCAGAAACTTGAAAGCCATCAATCAGCAAAGTTTCAGTTTAGATTTGTCGGAATCCAGCCTCCTCCGTGATCAGCCAACGGAACCAAACTCTCTGTCCTAGCTGTACAATACTGTCCTCAAGGAATTGCTTGATAGACACGCCCCTCTGAAGAAAAAGCAAATCCCTCAACGTCCTATGTCATCCTGGACTGTCACAGCGGATGTCATATTGCTGCCAAGGCGAATCGTCACAGGACAGAAAGAGCTTGGATATGGTCTCGGCTTGAGATCCACAGGCAGATATAAAATGTGCTGCTAGGAATCATGTTAACATGGTTATTGCACATGCCAAACATGCACCTCTAAACAGTAAAATTCAAGACTGTGTATCTGATTACAGAGCGCTTCACAAGTTAATGTTTCGCCTCTTGGGTAAGAATTCAAGATCACCCTAACCATCAAACCACAGCCCTGACTCCTTACCAGACGTTTTTCAAGAATACTTTACAGACAAGATCTTGTAAATTCGCTCTTCCATGATCAGCGCCGGCTCCACCTCAGGTCAATGTAGCACCAGACAGCCTGAAGACCCTACCTCCTCAGACCAGAGTGACCATTGTGAGAAACTCACTTCTTTTTGCGAGTTCACCACCTCTGACATTCTTAAGTTGATTAGAAAATCAAAACCAACTTCCTGTGTGGTAGATCCAGTGCCAACATCCTTGATCTTGAACAACTTGGATATCCTGCTACCGGTTATAACGGACATAGTAAACTGTAGTCTCAGTCATGGGGAAATACCATCAGTTTTTAAATATGCAGTTGTCAAACCTTTGCTAAAGAAGTCCAATCTTCACCCTGACACCCTCAGCAACTATAGACATTTCAAAAACTTTCATTTACATCAAAGCTGATTGAACAGGCTGTGGCTGTAAGGCTATCTGAACATCTGAGCAAGCATGATCTTATGGACAGTTTCCAATCCGCCTACCGCTGCAATCACAGCACAGAGACTGCTCTGTTAAGAGTTGTGAATGACCTAAGACTCGGCATTGATGAGAACAAGGTCGGTATATTGATGCTACTGGACCTCAGTTCAGCATTCGACACAATCGATCATCTTAGGCTCATCACAAAATTGAAGAGTGACTTTCAAATCGATGGAATTGCTCTGAAATGGTTCCAATCTTACCTAACGGGGAGGTTTCAGTCTCAAACAGGATCCAACTCACTTGTGGAGTACCCCAAGGGTCGGTCCTTGGACCTATCCTTTTCTCTCTATATATCAAGGAACTGGGCTCTATCATTGACAACCATTTGTTTGACTGCCACCGATATGCTGACGATTCTCAGCTCTACAGATTCTTTTCTCCTGATCCAGTGCAAACATCCAGTGCTCTCGGTCAGTGCTGCAACGAAGTGAAGAAATGGATGTTTGCAAATAAACTATAACTTTACAGTACCAAAACCGAATGTATTCTTGTTGGAAAAATGAAGCACAGAAAGCAGTGTGAGGCAGATTTTTGTCCAATTCGATGAATCATGCATCACATTCTCAGAGAAGGTCAGAGATTAAGATGTCATCATAGATGCTGATCTGTTACTTGATGATCACATCTCCCATATTGTGCAGTCCTCCTTCACATCCCTGAGGAACATTGGAAATATCCGACGCTACCACACGAGAAGCTCTGCTGCTACCCTCACACTCTCGCTTGTTGTCTCCAAAATGGACTACTGTAACAGCTTGTTAATCGGTGCCACCAAATCCCAGTTACAGCGACTGCAGCGAGTTCACAATACCGCCGCACATATTGTCACACGCACAAGAAAATATGAACACATCACCCCTGTTCTTGAATCGCTTCACTGGCTACCAGTTCAACAACGCATTCTTTTCAAACTCTTATGCATTGTTTTCCGTTGTCTCTCTGGCTCTGCCCCTGTGTACCTCTCTAGTCTCATTACACCATATGTGCCCTCCAGATCACTGAGATCCCCAAAGTAGAAGTAGTCCCCAAAGTCAAATCTACTATATATGGACACCGTTGCTTCTCTTACTCAGCAGCTGTTGAGTGGAACAATCTCCCTGAACATCTCCGCCTCTGTACTGAACTGTCCTTGTTCAGGAGCCAACTCAAAACTCATCTGTACAGATCCACATTTCATCACTGACTTTTAACGACTGATCTCTTTCACTGACTGCTTTTTGTATATAGTGACTGATTTAATATTGAATTAAATTAATAATATCTGTATTCATAAGTTTAAACTATTCTTAATGACATTGGATGTAAACCATTTTCAAAGTTGAATTAAAGGAACAGGAGTTAAGCATTCTATTAATTGCTTGCCATCATCGATAATGGAAAAAGAATCACATAACATGAAAAAAAGAAGTCAAAAGAAAATACCAGTATGACGTTGGCAGTCAGATAATAAGTAAAGTAAAATGAGTAATTGAATTATATCCTTTATGTATGACGCATTTCTCTTGCTCGAGTTTTGTATTCCAGTTTGAGACTGAATGACCTAAAACTGGAACTTCATATAAATATACACTCACATTGTAACAAGTTAACAACTTTATCTTAACATAAGTATAACTTTTCCCGATTAAGGGGCGAGAGAGTTTGGATACATCAAAGAGAGCAAAATCGTGACGTTTGCGCCACTGTCATCGTTGGTTAACGTCTGTCTTTAGAGTCAACTGCTTAGCTAAATGTTTATCATATTTTTCTTGATACATCGCATCCTGAATATGTTTTTTCTTGATACATTACAATACTGAATTTGTTAAGGTTATCTGTCGATATAAGCTTCTTAGTGAAATTCCTCAAGGATGATTTAAGGCTATTAATCCAAAAACTCATCCCTGTCTTGAGGAGACTGTTTAAGATTATGAAAATTTGTTGATAAGGATATAATAAATGATCCTCGTCCCAAAAGGGCATTACTCATAAGCAGACGGTTTTCTGTAAAAAAAAAGTATGATTGATAACCTCAAAAAGCTTAACTGACTGTTGTGATTGATCTTTAGACATGCATAGATAACAATAGAGGTTTATCATAAAAAGTAGTACACATTCGCTATACTTTAAAGAAACCCCCCAAAATATTTGTTTTATGATTAACCTTCCCTACGAGTGTCTTCCGGCGATCTACAACGGCGATCTACAACGGGTTGTGTCAACATTCTCAAAAGATTACCTCACAGTGTCGGTTGACATCTCAAGACATGCATAGATAACAAAAGAGGTTTATGATATAAAGAAGTACCCATTCGCAATTCCTCAATGAAACCAGCAAAATGCCTTCGCGTGTCCTATTCGATAGTCTGCATCGGGTTTGGTTTAACTACTTGCCTTCATTCACTGAAACCAGCAAAATGTTCTGTTTTATGGTTATTCTTTCCCTTTTTTATCTTCTTTGGCAATCTGCATCTGGTTATGTTAACGGCCTCAAAAGGTTAAATAGAGTTGTGATTGCGATCTAGACATGTATTCATGAAAATAAAGGTGTAGTACACTCTGTAGAGTGGTTTACTTCATATTAACCAGCAACATGCAGTGTTTCATGATTTCCCTTCCCTTTGCATGTCTTGTTTTGGGGGTTTCGTCTTTCGACATACGAATAAATGTACTCGGTGTTAAAATGTGTGAAGCTTCATGTACCATACACGATGGGTGTACTTCTATGAGCTATTTTACAACAACCTTGCTTTGTGGTAGGCTTCATGCAACGGTTGCTAACGTCATGATGGGTCCCATGCTTCTGAGGCCAAAGGAATGCTTTACAACTTATCATGTGAGTTTACCTCCTGATGTTTTTTGTTGCCAATTACTTCTGTTGTTTCGGATTCATTATCGTTACGTTTTTATTATCGTGACAAGGGTGACATATAGAAAATCTCACACATGTTTTCTTAAATCAAATACATCATAACATGTTGATACAGAAAAAGCCGAGGACGTTTACTTTTATCAACGAGTGTTAATTTTATATATCATCCAGAAACATTTTTCATGACGTTTGCATGAAAAATATAAATCTTTGAACACTGCATAGTTAAGGAAATCTTAAACAAGTGATGTCATAGCATTGTACGCCATTACACGTTGATGAAAAATGTTTACGATGTCATGTACCTGCCAAACTAAGGGCTTTTATGTCTGTATATGTCATTTTGTTGAGCATATAAAACGCCATTGTTCATGGAATTCTTGTCATTGGTTTCTAAATAAAAATGCAAAAAGAGACATTTGATTGCTATCAAGGTAATGTAGGAGCTTCAACCTGCTGAACTTGTGAGGGTTTCCAAGGTGTACTCAGATAAAAGTATGGTATCAAGGGCCTAACGAAGCTGCTGCTAGGTGTCATCAATTTGATATATGGTTATTTGAGTTTGAGCCCGATTCATTTGTTACAAACATATTCTTAAATTATTATAACACTGAAAACGTTGTCTCGAATGAATTCGAGAAAATGTGAGTATTTTCTTGCTTTTTTTATCGTTAATACACTTCGCAATAATTTCTGTATTCATAAGTATAAACGATTCTAAATGACATTCGATGTAAGCCACTTTCAAAATTGAATTAAAGTGACGGGAGTTCAACAGTCTATTAACTGCTAGCCATCATCGGTAGATGAGAATAGTTTGAAACATGAAAATAAAGTCCAGTACCAGTATGACTTTGCCAGTCGGATTATGACATCAAATATTCGAGAAGTTAAACGTCATAACTGGAGATACATAACAACCTTTTTAGAAATTGAAGTAAACTAAAAACACTAAATTATATTATAGTCTTATAATTATAAATTATTTGCAAAACGATTTCTTGAAGGATCGTACACCAAAATGTACATCAACATGTTTTAATTCTAATGATGTAGTTTTCGCCCAAAACACTTTTTACAAATATCGTTATTTGACTTGAGTAAAAAGCTAGGTTTTTACCCTGAACGGATAATACATTTTCCATACACCTATTTTAGACTAGTAAGATTTCACAACAAAACACGCACCGGATTAAATGTTTTTGTTTCAGATTTGTGCTATCTTGGACTGTGGAAGGGGAGAGAGATGTGTCATACCTAGACATCGACTTTCAAAATGTGTGTCAATAAAACGGGGTAAGCTACGTTTTGACTTCTGTAGTTACAACAGTGGCTTTAATGAGGTTATCAATATTCTTAATATGCATTTGCTGTTATTGGCCTAATAGAGTTCCCATTTTATTATCTATAATTAAATATGATATAATAATAATGAGTAGATAGTAGAGCGCCGATTAATCCAGACACTAAGTGTCTGCTGAAAGTGCTAAAAGAAATAATCCAAACGCTTCTCGCACGTTTCCTAAATAGTATGTATGTCCTTAATGCTGTTATGATCTGAAAATGTTGATATTTTAGCTAATGTAATAATTTCGCTTTACCTGGACATTACCAACAATAGACTGAAAATGATTCACGAATGGCATAAATATCATGTCTGTTTATTACAGAAGTTATAAAACGAAAATTAAATCTAAAGCATAGGCTTTGTTGGCAACCTCAAACCATTCTACAAACTAATGCCAGTTGAAACTCTTTATTATTTGGAAACATTAAAAGTTGAATAAACCCCATTACGTGGACAGTGAAAAGGCATTTTGTTAATATTCATTATTTCACTCGCTATTTCAAATCATGATTTGTTTACAGGTCCGCCAAAGGAGAAATGGCAGTGTACGTATTCAAATAAGCAAATGCCAGGAATAGGTTAAAATATCGAACTAAAATGGTGTCCTTCCTACATTTTGTATATCTTACTTAATGATTTGATCATGACGGAATGCCTTCTGCATGTTAAGGCGACCATGAGGCGTAACACAATTGCCTTCCTTTTCACCATCTAATTACATGAAGTTTGTTTCGTCATTAATTGACTCAAATCACTTGCAATGCCATTTCATCATGACATGATCAATAACACATGTATTAAGTACAAAAAGTAAATTTGCATTGTTTTATATTTATTTAAATTATTCATTATATTTAACAAATTATTATTTATATTGTAGATATCACATTTCATCGACAATAGTTGTAACTATAATTCTATTCATCAATAGATGATTTTTGTTGTAAAAATGGTTTCATTGTGTGTCCAGATTATACTATCAATCTAAAGGTTTTCTTTTAATATCAGATTCAATCGACAAGGGCTCAAACCATTGTCGCTTCTCTGGAGATGGCTATTTATCCTCAAAGGTATCAGGCAAGTGTTGGGCAGTCATTCCAATGGCCAAGGCTCCGAAACAGACCAACCTGCATCTAGAAGTGAAACTGAAAGCAGATGAACCACAATGCAAGTCAGCCCTCAAGATAGTTCATAGTGACCATTTTGACTCAGAAGATGACCGTCAGTCTGGGATGTTGATAAGGTACAATGGTAGTATACTAGAGGTTGTATCACCTCGAACCTGCAGAGGGAACCATTGGGTTGTGGGTCAGGAAAACGCAGTGAATATTTCCATGTCTATTGACAAAGACTATTTTTTCTTCTGGGTTAAGTTGATCATGTTTTCAGATGTGATGTCAATATTTAAGGTAACAACACCGTTTGGGAAGCAAAACAGAGATTTATACATCTTTTTCCCTGAGGATTGTATTGCTATGTCTGTTAAATTCAGTGACATGGTGTGATATTTTGTCTCCTGACCCCCCCCCCCCCCCCCATATTGGTTTTGGCAAGGTACCCGTCCGTGTCCGCGTTGGCGTTCAACAAATTAAAAAAATCTTCAACAAATTTGGTATACATACTCTTTATATCATGTGGATGTGCCTTTTGGAGGGTTCAACTTTTTCAACAAAAATTTTAGTTTTTAGTTCATGGCAACAGTTTGGACTTTGTTATTTTGAAGGGTAGGGTTAGTTTTATAAATATACTGATGGAAACGAATAAGGGAACGCTTAGTTATGGCTAACTTAAGTCTGGCATGTTCCGTTTGTTCGAGGCTGCGTGTGGCTCTTAGCTGGTCTTAGTGTTTAATTGACGGGTTAGTGTAGTCCATTCCCAGATTGTGAAGAGCTATGAGCGGTTTTCTATCTTCAATTTATGTAATATAGAGAACAATTCCTAGATTGTGAAGGGCTCATAGCTGGCCTTAGTGTCCAATTGACGGGTTAGTGTGGTCCATTCCAAGATTTTGATGAGCTATGAGCGATTTTCTATCTTCAATTTATGTAATATAGAGAACAATTCCTAGATTGTGAAGGGCTCATAGCTGGCCTTAGTGTCCAATTGACGGGTTAGTGTGGTCCATTCCAAGATTGTGAAGGGCTATAAGCGATGATCTATCTTCAGTTCAAGCAATATAGGGGTAAATTCCTAGATTGTGAAAGGCCCTTAGTTTGTCATGATGTCCAACTGACGGAGAGGTGTTGTCCATTTCAATATTGTGAAGGACTGTGATATATTTTCTTTGTGTGTAATTGGTGTATTGGGTGATTCCCAGATTGTGAAGGAACGTGTGCATATTTTTTAGAACAAGAGCTATTTAAATAATACGGTTAAATCCTGGGAACTGCTATGTGTGTGTCTTTTGAAAGACAGATTTTAGAATATTGAAATCAATGATCGAAAATATATTGTCTGAAAGAAAGGATAGTTAGCAGTAAACCTTACTATTATTATTATAATTAACGCCCTTCTGTATTACTTTTTTTGTGTTTAGATTGTTTTTACCTAAGTAAATACCTTATAAAAGCCAATTTTTAAGGCACAAACAAATTGTTGGTACTAAACATTTATCAATGCAGTTTCGTGGGAATACTGTACTAATACTGTATTATAGATATACTTCGAATTCATATTTTTTAGGATTTAAATTTAAGAACCTTGATTTGGCGGAATGAAGAAAGACCAGTTCAATAGAGCAGTGATATGTGTCAACAATACATGTATTCGATAAAAGACTTCACAATTGACTATATCATTTATCAGAAACTTATTTTGAAAAAATGTTTGATCATTTCTTTGTGAAATGTCATAATCTTTCAATTATGTGAAATCTTGTGATCTATGTGACAAATGCTTGATTAATCCTTACCCATAGTATTGTTACGTTCTTAACGTTTCATCAATCCCCAATGAGACTAAATCGGCTACTCAAATCAGTCTACAAATGTACTTGAAATGAATATACATTCAATTCGAAGGAGGAAGTTGGTGTGATTGTGCGAGATTGCAGCTCATGTCAGTCAGGGACGCGACACAGTGACAGGTTGTTGTGATAACCATCTGGAGAACCGTCAGACGGCTGGTCTAATTATATAACATGACACGGTATACATTATTATTGATAGATAAAACTATTTCATCAGCTTAAAGTGGATATTTTAAAAAGATATCTTCAAGTTTAGCTTCAACTTAGCATGTAGAAGAATGCGATTCTATGGATTATCGCCAAAGCCAATCGATAATATCATAATAATAACATTAGATATTTTAACAGTAACACAATATCACGTTTTTGAGGAAATTATACACATAAGATTATAGTACCCAATGCATTTTAAAAAGATATCTTTAAGTTTAGCTTCAACTTAGCATATAGAAGAATGCGATTCTATGGATTATCGCCAAAGCCAATCGATAATATCATAATAATAACATTAGATATTTTAACAGTAACACCATATCACGTTTTTGAGGAAATTATACACATACGATTATTGTACCCAATGCATTTAGTATTGATTGTATTGCATTTACTCTGTAAATATATTTTTACGTGTATAGTCTCGCATAACTACACATGGAGTGTCTCAAATTATACCAAGACGCTGTATTTTATTTTGTAATTATGAGGTGTGACTGAAATGAAATATTTGTCTACGATATTTCTATCATGAATGTATTCTTGCTTGTTTATATAATTTTTTTGCATCACAAATCAAAATAAAATGTACATGTATGTTGTATATCGCTCATATACATGTATGTTGTATATCGCTCTCAAACGACGATCTTAAGAAACTATTAAAGTCTATTCATGAATTTATCATAACATCTAATCGATTTGACATCTCATAAGCACTTGAATATGTCATGACTGCCACGTAAACAACATGATATTCATGCAAAACCAATATATGTGAAGCTGAGTTTTGAATATGACATGTGTCACTAACTACTATTAGTTATAAGTTCTATATTTATACATGTGTAACTGTATCGGAGCGGCCTTGGTATAAGCTCTTCGGAGCTTGTTAGCCAATCCATTCATGTAAATATTTCATGAATAAAATATGTTTTAATCATGTATGTTGTATAACAATTTCGTAAGTAACAGTTAAAATGTCACAACATTTTTATAACTCATCAATAAGAGCGAGAGCATATATTTTCATTAGATTACAAATTTAAAACAAAACATAGTATTACATATTTGTCCATTTTGAGTATGTCAAGGTTTTGTATTGATTTAACACTTCTAGTTGATAGCACAAAGGACTGATTAACACACTACAATTAGTAATTTTTGGTGACGATGTAGATCCTAGGTGAGAGTTTTTAAATTTTACTTGTCGATTGATATAGACAGCATTTGATGATTGAATGGAATTATGAAATATAATACGTAAAATAATTTTTCAGGAAATGAAAGGAACGTAAATAAGTAAACTTTGATACTCTAATCTACATGGCTTTAGATAAATCTAAAAAAGAAATACCTAAAAACACAGAGGATTCTTCTCACTCTTCTAAACAAACAAACGCATTGATGTGGGAAGTACTATTTAACAGAACCACCTTACATTTATAGGTCATACTAAGCTACTTAACACCATCTAACTTTTTGTCAGCACTAAGCAAACACAACTAATCTTGTGTGATATTGTATAATACCTTTGACCAGCCCTTTTATGATATAGTTTGTGACTTGTTACTGTGACATTTCTGCTGTGAGTTATTCTATAATTTATGTTCCTGTAATTTCCCATTTTAATGTAATTCAATGTATCATATTTCTTTTTATTTACATGTATATTTAGCACGTTTATCATGAAACGTTATATGTACTTTAATCTATATGTACATTTCATCCTATGTATGAACTGTTGTTCGTTTTACGCGTCCTTTAACGACGATTAGTCTCTCACAACCCTATTTCATTATTTGGGTGGCTCATGTCTTTTAACTATGTATCATTGTTTAGATATTTTATGTATATAAGAGGTGAGACTGAATAAACTATCTGTCTGTCTGTAACTTGTTTTTCTACATTCCTCAAAGAGCGCTATGAAGTTTAGCTCTTGCTTCTTTAACAAATCCAAATCTAGAAAAAAAATTCTGTGCTGTAAGTGTTTTTATTCTTCCATCAATCAAAACCTTTAAAATTATTTTGAGACCAATATCAATTTTTAGCATTAATTTATGTACAAGTATCTGTCTTTCATACAAAAGGTGATCTGTTATTAATGAATAGCCAGACACGCAGACCGTCCTGCACAATCTAGGAATTAAGTTGATTGAGAGCGAGAGAGAGAGAATTTGTTTATTAATGTCTTATCTCATACAAACAAGATTGGCATAGATACAATAGTATAGAAGATGTGTGCGCCCCCAAAGGGATACAAGAGACAAATATACTACATTCAACAAAGTTGACAGACACACATTCAATCAAACACATTCAAACACACATCTTCCTCAACAAACATTCCTTATCATACAATATATCCTAATAATCAAATATATACATCCTTATTATCAATTGTTTTGACCTAGAGACGAGATAATAGCCACTCCACAACTTTGAATGCACCCCTATAATACATCAATAGGACTAAAAGTCAAGAATATACAGCCCTTAAAAACGTTTGAATTGAGCCTCATACTTTACTAGTTAGACATTTAGACGAGGTTAGCGCCCCTCGTCTCTCAAAGTCGATCAGTAAGACTCAAAGTAACATACAAAGCCCCTTACAATCTGGGAATCGTCCCTAAAAGTTGTAATTTAATATTCCCTAACAAGTGGAAGTCCCTAACAATCTAAGAATCGTCTCTCAAAGTCGATCAGTAGGAATCAAAGTCGCGTACAAAGCCCCTCACAATCTGGGAATCGTCTCTCACGTCGATCAGTAGGACTCAAAGACGCACACAAAGCCCCTAACAATCTGGGAATCGTCCCTTAAATATGTTTATAAAGACTCAAAGACCCATACAATGCCCCTCACAATCTGGGAATCGTCCATTAAAGTTGTTTACAAAGACTCAAAGATGCAAACAAAGCCCCTCACAATCTGGGAATCGTCCCTTAAAGTTGTTTACAAAGACTCAAAGACGCACACAAAGCCCTTCACAATCTAGCAATCGTCTCTGTAAGTCGGTCAGTAGGAATCAAAGTAGTGTAAAAGCCCCTCACAATCTGGGAATCGTCCCTTTAAGTGGTTCATTAAGATTCTAAGTCTAGGACAAAGCCCTTCACAATCGGGGAATCGTCCCTTATAGATATTCATCAAGTCTCAAAGTCGCGTACAAAGCCCCTCACAATCTGAGAATCGTCTTTCAAAGTCGATCAGTAGGCCTTCAAGTCACGTCCATCGCCCCTCACCATCTTAAAATTGTCTCTCAAAGTCGTCCAGTAGGACTTAAAGTCGAGTACAAAGCTCTTAACAATCTGGGAATCGTCCCTAATAGTTATGAATCAAGTCTCAAAGTCGCGTATACAGCCCCTCACAATCTGATAATCGTCTCTCAAAGTCGATTAAAGTTGTTTACAAAGACTCAAAGACGCACACAAAGCCCCTCACAATCTGGGAATCGTTCTTATGTTGTTTACAAAGACTCAAAGACGCACACAAAGCCCTTCACAATCTAGCAATCGTCTCTCTAAGTCGGTCAGTAGGTCTCAAAGTCGCGTACAAAGTCTCTCACAGTCTGAGAATCGTCTCACAAAGTCGATCATTAGGACTCAAAGTCGCGTACAAAGTCCCTCCAATCTGGGAATCGACTCTCAAAGTCGATCAGTAGGACTCAAAGTAGCGTACAAAGTCCCTCACAATCGGGGAATCGTCCCTTATAGATATTCATCAAGTCTCAAAGTCGCGTGCAAAGCCCCTCACAATCTGAGAATCGTCTTTCAAAGTTGATCAGTAGGCCTTCAAGTCACGTCCATCGCCCCTCACCATCTTAAAATCGTCTCTCAAAGTCGTCCAGTAGGACTCAAAGTCGAGTACAAAGCTCTTAACAATCTGGGAATCGTCCCTAATAGTTATGAATCAAGTCTCAAAGACGCACACAAAGCCCCTCACAATCTGGGAATCGTCTCTCAAAGTTGTTTACAAAGACTCAAAGACGCACACAAAGCCCTTCACAATCTAGCAATCGTCTCTCTAAGTCGGTCAGTAGGACTCAAAGTCGCGTACAAAGTCTCTCACAGTCTGAGAATCGTCTCACAAAGTCGATCATTAGGACTCAAAGTAGCGTACAAAGTCCCTCACAATCGGGGAAAAAGTCTCAAAGTTGCGTATACAGCCCCTCACAATCTGAGAATCGTCTCTCAAAGTCGATCATTAGGACTCAAAGTCGCGTAAAAAGCCCCTCACAATCTGAGAATCGTCATTTACAGTTATTCATTAAGTGTCAAAGTCGGGTACAAAGCCCCTCACAATCTTGGAATCGTCTCTCATAGTCGACCAGTGGGACTCAAAGTCGGGTTAAAAGTCCTTCACAATCTGGGAATCGTCCCTTACAGTTGTTCATTAAGATTCAAAGTCACGTACAAAGACCTTCACAATCTAGGAATAGATCACACTGCCCCACCAGAGGGACACCAAGACCAGCTAAGAGCACCTAACAATCTAGGAATCGATCTCTATACTCCATAAGATGAAGATAGATTACACTTATAGCCCTTCACAATCTGGGAATGGACTACGCTACTCAGTCAGTTTGACACAAATCATTCCTAGATTGTGACCATTCCCAGATTGTGCAGGCCTCACAATCTGCAGATTGTTTAAACAATCTAAGAATGAAAAATATTCTTAGATTGTTCGAACAATCTGCAGATTGTGAGCTCACAATTTGCAGATTGTGATCATTCCTAGATTGCACGTTACATACATACTTAATGAAATATACTTGATCAAAACCCATGACAATAAAACAAATTTCACCATCAATACATGCGTTCCTTTATTCATTTCCATCAGTATAGAACCAAAATTTACAGTTGTTTTATAGAACGAATATTGTTTTTTATTTGAGTTGAAAAAGACTATAATGAATTTTCAAAAACGAATTTCATCCGAGTTGGTGTATGGGGGAGACATCTGTTTTTACGAGTAAAAACACTTTCTAGTTAACATCTGACCCTGTGTCCTTAATCCCTTTCATCTGTGAGTGCCTTTAAGCGGATTACTCATGCCATGGCATTACATTCTCTCCCCAAAGAGGCAGATCATGTCTTAGAACGTTGATCTAGCCTCTGTTGGAATAAGACCGTTCTCTCTAAAGGTAGATCTACTTATAAGTGTCGATCCAACCTCTGTTTGAATTAGACACCACAACCGATATGAACTCCTTCAGCCAACGAGGACACTTCTCATGTAGAAAGGTTGGTTTTTATTACAAGGCCTTTGTCATGATTCAGAAGCCAACACTGATTTTTTGAACAGCGTCGCTGATTACACCATTAATTTTGGTTGCATCTATAACAAACTGACTTAATCGAGCAGGTTCTTCTTTGATTGGCATTCTAGAAGTGATGAACAATTTTTATTGATGAACAACTTCGTTATTCTGTTAAGCGACGTTTTGAGATAGATTCTAATGTCGTTGTCAAGCAGGTGAAACACGTTCAAAAGATGTTATGACAAGAGAAATAGCAATGTTGATTGGAAGCCAGATAGATGTTATTCCATTGCGGATCATACAAAAGTCAACCCACACCATCAACTGGAGCAACATCAGCGGATCATACAAAAGTCAAACCCGGCCACACCATCAACTGGAGCAACATCAGCATGATAGAAGGAAACCATCCCGACTACAAAAAAAATGAGCAATGTTTACTCCTTTGTAAAAACATCTATCATGCTCAAACTTTCTCCAGAAGGCAGGGAGTTTTGTGAAAGTACCCATTAGAAAGAAACTGATGAAGACAACATCAAAACATGTTCCGCACATTGTAGAACAGGTGATATTTAAAATGGTTTTGGTGAAATGCCTGTACATATTCGTATTTAGAGACTGATAATGATCACTACACACGAAATAACAAAGTTTTCTAAAGGGTCAAAATATTCTGAATATTATTTTAATGAAACAATTAGGTTGTTTCCAATCATTATGTGAAAAGTTTCGTTTAAGGTAAGGGCATCTTTTTGTATTTGCTTAAATGCAAAATTTCAGCAGGGCAGTTATGTAACATTTGATATTGAAAACTTATGGCAGAAGTTTCTCTCTATATTACTCTTGGAAACTTCAAAGAGAGGTTTCAGCCAATGATATTTGTTTTAAGCATATCCTGGTATTTCGAATGACCAATTGACAGGGCTGTAGCAAATTTATACCCACGTGACCATGTGGGTGGTACGAAATAATTGGCAAGCTTTAATTTGGAAACTGATTATTATAATAATGTTATGATGTAAAATATATCGTTAATTTTCAAAAATATATGGATGAGCGTTTACTTCCTTAATAAATATCAATTTTGTATTTGCATGTGAGCTGTTAAATAGTTATGAGGTGTATTTTTTTGCATTCCACATTCGGAAACGACATTCCATTTTTGTATCAACTAAGAATTCGGTTCCTTCAATTGTTTTTACTATAACGCGAGCGCTGAATGTCCCGCATTGTCAATAACTGATCGTCCACTCAATGCATCTCATCGCTTCACGGAAAAAATGTAACTGAACAGGCCATTTTCAAATTTCATGTTTCAAAACATAACGTTATGGAGGATTTATTTACGATTAAAAGTGTCTTTCGAAGTATCGAAGTATTGAAATAGAGCATAAAGTATGATAAAATATTCTTAAATGTCATCCTATAACATTATGAAAATAATGAAATTGTAGCTTAGATCATTTCTAAATTTATCAGCAACTTTCGGCTGTAATTCGATCAACACTCAATTAAGGAAAATTATTCTTGCAACATGTAATTAACCTGAAAGACAATGGGAAATTTGTTGGGTTTAAACTAAATTTGCGGGTATTGGAAAGCAATGGATCCGGGAAACTATTTATCTTCTAGTTAATCACTGGCTCTTGTATTAAACTCACCGTCTGCTATCGTCTGTATTAATGTTTAAATATTTATATCATAATTGAGATAGGAGACGTATCTATCATTGTTGAAATTTAAGCGGAACGAATGAGATGTTTTACTATGTACATAATGTACTGATAACTATCAAAACAAAGAGCTAAGAACATGCGTCTCCGATTGGAACAATTTATTCAAGTAAAAGTCTCCGGCCCCGTCCTCCCTAACCTAAATCTCCTGGTTCTATATAGTGATACATAACCGGGTGCCCCACAGCTTGCCTTTTTAACCGGGAGTCCCAAAGCATTGCCTTTTAAAGGCTTTTCTTGTTGCTATAACTAGCGATAACCAAACGGGACGACAACCAGCACAACTCTTCTCGCAGGCGTAGAAAGTTGGTTAGAAATGGGAGTCTATCGGGGGTGGTTTTACGTTTTTTTCGTACCGTTGCCTGTTATTGCGCAAAAAATCGAAATGCTACAAAAGAAAAAGGGTAATTAATCGCGGGACACTTATTTTTAGATTTTTATTCATGTGACTTCAAATGTTGACATAGTGAAGAGGAAAACTTCAGAAATGTAAAAACGTATTTTCGCAAAGCGCACATGTCTACAAAGAGTTCATGATGTAGGATAATTATTCAGCTACAATTTGCACTATCTATCGTATTCAACGTACTCACATCAAATTGAATAAAAGAACGACCATACTGTCTCAATCGGAGTAACTCCCACATGTAATCGCCCACTTTGTTTGTAATAATCGTTTTTACGACTAAATATATGGTATGGAACACCTTTCTCGAATCTAAAATGCTGTTTCTTGAGTCGAAAATGCATGTTCTGAGCTTTTACATAGTAAAATCCACATATAGTCTTTAACGAAAATATCAATTAGCATCAATTAAATAATCTTTATCACTGTAATTGAAAGAATATTACTTTTTTCGTGAGGCACGTTTATGCCGTCTGAAGGGCGACATTAAATCATAACTGTGAAGTGATTTGAGGACTGTCACTTCAAAAACACGATTGATTGGGATACATGGACGCTTAATCTGTCGTCATATAAAATTTGAGCATATTGTGAATAAAATAGTGTCTATAATTACAGTGAACGTGCAGTAGGGGTCTTCCTCTAAAACTGTACATAGGGAAATGGGTAGTTGCATAGGTGCAGTCGAGTACCCCCTGTGAAGACGGATCAATACTTGAAATAAAGCTTTAATAGTTTTAACTTATAATTTCCAATAACTCAGATATAATTAAGGATGAGTAAAGATTTATGTAACCAACATATGACACAATAACAAACTTTTGTTTTAACTTTTTTTCCCAACAGTATTTGTTTTTTACGTGTACAAATGCGAATTTGAACTTGCTCTGTTTCATAAATCACATACATTAAATTAAATTAAATCAATTAAATTCTTTTTAAAAAAAATCTATTTTCTAGGCATTTTTTAAAAAGGTATTTCGATAACTTATACTTAAATTTAGCAATACAGGATACTCATATTTTATTTAAAGATGCTATATCATACTTGCAATATTTTTAAAAAGTATTTTTAATGTATACGTTGTATTTTTAGAAAAATTTAGCGAACAACCTTGAGAAAATCGGACCAAAATTCATTAAAAAGGAGATAATTTACCAAAAAATACCCAAACGGCAGTCGACATAAGTGTGGCCATTTCACAACTTCCGGTTTCTAAATGTACGCTTGAAAACCGTCTTTGTCGCGCTCAACTAGATTTTATATTCTTTTTCTTCGAATTAGGTATTCGTTGCTGTCAAAGTTGATACCAATCGAACGCAATTATGGTAGTTGAGACACGGTGTAAATCCTACAAGCATAATGATTACGTCACCGAAAGCGGGTTCGTAAAAAGGCATGCCCTTTCTACGAGGGTACTGTGCTTTGCGCGTCAAAATAAGTATGTTTTTGTTGATTAAACAATCTAAATATGATATCAAAATTTCGACGAAATATTTTTCTACAAAGTGATGTATTTCATTTCTCAATAGCTAAGTTTCATCCTGAACCGCTTGCAAGTATGATACAGCATCTTTAAGCTTTTCAAATTTGATGTATCGCTCGATAATATAAGTCATAACATTGCATATAATGAATTTATCTTACCGAATGTTTAAACACAACGCATATTTAAAAAGGTTAAAAACTGCTGAGGCACATGACAAAGATCAGGGTCACAAACCGGATGTGTTGTTTTGAAAACTACATCATCAATCGTGTCAGTGCCTCGCTTAGTCAGAGACATTTCTTTTTATGAACACAGTACCTGAACCATAATTTCGATGTTAAACAACTTCCCTTGCAAGACATACAAGGAAACAGTGAGTGAATACTGATATTTCGAATAAATGTGAACCGATTCTCATATGCAATGATCAAGAAATCTGCGACACAATATTGAAATTTTTTTCGACTAGAAACATTTTAAACACCAAATCTTAGATTAATTAGGTAATAATGGCAATATACATGTATGGTTTTTTTGGCATTTATATAGCTTGCAATTACTTTGACTTTAGTTGCATCAATGTATTCCACGAAACATACTTTTCAAGGAGCTCAATCTGCAAGCTTTTTTCATGGTGGGGTATAAATAAGTTCAATTTGCACGGTTTTTTCGTGATTGGTTCATGGCAGGGTATAAATAATTTATCCTCCCGCTCAAAAAGGGCTGATATCAGTAGTTATCCAGAGTCACTTGAACCAATCAGAGGTCGAGATTCGTACATGAGGTAGGATAAGTACATTTATCTTGAGACCTTTAAACTGCAAAGTTGAGTCTCGTCTTATATCGGTTGTAAAATATTCTGTGTTAACTTTAATTTCACATTCTAGGGCTAGACAGACAATGACAGTGACCATGACAACATGGTTTGAGGAACATTGAAATAATTATTGACAATATTCAAGAACAAAATAGGACATGTTAAAGATAACGTGATGGGGGTACTACTCTTGGAGGGTCAAAATTTTATACCAAATGTGGCACATTTTTTTGAATAGTCATAATTGATAGACAAGAGAACAGCGAAGACATTGAACACTCAACGGTATTTTTATGATGAGTAAAAATGTTTTTATAACACCCTAACCAAAACAAATCGATGAAAAAAAATTTATTTTTTTTCGAGAATGGGTGTCTTTGAAATCAAGTATCTTTTTAATGAATTTTTTTATTTTGACACTTGAAAGTGCTTGTTATTATTCAAACTTTGTTCTACCTACACACCAAGTTTGGTTCATTTTGGTTGATTATAAAAAATGACTGATTATGCCTACTCTCACTTAACGTTAGCTAGACTTAATAAAAAAAACTGTTGATCAAAGTTTATTTAGATTGCTCTAGTTTCGTCAGGGACGACGAAGTGGTTTTGTTGTAATTGACTTTAATCGTTGGAGTGATGTTGACATGACATTCTTAGAGTAATAGCGGGTACACAACAACCGGTGACGTAATCCGCATGGAAAAAGGGGAGGTTACTCCAACCTTGACTAGTGCTGGCGCAGCAATGCGCTAAAATTACAGCTCTGAGACATAATGAAGGACATTTCTGAAATCATTTAAAGGATTCATAAATCATTTTTTATTTTTATAATTCTGTTTTATTTGGCGTCCACCGCAGGCCAGGGCGACTCACTAATAATCACTACACCTGATTAAAATTACCTTTGTAACGTCATCCTATTGTTCACCAACTAAATTATTTTTCAGTGTTTGAGACTTCTAAACTAGTGTCCAACAGAAACCCTACCGCGTGTTAGCATCGACATACAATAAAAACAAACCCATATAGAAATATCATTTTGGTTTAACTTTAAAGAGTGTCCTCTTCACACAATATGTATAAAGTTTCATATTAATCAAGTCAGAACAACCGTAAGGACAAGCCTGTAAAGATGGGTGGGGTCCAATATTTGAAAAATCATTTAAGCACTGATCGCGAAAGCCTGGATAAATGTCACAATACATGCTACAAAGTGTTGTTAGTAACGGGTATGTACATCATACGAGTCTATATAGGCAAAAACATGCATACGTCTACGGACTGACGTCGTTAAACGTCTGATGACGTCTGCGGTGATCCGTTGCCATTCGTTGAGGCCTGGATTTTGGATTGACGCACAAGGCGACTTCTGACATTCCGATTGAGATAATCCCATAAATGTTCGATTGGGTTCATATCGGGTCGTGCCCAGTCGCGACTCTGCCACCGGCTAGCACGCCTGGCCATCAGTTTGTTTGTTAGGTATTAGGAACCATCCGCGGTAGGATATGGTAGTGGCCGGATATCATGTTGACGCAGTATCCGGTACACGGTCTATCGACTGAATCTGTTTCCCAGTGCTGTAACCACTGTTGACGCTTTTGTGATGGCGCAGTTCCGAAAGTGTTATGACCGGAAATAGTGGTCTTCACTGGCAGAGGTCAAGTGTAGTCTGCCGATTATCGGCATGTCTGATGTCTAACCAGTTTGACGTAATCGATACATTAATCTGCGGCCTGTTATGTACGGACAACCAAATGGTCTGGCGCAGTCTGGCCCCAATAAGGACATTTCCAAGGGCTCTATCTCTCTTTAATTGACTGTCAAATATGGCATTCTTTGGTGTTCATTTTGTTGCTATGACAATAGCGTGTGGGTCGAGCCGTTTTATACAATTTATCTGCCCATGCAAAACTTGTTACAGTCAATAAATCCTTTTTCACAAAATTCCCGATTTAACCGGAAGTGATGGCATGTTCCCGGTATTTTCGTTTAAATACACAGTATTTGGTATACCTGACATACAAAATCATGTTTCAAAACGAAATGATAACGAAGTAAAAAAATTATTTGGAAAAAATGTGTGTAGCGTTTCTTTTGGACACTAGTTTATTTCGTGTCAAATCTATTGACTTTCAACTTCCGTTTTATTCTTGTTAACCATAAAATAACTAAGTTGGTTATTGACTTAGTAATTCTCAATTCCTTAAAATAGTTGGTCTCGATCTTTCGGCCCTTGACTCTGTCATATTTGACAAAATGAGAGTTACTCAGACGTAAACTTTTGCTTGGCTTATGTTGAATGATGGTACTTGATCAACCCTATTGTTTTGACTCGAGGACGAGTCCCTTTGTGGAGGTTGTGTATAGGTCAGGGTAGGTAATATAAGCATTCCTATACTACTGATTTCGGCTTGAGGAATATCCGCATTTCTATTCAATCTATATCCTTCCTATTATGATATACATTACCAACTGAAATCTGTCTTGAAATAGACAAATACACATCATCAAGGGAGGAAAGTCCTGTCTTTCGCGGTCTTTGCAAAAGAGACAATAACTGGTGCATGAAATAATGATGCTTTATACTCAACTGGCCAGAGGAAATTGAAAATGAACAATATTTAAAATAATAAATAGTACAGATAAGAAGACATAGTCACCCCGCAAATTGGTTTTCATCTTAGCTCCCAAAATGCACTGAGTCCATAATCACGAAACAAGGGCATTCAAGGCATGGATGCCTCGAAGAACCACAGCAAATGTGATTATCCTATCTTTAAAATAATATCTTAAGTTGACTTTGAAGATCCCCCGAACAGAGTAAGAAACACGGAACAAGGAGCGATACTCTGTAAAATAAATGGCGCTTTTGATTTTCGATCTTCATCAAGGCAATGATTCCCCAAAAACAAA